>OX459120.1:29220000-31620000 GCA_949775105.1 Oldenlandia corymbosa var. corymbosa | reverse complement strand
ATGGAAATTGAAAAGAAGCCTAGAAGTGAGTTCCGTTGATTGTGTAGATACCGATAGAGGCACACCGTAATAGGTTTGCCCATGATTTGATCCACGTCTCTTCATCGGTAAAGTGTATGTTTTAATATGATCTGCATTAGTTGTTGGCATGGGTCCTTGATTGGATTCGGTAAATTGTTATGCTGTATCTCTGTGTTTGCATTTCAAACCCAACAACGACCAATATTAAGCCTCAATTTGAAGCTCTGTCTTGAGGTTAACAGGCGTTTACTTACCTTATAAATGATATTATCAAGTAAAAAAATTTAGATATCATACATACAGAAGTACTCTATAGTGATGTTAGTATCTCTCTGTTCTATAGCCAGGCTGTATAATGCTAGCTTGCAGTTTAACTGATTTGTTGAACCATCTCGGTCTTATGTTGTTTCTGACTCCAGATGCAGGTTTCTGACTAAACTTGTGGTATAAGTTTTTGAGGGATAAATTTACACTTTGTGCAGCAAATTTTTGGTTACAGTTGGGAAAGTATATACTTCGTTGTACTGCTGTACTTTGTTTCACGATGCAGAGAACTCTTTATCCTGTGTACTCTTTGAATTTTTGGGTACTGATGATTTTCGGGTTGACTGTGGATGATTTTTGATATGTTTTTTCGCCCAGCAGTTGTGTAGCCTGTGTACTGTAGGGATAGTGTATTGGATTTGGATAGTTAATTTAATTGTTGTACTTGGATGCAATGTATTTCTTCTCCTCATTAAAGTATTTTTCCTGTTGACCTCTTTACTTTTATGGTCTGAGCTTTTGTGTGGTTACTATGTCATTTTTGCAGCCTCTGTAATACAACAGTTACTAGTCAGCAAACACTGCTTCTCCATGCAGAAGGGAAAAAGCACATAGCAAAAGCGAAGGCTTTTCATGCTTCGAAGCAGCAGCTTAAAGAGGAACAAGAACCACTTTTAAATATTGATGGTGATGCAAAAACTGAAGCTGTTCAATCCATTGAGAAACAAGATGAAGAGAAGTCTTCTGATGTTGCCACCAAGCAGGCAGAAAATGGTAATTTGCCGTCAAACAAGAAAAGAAAGCTCGAGGCACCTGAAAATGGGCAAAAGCCAGGGGTTGATACAGCTACTGAATTAGGCAATGGTGAAGTTATTCAGGTTAGAAAGAAAGTTAAAGGAACTGTATCTGAAGATGAAAAGGCAGATTGCACCCCCAGAGTGGAAGATAAGAAGAAGAAAATAAAGTGGAAGAAGCTTATCACGTCATCCCTGCAATCTGTATGTTTTATTGCACTCTAGCTCTTCTGGCCTTGGTTTGTTATAGTCCATGGCAAAGCATCTTACAGGGTTAATTCTGATGACAAATTAAATAATGCTTTCATTTCCCTCCATTTTTGACAGAATTCAAATGGCCGTTTGAAACTAAAAAAGCTGATCAAGCTAGTGTTGAATTCTCTGAAGGAATCTGGCCATGCTATTGACGAGAGCCAAGTTTCGGAAATTCTCGAGCGAAAGGTAACTAGATGCTGCACAAAACTCTCTTTTCTTTGATAGATATTTCTTGTTGTAGAGCTGTTTGTCATCCTTTCACATTCTGCAGATCAATTCGAGTTCCAGATTTGATATTGACGGCAAATATGTCCAGCTAGCAGTGAAAAATTAGGAGTTGGGAATGCGTTTTCCATTGTATTATTTCAATTGGAACAAACTGCGAGTCCCATTGAGATTGAACCTCCATAGGTATAAGAAGATATCCTAGACTCCTGGTGCATATTTCTGGAGTATCGGATGAGAAAAATTTTGAAGCCTACAATTGTTGTTTTCCGGTGTATACATATTGCTGATTCTTGAGGACGTGTAGACCTTTGTACCATTGAGGTGCACTGTACTGTTTGTGAAAGCGATTACTCTACTTATATTATTGGGTTTACTTTTGCGATTGCCAAATTTGTAAAAGCATTCAATTTTCTGCAAGGTCGCCTTTATGGTACATAATTTTTTGTAATCTGAGATACAACTTGCAAAGGGATACTTGATTTTCCTATTATGTTTCACTTTCTCGGCACAGTAAAATGAGCAAAGAATTTAACCATGTGTCACTTAATAATAGTCGTCTTACTATAACGATGTTAGATGAATTTTACTGCACTTCAAAAAAATGTAAAATGATTATACACCAAATCATTTTAGATGATCTCATTTGCCTCGAATAGGTATTCAATGTGGCGTGTTAGAAGAAATTTAGTAAGATCATTGTAGGTAATGCACTTGGGGCATGGCAAAACGAGTTGTGTTAGAAGTTTTATGCTTTTAGTAAGATCATCCTGTAACCATAGTACACAGAAATAGTGCAGGAGACCAAGAAATTATTCATAATCCTTTGCAATTTTATAACGAAAATGGTATTATTATTGTTTCTACAAAGAAACAGTAATCTAGACAACGTATGCCTTTTGAAATCCTCTCACTGTAATTAGACATTTTAGTCTTCCCACGGGTCTTTTCCCGCATTTTGGGTCGACATTTTAGAATCCTCTCATTCTTTTCTTTAGATTTTCGTCCCCTGCAACAGTGCAGAATGAAATTTTGCAGAAGTGATGTGAATCGTTATCTACAATGAAATATGTAGCCGTAGTAACACAAATTTACAATCTATAACCAATCTTAAGCACGGCACGCCACTTGGCGAATCTGGCACCACCACACATCCAAGTTTGAAAAATGCCGTCAGAGCTAGAAATGTAGAATCAGCAGCACGATCAACAACACGACAGTAAACCCCAATGCCTGTGTCAGAAAACATTTTACAGAGAGAGATACTATCAGGGCCACCGACAGAGATCTATCCTTCTATGAATACATACCGAAAAGAATTAGCAGGGTTTAAGCGGCTGTGAAGAAACATAAAACATAAGCAACATACCGAAATGGCAGAAGCAGCAAGCCCCGCTCGCTCTCTAGGATCCCTTTTGTAGTAGTTTCCAAAATATAGCACTGTGGCATAGTACCACATTGGTGGGAAAACAAACCCTAAGAGAAAACTAAAGAAAAAGAGTTGCAGATCAGTTAAAGATATACCCAGGAATAATACATGTAGTTAACTAGCACCAGCAAAATGTATGGAACTTACGAAAACCATCCCACTCCACAACCAAAGCATGGTAAGGGCTTGTCGAATATGCCTGGTTGGTAGTCATCTGCATCTCTGATCAAAGTATACTTTCCTTTTTCACGGTCAGTTGTATCCGTTCCTTGTCCTAGTATCAGAAGATACATCCATCTATCAGATAATATAAGGAAGATCGATCTATGCCAATCAGCACTCATAAAGATTTAACATTATGAATTGAAAAGCAGCCTCTAGTAAATTCAATGATGATGATACGGATTAAAGTAAATATGTCTGAAGATAACATATTGACAACATTGAAACAAAAAGGGACAATGAAACTCAAGATCAGTATAAATACCTTTAAATACTGAATAATATCGAGCTGATGGTCTTAAGAGATCAAGATGCTTGTCCGAAGATGATCTCGCCAATTCAAGGGCATTTTTTCCCTCACCATCCTCAATAGTAATATCTGAAGTATCAGTAAGAACCAAAGAACAGTCATTAGGAGGCCATCACCATTGATTTTGTTTGTCAGTTAGCATTCATAGATTGATCTAATCAAGCCAATTATGCATAAGTTCTACAGTTTTAGATTTCGGCTTGGCAAGCCTCAACAAGAAATAAGAAAGCTAAGACGGACATTTTTCCCAACGGTATCAAAAAATACTATTGATCAAAATGATGCAAAAGTTGTCTATCTTGATGCAATATCCCACGACATAAAATCATCAGTTGCGAAACCAAATACAGGTATATTTGATTACATTTTCAAACTACCAAATGACGCTTTCAAATTATCAACTTTTTCAAATATAATACAGCAATGAGAACAATGGCACATGAACAGGGACCAGGGAGCAAATAAGACCCGTCTTTTCTTGTTTTATGCCATGTCTTGTTGCCTTCAAACAACCCTTCCCAAAGGCCCCCAAGTATGTCACTTCACATCAACCAAGCTTCCCTTGGTCAATGATTTAAATGTTTAATCAAGCAGTTTTCGTATGTCTAAAGACATGAAATTCCCAATTTAGCAGATAAATTTTAGAGGTGGCAGAATGAACACAAACTAGGAATTTGAGCACCCTCAAGAATCTTATTATCCAACCATGATCAATTGATCATAACAAAAGTCGAATTGATGCACTCACTGTGATCCATGTGTAGTTTCTCAAAACGGAATCGCCTCGAGAGAATCAGCTATCACCTCCAGAACTCCTGAAACATTGTAAAAGGAAAAAGAAATATGAAGTTCAGATTCATTTTATCATTAGACAAAGAATAAGGACAGATATCCAACTGAAAATCGCTGATGAGAAAATCTTTAAAAAGAAAATGACACTCAAACTCTATAATCAAGAAATTAAATAAAAAAAAAAAGTTTCATATGCAAACAACCAGCAGAATCCTCTCCCTGACTGTTTGTTCAGTAAGAAGCCTAACACATCCAATGCCATTCGATATCCCCGTTTACAATTAAGACCATATCAAAAGTAAGGAATCAGCCTGACCCTTCGATATTTTCAATTCGAACCGACTGGAACAGGTTACTTCCAAAGCAATTTTCTTCCCATAAATGCATAAACTAAAATTCCAACAAAAGATATACTACCTAGAACAGAATCGAGAAATTCTTGAGCATAACATCTGAAAGTTAGCATACATAAAAGTTAAAACCCACCTTCCACTTCATCCATACCCGAAAAAACAAAAACCCATGTTCCACAAACCCAAAGAAATTTGAAAAAACGAAATTCAATTATTAAAGTACCTGTCTTTATGAAGTTTGAGTTACAGATATGACGATCTTGGGGGCAATAAAGTTGAGTTCTTGATTGCCAGTGGAGGAGATGTGGGTCTAAGATTGGATTAATATGATATGACCAAAAAAGCGGACTATGTGATTAGCCCGGAATTGAATGAGACGAAAATGGTGGCTAAATTTGGAGGTATGAACAGATTTAAGTACAGAAGACGGAAAGGTGCTTCCTTCAATCCTAATAAAACTTGGACTATTATATACTTCCAAGATCACTACAGGTAAAATTACTTTGATGGTTAGTTGACTCTTCTCCTGGTTGTTGGTTGAGCAAAAAGTTTTGGAATATTTCATATCAAGGGTCTGATGTTTTCATATAATGTTGATTGCATTAGATTTAACCAGCCTTTTTTTTTTTTTTTGTGTTTGTAGTAGAGATTAAAATATTTTAAAGCTCATTGTTGGACACAATAATATTTTATTTGATAAATAGTTCTTGAGTTGATCTGTTGTGTTTGTAGTTTCTTGTTTGGCAATGATTGGTAAGTGATGGCGATCCAATGATATTGTCATAAATTTGGGGTGTAATAGGAAGGTATTAGATAATTTGGGGGATTTGATGGTAAAGGAACTTGGCATTATTTGGAGTATGGGGAAGGAGTGTGGGAGTTAATGAGGGTCATTTTCAATTTTGCTTGATCATCTGTAAAAAATAAAGATATTTATGAGAGATAGTTTCCTTTGATCTCTTTAATAAAAATAAATCCATTTCAATCTTAAACTTTTGATGGCACGACTAAAAAGATCGGAGTCACTTTTCCTTTTTCCTTTTCCAAAGACATTTTTTTGAGTAATACTGCTACATAATGATAGTAACTATTATATATTAGCCTTATGATTTAACTATATAATGATAAAATATACTATAACACTACATTTAGTTCATTAAAAAAAATGGCCATCTGGTTGAACTGGTAAATAATTTTATATGTATTCAAAATCGAAAGAGTATAAATTATTGTATGTTATATGTATTCTTCGCTGTTTCACAATAATTTGTCAAATAGGAAAAAATACACTAGCATTTGATTAATGGTTGTATTGTGTAGTTATGGGAACAAAAGGAAAAATAAATTAAAGAAAAAGCCAACAACGAAATGATTTGGTGGAACCTTTTTGACTAAAGAATGTCAGAAGATCTCCAACCATTACATTATAATTTACACTAAGTTTGGTGTAAAAATAAAATATTTCAAATATCTTTGTACACCAAAATTCTCTGTACTCCAACCTCAATACACCAAAAGATCTAAACATTAATTTTTTTTTTGTTTAAATTTCATTTCAGTGGTTGATAAAAATCTTACAATTTAGTACGGTTTATTTCTAAATTATTTTTTATTTGATTATAGAAATATGAAGTTTTTCTATTTTTTACATATTCAATTCTAGTAATGACTAAAAATAAATTTTATTTTAAAAATAAATTTTTATATTCAATATAGGTCTTATTGTGTAGATCTTGAGAAAATATTTAGATATAATTTTTACAACATAATTTATTTTATAAATTTAATTATATAGCAAATATATAATAATTAGATCAAAACAAGATATAGTGCACAAAAGATAGTGTAGTTGACAATTTACACCATATTTGGTATAACACTATTCAATGCACTAAAATGATGTACTGATTTAGTGTCTTTGTTAGAGTGCAAAGTTTACACCAAAATACCAAATTTAGTATTTTGGTGTGTTCCTTGAAGATACACTTACACGAATGATTATTTGTGACCTTAACCGAACACAAAAATTTGGTTGGCTTCTAAGTCTTCTATGTGAAAACTTAATTTAAAATACTCGTACAGTCATCATTTTTTTTTAAAAAAAAAGGAGTAATTTTAACATGAATGTCAAAATTAGAACCGGGGAGATATATCTTCTCTTTTCTCCTCAGGGGAGAGTTAATAATTTCTCCGACTTCCCTTTGGCAAGGGGATACTATATGTTATTCCTACAAATTTAATCGAATTAGGCGCACAATGGACCATTAGTCCCTTTTTCTTGTGTGCGTTTAAATTTATTTATCAAACGTGATACTGGATAATAATTTTCATTGGTCCTCCTATCGGCCAGTTGGAAAGTGATTATAGCAAGATAAAATTTATGGGTTCTTAGGTTTACCAACCGCTTTTATAAAATTTGAGAACTAAAAGCACAAACAAGTCACACCAAACGGGATATACATCATTCTATATACTAAAACAGAACCCCTTTAAAAAGTCTATTATACCTTTTTCCAGCCTATTTTACCTCATCCATCTGACGTGTCATTTTCTGATAATTTAGAATTAATTTTATTTTTCTATTACTTCCTTAGTTTGGATTGGATGGCTGATGTGCCAAACTTTTTCTTTTGTCCTTAGTATTTTTTTTAAACCATTTTTTCTTAGTTAAACAACGAATGCAACATTATTTTTTAATGTATCGCATCGATTTCCTTGCTTTATAAAAAAAGGTGTGTTTAAAAAATCTTTTACGCAACATATATTTTCCTTTTAGACTTTAGCCTTTTCTCTTCCAATCCTAACTCCTCTCCCCCGTTTTTTTCTCCTCTTATCCATCATATAGTAATAAAGATATAATAAATAATTTGTGTTAATTTTTAACATTAAATAACAAATAATAATTGTAAATACTGATAAACATTGCTCATTAAGCAAAAACTATATATTTTTGTACTTTTGTTATTTAAATCCATTACTTTTATCAATAGCGCCGATTGTATACACAAAAAAATTAATAAGAAGCCAGTGATTACAGGGGATCTATCTAGTATAGAATTATGATAGTATCCCACGGAGGTCAATAGCAAATAGGTGCGATGGCCGCCAAATGTTTTTAGTTCCTAAAGTATTTTCGAGTTCAATTTTCGTTTTCTTTTTGTCAAAATTGGTTTTATTGGCCGGATCCGAGCACTATTCTGGCGAAATATGATAATTATAATTACAGATTTTTTCCAAAATTTTATAATTTATCATTTTTACTTTAATTGTTTAAGAAAAATTTCAATTGAATCCAATTTTAAATTTTGCATATCACTTTTTCAATTTTACTCTATTCACTTTTATTTATCACAATCAAATCTTATTATACTAAAATGTAAAATTTACCATATTATTTTTCCTATCCTCTATCACATTTACCATGAACAAACTAAAAATTATTCTCAAATATTTATTTTTCCAGCCACTACTACTAAATGAACTATCGATTTTCACTACATTATCTCCAAAAAATTATAAAATTAATGAAGTAATAATATAAAATAAAATATCTCCAAAATAATAAAAGAAATTTGATAAATAATATTAAATTAATAAAATATTCTGTGATATTATTGTTAAAATTAAAAAAATGAAAATTTGTATTTTTTTCCCCTTTTTTTCTATCCGATTCTTTCTTCCCGAGGACCATTTTCTCAAACTCTAACATTTTATTGCCATTTTTTTACTAGTTATTTTATATATTCACCTTATAAAATTCAAACCCTATTTTGGTTTACCTTACGTATTTTTTTACGTCAACAAAAAAATAAAACAACAAAGGAATTTTAATTTTTTGAATATCCTCACTGCTTTAATTTTGTTTGACATAATAAATATAGATAAGATAAACTAAAATAAGGTTTGGAAAAAAAACTTTCAGGTAAAAAGGTCAAATAAAAATATTAAAACGTGAATATTCAGAAATACAAACTTTTCTAAAATGAAAAGGTGGTTAGTCGGGTAAAAATAAATTATTAGAATGAAAAACATAAAAGAAATTTGAACAAATTTTGGTGAATGTAAATTTTACTTAAAAAATTTATTTAATATTATATTATTTATTAGAATTTCTTTTATTATTCTATAACTTTTTTTTTAGTTACATTATTATTTTATTGATTTTCTATTTTTAAAAATAACATGGTGAAAGATTTGAAATTTGGTTTAGTATCAGGCCAGGGGAATTAAAAAATAGTATAAAAACATAAAATATCAAATATGCAATCCAAACAAATCTTACTTCCAAAAACATGAAAATATTACATTATATACCATATTCTCTCACATTTTTATCACAAACAAACTAAAAAGTATCCTAAAATATTTACTTATTTATTTCCTTCCAATTATATTTTATAATTTTGTATGTTCCAATGGAGTAAATGGTAAAGTGTTAGTTTTTTGGTTTAACATAGGGCCGGTAGAGTTAAAAAAAAATAAATTTGTGAAAATAATAAATAAATAAAATGGATAAATTATGGGAAAAATCAATACATAATAACATTTAAAAAAAATTGGGGTAAAATTGATAAATTATAATATTTTGGAGAAAATCTGTAATTATAAAAATTGTACGTCGCCAGAATAGTAGCTGGATCCGGCCAATAGGACCAATTTTAAACAAAAAAAAAAAATTATCAGGACTAATTTCCTTGCGTGAAAAACATTAGGAACGAAAATTGAACACAAAAATAATTTAGGGACTAAAACGAACGGACGCCCCTTGTTTATTTTAGGGGATTACAATTAGTATGGGAGATCATTAAACCGAAATTAATAATTAACTGTAGACAAACCGAAAGAACACAATCGGGAAACTTGTGGAACGACCAATGACCAACCACAATCCACTATGGAAATTACTTTAGTACATTCCAGTATTCCACAACCCTCGCTTTTTTTTCTTTTTGAATTATTTTCTTTCTCTGGAGAGCTGCCACGTCATAGTTTTTACACTCTCACTGCGCTCACTACAGTTTCACGGAGTCTCATTTTATTAATACTTTCTTCATCCAATTTTCAAAACCTCATTCAATTCAAATCAATTCCTTTGCCATCGAAATTCCGTTCATCAAATTCTACTCTTTCCATTGGTTTATTGAATCGGAGATTAGGCGGCAAAGATGAACGGTAACGGTGACGTCGATCAGAATAGCGGCAATTTGTTGGATATTTATCCGCTCAGCTGTTACTACTTTGGCTCCAGAGATGCTGTTCCGTTTAGAGACGAAACCGTCTCCGATCATCTCCTCCGCATGAAAGCCAAGTAGGACTGGCGTTCCTTCTCAACTGCGGTGACTTTGTGACCCGTTTATTCGGTTTCTCTATGCCTTAATTTTGTGATTATTCTTGTGTTTTCTCGAATTCCAGTTATGATGCTCACGGATTGAGGACTTGCGTTCAAGCGGTTATGCTGGTAAAACTCTCTCTTTACTCTTGCTTTTTAGTACTTTTTCTATTTTGTGGAAACAAACCCAAAAAAAAAAAAAAATGATTTCTAGGGTGAAGCAGGTAGCATTCTTCTGTTACTTGTGATTCATTAATATCTGATTCAGCATTTCCTGAACTAATTTTGAGTGTAATGGCCATTGTTCTTCCGTCTAATTCCGCATATTTATTTGTAAGTTGAAATACTAGCTTCATTTGTTCCCCATATGCAGCTCAAAGTTAAAGACACAAATAGTAGGCAATAAGTTATTACTCCCTCCGTTCCATTTCCACTTTTCTGTGCATATTCACAGATTCCTTACAAATCATTTTAATTCAATATCTTTGGTTTGTTTCTCCATTGAAGATGTAAGCATTTATATTCAAAATGTGAAAATGTGCATTAGAGATATAAGATGGTGTACTCGAAATGCGAGATGACGTAAAAATCCATCTTTAACATGACAAAGACGACCATAGACCACACAGCCATATAGCAAAGCACATACAGTAGCCAGAGCATGTGGCAATTTTTATGACTTTTGTGTTACCTATGTTTTGAAAATTGTGGATTAATTTGTTGGGATAACCCATTCGGTGTTCCATTGTTTAGACATTAATTCATTCAACTTAATTTTTCTCTTTTAATCAAATGTAGTAGTTTTGCTTTTTCTTCACCTGACCATGGTTCGTGATGAATATGCGAGCTATTGTTTTGTTTGACGATGGGAGACATTGTGGTTACAGGTCGAGCTTTTCAAGCACCCACATCTCTTGCTTTTGCAGATTAGGAATTCCATGTTTAAGCTTCCAGGGGGTCGCCTAAGGCCACTAGAATCAGGTTTTGCTGCTTTCTGATGTCCTTTTTGCTTGTGGTATTTTCTTCCTAGTAAGGGGTAACCAATTTGTAATTTGCAATTGTTTTCCACCCTAGATGTGGATTGCTTGAAGAGAAAACTTTCAAGTAAGCTCTCAGATGTTGGAGATGGGAATGCCCCTGATTGGCAGGTGAGTAAGTGAAGCTTCTGAAGTCAGTTTGATTAGCTATTTGCTATGGGGGTGTACTGATTCTTGATGTTCAGGTAGGAGAATGCCTTGGTATGTGGTGGAGGCCTGATTTCGAGACATTACTTTATCCTTATATTCCAGCTAATATAAAAAGGCCAAAGGTATTGATTCTGTTGATCTTTTGTGGCCTAAGTTATGAATTTTAACTGCTTAAGCACAAAGCTTTTGTCTTCGCAGGAGTGCATAAAACTCTTCCTTGTTACGTTGCCTGAGACTCAAAAGTTCATAGTGCCCAAAAACTTTAAGATGCTTGCAGTTCCCCTTAGTCAAATTCATGAAAACGACAAGGTAAGTGTTATGAATTGATACGTCTGTACAGCGGTTGTCTTGGAGTTAGCCTTCTGATGATATGGTGGATATGTTAGTAGTAACATGGTTTTTGCTCTTCTATGTTCTGGGACTAAAAGAGCACACTCTTTTCTTTTTGTAGACATATGGACCTATAATATCCGGAGTACCGCAGCTGCTGTCCAAGTTCTCCTTCAACATTGTAGATGTGGAGAATTAACAATAATACCAAATGTTCACGGTTATGCTGATCTTGCAGTGATAAATACAACAGTCAGGACATGTTACTATGCGTGTATAGTCCTTGTTTGGAGATGGTGTGAGTTTGTTTTTCTTTGATTGTTGTACATAGAGATCATTAATGGTAAACTGCTTTGTAAAGCTTGAATTTTATCTCTATATTTTACATTTATAGTTTCTTGCTCAATGCTACATAGTCAACTCTGGTCAAGCTCGAGATCCTTTCATCCGCCTTTATTTATTTATAAATGCCTGGAAATCATCAGATGTTATTTGGACAGGATAGGAGGGCGACATATAATAATTCTCATCAAAATTGTTTCCTTCCTCGAACATGACTACTTATCCAAACTTGACCCCTTTTTTTTTTCCTTGGAAAGACTGGAAAATTACAAACTTAGAAACATAAAAGAAAACTGGCTGGGTTGATCGGTCTCCATTTCCCCCAATTGACCAAACAACCACCAAAAAATAGGTAGAAAATTCAAAGAATGACAAAGTAGAGACCAGCATTCGTTTAAGCTCTTTTGTCTCGCGTGCCATACTTATTTCCCAGAATAGCGCGTTTCCATATCACAGACTTTGTTTGAAATGAAAATTTTTCTAACTGATTTTTCATTCATGGAAGCAACAATCCAAGTAAAAAATTAAAGAAAGAAGTTATTTTCGGTTCCAAAATGATTATTATGTGAATCACTATTTTTTGATATATTTTGATTCGGTGTTCAAATGTGATTAATTCGGATTCGAGCCGAGATTGATTATAGTTCATATAAATATACTTCTATATCAATTATGAACTCAATGACAGGATTACATTTTTTTAAAAAATATTTTCATAAAATAGTACTGTTCCTTTAAAGAACATAATTAGTACAGTTAAAAAGGACAAAACTCGCCTTCCAAAGACTGGCGGTTTCCTTTCATGTTCCCATTTCTTTTCAATTTACTGCTCCACTCAATGTGAGTATGTGACCCCCCAAAGGAGTCATTGAACCATAATCATCATTCTTACAGAGAATAAATAATCAAATACTGGTGGAGTTTGCTATTGGGACTTCTTCAGTCACCTAATTTCTCTCAGCTTTGCTATCCAAGTATGAAGAAGGGCATTTTGGCCCCTAACCTCAAGCTTAACCTCCCTCCTCCGGATGAAGAGTCTCTTTCTAAGTTCTTGTAAGCCTCAATTTTTGTATTTTATTTGGGTGAAAGATCATTTTTTGAATGGTGGGCTGATGTCAATGGGCTTGATTCTTGTAGGACTGAATCGGGTACGTTTAAGGATGGTGATCTGCTAGTCAACAGAGATGGGGTTCGAATTGTTCCTCAGAATGAAGTTGCAGCGGTAATACTTCTTTAAACTAAAGGCTTTAATTTCTTTTCTTTTTTTAGTTTCTGGGACGTGATTTTGGTTAGGAGCTAACTTAGATGACTAAGATCTGCTGCATTTATACTTTCAAATTTTAAGAAAAGTTTGGTTCTTGAATATGGCTGCAATGTATGGAGCAGTAGCAGACCCAATCTTTCTGAATGTTGAAGACCTACTAAATGGCATGTGTTCGTTTTCCAAGAAAAGAGGGTGAATGAAGTCGAGTGTACTAATTAGGATTCTAATCTTGTCACCAGTAACAGGGGTGTTGAGAATGAGATGTTGAAATGCAATTTTACAGTTTATACTAAGTTATATACCAGGCTCCTTCCGATATTATTACTCCGGCTTGTCCTACCTCATGTTGTTATTCTGAGTAACTTGCAACCTATTTATGTAGACTTGTTAATGTCTGCTATTGCCATTCACCATGGCCATAAGTTAATAGCTTCAAGCTTCAATAAGTAGAGTTCTCAGTGGCACGTTTGTGTTTTAAACAAATCAGTGTCTCTTCTTTTTCCCTTGTCATTGGCTTCATGCGTTTGCTATTTTCTTGCCCAGCCATCCCTTATACAGCCATCAGATAACCAGTTAAGCTTGGCGGACTTTGACGCAATCAAAGTTATAGGGAAGGGAAATGGAGGTGTCGTGCGCCTGGTACAACATAAGTGGACAGGACAGTTCTTTGCTTTAAAGGTACCGTACAAGTCATTCTTTGTTGATACTTTTCACATTCATTTTTACATGTGTCTGTAGATGCGGACAAATAACTAAAACTGAACTGCATGAATTGCAAAATAGGTTAAGGAACCATGTCTTCACTTTCTCAAAAGTCTCCTTCAGGGGTTCCAACTTACCATGATGTATGGCTAATTTTCTGTAGTGCTCTTAAACCAGCCGTGAAACACCTGTGTCAAATCTTTAGATTGATATGATGACCCATTTCCATGCACTTTATCTTATTCAGTTGTACTTGTTATTTTTTCCAAGATTTAGCTTTATAAGAATATCTACGTGTAGGTTATTCAAATGAATATTGAAGAGTCAGCTCGGAAAAACATTGCTCAGGAACTGAAAATCAACCAGTCCTCGCAATGTCCCTTTGTTGTTGTGTCGTACCAGTCTTTTTATGATAATGGTGCCATATCCATAATCCTGGAGTACATGGATGGGGGATCACTTGCAGATTTCCTAAAGAAAGTCAGAACTATACCAGAGCCATATCTTGCTGCCATCTGCAAGCAGGTAGCGAGTTTGGCTCAAATTTTAAATCTGAAAGATTTCCACATTTAGCTTGATTCAAATACCGTTGCTCACCAATGTAGGTACTCAAAGGCTTGTGGTATCTGCATCATGAAAAGCATATCATCCACAGGGACTTAAAGCCTTCAAATTTGCTAATAAACCACAGAGGTGAAGTGAAGATAACTGATTTTGGCGTCAGTGCAATACTAGCAAGCACTTCAGGACTTGCTAATACCTTTGTTGGCACATACAACTATATGTCTGTGAGTTTTGGCCCTTTTCGGCTAAGTATATTGTTGATTGATTGCCACTTGGTTTTAATAATTAAGAGCATGTTGTTAGTAGAGACCACATGCTAAAAAAGTAAATTTTGATTTCTTTCTGTCTTTGGATTTTTCTTTTTTGCATTTGATTAACTTTTGAGTAGATTCAACTAAAATATGCTAATTCAGAACATGGTAGCAGATGCACCTATAATTTATATATTTATTATCTGCTATAGCCAGAGAGGATTATTGGAGGCAACTACGGTTACAGAAGTGACATCTGGAGCTTGGGTTTGGTTCTGCTTGAGTGTGCAACCGGTCAATTTCCTTATTCACCCCCACAGCCAGGGGAAGGATGGACTAACGTGTATGAGCTGATGGAAACCATTGTTGACAAACCTGCGCCTCGTGCCCCTTCAGATCTGTTTTCTCCAGAATTCTGTTCATTTATCTCTTCATGGTAATCATCTCTTCTTGTTAATCAAGCTTTCCTAGACAATTTGGTTGGTGATGATCTATCTGAAAGTGGTTCAATTCATTCACTGATTTCCCTAGAGATCATTCCTAAGCTTAATTTGATTTTGGTGTTGTGCTTTTGAACTGCTCTTACAATCAATCCCTTTTTATGTGAAGAATCTAAGGAGCTGTTAAATAGGAAATAAGCACCTTGACTAATTTCCCTAGAAAACCTAAATGATCGCCTCGTCAGTCCCAACAGCCATCGTGCTTTGCTTGGCTTTCTCAAATCTGCATGTTTAAGATATCTATGCATGATATTCTGCCATTTCCACTTCGAATGCTTCTGAAATATACTTGTAACATTCACGCACTATGTTTGTAACAAGCCTTGCTTTTTTTCCTGCCAGCATACAGAAAGAACCAAAGGATAGACTGTCAGCCAATGAGCTCATGGTATGGATTATATTTGAATTTCTAGTTTAGACTGTTATTCTTCTAGCATGGTGACTTAAGTGTCCAAATTTGTGTCTTCCAGATGCATCCTTTCCTCAGTAAATTTGACGATCTGGATATCGACCTTGCCGCTTACTTCACCAGCGCTGGTCCTCCCCTTGCAACATTCTAAACTTTTTTGGCATGCTAAAGGCTGGGACATATTAGAGACCAAACAAAAAGTGTGCATTCTCTTTCTTTTGAACCCCAGTTTATCCTGGAAATGATTATGTACGTAGTTAGCTTCTAGTAACTTAGGGACAGAAAGAGCGCAACTGTTGTGAGTATTACAGTTTTGCTGAGCGAAGTGCCCTGTCATTGTTGTGAGCATTGATATTTTTATCACAATGGTTTTTGAGATCACTTGAATACCACCACTTTCTGCCTGGAAAAGTGATACTTTGTATATCTAGTTATTCTCAGACCTTTGCAATGTCATTGATTCTATGTAGTCCAAATTGATGCAATTGGGGCATCGTCTGTGCCCCATCCTTCGGTGTTCTCCTATACAGATGATTCAATACATCAACATTCTTGTTAGCAATTTTAGATACTCTCACATTTACACAGTTGCTGCCATGGCCTTCGCCTAGTTCTGAGTCTTTAGTAGAGTGAAGCTGGCTCCATCCATTATTCATTTGATGTGAGCCAGTTTAAGAGTACTGTACCTACATGTCATGGTCTGATGTTATATAAGTATCTTATGTGTTCATGTGTTTAGATCGTTTGTCATATAGGCGACATAATTCCTGCAACTGGTTACTTGACAGTGCTTGCGAGATTTATGTTCCCACTGCTTTTAAATCCTGCTTAATCCAGAGATCTTGAGAACTAGTTCTGATAGAAATTGCAACTGTTTCAGTAAGGTGGTCTCCAATAGGGGCTGGTCCCTTTCAGAGCCATGCCATCTACTCATTGGTCGGAGAATTCACGCTCTGAAATTTAAGAGATATTGCAACTTAAGGGCATGATACATTGGTGGACCAATGAATGTACAGACTCGCACTCACTCATGGTTCACAAGTGAGTTGAAAACTATTAAGAATTTACATGGCATTCGCTTTGAAATAATTTTTTATAGTTCCTAGATTTGGAACCGCATCAAGACAGGTTTTGATTTACTGATATCCACAGCCTATGTTACTGCTATTGATGTGAAACAAGCAGTCTTTAAGGATCATGTGGACATGGATTTATTGTTGATGCAGCAAACTTGATTGTGTTGGATCCCGGACAATCTGCTTGCCATTGTTCAAAAGTTAAGTCACTTTTCACCAGTTTATGGCAGTTGCCATCTGTGTCCAGCTGCTTTTGGGGGCACACAAGTCTTTTAGGGCTAAGTGGTAACAAAAAATGTCCACCATATTAGAAGATTGCTACTTTTAAGCGTCTATGCTGAGGTTGTCAATTAGACTAAACCTGCTGTATTATATTAGTTACCAGAAAAAAGATTACTGATATGGTTTACTAAGTTTTCTTCTTGAACTTTCTTACGGCTTTCAAATCTATGACAACAATAGAGATGTTGTCCTTGCTTCCCCTTTGAAGAGCAAGTCGTGAGAGGTAATCTGCCGCATCTTGAGCCGCGGGATCAACAGTCTCACCTCTTTCTTTAGAAAGGGCAACACCGTTCTTTTTGTGCCAGAAAAGGATTCGCCTTCGAGCCACTTCACAGACCTCTTCATTAGTCATAACATCCCATAGGCCATCCGTAGCCAATATGAGGCAATCATCCTCTTTCTGTCTAGGGACAAACATCGTTTCTGGGTCTGGAATTACAAATGGCCTCAGATATCTGTCACCTGTAGTGCCAAAAACAAAGACTGAGTAACCTTTATAACAGAGTGAAAATCCTCAGGAAGCTCAATGCAAAGTAAGGAAATCCTTCATCAGGTATACCACAATCGGTTTTGGATTAACCATTATAAAAGTTCAATGTTCATTTCTTTACCAAAGTTGTCTAAACTCTACTAACTGAGGGAAAATAGAAATGTCAAGACCTCATCAATAAGTAAAAGGGAAAAAATCCAGCATCGTTGCATCAAATTTTTGGCTGTCATTGTGATCCATAATATTTGTGATGTTTTGTGTACATTCTAGAAATAATAATGGTCAGATCAAGGTAAAATGTTTCATCAGACAAGAGCTCGGAAATCAGCTCAGTTTGGATCGTTGAAACAGAGGAAACTAAGATGTAGCACTAGGAGAATCATACCTATGGACCTTGACATTCCAAGCACACCAGAGACACGATAACCTCCCCAATCAATAACCTTGCCTCCTGCAGATTCAATCCGTGTATACTCATCTTCTCTGTTTGGCTGCAAGTTAATATCAAGAACTTATGAAATCAATAAAAGACTATAAAGGAAGGTCAAAAGAAAACCCAGAAAAAAAAAACAAAAAACTAAGCCTTACTTTATGGTCTACAGACAAGGGCAAAGCAACTTTTCCTCGGCACAAAACTGCCCTAGAATCGCCACAATTGGCCACAATTATATGAGAGGGACAAACAATGGCAACTACAGCTGTAGACCCAACGGCTTCAGGAGCCAAAGGAGGAAGACTTGCAGAACTTGTTCCTCCCACCTCGTTATCAACTTTATGAAAACAGTTCATAAAAGTTCTCTCCCATTGCTCCTTCCTACTACACTCAGCATATCTAGTATGGGAGTCCTTGACATTCATCTCTTCCAATAAAGCCAAGTGCACACGATCACGGCAATAGTTAGCAACCTGTGCCAGGGGAATTTGCCAAACATAGATGTTAATTAGAGGAATGTACTATTTCCAAAAAAAAAAAAGAAAAGAGGAATGTACAATCATTGACAACTATAGGAAGATTAACATATAGGAGGGTAAAGATATGCACCGTATAAGAAAAGAGAATTGAAGGAAATGCTAAACTTACTTGGCTGCCTCCATGTCCATCATAAACTCCATAAAAGTCTGCTGATAAATGTTGATTAATTGAGTTTGACACTGGGACATCCACGAGCATCTCACGAGGAACTTTCAAGAACCGTGGCAAAGTGGTCACAGCATCCTCCATTTCTGGCCTTCGACCCCGAATAGAGGAGAACCCCCATAAAGGCACAGTATTTAGACCACTGACATTGTGTCTATCTGCTTTCATTTTCTGCGAAACCTCAAGGAGGGAAGGTGGCACTGGTGACTCTTTAATGAGGACAACTTCATTTTGTGTTTCCCCAGAGACCAGATCTTCCACAATCTCAGCTGCAATGGCAGGATCCCATGAGTACGATTTTGTGATGCTATGATGAGTACCATTGATCTTATCCACGGTTAAAAGAAGGGTACCAGAATCTCCGTTCAAAGATGTTCGCTGCCCGCTCCCAGAACAGCTGGAATCATTTGAGACACTGTGAGAACTGGAAACTGCTATTGAAATTGATTTCGGATCATGTGCCTTTACTTCCTGGCACTTCACATCACCGTTTTCAGTTACCCCAGGCAAGAGATTGGGTTCGCCTCTCTTCAACTTATCATTTTGGGTCAAAATACCAGTCCCATTTAGAGGAGCTCTATACGTACTGTAACTTTTATTTTCAAGAGGAAAAGGCCTCTTAGGGAACTTGGTTATTGCAGGTTCTGATAACAAGCTTGATGTGTTTGCTATCAGATCAAGCCCGCTGATCTCGACGCAGTTCGTTATCACAGACTCATCATAAATGAGATTTCCCAAGTTATATGGCATGGCAGAAAATGGAATCCTTCCTTCTACAACAAACCAACTTCTTAGAATTAGAACCCTAGAAACAGAGATCACACAAAAACACGCCTTTCTAAGGTATCTCCCAGTTACTTCCAACAACTAGGATTTCAAGGGCAACCTCAACGTGGTTTAAAACCGTGAAATTCCTGAACGGCAGAAACAAGGGGTCTTGAAAAGGGCTACAATTTGATGATGCAAGAGAATAGGAATCAAAGAATCACATCCAGAAGACAAGGCACATACAAGCTTCCTACACACACTGCTCAGCTAATTTTCTCTCTTCCCTATATTCTCCAAAATATCACATATACGTAATCAGAAAATCTAGCAATCACTGATGCCCCAATCAAGGAAACACTTTTCCCACCTCCAGGAGTCTAAAACCAAGTTAAATTGTAGCCACTTGGTTAAACATGAAACAAAACAATTAAAGAACTACTGAGCTTGTTAACGTGAAGCAAAACTCAAAAAGAATAAAGAATCAAACAAGAAAGGGAAAAAAAAACCAATTCCCAGGAATCAAATCAACTCAGGAACTTAGTGAAACCAAAGAAAGACACACCTGAATTTAATTATGACCACGACCCTTTTCTTCTTTCTCCAGAAATTTAGCAACCCTCTTTCCTCCGGTCACCAGAATGAAGAAGAAGAAGAAGGAAAAAAATCCAG
The DNA here is from genome assembly GCA_949775105.1 of Oldenlandia corymbosa var. corymbosa. Taxonomy (NCBI): domain Eukaryota; kingdom Viridiplantae; phylum Streptophyta; class Magnoliopsida; order Gentianales; family Rubiaceae; genus Oldenlandia; species Oldenlandia corymbosa. The sequence continues at coordinate 31,600,034 of OX459120.1, read as the reverse complement.
ACTTGAAACAACATAGAACAATACATATAAGCACGGAGAACTTGTATTAGTTGAGCTCCCAAAAAAACTCACAACCTCCAATATACCCTTCAAGTCAATCATGAGTCAAATGATTCTAAAAAAAAGAAGAGGGGACACGTATCAATTGTACAATCCAAACCCGCAAAATTTGAAAATCCCAGGAAAGATCTTTTAGGATTAGAATAGTAAGATGGGAAAATACTAAAAAATTAGTCAATCATGGATTGGAAGCCAAAGGAAAGCAAAGGGAAGGTAGGTAGGTTGCTTACCGTTCGGAAACTGTGAAGTACAACTAAACTAGAGTTCTGACACATAGAAAGAAAGAAGGATTAGTCCTCCAAGGAAGAAAGAAAAAAAAAAGTTTGAAGTAAAAACTAAAAATAAAAAGAAAAGAAGAAAACTACTTTTAGTATTAGGAGTATACCTATCATCAAACATGTGTCCATCCTAAGGGGAACTCCCATGTCATTTTCACACAGTCACACAGTGAAGCCTTTTTCTGGTTCTCTGAAACAAACAGCTTTCCCCTTAATTTATGTCATGTAGGTCCCGAAACAGCGGACATGTGTCCTAACAGGTGGCTCTTCTTCATTCGCTTGACCTCTCTTCCCTGTTTTCTTTCGGTGAACTAATCAATCAGCCGATTTCTTTTAACGCTGAAAAAAAAAATAATACAGATTATTAATTTCTTATGTAACCCCCTTATATATCATGTATTGTTTAGTATCTGCCTCGTAAAATCGAATTGTACTACATTATTATGCTTTACGTATGGCTGATAATTCGGTCAGTTCGGCTCGGTTCAGGTGAATTCAGTTCGGGTAATTCGGTTTTTTCATTTTCCTTCACCTGTTCAAAACCGAACCGACATTTTAAATTCTCCGAACCGAACCGACCGATTAAACAGTCGGGGGGATCGGTTCGGAGCCAATTAAACCGAACAAAAATGGCCAAAAAAAAATAGGGCCAATTTTGACAGGATTTTAATTTTCAAATCCTTGATTCTTGAATATAGTTCCTGGCTTACTGTAAATTTCAACTGAAATCCACATTCTAAACTTCAACTTAGACTGAAATTACAAAGTTCATAGGCCACAATCCACATACTAAAAGTCTACTAGTGTTAAGGCTTACACAACATGAATACAAGATAACAAAGTTAACAAATTTCCAAGTTTCAGAAACTGAGAAAAGAAATAATTCTGTTTCAACATCAACAGCAAAACTGAAAATTGAAAAAGCAGGAAATTGAGAACTTCAGTTCAGTCTTCAGTCATCAGTCTTCACTACTCAATATTCAGTCTTCAACTTGTCCAATTCTGACAGCATACATTGGCTTCATTTCAGGCTTCAACACTTAACAATTCAACAGACAGTAAGCTGAAATTTTACACTCAAGTCAGAAAATCAGAAATAAACCAACTCATGCAATCAAGTTTCAGGTTGTAATCGCCATAAAAAAAAAACAATAACAATCATGAAAGTCGAAAGAAAATATACCTTTTCAGCAAAGATCACAGCAAACTGCAAACCCTAGTTCACCACAGTTTTGTTCCCCTTTTCAGCAGCTGAAAAACTAGAAACACACAATCAAGTTAAAACTTGCAAGCTGAAACTTTAAAAGTGTAAATAAACAACTGAAACTGTAACAAATGTAACCTTCTTCCATGCGAATGAGGTCTTCCCAACTCTCTTCAACACTTTCTTCTTCAACTTCCCCCCGAAGGCAATCCTGAGTGCAAATCAAGCACTGAGCAGTCTTCGGAGTTAAAGAACTCTTAAATGCATCTAACACTCTGCCACTAGTGCTAAAACATGATTCTGAAGCCACAGTTGAGACCGGAATGGCAAAAAGATCACGAACCATCAGAGAAAGGATAGGAAACCTAGAGCTGTTCACCTTCCACCAGTTCAACAGATCAAAATCTGGACAATCTGGTTCATCATTCTCGTTCAAATACTTGTCCAATTCTGATTTTTCATTTCTGTGTAAAGCCCCACCAGCTTCTTCAACTTTCTTTTTCGCCAACTCCATCCTAAACTGATCTCTAAGCAGCTTTGAAGGCATGATATCAATCGGGGAAGGTCGTTTCCCCAATAAAGTGGATTGAGATGAACTGGAATCAGAATTGGAAGGCGTACTACTAGAACTAGGTTTAGGGACATGGATTCTAACATAATCCGCAAACAACTCATAAATGGCGATTTTAACAAAATCATATTTATTTTTTCCATCCACTAACCCATAGGCCTGTTGAAATACAACTTCAATGTATTTCAACTTATTCCTTGGATCAAAAACACATACCATCATCGCAACAAGATTAATCGATGCAATATGACCATAGTATTTATCAAACTTATCCTTCATCTTTTCAGCTATCATTTTTTGACCATTATCATCAGTTTCATTAATGATTTTCTTCAACAACATATCAATGCAAAGAAGATCAGTGAAGAAAGCACTCGAAGAGACAGATTTTGTACGAGAAACCTTCAAGGTTATCTCGTAAAAATGCTGAAGAATACCAGCATACTCCTAACTTCTATCCAATCTATTGAAGTAGGTAGTCCAGGCCCAGAATTTGGCACTTCGGGATCAAACCTCAAAGTGTCTTTATAGTGCTGATTTCCAGTTTCATATCTCCTAAAACCTCTTTCATACACTTAAGCAGTTTCTAGCATTAAGTATGTACTATTCCACCTAGTACAAACATCCAATACTAGATTCTTAGAGCTACCACACTGCTCAATTTCAACACATTTTTTAAAACTTGCCAATCTTTTAGGAGACTGCCTAATATACTTAATTGCTGCCCTAATCCTATCAACAGACTTGCCTATATATGCCAAACCATCTTTAACAACCAGATTCATCACATGAGCCATACAACGAACATGCAATCACTTAGCACCCGACACACAGTTTTCTCAATGAGAAAATTGCTCTTTCAAATACTCCATGGCAGAATCATTAGAAGAAGCATTATCAAAAGTTATGCAAAACACTTTTTCAAAAGGGATTTCCCAATCCATCAAACAATTCTCAATTGCAGCCCCGATATCTAAACCCTTATGACTTGTAATAGGCATGAAACTTAAAATTTTCTTTTTCAAAGTCCAATTATTATCCATATAATGCCCAGTCAAACACATATAATTAATTTGCTGCAAAGAAGTTCAAGTATCGGTTGTGAAGCAGATTCTACTAACATTTTCTTTTAGCTCAACTTTCAATTTTTTCCTCTCAGATAAATACAGTTTATAACATTCATCAGCCACTGATTTTCTACCCTTAGGCACAAACTGTGGCTGCAACTTCCTAAGAAAATACCTAAATCCTTTCTTGTCAACAAACCTAAACGGCAATTCATCAACAATTATCATACAAATCATTGCCCTAATTATTTCTTTTTCATTATACCTCCAAGTACCTGCACTAGGTTTTCCCTTCCCAGTTTCAATTACTAACTTACTCTGACCAGGATCATTATTCAGAGATAAGTACTTTTTACAAAAACGCAAATGTGCTTGAAGACTACTTGTACCATACTTTTTACTATCAGCCAAATAAGAATTACCACAGTATTTACAATCAGCCCATAACACACCAACAACATCTGTATGAGTTGTGAAGTGAATCCATACCAGAGAGCGTTTACGAGTTACCCTGCGCTTCTTCAGAACAATAGCAGCTTGCGCTTCAGTCCCCCAATCCTCAATCTCTACATCTATCATCATTCCATCATCATTGTGCAAATCTAGCAGAGGAGGAGGCAGTGAACTAGAACCTTTCTCGACTTCAATCTCCTCAATCTCCTTAAAATCAGACTCTACTTCTGACATCTATACAGAAAAAAGGATGGAAAAAAGGCATTTAAGTTACCTACTGCAGGCAGCTACAAGCATGTTACACGTAAACTCAAGCCAAACTTGACATAAAACACTGAAACAGATTGCAAAAACCTCAAAACAGATTGCAGAAACCTCAAAACAGATTACAGAACACACAACTGAACAACACTTTCAAGTTTAAAATCACTGAAACAGGAAGCCAAAAATACAGAAATTGTCAACAAAAGCTTACCTTGAAGATAGCTTAACAGTCTTACACTTCAATTCTCAGGCCTGCATTAAAAGAAAACAAAAACAGAAGCAATATCAGGCTTCAAATTCTAAACAAACATAAACAATACTCAACATTCAACATTCAGTTCTTTTTTATCGTGTTCTTACCTTAAATACAGAAGCAATATCAAGCTTCAACAATCCTGCACTTATAGAAAACAAAACAACATTCAATAATCAGTCACCACTCACATTGTACTGACTACATAACTTGATAACCAACAATACATGGTATTTGATACATACAGTGAACTCGATCAGAAACATCAACAACTACAACTCACAACTCTAAACTCAATCACTCACATGCAATCATCAGTTACCACTCACATTGTACTACACTCGTAACACTACTACAGTATACGTCGTATCATGCATATTTGCCAATAAACAGTCAACACTTAACAGAAACTAGAAAGATCAATTTGATCAACAAAGATAACCATAAAAAAAGGTATTAGTATTACCTTGAAGATAGTAACAGCTTGAAACTTCAATTCCTAATCCTGAATAAAACATAAACAATCATTCATAAATCATAAGTGGCCTGAGTAACCAATTAACCAAGTCTAATGAAATTTGCTCATAAAAGATAAAACAATAAAAGAACTTAAAGAAGTACCTTAAAACAGAAACACTCAAACACAAACCAATCTCCTGACTCCTGCTCCTGCATTTGAAGAAAACACAACCAAAACTAATACTATCAGTAGATCAGTAACAACCTAACAGACTAACAGTTGAAGGAAAACACTCAAACACTCAAAAAAAATTTGAAAGAACGTTCTTCATTTTTTACCTAGAGCCTTGACGATTTGGGGAAACTAGAAGTGGAGGGTGAGGTCACTTCGAATCAGAATTCACAGAGCAGCTCAGCAGCAACAAACCCCCCCCCCCCCTCCAATTTGAGAAATGAGAACTTGGAAGCAGTGAAACCCTAGATCTGGACCATCTGATTTTGGTTAGAATCGGTCGAGGTCGATTATCAGGATTGTGGTTTGTGGAGGTGAGAAATGAGAGGAGGAGTCGTGGAGGTGGATAAATTGAATGATCGAATCAATCGACCAAAAAAAAAAAGCATCAATTTGACAACTCTGAACTAAAACCTTAGATCTCGTTTTAGGTTAGATTGGTGGTGGATTTGGTTTATTAAATGGGCTTAGGAGGTAGGAAATGAGAGGAAGAGTCGTGGAGGTGAATGTGGAGGTGGGTTTGTGGTGTAAATGCCGGCGGCGTATGGTCAAAGTCGACGGCGGCGTATGGTTGAAGAAGAAGGTGGAGAGAACAACGGAGGAAGAAAGAAGGAGAAAATAAAAAATCTGGAAAAAAAAATATAAGGATGGCTATATATATTTAATAAATAAAATAATAAAATAATTAATTAATCGGGTAAATCGGGTATCCCCGAATAATACCTACGAATACCTACCCCGAACCCCATTATCTAATCGGTTAATCGGGTGGAACCCAAATTCCTCCGATTAAACCGATTAGCCGACCCGAAATGGCCAAAATGACGTCGGGTCGGGCGGTTCGTCGGGTATACCCGAATAATGCGCAACCTTAGCTTTACGTTTCTAATTTAGCACAATGGCCCGACATTTTCATCCCATCATTTTTCTTGAGACCATAATCTATGTCAAGCTTCCTGTATGATTAGAGACTTAGAGTATTTGTTCTAATTAAATATGTCTTTGTGATGATTTGTGACAAATATTATTGTTAACGTGTCAGATTAATATGATAGGTGTTTATCGATTGAAACTTTTTGGCAAATTTTTTTTACATTTATTTTTTTCCCTCCAAACTTTAATACATTCAAAAGATTTACTAAAAAAAGTCTGCATCATTGACATTATTTTCATTCTTTTTGAAATTTATTTTATCTGTCTCTTGTTTAATGATCTGGCTTATTTGGAAAGTGCAACTTAATTTCCTCTATCTTTTATGGTGTGATTTTAAATTGATAATTACGGTAAAAGTTTCATAGTTAGTTATACATTCACTGAAGATCATAATTCATATTATGTAGGATAATTTTTGCCTATATACAAGTTTAAACCATTAAAAATCTGATTTTCATTTACTATTTTGAATACTTAATTGATGACGCTACAAGTTGAAAACAAATATAGATGGTTTGCTATAACCAATCTTTCGGGGAATATTTTGCCTTAGCAATAAACATGAAGGGGGTTCCTTGGAAACCAATAATGCTTTAGTTTTCTTGCTTTTCTAAACCCATGGGGTCCATGCTGAAGCAGAGCTACTCTAGAAGTGCCACGCTACAACAAAGATATTTATTTTTGAATTTTTTCCCCACTCTTCATAAATTCAATATATGTTTATTTAAAATAAAATTGTCCTTTTGGCGTTGAATCACAATGTTTTAATAATAAATAAAGAACAGTTTTTCTTGTGATTCATGGAAATCCGGACGGATATGATGATGTGTAGGAGTTTCTATAGCTGGTACGTGAACCAACCCAATTGCCCATCATTCATACGACACATGGAAAGATTTTGTTACAATTTAAAATTGATTTTTAACTAAAAAAATGACCAAAAAGGTTGACAGACAAGAAGGAAAGCCCTACACAACTTTTATTGCTTTTTCCCAAGAAATTGTTCAATAATAATGAAAATAATATGAAAAATACCGTAGTCTTGTCGATTTTATCGTTATTACTATGATAATATGTTTGGATCGTTCTTTTAGTGTGTATTTTTATGTGTTTTTTTTATTAGAAATGTAAAAAAATGTATTGGAAATGTAAAAATGTATATTGGGATACGATAATTATTTGATTATTCTGAAAAAACCAATAAAAAACGAACCAAACAGATTAAAATCAGAAAAAAAGATTTAATGGAATTATAATTTAACACAATTTTAAAAGTTAAATGATCTCCGTTTAATTAAGCCAATGTATCTTTTATTGTATTCTTTGTCTGAAATGATAATCAACCGATGATGGTGTCTAATTTTGCATCCGAAGAAAACACACGTTTCGGTCTTGGACGAAACTCAAATGTTTAAGGCAAACCAAACCCATGTTGATAATTGATGGGAATATAATTATTTCGAAAAGTAATACCACCAAGACACAGACTAATGTGTCGAATTCTAATGTGTAGCTTTTTTGGTTTTGGAAAAGAATGCACTCATTTTGATCAGTTGGCTTCAAAAGAGGCAAAAAAAAAAAAAAAAAAAAAAAAAACGTCAAGGGTTTGTGCAATACTACTACTTCGATTGATTGCTATTTTTGCCCAAATTAATACGTTTTTTAAATTATTAAATCTGAATTAAATTCTTCTAAAGTTACATTTGAATCAATTTTTGAAGAAAAGTTTGGGAAAGGAAAAGCATCTTTTTTAACGATGCACAGAATAAATAACCAAGGGTAAGTTCTACTGCCGTAGACATTTTAAGAAAAAAAATTTCGATGGATTTTTTTTTTTAATTTCAATTCAAAGAAATTCTATAGTAATAGTGCCATGATTAAACTTGTTTCGTTGGAAAATAACCACTCAGTTGGCACGGCATAATTTTTCATGGGACGACTATCTTAAAATGACTGTCCTGCTCGAATTTTTATTTTTAATTTGTGTTAAAAGTGAAAATCTAAATCGAACAATCATTTTTGGACAAGAGGTAGTATTTGTAGAACCAGCACATACCTAGCTGAAAAATGTGACTGGAAATCGCTTTTGTTGCCTCACTATCCTTACAAGCTGGAAAGCCCTGAGAACGCTGAACACTTCCTAAACTTCAACAATTAGAGTGAAGGTAAACAACATAGAATCTACTCATAAATGTGCAGTTTCTTGGGAGAGGAAGACCAACCATTTGCGGATCTTCCCGCTCTGCTATTCCACTCCATTTCGCCAAACAGATTTACCCGTCAGTTACAATTCTGTTCCCAAATTGACACTTTGACAAGAAGGGGAATGCGATTGGAAGATCAGCACAAATCAAGTAGATGAATGGTACATTCTCATGAATCTGCAGTGCGAAGACTATCCAAAGACCAGAGATCTTAGAATTTAGAAAGGAAACAGACCCACCACTCAAGTCTGATACAAAACTCAGAAAGAAACTAACCAGCCATCCTGGCTTCTCCATGTATTACAGAACCAACTGCAAGATGCTCCATACAAAGCTCAGCTAAATAGTTTGTAGCTGATTTAGTGATGATAAAATATTTGATCAAATTGCTGAGTAGTATTGAATCTAGCTAGAATAAAATGCTATTAAAAGATACTACTCCCTTCGTATCAAAATAAGAATCTTTATATGTTTAACTAAACAAATTGAACTCATATTTTGGGACGGTAAGGAACAGATTGAACAAATGATAACGTAAGTTCTTGTGATTTCATCTCCATATCCAAGAAAAGAAACTTATCTCTTCTGAGACAGCAAGGATACGTAGTTCCTCAATCAGCAAATATATGAAAATTTCACATTGGCTTTGTTATTCTCATTGAGTTAGCTGGCTGCTGTGGACCCCCCTCTCCCAGCACAGGCAACTTAGCTGCATCATTAAAATCAAGGAACTGTAAACACGGTGCGATTGGTTTGCCAACCGTCAAGGTATTCTAGTAACACAGGGTTGAATTTAAACGACAAATGGATAACATAACCAGAAAGAGAGAGGGATAAAACTTCAAGTCAATTTAACCCACAGAAAGTAATAGAGGATAAACGACGTCTCGGTATTGGGTGCCGCTGAAGTTATGCCCCACTACCTCAACATAGTTACAATAGGGAAAATAATACAAACTAAAGGTTCAATCAGAATATTGAAAAAATAGCTCCAAGAAAACTCTAATATCAAACCTCACAGTTGTCAGTAGTCCTTACCATTGGAATTTGAAAGGGAAATAGGACAACAAAATGCTTACACATCTGTTCCAACAAATATGCAACAAATGCAACAAAGAATGATTAGCGGTGGAGGAGCAGAAAATCTTTCATTGAATGGTTACATTTCCGGAGTCTATGACAGGCCACTAAGAATACAATCAATGGAAGCACAATTATTTTTGGCCATTTGCTTGTCTTGTCACTGTGACAACCTACTGGGGATTTCCACTCTATATATATTTCTTAATTTCAGAGCTCATATTAAAATACTTTGTGGAGAGAAGGTTCATCAAAAGAGAACAGATGCACCTCTAGGTGATCAAAGGGCCTGTTCAGGCCTAAGAATAGACTTTTCTGATATACCACCACAGCGGATGACTAGCAACATTCACAGAATATATACATACATTCACAGAACAGTATATATATTTTCACTAATGACTAGCAATACCAAAAGAACAGGACATTTAATGAATAGCAAGTCTAACTATATAATGCAAGTTTATAGAGAGAAAAGTTACAACAAGACTTACAGGTTTTACCGTCCGAGAAATCACTTACACCTCCAAGGACAAGCAACATTACAATCTTGTAGAACTGCTTTTTCAGGTATCAACAGAACTGACAACTCACAAACTGTGAGATGTACCGGTTAGTAAAGAAATCATGCCAAGAACCAATACTAATCAAAACATTTTCAAACATACAAATCCAAATTTTCCGAACATTGATTACGTGAAGAACTTAAGATTTTATTAGAAAGATAATTTCTATGTACAAAGGCTTTCTTCTGTTTCTGTAATCATCACTACAAACAAAATACAGTGTTGGGAAACTCTATGACTACATGCTAGCTATAAGGTAGAACAAAAAGATTTTTACAGGAAGTCATCAAACTTAAATAGTAGCTAATAAAAAACGATGGATGGGTTCACACAAAAATCAACTGGTATACTAGTATCTGAAAGAATATATAGCCTAATTTCAAGTTAACCATAACACAATCACCACGTGAGCGGTCCTTTTTCTGTATCAAGGATCTGTTCTTTGTGATTTAAGTGAACATGAATGTACAACAACAGCAACTTCAGACCATCATCTTTAAGTCTGATATATCATCCATTGGAATATCAAGACCCATTAAAATGTCATCCTGCAGCCCATCATCATCTATGTTCAACCACGATCCTATGTCCTGCGCCGGACCCGTAAAATCATCAGGACCACCAAAGTCCATTTCAGGGATTTGCAGCTCAGATAAGTCAATAGCGTCTTCCAAACCATCCAAGCCTAAATCATTGTTATCCTTGCCAGTACTACTTGAGCTTGCATTGCTTGCCTTTTGAGTTGAGGACAAACCTTTAGGCTTCTCAGACATCTTTCCAAGAAGGCCATTGACCGAAGCAGATAATTGGGTAGTTTTTTGCTTAGGTTTTGTTTTATTCTTCCTTTCACCCTTAACATTGGCTGTAGGCCGCCCGGTCTTAGTTGTTCCACTTCGAGATATAATCCCTTTTCCTTCTCTCTCTCTCTCACTCCTCTTCCCTTTTGCACTGCTTGAAAATGGATTCCCAGTACCTGGCATGATACCTAAAGGTGTCCCAATCGCACCACCACCAACATCATCAAGTAATAGTTCCTTCTTTTTCACTCTATTAGACCAGCTCTCTTCCTGCTCTGAAGACAAATTTGCAGGGGGTAGATTATCAGCGGAATATGTTTCTTGATTGGGTAATGAAGGGCTTCGCTGTGCACCCAAGGAAGCTGGAGAAAATAGAAAACAAACAGCATGGGATACATCAGCAAGAAAAATAACCAATTAAGTTTAAAATTCAGAAGCATGCCAAGGTCCGTTACTGCAATGTGCAGCAAAGCAAGAACAAGCTCCATTAAGTCTGAAACCTTCCATTCATTAGCAGTTTCGCGTGCTTCACAATCAACAAATAATTACCTGAAGGCCTGACTTCATGCTTGCCACATTCAGCATCGCCAACAGATTCTGCTGCTTGTTCACCAAGCCAAGAGCATCCAGCAAGAAAGATGTCCCTGAACATGGATTCATCAAAGCAACTCTTTCCTGTCTCCTGAAACTCTTGGCAATGCTCCAATGTCCTCTTGACAAAAGCTAGGGCAGCTTGTTTTGCCATTTTACCACTGGCACTCTTCATTCCATGAGCATTAGGACCCCAACAAGCCTGCCAAAACACACCAAATACCGAGCTTCATATTTCATGATCCACGATGTTAACTACACAATTAGAAATATTTGGTATGTACTTCACCTATCATCAGTTAAATAAACAATGAGCACTACAGTACATGCTAAACTTCACTGTTACTCCCAACATACCGAAATGATTGTCCAGTTTGGATCTTTTTAATTTTTAGTCCAAATTGTACTAGAGAAAAAATCCAAACAGCACAATCATTTAGGGACAGAGGGAGTATATTCTAATGGGAGAAAATGCAAAAAGTGCTTTTGATTACCATGTATTTCTCATAAGCCATTATTACAAGTTTATCGAGAGCATGCTGTTCAAACTCCCTACAATAACATAAAGAAACCTTGTAAGTTTACCGTGAGAAGCCAACATACTAAGTCAATCAAAAGAGACTTTAGAAGTCTCAACATGGGGAAGAAATTCCTTACTTGTTCTGAACTTCTCTCGTCTCATTAGCGGACACAAATAATCGGCTAAGAATGCCCTTCCTTTTTAAAACCTAAAACATAAAAGAATAATAATAAATAAATAATACGAGTAATAAAAAAAAAGGTTGTCGATATCCTATTTCTCATCAATTTATAATAAATCTGTGCGAGAATTCCTGGAGAATATACAGATCAATAAAGTCTCTGAAAATTATAAAACTGGAAACCTTTCCTTGATGGGAAGCATTGCAACAGAAAAAGGGTTCTCCAGAACAAAATAAAAGAAAACAAACAGACTGAATTGAATAATATCATAACATCTTTGATTTTTAAAAACAAATGCTGGGTGCAATACCAAGTCAGGAATGACAACAAATCTTTAAAAGGCTGCTCAAATCCCACGTTGTGTGTGGGTGTGTTTGTCAATGTGTGTGTGTGTGCGTGTGTGTGTCAGAGAGAGAGAGAGAGAGAGAGAGAGAGAGAGAGAGAGAGAGAGAGAGAGAGAGAGATTTCTACAGTGCAACGACCATACCTGTTGATGGTACATGTCGTTCAGTTTATTAATTTCTGCAGAGACCTCTTCATCCCCGGAATGTGTAGCATCAGGCTGAGGAATGAGGATTAAGAATTATTGCAAGAAATTATGGTAACTACAACATATACCTTCGACAGTAGCACAGAGTAAACACCTACCGCAAGCTCAGGGAAGATCCCAATACAATGAATCTCCAGTAGCAGTCTTTCATTTATTGACATCCTATTGTACTGAGCTTCAGTACAATTGGCAGGTATAATAGCCTGGTCTGATACAAAACCATTTTGTGAGCCATCATAGCCCGGGATAACTGCATCTGGAATGGACAGGCTGTTATCATGCTGCGTAATATATTCAAGATCATTAAAGGACCCCCTGCTGGCATTTACTTTATAGCCATTAGAAGCTGGATGTCCACATGAATCAAAGCCTTGTAAGAACCGAGGATGGTTAATTTCTGATTTCACACTGATATCCTGCTCAAACCCAGATTCATAACCATCAATGCTGAGATCTTGATTACCACTACAAGAAAATTCTTCATCTTCTTCAGGAATTAAAGCTGAAATCAGTCTCTGGAGAAGGGGCACGGGATGAACAGGTTTTGTCCCTGGGGCTAACTGATCCTGGCTGTGTTCGGCGCTTGAAGTTTTAGCTAGACTTCCAACTCCATCATTATTAAAACCAACAGCCATCAAATTGACATTCTCGCTTCCTAGAGATGCAGGTACAGGTGATACTACAGTTGGTTCAGCATCAATCTGTCGGTCAAATCAAGTAAAACAAAAAGAAATCATTAGAATCAAAAACTAAAAGACAGGGAGAGAGAAGTCCTTCAGAATGTAAGAAATACATGTCTAAAACATGCAAATCATTCTGGCATCTCAATAATGACCCTTGTAATCAACCAAAAAAATTTAATCAAAGCATGCATAAAAATTCTCATCTGGTGTTATAAAGTGTAGAAATCCTACCACAGACGATAGAAGGTGTATATTCTATTACTTATTCTATGTCAATATAAACTATTTTGTGTCTCTCTCTTTTTGAGACTTGCTTATACATATCATGTAACCACAACATTTAACTGGTAACGAACATAAACCTTCTTACTAAAACAAAGGCAAAAAGAGTAAAGAAAGGACAATTGCATATAAGACTTCAAGGACATAGACACAAATGCTCCAAATAATATTCAATTGGAGCTTCACACCACAAGGGATAATCAAATCCAACAGGCAATTTGGGTGTGTGTGTGCGCGTGTTGGGGTGGGGGGTGGGGGGGGGAGGACAAACACTGTAGTACTGGTCAACAAAATGTACATAAATCAGTGATACTTCTTCCCAGCAATGATTGGTTCTCAGATTCATAATCAAGGCAATACAAGAGCCAAACACTATTTATTGCTTGACAAAAAAAAAAGCCAAGATGGTTTGTTAATGTCATTATGAAGTAAAATAGCACAGGTTCAACCAAGGACGTCACGTATAGAAGGAATACCACACTGTCATGTAACAAACATCTAATTCTCTTACTAACAACATGGACATAGAGGCACGTTCAATGTGCACAGTAAAAGGCCTGACAAAAGGTTATAATGCTTTGGCAGCACATTCAATCCCAAGGGGAAAAAGCCAGAGCAGTAAAGTGATATTTTCTCCAATTGCCAAGTGTTATATAAAATTTATGTTAAAATATTGCGACATAACTGATTAACGAACATAAATATGAATTTCTATGGACTGGATAAAAGTGAATCAAAGCCAAAATCAAATAAGGATCAATCCAAAAAGTCAATCCCAAAGCTTTACATCTACGATAGCAAATCCCTTAAAATGCATTGCAAGTGATAGGGAAATAGAAAGACCACAACCTGCTGTGATAAAAAGGATAAATCTGTATCAGATAAAAAACGGAAAAGTGATTCCATCTGCTTCCAAAATGAGCTACTTAACGCTTGAGCTGCAATACAAAGCAGATCAATTATTTCAACGATAGATTTTTGCTTTAGAACAAAATCTATTCAGAAATTTTAACTGATAACAGCATTCTTCTATGTTCTAGATATAAGAGATTCTTACAAACTACCTGGATTAGTAACAGCTTTTGCAGCAGCAAGTAGCTCCTCATGCCCATCATCTGAACCAAAAAACCAGATAAAAAGAAGTAATCAAACTTAAAGCAAAAGATAACAGCACAGAAATACTAGAAAAGTATCTGAAACACATTTACCAAGAAAATCGGCCGGTGCATTCACTGTAGTATGCTTACGAGTGTAAGCCTTGCGATCTGAGAGCTTTCGAGTTGGAGGACGACCAGCTTTACTGGACATGGAATTTACATAATCATTAGAAATGCAAAGTAAAGATGTTACCAGATAAAGGGAGCTAAAACCAACAAAGGAGCAACAAGATCAAGAGTGGCATTATATGGATTACCTTTCAGCCTTATCAAAACCAAGTCTGGTACTTCGGAGCTGCTTTGCAGTTCCTACATTTCCAAGCTTCTCACCGGAGGAAGACAGGAGGGTCCTCGTTGCAGAAAAGCCGCGGCCTGTCCTGCCTTGCCTCCGAACACCATCTTGCTGATCTTCCCCACCCATGACCTTATTCTTTTTGGGTGGTAGCATCAAATTTGACATCTTTTGAACATTCTGCCCAGATTTTTCACCCAGGTCATCAGGCTTCTTGGCTTTATCTTTGAACTTCATTTCAGCAGCTCCTGATTCCTCACTTTCTGACAAACCAGCTGACAATAAGTGATCATTTTTTAATTTAACATGTTGAGGAGAATTTCCAGATAAGCGTCTTTCATTTCCAATAACAATAGATGCTATGTCAAAAGTAGAGGATTCATCATTGTTATGAACTATCGGCACCAAATTCGTCCTTCTTGCTGTTCGAGAGATTTTCTGGGGCCTCTGACTGGCCCATTGGGCCACAGGAGGTGATGATGACCTCATTGAAGGTGTACGTTTCCGGCTGTTCACACCTCCTGATGCAGGTATTTTGTTCGTACACTGAGAAACCTCCCAATCATTAGAAGTACTTGGCCTAGAAACCACTGGAGATAGTTTTGGTCCAACACCTGAACCCGACCGCGGAGCTCGAACACTTGAATTCAATTTTGTGCTTGACGTTGGGCTGCCTGAACTAAAATCTTCTCGAGCACTTGACCTGCTCATACAGAGGAAAGTAACACACAAGAGTGTGAATTCATTTAACTTGAAATCAATTTAAAAAATCATACACAATTAATAGGCAAGAAAAGGCTTGTCCAAGACAATAAAGTTAAGATCATCTAAAAATGAAGAGCAACCAGAGTGATAAGAATCAGAAAATTTATTACACTAGGAATGAAAGAGAAAATTAACAAAACTGAAAAGCCTCCTCTTGATAAGCAGCCGAAAGCATGCATGTATACCATTATCTCTTAGCAGCATCAGAATTATATTTGAATGAGCACTTAAGATCCTATATTAAAATAACGCCTATTATGTTCGAATATTATTCAGAACAAGACAATCAGGCCTAGATCATGTCTTGAATGCCAGCCTCACATTTAGTGTGCATGTATGTAATATAATGCAATCAAATACTACCCATACTTGTTGATAGCTTTCAGATTCACTCTTTCTTTCTCTGTAGAACGATCTCTTTTCTCATGGAGATTGGGGATACTGTCCTGCTCAGGCCGGGGAATTGGTGTACGCATGCCTGAACCAATCTGTTGTCCACCATCAACTTTAGACACACCTCCATTAGAAACCCCAGGTCTACATGAGCATATAACACATAATTAGCGGAAATGTCATTCACAGCATAGAAAGAGATTTTAAACAGTGTCAGAAAGGCCTGCATCAAGCAGCTATGGCTGCAAGTACACAACATTCAGACCTAACGCACATATAAAAAAGACAAACTCCAAAACAAAGGAACTACTTAATTCACCCTACCTTCTACAATTTTCACAAGTTTACTAAGCTTAAATATGAAAGACGAGCAATTAAATATAAAAAATATCATCAACGAACACAATTTTACAGCAACAATCAATCATGCATGACATTAAGCTGAGTAAAAGTAGAACCTGAACCCATGGGCATCAGCCAGCCTAGATCTAGCTTCATTAAGAAGCCGCGGTTGCATTCCTTGTTTAGAATCTCTAGAGCCATCAACAGATTTCGCTGCTGCTGTGCTTGCAGCAAGATCTGGCTTTATCCCAGATCGCCTTTTCTTCATCTTAGACTTCTCCCAACCTTCAACAGTAACAGGCAAAGTTCGATCCTCAACCTGAACACCAATACCATTTGGAATCTTTAAAATTTCCCTCTCTCTATCTGCGGCTGAAGAAAGCCTGGCAGGAGTACTGGGCCTTGCCGGAGTACCAGGCCTTGCAGGAGTACCCGGCCTCGCTGGAGTACTAGCCCTTGCATCCGTCTAAATCAAACCAAAAGGAGTAAGTTCAGTTGATTTTCAAAGCTTGATCTAAACAATAATAAATTATTCGAAGACTGAAGTTACAAACAATGACTAAGAGTGCTAACGAAAGCAAAAAAGAAAAGGCCCTGAAAAGATTTCTCATAGCATCACATTAGATTTAAAAAAACCACCAGTTTTGAGCATAATTTTGACATGGAAACAGTCTTCCGCTAAATATATGAGAAGATAATAGTGCACAATCAAGAGAGATCCAGCTATTAAAAAAATACAAATAGCACAAGTGAACAATATAAAAAAAAAGTAGATGCAATAATAATTACATGTGCAAGAAGATAATATGAAATTCAAGATGATAATACTAAGCCACACACCCTGGGATCTGTCATAGATGTTCTAGTACGCTTGTTAGGTACAGAACTTTTCATCCTTTCTTCTGATTTTTGCTCTACCTCGAAACCATTTGCAGAGACATGATTCGGGGCCCCCATCTTGGCAATAACTGCTCGATCAGCAGAATATAAGGCATTGGCCCGCTCACTAGATAGGCCATCAGACCGGGATCTCTTCCTTGACGGAATCGTTGGAAACCACTTATCCATCAAAGACAAAGAGTCATTGAATGCCTTTCGACGTTCTCTGAAATTTATATTGATAGTTCCACAAAAAAAGGTCATCATTGCAGATCCATGCATAAACAAAGAGAAAAACATTAAATGCAGAACGATCAACTACCTAGCCTTATTCAAGCTCTCACGAGCAGAAGCTTTTAGCCGCCTGAACTCTTCAGGTGAATGAGATGATGAAGGTTTCCCTTTAGAAGCCACTGATGGGGAATCATCCACTGGAATCCCCAGAGAAACACTAGCAAGCCGTCTAAAATCTACAGGTCGATTAAGTTTATGGTCTGAAATCATTGATTTTGGGTCAAAACGTAAGCACTGAAAGAAATTTACAACATCTTGCGCGGAAGAGGCACTGCCTCTAGCCAAGTTTGGAATGGCTGGTAAGGTCGGGCTCTCCGTGCTTTCTCTAAAGCTACCAGATTTTTCCAATAAAGTTGTCGAATAAGATCCACGCTGCCCAGTGGGGAATATCGACTTATCTGGGCTACCAGTAGATGTATCAAATTTGCTAGATGCCGACATCGCATCAGTTTCCACACACAATCTTTGTAGCCGACCCCTTTTACACAGTTGCGCATGGCAATATTGTACAGCCGAAAAGCATGAAATCCAGTGTAAATTTGGATAAATGCAGAAGATAGGAGATAAAACACCTGAATAAGATTGAAGACGAGAGAATTACTACTGAACGTTCAAAGGAAGTCAAACTAGAATCATGTACATTGCCATTAAAGACGATCAAGATCATCAATTTTACCTCAAATGGAAACCCTATACTTATATCATCTATGGAATGTCACGACTGCTTACCAAATAGAGCATCATCAATAATATCAAAACCATCTAAGTTTCTTGCATTGGTGATGCAAGAAAACGATAGGCAAAATCTTGTAAAATTAAATGCAAGACACCTACTCAAAATGTCAAGGAACCCATTTCCCGGTTCATGTATGCGGCAATTACCCTTCTAGAATTGGAATTTTATACCCATGCAATCATAAATCATAATGCAGCAAAAGTCGCTCAGTTGAACTTCCTAATTTAGCATTACATCCCGCAACAAGATTATAGCTGCCTCTCATTCAGGATCACGAATACTTAACCAACACAACATTTAATTAACTAGCTTATAATAACAGCAAAGTGATCCAACTTACTGCTTTTAGCAAGTCATTGCAGCCTAATTGTCCAGCTTAATATAAAAATTAAAATAAAAGATATAAAAAAAATCCCGAGATTCAACCTCATTTGCAATGAGCTAGTAGCTGATCCATCCAGAGAATAACTCATGTTCAAAAAAATATTATTGATGAAGCTCAAAAGCCATCACCTACTCAAATAATCATGAATTTCACACCTCACGCAAATGAACAATGAAAAATCAAAAAAATGCAAACAAAATTCGACGCAAGTAGCCAAATTCAAAATCAGAAAAATATAATGAGTACAAATACATGAGTGAAATAAACTTACTTGCTTAGCTGTAAATATTAAATTAAAAAAGAAAATCCCAAGGAATGATCCAGAGCACCTCCTGATTCCAAGATTTCTGAAATCAATATTGATTTAGCTGACGTCGAAATTGATGAACTAAGGGTTCAATTAGGGTTTTGAGAAAGCTGAAATTAGGAAAGAAAAAGTATCAAAAGGCAATACCAATCATATACCTCAACAAAAACAAAAAGCAAATTTCATAAACAAAGAGTACAGCCTAGATAGAAGAAAAATTAATATTTTCTCCGAATTATTCCAATTCTTGAATACAAGAAGCAGTACCTGTAAGACGGAGAGAGAATGACAAGAGAGAGAAACGTAATCGGACGTCGAGAAAGTCGCTGATCGGTGGGTCGTCGAGGAGGAGGAGGAGGAGGAAGAAGGGGGGAAGAGTCGGTCGAGAAATAACGTGGACTATTCACCGGATTTCAGCCCGCGAGTTGATGGAGCCCCAAACTCGTAATCCAACCTGGACCTTTGTGATGATGAGTAAAATAAACAACTGTCTATTATTGAAAGATAGAATCCACTTGGGGACATTTTGGGCTTTTTCTCTAGCCCAAAATAATGATAATGAGGATGCATTCCATTTTCATTTAGTAAAACTATTTTTAAAAGAATTTTATGATATTCTTTGGAAAGAAAATAAATATAATCCAGGACAAGCTTCAATTTTTTATAATATATATATATATATATTTATATATACCCAGAAAGCATTACGCTTAAATTACATACTAATAATGCCTGGGAGGAAGAGTTAGACAATTAAGGCCTATTTAGTTGTTAGGAAAATGAGGCAAAATAAAGTTAACATTCCTTGAATTTTAAATCTAAGGAAAGTAAAGTGAAATAGTTTACTTTCTTTTGTTTGGATACAATTAAGATTGTTATTATGAGAATTCTGATATTTTAAATTTTTATTAATGAATTAAGGAATGAATGATAATTATTTTATTACCAGTACTCTTAACGTGTTTTTAAAGATGATAATTTCTACTTCAAATTTTAGATTTTCTTCACTAATGTTACAAACTAAACCATTTATCCAATCTAAAGCAAACCATTGTCTTATAATTTCCTTTTCTATTAATCTCATTGTGATTTCAATCTCTTAAAATTAAGAATTATAGTAAATATAAGAGAATATTATAAAAAAATTCACCTATTTGAATAAGTATATCTCCTATATCATGAAAAAAAGTAATTCTAAATGCAGTCGGCAAAAAAAAAAAAATAGAAAAAAATCTTGAGATGGGTAATAGGAATCGTGGAAAAAAGACAATAGGGAGGGAAAAAATGGTTATAGAAAGAATTAAATAGAATAAACTTATTCAATAATTAAAATATGTGAACAAGGAGAAAGAACACCAACCTTGAGATGGGTAACAAGAATTATGAAAATTTGTCTTCTTTTCCTTGATATTATGATTTTTTAACTTTCATAAACTTCTTAAAATTGAACTAGCATGATTTTTTTTAAAAAAAAAAAAAAAAAGGAAAAATAGCATTTTCTTTGTTCACTTTCCATGGTGACCAAATAGGAAAGTTAATTTATCTAATTCAAGACATTGACCAAACATGCATTTCAGAAACATTGGACAAACTTCAATTTATGAATCATGAAGACAATTCCAGGACAAAGCATACACTTTATAGAAGATCAAAGTTAGAAGAAAATTTCGATTTGAGAGACAACTTTTTTTTTTTAATAAAATTAGTGAAACAAAGTAGTAGACATATTGAATTGATTTTTTACTCCCTTTTCTTAGAAATTCTCCTAATGGTCATAGCCGTATAATTTAGACAGTTGATATTGATAGATAGAATACAGCTTTTTATATTAAGATTTGTTTTGTCACTTTGAAAGATGAGTTTACAGATTAATGTATACTATTTTTTAAATATATATGCCGGATGTTCACGTTTATCACAATAATTAATCTAATCACTAGCTTATGATGCATTAATATCCAATTTCTTCTAAACTTCGCAGCAATCTGACTTGACGGATGCCACCATTTGGAAAAAAAAAAAAAAAAAAGACTTGATGATTTCTGAAGTCCTCAACGATGATTTTTTTTTTTAGTTTTTGCCAAAAAATAAAAAATGTAATTGATTTAATCAGCAATAAATTCTTGAATAGGAAAAGAGAAGGTATGATAATACGAAAAAAGATGGATAAAATAAAACAGCCACTACTAAATAATATATGTACAGCTCTGTATGCATGAACTAAGCAAATCAAAATGAAGCCTAGCATTATTAGTATACAAAACTCTTGGCAATCCTGTTACTATATCAGACTGATACAGAATTAGTCGATGGGCATCAAGGAAGTGGTTAGTACTATACAGTATACAGTCTGATCGTTCTGCAGGGTAAGTGGTCATCGAACTCAAAACTCGGTTGTCCCAGAAAGTGCATTTCAAGTGACAATGTACATATATCTATAAAAGGGCTGGTTGTTAAACTTGGTAGTTCTTTACAAAAAGGTCTCAATTTGTCAGTGCTATGAAGAAACATCAGCCGATGTAACATGCACCAGTACTTCTGCATCTTCAGTTGTGTAAGAGTACTCCATTTTTGATTCACCTGAAAATATCTTGACAATCAATATACACAATTTCACGAAACACAGCTGGACAACAAATACAGGCATTTGATTCCAAAAGTTCTTAAACATCCCCGTCTGTTAACGCAAAATGTTATAGCTTAGCAATGAGACTTGGGGGTTTCATCAGAAAGTTAGCAGCTTGACTCAATTCATTCAATAGAGGACCAAAAGAAAAAGACAACTCCAGCGAACAACCGAGTGAAGACCCATGAGTTAACATTTGAAAGGAAAACCATAGAGATAAGAATATTACCGCAGATAGGAGCATGTAAAAACCCCGGTGATGTGCTGCTTTTACTATCTACAGCTGCAGAACAGATGGCAACAATGTGAGCTCCCACAGTCCACACCAATGTATAGTCAAGGAGAAAATGATTAGCTTTTTCTGAACAAGCATATACACAAATCAAAAGAGGACAGAAATCTAAACCCCAAGCGCAAACCCGCAAAAGATGTTCAGAAAAATGAGCATATCACTTTATAAAAACAAAGATATCTGACGATGTATGGAGAGGGCATGAATATCTCCTGAAAGTTAAGCGAGAGTATAAGAGAATGTCCAGACGTTGCAATCCCATGTTTGGAGTATGGAAACATATTTCTTAAAATATAAATTATTTCCAAAGTTGAACGTCCTAAAACTACTTGACTGAAGAAGCATGCTATTTCTGAATTACAATAAACCGGTGTGATTATCAGGAGAAGAACTTGTATTGGAAACTAAGCCTTGGGTCAAGCGTATTTTTATCTGTAACGGAAGTACTTAAAAGCTATACTGAATGAACCCCGTGCACATTGAATGGGCAAGAACTGGTGTTGAATTCCTCTCACCTTGTCACAGCATTAAACAACCTAAAAGAGACTCAACTTTAACAGCAGGATCTGCGGAATTATACATGATGAAGTGAACGGGTCCTGCGTAATTCAAATTTTCTTATTCCCATCCTGATACCTGAAAAGCCTAGATCCTAGACCGTAGTTTCCAACAGTTCACTACCTGATTTTTGTCCGAAATCAAAGGGAAAAAATGCTATGCGTTAAAATAGGAGTTTCCTTTCAAAAAGAATAGCAAGGGCAAGGAGACAACCCAACTTTGTTCTACAGTGGTACAGAGTGGAGTATCCTATAGACCACTTTACTAGACAGGGTAAACTACTGGAGAAAGAAGTTGTACCGTGACAGGATTACCTACAAAGATGATTCAGTAGCATTGTCATTGTTCTCTCGTGAATATAAGATGTCTGAAGCTTCCAGCATGTCTGAAAGTAGTTCTGTTTTGACAAGGTACAACTTTTTATTTTATACAACACCGCATTAGATGAGCAATTTCTTATGTTTCTTCCACTTAAACACGTCCACGTTAATTGTGAACCACATAAAATCATAGTAATAAAAAGTAGAAGGTGAAGATCCTGGTATTAAAGGCACAAATGCAGAAGTATTGACATCGTCCTATTTTGGAAGAACGGAGTGTCTTGCAACAAAATAAGTATTAATAAAGAAACATGAAGATATAAAGAAAGAAAGAATTATTGAGCCATAAAACATCACATACCACAAGATTTCCTTAGTCCTTTGACAGCCTCAAAGTTCTTGTAAGTGTACCCAACAAAACTCAAATCCTTAGAAGTTAAATGCATCTGCAAGAAACTATTCCCATAAGTAGAACAATCCTGTAAAGAGGTGGGAACACAAGGAAGCATACAACATAATTTATATTTGTTAATGAATTAAACTCAAAGTCACATATAAGCAAGATACTGAAGATTCAGAGGGAGTAAAGGAAATAATGAAGAGTCCACAGAAATTGCAAATGGGGTGATAGCCTTTTGTCTATACTTATGACGGTCCATGAAAATGTCAGTTCTTCTTAATTGAAATGTGAAAGGAAATTTGAAACATGTTTTTACAACTGTTCAAAAACTCTTGATCGTCGTCGGAAGGAAATTGTCACAATTCTGACACAAACCATTTTTGTTCTACCATATTTAGTGAGGATATTAAAATCCAAAATTTCACACGTTGGTAAGAACTTGACTGGAGATGGTTCATGCCAAATACTCACAGAATTACCAAAATACCAGCCACGCAGATGCTGTAAAAAGCAAGCCAAGGAAACTTTTCCAGAGGTTTTAGAAAACAAAAAAATAGAGTACCTTCCTCAACTGTCCAGAACCAGTTTTTGCCTGCGGAGGATCCACCTATGACATTTTCACAACATTATTGATAAGGAATTTTGGAGTTTATTTGACTCAAAACAAGGAGCAACAATAAGGTAAAGAAGGCAGAACAAAATGTTAGACAACAAATCAAAGCATCATGACATCAACTAATAATCTATTGAGAGAACCTTCACTGTCATTCTCTATCTCTTCTAACATTGTGAGAATCCGCGAAGCGGGTCTCCATTCCATGCGCACGTGCAGTAAGTAACGACTCATGATACAAGCAGCTTATTTCCCCACTGATGAGAAAACTACTTTACAGTAAAATATATACTTTGCCTGTTTTAATACCGTTCCAGATTCATTAAATTTTGCACTTTTTCTGATGAGATAGACGAATTTCTAAGAATAAATATCTGAAACTGTAGAATTTTAGTTCTAATAAGTATCAAAATAAATTCAACAGAGCTTCAAATAGATTAGCGTACTAGTGTTACCAAGAATCAAAAGCTTTGTTATGGAAACATGTGTTTCTTCGCTAAAAATAAGTCACCAGCTGACTCAAAACCAGAATCATGCACACAATCACTTCAAACACAATCAAACTTAATTATTATTTCGTGCTACCTCATCAAATTTCATAAAATTCTGGGTATCCAGTTCTCCATTGAACTCGGGTTTGTATGCAGCTTCCATGCTATAGAGCTTATCCCATGTAATGTCTTTGAACCAGGAATGTGACTGACAATAATAAGGGTCCAAAGATAAGGCACTTTAAGCTATCAATCAGATGAATAGATCACAAAGAAGCCCAAAGAAATTCTACATGAGGAAATGAACGACCAGTCACCTTTATTTGCTCTGCACCTCCAGAACCTAGCCTATTTTGAACATCACAAAGCAGCCCACACATAAGGTCTTTGGCTTCAGGGGACAGCCTTGCTTCATCTGGAAATTTCAAGTGATGCTTCCAGTGAACAATCTATCAAAAGGAGGGGGAAAAAATTATGAAAGAACAAATCATAAGATCATCCACACCAAAGAACTAGGAGCATAATTTGTTCCATCTTACATGAACTGATTAGAATGATACATATAAAGAACATATTTTATTTCCCAAAAGAGGGTAGACAGCTTTCAGTGAGCACCTGAATCTGGTACCTTATTTGTTTATGTTCTTTTCAGTAAAATGAAAGTTAAAAAGTAACAGGTAAAGAAAGAAAGATAAAAGCATAGCTTATTGAGGTGAAAACAAAAACATAATTAAACCCCAAAGAAAAGAAAAGGAAACATATAACATATGTGCACATACCTTTCTGCAAGTGGTTATTGGATCATCGGAATAAAATGGAGGGTAGCCGACAAGCATTTCATACATTATAGCACCGAGTGACCACCTATGTGATTAATGGTTCAAGCAGACAAAGACAATAAGTAAGTGTGGATAAAAAGCAAAGAGGCACAATAGAATTTCAAAACCAAATCACCAAAAAATAAGCAAGAGAATGAGTTTCAAACCAAAACCCTAACCAAAAACCTGAATGCTGAAGATTTGTAATGGCAAGAACAGTACTAATTCATAACACTGTTTGCCTACTTGTTTTCAGGAATCTTTACCAGGTTAAGGTTGTTTGGATTACAGAGTGAAATGGACATACAAGGGTAGATTTAAAATCATAAAACGATTTAAAATTGTAAAATCAGAAGAATTCTATAGTTGAATAAACACAAAGTAAAACATGACCTTCCTTATTTTGAAAACAAAACAATAATGGATTCTTTGTTTGAAGTGCTTTCATGTTGAGGAAAACGAATTTCCAGATTAAAGAAGCAAAGCTACCATTTACTGAGGAAACTTACCAATCACACTCCATCCCGTATCCTCTTTTTAATAACACTTCTGGAGCAATATAGTCCGGTGTGCCCACAGTAGAAAAAGCCTGTCGTTAGAAAACAATTGTAAGCGTAACCAGTTACTAACATTCGAAAATATTGAAAAGAAAAATAAAAATTAATAATAAATTTTTCTAAAAAAATAAAAAAGCTGGAACTGAATTCAAAATTCTTTAATAGTCTCAAGGGACAGAAGAGGCACTTCTTAGCTCTAACAGATTAGAATTCCACTCCTATTAAACAAGAAAGACATACTGCTACAGAGATTTAGTGTTATTCATTCACTCAAAGTTATAAATATAGATTAAAAAGAAAAAGAAAAAAAAAAGGAGTGGAGAAACCCTATGTGACTGAAACTTTCAAGTGAAGATGATCACCCATAATTGTTCAAGATCAAAATTTGTCAGAACCAAAATAAATCAGAAATTTTGTAACTTAGATCAAGAGAAACAAAGACACACTAATTGCCCATGAAATACAAGCTCAAAGCTGCTCATCCCATGCAAAAGAATTGTCTAGAACTTCATTCTAAGTCCTTGCCAAAAATGGAAACAGTTGTCTGTCACATGAAGTTAATGCTTACAGTTGGCAGATAGAAGGAGAAATAATAACCGGACTTCATATGAGCATCGATTTTTTTAAATACACAAGCACATTCATAATCTAAAACAGTGTTCTGATGTTTAACAAGACAAAATCACGTTCATCTCTTGCCCTGTTACCAAGTGCAGCTGTTGTACCCATTTGACACCATTCATTCAGATAAGTACAATCACAAACAATGTGCAATAAGTAGTTTCGGATAGCTTATATGGAGAAATGAAAGGAAGAAATTTCATGAAAAGACTTTAAAAAAAAAAAAAATTCATATTGGCACACTCACTATTCACAAAGTAAATTGATAAGTTCTTTGTTGGCTTACTAATTTCCTTCTGTTGATTTGCCAATGCTGCAATTGCTCAGAGGAGCTATTCCAGAAGCTTCCGTTTCCCTTATCAGGAAAGCATCCACTGCCATCAACTGATCCCTTCGTATTTGCATCATCCATCACTTCATTTTCATTTATGGCAGTTAAGTCTGAGCAATCAAGAGGCTTGCAAAGCCCGAAGTCCGAAAGCTTCAGGTGACCATTCTTGTCCAATAGCAGGTTATCAGGTTTAATATCTCTGCAATTCAAACGTAAATGAGTACATGGAGAGAGTGACTAATCATCACTGTGTTACCTAGAGCGTAACACCAACCTATGGATATAGTGATGCTTATGGATTGACTCTATAGCCAGGACACTTTGAGCAATGTAGAATTTTGCAACAGTTTCAGTTAATGTTTCCTCTCTCATCAGCAAAGTCATCATATCCCCTCCAGGAAGGTATTCCATTACAAGATACAAGTAGTCTTCATCTTGAAAAGAGTAATAAAGCTTTACGATGCAATAGCTGCCAACTTCAGCAAGTAGATTTCTTTCAGCTCTAACGTGTTCAACCTACAATTTAGAAGCAATGACGGCGTGAACGTTATTCTTGGTAACGCATGATACATTAACTGAGCTAAAAGAAAAAAGAAAAACAGAACGATGCAGAAAAAATCAAGAGAAAGGAACATTCCCGTTTGATAAATTAAAATATTGTATCACATGTTTTTTATTACTTTGGTGAGATTATGAACATTAATTTAGATGAATTTCACTCCACAGTTCGTTTGTTGTTGTACATCTGGAAATATAGAGCTACATCTGGAAAGTAGAATTGCAACAAGATGAAAAGTATGACAGCATTACTAAGAGCAATACAACATCCAGGAAACCAAGGATGGCTCGAGATGAAAACAACTTATAAAACTGTGTTACTGCACAAGTCACATGAACAAATTCCAATAATTTGTAATTAAACCTTAAACCCTAAACCCTACACCCTAAATTGGCTATGTGGGGTTCTTTTACACATTAGACTAAAGGGAAAACAACTAGTTAAGCAAATTCACTAACAGGTCTTTGCTGATGTCCGACAACAATTTGCAATTACATTTTTTTTCAACTGCAGTTAATCAACACGTAGAGCAGTGACCTATTCTGCAAGTAAAGTCTGATAATGTGTCTCTCAAAACCCCTAGCTAAGCACTTTAGTTTAATGCTCGGTAAACTAGGTCAAGGAGAGATCTCATGGCCCAATGTCTTTCACGCCAATCTCATTATTCCCAAGACATACCTAATTGGTCCTAAGAAGGGCAATAACCAATGAATCCAGAGATTATCCCGTAAGTTAGCTTAGTGAACAGGACAATCTGTATAGCTCTATCATTGATTGGTAACATTGAGAAATTAAGAAAGGAGTGAGACATTGCAAGAGTCTGCATTATTCAGTGGCAAACAAATAGATCATGATTAGTATGATTAAATGAAAAACAAATCAATTTTCAGCAGCTTGTGTAAGTAGCTTGAAGAGATTAGAAGGACTAATTAGAAATTATAAAACACTATAGCTTTAAATAATAAATTGCACCTGTCCTCGGATAAGCATATCTGATTTCTTCAACTTTTTCATTGCATATATATCACCTGATTTCTTTTCCCGACAGAGCCTCACCTGTAAATTTGAATTTATATCATTAACAAGTTGATAGTTAAGAGAATACATCGATATGTTCAACTTCCAATGCAACTGGCAAGAGTTCTCCAACAGAACATAAAATAACACAAAGATAGAGCAAAATGGAGGTGGAGGGGCCAAGATAACAGGTAAATGTCAGGCAGGTCAAACTGCAACAGTTCATGGTTGCAAGAGCAGTCTATATATCTTTTCAGTTTGAAACAAACATTTATTCCATTTGTGCCCTATATTTTATTCAGTAGCTCATCCTTAAATTTCAGGAGTGTATTCTAGCCGAGCATGTTGTTACCTGGTCTAAGATGAATCTGTAATATTGAGTAATCAACCACTAAACCAATCTTTTTCTGCTACTTAAAGAAGCCAGGAACAAAAATATTGAGAAGTATCAGCTGCCATATTAGCACAAAGAACTAAAGAGCTAGATAACGATCACCATATAATGGTGGTTACAACTTGACAATGTATAAGCATACAGGCATAATCTCCTGCCTTAACCATTTAGAGGCATAATACACTTCCTCGCCGATGGTAAAACAAGCAAACAATAAAAATGCAAGGTGAATGGTACTAGAGCCAAAACCAGAACAGCGGCAAGAATTTCAAAATCTAATTACAATCATAAAGAATACATGCATAAAAAATCCAGTACCAAAAGAGTCAGTTGGACAGAAGACTTGAAAGAGGAATCAGTTTCGTGGACAAAAAACACAAGAGATCATTATAGATTTAGACATCTCAAACCTCTCCAAATGCTCCTCTTCCAATAATTTCTAATAACTCAAAATCAGCAACAGTAAGTTTATGTCTTTTGAGCCGCATATACTCTGTCTCTGTACGCTCCAAATCTTTCAAAAGATTAATTTGCTGCTCTTCTGTTACACCTGAGCTTGCTAATTTTATTTCAAGTGCCGAACGCCTGTAATGTGTTTGCAACAGACACCGTAAGAGTTTCTCTTCAGATGAAAATTAAGAACTCCACAGGTAGAAAGAAATTCTCTAGAACTACAAACGGTCAACTAGAATCACCAACTCAACAAGGCCTCATATTACACCAAAGACTAAATCTGTTTTACAGGGATAAAACTTACAAGAAAAACCTTCGGATCAACCGAACAATCATCAACCACAACAATCAGAGAAAAAAGCTTCCCAGTTTTTTCCCAATTGCCCACTAAATGATAAATATTTTCGTCAAAACCATCAGATAATCAAATTCTTACAAATGGAGCTCCTATTATGCATGAGACTGCTAAAAGTTTATCGCTCACAACTTAAGCCTGCGTAGATGCCCAAATTTGGAGCAATGTTTTCTCAATTATACCATTCATCACATAACCTCATCGAATGTTCAATAAGAAATTCATTTCGTACAGAAAATTCACCTTTCTTTACGTTGTTGAATGAGTTTCATGTGCGATTTATAGTGATCCTCAATGTATTTCTTTGCGGCAGCGACTCGTTCCAATGTCAAGGTAGACATAAGGTGGTCGTCCGATTCTTCCTCCTCCTCTCCCTCCGGTATCAACTCCTCCACCACTTTCCCGACCTGCGCCTCCATATGCCTCTCAATATATATATTTACGTCCTATATACAGATAACGAAAAAATCGTACGTATATATTCCGAAAACCTGTAAATATGTTAATTGCGACCGCGAATCGATGTCCCCCGCCGGAAAAACGAAACACACACACACCGACGTATGTGACTACGTGTGTGTGTGTGTGTGTGGGCGCGGCGGTGAAGATTGAGACAGCGATCGGAAGCAGGGGAAAATGTAGGAATGGAGAAGAGCAGATTACGACAATCAGAACAAATGAATTGAAGAAGGGGGAAGAAGAAGGGGAGGTGTGTAATGTAATGAATCGTTTGGCTTGGTTTTTTCCGCTTTCTCCGGCTATTAGTTACGTGGCGCTTGGCAACTGGACAGGTTCCCGCGCGCCAAATTGGAGGGCCCGCGTTTCTCATTGAGCTAAACATAAAACAAGAAAAAATTTCTCATGTTTACAGGACGTTGGTGTATTTATTTTCAAATTATGAGGTACTCCTACTAGAATTGATTGCATTCCTCCCCCCTTCCTTTTTGGGTTGTCGAAGTTATGTATGGTCATTACCGAACTTTGAAAGGACCAAAATTCACGTGCAAATGGCAATCACATTTTCATTCTCAGCAAGATTGATACACAAATCATATTAATTAAAGTTGTAAGACCCATTAAATTGTATTCTTTCTATCTCAAAAAAAAAAAAAATTTGTTTTCGTTATCAATTGTCTTGAGACGGATAGAAAAAATATACCACACCGCACCAATGGACACAACATGAGTAAATGAATCATAATATCTCATACTTTTCTTATTACCTTTAAGCATCACGGTTCAAACTATGTCATTTGAAAAATGTTCGATATTATTACACTTACACTTACACATATCATTATAGTGACATAATTTAATGTATGAATACAGAACATAAAACAGACAATTTCACTTGAATCGGTTGAATTGCTATTTGTTGTACAAAAATAGTTATGTACAAGTAACTATTTTCCTAGTCCGTGCAAAATAATCTAATATACTCTTATTTCGGAACAAAGAGATTAGCATATGACTCCTAATGTTTCTAACAAAAAGTCGAGAAATGAGTTTTGGCAAAATATTCAACAAGATTAATGTGCATTTGTTTCGACAGTCAAATCTTCAATTCACATATGCAGCAGATCAGGGTATACACATTGGCTACAGAAATCAGCAAAGTAAACTGTCTTCAATCACATCAAAACCTGAATGAACAAGCGAATCTATGAAGTATCGAATGTGAATGAACATAGTATAAAAAGTAAGATCATGTGACAAGGACAACTTTCTACATGTATTTTCCTACCTACCATGGGAGCCACTTATCTGTCTTAAAAAACCAAGTCAACCTACTGCAGCATCCTCATATGCAATTCTTGAAATGAGCCATGCCAGATGTTTGAAACTTATCAACCTTACTCGTCGCCCGTAGTATTCACCAAAATCAACCAAAATACCAACAACTCATCATTGACTCCCAAAACAGTAGTCCACGGATATTGACATTTTCCTAACATGGGATTCCTTCCTTTGGTTATTTTGACTCAGAAGTCAGGAGTATTTTGATGCCTTTTAGGGGGAAGGAAAAACTATAATATTATAGGCTCATAAGGATTTAGAAAAGTAGTCAAATATAGAACAGTGACAGAAAGAAACCAAAGCAACTAGGAATCCTGCATAATTGCAAGCTAATTCAAACAAAATCTGTGTGTATTACAGTTCCAATGAAGAACTCTATCAACTACAAGGGGGCTATAACAAATTGTATGTCAAATTCACAAAGAGTTCAAACTCTAATTATTCTATGGCATGACTAGAACAAGCCATGAAAGAATTCCAAAATTGATTACAGAAACACTAAAACAAAAAAGATTCAGAATCCTTTAAACTATAGGAAAGTTGTGCCTGCCAGGTTATGGTGCAAGAGCTTGTGAGCAAGCTGATCTCTAGCCTGTGCCGCATTCATCGACCTAACGGGATTCTCTGGAACAACTTCATCGTCAAACAAATCAAACCTAAGATCAGGGCTCAATTCTTCACCCCTCATCTCACAGATGTTATGCAAAACACAGCAGGCCCCAAGAACAATTGGCAAGTCCTGAAGTTTAACTTCTGTTCTCTTCTGCAAGCAGCTCCATCTGGCTTTCAAACGCATGAATGCTTCTTTGACAATGCCCTGAACAGCTCCAACCTTCTCATTAAGAGCATGCTGAGTCCAAGTAACATTCTGTTTAGTGTAGGGAACCAATAGCCAATCCATCAGAGGGAAGCCAGAGTTCCCAACCATCCAAACATCCCTCATAAGTCCCCTATTAGCTCTCTGATACAGAGCAGATTGTTCCAAAACTTTGTCATCAGTCATGGAACCGGGCCAACCTACACAAATGTCAGTGAAGATACCTCTAGGATCAACAACTCCTTGAACAGTGATTGAATAAGAAGTCTTCTGATTCCTCTCTGTATGCCTCTTATTGAAATACGAGGCAACACTTTGTTTCGGAGCAATGATTGGAACATGGGTCGTGTAAATTGCACCCCCAACATCGTTTATCCCAGAAATCCCTTCAAATCCTCTCTTGATTTCCCGCATTTTCTCGTCATTAGGCCACTGCAAGAACTTAGGCATCAACACATTCCTTATGGCAGCACAAACCTCCAGAACAAGCTTGTGACAAGTTGAAATTCCCAACCCAAATCGCTTCGAAACCTCGCGGAGAGGCTCCCCTGTAGCCAACCGCCATATACAAACAGCAACCCTTTGCCGTACAGGGATTGCCAAACGCAACATTGTATCCTTCTTCGTCACAACCGATTCCAATTCATCACAAATCATATCAAAAGTCGCTTTGCTCATCCTAAACGCTTTCTTGAATTCTTCATCCGGAAAATCAGGACTGTTGCATTGCTCCCACCAGGCATTAGACCGATTCTTGACCCATAACCTCCTCACAGAACTGCTCCCTCCTGCCGCCTCTGTTCCTTCCGAATCAGGGGAACCCCGACGGGCCCTCTTGGGTTCAGGGGCGGCGGCGGCGGCCGAAGTACTAACTTCCTGTTTCATCATTTCCGGTTGAATATTCCTCATTGGACTTGGGGTGGAAGATTGAGAATAAGAAGAAACCAGAGAAGGGAAACCCACAAACTCTTCTTCCTGTTGTTGCAGCTTCTCGGTCTCGAAATTCCAGAAGGTGTTGAGAATGTCCTGAAATGGTGAATTAGAGGTGGAGGTATCAAAATCTGTTGTTGTGGTAGTAAGATAATTAGGCTCGTTATCAAGTCTTTTCCGCTTAATAGGAGGAGGAGAAGTAGTAGTACTATGATTAAGGGTGGGAACACTAATGGAATCGAATTCTTGAAAGAAGCTAAATAAGTTGTTAGAAGAAGAGGGAACTGCTGAAAGGTAATCGTCACTGTAAGGTGAGAAAGCAGAGATTTCCATGGGTTTGCGTTTGAAAGCAATTAAAAAGATTGGTTCTTTAGAAGGATGAAAGCAGATGTGAACACAAAAACTTAATGGGTAGATGATGGAAGTTTGAACAAAGGATATTGAGGGTTAATGCAAAAAATGCTTGGGGGAAAAGAATGGGAAGAAGAAGATTTTATACATAATGAATTTGATGGACACGGTTTTGGAAGGAAATACTTATTTTATTACTGTGGGTTTTATGAAGTGATGAGGAAGAAGGGATTGGGGATGAAATTGGGAAGAGAAGATAGAGAAGGAAGCGTGTGAGCTGATGATGTCAGGAGTGAGGTGTGTGTGAACGCGGTCAGGGAAGATTCTGGTTGGGGCGTTTGGGGGCGTTTTGACGGTGACTAAGACCGCCGGGATTTGTATCGTACGGAACGAAGGAAAAAGAATAGTGTTAGATTATTAGTATAGGCCATAAAATGATTAGTAAGAATTTGTAAAAAATAATCCCCTCGAGTTTTACTGTTTTGTGAGGAAACTCGGACATGGTCGTACTTGATTTTTACTATTTTTTGTGTGCTTCCAATTTTTAACCACCATCATGAACATGGTAACGCACAAAATATAGTGAAAAAGTATAGACTTAAACATGGTAAACTCCTACCCTATGTGTCCCCAAAAATAATAATCCCTCTGTCCCACAAAAATTTGAAAACTCAATGTGGACTATTATTTTGGGACGGAGATAGTATAATCCCTTAAGTACATTGTGAATTATATTATTCCGATAGGGAAATAAATTTTTTTTCCTTCAAAATTTGGAAAATGAGTAATTTGACCCCAAAGTCACCGTAGCTTTTTGTTACTTCTAATCTTCTATCATTGTTGGACAAATTTATTTGAAGTCTCTTACTTTTTCCTCATTTGACATCTTCCATCTATTTTGGTTTCTTATTTTTAAATTTGTTTGTTTATGGTGTTCTTCCATGTTATATAAGTTCACATCTTATTAGCTATATAATTTACATTTAATAATTGTGAATAAAATTATCTGCACAGTACTGAAATCTATATATAATATTTTTATCTTTTCATTATGAGGATCAAATTCATCAATATATATTTATAATAATACTAAGCAATGTAAGATTTGATACTTTTATCAAATATAAGAACATGCTTGAAGGTTAAAGAAGTATTCCCTCCGTCCCATAATTATTGTCCATTTTGCCAAAAAAATTTTGTCCCAAAATTATTGTCCAATTTGACTTTTTATGGATCAAGTTACACATTTGTCCTTAGTAAAAAACATTATTCATAAAATCTTAGTGGTTAAATAATTACTTATGTAGGGTATATCCGGTTGTTTAAGGTAAAATATAGTTAAATTTGACCAAAAATAAAATCTTTCATTTTAGTAAAACTGAACAATAATTATGGGACGGAGGGAGTACTAGCTAATTTGTAGTATCATTTTCACTACATATTACAATCTACAAATTATAATTTAAATTATTTTTTGAGACGCATTATTTACTTTCGCAGACATACGTACTACTAGTCCATTCATCACAAGAGAAATACAAATACAAAACTCCACTTCAATCATCCAATGAGGCTACAATCGCAAATTTTAGAAATAAATGCAAAATAATAAAAATTGAGGGAGCATTATACAATTTCTCTTAATGTCTGAATACAATCACACAGTTCTTTTGGGGGGTTAATTAATAATAGTACTTTAGTACTAGTACTCTTTTGTCCTTTTTTTTAAAGGAAAAGTTGGGAAGTTTACGCGGTTGGGATCTGGATGGTTTGTTTGCTTTTTTAATTTTTTTGTGTCCATTGCCAGGATGAATTAAGGCACGTTTGTGGAACGTATAAACTACTACAAATATTTGCGTTGTCTTACGTGGAAGTTTCTTGAAAGGTACAGCGAAAATTTCTTCGTCCAAACAGTTTCTTTTTAGTTTTTACGCTTTTTGGGAGTACGAATTAATTAACTAACCTCTAACGTTTCTCAATGTAAAAGTAGAGTTTCCCAAATTGGAAAGTCCAACTTAAGTATGGGAAAGAATCATTTTCTACCCAATTAACACAACATGGTTAAATGTTTTACCTCGAGATAAATAATCAATTAACTCTTCTTGATGGTTGTTGCTATGCTTTTGAAATTTAAGCAAACGTCGTTGTTATTTTCCTTTTAATTCGTTAGATGTTCCAAAGACTCAGCTTATATTTCTAAATTTATCCAAAATATATTCCTTCCGATCTTTATTATAATATATTTTAATTTGTCCTAAATTTCATTTAGTATGTTATTTTAATTAAAAATTATATTTTAAAGCTAACTTATAATAATTGGGAGTACATAAAAATGCATTTTTAAGATTTTAATTTCAACTAAAGAACATACTGAATGAAATTTAGGGCAAATCCAAATGCTTTATAATAAGGATCGGGAAGAGTATTCGTAATTTTTATGTTAAAAAATACATGAAAACTCACATTTGTAACTACATTCAAGAACTATATAATCAAAGTCATTTTTCAAAGTTTTTTTTCCCAAAAAAAAAAAAACAAAATTACTCATTTTGTCCCAAAATGTGTGTGTGTGTGTGTGTTTTTTTTTTTTTTTAATTTGGATTCTTACTTTCAATACTAGTTATACTTGGAATCAAACTGGACATTCATTTTAATTATTTATAATGATTGGTATAAGAGGAAACGATAATAGTACATGGAAAGAAGATTAACGTGTAAAGATGAAAATATGATATTATGGGAGGAGAACAACTATTTTTAGCTTAGTCAAATTTTATGAAATAAAACGGTATGGCAGTCAATAAAGTACGGATTGCCGAATATTATTAGTATGCTTCAAACAGAATAAAAATATTTTAGTTGAGGGAACCAGAGAGATGAGTCAAAATGTTGAATGAAAGTTGACAATTTTCAAGTTCAACCATACCGTGTGGATATGTAGTATGCACTGATGTGCACCTAGTTTTAGATTACATATAGTTCCCTTTTCTTTTTTGAAAGATAAAGTCTTCATTACTGAAAAACAAACATTACATGCATAGTTGCTGATTGTGAGAGTTGTTACGGTATTAATTCTTTTGGTTACATATTTTACATTTTTTCCCCTACGACATAAAGCTCCATATCCTCCATTTACGAGAAAGAAAATTATTATTTCAAAATGTAAAACCTCTGAGAAAATATAAATAATAGTGGCACTCTCATCCCATGTATCCCTAAATTACGTCAAATAAGATATGCACAATGTCCTAGAAAAATAATCTATATTGAGTTTTGAGATCTGTATTTGTTTTAATATAAAAATTTCAAAATTCAAAGTGGACTCTTCTTTTTTTTTAACAGATCGAGAGAGTAGTTCTTTTTGAAGAGGGATAGAATATAAAAAAACAAATAACGCTAATTTGTTTTGTTGCTAGAAAATGCTAGTGTTAACTGTTAAGTTGTAGAAAGTGCAAAAATAAAACCATTTTTATCCGTTTAGAGACTTAAGAGTGGACTGGGACTAATAAGAAAAAACATACACAAATGATACTATCGTACTACTTCATAGACTACGGCGTCGCAGTTCACCTCACTAGATAGGTCAGCACACATATGTAGTAGTAGTAGTAATTCCGAAGATGAAAAATAAAAATAAAAAATCACAATAATAACAAGTACACGTCACTTGTTACCTCACTGGATAGGTCTTAGGTCATGCTATGATATTTTTAATCTTCTTCAAAGTAATTTGACTAATCAGCCATTTCGTGTTATTACACGGTAATTGGCTGTTATGGCCAGTTGGGCCATTGAAGACTATCTTGTTGGAAAAGTAACAATTGTCTTGTTGGGGGGAGTCAATCATGGGGCATGGTTGTTAGTTTCGTGGCATAACTTATCCCATAAATAGTCTTGTTACGTAGATAAACACCTAGGCTAGTATCATGTGACTACAAAATTTCAAAAATTACGAGTAAAGATATCCGCTCCACGGTGAAAATCAATCCACTTCAAAATACTCCAACAATTAGTATCCCTTCCGTCCCATAATTATTGTCCAGTTTAAATTTTTATTTATAGTTTAAATTATACTAAAAGTGAAATATCAAATTAGACAATAATTTTGAGACAAAGAGAGTAATTAATTATCATGTCAGTCACCATCATGTATATATATGAATATATATTTGATAATGTTTTTAGTGGAAATATATAGCCAACACATTATAGTTATCGATAAGTGGAT
Source organism: Oldenlandia corymbosa var. corymbosa (assembly GCA_949775105.1). NCBI lineage: Eukaryota > Viridiplantae > Streptophyta > Magnoliopsida > Gentianales > Rubiaceae > Oldenlandia > Oldenlandia corymbosa. The sequence continues at coordinate 31,562,727 of OX459120.1, read as the reverse complement.
ATTTATTAGATAATTTTATCTTCTAACTACGGATTTTATTTAGCTTAATTAGCTTAACTACCCCTACGTATAGTTTTCTACTTTTAAATTACTCTCTCTGTCCTATAATTATTGTTTAGTTTAAGATTTTACTTTTAGTATAATTTGAACTAGAAATGAAAATCTAAACTGGATAATAATTATAGGACGGAGAGAGTATAATTCAGCATCTTTTGAATTAAGAATGTGGGGGAAAAAAAATCATATCATAAAAAAATGGGATAAAGCCTTCTCGATAGTCTTGGTCTTTAGCACACACGTGTTTGGGCCGTAAAAATCTTTTGCGAGTTGCAGCAAAATTTTCCACACACATTCTTATCGGTCCACTTCCGTTGGGCTACATTTTATGGCCCGGAATCATTTTTTTTTTTTTCCTTTTTACTGTTTTTAGTGACTCTTGTTGCCCGGAAATCCTGAACCGCACGTATACTGGAGAAAACTGTTGAATAGCTTTTTCCCCTTTGTTTGAATGAACACTTCAAGTTTTCAAGTGACCATTTAGTAGTGGATACAGCCCTGAGGAGTAATTACGAGCTGCTCTTGCTCTTCCAATGGCTTCTGTACTGAACCCGCCTCTCACTTTTCACCGCAACCAGGTAAAAAAATATTAAATTTTATTTTAGGTTCTGGTTGTATGATGAAAGTGGCTGAATTTTATTTTTAAATTTTTAATTTTTTTTCATTCTTAATGATTGCTGTGTTGATGAGCTGGGGAGTTTAAGATGTCCACGTCGAATATTCTTTGAATTTGAAATGACGGGTTCAGCTTAGTTTCTCCCAAGATCACATATTGGGGGAATTAGGCCGATGTTTTTTTTTTTTTTTTCCTTTTTTCCAATCAGTTATCGGAGTTCATGTTCAGAATTCTAATTGATTTGTAATGATGACAGAAAAATCGAAACTATATTGCTTCAATTGTCCTATAAACTAAATGGTAAACGGGTTTGGAAAGTTTTTGCAAACATTTGATAGCGTGAGTGAGATCATCATGATTCTTTCTCTTTTAGTTGGACTATGTTGCAATGTCTTTTCTCTGGCCTAATGTTATTTTCGTCGGTTTTTCTTTTTCTTCTAAATAATTATGCTTATCTTTGGGCTGGCTTGGTTGGGATATTGCCTTTTAAGGTTGTGAGGTATAGTTTTTTTGGCTTCTGTTTGGTAATTCTTCAACCTGAAGACGTATTAGGAAGACATAGACTCAAGGGTTGATCTTTTGAAATAAACACAAAGATAGATAAAATGTATTGATCTCTTGCAAGATAATGCAAGATGAACCGCCCGATTATTTGAAACCGTAGAGTGTTATTTCTGGATACACTAACTGAGGTTGCGGGTTTTAGAAGTTGAGAGAAAGCAATCGTATTATTGATGCACGTAAAGAACTTTGGCTTCTGGAGTCTTGCTCCTTCCATTCTGAATTTTGGATCCTCTTGTTATGTGGAATGACTAGGATGATATCATGTTTCTGTCTATTTTTCTTCGTTCGTATTTTCCTATCTTAAGGTTCTTCTCTCGGTATATTGTAAATATTTTTCAGGTCCTTGTTGGGTTTGGTGGAGCCACGGCAACAAGGGGACTATATAATAAAAACTTTCTGCTTAGAACTGATGTAACTCAAAGGCATAATTTGGTGATGAAAGCTAAATCATCTGCAGAAGCCGACATTCTTGCAAAAGATTCCATCAGTGTTGAAGTTAATGACAAGAGGGGTAAAACTCCTTTTCCTGTATCTTTTTTCGCAGTGGACTGTCTTTTTTAAGATTGATAGCAGAATAGGGTGTCATGAACTCTAGGGAGTCAAATCTTTGTGTGACTACTGATTGTTGTTTCACTTCCGTGCTGGACACTGTTTTTGTGGGCTATGAATGTGGAGGATTTTAAGTAGGTCTGTCCAATTTAAACTATATCAACTAACATCAGAACTATCTAAAAGATTATAGAAATTCTTTGATGATGCTATCTAGATATGTTCTATGTAGGACAAAGAGTGGCACTTCTTGAGCTTGTCATTTAATCTTGATTCGAGTCATTAATCCTGATTCAATTGAGTCATTGTGGTCCTGCTATAATTTGGAAAGAGCAAGTTCTAGTGAGTTTGAAGATCTTCCTTCTTGTTTGATTAATTCAAAATATGTGCTGTTGTGTAGATTTTGGAGTTGTGAGTATGCACCATGTTGGAATTTTGTGCGAGAACCTCGAAAGGTCGCTGGACTTTTACCAGAATATTCTTGGTAAATATCAATTTTTTTGGCTCCAAAGTTGGTGTGACAGTTCTTTTTTACCTAAAAGGTGGTCATTCGGCCTCTAACTTTGCTTCTGAAGATCAGGTCTGGAAATAAATGAAGCGCGGCCCCATGATAAGCTTCCATACCGAGGTGCTTGGTTGTGGGTGGGTTCTGAGATGATACATTTAATGGAGCTCCCTAATCCCGACCCGCTAACAGGTCGACCGGAACATGGGGGCCGAGATCGGCATACCTGTATAGCAATTCAGGATGTGTCAAAGCTGAAAGAAATTCTTGATGAAGCTGGTATCGTTTTCACTTACTTTTTTGCTTCTTCCATCGTGACTTTCATAACTGAACATTCGTTTTGGTTTTTATTTTAACGGCCTCAATGTATGCCTATCTCATACTGCTTGCTCATCAACAAATTTCAGGCATTCCATACACCCTCAGCAAATCAGGACGTCCAGCAATTTTCACACGTGATCCAGATGCTAATGCACTGGAGTTTACACAAGTTTAGGGCTGATGTGTTCTCAACATCTCTACCTTCAATGGAGATACAACACAAAGAATAGCTTGAGGTTCTGCACCCTGTAAATATATATATATTCGAAACATAATAGCTTGTAGGTAAGATCTCGGTATGTAATTTTGTGACATAATGTCCCAAACTCTTCTCACTTGTACGACCCTCCCTAGCAATACGTGCTAAGGACACTCATAATCAGCCACTCAGTTCTATGGGGATCTCAGCTTTGATCAAGGTTCTATTGGATAAAATCACAGCTGATATTTTCCTAAGCTTTTGCCAAAAATTAATTGCCATCCACCCTGTTTTCCCTTTGTTACTGCTTGTAGAATGAAATGACGATGTTGTCCACAATGCTTCTGCCCACACTATAACTTGATTGTGCTGGTACGACTAAATCATGATGTTGCTTACAAATCACTTTATTCATCTCCACACCCCCAAAACCCCCAATTAACAAACACTTTTGTGACAATGTTGATGTCGAGCTTAAATAGAATATAATAGGTCGTAGTCTCGTCGTTGCTGTTGGAACCTTTCAGGACTTGTGGTGGTATTAGGGATCAGTCACCACTGCTGTATTCATGTCAGGATCGATTTGTCTTTCTACAGGAGTTACGAACCATCGTGATGACAGCCACAGGGGCTCCTACAGCAACCAATTTTAAGATGTAGCCATTGACTTCCTGCCTTAAAATTGGCTACATCTTAAAATGGCTACACAGCGTGCAGGGCTTAATATTATCGACACTAGAATTTTCTGTAAGCACTCTAATAATATCGGTGCTAGTATTATTATTGTAAATGTCGTGATACATGTAGATGACTGCATATATCTGTATAATTGCCACCAGGCAACCAGATGTTACTTCCGGAATTATCACCTCAGCTACTTCAGCTATCTTATAAGAAATATCAAAATGGCTGTACAGAGACAAATTTGCATTTTTAATCGATTTTACATTTCTCTTTTTTTTTTTTTTGGGGGAGAGTATTTTGGAATTATTTTTGTTGGGTAAATTCACGCCTACTCCAAACAAAAGTCCTCTCTTGCGGAACAACACATACAACAAGAGTTCAATTATCAGTGTGGAGAAACAACACTAGGAAAAACTCCTAAGAGCGATTCAGAACCTTTCTCCCAAAACCACGAGAATTTAATTCAGGAGACAGTACAAATCCAACATAAATGCAAAACCTTGTCATCGTCAGAAGCATAAATTTTAATCCGAAGTCTACTTAACAATCCACCTATTACAACTGGCATGAGATAACTTTACTTTCGCTTTCTGTGCGGGTCATTCCACAAACCCTTGAAACGCCTAGCAGGCATCACGCAGTTCTTCACAAATTCTTCAACTGGTTTGCCAGGAAAGAGGGTTGTCACGGTACCACGTCCTAAAAAGTACACTGAAAACAACAAAGAGCAAAACACACCATCAGAAAATGAAAATGACCAAATCATAGTAACATGAAGAGAGTAACAGGTGAGAACAGCAAACATACTAGTTACATAATCGAAACCATGCTCAGCATTAGCTGCAGTCCAGCATATATTTCTTATGGCCCATTTTGCAGCTTCATGAGGAGACCAAGCAGACCAATTCCAATATTTTCTACAAAAACAACAAATCAAGGTGATTTAAATGTGGCAGACATATTAGTTAATAAAATCACATAGTGAACCTGAATCAGGAAGAGAATAACAAAACACATACTCATACTCAGAAGGGCGGTCCAGAACCTCGGCTAGCTCAAACTTCCTATCAGGAAAAGATATTTTCGAACTAATCTGAAATTCTATGTTCATAGAAGAGTACAGTAACCTAAATCCAGATCCAGTGGCCAATATTTCACCTCTAATATAACCGCCCATGCCATCCACACGATACAAGGCAGGACCATCCTATAGGGGAAAAGAAACAGATGGGGTAAGAATGCTGAACCGAAATACTTGCAACCAAGCATAATCTAATTACACAGATAGCCAAAGAGTAATAGTAAGGTACCGATGCAGAGTCCCAACCAGCGACCAGTCCCACTTCAAGGCGACAAGATAGTGTTTGGGTCATCAACTGTAACAGCATTTTGAAATCCATGTGTTCTGGCATGACTGCATCGCACTAGCATACAGAATGTGGATAATCAGTCACCAAGCCACAAAATCATAAAAACAAACAATCATTTCCTACCCTTTTGGGAACTGAGATAACAAAAGATTCACGCACAAAAGATAAAGGAAAAAAAACCTGTTCTTTCAGATCTCTCAGCAACTGTGCGCAGTCCTCGACTTTTCCTCCAGAAATAGTGGCAGCAAGATCACGATTAGGAAAAATAACTGTGTCACAAACATCTGACAAAGAAATTTGATAAAACAGAGTTAGATACCTTCAGCACTGCTCCTGGGTTAACATCATATACTCAGACACCCCCAAAAGACTACACCTTTTAACAATGATGCTATTTATAATCGGTTATAAAAATCTGCAGCGCAATTAATCCACTCGACTAACTTCATGTAACTCAGATACTACTAAAGTAACAGACTAACAGAAATAATCCGCAAAAAAAGCTATCAGAGTATATTTTTTAAAAATAAACATTATACAAACCTGGTTGGGCATGATTAACAGCAAACAAAATCCCTTCTCGGAGACGAATACCCAAAGCAGGGAGTCCCTTGTCTTCCCAAAAGCTAAAATCGTTGAGCTCGCGGGTAAAGGGTTTGATTTTATGAGGATTCATGACCATCCCACGTGAAACGAGGTGGGGCTGATAATCCCAAACTGGGCATTCCAACTCCTCGCTTTCACCATCATTGGACCGTAAATTTTTGGCAGTGGGGATGCGAGATCGACCGGAAATCTTGCGAGCCCGACTGGAGGCCTTGCTAGATTGACCGGAGGCCTTGCGATATCGACCGGCTTGACTGGACCCGGTAGGCATGAATACGTGGAATTTTTTTGGGGGTTGATTTTTTGTAAGGTGGTCTCAGAGAATAGAAATCTAGTACAGATCCTTTTTATGAATTTATCTCCTATCTCTCTGGTCTATATCCTACTATATTAGAAACAAAAACTTCCCTTTCAAACACCTCATATGATTGCCACGTGGCATGTAGAAAATACTAAATTGCCCTTTTGTCTAATCATAACTAAATTACTAAATCTCCCCTTTGCACTTTACGTTACACGTTTTTTTTTCAATTTTTTCTTTATGTTTCATTCAACTAGAGTGGTTTTTTAAATTGAATTGATCAATTAGGTTTTTTATTACAAAGTGTCAATTTTGTTTTAAGCGTATACCCTTTGGATGAAGCTTATTACAAAGCTATTAAAAATCTCCAAAACTAAGTATTGATTTGGCACGACCAATGAAGAACATCAATAAATCATCTTACTAATATTTAAATTTATTAGGATGCTTTTATATTTTATCTAACATTTACTTCAACACATATATGCGATTAAGCTATTTATATTTAATAAGTAACACTTATAAAACATTTCTAAAACATACATGGCGAAATACAATTTATTTTTTTTTTTGCAAAATACAAATATTTCTATGATCACACTTATAAAATATTTCTAAATCCTTCAAACATTTCTAAAATATATCGCTCCAAATACAAAATTTTATTTTTTTCAAATATAAACATTTCTAAGATCTACAGATAGACTGGGCCAGGGTCGCGCATTGCGCGACCAGACATCACTAGTGTATATATATATATATATATATATATATATATATATATTATATATATATACACAAAGAGAGATATGAGAAGAAGATATTTGATTATTTTCCCAATGGCATTCTGTTTTCATCTTTTATTTTTTGGTTAATATAAAAAACACACCCAATATTTTGTTTAATATCTAAAACATCCCCAGCTTGTGAGATAATATGGGACAAACGATAATATGTGAGATAATATTTTGTTCAATTTCTTTTTGTCTGTTAATGGTTTCCCGATGTAATTTTTTTATTTTTTTCCTTCAAGCCCCTGAAGGCGATGATGTTGAATGTTTTAAGATCTGATTTCTTATAATCAGGTATGATATATTGTGTGGAATAATTGTATGCTACTAATATAGATGACGTCTAGATATAGGGGTGGCAGATGGGGAGTTGGCTGAGGTTTTATATGTTTCAAGATTAATTAACTCTTTTTTTTTTGAATTAAGAAGAATATAAATGAGACATTCTTCTGCATCTGGCCGGGGCAGCTCCTGCGAAACTGCTGCAGTTTGAATTGGTAGGACTAAGAATTTTTGCTCAAATGGTGTATGGTTTCGAGGTTGAGGTAGGGATGGTAATCTACAAATTTCTGACTGAAAAAGGCTAATACTTTTCTTTCATACCACAGGTCATCCGATTAGATTTCCCCAATAGATATAATCCACATTCCCTTCCCTCCCCCCCCCAATGTGCTTCTTTAGGTTTTCGTTAAGCTAATCCTGTTTTTTCTAGTTCTAACAGTTGAAATTATGTTTCTATAATACTTTCCCTTTGTCCTGAAGTCCACATTAAATTTTGAGGTTTGGGTTGAAAAGTACGTACAAATCTCAAAACTATTTTTTTGGGGACAGAGGGAATATTAGGATTGCCGGCCACTCTCTTTGTAAAAGTTTAAATTAATCTTACACCAAGATGTTTACTTGCTAGTTGCATATGTAATCTTTCCTTTGTCGAGTCCATTGTCTAATCAGTTCCGTGACATCCCGCAGCTATAAGTGTGTTTATGTGTCTGTTCTCCAGGAACTCATGGTTGATCTAATTGGTCGAAGTTAAAATGATGAAAGTATCAGCACTCTTAACTTCAGTGCATATTCTTCTACCTTGTTTCTTTGTTCCAGCATCAAACCAATAACTTTTGCAGTCTAGATTCATTCAAGCTTCTTGCCCACTACCATTTTTGGACAAGAATGCAGTATAAAATGTTTGATTATTTTAAATGAAAACCATAAAGTTAAACGTAATTTTATAACCTGCAAGCTCTTTCGGCAGTCCTGAGACTTATCCATCAACTATTTCTAACGTCCAATGCCGTTCTTATGCTGGGCACCCGGTGTTACCTCGGCGCGCGTTCACCCCTTTTTGCTATTTCTTAATTTTATTTTTTTATTATTTTTAAATACTGAACTAATTAAAATATTTAACTCTCCTTAAACCTTAAACACTAAACATATTATCTTTTTTGTTCGGTTTAATTTTTTTTAATTCAACTTTACCCTAATTAAATTAGAAAAATTATAAGTTAATCATGTTACATCACGCACTAGAGCCTAACCAAATTAAAATATTTAAACCCTCCTAAACCCTAAATCATAATCATTAGACCCTAATCTAATTGAAATGTTTAAACCCTCCTAAATTCTAAATACTAATTACTAGACTCTAACCTAATTAAAATACTTAAACCCTCCTAAACCCTAAACCCTAAATACACTATGTTATCTATTTAGTTTATATTCGTTTTAATTCAATTAGGCTAAACGAGACCCTAGCCTAACTGAATTAAAAAAATTTATAAGTAATTCATGTTAAATCACACACTAAAACGTAACTTATTAATTAGGTGTGTAAAATGGAGTTGAAACTACACAAAAAAAAATTATAAGGTTAAAAAACTAAAATATAAAATTAAAATCAAAAAGAAAAAAGAGAAGAGAAAAAAAGAGCAGTGAGCAAGTGCGTGGTGCTCAGTATAATTTGGACGTCCAATGAGTTCATTGGGATGCAAAAGCTGCTCTTTTTTTTTCCTTTTCTTTTTTTTTTTGGATGAAAATTGATATTTTCCATTTTATGTGAAACATAGTAAATCATCTCCCAATCTCATGATTCGAGCTTTACAAAAGATTCTACCAATGTTATAAGGTAAAACAACAAAATATACGATAAGTAAGTGGAATCTTCAAATAAACTTTGGGGAGATCATCATTTTAGCACACCAAACTCTATTTTTTGAGGTTTCTTTGATTTGTTTAATGGTAAACAACTTTATCTTCAAATAATAGACAATACTGCTCATGATTTTATGCTCTGCTAGGCTGCCAGGATTAAAGATTGCTCGGTTTCTAGCTTCTCAGATATGATATATAGCAGATGCTACTACTCCCCTACTAATGCCATCTCTAACCGAACTTGACCCATAGTTCAACAATAATATCTCCTTAAAATCTGACCACTGGAAACATGGAGGGACACATCCAATAAGGGTCATGGCTTTGGTAATTATCCGGACTGAGAAAAGGCATTTAAAAAAGAGATCTTCAATAGTTTTATCAGTCATCAAACACAACGGGCACCTTCTGTCCATATTTGGATCATATTTTGCAATCATTTCCCTTGTATTAAGACGATCTAAGCAAGCTAACCAGGAAATGAAACTAAATTCTGGAATTATAAATTTATCCCAGGAGAGAAGATATTGAGGCATTCTTACATGTTGAGTCAGAGATTTGTTAGTGTCAGAGATTTGTTAGTGCCGGCTGTAGAGAAAGCCAATCCTTCACTCATCCAAACCAAGCCTTGATCTGAGACATCAACACAGAGAAGTGCTATATATCTTAAGTTACACAACTTCTTCATTGTCCATGAAGTGTTCTGTTTCACTTGAAGAGTCCAAAAGAATTCTCCTTTGATATAGTATTCATGCACTCATTTAATCTGTGCACTCACAGTACTGAGTTTTTCAGACCAAGTCCTCTTGAACTTATGGGTTTGCAAACATCATGCCGAGCTACAAGTGCTTTCCTACTGCATGTGGTACCTGCCCAAAGGAATGATATGCACAAACTATCAACATTCTTGATTACTTTCTTAGGGAGAACAAATATCCGACTCCAATAATTATGTAAGCTTTGCAACACAGATTTAATTAGGACAAGTCTTCCAGCATATGACAAAAATCTTATAGTTCAACTTCTAATTCTTTCAATTACCTTCTCCACTAGTTGTTGATAGTCCGAAACAGATAAAGACTTGGATGTCAATGGTACCCCCAAATATTTAACTGGAAGACCGTCCTCATGGTATCCCAAACAGTTAACTATGGCCTATCTGATGTTTTGTGATGTGCCTCCAAAGAATATACTGCTTTTCAATTGGTTCGAGATGAGCCCAGAGGTATCAGTAAAAAGTCGGAGAGTTCTTTTCCTTTTCTTAGTCAAACCAAAGTTGCTTTTTTGGTTTTGAAGTACAAATACTCGACGGTGGAAATGAATTGATTATCTTGATATCTCTTTGGAGATTGACCGAAACTAAGTTAAATTTGGACAAAGATACTTTTTATTTTGTGGGGGGCGAAAATGATTTTTTGACCAAATGTATAGGATATTTTTTGTGGGTTTTTGAGAGACATAAGCTATTTTTTTACTAGTGATGTCTGGTCGCGCATTAGCCCAATATATTTGTAGATTTTAGAAATGTTTGTATCTGAAAAAAAAATATTTTGTATTTAGCCCGATATATTTTAGAAATATTTGAAGAATTTAGAAATTTTTTATATGTGTGATCATAAAAATGTTCGTATTTGGCATAGAAAGAAATTATATTTGGCCCAGTATGTTTTAGAAATGTTTGAAGATTTTAGAAATATTTTATAAGTGTTACTTTTTAAATATAAATAAACTTGATCAAATATATGTCCTGAAGTAAATGCTAGACAAAATATTAAAGTATCCTAATAAGTTTAATATTAGTAAGATGATTTATTGATATTCTCCATTGGTTGTGCCAAATCAATACTTAGTTTTGGAGATTTATAATAACTTTGTAGTAAATTTCCTCCAAAGGGCATACGCTTAATTGTTGGAACTATTTCTTCCAAAAGTTTATAGGTAGTAAAATATCAAAAATATGATTTTGAAATTGGTTAATTGTTGAAATTGGTTGATCACAAATATGAGAATGAAAATAATGTAAACTTGCACAGGTTTCAAGTTATAGCAAAAAAGAACTCATCTCACCATGGCAAATAAGAAAAAAAAGAAAGTAAAAGATAGCCCATTAAAAATTAAAAAATTTATTTTTTTTCTGTAAGTAAAAATGATGTATAAAAACACAAATAAACGTAGAAACATCATTCCTTCCCTCTCCACCTCAAATTCATAAAAGGCTTCCCCATAAATTAGTTAGAAGAATCGACCTAAACTATTTATATGATGAGGAACTAAAAAAAAGTCCAAAAATCAAATCTAAAAACGTATATTCTTGAAAGTCCGAACACAGAAAAAAAAACACACTTCATTTGCAAATAAAATAAAATAATAATAATAATTAGTCAACTGCGAATATGAAATAAAATAAAAAGCAATTAGACAAAGGAAAAACACACTTCATAACTGACCATATAAGAAAAAAAACTGAGACTCCATAATTAAAAAAAGAAAATCACTCTAATTGAATGAAACATAAAAAAGAATTTTAAAAAACAACACTTTGTAACAAAAATCCAATTAATCAATTCAATCCAAATAGAACTAAAATCATCCAAAAATTCTAGGCTAACTAACCATATAAAAAATTACATCATATTACCTAACAACGGCTACGGTAGCTATAACAGATGGACGCATAAAAATAATAGTAATAACACTATTCTTGAACGGGAAAAATAAAAAATAATAAAAGCCAAACAAATGATCTGTGAAAATTAAATCATTTAAATTTTAACACCTGTAATGGTACCACCACAATAGCCGAAGCAAGATCAATGAGAATTTTTTTTTCTTTTGTGTTTATATAGAGAGGTAAAGAGAATATTTTTTGAAGTTGAAATTTTATTTGATTAGGATGTAGTTGATCATTACTAATGAAAAGATTGAACATGCTAATAGGAAATGAGTATTTTTTTATTGAAGAGAAGAGATTGATTAGGGAGTTGATTGTCATGAGGATGTGGATGAGGATTTGGGTTTTTTATGAACCCGTAGTTTTTTTTTTTTGGCCGAAAATAGGAGGTGGAGTTGGATTTGGACTGTATTTGCTTTTTAAGTCTAAGAGATGTGTAAATAAAAATTTATTTTAAAAATATGATGTGGAAATGCCAAATGCCAAATGGTGATACTTTCTCTTAAGTGTGGTTTTTGTTTCCAATATAGTAAGATATATATACATATATATATACATATATATATATATATATATATATATATATATATGAGAGAAACTCTAGGCTTGATACAAAAGTCTCACTGATTGGTGAGACATAAGCTATTAGATGGTAAGATTTATGCAGAACGGGTAACTAGATAAGATAGACTTCTTGGCTATCCAGTATTTCCAATACAGTTAAGTCTTAGTGCCAAGAGTTCACAGGTATACTATTAGTTATCGCAAAATTGTTACGAGTCTTCATATTTCTATTGTGAATGGAGGAAACTGAGATGCAGAATATAGAACGTTGAAAGCCTCTCGTATGAACATCTAGTAAATACTTCGAGATGCCTAATTGAAAAATCACCACAAGGTAAATCCAGGATGGAATGTAATTCAGTTAACATAGTTATTTATTTCTTTCGTTTCCCGTTGGTTTTTCATGCATACTCCGACTGTGAAGGTTTTACTAGACCGTAGTATTCTGTAACTGCTGTTCAGCCAGTAAAGACCACACAAGCAGTCTAGCAACTGGAGCATTTCGAGTTATAAGATTCTTAAGTTACTGCTAACGTATAAGCACCTTCAGCATTATGAGAGTGATAAATAGATGTACCTTAGTAAAAATGCAAAGATCAGCTTTCTAAACTAAATTCCATGAGGAATGAGGATATCGACACAAAATTGATCATTCACTCTTCTGTTTCACTCTTACTATCTGCCATAATCTTTTATACTTGTACCGCGGGAGTTAAAAAGACTTGCTGGATTTGCAGATGCCAGTAGAAGAGGCGGCACCACAAATTTTCTGCCCCCAAGCAAGCTGCTACTACTGCCAAGTATTCTGGTTCGTCCTGTGAACCCTGTTGAACTATTTTGTAGCTAAATCCCTCAAGAAAGTTTCTACTCCGACAACATATGTTCAGGAAATAATGCAGGAAGTGATATATGGTTTCACGTACAAGCACATCACGGTAGAAACATGGCTTCAAAGATGGGACATATCCCCAGTAAGAAAACATGAAATCCCAAATAAGATGCTCACACCAAGCCATATACTGAGTTACAGATCATTTTCTGGCAGTTCTTTTTCTGGCAGCTCCTTTTCTACTCTTCTGCAATTAACAGCAAAATAATCATTAGAATACACGTCACAAGAAAATAGCAACAAAAATTTGCATGCTTCCCAAGGGCCAATTGAGCAATAAAGAAGAGTCCTACTTCAGATGAAAACATTTTCATGGCTATCCCAATATTCACTTCAAATAGGATAAAAAGAAATTCTAATTGTAATACCTTTGTGATGTCTGTGGGTAAACCATAATCAAAATCATCATCATAATCATTATCGTCATCATCATCATCATCGCCAACATCATCATCACCATCATCATCATCATCATCAACATCAACATCAACATCATCTGCTTCATCAAAATCACTGAAATCATTTTCAGTGAGTTCGTCTGCTCCTTTAACAATGAACCACAAAACAGCTCTAGGGATAATTTCATCGCGGATGATGACACTGCATGAAAAGGGTGTGAAACAAAGGTCAAAGACTAGAAAACATATTGGCCAAAAATTGTGAAGCAAAGGTCATAGACTAGAAAACATATTGGCCAAAAACTTTGCAACTCACCCAATGTTGTAATCCTTTACCATAAGGTTCTGGAACTCTGCCTGTTCCCCGAATTTTAAGAAAGGAGAAAGTAGGATTAACATAGAGTCATAAACACAAAAGTAAATTCCTTAAGGCCGAATAACATTGAGCTTACAATATCATCATCTTTGGGGACTTGTGATGGACTAAAATAGTTGAAGAAGCTTTCACATTGCTCAGCTGAAATGCTTGCTTTTGTCTTTTTGGAACCCATCTTAGACTTCTTTTCAACAATTTTCATAGTCAAGCGATTTTCAGGGTACCATTCAATTTCCGTCCTAAGGTGAAAATACAAAAAGTTAACGAAATCAACAAGGACATTTCATAATAAAGCCTCAGATTGTTGAAAGTTAATTCCTAACTCACCCAATTGCCTCCGTGGGTTTATCTTCATCAGTAATGTGATATACTTTGGTAAGAACCTCATTCTTGAAGAATGGGTTAGTGGCAAACATGAACTCCAGCTTGAAACCATTGGGATCATCAATCCTAGAGTACTTGACATCTCTCAGATATTTGAGAGCTTCTTCATCATGTTTAGATATCTGGATCCATGAACAGCCAAGAAGCTAAAGGCTGAAACCCAATTGATCAAAGTGGAACAAATTAAAGAGGTAAACATGTTCGAGCACTAACGTTTCCAAATATAACCATTTTATTCTTGAATGCCGTGAGCCAGAAATCAGGCACTCCTCTTTCTTTCTCTGCACAGGATGTAGACAAATTATAATCTCACATGGATAAGTAATCTAGTATATCTAATTTTAACACCAAAACTTACCCTTTGTAGAGCTCTCATCCTCTTTGGTTCGATCACTTGCTTCATTCAATGCGCCTTCAACATCTACAATCCCGTTCACAATATCATACCGCTGCAAATTATCATAAGCTCAGATTAAAACATCAACCCCAATTTCACTGCGCACAACATCACGAGAACATAACTTGGCAATTGAACACAACAAGTAGAGGCAAGACAAACCTTTGTATAAAGAGGCTGATACAGATCATGGTACTTGTCCACAAGTGCTGCTCTCTTCTCAATAAACTCCTCTCCTAATTCATCCAATTTACTCTGCAAACATGATTTCGTGAAAAATTAGAAGTCTACAGTAGGTCTTCAATAAAATTCAGAAAGGTAAAACCGATTCCAGAAGTCAAGTTGGTTCAACGACGATTCTAGAAGTTTGAAAGTCTGGAAGTTGTGCAAAGTGGGGTTCGAGTAGAGTCTAGAAGTTTGAAAAATGGTCGTTAATCTCATATGATAAATGGGATCAGGCTCAAGATGGCCCAAGTTGATACAGATAGGCAAAGAGGAGATAAGTTGGACCAAAGGAAAGAACATAAGTGAAGACTGACCGAAGGTATGTGACTTAAATGGTATGGGTCCAGATGAGATTTACCAAGATAAAAAACTTTACTGATCCTCTGAAGGTTTTAACCGGATTGAACTGGAAAATAAATGAAAAAAATCTTGGAAAATGGAGAAGAATGGCAGCAGACAAGGGCAACTACGGCAAGAAATGGAAGATTGGGGGAGGGGTGTTGAACAATTGGAATACATGGACATGCTTGGATTGGGGCTGATGGAAGGAAGGTATGATTTGTGGATTTCAGTTACTGTTTTAATGAACCAACAGTGGGGCTGCATCAGCCATGAGAAACATAGCATGAAATTGCTGGGGCTTGGGGAACCCCGAGCAACTCGATCTCTTGACAAGCTCGTACGGGTTGAAGATCCTGATCATGTGTTCTCGACAAAAACAAAACTAAGGAATGCAGACACTGAAAACTTAAAGGGAAGACAGCTCTCCCTAATGGCTTTATGGTGGAAGGTAGGAACAGCACAGTGGGTTAGCCCTCTTATCGAAAGAGGGAGTGGATTGGAGATTAGGAGCTTTTCTGAAGGGGCATATTGAATGGTAACAAAGGAGAGGAAAGATGGAAAGTCACTGTCTTTTACGTAAACCCCATAACAACCCAGAGGCAAAATTCAGAGAAAGCTTGTTGACTGATGACAAGAAATTCGGAGGACGTGAAAGAAGCAGTTCTCAAATCAACAATTTTAAAAGAGCCGTGGAGACAGCACCATTGTATGACCTGGGTTTCAGAGGTCTGAACTTTACTTGGTACAATATGAAGGGTGCGACAGAATATTGGAGAGATTGGATACGGTGGTGGGCACAAAAAGTTCCCTAAGTCAGCATTGGCTCATCTTGCAGCAAGGACATTCTGATCATGTGCCGTTAAAACATTGACCTTAAGAGGGATAATGATACTAATAGACAAAATAAAAGAGGAATTAAAATAAGGAGATTCGAAGCACTGTGGACAAAAGTGGCTGAAAGTGCCAATATAGTGGAGAACTGGAGTGCAAGACGCAGTAACATAGCGGAGCAGATTAAGGTAAATGCCGGAAATTCAATGAAGGCCATTAATATCAAGGTAAGAAACAAATTCAGGGATCGGCGAAAGAAAATCATACAGAATAGTGAAAATCTGCAGATACTACAGGCTAACCCAAATTTTTCCAGGGAACAAGAGGTGGAAATGAAAAAGGAACTTGAAATACTGAAGCAAGAAGAGGTCTACTGGAAACTAAGGTCAAGAGTGAGCTGGTTACAAGAAGGGCCATCGTATATCTGCAAAAGTGCCAACAAGCTGAGAGTAAAAATTTTTATCAAAAGCATTCAGACAGATAATGGAAAATGGATAGATGATGAAACTAAAATTCAAAGGCATATATATTCATTAGAGGCAAGACATACCTGATGACACAGTGTCTTGTAGTCGGGCCCATCAAGTCTTGCCTTCTGCTTGAGCAACTTTTTTCGACGACACAGTGCATTGTAGTCGGAATCTTGAAGTGCTGCCTTCTCCTTAAGAAACTTTCCGTGTAACCAATCATGTTCGAACTGCAAATATGATTTCAGCAAGAATTTTAAGTTCACCAATGACCCTTTAACAATTTAAACACTCAAAATTGATAGAAGATGGTATTTTCTTTATCAATAGAAATGTACAAATGACTTCTTAACTATTTCAACAAGAATTCTACACCTCCTATTGATAAAAAGATACCATCATATTACTCTTAGACAAATTTGAAAAACAAGAACTAAACATCCAATCACATGCCTGATATTTCTTAAGCGCCTCAACACGTGTCCGGACAGCATGAGACAAGCTTTTGAGCACATCTAAGTCCTTCAGAGTAAGATTTGGAAACCTTTTCTGCAGAAAGAAAAAGCCCACTTCACTAACGAAACCAAAAGTTCTCTCGATGACACAAAGTTATTAAAACATCCACATACAGGAGAAAAAAAATTTCCCCAAACATGGAAGCCCCACAAACCCCCAAAAAAAAAAAAAAGAAAATAAAAGGAATACATACATTGAGATCTAATTTTTCTTCAGCATTTAGAGCTATAATTGACTTAGACTGCAGTGATCACAAAAACAAAAATGTATTAATGTTCTAAAAACATAAAATAAACAAGGCATCCATCAATAGAATATATAGTAAAAATACCTGGCTGCTAGGTGACCGGTAACCGATTGCTTGATCCAAGACAAACAAAAACACATTAAATAAGCAAAGATACAAAAATAAAATTCATACATTGTATTCAAGGATATAAAATGGAACTAACCTTGGTGATTTCTGTTCTAAATGATTCGCCAAAACTGGAATAAGCCTTGGAATCAGGTATTCCACCGGTCATGTACGGATGACAGAGATGGAAAGAAAATTGACGGTAAGTTCCGCGCAAAGGAGCTACAGCTTTTTGAATTCCGTCTATTGCGCAATCTGGAATGTCATCTAGAACGTCATCTGGAACTGGACGTTTAAGCTTAGAAGATCTCTGCAGTTAAAACTGAGTAAATCACAACGACGAGCACACATGGGCGCTCCCTAGTTTTGCGATTGCCACAAATCCTCACTAATATGGACTTACATTAGTCCTAACTTTACATCATAATTTTTGCAATAATCACAACTGGGGTTCCCGGCTAATTTCTAATTTAACCTATTTTCATTCACAGGAAGAACACAACTAGGCAACAATTTTTCCTAATGCAAGAATTCTCCGAAGGGAAATACTTTTAGAGAGTTTACCTTCATGATGCAAACAGTGACGACGGAAATACTGAGATCTAATCGCAACGGCAGGCAGTCTGCTGGGAAACAACGGGTGGAAGTTAAGCAAAGAGGTCATGGATCCATGTTTTTGGTTCATTTTAACTACCAAATCAATACATCGTTTCAAAAAAACTACCAAATCAAGACACCAAATCCGAAATAACTGAGCAAGATAGGGTTATGTGCTTCTCTTTTGTAATGCAACATGGCACCCACTTTCACTAAACCAACTTCATTATAAGTTCAAGGTAGCAATATACTTGATCTGATTTCATGAAATCCCATTTAATCTAATTACAACTTCAACATGATTTCATCAAGAGTAAGGCAGCCTTCCCATGCGGAAATAATGCTAATTAATTTATGTTACTCCCACAAAGAAAAGCTAACATCCTTATCATTTTACAGTTATAAACTAGAAGCAGCTGTCGGACTCGAGCAATGTTAAACAGGAAGCAGTAATTGAAAGTTTCTAAACAACACCAGGATTAAGCAATTTATTTCAATACATCATCATATACTATCTCTAAACTAGTCAGGGATAGAGCCATACACATATAGCCACTTAAAACAATCATTTTGCAGCCAAAAATTCGCAGCCAGCATTAGTAAACACATACTCCTGCCATAAAAGCAAATCACATAACCACAAAAGCAAATAATCCAAATAGAGGTCCAGTGACCAACAACTTTGCATATAAAAATCAAGATAGCATCAATGCAGTTTTATGGCAACAAACCATGCCGTATCAAGCTCAACAATATCATCTGTAACTACCATGCACAGCAAGCAAATGATGTTTATTGTTAACAGGATTATACCCTTTCCACCATATGTTGCTTAACTGCACAATACAGATTAGTAAAATCAACTCTTGGGCAGGCCTTTCCCAAGAGGTCACTTCATCCCCATTATGTTGTTTTACAACCGCACTCTGGTATAAATTTTTCGTAAGAAAAGTTTAAACCCAAAAGTTAGCTTCTATACCTTATAAAGGTTCCAAAAGTCCTCACATTCTAATTTACTTCCTGGAGACCTTATTCCTATGTTCCATTAGACACAATACGGTTCTACATTTATTTTATAGTAATTAAGACAACAATTCCTTATAACCAAATGGATCAAAGCCTAATGCCCCAACCAAACCACATATCCAATACGGTTATCTCGTCAGACGTGCGAGCCAAGACTCTACAAATTTAAGATATTGTATCTACATTTTGGAGTAAAATTGTTATGAACAGAATGATACTATTTCACATTTAAAATTTACAAACAATTTCTTTAATACATGCTTAGGAATAAGCAGCACAAATGAGAAAATTTGACATTTGGTCATACGATGTAACTTATCCAGCAACATAAAACTTTTGTTACTAACTAGACTTACAAAGATTGAAGCCTGTTACTCAGGTACCAACTAAAGCTTGAACTACTATTGATTTTAATTGCTTTTCTAGGTTTACTAGCTCACTGATCCCAGTGACGCAGTCCAATCCAAAGCTTTTTCTTGCAGAAGCTGTAGATGGGGAAAGGGGAAGGGATAAGCTTGCGCTTAGTGAGGTCTAATTCAGACCATATTATCATCTCTGGTCCGAGATCATGCAAGTGCAACTGTGGGTGTATGGACATGAAAAGGGAAACTCATAAAAGAACTAATAACATGCATTTAATCAACAAATGAAAGCCATAGGAGACCATCAAGCACATATAATATAAGGATACAGTGAATCATAGCCAAGAAACTGCCAAAGGCCTTGGGGGCAAATCTAGGTTCGAGTCCAAATAAGAGGTATCCAATTGAAACAACAAATACACTTAACAACTGTGGCCACAGGAATTAAGTAACTAAAGAACATACACAGCATACTTGACAGCCTTTTGGGCATTAACCCGAGAGAGGAAACGTACAGGTGTTTCTTGACAGCCCATTTTGGGCATCTAACAAAAAACATTCGAATGGGTTTCCAAATCTATATGTATGAATGTGATAGCATCAAGATAAAACTAATGAATTGAATTTCTCCTTAAATTGGACGACTGATCAATTGATTATGATATGGCGCCAATATTTCATAATTAATGTGAGAAGTAAATATTTTCAACTACCAATCTGTTTCGTCGGTGTCTTTCTTCGTTGATGTCCTTCCCTTTTGTGCAGTAAATTAAATAGCCTTCCTCCTCATTTTTTTCTTGGAAAACTAACGTAGGAGTACATGATTTACTACTATTACAAGGTTACAGATTGGTGCGAAACACATCTTATTGTTTTTGCCTTCCTCCTTAGTCGTTACCGAACCAGAATACCAGTAGAGCATTGACTGGTTCAGCGACGCAACACAAATACTCCCTCCGTCCCATAATTATTGTACATTTTGTTAAAAAAAACTTGTCTCAAAATTATTGTCCAATTTGACTTTTTATGGATTAGATTACGTACTTGCCCTTCACTAGAACCATTTTATCCTGCTGATAGAAGTTAAATAGCAATATGAACCATTTCACTCCTCCGATGTGTGACTTTTCAATCTTATTTCAATAACAGCTAAATTTTATTAAAAAAGTATAGAAATTCTGGTCGACTTCCTCCATCAACAACCGTACCAGCTAAAATACAACAAGCACGCTGCCAATCCGCCGTCGCCTCTCTCTCGACCAACAACTCCTCCAATGTTGAAATTGGCCGGAGCCGTCACAGCCACCATCGGCGGCACCATTGACTTTGGGGCTGGCCGCCACTGAGTCGAATTGGTAGATGTTCGGAACAACCAATCACCGACCAGAGGTTGGAGCCGAGCCGGTGAAAGTCAGACTTTTCGACAACGTAGTCGTGATAATTGGAGAATTCCCGGCAATGATGGACTTGATTATACCGGAATTCATTAATCCCAAAGAAGAAGCAGAATGAAAAGATTGCATTAGATTTGAGTTGTTCAATTGTTGTTTTTGAATTTTGATTAAATATATGAATTGGAGTTTGGCTTTTGAATTTCGGGTCTAATATTAGGAAGAAGAGAAGGAGCTTGCGTTTATAAATCCATAAAACCTGTCGGTAAATAGTTACTTTTTATAGGGGTATATCCAGTTATTTAAGTTAAAATATAATTAAATTTGACCTAAAAATAAAATCTTCTATCTTAATTAAAGTGAATAATAATTATGGGACGGATGGATACTTTGACTAACCTAATCTCAACAATAATTCTCTCAACAATAATTCTCCCAACAATAATTTAGATAATTTACATGTAGCACTAGTAAGTAGTAATAGTAATAGTATTTGAAAAAAAAAGAGCAAAATTCTCCCAACAATAATTTACCCATTAAGACGTTGAACTTACGATTTGAAAACCAGCAGTAATAATTAAGTCGCATGTTAATGATAAGTTTTCATTAATCCAATCAAACACCCAACATTCAATCAATCAAGCACATTGTTCTCAGTAGTACATCTAACTATATTTTACTCAAAACTTGTACTCATAGTCACACGGACCATAATTTGTATTTTTATTTACGAATTTCCTTTTCATCAGGCGATTTACGAAAGGGGGTGTACATAAAATATGCACTCTTGTTGTACGGGAAGAACTAAATTTTGTAAAAAAAAAATAATAAAAAAAATCAGTACTATCCTGATAATGTACTAGTTTAGATTTGAGCATATACCTCCTTTCATTGCAACCAAAAAAGAACTAAATTTTATAAGATTAAATTCTGAAAATGGTCATGTACGTTGGGACAAATACACATTTTGATCCTTTACATTAATATTTAGATAAAATAGTCCTTTACATTTTAGGATGTAACTTGTTTTTGTTCTTTGACACTATTTATACATTTATGAAGTCAACATGGGTATACTTGGAGTAATATTTTTGAAAAAAAAAATCATTATTTAATTTTTTGTATTGAATAAAAGATTTTAATATAAATATTAAAAGAATTAAATTAATAAAAAGTTAAGATTTTAAGTTACATATTAAAATTTAATACTACTAGTAGAAGATTGGCTGGTATCGAGTGGATAGTATGGGCGGATTGATTATGGGGAAAATATTGATTACCGGATCGCAATTTAGAAGACTGTATGGTTTTCTGGACTTGAATAATATGATTGATGCGAAAAGATCTTTGCCTCCTGAGTCTTGGTTGGACGGCGTTCTGGACGATGAGTCTCAGATCGAAAAGTATAACACTTGTTGAATTGGTCTGTTCATGAGGCCGAAAAGATGGCCCTGACAGCCATATGCTATGTTGATGCTAATGATTGTCACCTGAAGCTGATATTGGAGATCTGGTTAGTGTGTTCTTTGTAGCACGCCATGGGCTGGTTCATAGCCAGGGTAACCTGCAAATCGAAGATGTTCTGCACAAAATGGGGATGGCCCCTCCAATGAAATTGCAGATTGTTGATGAATTGAAATGGAGGAGCTGGTCACGTCCTTTATTTGCCAGATTTCCGGTTGCGTCCATGAGCATAGTGGTAGTACACGTGATAACTAAGTAGACGTCTTCGTAGGTTATTATGCTTTGCTTAGGAATTTATCATAAGGTTTTATGTAGTAAAAACATTTGATGTCTATTGTCTATTAAATCTCACTTGCGACTTTATGAGTAGGTTTTGGATCGACCTTTACCTTTGAGAAAGGAATATTATTACTTGTCCTCCCCAGTTTGGTTTACCCAGAAGAGAATGGTTACACTTAAAAAAGAAACAAAGTAATCATCATCCTTTAACATATCCAGGCTAGTGATCATACTCATGAAATTCTTTCAAGTCAAGAGTATAATTTAGGGGACAATACAAATCAATGTCTAAATGCAAAACCGTAATATAAAAGTCGAAGCATAAATTTAAATCCAAGGTCTAAAAAAATCGCAATCCGCCTATTACAATAACTGATATGAAATAACTTTACTTCCTCTTTTGGTGCGGGTCAATCCACAAATGCTTGAAACGTCTGGCAGGCCTCGAGCAGTTCCGCACATATTCTTCAACTGGTGTGCCAGGAAAGAGGACTTCCGCCCCACCCCTTCCTACAGAGAACACTTAAAATAACAAAGAACACCACTCATCATCACAAAATCCCCAAAAATCCTCGGGCCAAAGTAAACATGAAAAGAGCAACAGGGGAGAACAACAGACATACTAGTTACATAATCGAAACCATGCTCAGCATTAGCTGCAGTCCAGCATATCTTTCTTATGGCCAACTTTGCAGCTTCATGTGTAGACCAAGTAAACCAATTGAGATAGTTTCTGCAAAAACAATTCGAAATGACTAAAGTGCGGCAGAAATATTACTTAACAAATCACATAGTGAACCTTAATGAGGAAAAGAGTAACAAAAACCATACCTGTAGTGAGACGGGCGGTCCAGAACCTCGTCCAGCTCACATTTCCCATCAGGATAATTACTTTTCAACCAATTCAAATGATTCAGGTCCAGAGAAGAGTACAGTTGCCTAAATTCAGATCCAGTGGCCAATATGCCAGCTGCTCTGATATGACCACCAATGCCGTCCACACGATACAGGGCAGGAAAACCCTACAAGGAAAAAGAAACCGCGGGATTCCTAGGGGTCAGACCATTAGAAAGCTGAACCAAAATACTTGCAAACCAGCATAAACTAATTACACACACAAAGCAAAAGAATATTTGTAAGGATACCATTGTGGAGTCCCAACCAGCGATCAGTCCCACCTCAAAGCGAGAAGACAGTGTATGGGTCATCAATTCTTTGAGCTTTGCAAAATTCAGATCTCCCGGCTTCTCATGCATGATTCTATCGCACTAGCATACAGAATGTAAATAAGCCTAAAAAACAAGCATTTTCCTATCCATCCTTTTGGGAACTAAGACAACAATAGATTCAAAAAGGGGGAAACCTTGGTTTTCAGTTCTCCAAGCAACTGTGAGCAGTCATCCACCTTTCCTCCAGAAATAGTGGCAACCAGACCAAGACGAGGATAAGTAACAGCTGTGTCACAAAGATCTGATAAAGGAATTTGATAAGACAGAGTTAGCTACCTTCAGCTACAGCTAGACAGAGTTAGCAACCTTCAGCTACAGCTCCTGGCTCAACTTTCCCTAATATAAAATTTTCTCCCAAATAGTTCCTCTTTTAACAATGATGCTGATTCATAATCCGTTATAATATCTGCAGCGCATTTATACACTCGACCAACTTCATGTACGATGATGCAACTCAGGTCCTAATAAAGTAATAGACGAACAGAACAATACGCAAAAACAGCTGGAATTAGAGCATATTAAAACAACATTTACACACACCTGGTTGGGCATGATTAACAGCAAACAAAACCCCATCTCGGTGATGAATACCTAAAGCAGGGAGTCCCTTCTCTTCCCGAAAGCTATCATCTTCGAAACTGGGGGGAAAGGGTTTGATGGATTTAGGATTCATGACGAACCCACCATTAACGACGTGGGGATAATAATCCAAAACTGGGCATTTCAAGTCGTCGCCTTCGTCATCGAAATCGACTCTCTTAATAAGGGGTTCCGAACTAGTGATAGCGGCTTCTATAGCTTTTAGATCCTTGGCCGCGGGGATGAGTGATCGACCGGAGGGCTTGAAAGATGGATCGGGTCGACTGGATCCGGTAGCCATGAATGTCAGCTTTTTCTTTGTTGTTGGCTAGTTGTCGTCGTTGATTTTTCTATTTATTGAAGGAGGTCCAGTCTCACAGACTATAGAAATCTGGTAATTCCCAAATGTAATCGGTAACCGCCCCGGTTTTTTATTTATTAGGAAAATTTGGTTAAAAGACAGTAAAACATGTTAAATTAATAAAAGGAATATGACCAAAAAATATTTTTTTATCAAGGACGGTAATTTATTTATAAAAAATACAAAATTAATTTAATTTTCTAAATGTCATAATCACCCTTATTTTTTTATAACACCATAGCAGCTATCCATGTCTCGTATTTTGGTAGAACTGCTTCCGAATGGCCCTTTACGTAAAACTCAGATGATAACTCTTTATGGCAAAATATTCTGCAAATTCAAATGTCTAAAAATAGCAAATTCATGGAAGTGGAGAAGTAAGCAGGCGAGTAGGAATGGTGCATGCCGAAGAAGTGACTTTAATTTCCACTCCAAACGTGGCATCTCCATTTTTGTGCATTAACGACACTTGCGTTATGGAAAATGGAAATCTCTTTTGATGCAGTAAACTCTCTCTTCTGGGCACAATTAAAATATGAAAAAGCTGTCCATATGTATATAGCAAACGATAATAACAAACGATTGTTTTCCTCAAAACACTTTTGTTCATGATTCAATGCATTTACTCGGAAACAATTTTGTTTGTTTCATGTCAAAATCCTATCTCTACCTATTATTGATTTTCGATTCGCAAATAGACAGAAAAAAGTAATAAAAGGATGAAAGTTACATTTTGGTACCGTGAGTTTTGGGTTCTTGTAAAAGGTAATAGGGTTCTTATTCATTACTCCCTAAGATAGATTTTGGCTTTTGTTTTATTAATTATTATTATTATTATTTTGTGTAAAAAATTATAAGGATGGTATTATCAATTCAAAATAATTTTTAGTTTATGATTTTTGACAAATAATTTACTGCCATTCTTAAAAAATATTTTTT
Source organism: Oldenlandia corymbosa var. corymbosa (assembly GCA_949775105.1). Taxonomy (NCBI): domain Eukaryota; kingdom Viridiplantae; phylum Streptophyta; class Magnoliopsida; order Gentianales; family Rubiaceae; genus Oldenlandia; species Oldenlandia corymbosa. Next base: position 31,537,377 of record OX459120.1, on the reverse strand, counting down.
GGTCGTACCCTTTTATTAATTTGATTTGTTCTATCGCCCTTTAACCAAATTTTTCCTTTATTTATTCATTTGTACTTTTGTAGGACTACACAAGTCTTCGAATTTTATTTTTTTAAAATGATAAGGTTACTGACGAATATACAGTGAAAAGATATATTTATCTTTTTGAAAAGATGCAGTTACTCACTTGGTCTCTTATTTTTTTTACCACTTTATTGTAGAAAATATATATTTCTCATAAAAATCTGTACTTTTGCCCTTAATTAATTGGTACACATAAGTCTGTATCACTACTGATATATTTATAGAATACAGTAAAACATCTATAAATAATAGTGTTGGGACCATCAAATTTTATTAATTTAGAGAATTATTAAATATTTAATAAATTAATAAATAATTGATTTATAGAATTTTCTGTATAAAAACCCTACTTTATACTACGTTAATTTCCATAAATCTATCTTTACAATCTTAAATAAATAAGGACTGAAACTCTTTTAATAATAAACTCAAACTAGTTTATACACGAATGAATTATTCAAATCAGCAACAACTCTCGGGGATTTTTTTTTACTGCAATATGACAATACAACACCAGATTTTTTTTTTACTGAATATGAGAATACAACACCAAAAGTCTAAGAACAATAAGATGAATCAAGGATGAAATTTCGTTTGATATAAATTTCATGACAAAAATAAGAATCAATAAATTTGTATTTTAATTTTCCTAGCTATTTAGTTTTTTTTTTTTCCAATTTAGGGTATATATTAACTTACATATTGTCGGGACCTGTAGATATAATAGGAGATTTTCTGAAATATATTATCTTATCATTTTATTAATTTATTTCATTTTTTTTGCTGATTGCAAGTTGGTAACAGAGGAAATTATTAATTGATAGAAGCTATTAATTTATCGATTATTAATTTACTGACATTCTACTATATATATCTTATGTATTAAGTAAGAGTACATAAAGTTTGATAATAAGCGAGCCTTTGCACTTCCACTAATTTGTTTTTATCTACCTTAATTAAGCTACTCTTAACTTCGATTAGTTCATCTATAAAGTTGGGAGTTAATCATGATGATGTATCGAAATTAAGCCAAACAACAAACATAGTAGTAAATTAAACAGTTAGATTGCATTACAGCCTTCTCAACTAGGCAAAAATCACAATGTATATCTTCACATTACAGATTGCACACCAAACAAATCTAGGTCATGTCGATTCCCTCTCATCATTTCTGAGTTAGCTCAGCTGGTCTGCTGCTATCATACAACTTCTCCCAACCATCAGGTCCTAAATGATACACAGACCACAGTCGAGTAAACAGCGCCTTCAGCATATAACATATTCAGCACGGCAGATGGCTCTGCTGGCCAACCATTCAGCTTTCTCAACAGAATCAACAGTCTGGTATATCTCCAGTGCCATATTCAGATACAAACCGACAAGTCTTGTTCCAATGGCCAATTTCTTCCCTGTAATAATCACCCCGTAGCCCGTAAGGGTCGACATAATTCAATTCGGACACTAAAAAAAGAAAGAAGCGGATAAACCTTGGATTAATCAATAGGAGTAAGAGGGTTGGACCAAATAACATGTTAACAAGTTTCGTAAGGAGGAAGCTATATCAATATGGTCGTCATTCATATTGATCAATGAAAAAGAAGCAAGTAATCGCAAATCCTAATTATAGGAAAAGAACTACTAATAGTTAACCCCGGACCTTGTTGTCGTCCAACCCTGCGACCAGTCCCATTTTATCCATACGACATTTAAGAATGGGAACCCTCAACTTTGCTGCCTCTAAAACAGACATCCGATGGGCTTTTATCTAAAGAACGGGAACCATCATTTCTGGTCTTCAGATCGCTGAAGTTAGAACGAAGTTAGAAACGCGCAAATTAAGAAGTAGAACTCTCGAACTGTGAATTTTATAGAAAGACGGTTTTATAATGCCTGGTGATCGGATTTCCCCACCACCCGCGATTAGAGCTTAATAGCTTCTGATTTTAAGAGGTATAACCAATCCTCGCTATGCTGAAAAATAATCCCGTAGCCGTTTTGTTAAATCACTGATTCAGTCACTGAAAAATCACAGTAATCTTTCATTGATTCTTAATAGTTCCCGTCTCCGTGATGATTCTTATAGTTTTTTTTTTTCTCATATGTGGGGATTTCAACTCAATGAGAAAATATACAATATCGGGCTTTTTGGGATAACAGTTCCTGCGACACAGTTAGGACATTGATATACCAGTAGCAAGTGTGAAGCTTACAAATACAGTACCTATCTAATTAAAATTTGTGTATGTTACAGAGTTTTCTTAGAAGTAGGTGGGGAAATCAGCAAATGATAGTCTTCTCTCGAAAGTTTAAGACACCTCTATTAATCACAAAAAAAAACTAATGTGCTCCAAGCACCTATTGGCTCAGTTGTCCAGAATTATGCAATGCAACCTTACAAAGTTCATAAACGGTTTCATTCTGCAACCAGAAAACATAGAATCTGCTAATTCTGAGAATGTACATACATCACTCAGGTACGTATTCTCGTCCTATTCGGATCTCTATACTTCTTTTTTTTTTCTTTTTTTTTTTAATGATGGACTACTACTACAATCAGGACTACATCCATGCATTTGCATGCAGCAACATTAGTTCCCAAAACTTTTACACACCAAATGAATGCCTTCATCCGAACAATATTTACGAAAGAATTGCTTCAGCAGCACACAGACAAAATTAACTAATTTAATACTTAGCTCAGTCAGGCGGGGACATGAGACCTCCAGTCTTGAATGGCAGAACTCAGTATGTGGTTCGGTGTGAGCACTTTATTTGGCATTTTACGCTTTGTCACTGGGGATATGTCACATCGAGAAAGCCATGTTTCTATTGCAAGTCGCTCATACGTGAAACCATCAGCTGCAATGTATGGCTCCTGCATTAATTCCTGAAAGTAGGTGGCAGAGGTGAGAAACTTTCTCCAAAAATTTAACAGCAATATATATAGTTCAACAGGGTTTCAATAACAAACCAGAAGAATCGGGCAGCAGTAGTGGCTTGGTGCAGGAAATTTGTTGGTGTCCCCTCTTCTGGTGGCATCCGCAAATCCAGCAAGTCTTTTCAACACTGGCAACACCTCTGTCTCAAGATCAGGCCGGTCTCTGCACCTGAGCTTACAACATTTCAGAGCCACTTGAGCAAGTTCCTCCACTTGAGCCAGTGGCCAGTTTGGAACTGATTTATCAAGTATATCATAGAATGAGCCAGTTCTAATGGCCTTTTCAACTTTATGTATTATACCATTAGGATGAGTAGCTGTCAATAACTGAAGAGCTATAACTCCTAAAGCATAAACATCAGATTTCGGTCTGAGAGTGCCTGTCCTTTGGTATTCCGGATCCATGTAGCAAAAGGTACCTGCAATCATAGAATTTCTGTATTCTGTTACATTATCAGGTACCACATCTGAAATGATTTTGGCCAATCCCACATCACCGATTTTGGCAACGTAGTTTTTATTTAACAGTATGTTTCCTGGCTTAAGATCTCGATGGACAATTGGCTCTGGTCCTGAGTTATGTAAAAATGCCAGACCACAGGCTACTTCATAGACTATCCGGAAGCGGACCACCCATGGAAGGGGTGATCGGCTATTTTCTGGAAATAGATAGTCTTCCAGGCTGCCATTTTCCATATATTCGTACACCAAGCAACCAAGTTCTGGGCAGGCACCAAGAAGTAAAACTATGTGGGGATGACGCAGCAGGCTAAGAACTTCAACCTGCATAACACTGTATCAGGAAGGTTTCAACTGTTGCAAAATCCAGTTAAAATGACAAATTGCTGCAGGTCACATAATGAAAGCAGATTATACTAGAAAACAAACAGCTCCTTCTTTATTTTCTCATCTAGTTCGTTCTATTGCCCAGTAATTCTCCTGTCCATGGTGCAAGTTCTGCTCTACTCCTTTTGGGACAACAATTTTTGGATACTATATTTTGTTATCAGTCAAAACTTGACTATCAATGTCGGTAGAGCTATGATCCCTCAGATTTCCCTTTCTATATATAAGTTGACTGGGTCTCACAATTGATTTCTGGCCCTAAGTGGGAAAGCCAACTCCACTTTAACAAGTCAACTATTGTTCCATTCAACCAGTTGTTGACTACAATAACATGTTACAACCATGATGATCATGAATGTGCAACAAGTTGAGTGTTAGTTCTGAAAAGTCGATAGGAGGTACTTGAAAGATTTCAAAACAAAAGACACTACCTCTTTCAGAAACTCATCCTTTTTGTTGGATGCATCAGATTGAAGAATTTTGATGGCTACTGGAGTATGGTCAAGGTGGCAATTGTAAACTTTCCCATAGGCCCCTGAACCTATAACTTTTTCCTCGGAGAAAACACCAGTGGCCTCCTCAATTTCTTTTGCGCTGTACCTTCTATACCTTTTGTCACCTGAAAATAGCGCCTCAATAATTTTCTGCTTCTCCGAGAACTCCTTGAGGGCAATAGACTCTGCTATCTGCCTCTCATTAGCTTCCTTAGCATACTGATTTTTTGCCATTTCAATCTCCTTTACGGCTTCCAAATGCTTCTCTTTTTCTTCAGCAGCAACTTTCCGAAGACTTTCTTGTCTTCTTTTTGCAGCATCCAATCTCATTTCCTCCTCAAGGCATTCAAGAGAAAGCAAGTTAACCTGTAAGGTACAGAACAACCTAGAATCTTTCAGTACTTCCAGTTCATGCATTTTAAGATAATATTTGTCTGAATTGTGTGTGAATTTCCGAGGATCCTTAAAAATTTTGACAATAAAAACATCAACATTAATATCAGAAAACTTGTAGCATATAGTTCTTAAAGTTCATTGCCATCCTGTACTAGTAAAATGATTATTGCTTATTCTTAATTTTAATTACATTATTACATTCTCAAGTGAATTGACTATGAAGATCTCACCTTCTTTTGGACATAAACTAGATCTTCACAAGTTTGGTTATACATGGAAAGGGTGCTTTGTATTTCTTGGTGCAACTGTTCTACTTCAGCCTCAATATTTGACTGCAACAACAACAGGAAATCAAAACTAGATTGAGAAGCTTCAATAGAAAAGCTGGTGCATTTAAGATTCGCGAAGGATGAGCACATGCGAATACAATATTTACCTTTTTGGAGTTTGTAGATTTCTGAGAGTTACTCTTGACTATTTCACTATTTAAAAAGTTCTCCCCTGTATGTTGACGATGATGAAGAGAAGCATGAAACTTTGGGCCGCTGAGATCAGAGGTTGATGATAATTCGAAGTTATTATCAACTCTCGACTCCACTGAGAATGAACCTGTTAAAGGTAATTCCTTGCTGATCATCTGAGAATCTTTGCCTTCTTTAGTTAACAGAAACTCCTTAGAGCCATTAGCTAAGAAAGTACAGTGACGTTATCAATGATGTGTCAGAAGTAGAATGTAAACACATGAGAAAAATTACTATTTCAGAATACTAGTACCTAACGAGGGTCTTGGCATATTTTCTCTAACTCCATATCTGGACACAACAAGAACATGGCAACCTAGGGGAGCATTTTTTCTGACAATTGATGGCACTAACGAGCTTTTTGGCTTCCTGCCCCCCAAAACCAAGAGGAAATATAGGTCAAATATTGTGGTCACACTGCTAATAACTTCTTGTCACGTTCAGATGAAAGCATCAAATTATGCATTCAGGAAAATACCAATTGGCTAAGAAGCACAAATATCTACAAGCGAGACAAAATTAAGTTGTATACCTCTTAAAGCAACTGTAACTGGCAGAACAGGAGCCAACCAATAAAGTTGAAATTCTTGAATCTGAAATGTATCTTAGGAGAACTGATGCAGGACTATCCCCCTCAAGCACTAATATTTCCACCTACAGGGAATCAGTGAACCTGGTTATATTAAGCATTTACTAACTTCTGAATTACCAGCAGATAGAAAAAACATGACCTCACCTTTTTTTTTCTCAGTAACCTTGCAAATGGCACAAATTTCTTTTTGCATTCTTCCTTTGCATCATGTACATATAGTCTCACTATCTTTGCATCAAGATCTTCAATGGAAATCCTCTCTCCTGCTGTCGGACACATATATTGATAACATTAAAGTCACTCAAAAGACAACCAAAAATGAATTGAGCTAGCTAATTGATTTATCTTTGACATTAAAGAGAGATTTAAGTACAAAGTTGCGTATAGAACAAAGACCTTTAAAGCTGGTAGAATGCGTGCTAATCTATACATCTGAAATATTTCAAGGATAAGAATTCTTGAGGAAATTTAGAATAACATGGAGAAAAGCAATCGGAGCTTATTCAAGCTTATCTACACCTTACACCGATGCTGAAATGTCATATTACAATCTGCTTAGAATCATTTGAGGACGGTCTAGCCTGAATGGAGATCATCACTAGAACATCTGCATATCCGAAATTAATGAATGTTATCTAGTGCTATTCCCACCTCTTTGCTTTTTTCGCCTCATAGGTTTTTTTTTTTTTTTTTTTGAAAATGCCCCTCATAGTTTTATTAACTTCAGTTCGTAATGGTACAACACATTAACAAAATCACTTGGATAAAAGGTAAATAAAATAACAAAAGTCAGTTGAGCACTATACAGAGTCTTTTACATTTTATTTATTGACACAATAATTTCATCAATGACTTCACTGGACTAAATTCATGCGAACCAGAGTTTTATTCAAGACAACCATGTATGTTCTACAACAGGTTTTGCATTAGCCGAATGTCAATATAACGGTGCAAGTTAAAAACTGGACGCCTTTATCAACATTCTTGGTTGAACAACCTAACATTAATTACTTAGCATAAGCCAAACACCTAGCTATACGACAAGTGTCCTACGACTAGATTTTGTCATGATGAGGCAAAGGGGATAAACATTCTATCAGTTTGAATTTTCCCTCAGAAATGGTCCTTTGTGGAATCTTACAACCTAGTTTAACATCATCCAAGGTGGTAGTATTCGAATTTCCTTGAAAATTGATCACATTTTCATCAAATTCAAGAGATAGCTAATTCAAACATGACAAATTTCAGTTTTCTAACCACATTTTTCTGAAACAAAACAAGTTTATAAACTCCAGTAAGACACACCAAATAAAAGAAAATTCACTGTAACAATAAGAGAAATGTGGAAGCAGGGGAAGAAATTCGACAAGTGATATTTACACGGAGTTGGGACTGTAGTTACAGTAGGCATAACATGAACCAGCACAAACCCATCGGCTTTCTGCATCAAATTATCAGCCACCCACTGAACAGCACGCTGGCTTCCTCTCCCGGCGGAGCTCTTCACCGCCACCGCCACCGTGCCTGCCGCCGCGCCGTCACCGTCAGAATTCCCACTCATGGCTGAATCACGTGGAATAATGCTTCACTTCTTTTTTCTCCGAAACGGATTATCCAAAAAAAGAAAAAAAAAAGATTCTGAGAAAAATGGCAGACCCAATGAAGGCTAAAAGCTTGAGTCAGAGTCGCCGGGGCGTTTATGTAATGGCTTCAGCTTGGAAGTTTCCGAACAGAATGAAGCGACACGTCGGGCCAGATTTCTCTCTCCTTTTTATTCGGTCCCACTCCAAGGGAGTTATAGATCCAACGGTCAAGGATGATTGATCGTGTTGCCATGTGGGATTAAATAATTATTTTTGTATACAAGTCAACTAAAGTATTTATGTCTGTCAGCTAAAGGCAAAAGACGAGTCCTGTTTGGTCAACAACTACCGAATATTCTCTGCAGTTTTGGGCCTTTTTTTCGGGTTTTCCTATATTTCACAAAACACCCTGCTTGATATTTTTATGCGTACTGTTACTATATTTTCGATCTTCAGATTAGGAGGATAGATGAGGTTGTTGCAGAGCATATCCATCATTTCCAAATGTGATTGATACAAAATCTCTTTTATATAATTACTCTATTCCTTGTTAATACTTAATACTCCCTTCGTCCCATAATTATTGTCCAATTTGAGTTTTCATTTCTAATTCAAATTGTACTAAAAATAAAAGTTGGACAATAATTTTGAGACAGAAAGAGTACAAAATTATGTTCATTATATCAAAATGATTGAAACAAGCGGAATTTTTATCTTATAATGAGGGACAGAGTGAGTCAATACAAAGTAACACTATCAATCTTATTTTCCAAAAACACTATCAATCTTGCCGATTTGTTCCATAAATAATTGAACACTCACTCACTAAAGCACGATCACATGTTTCTGATCCCAACTTGACCTGTATTATCTGCGATGCAAGACAAAATAAAAAGAATAAGAATAGGAGAGTGTCACATATAGCTTCTTTTTTTTGGGGGTGTAAATTGTGAATTACCAAGAAGAGAGTAATTCTCAACAGAAATCAGTACTTCTTGGCCGATAAAAAGTGTCGAGATATTCAAGGCTTCAAATGGTAGCCGAATCATCGTCTAAGTTCAATAGAAGTAATTAGAGGTGGTGAAAGTCTTGTGGAATTTGATGATTACCGTATCTATGCTGCAGCTAGGCCAGAATTTACCATTGAACAACCAACCACCGGCCAGGATGATTTCTTTTATGATTGACAGACGAAATGAGCGTGCAGAATATTCAAAGCTTCATAGACGAAACGAGATATATTCACGGCTTCAAATGGTAGCTGAATCATCTCATAGATGAAATGTATCCAAAATTATTGTCATTCATTTATGATATACGGAAGAGGAGCATTTTTGGCTTTGTTTCGATGTGTGTTATGTGTGGATGTGGATCATTACTTCATCAGTGGACTTTTTCATTAGTCGACTTCATGAAAAACAAAAAGAAAAAGTTGAATTTCCGAAACCGTGGACTTTTGTGTCGATTTATATATCTCGACCATATAGTCGACGAGGATGTTACAGGCTTTTTCTTTTCTTTTTTTCTTCCTTCCGTTTTTTCGTTTTTCTGAAGTCGCACGCCTTCAAAATTAAAGCGTCAAATGTCCTGTTTCGTCGATCACATCGTCGGTTTACAAAAGTCAACGACACAGTCAGCGCTACGTTTTTTTTTTTTTTGGTTCTTAACCAATTTTCTTTTTCACATTTTTGGCTTTCACAACTATTATGTTTTAGTTTATTAATAATTTTTATTTTGTAACTATGAGAAAAAAATATTGGATTTTTGTTTCATTGATTTCTTTGCTGATTTTTTTTTTAGTATACTGCAAATTCCAGGGTTAATAATTTTCACAAAATAAATCTTAATATATAGATTTATTTTTAATGATGTGGATTATATTTTGGCAAAAGCTTAGGACAAAATGAGATGTAATTTTATCTATGAGACCTTGATCGACATTGAATCCCTCCCCAGAGCCAAGTGAGCTAATGACGAGTATCCTTAGAACATGTTCGTCAAGTATATATATATATATATATATATATATATATATATATATATATATGGCTTGGGAGGGTGGTACAGATGAAGAGTTTGGGACATTATGTCACCAAAATTACATAACGAGATCTTACCTACAGGCTAATTAGTATGTTTCCAAAAATATGCACTTACAAAAGTGCAGAACCTTGGTATGGAAGCTTATCATGCATCTTCAGAAGCGAAGTTAGAAGCCGAATAACATCCTTTTAGGTTAAAGAGAAACTGCCACACCAACTGCCCCCAAGTCCAAGGATTTTTGCTAGCTCCAATCGACTTTTTGGATTTTGCTAGCTCGCTGATTTTTCAAGTGGATAGAATATACTTTTTTTTCTTTTTACGAATCGGTAATCATTTCATTAATGAAGAAAAGAGCTAAAAATATACCGGCGATTTACATAGAGCTATTACAATTCGCCTTAAATTCCCAAAATAATTAAACCGGGGACGTTTACTTAGTTCATCGAGTTTCTCCTTCCTCTCTCAAATCCTCACTACCTTCCTCTCCCATTTCTCTCTCTCCCAATTCCCAAACCACCCTCCATTTCCCCACATACTAACTCATTCTGCCCTTCTTTATCTGGTCTGATGATATTTATATGCTACTCCCCCCCGTTAGTACAAAATCACAAATTATAACGTAGATTATTTGTGTGTAGTATATGTGTGTGTGTGTGTGTGTTTTTTTTTTCCTCTGGGCAGAGGAGGGAGTACTTATCTAACGCCGCGGTTCGATGGTTTGTGTTTTATTTGTTTTTTTTTGGGTCTATATCCCTTCCAGCTAGTGCCTGGTGATCAAATGCAGGAGCAAACTGAAGTAGTTGGCAACTGGAACCGGATAGAATTATGCTGCTAGGATGGTTTGAAACAGAGTTTGCTAGACTGAATCTTAATATAGTACTCGCTCCATCCTAAAATGCAACAGTCATGACTCCACAAAAGGTACTCTTATTTTGGGATGGCTAAGTAATGAATCGCGGAGATGAAATTCGGCTGTCCTAACTTGAAACTCAGATCTCCAACTCTAATCAAACCTTTCAACCCTTACTAAACAAAGCAGATTCAGTTTAAAGAAGAGGAAATCATCTAAAAATACACATCACCGTCAGGAATGATCGTCATTACATAACTAGAATATCGTTTTAATCAGCACACTAACAGGATGAAGTTTGTGTGTCAATATATATGCATGTCATGCCAAAAAAGACGAACACAATTAATTTCAAAGAAGGATACGAGAACTCTTATCCTGGAACCAAAAAAAAAAAAAGAGAAGAAGACAGTTATTTGCAATTGTTAATTACTCCTTAGGAAAAGGTAAAAGAGGACCAGATCACCAAGGGCGAGGTGACAGACAGAGAGTAAGCACACATGGGATTCAAGCAATAACTATCTCATGCCTGAAACTACCATATGTGCTCACTCTCTTCTGTCGCCAACCGCCTTCCCCTTCTATATAAAATAAATAAATGTGAAAAATATATTCTTTCTGTTTCAGAATTACTGTTCAGTTTCATATTTCAATTTCAGTACAATTTGAATTAAAAATGAAAATCCGAACTAGATAATTTTTTAACGGAAGAAGTAATTACATCAAACCTGAAATACATGTGTGGTGTGCCGAAAACTGTGCATTAAGACATCCATATACACGTATACATCATGTACATATATATGTACGCTTCTTTTGTCTGCTCTTATTTCCAGCAGATAGTAATTTGTGAAGAGAGAGAGAGAGAGAGATCAAGCAAGATAGTAATAGGATATAGTAATTTTGTTGCCTGGTGTATCTACTACGTACTCCAAGGGGTGTTTTTATAGACTTCAAAAGCAGATGAAGCCAAATTTTGCTTTGCATGAAACAATGTGGCCCGGGTGTGTGCTTGAAGATTTATAGGAACGGAACATCCATCCTGTGATAGAAAGTGGTGGCTTTAATTTCACCAACAAAGCTACTCTTCTCATTTTTTTATATGTCTTTCTAAAGAATTCATCGAAATCAAGAAAATATTAATTAATATAATTAAAACATAAAAAATACCTTCATTAATTGTCGATAAAACTCATCACTAACTAATAGAAATTTATTACTAGAAATATTGTTTCATCTCCAATGCAATAGTAATTTTGGTAAAAAAGTCAAATGTATTTCGATTTGTGAAATCGACATATATTTAAAAAATTTAACAAACCTCAAAACGACATATATTTCAAAATGGAGGGGAGTAATAAATTGGATTTTGACTAGTGTTTTGTTACAAATTCATGCATAAATGTGGGTTTTCATTCTCAATATTTATGCTTCCCAGGAGTTTTTTATTTTTAATAAAATGGAATTTTAAAATGTTTTAAATGAGCACATATATATAAATAATATAATGTATATATATATATATATATGCTTTACTCGTATTGATTTTTTATATATGACGTCCCAACATGGTAGACATGTTGTCTTCCTACAATTTTCTCTCTATACACATACTCAGAACTTAAAAACCTGTTTAAAGAATGACAATTTCTCATTACTACTTTCTTCAGTGAGTGGCAAAGGCTAATAAGATATATATATATATATATATATATATATATATATTGATTAATGGAAAGGCAAGTGACGCATGCTAGTTCATAGATCAGGCACAATAATTAAGTAAAAAAAAAAATACAGAGAATTTATCCTGATGATTTCATGACTAAGCCAACAATATGCATTCTTAAGTTGCTAAACTTTTAACTAGTTGCTTTAGTCAATATATTCATTTATTTCTAGTACAAAGAAAGAGACAAGAGTTTAAATAACACGAATGGAATCCGTCTAATGCGCTTATCAGGGGATCATATAGTTTTAAAAATCCCTCTTGAGCCTATCAAAAATGGTTGCTAGTAAAAAATTTAATTCGCAAAACACAAATAATATTCTTCAACTGCATAAACACTAGGCTAGGGCCTCTGGGAATCCTGTGATGTTTCGAGTTGTGATTGGTTTGTTGTCGAATTTTACTACAATCTCTTAAAACACTTGACACCCAAGATTTTTTGACCCACCTTCAAGTCGTGTTAATTTCTTACTTCCTGTTTTGCATGTGTTCCTCTTTATCAGTAATAAACAATCGTATATATGTTTGCGAAAATGTGTTGACTATTAATAGTTGTGGTTAAGTTCATATATTGGACAGGAGTCTCAGGTTCGATTCTCCTGTGATGAATTTCTCTATCAACGATTTGCCAAACTCATACTGATAATTAGTTTGTACTTCAAGAGCCAGCTATATATGTCCTCCTAATATTAGTTAAATTTTACATTCCTTTTTTTACCATGATATCATTATTCATCAACACTTTAATTTGCTTTTGGTAAAAAAATGAAGTCAGCCCTTTATGACATTCCTCCTGTGAATTTAATAATGCATCATTATCCTCGTCAAAGATTCTTGAGCACTATGATCAACTTGTGTTTAAGGTAATCCTATTAATTACTCTCTCTGTCCCAAAATTATTATCTAGTTTGAGATTTCACTCTTAATACAATTTAAACTAAAAATGAAAACTCACTCAGACTGGACAATAATTATAGGACGAAGGAAGAATATAAATATATATAAATTCTAAAGCATGCACGCATGGGATACAGTGGCTAATGATTCCTTGCCTTAGTGCCTATTTAGCCTAGCCATCATCATCAGCCTATTTCACTAGTGACCTTGTTTACGGTTTTTCTAACTATGATTACGAAAGAAGCTTGCTTTTGACTCTAAAGATGGTTTACCCTCTAGTAGGGGTGCGAGGGATCACGACAGATAGTAATAATGAAACAGAATAGTGAATAATCGGTGCCTGTGGCATCGTGTTACTACTATATGTGTTTCCATATATGTTTGTTAACCTCAACCCGATTGAACCCTCATGCTTGATTACCCTGAGGGAAGAAAAGAATTACTCTCTGTCTTAAAATTATTGTTCAGTTTAAGATTTCATTTTTAGTATAATTTGAACTAAAAATTAAAACTCAAACTGGACAATAATTATGGGACGGAAGAAGTACAATTTGAAACTCATGTATGTGGACCTGATATTCTTCTTTTTTCTTTTCTTGGGTAAAGGTAAACTACCGGCTTGATATTATTATTCCTTTGAAAGTGCATGTTTGCTTCTTGGCGCCCAATATCACTTTATCAGGACAATGTTTTGAGTCCTGCGTCATATTTTGGGCCAATATTGTCCCACCTTTATCTTAAGCAGAAGATTACTTGCTTGTTTGGACATTAACTTACATTTTATTTTGCCACTTAAAAGTGAAAAGTGTTTCAAATTGAAAACTAAATGGGAAATATAAATGTTGTTTGGATGTTGGTTTTGAAAAAAATAGTTTGAACTACATTTTGAAATATTAAGTACAAGTCATCACTAAATAATTAAATACTGTCAATAATAGTCACTGCAAAAAAGAACTTTTCAAAAAACAATCACTCAATAATGGAATCCTGCCAAATTTGTTACTGAACTATTTGTAGTTCTAAAATGGTCATTTTACTAACAAAAAGTGTTTCAAGTTGGAATTTAAAATGTAAATCAGAAAGTTGTTTGAATGATTTTTTTTTCATTAGGTTTTGTGTTTAAGAAGTAAAATGAGTGAAAATATAAAATGAACTATTGTCCAAACAAGGCCTACTCTCAATTTTCGCGACAATAGCGAAAGTATACTCATAAACTCTTTGGCACCATGACTTGGATACTTGATATACTACAAGTAGTCTTTCTTATTTAGTTGTCCAAATATATATATTGAGTAGATCATTTTGGGCAGAAGGAATAACACTTTGTGTTGTTAAATTTCTTATGAAACAGAGTTACATCAGCTAAATCTGCCTCAGATAACACAAGTTGATCAAAAGTGGCAATAAACGAATACTTTTTGAACTTCATTTGTTTGTAGTCTGAATTCTGAAAGTGGTTAACGATTCTTCAAAGCATTAATAAAAAGCCCAACTTTGAAAAATGGATAGCAGCCAGAAAAGTGAAAGAGATCATCTTTGTCCGAATTCAACTTAATTGGTTTCAGTTCATTTACACTGTCGAAAGCTGCTTTTCAAATCCAGTGAACTCAACTGGAGGGTTTTGGGGATTCAATTTTAGAAAGCAAATGGATCCAAACGTCTCTGCTATTTTTTTGAAGATATCTCATATCCTGAAGTACTACTATATGAGGTTATGTTCTGGGAAATTAATAGTTGCGTCATGCAAAAGTTATCAGTTTGATGCTGGAAAAATGGTAAGAAGGCAGAAAAATATGCTCAGAAGTTGAGTGCTGTAAACCTCGAGAATCAAGAACAGATACCAAAACTTCCATTATTTGTGATGAGTTTTTGACAACATAGTTATTTACAAAATTTTAGGCGTGGGAAGCTACAGAACTGATGAAATGGAGATTTCCACACCAGAGGAAGTTTACAGGGCTCTACACGCTGAGATATGTTCTTACCATAGTTGCACCAGTTGGATCAGATAAGAGATGTTTTATAAGACATTTTCTCAAATCATTTGGCGCTATGACAAACATATAAAATGCAAACAACACGAGGTCTGTTGAGGAAAGACTAGAGCCAAGAAATCCCTGTGTCATCCTGTAAAGATAAGCAAAATGTTCATCACAATAGCAAGTATAACAATACTTAACAATACTTTCCTATCTCAATACCAAAGAAACAACTATATGTTTTTCAGGAATTCGTACAAGAAGATAAGCGATTAAAGGAAGTATTTAGATTCAACAGCGTAACAGGTTCACTAAAATCTTTCGGTAAATTTTGCACTCACCAGTTTGGCAGGCGAAAAAATGTCTCGAAGAAAGTCCTTATGCCTTCGATATCCAGCTCCAATATAAGTGCCAATCCAAAAAGGAAAAATGCTCTTTGGCGTTTCCTCTCCGGAGGCCACAGGGCATTCCAAGCTGAAATGAGAACAAGCCGTATAAAATGAATATGCAGTCCATTAAGTTTTTGAGATGTTGAAGAATACTCCCATGGAGTAAAGATTGAGTTACTTGAAAACTGCTGGGTCAAACCTTGAAAGTAGAGAACATGAGGCTTTACCTTTCCTTTTGCCATTTACATTGCTGATAGTTTATCCAACTGATTTATTATAGAAACATGATTCATGATTGCAAGTGCTCTACTATGCTCTCCTCTCCCTTTTCCTTAAGGTGTGAACATTTTACCACAAAACAGACTAGCCACACACTCAAGGAGACATAGGCCAAATAGTACTGTAAAGGACTCTTGTTTTCATAATTACACATGTTATGAATATGACAATCACTTCATTTCCAAGTATCCAAAAGAAGAATCGCTGCTTTTTATACCTTGGGCAGAGATATTTGCTGTGACCATGTCCTTTGCTTGTTCTTGTTTGAGAATGTTTGCTATTGCAGAAGCATATTTTGGAGCCTCTGACAATGATCTGACCACCGAGTAACCTAAGTGAAATGAACTGTGATTTAGTAAAGCTGTGATAGAAATTGCCATTTCATGAATGGAAAGAATTGTTCGATTACCGGTGGCTGGATGTACCATACTAGCAGCTGCACCAAATGCCAGATTCTTTTGCTCTGTGTTTGGCAAGGATCCACCTACTGGTATATAAGACCATTCCTACATAAATTGTTTCAGATATTGTGCCCTTCGTATTACAGTAGACAATTTCACAGTAACTGCAAGATCCAGCAGACGACAGTACCTCTTCATATGTTTTGATGATTCGAACTCCCAATGTATCTAATCTGAGCATCAGTTTTCTCTTCAATAGTTCAAATGGCATTGCATCTTTTGAAGCTAAACAGGTTTCCTGCGAAGCATTTAGTTCATCAGGTTTGTTATGTATACATTTTGCATGTATCAAATAAGAAGAGACAAACCTCAAAGAAAACTCTAGTTGGTGACATTGGCATTGCATACAGAAATGTTGGAAATTCTGCTTCCAAAGATTGAATTTTGCCTTTCATGTAGTCTCTATAATCCATGAAGACCATCACATTGGGATCGTATGGGTTGTTTTCCACCTAAATATTGTGATCCAAAGATTAGATATGAGTTTTCTAAAAAGTTGACTTGAAACTTTGTACATCTTCTACAGATCAAGTAAACAGATTAGAAAATGGACTTGACAAAGAAAAGATTACATATGCAAGTAGGAAATAGCAAGTCAACATATATTCCTTGGTGTAAGATTGAGTTAAACTTTTAAAAAATCGAAATAGGCAGAAATTGAGAAATGGACAGATTGCAGAATTGGGATCATAATGTCGTGTAGGACAAGCCTAATATTATAAAAATAAAAAGCAAGACCTCTCCAGTTAGAACTAGAAATAAGAAGTAGCTGAAACATAACATGAGAAGCACAATGAGGAAAACTACTTAGATTAAATCCATTGGGGAAATCTAATTCGATGACCTCTGGTATTAAAGAAAAGTGTTGGCCTTTTCTGTTAGAAACAGCACAAAAGTCTTCTACAAGAAAAAGTAAAGAACTTTAACTTCTATGGTATCTTGAATTTGTAGATTGCCATCCCTACCTCAACCTCGACACCATATGCTGTTTGAACAGAAACTCTTGGTCCTCCCAATTCATACTGCAGTAGTTTCCCAGAAGCAGCCCCAGATGCAACAGTAGCAAGCCTATGTATATCGTATGATACAAGCTTATTACATGGAAACAGTAAAAATTATCCTAATTAAAAAGGCAATATTCTAAAAAGTAATATTGTTTTACCGGCAGGGAATGACAATGTTGCCTTCACACTCTACGAGCCTATGACCATCAGCAGCTTCAACAATTCTTTCCACCTTTGAGTTAAGATATGAAACACCTGACCCGACACACCTAGAAAATTAATATAAATAAAGAGTCTATGAAGTTTGATAAGTTTTCCTTAGCTGACAGTGGAGGAAGATAAAATGAGCATAGGCATACAGACAAAATTACTCACAAAACATTAGTTGAGCTAAAATTCACCTTTTCAGTAGCTCTTCATGGAGCAGATGACGGCTCACTCGTCCATAAGCTCGACCAATGGAAATTGGATTGCTGTCATCAAGATATACAATGGTGTCCCTCCAAACATGCTCTATGCACCCAGCAAGCCCAAGATCTAAAACAAAATTTGATTTAACGTGAATTTGTTAAATATTTTTGAGCACTAACTCGATCATTAAATATTCAAGGCAAATGTTCAAATTTTTAAATTGATTGCAATATCTCCTCTTCTAGAGAAACATGTCTGTGACAGTAAAGATGGACATCTCCTCTCCATAGCCAAATTTTAGCAGGTTTTCAATCTTCATCTATTTTTGTCTGCTTTAAGTAGTTTGCAGGTAAGTTAGTCTAAAATCTTTTGTCCCTATAAAAAGGCAAAGCATAAATGTTCATCTCTTGTATTCAGGAATTGTATAAGAGATCATACACAGGGGAAGAAAATTGAATGCTACTAGAAGTTTTAACCATATTTTCTATGCTGTAGGCAATTGCTGATATGATCCTAAATTGCAGTTCAGTTGACTAAATTTAACGTCTTTAAACAAAGTAACATAATCACTGTAACCGAAAACAATCCACCCATGCAAAATTCTGTCTCCAAATTTCATCTCTGGTTCAAAGGGTTAGTATCTTACTTCCTTTAAGGATATAAAAGGTGGAGTAAGGTTAATTTATAATCTGTTTCCTATGAGAACATATTCTGTTTTCTAAAACTTCAACTCAGCAGAAAAACTAGCCACGCGAACTTCAGTAAGTTTGAAGCAAGAAGTCTTGCTTTCATGTATGTATAGTTTTATTGGATTGCAACATTCAAACCCAGGACCTTGAATTCACAAGAAAAATCCCCCCTCCCTCAGCACCTCCACAATTCCCCTCCCCTCCATATATAACTGTCATACCTTGTTTGTCTTTCATGTATAGATAAAGCTACCTTAAATGAACCAAAGAGATGATGTGTATGAACAATTAGGAAGAGAATACCCAATTCATCAGATATAGGATTATCAGTACCTTTAAATTCATCTTCCCATACACCATAATTATTTGTGAAAGGAAGGTCTGGCCCGATTAGCCCCACAGCCAAACCTAGCCTAGCTGACTCGGCAGCAAGGGCAAGACCAGCAGGACCACAGCCAATTACCACCAAATCAAGAATGCTATCACCCACTGATATTTGAGGTAGCTGCAAGGATTCAGATGAGTTCACTTGAGACACGGTACACTAATGAAAGTCATTTAAATTATGCTAAAATGAAAGAAACATGTCCATAAAAAAACTGTAACCAAGTTATCAGTGTGCATTTAATCGAAGCAACAAGTTTAATGTTCCATTGTTATTTGAAATGTCTATTCATTTTAGCAAGCTATGAAGAAATCGCAGATAAATAGTACTCCCTCGGGTCCGAACTAATTGTCCATTTTAGATTATCATTTCCAGTACAAATTGTATTAACGGCGAAATCTAAATAGGACAATAATTTTGCCACAGAGAGAGCACTTGGACAATCTAAGTGTATTTCTATATTCAAGCCATTATAACTTTTTTCAAAGCAATCACTAATTCACTATGCCTTTTCCAAAAAAAAAAAAAAAAAAACAAAGGCTTTGACAGTTGACACTAACTTACACTTACGGCACAGTAGATATCTTCTTTAACTATGACGAATTCAGAAATGCTAAATTAAAAGTGACGGAAAAAAAAAAGAACTAGAGGGGGAAAAAGTAGTGGACCTTATCAGAAAGTTTAGACTGTTCTTCCATATCCTTGTTCTGTTGCATTTGAACATAAAGTAACTCAGACCCTCCAGCCTTAATAAAATCTTCTTGATCAGCAAACCCTTCTTTAACAGCCACACAGCTTTCACTACTTGTACTAGTGCCGGCACATCTCACTTGCATGACCATTGAACTATTTCTACACATCCGAATTTGGTGAAAAAGAACATCTTTACCACTGCAACTTTTCCTCCTCCTCCTAGACGACCCTTTAGCAGGGCATTTTGAGACGATCATTGTTGCAACATTCTGAGCTCCGATACACTCCATTTTTTAATACAATTTCTATCACAGTGAGTTTTTTTTCCTTACAATGTGAGAAACCCTGTCATTTCTTTTGCTTTTCTTTTGAGGCTTAAAAAAATCTGAGGAACCCAAGAACAAGAATGTGTAGAAACCGCAGAAAAGTCGAAATGGGGCACCCCTTGTCAGTATTTTGTGCAGAAAAAGTCTCCCTTTTGATGCCAATTTTTCAAGATTTTGAGCTCGATGCTGTGCTGACAGCTGAGAATTTCGGAAATAAAAACAGAGGATGAAGAAGACTAAAGGAGAAGCCTTGCAAACGGATAGGGGGAATAGCGCTTTTTGATGATATGTTCAATGGTCATTCACTAATCGAGCCACGTGGTGGGTTAGGATTCGACACGGGATTCGACAGAGATACCAGTTCTATCTTCTTTCTTCTTATGCTATAAAAAGAACTAGATGCTCCCCGGGCGCCCTTCTACTTTAATTTTGTATTAATAGATAAATGAATTCTTGATTTGGAAAAAATAAAATAGTTACACATTTATTTTTTTTTCCTTTTCTAGCCAAAAATAAAAATAAAAATAAAAAAATCATCTGCAAAAGGAGAAAAAATATTGAAAAGTACAACGATGCAGAAATCATACAAAAGAATGTGGAGTAATAAAGAGGATAAGTTTATGGGCAAAGTTAAATTCTATCTTAATTTGGGTGATAAATGATAAATGTTAGGAGTTAAAATTGTGTAACTATTTTTGTAAAGTAGCTTTTGTTTCTCCGGATAAGAATTCTTTTTTCTTTTAAAAAGAGATGACACGTGGCAGAATGATTAATGCAATATGGTGCATTTGGAGCTAAAATTTTTTAATAAAAAGTTGCCACATCAACATCATGTATTCTGCTTTAATAGAGTAAAAAGGATAAACCCTCGAATTAATCTTATACATTTGGTTCAATTAATATTTTCGTCTCATATATTAATATTTTAAAAGATTGATCCCTAATATTTTTGTCCATAATTTTTTGGTCTCATTTTTCACTGTTCTAGTATCTTTTCCGTTTCGCTGCTAGCTGACCCCACCACAAGCAGGAGTATTTTTGTCTTATCATTAAATTTCAATTTATATTAGTTTAGAAATTTTTAAATTATTAAAATATTCAGTTTAAATTATTAAAATATTAAAATTAAAAAATATTTATAATTTCTCTCTCTTTCTCCTCTTCATTTCTCTTTCTTGTTCTCCTTCACCTCTATGTCGTTACTCAATTAACACATAACCTTGCTGCCGCCAGCGACACAGCCACTGCCGTCTTCTTCCCTATACCTCGATTCACCACCATCTTCTTCCCTACAGTCCGATTTATCCCGATTTATTCAAATTAACAGCTACTCCTTACAAAATTAACAACTCAGATATGAGCAACTCAGATTTAACAGAGGTAGACACATTCTTTTTTTCGAATTTCCAAGAGAAAAGGAAGAGTGATAATATTTAATTTTTGTTGTGAAGGTTGTTGGAGATTGAACGGGTGAAAGAGGTGGGTTTTTCGGGTTGAGATTCTTTTGTCGAATTCTTGCTCCTAGACTGGTGAAAGAGGTGAGGTTTTTCCAATTTTTCTTCTACACAAATGTGCTGCCTTGCCAAATTAGCGAAATTAGTGGGTGCCTTGTTTTGCTCCTTTTCGATTCGGCAAAATTTACCATGAAAATATCAATTGGAATATCCTGCTCTTTGGTGGGAGGGGCAGAAAAAGAAATCAAAGAGGTGATATGTGGTATTAGGTGGAGGTGATGTTGGCCGATGAAAATGGTGGTGGTAGTGGTATTTTTTGTGGGGTGGGGTGGGGGAGGAAGAAAGGAAAAAATGATTTTTTTTTATTTCCTTTAATTTTTAATAATACTTTAATAATTTAAACGGAATATTTTAACAATTAAAAAATATTTAAGCTAATATAAACTGAGAGGCTACTAAACGCCTTAAAAATTTCCCTTGAGCGCCCTAATTAAATACCAAATGACCATTTTTCCGTTACATGATTTTATAAATTAAGAGTTTCAATTTCATTCTTTCAATTCCTAAATCAATCTTTCATTTCAAATTCTCTCAATCCAAACTCCTAAAAACTTAGATTCAATGGCTGATCGAATGAAACGGTTACATAAAGAGCTACAGAAACTGAAGGTACGTAAATTTGGATTGTTTTTTTGAATTAGAATTATGTAGGAATATTTTTTTAAAAAAAAAACCACTCCTTACAGAGCTGGCGCGGATCTACGCGCCAGCTCTGCACGCCCCGGCGCGGTTCTCCCTCGCCGGCCGGGGCGGTGGTGGCGCCATTTTCTTCGCCGCCGGACACTGGGGTGGCGACTTTGGCGAGAAAAGTCTCGCCAGGCGGCGAGGTTTTTTTTTTTTTGGTTAATTTGTTATATTATATATTTAAATTTAATTGTTATTTATAAATTGTATAATAATTGTAATTTAATTGTTACTATTAGTAATTGTAGATCTTATGAAATTTAGTTTAATTATTTATTATTAGTTAAATTTATTAGTTATTTTTATTAGTTTAATTTATTTAAGAAACACTATTATTAAAAGTATATGTTTAATCTTCAGTAAATAAATTAGTTATAATACTTTTGTAGTTTTAGGAATTCAATTGTAGTTTTAGGGAGTTTAACGGTTTTTAAATTAATTTGGATCATTATGAAAGTTATTATAATTAATATAATTATAGAAAATATATTTATTAGATTAGTCGGTTTAATTGTAATTAGCCTCAAAAAAATATCAAACGTAGAAATTAAATATTTAGTATAGGAAATTAAATAAATAAGTTCAAATTAAAAAGAAATATAAGGGGTTAGTAGATAATTAGGGTTAATAAAAAATATTTATTCAATTGTGGTTAAAATTAAATAATAAATTATATATTTATTTAATTTTGGTTAAAAAATGAAAAAATAAATATGTAGATATTATTAATTGTACTTAGTAGATTTAATAAATTGTACACTTAAGATGTATAGTAGATAATTTTATAATTAGGTATTTAAATAATATAAAATTATATTAAACTAATTAATCTAAATTACGTGTAAAATTTGAAACTTTTGTAGGATGGGATATCGCCTCTTGAGGGATCTGGACATCGGCATGCAGTTACATTTAATATGGTTTTATTTAACATTTGTAGTGGATGCGTGAGATAGAGAGGTTGACTCGAGGTTGCATCGACGATTTGAAGAAACTCGATCTGGGTCTTGGTGAGGAGTGGGATACTCGTCTGGATGATGTCATCTTCCGGCACAGTCAGGTCCCATGACATTCTACTCAGTGCCTTTTCCTTTAAACAATTATGTAACGACTCTGTTTTCTGAACAGTATGTACTTATGTTGATTTTCAATTTAAGTTTTCATTTATATGAATATTTAGGTAAAGAGATCATAAAATTTCACCAATTGCATAAAAAAATATATATATACACAACATATCACCCGAGATCACTAAATTCCCGTGTGGGTCTTATCGGAGGTACCAAAGTACACCATAGCTGAAGTCTGGGTTCAAAAGGTACTTCCCAACCAATAACACTACTATCACGATCATGCCGCCAAATGGGGTGAATGGGGGGAATCGGAAAATCACCCTGCAGATTGAGTCGAATGAAGTGCTGGTAAGGCTCAAGGTGGCAAATAACTATCTGGAACTCTGGTCTTGTTGCCCCGCCCCGTGCGATCATTGGTAGCACAGTCCAACAGGTGTCGTTTAGATTTACATCCCCGTTTGTTCTGAAGTAGTACACAACAGCATTGAAATATGTTGCAAGGGGATAAAAGTCCTCTATCGACATCCAGTGACCTACGGAGGTACCAGTCCACCGTATACGCTCTAGGCTTGCAAGTAATTTTTCCCACCTACAAAGACAAGTAAATGAAGGTTTTAAATAAAAAACTACATTGATGCAAGTGTATTAAAACCGCTCACCAAAATTAAACTGGCTTCATACCTGTAAAGGTTCCCGTACAGGCCAGAGTTATTTATAACCTCATCATAACATATCTGTCTGCACAAAATATGATTATTCTGCCCTCCCAACATGCAACTCACGAAGACGTGGAAACCACAATTGCCGTCAGGATCGACATCAAGATATGACTAAACATGATTGTGGAGTACCTGCGGAATCTTATTCTTGTGCCTAAACTGGAAAAAGTCTGTCTGCATCATATCTTTTACCACGTAAAATAATATCATTATTTCTGAATTACATATCAGTATTTAAGAACAATATAAATTATAATCGTACCTCCGACATGGGGTTCAGAACCCGACGTGTGGCATCTACTGGAACTGCTGGTGTTCGTCCCACCTTGCCCAGTCCATATACCTGCTCTCGCATGGGTCAGTATCAAAATCGCTTGTCTCAAACTGAAAAAATAATATTTCTCACATTTAAAAAGAGAAAGTAATATCGGACCTCTGCTCTGATCTTCAGCTCCCGACGTATGGCCTCTACCGGTATCTTGGCTCGTACCTGCTTTACTGGAACCGCTGGTATTGGTGCCACCCTGACTGCCGTCCCTGTATGCTCACACATTTGGTTTGTCTTGCTTTTTTTTTGAGATGCCCCTTTTCTTCGGCCTGCCTTTGCCTCTCTTTCCAACCCACGGTTCATTTAATCCGGCTTGGCCCGGGTGAAGTTTGTTGTATATCAATCTGGTGATCTCGAGATGTATTGGCTCCTTAGCAGCGTCCAATTCTTCCACTAACGGCCTGAACAACAATCTGTGAGGGGGAATATCATCCGAACCATCCTTCTCTGTAACCTCACCGATGTCAAGTGTGCTCCAAAATTGGTGCAAGTATTTTGGAGTTAAAATCTCGTTGGCCTCCATTATACGCTTAATACATGCACAAGGGAGGGAATGAGTTTGCTTCAGGTAATGATTGCATTCCCAATACACATCATCTCCGAGTTGTTGCATCCTTTCCAACTCATTGTTCAATAGATCCAAGCAGTAGTGTGAAACATTGCATCTTAATTGGTAGAAAGGGTACTTGTTGTGTTGCCTCCCTATTTTCTGCCTTGATTCTTGCAATTTCTCCCTGTGGAGGAATTCTAACAAATTAATTAAACAACCTAAATACACAAATTAACTAAAAAGGGATCAAAATCCAGTACCTTATTTGCGTAAGCTGTGTCTCCAGTAACATGTGAACCCTGTGCCACACCGTTTCAAAAGAAGCATTTGCAGTGCCGAGCCATTCCTTTAACAACTTGTGTGCGCTCTCCACTCTACAAGTAGTGGTGTTGCCAAGATGCAAATAAGTGTTGGTCCATGCATGCACAAACTTGTCCGCTACCACTAACCATGTCTTCCTAACAAACTCTAGAACGGGCTAAAATTGGGACCAATTATGCTCCAGAAACTGTATTTTTTCTTCGTATTCTTCCCGATTTGCAGCTTCGATCACTGCTTTGAAGGCATTATACGCGAAACTTTTTACTACATGGGCATTTCCGTTCAAAATTCTTTTCACATTTCTTTCAACATCCCTGTAATCATGCCACATACACAACAAGTGATGTGATGATGGAAATACATCATCAAGAGGTCTCATCAGTCCAGGCTCCCGATCAGTCACGATGACACTCAGATGCAGATCATCGCCATACAAGTTACGGAGCTGCCACAGCGCCCAATGGTAGCTGTCTCCCGTCTCATCACTCAGAATAGCATATGCTATAAGGAATGTCTGATTGCAAGGGGTCATTCCAACAAACTCCACAAGAGGTAGTTTATATTTGTTTGTGTTGTATGTGGAATCTACACAAACAACCCAAGGATACGTCCGCAACAGCAACAAAAAATCTGGATGTGCGGAAAACACGTGGGATAACCTCTGTGTCTCTTCGTCGCACTCCGTGAAGATGATGTATTTGTGTTGTTCTGTGACCTCTAAAGCACTCCGTGAGATAATTTTCCAAGCAGCTGCTGCTTTCCTTGTTTGATAGCTATAGGATCCATCAATGATGATCAGAGAGTCAGAAGGCCCTTGCGGTTGGAGAACTGGAGATCTGAGGTGGATAGAGAAGGAGCTATGTCGTAGTTGCGTATTAATTGCCGCATCAGACAGGATCAAACGCCATGAAACCGCCGAATCATTAGTTTGTTGACGCCAAATCCTATCATTTCGTTCCATCCAGATTCGCCAGATGATGAGAAGAAAAAGATCCACCTCCACTTTTGTTGGATGCTGGTAAATCCAATTAATAAACCATGTATGCATAGAGTCATAGTTTGGGACAAATATTGATGCAAACCTGGGATATGCCAGGGACCAAATAGCTTGAAAGAATTCACATTGGAAGAATAAGTGAATGGCAGTCTCTTCAAAGCGTCCACAGCGAGGGCAGAGAAGATCCACTGAAACACCACGTTTAATAAGCTCTGTCCTGGTAGGCAAAGGAAGAACTTATGTTTCAATTGTACACCTGACTGCCATAGCCGTTTCCATGCCACTTTCTCGTTGAGCAATATCTCTGGGTTTTGAGCTGGCTGTGGAAGAAGTGCATTTGCTTCTCTCACTACATAGCTTCCATGTGAAGTAGAAATCCATTGGATTGCATCAAGGTGGTTCCTTCTGTCCGGATCTACAAAAATTCCCACGATCTGGGAGATGATGTGGTCTGGGAAAAATCGTCTCAAAGCATGAACTTTTGATTGTCCATTTGGATGGATGAAGTAAGCAACTTTAAGATTTGAGGCTGCCAGGACTGACTAATAACTGATTGGATTTTGCACATCATGAATCTAATTTGCAGCTATTGGTATATCTTTTTCTGACACCACTTTCCATTTTGTGTGATCCTGGATGAGTTCTGCTCCCCATAGAATACTTTTGGAACCCCAAGAGGAATTAGATGGTAGTTGCACTGGCGAAAAGACACCATTATTGCAGTACTTAGCACAAAAGAGGCGTCCTATCAGAGAATTCGGGGCTAATATTAATTTCCATGCATGTTTTGCTAAAAGAGCCTTGTTGAACTCCTTTGTTGCCTTAAGTCCTAGAACACCATGGAACGTTGATCTAGCCATTTTTTTTCCATGATCCCCAGTGTATTTTCCAATCCTGCGAGTCCCCTTTCTAGATAAAAGCCCCCATGATTTGATCTGTTTTCTTGAGGGTTTTGGCAGGCAGTCTAAATACTCCCATTAGGTATACCATCATAGAAGATAGAGTCGCCTTAGCCAAAGTTACTTTCCCAGACAAGGTCAACATGTTTGTTTTCCAGGAAGCAAATTTGCTGCTCATTCTGGATGTAAACTGTAAAAAATGGCCGTCTTTCTTTCTAAAAAATCCAGACTCATGCCTAAATATTTGTTATGGAATTGTCACATCGGGATTTTTAGTGTGGAATGAATAAAAGACTTCATTTCCTAGCTGGTATTGGAGCTAAGAAGTATAGATGACTTTTAAAAATTAATGCACTGTCCTGAAAGTTAGAGTAATTTTCCAAAAGACCCGCTAATGCCAAGATTGATGATTCCTTACATTCTAGGAAAAAAAGACTATCATCCGCATACATTAGGTGGCAAATGCGGGGTGCAAGACGGCATATTTTAATACCCAAACCTGGAAAAATGGAGATTTTTGACTTGATGGCCGATGAGAGCACCTGTTGGCACAAGATGAACAAGTATGGCGATAAAGGGCATCCTTGTCTTAAACCCTTGTCTGGGGAGAAAGGCTGCAAATTATCTCCATTAAACTGGATGGAGTACGATACTGAGGATGCACAGTGCATAATCAACGAGATGATCTTTTGGAGAAAATTGGCCTTACGTAAAACTGCCTACAGTAAAGTCCAAGAAAGACGATCATAGGTTTTGCTCATGTCAAGCTTTACAACTGCCAAACCTGTGAGTCCTTGCTTCTTCCTGATACATTCCACAACTTCATGGGCAATGATGATGTTTTCACTGATGTTCCGCCCTGGGACAAAGCCATTCTGGTTTTCATCAGTCAAATCATCCATCACCACTTTGAGGCGGTTAGTGAGAATTTTAGTGATAATCTTGCATTTAACATTACAAAGACTAATAGGTCGATAGTCATTTGGAGTCATCGGCGATGAAACCTTTGAGATAAGAGCCAATCTAGTTTGATTCCACTCAGGGGGAAAAGAAAAGGAAGTAAAAACCTCCAGATAGAATCTTATACTTCCTGACCAATTATGCCTCTGTATTGCTGATAAAAACCCACCGGCATTCCATCAGGCCCCGGAGACTTCCAAGGGGACATTTGTTTAATAGCACACCACACCTCATTTGCCGTAGAAAGAGCATCCATAGCAGTAGCTTGTTCAACGGTTAAAACTTCCTCCACATTACTCAGTAGGCTTTGGAAATGGCTGAAGGAAGGACCACTTTGAGATGCCAGATCACTAGATGTATAAATGGCAGAGAAGTGAGCATGTATCATAGATCGCAGAGAGTCAGGATCCTGGATCCAAGTTCCTTGAACATCTTGAAGTTCATTAATCCAAGTGTTGCCTTTGCGTCTTGTCGCCCATTGTGAAAGAACTTTGTGTTCCTATCACCAAATTGGTGCCAGTTTAACTTTGCTCTCTGGTGCCAATATTCTTGTTGCAAAAGCAGGGCTTCCTCCAAAGCTGACCTTCGTTGTTCTAGGTGATTTGTATGAGTTACATCATCTTTGCAAGCCTCTCACTGAGTTTGAGTTTGTGCTAGATCCTCAGTAAGTTTGAAAACCATTGATCTAATTTTTCAAACCTTGACTTACTCCAATTGTGCAGCTGGTGTAGGGTCTTATGCTACTTTAAAAAAAGAAACTGCTGTGAATCCTCAAAAGACAGAGAAGGCTGTGACCATGCTTGATTAACTAGATCCTTTGAAGAAGCACAGTGTGACCAAAATTGCTCAAACATAGGACTCTTTTTTGGTAACTTTTTTTGCCTAAGGTCTACCAAAATTGGTCTATGGTCTGAACTCATTATTGGCAAGTTTCTAATAAATGCCTTCTTAAAAGTATCCAACCAAGGTCTGTTTACAAAGGCACGGTCTAACCTTTCAAAGATCACAGCCTGACCTTGATGTTTGTTTGTCCAAGTGTACCAGCAACCAAGATACTTCAACTCTTCCAGATCATTACTGTCTAGTAATTGACGTATGGCACTAGTATCTTAAGGTCTTACTTATCGGCCTCCATACTTATCTTCTTGATCTAAGTCCTGATTAAAATCACCTAATATAATACTGGGGTAGCTAAAACCTTGGATAATGCCATTCAACTGTAACCAAAAATCAGTCCTATCCTGGATGGAAGGAGGACCGTACAGAAAGATGGCCAACCACTCAAGGCCTCAAAGTTCATGAATCCTAGCTACTATTACATTAGAATTCTGATAAAGGAGACTAAGATTAACACTACTAGTCCAGAAGAGAGCTAGTCCCCCACTGAAACCAACAGGATCAATTACAACAGAATTTACAAAAGAAGTAGATTGTTGCCAGGTCAAAATATGATCCTTGCTGGCCTTAGTCTCCATGACAAATAAGATACTAGGATTATAGTTCCTTAAAAGTCTACCTAATACATTCTTAGACGAAACATTATTCATGCCTCAGATGTGGCAACATAGTATATTCATTTCCACAGGAACTATAGTTGCAGAATTGACTGCTCCATCTTGCACATGTATCTTCCTTTCCTGATGAGGTGTTACTGCTGACATCAACCTTCCATGCTGCTGGCCAGTAGCTTCAACCTCAGTATTGACCTCCAACATCTCAGCTTCAGGCAACACCCACGCGACTTCCAGGGCCTTGAACAACTCTTCCACCTCTTTCTCAGCAATTCTATTACATGTTATATTTAAACTCGTCGATGCTATATTATATTTTATTATGTTTAGACTCGTCGACATTTTTACCGTATTTTTAACGCAAATAAGCAAGTGGTTAATTATAATCTATTTACATAAATTATAAAAAATAAATTTATAACTTCTACATTTGGATAATTGGATAACTCATGACTAATATAGTATAATCTCTTTGTCACAAAATCAGCATTCACTTTACAATTTTATTTTATAAGTAGTATTTCTTCACTTAAGAATAGGTCCAATTGTCAAAACGATCAAATTTGGAGTGCCTGCTAGAAGTATTCATTATTTGTCTTACCAACTATTCAGTTTTAGTATATTTTGAATTAAAAATAAAAATTTAAACTGAATAATCATTTTGGTACAAAGGGAATAACCGTTAAATCGAACTACAAAGCTTACAAACGTGATCATGAGAACTAAATATGTCATTTGTTAGCGGGGGGATTTTGGTTTTAACGGGTTTTTACGACCTACATTTAACTTCCCCTTATACAGTTACAAGTGGTTTTAAATTACAGTTGATACAAAATCATTTACTAATGAACAGATGATCAAAGTGTTAATTTTAGTTACTAGGATTAAGGTTTTATTTAATGCTTAATCAAACTGAGAGGAATCTTCTACTTTTAAGAGCAAATTAATATGGAAAAGATATTTTAAATTTCCTCAATTTTTATGTGAATAAAATCAATTCAAAATGAGTTAATTTGGTAAATGTTTACTCAAGATAAGTGATTGTAACTATCAACTTTAATTATTGGAATTTCCTTAATAAATCTATTACTAGTAGAAGATATTTTTATTCCAAGAAAATAAAAATAAAAGAAACAAATATTCATGATTTAGCGGAAAAGATTGCCAAAAATAGCAAAGCAGGGTTTAACTGTAAGGCTTCAGCCAGAACCGCAGAGTCGCTGAGGCCGGTGAGTTTGAGAGAAATCAGCTATGGGAAATCCCAAGCAGAAGTGGACGTCGGAAGAAGAAGAAGCCCTCCGTGCCGGCGTCAAAAAGCACGGCACCGGCAAGTGGAAGTTAATTCAACGGGACCCTGAATTCAGCCACCTACTCTTCTCTCGCTCCAACATTGATCTCAAGGTCAATCTCCGCCGCCACTCCATTTGCGAGTTTCTTCTTGATTTTATGATATTCTTTTTATCTTCTGGATTCGTTGTACATGTTTTATTTGGGCGTTGAATCGTGAAACCGGAAGTTTAATTCGATATTTCCCCGCTTGTTTTGTTCTCGGAACTGTTTGGTTTTGTTGCTATTTCTGCTTCTTAACGGCTTTTAATATTGATTTTCTAGTGATTGATGATGCGTGTCAGGGAAATTATTTGCGCTCAACTTTTCTAATTTTTGGCCAGTTTTGACTAACAAATAAGTCCTACATTTTACATTGATTTGGAGTTGAATTTGCAAGGCCGATGTTCCTGATCTGATATTCTGATTGGTTTATTTTGGCCATTTGGGAATTTATTTGTAGGTTATGTGAATTGATAACGGAACATCAGTGGCTTGGAGGATGTCAATAAAAATTGGAATCTTACTGTTTGGAAACAAAAAAACTAGAGGTTCTGTTTGTCTGAGTAGTATTATTGATGAATATGTTGGAAATATGATCATTAGTAGCTGTAAGACAGGCTTCAAAAAAGCACCTCATTTTGATTTGAATTTTTTTCCGAATTCGTACTGTAAGTTCCAGTTCGAATGTTATAGAATACCTAAGCTAAGCATCGTATTCTTAACTTTATGTACAGGATAAGTGGAGGAATTTGACTGTTAGTGCTACTAATGGTGTGATCCCTAGGGATAAATGGAAAACACAACAAAAGGCCAAGACAAGTACGGATGCTCTTCCTGCACCTGTTGCCATCACCCCGGCTCCGGCACCAATTAACCCGGCTCCAGCGCCCCTTAACCAAGGTATTGCTGCTGTACCAGTATCCATCGGCCCGGCTCCTGCTTCATCAACTCCAATTTCAAATGATGTGTCAATGGAGCCTGCTGCTGAAGACTCCACAAAATGCTTATTGGATGGGAAAACAGCCTCAAAGTAATGTTCATTCTTTACGTATGTTATTCCTGGGCTAGTACTCTTGCACTTAGATTCCGGAGTCTTTCACTTCTTGAGTTACTTTGAAAGATAAACATACTTTTTTGTAACCTATTGTAGGCATATTCTGTTAACCTGACCGAGGCTTAGTGAACCGTGGGCTTTTTCTACCATTTTATCTTATCAGAGTCTTGATTTTCTATTTTACAACCCTTCCTTTACTGTACTATTCCTTTTTTCCTCCATCTCTTTTTCTTTATTTCTTTATTTTTTTTCTATTTTTAATGGTTATATGATGTAAGTTTTTGTTTCTCCAGGTATAATGCTATGATTTACGAGGCACTTTCAACACTTAATGAGCCAAATGGATCAGATACAACCACTCTTGTTAATTTTATCGAGGTGTGCTACTGTTACTTCCGAACTGTAATAGAGTGTTAAATTTTTTAGCTCTGTGTGTGTTTCATTGTTGAAGCTCTTTCATTCAAATGTAGAAGTTCATAGGAGGACTCTTTGTCTCTTGTTATCTTTCATATAAGCTGATCCCACTGCACATACACCTTGTGTAACAGAATCTTCTTAATAATCTGAAGGGGATAGAAGGAACAGGGAAGTTATGGCCTTTTCAAGAATTAACTTGCAGAGCTTTATCTGATGACATTTATATTTTCTGTTTGAATTAGAACACCAACATGTTTGACTAGGAGATCGTAGTGTTGTTTGTTGTTTATCATGAAATGTTACCTTGCCATTTTGATGTTTCGTTCTAGAAATCTGCTTTGATGACCTCCATTTATTAGATTTCGTGCTCACGAGACACTTTTTGTTCCCATTTCTTGCTCATCATCCCTTCTCTCTCTCTCTCTCTCTCTTCCTGGATTAATTTATACTTTGATTGCCTCCATTTAGTCTCCTCCTGTCTGTTATTTCCCCCCCATCTCTCTGCAGTTGCCACTAATAATATGAATTATTGCTTACATTTTTCATGGACTAATCCTTATAACTTCTGATAAACTTTTTAACATTACACTTCTTCCTTGTGAAGAGTTACATGACTTGATATTCCAAATCGATAAACAGAATTAGCTTTTGAAGGAGTTCAATCACATGTCAAAATTGAAGTTGACCATAGGTATCACTGTTGCTTAGTAATAGGGTTGCCGATTATTACTCATTGCTTAGTACAACTGTTGCATCAAATATCACTATATAACTTTGTGTGGTCTTGAATTAATTTTCTTTGTGGTTCATGACCTAGAGAAACATTTTGTCTTTGAAGAAAGCAATATTCACCTGGAACTTTACCAGAATTATTGATTGTGTAAATTGGAAGGTTGCAATATATCGTTTTTGTGACAACTTCGTTTAATGTAATTGTTTTCTCTTGCCCAAATTTGAGTTTTACATTATCGTTAAATCTGGCATGCAAGAGTTTGCTTACAGAAACCTACTGCTTTTGATTTTTTCCTTCCCCAAGAGGTAAACTAGGCTAAATTTGTAATGATTCATAACCTAAAAAGTACATTTGTCTGATAAATAGGGAAAAGGTATCCTAAATTTCAACCCCGATTTTAAAATTACTGAT
This sequence comes from Oldenlandia corymbosa var. corymbosa, assembly GCA_949775105.1. NCBI lineage: Eukaryota > Viridiplantae > Streptophyta > Magnoliopsida > Gentianales > Rubiaceae > Oldenlandia > Oldenlandia corymbosa. The sequence continues at coordinate 31,504,288 of OX459120.1, read as the reverse complement.
TTTTGTTTACCCGGCGCACTTTAATTTAGCTTCCACTGTTTAATTTCATGTGTGGACAACAAATATCATGAGTTCTTCATTTATGTAAATATGCAGCAAAGGCATGAGGTGCCCCAACATTTCAGAAGAGTGATAACTGCTAGGTTAAGAAGGCTCGTTGCGCAAGAAAAACTTGAGAAGGTGAGTTGCTTACATCATTAATGTCTTCATTGCTTGGCTATCAGTCGTTTGACCGCTTCTTTACATCGATGCATGGGCCTTTGGATTTCATTTGCATTCTTGGTTTCTCCTAATCTGAACTTGTTTAGTTCTAAACTCCCTAGTATTGCCGGCAATTGAAAGCCATACTTGTGTGGACATTTAAAAATACAATTAAATTATCGGTTCTGGATAGAGTTGACCAGTTGATTGCTGATTTCTTCTGTCTATGCCTCGAGTTGTGTTTAAGTGCTTTTTGTCACACATAGAAATCGAATTTTGACATATTATAATGATTTGTGGGTCTCTTTACAGGCTTTTCATTAGTCTTGGTTCTATAGTGTACATATAAACCACGAATTCTCTGAGTTGGTTTTGTGTGGTTTATTACATCTTTCTGTATCAACAGCAAGAAATAAGGACAAACATCAATGTCGGTCTCCCATGACCTCATCCCGATTTTGTAGCAGATAACTACATTTTAACGGTATTTTCCTGTGATAACAGATCTTTAATGGGTTTGCAGGTCAACAACTCTTACAGGATTAAGAAGGAAATTTTGCAGGGTTCTAAACCAACAATGCCGAAACCAAATGACACCCAAACCCAGCCAGAACTGAAGCCTTGTCCCCAGCTTCAGCACCAGCCTCGGCCCCAGTCCCAGCCCCAGCCCCAACCGCAGCCCCAGCCTCAACCCCGGACCCTGGGCCACCAAGCTCAGCCTCAGCCTCAGCCCCACCACCAGCACCACCGCCACCACCACCAGTCCCAACCGCAGCTGCAGCTGCAGCCAACACCGCAGCCTCAGCCTCTTCAGATCAGTGGCTATCTTGGTGATACAATTGAAGAAGCATCCGCTGGTGCTGCGCGTAAAATATGTGAAGCAGAAGATAAATCATTTGTATTAGCTGAAGCTGTTAAGGAGGCAGAAAGGGTCGCAAGGATGTCTGAAGATACAGATGTTATGTTGCAGATAGCGCATGAGATAATTAATAGAAGTAAGACAGAGGATCCATAAAATGTTTCATTCAGTTATCTATCTTCATACTATTCTTTTTTGTTGTCTTAACGGAGGGATGGTTCTTTCGCAGGTTTAAATGGTGAAACGGTTCTAGTGGCTTAGGCTGTGGTTTTGTGTTTTGTGCCTTGAACAAGCAATCAATTACTACATTGTAAATGTTTCCTCTAGTTATCTATCGTTCCTTGCCATATGTTCACTGTAAAATCGGATTGGCTCTGTACAATGAGTATTTTAGACTTGAAAGTTTGCCAACTTTGAGCTTGATCGGAGAAACGGGCCCGATTTTCTCTTTTGGATTGTAATTTTGTAATTACTTGATGAAATTGTTATCACAATTCATTCTTCTCGAATGTGTTCTGATCATACTGCACTTAAGTAGTGTTTGCTGCGGGCATGGGAATGCCCCCTCCTTTGGCAGTGTTGTTTCTCCAGGTCAAGAGGTGTTGAACTCTTTTATTTAAGGATGGATGGAATATATTACTCGTAACAGTGTATATAAATTTTACCCATGTACAAACTGTAGCATTGAATATACTGTATTTAAACGAAGTTGTTGGAGTTGGACAAGTCAAGTTCATCATAATTGTTACTTGTATGGAATGTCTCAAAAAGATGGACAAGCAGTTGAATAGGAATTTTTTACCTCGACAAGGGACAAAAGATGAGGTAAAACGAACACCCTCATCTTAACTTTTTGGCATTTCCGTTGGTCCTTTGGAATAAAAATCCAAACTTTCTGTACATAAAAACCTCCTGATGAAGTCCCAAGCACAATTACGATACAATGTCTACTTACGACTAGTTATCGCATCTACTACCCTAAATCTCAGGCTTTCATCTCTCATAGTATATTTTTATAGATAGATAAATAGAGGGTGGTTTTGGTTTAGGAGTGTTTCTCTTATTGACTTATATTCATATGGAAGAACAAACCGTTGGCCACATGTTCACAGAAAGTTCCCCATTTAACTTGTTTCGCTATTAGGACATAATCTAGCTAGGTTTGGCAGTCTGGTTCTCCCCCACCAAAATACTAAGAGGTGTTTGAATTATTATTTTGGGACGGACCAGAATTCAATCATATAGAAACCACAACATTCGAATATATTTCCTTTTTATTCCTGTTCTGTGCATCAATAGGTAAAACGAAAACTATGGACAACCTTCGATTTGAAGAAACTCACGAGTTTGAAGCAGAAAATGAATCACTGCCCTGGATTTGTTAAAAGAGGCAAATACAGCCTTTCTCATCATCATAATAAAGTCGCAAGTAGTATATAATTCAACAGACATAGTATATTAAGTCCTTATTAGCAACATTAACCTACGAATATGTGTAGTAATTTTAATTATCACTTCTATTACAACGCCTCCTCAATTCATAAAAATCAATAACCTCCCATTTCATAGGAGGGGGCGTCCCAAACTTGCGAAGAACATCTTCTACTTGGAGGTCGCACTGGCTATGAACCAGCCCATGGCGTCCTACGTAGAACACACTAGCCAAATCTCCACCATAATCTTCAGGGATCGTATCATTACCAGCAATATAGCAAATCGCTTTTAGGGCCATCTTTTCGGCTTCATGAACAGACCAATTCAACCAAGTGTTATACTTTTCGATCTGAGACTCATCGTCCAGAACGCCGTCCAACCAGGACCCAGGAGGACCAGATCTTTTCGAATCAATCAAACAATTCAAGTCCAGGAAATCATGCAGCCCTCTAAATCGAGACCCGGTAGCCAATATTTTCCCTGTTATCAGTCCTCCCATACCATCCACCCGATACGAAACAGGGCACTCTGTTTTGTCGTCCCACCCCGCGATCAGTCCCACTTCAAGTCGAGAAGACAGAGTTTGGATCATCAATTCTAAGGCTTCTTCGACGGAAATTTCTTCCCCCCTCGGTGATTGTACGGTCATTGCACCTGGCACACAGATCTTGAAGCAACTTTGTGCATTCCCCAACTTCTCCGCCAGAAATAGTGGCAATCAGGCAAGGACCAATCGAACTAATGTCCTTGGGAAAAGCTGGATCAGGACAAGGTGGGGCAATCAGGCAATGATGATGATTAACAGCTACCACAACTCCTTCTCGAAGAACAATAGCTACAACTGTGTGTCCATTGTCTTCCCGGTAGCTACCATGGTTTGGGTATCTGGTTGGTGTAATAAGGTTAAAAAGTAAATATCGATTCATATAACCTTCTCATGAAGTCACAAGCAAAATTAAGAGGCAATTACCAAATCTAATGTTTGATATAAAACCTTCTTATAGTTTCAAGCATAATCAAGATACGACGTCTACTTAGTTATCACGTCTAAGACAATACTCATGGAGGCATCCACGTTCTGGTTCATCAATCAAACTTAATTAGAGGGACCATTTTTATAGGAGCGGGCAACCCCATTTCGGGGTAAACATCATCTACTCGCTTGTCTCACAATGGCTCTGAAGCAGCCCATCGCGCCCTACACGGAACAAACTAATCAAATCTCCACAATACTCCTCACCAGTCATGTCATTAGCGGCAACCCAGCACATCGCTTTTAGGGCCATCTTTTCGGCTTCATGAATAGACCATGCGGACCATGTGATATATTTCCTACCAAAAATAACAAACCAAGATGACAAAAATGCAACAAATGTACTGCTTAACAAATATAAACCAGAATGAGGAGAACAAGGAAAAGGTGCCATACATGTAATTAGCCTCATCGTCCACAACGCCATCCAACCAAGACATATAAGGAGCAAAACTTTTTGAAACCATCCTACTATACAAGTCCAGAAAAGAATAAAGTCCTCTAAATTGAGATCCAGTGGCCAGTAATTTCCCCTTTAATCACTCCACCCATACCATCAATGCGATACGAGAAAGGACAGTCCTTCAAGATGAAAGAAACAGATTGATTCATAGGAGCAAGAGAGCTGGAACCAAAAAAAAACACGCAACCGACTCTAACCCAATTAGACACAAGGAAAAGATAAAACTATGGATACCTTTTCGCCATCCCACCCAGCGATCAGTCCCACTTCAAGGTGAGAAGCCAGCATGTTGGTCATAATTTGTACAGTTTCTTCAACAGACCTTTCTCCTGCCACATTAGAACACTAACATACACATTGTATATAATTATGAATTTATAATCAACCATCAAGCCAAATAAGCATAAAGGAAAAATCATATTTTCAATTCTATGACCAAACAAAAAGAAAAAAGAAAAATCGGGGAAATTACCTTGTTTTGCAAATCATGCAGCAATTTGGTGCATTCCACATCCTCTCCTCCAGAGAAAGAGGCAATCATGCGCGGACCAACTGAACCAATGTGGTCGGCAATAGCTGATAATGATTTTGACAGACAGTTAGATTTATACTTGAGCAAGTGTTACTTGTACCCACATAAAACAAGGTAATAATAATCCCAACTGTTCTAAATCCAACCCTCCCGAAATTCTACATTATTCAACAATAATGCTGACTAATTGGTTGAAATCTTAAGCGCATTAGGAAAAAATAAGGGGAAAAAAAAGCACACCTGGACCAGAACTGTGATAATTAACAGCGAGCAAAACCGTTTCTGGCAGAAGAATAGCCAGAGCTGTGTGGCCCTTGTCTTCCGAATAGCTACCATCATTCGGGTAGCCGGGACGGGGAACAGGGATAGGCCGTTTCACAATTTCCCCACCATGAACAAGGTAGTGGACGGTTCTCGTGGATGAATTTCCGATAAGTCCAATAATCAAACCCCGAAGGACCATATAAGTCGAGAACATCTTCAAAAGCATCTGGATCTACTACATCGACATCTTCTTCGTCGTCGACGGGCAATTGATCGGGTCGACTGGATCCGGAATCCATGATTCTCGCCTTTTTTGCTGTGTGTTTTGTGGAAGCAGATATCAGACGCTGAACAATTCTTTTTCTTTTCTTTTTTACTCCTGAAGACACCCCCCATATATAAGAGACCGAAATTTTATAACTTGTAGAAAAAGCGACCCTGTATTACAATTTACATCATAATCGAATCCAGTTGACGAACCTTTTAAATGTATGTTTACTTTATCTTCAACCTTTTGTCAAGGACTACCTAGTTTTTCCTAATGCCAAATATCTATCTACTAAAGCCATTGCATTTGTTAAATGGAAGAAAATTGCTTGAGCAATTCGCAGGGAGGACAAAAACCAGAGGCGAGGAAGGAGGGGCATCCAGAAGAATAACCAGTTATAAGCAACCGTAAAAGCTTAAAATACCCTACCTTTGAATCCGTAACAAGAAAATAAATTGGGTTACTGCAAAAGCAGTAATTGAAGCACGTCTAGTACAACAATAAGATAGGCACTCTCAGTTAAAAAAACACTGACTAGATGACAAAGTAGTGCATATAAAGCCTGCAAAAATGATGACGTCGCTGCTGCAAAAGCAGATATGCGATCCAAAATTAGTTTGAAATCTATGACATTTAAAAAGTTCTCAAAATAATAGAGCCTACACAAAGATTTGCATCTTCACCACATATGATTGTTGAATCAAGTATCAAATCCGAATAAAGAAACAAACAATCCTCCTTCCAAATAACCTAGAACTCTCCCCTTACCCACAAGCAAATCAAAATTTAGATGTGTTCGGCTCCATGATGCTTCAACATTACGCTTGGACCAAATGCCAGGCTACAAAAGTACAAGACCAAGCTCTGATGGTTTCAGTGCAGGATTTAGCCTATAATTGTACAGATAGTAGTACAGCTGCCCATCACCTTGACCAAATTTAAGGTCTTTCAAGAAAGTTGCGTTATCCATGACATCTAGTGCATTGAACACATCAAAATCCTTCTGCTTTGCAATGATAAGCGCATCATTCATCAACTGATGCAGTGGAGTATTAGTTGAGGCGTAGTAGAAATTGTAAGCAGCTTTCAAAGTCGAATGCTCCTGGTTGTGAAGAATGGATGAAGGCAGAGTGTAGAAGCTGAAAAACTCAGTAATCTCATGGGTCACTTGACTCTCCACCAAATAACTGTCAATCACGTTCTCCCTTGGAAGAAGCCAGTGCTCTATTTCTTCATTATTAAGTTCTGGAGCCACAATAAATCTGCTCAAGTAGTTCTTGAGCAACTCAGCCACCGCTGGAACATCACGGAGCTCCATTTTCCTTAACCCAGGGGTTGAAGTTGAAGTTGGCAACTTGTATAGTTTAATGGCCCTGCTCATGGTCATCCTGTCGCCAAGTTTAGAAAACCCAACATCTATCAGTTTTTTGGGGTTCAAAGTTCTATGCCAATATTGGCTAGTCGTCAGTGGTGTCGGAAGAAGCACTCCAGCAGTATAGGCAGCCTGCCAGATATTCTCCAAGTGAATCCTCCTAGTGACCTCCTTAATCATCACTGGAGCAAGCCTCTTTGACCGGAGCTTCTTATGAACACACAAAAAGTTGACCTCAGCCATCTTCACAACTTGATCACGAACCCTCATATTCACCGGGATTCCACTAATGAAAGCAACCAACTTCTTTGAAGCCTTAACACGAACTCCTACATGCCAGCTGCTAAAATACCCGGGAGACCTCAAAGCCCACTGAAGAAACTCCTTGGAGTAGTTAAACCTAAACATGTTATCATCATCCTCGACATAATTGTTCGTCAACAACACATAAACCTCATGGCAAACCTCATCAGACCCCATATCACAGGTGGTCCATTCATACAAGCTAGGAAGATTATAGGGCTCTTGTTTGACCTCTGATAAAGGAGTAGGCTGTTCGATTGGACCCTCAGGCAAGGAAGAATTTCCAAAATCCTTAAACTGGCCAACAGGTTGAGTCTCCCAGAATTTGTGTTGCTGATCTAATGGGTTTGATTTCTGAAACTTCTGAACCATATCCTCAAGAGAAGACTTGTAATCAGCTAGTGCTTGTTGTTCATCAGAATTTCGATCCGGGTTTTCCTTGTTAGACCCGGATGACGAATCTTTGTCAGACATTATCAAAACTGAGGGGGGAAAATATATCAATCCTCCAAAAGAACTGATCTTAAAGCTAAATTCTTTAAGCCGAAAGCCTAAAACTAGTTGCTGACTACAATCTGCCAAAAAGCCAAAATCCAACACATTCAACCAATGAGAAACTAAACTCTATAGAAAGCAACGATTTCTTCGAGAACTAAACTCAAACACTCGACAGACATACAATAATCAGAGTAATAAACTTCAATTAGAAATCAAATACGTAAAAGGAAAAGGAAATGATAGAGACTCACATAGGTATTATCGAAGTTCCTTCAAATCGTTCACAGAGGTTCTCAGAAGCTGACCTCTCTTCCTTGCTATCGTTCGAGCCTATGAGGGTTCGCACTTAAGACTTAACTCTCAGTAGTTACAGACTTCTTACAGTAAAAACTGCAAAATCAATTGTTTTCCATCTCTCATCGGCGGGCCGAAAGAAAAGATCGTATATGGTTCTGGGCCTTCTGGGCAATGGGCATTTCCGCCTCGTTAATTTCATTTTCTTGTCACGTTTGGCCTCGTTTGTTTCGTCCACCTTGTCGTATAAATATGAACCACTCCGCGCGATGCGCGGAGCCTGAAGATATGAAATGAAGTCTTAATGTTGTTTGTGACATTAATTTTCATCTCTATTTTTGTAATTTGGTCTCTAATAAAATCGAATTTTGATTAATCAATAAGTAACGATTCCGACTCAAATAATCATATGCTACCCTCTGCTCATTTCTAATTGGACAAGGGTTGAAAATCTAAATGAAATAAGTCTCTCGTTAACGAATTTAGGATAATGAGGATGTAAAATTGTGTTACATGTCGTTATTAAGAATAAAAAAACTGGAATGTTTTGTTAATCAAAATTGTTGGTGGTACATTTAGAGGAGAATGTGAGTAAATTTTACTTTTAGTTGCATGTGACATTGAAAATGAACACGGTCTAATTGAAGTTTGTAACCAGTCACATTTTGCTCTTGAGAATGCCATTTATGTCTTCTATGGTAGACCTTGTTATTACCACCTATGTCTACAAAATATAGTCCACAACTCTACATTCAATTTTTAAATTTGATATGAATTTTTTTTTATTTTTTTTTTTTTGCCAGAAGGAGTAATAATTATACTCATGTCAACCAAAAAAGAAGGGAAAAAAATTATGCTCCTCCAAATCATTCGCCAAAATAATAATTTTATATCTTGAGAAAATTAATCAAGCGCATCATATATAGAGATTAATAAACTTAGGCGAGTGGGAGAATTGAATGGCGAAGACAAAGTGAAACACAATGATGAGGAAACAAACCAAATCAAGAAAAAGAAAGAAAGAAACAAAAAAAAGTGGACGAAAATGTTACTCCAGCCACGTCACCGGATTAACGTAACACTAGCTGACTGGCAACTGAATGCTTGAATTAACAGAACAAGAAAGTATAATTAGTGAAATTAGAAGAAGAGATGAACACACACTAGAAGACTAACGCCAACTATTACATCTGGACAAATCCTTACAGTCGTTCTCCAGTAGCATATTTATATACCAAGGGAAACATCAAAAAAATATAATCCACTATCTACGCCTAAAGCGGCTTTAACAAGAGCATCGACACGCATATTATTATCCATATACGTTTGTACAAAACATATATCCCAATTAAAACGCAAAATAGTGTGAATCCCTCTTAATTCTGGATCTAGAGGGATTTCATTCTGATCCTTCATACTCTGGATCAGATCAATAGCTGCTTGGGAGTCGGATTCGCATATTAATTTTGCGATTCCTAACTTCTTGGCGACCTCCATTGCTAAGAGGATCGCTCTCAGCTCTGTTGTTTCCACAGAACAATGGCCCAAGTTTTTTTATTCATTTAGCTGAACTTACTAGTTTATTATACAGATCTCCAGGAGTTAGCTAAGAAGCAGGAATCAATCAATGTTACAGCTACACACACAAGAGGGTCATTCATTATTGTTTCTGCAATGACTTCATGATTTATGGCAGTTGTCTTATTCGTATTCAACTTAGAATTCACCATGGAAACCTTCCCTGCGCCTGCAAATGGTTGGTTTTGGGATTAAGAAATATATGCAGTGTTACTTAAGATGTTTGTCAATGAGCATCTTTCTAGCTTGTAACTGAGTACTGCATTTTGTAGGTCTGAAACCTTCCCTGAGCCTGCATTTTTTCCATGGAAAAACTCTACAAAATGGCTTTAGGCTCATCAAAAAGACATGGTAAAGGATCATCAAATGCTCTACTACTCTGCTGTGAAGTGGGGTAGGACAGTGGTTTTGATGGCTGCATCATCCCATTCCAGAGAATCCCACCATTCCTTGTAACAATAGATAGTTGGAAGTTCTGCAACATTTTGGGCCTTGAGTGGTAGCCTTTTCAGCATGGGGCAATCTATCACCGCAATTTTCTTAAGGGAAGGGAAAGATATCTTCTCCTTGGAGATGCTCTTCAATTTTGGAAGCTTTCTGATTGACATAACTCTGAGCTGAGGAAATGCATTTTGATAATCTTCACTCTCTGCGTGATCTCCTCTTATCACTTCTTCCATCTCGGGGCAGTAAAATAGGTAAATCATTTCCAGCTTTGGAAGCTGCAAAATCCAGCTCACATTCTTCAAAATGTCACAGTACCATATGTTGATGCAGCGGAGATTTCTAAGGCACCCTTTGCTCATTGGATTTCTCCATACTGACACCAAACTGGGAAGACCATGCATAGCAAGAATCTCTAGGTTTGGCAGCCAATTATCCTCTGCCCCATCAATGATCGCCAAGTACTTGAAATCTGGACAGTTATTGATGCTGAGCCTTCTTAATCTCTTACCATCTCCAGTACTGTGTGATAATTGTAAATTATAAAGTCCTTCACACTCCCTTATGTACAAGTATTCTACACATCTCCGCAGTCTTCTACTACCAGATATGCTTTCCAGAGCAGATAGATTTGCTAATGTGATCCCCAGGGAAGCGAGACGTGGCAGATTTTCCAAGTCGCTGAGCCTAGCCTCTTCCTCATCTACTAGATGACTTAGTTCCCAATCTCCAAAGCTGTAATAGAAGTTCAAGACTCTTAGTTGAGACAATCCAGATATTGCTGCATTTGGAATGCTATTTAGATTCCGGTTACGTTGGAGATCCAAATACTCCAGCCTAGTGAGATTTCCTAACTCCTTAGGCAGTGCACTTATCTTGGTTCCAGATAAATCAAGATGCCGCAGATCAGACAATCTGCCAATGCTCTTTGGTATTTCCCTGATACTGGTAAATGACAAGTCCAAGACCTTTAGATTGGGCATATTTCGGAAAAAATCTTGAGAGATTTTGGTTAGACCAGAGTTCAGTTGCAACAGCAAGGTAGTTAAATGAGGACAAACAGGAGTTCCAGATAAGTCAGTGATATCATTGTCCAACAATGAAATTCTTTCTGCTACTCCCCAATGCTCAGATTCGGGTGCTCTTGTCAATCCTGTACTAGCCTGCATCAAGAACTTAGCCTTCTCCTTACCCCCATCAGATGCAACCCATAAAGCAAAACTTCGAACAACGTCATGCATTTTCACTCGAGTTTCATTTTCACCATTTTCCAGAAAACAAGCTGTTTTAAGAGATCCAATTATAGAATGACCCATTATATGGAAATTATCATCACTGCCTAGAAACCCTTCTCCTGCCCAGTACCCAATGAGCTGTTCTTTCTCTAAACCATAGTCTTCAGGGAATAATGAACAATACAAGAAGCATATCCTTACTATGTCATTTCCCAAACTATCATAACTAAACTTAAGCAGCGTAAAAACATCTTCCATACCTCGAAATTCCGAAGGAGACTTGTTCAGCACTTCTATGGCGTATCTCCACTCTTCTTCTGTCTGTTTGTTGGCCATAGCCCTTCCAATGGTGATCAAAGCAAGTGGAAGGCCTCCACATTTCCTGATGATGGTCTCTGCATAACTAGGAATCAGTGTTTGAGTATCTAAGATCTGACTCCCTACTTTCTCATGAAACAGCTGCCATGATTGCTTCTCATTCAGGAGTTCCACCTTGAGCTTGTGATCGGCATCCATGTCGCTGCAGACATCTAAAGAACGGGTCGTGAATATGACTTTACATCCGTTTTCCTTGCTAGGAAGAGGAATTCCTATCAGGTTAAAATCCAGGCCTTTCCAAACATCATCCAATAGCAGTAAGAATTTAGTCTTCCTCATGACACTATGTATTCTAGAAGCTCTCAACTCCTGGAACTGGCTTTCATCCCAGGACAGCCCTAATCTCACCCCAATAGCCTGCTGGATTTTCTCAACAGTGACTTCCTTAGAAACAACTGCCCAAATTACCACATGAAAACCATGCTCTTTAGTCAAAAAGCTATTGTTTATGCTCTTTAGTAACGTTGTCTTTCCAATCCCTCCCATCCCATAAATGCCAATGATTCCAACATTTTCTTTCTCGAGCAGATTTTGGACTTCTTCAAGTATCAACTCAAGCCCAATTGTCGGCCTACTAGGTATCTCCACCACAGGTACAAGAAACAATCCATCAGCAATCTTCACATCCAAAATTGCTTTTCCTTTCAACTCGTTGATCAACGAAAGATGCTGCTGTACTTTCTGGCTGATTTTGTACTTCCCGCAGCAATTCTTGGGGCTGCAACATCGCCAAGAATAACTTCCGTTTTCAATGCCTTCTGCAATAGATCTGACCTTTGTTTCCACATTCTCCACTCTTTCCAGCCACCCTTTGACTTGGTTTGTGCAGGTCAACCCCAAAAGCTCTGCTCGATCAACTTGCTTCTTTAGGTCATCCCTGGCTTCTAGCAGCTCCACAAGTGCAGCCTCAAGGGAAGAAACACTCTGATCCAAATTCAAAACATTATCTATTCTTGGAGAAAGGTAATTGATGATGGTGCTCAAGAAGCCTACCAAAGTGGTGGCAATATCCATTATATTAGCCCTGTTGAGAAGAATACTTCTTTGGCTTCATTGATGACCCGGTCAGTCCCGGTGAGATCATCAAGAGTTCAGAAAGATCTCTGTGACATCTCTGATTGAGCTTTCCATCAATTATTTTTGTTTAGCTCCCAATTCCCTTTTAGCTTACAAGTTTCGTTGACTTAAAAAGTGTATTACTTTCCGCAAAGTACAAAGTCTAGTTTCTCATTAGTTTATTGATATTGATCTGTTTTCAATCATTTCTTTCGAGAATTACATTTTTTTATTACTTTCCGGGAAGTGAAGTCGACCAATTACATGTCGATGTAACATTTCCGGGTAGTGTTGGACTTGGTAATTAATCAATTTCAGTTTTTCCCAAAGAAAGAAAGAAAAAAAAAAAAACCTTCACTTTATATGGGCGAGTGTGATTCAGTCAATTATGTTGTAATTAATACACTTAGATAAATTCCAAGGATGTGGTTAAATTACGGTCCCTAATGTGATTCATTCCTTGGGGTGATTCAGGAAGTTAACATCTACTGCATAATATCCCTCTACTGTGATCCTTGGTGATTTTCATCCTAAGCATAAAAAAAAAAAAAAAAAGAAAAGATAACTGCCAACAGCATCAGCAAAATTACTATATTCATATGTAATACATTATGAGAGATGAACAAGAAACTTTTTGTGAACAAATTGTATGATGATAAACAGAGTTTTATTTAGAACACATTTAAAAGTCTTAGAATGACTACTAGTGTTGAGGATTCACCCGGTCAAGAACACCGTCTGGGCTAACATTTGTGATCAAAGCAGAAAGAAGTGTCAGTAAAATAGAAGAATCGTCAAGTTGGTTGGTTAATTGGGGAAAATGCATTAGTTGAACAACACAGTTTTTTTGTGGCATTGGTGACAGTGTGAAAAGATTTCAGTTAGGAAATTGAGTTGGTGCTTTTAAGTTATGATATTGAGTTAGAAGCTGAGTTGGTGAAAGCATGCCAATTGAATCAGCTCCTAATTTCCCCTTTAGGCTTCCTCTGGGGAAGAAAATGACTAAGATTGCTCTTTTCTTACCTCATAGCTCAATTGAAATCCACACATAGCTCCCAAACAATGCCACAACATCCTGTGCAGTTTTTTTTTTTCCCGGATGGATTACCAATTGATGATGGTTGCTCTTCTTTTCTGGCCACTCATTGCTGGTTTAATCACCCATCAGAGAGCGCAACAGCCTCGATGCGGCTCGATTTTTATAATCAAACCTGCCCCAGGATCTGAGAAGATTATATTCACCCAGGTGCGGAACATCCTCCCTAAGAACAGCATTTGATTGCATCGGCTGTGATTTTATACGGCCTCGATTCGACGATAGCAAAAAAGCTGATGATCCGTACAGTGCTGAAGATTTCAAAGCGGAAATACCACAAAAGTGTGAGAACACAGACAACAATTTCAGCATGATGGACCCTGAACAACTGTCCTCTGCTTCATCATCTTCTCCGCTGCGATCTCATTTCGGAACTCACAACTACGAATCGCTGACCAGAAGAAGGGGGCCTCCTCTTTTCCGACATGGAGTTGATGGCCAACGAACAAACAGCTGCCGTCGTCGAAGAATATGTGTCAGACGATGGTACCACGTTTCGAAGAGACTTGACCAGAGCCCTGGTTAAGATGTCTAATCTAGTCACTTTGACGGGTTCTCAAGGTGAAGTCAGAGTCAACTGTTCCGTTCCGCTTAATACATAATGATGTTATCAGGATGTAGTGGATGACTACAGAGGCTTTTGCTTACAGTTGAATTGTGGTTTGTGTACTTCCTTGTCTTCATGAAAAGGTATGAGGATAAAATTAAATTTTGCAGGCCTGACAAAATTGCCATAATGGGAAACGACAATTGAATTTCAGAGTAAGTTCACTGATTACCTTTCGACATATCTGAATGATCTTTTTCAATCAGATGATTGGTTTCACACAATATATTCAGTTTGCAAGCCATAAATTACCAGATTAATAATAACTTGAAAAAATCAGAAGGATTGAGAGTAGAAAAATGAAAACAAACCGATGCAATTAGTACTGTAAACTTCATAAGGAAAAGGAACCTGAAACTGAGTAACAGAAAAGAATAGGAATAGGGCTTATTTGGGGACGGAAGGAGTCTGCAACATGAGTATTGTGATTGACTAACAGATTAATTTACTGGTAACAAATCAAATGATGATCTGGAATCCAAGCTACAAAAGCCAAGAGCTCTTCAACACTTGTCGTTCTGTTTTTTGGTGCATTTTCCTGTTCCAGTGTTCTGCACTGTCTTCAACCATGTCACTGAAATCTTCCGCTGATTGTTTAGTTTATCTTCCTTCCCAGCCTCCTCATGTTCGGCTGGCAAAACCTTATCAGTTTGATTCGTCGAAATCCAGGTTTCTGGATCGACATTTTTTTCTTGGTCCTCCAGAACCTGAGACAGAGTTCTTTCCGGCTCTTCCCTTTGATTCTTACCAAGATCATCTTCTTCTTCTTCTTCTTCTTCTTCTTCTTCTGATGCTTCCAAATCACCCCAGTGTTTGTGTTTGCGTTTGCGTTTGCCCAGGGACATTATTGGTTTCGGTTCCTCCAACTTGTTGTCCTTCTCAAATTCCTTTCCGTCAAAGTAGAGATCACCATGAGAAGTGAGCCTCGGTTTGGTCTGATATTTGAAAAATGCGTCATGAAGAACCTGATCGTCAAGATCCATTTTCCAGCTGTCCTCGTTTTCAATAGAAGCTGGCCTGATTGCCTCAATTCCGGTGGCAACAATATATTCAGGGAGCTGGTACGGCTTTTTCTCTGCGGCAATTAGTTTCCCCTCTAAATATTCCCGCCAATGCCTTGGAATTGGAACACTATTCCTGTATGATTTCAGGAATACCGCCGACGCCGCCGCCGTAGAATCCCCGTCCTCAACAAGGTTGGGTTCTTCCGTACTCATCTGTTCGTTCTTTGATTTTTCTCCGAGGAGCAAATATGGAGGTCTTCCGCTCTAAATAAACAAAAATCCTGTGAGAAAAGAAATAAAAAAAAAGGGCTTGCACGAAACCATGGAGGTAGGTCAAATTTATAGGGGAGACTAATAAAAACGTCGAAACCGGTTTGGATTTGGATCCTTTGCGAAAATATAAGATTAGGAAACATTGATTGCACCGACAACGTCAATTAGATTAGATTCCAAATCGAAATAGGAATAGTAAAGTTATTAGAGCTGCTAAAAAACCACCACTCTGCTTACAAAGAATTCGGAGAGGGCAACTGCATTCTGCAACTATGTGATCGATGATGATCAACAATGTCTAGTTACTTCGACTTTACAACTATATGCAGACTTTTGGGATGTGATTGTACTAATGCAACTTTTGATAGCTGCAAATTATTCGTAAACTCCTTGTACTATTGTTCACAGTGACGGATTGGGGGTGGTTAGGGTGGTCAATCAACCCCCGGCCGGCCGGATTTGACCAATTTTTTTCTTAGTAGGGTGTCCGTTAATTGAAATCTTTTCAGTTCAACCCTCCTGTGACGGTTGAATAATCCTATTTTCGATCCCGCGATTTGAAAATTCTCGTTCCGTCACTGATTGTTGCAACGTAACGAAGTCATTCTTATCTTTGGATGGTGTAAATATTTACTCCAAAAGTTATGTATAAATAGTAAGAAAAAAAAAAAAAAAACCAAGTTGTGATGGCCTCATGTATTCAATCATACTATCACACTTTCCTCCTCCTTTGCAAGCCAAATTTAATTTTGGTCTCCTTCGTCAGATTTGAGCTAAGCCTAAGAAACACAAAAAAACACGCAGTTACAAGACATTAAAAAATTCCACCAGAAAAAAAGAGCACAGACAAAGGAAGATCAAATGGATTGAAAGCACCACATTTTGCTTGTAACCATTGTCACCACCATTACAGAAAAGCTTGTAATTAATCTCCCATTTGAGTTTTCATATTTAGTTCAAAATGTATTGAAAGTGAAATCTCAAACTGAACAATAATTTTGGGACAGAGGGAATACATCAACTAATAACTAAAGCCATGATTTGGTGGGCAGGTTCAGTAGGATCTTTGACCAAATTTCTTCTGGCAAATAAATTCCCTCCATCTACTTCGATCAAGCGTCAAAAAACTAATAGGTAAAACAGTGAGTAATAATAAACTAAAATAATTTCTAGCTTGGTTTAATTCTTTGTAGGAGTATTTATAATTAGATTACAAAGTTCAAGTTAATGCATGGGTCGACAATGTTAATCAATAAGGAATTGAAAATAATTTGATTGATTAGCTTTTTTTTTAAAAAAAACGTGCCACTTAATTAGTTGTAGTTGTAGTTTAGATTTCAGATGAGGATAGAAAGAAATCGGAGATTTACGGCCACATTAGTTCTTCCGACAAATAAACTAGTCCGATTTATTTTGCCCTTAACAAATTAATATTCACGTTCACTTTATTTGCTAAATTAGTTCTGGACGATTGGTGGCTTCGATGACGAGCCACTTGTAAAACTGAGAATAAATCTGAACAAATTGCTGACTCTTTCTCGCTCTTAAAAACCTCCAAAGCTGTATAGATCCGAGGACTTTGGGACACACACTCACACACCAAAATTAGAAAGAGAAATTAAAAATAATAATAATAAAAATAATGATAATATTTGCTGGTTACTAGTTCACTTTTTTTTTAATTTTTTTTTTTTAACAATCTCACCAGCTATTTAAGATTTCTTTAAATTTCTTGGTAAATCTCTCTCATTCTTGATTCTTGTTTTTCACTGTCATTTAAGTTTGATAAAAATTTTCTGAGTATTCATTTCATTTTTTCTTTTGAGTTATAGTTAGTTCATTACTAATAGTAACCAAAAGCTGGATCTTTGAGGAAGAATATTACAAGGGTCGGATTTGTGTAACTGACATGGGTAATCAATTCATTTACGTTGTGCGCAAAGGATGATCATTAAGGACATTTCATGTCTGGCTGATCAAAATTTGCTGCATGTGTGATCCATTTCACTGGATTATATAGTCTCTGTACTATGTTTTAACTTGAAAGATGGATCGAATCTATCAAATTCATAATTTACTGGAAACACTGATATTCCCAGACTACTATTCATTGACTAACTTTTGATAACATTTCAGGCATGGCAGGTGCGACGGTAGATGGATCACAGTTTGATGCTCGTCAATATGATGCTAAAATGAATGATTTGTACGACAAGATTCCCATCCTTTGTTACTGTTTCAGAAGCATTAGGCTATAAATATGTGGTGTTTTTTTAGATACCAATATGATTTTATTAGCAAATGATCCCAGTTAGTATTGTATAAATTAAATCTCTATTGATATATTACAGGCTTTCGGCAGATGGAAGCGATTTCTTTACCTCATACGATGAGGTCTGCGACAGCTTTGATGCTATGGGTTTGCAGGAGAATCTTTTGAGAGGCATTTATGCATATGGTAATTTCGGTTTCCGGTCTGATCCAAAACTTTTGCTTTACATTGGCTTCACTGATTTAAGTTGTTCTTTGATCAACACCTCCATTCCAATTATGCGTATGGTTTGAAAAACAGATTAAGGATCATAGATCAACCGAGATCCTATAGCTTAAGGATCAGAGTTTACTCCAATTATGGCTTGAAAAACATATTTCAGGATCAGAGCTGCTTCCTAGCTTTTGACATTGTAATGCAGCTAGCTTAACTTAAGTCTAAAACATCGCTGTCTGTTATGTTAGGATTTGAAAAACCTTCAGCTATTCAGCAAAGGGGAATTGTTCCTTTCTGCAAAGGACTAGATGTTATTCAGCAGGCTCAATCCGGAACTGGAAAAACTGCAACTTTTTGTTCCGGGATCCTCCAACAGCTTGACTACGGATTAGTTCAGTGCCAGGCTCTGGTATTGGCGCCTACGCGCGAGCTAGCTCAACAGATTGAGAAGGTTATGCGAGCGCTGGGGGACTATCTTGGAGTTAAAGTCCATGCTTGTGTTGGCGGAACCAGCATTCGTGAGGACCAACGCATTTTGGCATCTGGAGTTCATGTTGTTGTTGGAACTCCAGGGCGCGTGTTTGATATGCTGCGACGGCAGTCTCTTCGCGCTGATTACCTTAAGATGTTTGTGTTGGATGAGGCAGATGAAATGCTTTCTCGCGGTTTCAAGGATCAGGTTCTCCTCTTTCTGTGTTTTTGCAGCTTTCATTTGCAGCTCCTTTACATGTTTGCTTATGTATTGAAACTGACTGAACCAGAGGAACATTATGTTTTTTCCCTATTGTTTCACCAGATCTATAATATCTTTCAACTTCTCCCAACAAAAGTCCAGGTTGGAGTTTTCTCTGCCACAATGCCGCCTGAAGCACTTGAGATTACCAGGAAATTTATGAACAAACCTGTTAGGATTCTGGTGAAGCGTGATGAGCTTACCTTAGAAGGTATAAAGCAGTTCTATGTGAATGTTGACAAAGAAGATTGGAAGCTCGAAACACTCTGCGACCTGTATGAGACCTTAGCCATCACTCAGAGTGTCATCTTCGTGAACACACGGCGCAAAGTTGATTGGCTCACTGACAAGTTGCGAGGCCGGGATCATACAGTTTCAGCCACACACGGCGACATGGATCAGAACACGAGGGACATCATAATGCGCGAGTTCCGCTCTGGATCATCCCGAGTGCTCATTACCACGGACCTGTTGGCGCGAGGGATCGACGTCCAACAGGTTTCCCTAGTCATAAACTATGATCTCCCTACTCAGCCTGAGAATTACCTCCATCGCATTGGTCGTAGTGGACGGTTCGGGAGGAAAGGAGTGGCCATCAACTTTGTTACCAAGGAGGATGAAAGGATGTTGTATGACATTCAAAAGTTCTACAATGTGGTAATAGAAGAGCTGCCATCAAATGTTGCTGATCTCCTCTAGACAAGTTTGTGTTTGTAGCTAGCATTTTTAAGTGATTTTAATACTTTTTGTGTTGAGATTTTGAGATAGAAGTTTTTGCAGTGTTTTTTTTGGATTCTTCCTCCCCTCCTAACAGGTTTTATACGTCAGTTTAATGTTGTCTTTTTGTTATTTGAGGTTTAGTGTTTGGTGTTCTATTTTGTGTACTCGGATTAATTCATTAAAGTAAAACGCGAGAATTTCATTTGGAGATGCTGGAAAGCGTTATATCCGCGACGAATCACAATGACAAAATCCAATTTAATCAATATTCATCATATTATAATGTTTCTTCAATCTTAATTAACTCAGGGAAAAACACAATGTGAGGATGAAACAGTAATAGGTTAGACTGGTGAAAAAAAACCTTTTTTTTTTTCTGAATTTGGTAAGTACATTTTATAAAAGAGCCAGTTAAATTAAAATAATGTACTATGTGTAACTCTTTATTGCAAGATGACAAAGCGAAGTTCAATATCAATGCGTCGTACTATGTTGAAATGAAAATGAAAGGTTGAGTGTGAAATTTAGAAGTGAGAGAAATTGAGATTTCAAATGTATTATGGGGTTAATTTTCAATTTAATACTTACATGTCACTATCTCTAAGTATCTATCTTTTTTTTATTATTTAAAAGAAAGAAATTGTAGCCTAAAACTTCCCCCAGCTTTCGTCCTACAAGATGGTGTATGTATGATCAAAATACACTAGCAACAACTTGCAGAAAAGTTAGGAAGATAACGACAATTATGGTGCATTTGTTAAAATTAAAAATTCTCAAATTATACCAAACCAAATAAGCTTCCAGATGCTGGGGAAATTTGTCTCTTTGTCTATATACAAAACTATGTTCTGCAATAAACGAATAAACTTTAAAATTTTACTTGACATGTCTCATTTATGAAATTGAAATATTACAGGTAAAGACGATTTTTAGTTTTGACAGAGAACCATGAGTATTGCCCGTTGGTGGAAAACAATAGTATTAAAATATAGTTTTATGTTTGTAAATGAAGATTTGACATTTAACACATCATCAAATCAAATATATTAAAGGGAAAAAGACACGCATTTTAAGTTTCCCCAACCCCAATACTCAGATTAAGCATGATAATCTCAACCTTAATTAAGGAACGAAGATCAATTACACAACTCACAAATGTTTATTAGATTTTATTTTTTTTAAAAAAGAGAAGATCAATTTCACACGTTAAAAATCCGCATCAAAGGCTAACACTTTCCATACAGGGGACTCGTGATAGAGCCAGTCAGTAACCCAATCCCGAGAGCCTGCCCTTTTCCAAATACTTTGACCATGACCCGGACCTCCTCTTCTTTTTTTAATTTTATCAAATTAATTACGTCATCTCTTTAGAATCTCTTTTTCTGTCTCCTCTAATAATATCCCCATGGCCCACAACCCACCCCGTATACACGACTTGTACCCAACGCATCACATCTTCATCTTGTACCCAATCTTTTTCCGGCTGTTTTTGTAATTTTACGTGTTTTTAATTTTTTTTCCCTTTTTCTTCTTCTTTTTATTTTTATAAAACACGCGGTTGCCCGCACACACACACGCACCTATTAGAACCTTCCAAGCGGCGGCTCCTCCGTCGGCGGCATTCCGCCAGATCCTCCTTCCTCCATTTCTCGCTCCCCTTCTTACCACCACCACCACCAGGGAGAGTATATACCTTAAGAATTAAGAATTTATTCTTTACGCTCCCGGCTGCACCCTATTATTTTTATTATTAATTCTTTTATTGTCAAGATTTATCAACACGCATGAAAGTACACAACCGACCTGAATTTTCTTTCCCATCGCCAATATTTTAATGCTTTAAAAGCCATACATACTTCTCGACCTTTCCCCCAAAATTCGTCTCCCTTATCTCTCTTTTCTGCATCACCGGAGCTACGCCAAACAGTTTTCTGAGTTTTCTCTGCTTTTTTTTTTTTTGGTTATTTATTTGTTTGGGGAGGAGTTTTAAAACAGTTTGTTGAGAGCTTGAAATTGGTGTAATGGCGATCATGGAGTCGCCGGAGAGTGTTGGAGCCGGTGCCGCGGCGACGACTACGACGACGACTACGAGTGTTATTTCCAGCGCGGGGAATGCGAATTGTGAGTTGAATTACGATCGGAGCGGTTCTGTTAGGAGGAGACCGAGTGTTGCCGCGGCGTTGAAGGAGGTGGTGAAGGAGTCGGAAGCGGAATCTGATTCTAGTTTCAAGGAGATTTACACGAATGATGACAGTAAAAATGAGGTTGTTAATGGTAATAGTTGTAATGGTGAACTCGAAGTGACGAGCCAGAGTGGCGGAAAGGACGAGAAGGAGAAGGATAAGGATGGGAATAGCGAGGGCAGAGGAGGCGGAGCTGAGTCGTCCTCCAAGTTCACTTATAGGCCTTCCGCACCAGCTCACCGGAGAATCAAGGAGAGTCCTCTCAGTTCTGATGCCATTTTCAAGCAGGTACACAACTGCCTAATGAATTCCATGTCTTTGATTTACTTGGAAAAAAAAATAATCAAGAGTTTTATTCGCTGTCGGAGCTAAAAATTCTTGTTCAGTTCAGTTAAGGTGGGCGGGCTAAGAAGTTTTTGTTTTTTTTTTTTTTAAATAATAATTTGGAGTCTCCATGAAAAATTGCATTGGAGGCCTCAACCCGTTAGAGTATTTGAAAGATAAAAAAGAAAACGAACTTCCACATTTCACAAGTGTACAAGTGGAGTGATGATAGATGGGGCTGTGGTATTGGGAATACACTGAACTGTATAAGAGAATGTGGGGGAATTTTAAAACTACTGGCTATGACTAGAGAAAGTCTGCATCAAGAATAAATGGAAATGGCTTCAGTTTTCCCAATATCCCACTCTCTCTTAGACTTCTAGCTCTAGCAAAACTCTCATTTCATGTTATGTCGAGCATATTTTAGTGACTCGTCTGCTGTTGGATAAAAGTGCTTGGTGAAGGTTGACTGGCAATAGTTGGACTCTCTCTATGGTTTACTTATTGATTTTTGTCCTTAATTTTATACTAGTACAAATGACCTAGCAATTTGTCAGTGGTGGAAGAAATGCCGCATGTTTAGTTTGGCTGAAAACATCTTTACTTCAATGCTAAGTTTAATGGTATGTTTTGGTACTGGTACTGATGATTTTTTTTCCCTGCAGAGCCATGCAGGTCTTTTTAATCTGTGTATAGTGGTACTTGTTGCTGTGAACAGCCGGCTTATCATTGAAAACTTGATGAAGGTGTGTTGCTTTTCTAGTAAATATAGACAACTAGTGTGCACTGTTTGTTAGTTATTCTGCAAGACTACCACAGTTTTTTGCACTTCTTGTGCCAAAATTTAGAGAATTCTAGTACTTCACTGATTTTTTGCCTTGCTTTCATTGTTGCAGTATGGGTGGTTAATTAGAACAGGTTTTTGGTTCAGCCCGCGGTCGCTAGGGGATTGGCCACTGCTTATGTGCTGGTATTTAGTCCAAAAACTTAGAGCTTCATTTCCTTGACTTCAGAAAACCACAATGTAGAAGATTTCTTCTTCATGGAGAGAAGTGTCTAAACTTTTATGGTTTTAATGACGATCTTGCAGTTTAAGTCTCCCGGTTTTCCCCCTTGCTGCATTCTCGGTTGAAAAATTGGTCCAGAAAAATTATATATCTGAACCAGTAAGTTTACATTCCTTCATCATTTTGATTGTTAAGACTGTTACAATTTTTTATTTTTATTTTTAATTTTTTTGGTGTTTTGAATCAGTTGTCGCACTGTTTTTAATGTTTCTTTGTGATATTGACTGATCCTTTGGAATTTTGATAAACTTTTGATATTGCATACATTCAACTTACATTTATTGTGGAAAGAAAAGATTGCATGAGACTATTTGTTTTAGGTGATTTCTGTTGTTTCTTTCATACTAGATCAAATATTCTGTTAGAATTTTTATCGAGAAATAGTTTCTTGCACTCCTGGTGTTTGCTGCTGTCCTCATTTGATGGTAGCAAGCAAACTGATTATTAAGTTGTAGAATCGCTGTTTGTCAAATTAGTTTGCAAATGCTCCAGAATTTTATCTGGGTTTCTGTTTGTTTCTGTTTCGAGCACTTTGTGTATCTACTTTCTTAAGAGTCCTCTGGGACCAATTTATCTGTCCTTCTTCCTGATGTAAATGCTAACAGATGTTATATTATTCTGTATTTTCAGGTGGCGGTTTTTCTTCATGTTGTAATAAGTGCAACTGCAATTTTGTATCCTGTTGTTGTCATTTTGAGGTTTGTCTTCACTTTATGGGACTGTTATCTTTACTGTTGTATTAGATCAATTTGAGGTTTTCCTTTACTTGTGTTTTGAAACTTGTAATGGTTTGTCTTCACCTTATGGTGGATATTAATCAGAATTGTAATCATGATACTGAAAATTCTGTTGGGAGGTGTTGTGTGTGTATTTGTAGCATACATATGTTTTGCATTGCTGATGATTTTCTAAAATTAGTAGTTATGATCTAAAATGCACAGGTGTGAATCTGCTGTACTCGCGGGCGTGATTTTGATGCTGTTTGCTTGCATCGTTTGGTTAAAGCTGATATCTTATGCCCACACAAATTATGACATGAGAGCACTTTCGAAGTCACTTGAGAAGGTAAAACTGGCAGCTTTTTTGTTATCTTTTGATTCTGATTTTCTTCCCGGAGTTCATTTGTGTATATTCGTATGTAGCACGATTATATGAAATGAGAAGGAAAATTGGTGTTGTGACTATCTTTCCTGTGCTACTTGTGTACTTCAATTGTAATCTGCTTTCCTTAAGTTTGATGTAGGACTATTCTAAAATGCTGAATGGTTAGTCAAAATTATTTCCCCCTAGATTCTGTGGTTAATCACATTTGAAGCGCTGAAAAATTTCTTGGGAACTTTGTGATTGGAGTTGCAAGTGATTTGATTTGGAGAATGGGTTCTCGAAACATGTACATGTGAAGTTATTTAACCCGTTTTGCAAGTCCTTAGCGTTTTGATTATGTAAGCCCATGTGAGTGTTTTAATTCACATCTCTTTTTAACAATAGGGAGAAGAGGTCCCCAGTTATTTCGGCACAGATTGCACCTATGATATAAGCTTCAAGGCTTTGTTATACTTCATGGTTGCTCCGACGTTGTGTTACCAGGTTAACACCCCAGGCATTTATCATTACTTCAACTATCATTTGCAATTTATGGCAACTCTTTTTATAAAATAACTAAATGTTGGTGTAACAGTTGTCATTATACGGATAATTTGTTGGATTTCTGCAATTTGCTACAACTATCTTATGCACTAAAATTTGCAGACAAGCTATCCGCGCACGACTTGCATACGGAAGGGTTGGGTTGTGCGCCAACTAATTAAGTTGATTATCTTTACCGGATTAATGGGGTTTATCATTGAGCAGGTTAGTCCCTTCAGGTTGTAATGAAATGTATCTAACCGGACGTGACCAGCTGACTTCTTGTGTTCTTCTGCAGTACATTAACCCCATTGTACGGAACTCTCAACATCCTCTGAAAGGAAACTTTCTTTATGCTATCGAAAGGGTCTTGAAGCTTTCCGTTCCAAACTTATACGTTTGGCTGTGCATGTTTTACTGCTTTTTTCATCTTTGGTAAGCCATCTCTCTTCAGTTGGAAATTTGTGGATGAATTTTCTTGTCTAGTTGATAGATTATCTCATTCAGAAGATTATGTTAGTTTCTAGTATTTTCATTTGCCAACAAATTTGCTCTGATTATACTTACATGCAGTGCTTTGATTTAGGCTAAATATACTTGCAGAGCTTCTGCGTTTTGGTGATCGTGAATTCTACAAGGATTGGTGGAATGCAAAAACAATTGAAGAGGTTGGTCACGATAAAGTCATACTTCTTTATTTACTTGATCTCCGCTTTGTTGGGTGTTGACTGTAGCTTCTTGTCTGCTTCTCTCTTTTTACTATTTTGGAACTGATTGGAGTTTATTTTCTCTTGCTTCATGTCATTTTGCCTCTGGGCCATGCTAGTATTGGAGAATGTGGAACATGGTATGCACTACAATCTGCTATAACGCTGCTGTTTTTTCTTCTGTATTTTTCTGAGTTCCCAAAGTATAATTTATTTGTATCGATGTTATCTCAAAACTCAATATGGAAAATTTTTCTGGACAAAGGTAGTATCATATATCTCGGCTGTATTATTTTCATCCTGTAACTTTAAGTTTTCCTTGGTAGTTATCAACGGAGCAGACAGGGCACTTCTTAATTTTGGACTGTAACTCGTTTAATTCTGGCAGATCTAAGAAATTTATCTTTTGAGAGTTCGAACATAATTGAAAGGAGCTGAAAAAACCTTCTTGTGGAAACTTCAGGCCAAATAGATCCTCTAGGGCTTTCCTGGAACTCGTAGTATTCCTGCTATTGAACTCCATATTTGAGTTTAATTTTGGTCTAGGGCCTAGTTCACTGGCAGGTTTTCCCTTTTCAGTAGACCATTATTTTGTAGGTGACCATAATTAGTTCTGAGTCTAAGTGCTTCATAACCTCAAGAAAGGTAATGGTGTTTGTCATATTCTAATTTACATCATTCTTCGGCATGCTGGACTGTAGTTTCCCCAGTATAACCTAAATCAATGTCTCTCGTGAGTTATTACTGATTGAATCTTTGTTCGGTCGCAGCCTGTTCATAAATGGATGGTTCGCCATATTTACTTTCCATGCTTGCGCAATGGGATTCCCAAGGTAATCTTTCTCCTACTTTGCAGTCTGGTTTGAAAAGTTTGTTTATCCAGTTGCTTTTGTTGGAGTGTAAATTTGTAGTCTATTTTTGTACTAGTTCATCTAAATGATCAAAATTTCGTGTTCTGCAAGTTCATACTTCGCCTCTTATTTCTCTCTCTCATTTAGAACTCCCGTTTGGTATGCTTAGCTTCGTAATTTTATACATTAAGCACTGATGAACCATTTTTAGGGGCATGCTGTGATTTTTGCCAAGTGTCACTGTTTCAGCCTGTGGACAGACCTTAAGTAGATTAACTGTTATGGGTGGGATCTTTTCCTGCAGGGTGGTCAGCTATTTGCTTTGTTATCTTATCATTTGAGTTTTGTATGTGGAAACACAATAGCGTTCCTTTATGGTGTGTTGCATTTTTCTTTAGTGAAAGCATGTATAGTAGAAATAATTTAAATACGGATGGTGCACCTGGAATTGTTAGTTCCTGAGTTTTATTCAATGCAGTTTGACAATGTTTTGTGATCCTGACTTATTCCTTTGGGTGCAGGGGGCTGCAATATTGATTGCCTTTCTAGTATCAGCCATCTTCCATGAGGTATGGTGTTATTCATGTTATCAATCCGTGGGAGATGCATGAATAGATGACCCAATGTGTTTGTGTTACTTTGTTGATTGCTCATTTGTATATTTTGCAGCTGTGCATTGCTGTTCCATGTCACATATTCAAGTTTTGGGCATTTATTGGTATCATGTTTCAGGTAGTTGCGTTTACTTGTATGGTTTTGCATCTTTCTGAAGATGTCTAATGTATCATTATGTGCTTTTCGTTTGGGCTGCATCTGACCAAGCGGATCCCTTTATTTTGAGCAGGTTCCATTGGTTATATTGACAAATTATTTGCAAGCCAAGTTCAAAAATTCTATGGTAGGTCCCCTTTTGTTTGTGGCGGTGGCTCTTTTATCCTGTATGACTCTTTTATCCTATATTTTTACAGTATCTGTTCATTTTAAATGGAAGTTAATTGATAAATGTTTTGCAGTTTTATGATTTTATCTAGTGAATAAAAGCATAGTCTTAGATTGTGTGCAACGTGTGATCGTGTCTCGGTCTCATTAGAAAAAGAAATAGTACGCTTCTTTAAATACAAAATAAGTTGCAATGCATAAAATGAGTGATTTATTACGTCCTCCTCACAATAGGTCCTGTTTGTTTAGTTTTAACAGGACTATTATTATAGGATGGAAAAAGTATCATAGTTTATCAGTTTATGCCTTTAGAAAATAGCCGTCTGAATATTGTCATATTACAACTTTGGAGGAATGTATGAAAACTAAGATGGGAGGGGGTTATGCTGGTTTGGTACTTTTCGTTAACCTATTTACATACTGTTACAGAAGCTTTTCTGCCGAGATTGGTTTCTTCTGCTCTCTCCATTTTGTGATAACACTGTTTTTATTGCTGCAGGTCGGGAATATGATGTTTTGGTGCTTTTTTTGCATTGTTGGTCAACCAATGTGTGTATTGCTTTATTATCATGACTTGATGAACAGAAAAGGTAAATCAACATAACCACATCAATAGGAAAGATGAACTTGTTTGGTGATGAAATTGAAATGGGGGGGACGGACTTGATGGATTCAAGTGGCCCAAAGGTCCTCGCAATAGTAACCCTTATCCGCAAACTCACACGCTGGCATCAGTACTTGGACTTTCAGTGGTTTTTATTATTGCCTTTGTGATACATACTGGCCATGGGGTTGGTGTAATTTGTAGTAAATCAATTTGGGCTGACAGTTTTGTTCTGAGATGTGCCATTAACAATGGCACTGAATGCACCCAATGAGAAGCGACAAGTTGTAAATTACAGTGAGATTGAGAGTCATGAGTTTGTACCTTTCAGAAGCCTGTAAATTCATTTTCACATGACAGATATGGTTCTTGTTGAAACTTGAAAGTGTTTTGCAGGCTTATGCCTTAATTGGCCTAAATTTCGTAGATATTTCCACTCTTCTGCATAGGAATGCTTTGTTTGTTTAGCTTCAGAAGTTGGTAGTTTGTAGTTTGCGCACGTCGGAACTCTTGATATTGGGGATTATATGTTGATATTCATAATGGATTTGTTCTAGGGGTCATAATAATGGATTGGTTAAACGGAGCACCATACATTAATCATGTTTCATTTCCAGAATGATCTACTCATATGTCTGGATCATGTTTACCAGAGTGATACTGATCTGATCTGATTTACAAAGACTAGAGACACCAAGGCACCTGTAGAAACATCTTACAAGGACTAAGACTAGGTACATTCATTCAGTGCATTATGAAGAGTTAAAAGAACAATTCGATTAATGTTTCCCGCTTATAGGTTGCATCGTTTGAAAATGCGGTTTCTTATAGGATGATCTTATCCCGGAGAAACGCGATCTTAGAGTCTCTATTAGTTTTATGGAGTGATACGAGTTGACTTAAAAGGACGTATAAACAAAAGACTTCACAATTGGACTGTTGATTGATTGATGATCATTTACAAAATTGGAGATTCCTAACATACCAAAAGACAACAGCAGCAAGCCCAAATTTTGCTGTGGTGCCAATTGCAATTTGAGTAAATGTGCTAAGCCGGCGCTGATTGGTTTGGACGTACCGGCTGCACATGATAACTACTCCTCCCTTACTAGTCTCTTTTCTAATTAGTCTTTTCTAGTAGGCCACCGA
Source organism: Oldenlandia corymbosa var. corymbosa (assembly GCA_949775105.1). Lineage (NCBI taxonomy): Eukaryota > Viridiplantae > Streptophyta > Magnoliopsida > Gentianales > Rubiaceae > Oldenlandia > Oldenlandia corymbosa. Next base: position 31,475,705 of record OX459120.1, on the reverse strand, counting down.
CATAACGAAACCACTCCCTTCAATGCATCAGGCCATCTCCACTCTATAAACCCTCCCCACTCTTTAGCATCTTTTCCTGTTGTCAAAAATTGTAACAGGGTCAAGGGTCATTGTTAGTAAAAGAAAAGTTTTGATCTTTGGAGTTTTCTCTGCTATGGAAGAATTCAGATCTAACTCGTACAGTGATGGACGGAACTATCAATTGGAGAGGTACGATTACGGCAGCAAAACCTACTCTAACCCGAACCCAGTTGGGCTACAAGATCTCAGATGTTACAGTGCTTCGTATGCATCATCTTCGGCAGCAAATAATGCCCAGATGGAGATGCCTAAAGATGTGAAGTTCAAGAAAGGGAAGTCCACTAATGGGAGTATCTCCAAAAGTTGGAGCTTTAGCGATCCTGAGTTGCAGCGGAAGAAGAGGGTTGCTAGCTACAAGGTTTATGCTGTTGAAGGTAAAGTCAAAGGGTCTTTCAAGAAGAGCTTTCGGTGGATTAAAGAGAGGTACACTAAAGTGGTCTATGGTTGGAGATGATCGCCATAGAGATATATATATATATATATATATATATATATATATATATATGTATTTGCTCTGTTTGTTTTGCTGAGCTGTCATATCTCTGTGTCTTCTGATGCATGGAATTCCTGGCTAGGGAGGAATTGGATTTTGACGAGTGTAGAAGGTTGTCAGTAGCCTTGAATTTTACTGTAAAATAATGCTTATGCATGTGATCAATTTGTCTGCTGACTCTGCTCTATGCTAAATTTACTAATATTTAATTCCTTCCTCAACTTTTGCAACATCATTGTGTTTTTTTTTTCTCCCGTATGGTGAAGATATGCTATTGCCTTTGATTCTTATACTGAATATCTGCTAAGTGGATGTGGCTCCTCAGGAGTGAGGGAAAACTTTATAATTAGGTATATATTTTTGCTCTGCATTTGATTGAATTGCTCCTAGAAGATTTACATGTCATTAGTTCGTGTAGAGGGTTTTTTGGGAATTGAACTAATTACCTATGCTCTCTGAACTTATAAAGGTTAGGCACTCTTTGCTTGCAGACATAGTTTTAAGCAAATTCTTAGCTCTTGTTCACTTGTGGTCCTTTATATTCAATTGGGAGTTGATGAACTTAGCTTAGCTTCTAGCTACGTTACAGCTTGGCTGGTTTCTCAAGATTCTTGATTATTTCATTTCCTAATGTTAGCAATGAACAGTGGTCAAATAGGATCATTTTCTTGTCGAGACCCCTTACTCTTCATCTTCATGCTCTAATTTATGAATGATGTGGAGCAGCAGTTACTGAGTTTGAGTCAGAGAAACTAGAGGGCCTTATTGGGTTGTAGTGTCTTTCGTCAACCATGTGTTATCGGTTGAAGATTGTGAGGTTTTATCTAGTTTGTATTCCTGGTTTTTCTAATAATCATAGCCAAAAGGACGTAAAATCAAACTAATGTGGTTAGGGCAGGGGGATAATTCATATGAAGCAAAATGGCACAGTCTCCCGCTGAATATTGTGGCTTTGTTTCGAACTCTCTTGTTTTCAGCCTGCTTCCTAGTACTGTGGATATAATTATTTTTTGCTAATAGCTATGATGCTTATACATAACCCTTTTTCTTTGATATCTTAGAGACGGGTTAATAATGGGCTCATTTGAATGTAATTGTTGCATACAGAGGCGCTTCTGTATGGTTTTTGATACTATGGCACAGAAAATCCTTTTACTGAGTCTTGCTATAAGAATTTCTGCTCCGTTACTCTGGGTTTGTGACTTGTAGTTGCTTGTAATGACTGGTTGATATGGACTTGCCCTATTGTTAACCGACCGGATCTAGCATTAGTATACCTACCCTGCACTCTTTGTGAATAAACCTGCACCATGTGGTCAATTCCAGCTGCTGTGTTTTTGTCCTCTGTTGCTTTATAGCACGTCTGTATATGGGGCTGAGATGCTAACGTTAAATAGGATCCAAGTCCTTCTTGGTGCATGCATTCTCTGTCATCTGTCTCTCCAGCTCAAGGGAGCTGCTGGCAGGCCTTACTTACCTTCCACACTAGAAAGCCAACTTCACTTTACTTGTGATAGTGCGGAAGACATTAGGGGTGCTACTGCAGATCGCATTCTGCTCTCTGCCTTGAACTAAGATTTAAAACAAGTTCCACTAATTACATTTGAGACTACTTCATAATCTTTACCAGCTGCGCCATCGGCTGTGGCGAAGCATATCCCCTTTCTGGCCATCTTAGCGGCTTCCAGGCACGGCCAAAGAGACCAACCAGAATATTTTCTGGAAAAAAAAAGAAGAAGAAGAAATCGAGATGAATTAAAAGTGGAACTACTACGTAACAGATCACAGAGCAGAAAAGAACGAGGAAGAGAACAAGGAAAAGGAGCCAAAGTGGAACTGGGTCAGTCCAGATCACTGGGGTAATCTAAAAATCATATCTTCTGATCATTCAGTTGAAATTATTTCAGAAAGACAGATGCATAGCTAAATTCAGATTGCCCAATAATTCCCTTCAATCAATCCCCCCAAATACCATCCACGCGAAATAAGGGTGGATCGTCTGTTAGGAAGTCCCACCCTCAGAAATTCACTGCTTCTAGTTCTTGGTAAGTAAGTCCCCGTTGTAAAGACTATCGTACACAATGTTGATAAAATCAATCATAAATTCAAGCCCCAGAAGCATCAAAACCAAGCATTATTTTCTACTCTTTATTCCTTTTTTTTTTAATTAAAAAAAAAAAAGAAAAAGAAGAAGAAAAACTTTTTCTGCAGTTGTTTCAGCAAAGGGGCGCAGTTCCTCCCACAAGGTTGTTTCCTTCTATTTTTGCGAGGCAGAGTGCATTTGTTTGGAAGCCACGTACTAAGTTCAGAGCTCAACCAGGAAACGGACAATAAAAGTAGCACAGAATGAGTATTTTGTTCGTGAATTTAACCCCATCCAACAGAGATGTTTTAATTCGTTCTCCAAAAAAAAAAAAAAAAAATTTCCTTGCCCTGTTTTACTGTTTCCATCTCCGTGGGCATGGCACCCTCAACCGTCTGGCTTTCCAATTCAATAAATCTGTTAAAAGTGATGGATGCTCCTGCTGCTGCTGCTGCTGCAACTGAAAGTCGCGAGATGGATTTGTATCCCTATTCCCTAGTACTTAGCTTGATGAAATGATTAATATGCAGAAATGGAAACAGAAAACGAGAACATTTCTAATCATGTTGCTAATTCCCCATTCTATTTAGGAGGAAATGTTGCTATTTTGAACTCTGACTAAAATTAGTTGTTGTTCCTAACTGTGGAACTCTAGTCCACTGAAAAAAAGAAGGCACTGGCTTTAAGAATCAAATGCTACTATTCCTTCCATTCCATTTTAATAAAAACTTTTACTTCATGGAACCGCACCAAACTCTCACACTTGTAAAAGAACGAATAGCATTTGCTAAGACAGTTCTGCAACTAAGATGTCGATTTCGTTCAATGAACGGAAACAAGATGTAACCTATTACATGAAGCTTCTGGCCTCCTATATTCCTATGTTAAATCAGTAATTTGATCCAGAAAGCAAGATTGCATACACGAAGTTGGAAAAGAAAAATATGTTCCGACATTTCCATGGATGGTTTCTTTTACAATCGAAACCTGAACATGGGGGGACTAAAAATCACACCCTAAAGAATTAAATTAAAATGGTAGGAAGCAACTACCTTTTGTTGCCACTTTTTCTTTTAATTAAAAATGCAAGGAAAAGGAAATTTTAATAGAAAATTTTAATAAAAGACGTTACATAAATGTCTGCCCTGGTTTAGGCAAAGGCCAAGGTCCAGGGCCTGTGGAAGAAATGAGAAAGGTGGCGACAAATCATTTGACATGTCAAAAATCCGAGTTCTACACGGCCTGCAACGCAGAGACACGTTTCAAGGTTTCTTCATACACAGTTTTCCCTGATACGATTAAAACAGTTACTCTCGTCACTCACTTAAAAAACAGAGCAGAGATTGAGATTCAAGAGTATGTCCAAAAACTCAAGACAGAGCTTCATCTCTTTTGTCCTCCATTTGCGCATTCTGGTACTCCTTTTTATTTTCAATCTGCACTTTTCAATACCACAACTTCCAGAAAAATGCAACTTCCAAGAGCTTTCTAACGATTTTTATATGATATCACACGACATTCATGATGTACAAGAATGTAAAATGTAAGTATTCAGGAATGAACCACCTCAATCATCAAATCGTAGGCTCTCTATTCCTTTGAGTGCAGAATCAAAGTTCTTCCCACTAGAATTAATCTTGCCCGCCGAAATGTGCCTGGGGTCTGAGGATCCAACAAGCGGAGATGTCCTTTGTCCACTAGACGTTTTCTGCGCTGTTCCTGAACTAGGCTCGGGTGTCCGAGATCGGCTAGGATCAGACTCATTTCCTAGTGCAAATGTATCACGACTACCAGTGATAGCACTTTTTCTCAACGACCCACTAGATCTACCAAGGAAGGTAGAGTTTGATAACTGCAAAAAAACAGGTCCAGTTATAAAATACTATACTCACAGTGCAGACATTATAAATCTCGTCTAAGAGACCCGTCGTCAAAGCTGAAGTTATCAAGTTCAAAAAAAAACATCATGCCAAAGAGAAATCCAACAGAATGCTTTACAACTGAAACAACTCAAGGAAAGGTCCTTACCACAATAATAAGTAAAAAGAACATTAAAAAGTGATAATAATAAATAAAATGGAAAACTCTAGCTGGATATGATTACAAATAAATAAATTAAACAACAATTCATCTTCGACGCAGAGAACAACAAAAATCCCATCAACCAATGCTGGATGAAAATGACAAAAAAAGAAGAGCCACAAGGGAATAAAAATAATAGCAAATGATAGAGGACTAGTTTTGCATGAATCTGGAGTACAAGAAAGGTAATGCAGAACAAGTAACACAAAATTAAACACAAAGCGTGAAATAAATATGCAACATTAACAACTAACCATAACGTCTTTGCTTGTTGAATCATTCGTGATAGGGCTCTTCTGCTTAGATAGATTGCCTGAATTTAAAAGTTGACCAGATCTCCTTCGTGAAGGATCTGCTGACGAAAACCCAGCTTGTCTTCCATCTTCTTCACCTGCGAATAGTCAGGAAAGCAAACAACAAGATGTCAATGTACGCGAATCTTTTTCTTAACTACAAGGAACATAGAGAAAATAAGGGAAACTAAGGCAACGGATAGCGATACTAAGGGTAAAAGGATTATATGCACATCATCACAACAGGACGCATCCTTTGAGGATTTTGAGGGAAGCATTTTTACAACAAATAAAATTAGAGTACCTTGCTGCCTCTCAATGTTGGGAATAGCCGGGGGCATTCCTGAGCTTGTTGCCGCACTAGGGCCCTAAAACAGTCGAAAAAAAAGAAGTTCATATAGCACTCAAATGTTAGCAGGTTAAAAGAACAAAAAGAGCAGTATATTAAAACACTTACAAGAGCACGAGAAGGAGGAGCAGCAATCTGTGACTGTTGATACTTCAGGATTGTCCAATCAAAAACATAATCAAACTGGAACCCTAAACACAATGCAAGGGGGTTAAGTGCACGTCTTATTTAAGAGAATAACTTTCATGAAGCGCTCATGACAGAAACAATAATCTCGAAAATACGACTCAAGACCATATTCGTTCAAACCTTCACGAATGAAAAGATCCCGGAATATTCGCTTCAGATAGGCATAATCAGGTTTATCCTCAAAGCGAAGTGATCGACAGAAGTGAAAATAAGACGCAAATTCAGACGGATAACCCCTGCACAACGCCTACAGAATAGCAAATCATCAATTAAGTATCTCACAGGAGAAAAGATCTCAGCCTAATTGATCAAGAGGAGAAAAGATAGAAAAGATATAACCACATTAATACACACGCACACATCATCCAAGAAGTACCTCAATAGAAGTTGAGACCTTCTTTTCACTGATTTTTTCATACTTTTGCTTCTTGGTACCAGCTTTCAGCCCCTGCCATGGAAGACTAATAAAGCAATGGGGTGTCAATAGAGCTTAACAGTACGTGTAAGGGATAAAAGGAGGGATAATACCAAAAACTTCACCTTCCTCTCAAGAAATACATAAGAACATATCCAAGAGATTCCAAATCATCCCTCCTGCTTTGTTCTGACCAAAAAAAAAAAAAGAAAAAGAAAGTTACAAGAGGATTACATGGAGACCTAGAAAATCACATTCGCAGCATAGAAGTTGAGTAAACCACAAAGTAAAATTAATAGATAAATACTAACCAATCCCAAGGTGGGTATTCATGCTAGCATATCTAGCAGTTCCAGTCAAATTCTTGTTTTCCCTGCAATGATTAGGGCGAGACAAGATGTTGAGATTTAAAAAATTGCAGCGGAAAACTAAGCGTTCATATGCCTATTAGCATGGTAGAAATTCAGTCCTCAAAAGTACTGGAACATAAATATCTTAATAGAGGCTCAGAAGTTAAAAGAGAAAAGCAGACAACAACAAATTTAGCCCCTTGGATATAAGGATGGCAAAACAATGATTCAGCAGATGTAAACAGATTCTTAAACAAAAGAAAGAATTGGTAATGGTTAGCAACTTGTTAGTGGAAGAAAATGCGAACACTATTCTCTTTCATCCAAATATGAGCTACACTTCGAAGAGAGGAGCTTAAAGAATATAGCACAGAAAGATCCACAACTACATTTCCTGCGTTTTTAACCTAAATGCTCATAGTGGCATATTTTCCTTTAAAAAGAGTCATAAAAAGAACGCCAAACATGATTATACACATGTGCTTCTGTGAACCAGTGGAGATGATCAGACGACAAAGATTTATAACAAAATTCAGATGAGAATTACAATGATAAAAGAAAAACACGTCAGCAAATTCTGAAACTAAAGGCATGTGCAGCAAACATGAAAGATGCTCACCCTACAGATCAACATAAAGAAGAAGCAACAACAAACGTCGCATGTATCCATTTTGCTCTGCCAAAACACATTTTATTTTACAAAAATTATGTCCATAATATTTTTCCTCTTTTTTCACGAGTCATCTAATCATATGAATTGAGTCCCCATCAACAAATGACCGCCGCAAGCTAGAAATGTTGGATAACACACTTTACCCAGTCAAAAAAACTGCCTTCAGAACAGTACTAACAATATACTAGCATGAAAAGAGTTCACCATATAACTACATGAAGACATAATCATTCTCACCTGTAAGGAATATGTTGGTGGGTTGCAGTATCTCTATATTTCTTAGCCAGACCAAAATCAATAATATAAACCTGCGAGATGAAGAAGGCAAGCCACCAGGAAAATTAGAAACTAAACAATTGTGTGTTTATGATAAAAGGAAAGAAAACACCAACATGTCATTGCAACCTGGTTTGCACGACGTCCTAAGCCCATAAGAAAATTGTCTGGCTTTATATCACGGTGTAGAAATGATTTTGAATGAACAAATTCAACCCGGTTGATCTGAAATGACATCATAAAAAGTCCATCACTATATAAGAACTTTAAGAAATAACCATTAAGTCCCAATCAAATCAAAGAACTGACCATTTGATCAGCAAGCATGAGAACGGTCTTCAAAGAAAGTTTCCGACTGCAAAAATTGAATAAATCCTCAAGGCTAGGGCCAAGCAAATCCATCACTAGGACATTGTAGTCTCCTTCAACTCCAAACCATCTCACATTTGGAATTCCAGCTGCACATTAACCAACCATAAATAAAAAACAGCCTTTACGATCAAAATCTTATCAAATACAAATGGGAAAAAAATGTCCAACTCATTACTTCCTCCCTGCAGAATTCTGTATAGCTTTGACTCATATAGTAGTTGAGGATGCTTCGTCTTCACATTTTCCTGAGCACAGTTTAACGAAAAGTTTAAATCAAAGAAATTTTGAGTAAGAAACAACATATTACCAGAAATTACAAGGTAATTCCAGCAGCTTCAGCAAAAAGGAATTCAAAGATACACTCATCAAAAAGCACTTCCCCCATACAATTAAGATAGTCCATTCTATTTAACTATATCAATAACAGAACAACACATAATCAAAAAGCAATCGCTCCTAGTAAATAAGTGATGTCTCGCCATGGGGTTTAAAACAGTCATAAAAAGCATTTCCATTTAGACTGATTCCATGCCTTCATCTAAACTATAAAATCCCAGCTCCATTATAACCTTGAAATCTTAAAAAGTGCAGCTTGAAGTACTCAGTTTTGATTTAAACATAAGGAGAACAGAACAGAGGGGAATAGAAAATGAAGGAAAAAAAAACACTAATTTCTATTTTTTAAAATAAACACGCAAACAGACACACAATCAACTGCTTCTAAGGCTAAAAATATATAAAGGTAGACATGAATCATCGTTAAAAACAGAAGAAACCACGGAGTTCAAAATTAAATAAAAAGTAAAATAGAAAAGAAAAAAAAAAAAAACCCCACATACCAGTTTGATTGCAACTTCTTCATTCGTCTGGATATTAGTCCCTGCACCGCGCGACAACCAAAAAAAAAAAAAAATCCCAGAAGAACATAAGAAATCATGGCTGTTCACCAAGTAAATTTTCAATTGGTAAAAAAGTTAACAGGAAATTAACAAAAGAATGAAAAAAAAAAGTCAAGAGCCAAACCCAAGTAGATCTCCCCAAATGATCCGCTGCCAATTTTCCGACCGAGCCGATACTTGTTACCGACGCGAGGCTCCATGAAAGCAAAGAGAAGTCGCCGGAGATCTAGGATTTCAATTCACCGGCCGAACAATCGGTAAATTAAAAGGGAAAAAACCCCCCAATTTGCTAAAACACTACAATTATGCTAGGGTTTTTTCGAGAACGCAACTAAATTAGTCTTCATAGTGTTAATTCCCTATCTTCTGAATATACAAAGAGGCCAAAAAAAAAAAAAGGAAAAGCTACTTCTAATTATATACAAAATACATTAGGGACGATACACTAAAAAAGAAGAATAATTTCAATTTATATATCTCTATAAGGATTTTTCCCTTTCTTTTTTTTTTCTTTTTCCTTTTATGTTGATGGAGGGGGGTTGATCTAACGAACTTTAAAGGTTCAGTGTGTGAGTGTGTGTGGGTTTGTCTGGTGTGAAAATGAGGGTCATGGACTCTTGCGTGTTAGGTTCACGCGCTTTAACGATCGTCACTGCCCAAAGTTTCGGTATCTGTAATATGGAGAAGATTTTGAGGGATTAGGTTCCGCTGCTTTCGTCACGTGACTTTTGGTCTATCTGGAACCTCATGCGTCACGTGATCCAATTTCCTTATTTCTTCCCCCCTTCTTTCTTTTTCTTCTTTTTACTCCCTCTGTCCCAAAATTATTGTTCAGTTGAGATTTCACTTTTAGTATATTTTAAACTAGAAAATGAAAACCTAAACTAGACAATAATTATGGGACGGAGGGAGTATGTTTTTGTGTTTCTAATTCATTTTTTTGGTTTTGCTTCCTTTTGGGTTACTCGCAGAATTCGAGTTTGGAGCGTTTACTAAGCGTAAACTAGATATATTTCTTTAGATGGAAGAAATAGTAATTGGTACATATTCTTGATTTTGTTACTTATAATTCGCATGCCTAATTTCTTCTTCAATAAATTTTTATTTTTATTTTTTTGGTTGAAACTGGATAAATATTATGTTAGAAATTCTGACCTCGAAGGAACCGTCATGAGGAATGCAAGGTAATGTAACAATCTGTCTAGAGAATGATGATGCATTGCTTTAGGGCTTCTGATTAGGCTAACTATAGGAGCTATAAAACGTTAGCTGCTAAAACATTATAATAATATAAAATCATCAAGTTGCGCTGTTAGGAGCTAGATTATTACAATTTTGCAATTTCATCATAGATTATGGGATATCTATTGCCCTCCAAGGCTCCAATGAAAATCGGTTTCAAAATGCTACAGACAGCACTACACTTAACAAAATATAATAAAAAAACGCAAAAAAAAAAAAATTGAAGAAAGACTCCAAAATGGAATTTAATTAGTAACACAATTTGATAGCTACAACTCATTTGTGCATATTTGGCAAGGCTAGAGAACGTTAGAGTTGCAAGACTGGGGAGTGGGGATGCCTATGAAACGGGAATGCATTTCCTTCTAGTGTGTTGAGATAAAACTTGGCTTTAGTTTTTAGTAAGGCCTCATAAATAGCTCTTATTATTCATTTCATGATGAGTCTCACTCTCTAGCTTGTCAATTGATAATGATTGGTTGTGAAATGCAAAACATTAATGACTACACCAAAACACTTGCTTATACGGCAGAATTGTCATTCCCCATTGAAATTCTTAAACCAGTCACTATCAACGGGTACTTAAATTCAAGTAATAAATATATTAAATTATTTTAAATTATGATCAGATTTTAAAATTTAGTATGACCCATACAGTAGTGAATGAAAATATTTATATGAAAACTTTTGTCTATCAAACAAGACGTCAAATTAGTCGGATAATAATTTCGGATACCAATATACACCAAGATAAAATTCAACTACTCTGCTGATGAGTTTTTATCCAATAATAATGAATCCTCTGACATATGCCATCTCAGAACAAGCTGCCAGCCGAAAGAGTTGATGGATTTGGGCTAAAGCAAAAACGAATTGGTCAAAATTGCAGTTCCCGTGTCTTCCCTGACTCGCGGGCTAAACAACAATTTTCATTTGATGAATGGGCAAAAACGCAGAAATAACACTTCCAACTTCCAACTTCAAAGTCTTCCACACCTTTGCTTTCAGCCGCATCTACATTGGTCAAACCCATTGACAGTTCTAGAGGTCAACTGTTGACTTAATTCCCAACTAGAGGACATGGGCAAAAATAAAATGCATTGAATGTTACTTCTAAAAACATATATAATCTCTCTGTCTTAAAATAATTATCATTTTATCATTTTGAGATGTGAGAAATAATTGTTTACATACATCATTGCGGACCGGGTTTATAGGTCGGTCCGGTTCTTGCCTTGTTTGGGTGGGGGGGGGGGTGGTTTCACATTAAGTCGTAGGTTGACCATTGCAGCCCGGAGTCCGCAGTCAAACCCCGTTTTTTGGGTTATTTGAAGTTTTGAACAGTCATTTGAATTGAACGTATTGACTCCAGTAGTTACCCGATAAAGAGTAATAATTGGGTAAAACATATGGATGATTTACTACTTCACAAATGCAAAATCTGTTATAAGAAATGATCAATTTTGTATCATTGAATTTGTTGTTAGAAAGAAAGATATACAAACAAATGAAGCACATCAATTAGGATCAAATGAAGGCTGCTGCTGATGGAAGTTTGAGCTAAGATGATGGGTACTAAAGATTGAAAGAATTCCTAAAAACCTAAAAATGAGCCAAAACTAAGTAAAATATTGGCTCAACTGTGTGACCTAGTAAAAATTTTGAAAAAAGAACTTTCAGATTAAAAGAACCAAAGAATGAACATTCAGGTTAACGTCCTGAATCTCGAGGATCAAACTAGTTGAGCCGAATGGAGCATCAGCAGATGATCCTGTTAGTTTGTTTAGGCTTTGCTCCCAAGTCCGGGTGTCAGTAGAAAAGGAAATCCCGTTAATCTCAGATCTCAATGAACAGGTGCAACGGGAGTCCGGGGACTAGGTAGTCCAATGTATGCAAGTCTTGGAGAAACATGAATCTTTGGGCTTGGTCGCGGGGATGGAATAGGACCGAAGTTGAAGAATTGTGCTGTGTCCAAACGAGGAGACAGGTTAACGTGCTCAAGTGCTCGGAACTGTAACTCTGTTGGATAGTCGCGGACACAGCTGATTCTAGGTCCTGTTCCAGTACTCCATTTGCTTGACAAGTGCTTAGCCATGCTATACACGGGCTTATTATCATTTTGTTGATCAATAGGTGCAGTTGGCTCCTTTCTGTCTGAGCCATCCACATCCATTGTGCTTCTGTCCTGTGATTCTAAATCGGCTGAAGAGCTAATCTTGTTAAGAGCGTTTGATTCCTCATTAGCAGCCTTGAATGAAAAGTCATCATCATCAACCGCACACCTCTGCTCAAAAGAGGAAATGTAAAGGACAATTAGACATCAATAATAAGAAGTTAACAGTACCGCAAAACTTTTGGTAGGAATTATTGAAATGAAGAACTTGATTGACGAATGTACCTTAACGTTTGATAGGTCTACACCGTTCTCCTCCAAGAAGCTAATGAATTCTCTGAAATTCTCTTCAGTTGGGTGATAATGACCACTGTATGGCCAGATAGCCTGTAACATGAAAAATGACTATTAATAAACACAAAAGTAAACTTCTATTAGTACTCTAACAACTCCTTTTCTGTTTGTAGTCGTTATCAGAAGCTCATATATTTACCTCGAGGACTCCATCGTGCGCGACAAGTCTTCCAGCTGCTGTAATTGCTCCACCAGCTAAAAAACTTGAGTGCTGAAATTTGCCTTTCTTCTTCTGTCCAACATACAAAGTCCTAGATGTGCTAAGAACAAATATCCACTTTGAGCCCTCAGTTGAGTTGACATAGATGCCGCTTTCTCTATAAACAAGCTTCCCATTTTCGATAATTACTTCATAAGATTGTCTCTCTTTCTGATAAAGCAACAACCAACAGAAAAACAAAGTGTAAGATTGAGAAATGATGAGTTGTGGGTAGCAATTTACACATGATCAATGCATACAAGTTGGTACTGAGTGTGTAATTCACAAAGCCAACATACCGGTTGTAGATACTGGATACATTGTTGGTGCAGTCTTGTCCGTGGGCATTTGTCTAGATTTATTTCTTTTCCAGCTCCAACATCCAACCTACATATATTGCAGATCTCATTTTATCAGAGGAATGCAGCTAAATGAAATGAGTTTATTAGTGCATTATCATCAACCATCTAATATGCATAAGAACTCAACTAAAAGCCCGACAAAGATAACTCAAGCCGAAAATGTTATAGGAAACAAAAGCTCACCAGAAGAAGAAAGGTTCGGCGCTTTCACTTTTAAACCAAACATCGTAATAGAGGTGTAAGTTGTGTCCATATCGGTGTCGTGGATCAATCTGCAAAAGAAATGAAGTAATTAGGCTTTGAACAGCTAGGAGAAGACTTGCTGCGGCTCGAGACCTAACAAATCTTTTTTTAAAAAAAAAAAACAAAAAAGGGCTAAAAATACTTACAGCTTCAAGCCAATGTTGTAAGGCCAACTTTTGAGCCTTCTCATCTTTGGACAATCCTTTACCAACCTGAGTATACATAAGAAGGAAATTCAGTACTGAACTCAATAAATCATTCATTGAAGACAAATGAGCAAATTGAGCTTAAAAGAAGAACATAAATAGTTGGGATTTGGACCTTTGATACTCTTGTTTTTGCTCTAGCCCATCGGGAAACAGCGGTCTCCTGTTTTTCATCATTGAAGAACAACACAGAGCTCTGCTTAAGAGCCATAGAGTCCAATGCCTTCCACCTAAAAACCATCAAAAACCAGAGTCAACTATCCGAAAAAATGACTGCAATTCAAGTAGTTTGTTTGAATCAAGTTCTTTAAAACACATACCATAGTTCTTCCACCACAACAGCACAATCTGCAAGATTCCTTCGGGTCCGATAACTCTTGTAGACTTTCTGAAGCTTCACAGCAGCAGCATCGAGTTCGTTAACGGGCCGTGGAGAGAAAAGGATAGCAGGATCCGGAAGAACGATTTTGGGGCTGGACTTAATGGGCCAAGTTGCTCTTCCATTGTTGTTGATGTTGTAATTGGGCTCAGCGATGTCTTCAATCAGACTCTTGAATGAAGGACTCCGGTCAAGCATCAATTTCATGGGCTCGCATCTCGTTAAATTTATGTTGTTTTTCCGGCAAAAATCGCCGGACACGTTTGAATCCAAGGCACTTCCGGCGGGTCCTGCTCTGAAACCCTCTGCACGCACGGTCATCTCTATGTGGTTTTCAGGGGAATTTGGGCTCTGCCAAAATGAGAAAATCATTGCGTTCAATTCACTTTTTTCTGGGCTGAATGGATTCATGATAACAAAGGGTATAGAACAAAATCACATGCCAATAATTGATTCAGAATTCCTTTCTGATTCATTAAATCATTTATTCAGGGAAAGTTCTGTTGTAATGGGGTTTACTCAGTTTAAAAACAGCTGTCTTCATTTCCCTTAATTCAGCAGCATACAACCCAAAATTAAACCAAACTTCTGTTGAAATTGAAAGATCATTTCCTAACAGATAACAGGCAAACAACTAAAAAGTTGACTTAAAAGGGAAAAAAAAGGTAAAAACTACCACCATCACCATGTTTGATCACTCACCTCCAAATGGAAAGATCAAAGCTTGAGATGTTTTTTTTTTTGGGGGTTTGGTTCCTTCAAAGTGTTTTTTTAAGGGTTGTTTTCTGGGACGGAAAAAAATATCTGTAATAAGAAATCTATGGACAACTTTCACCAAGTTAATGTTGTTAAAAAAACTGAAAGAAGATATGTGTGTGTGTCTGAATGTTATGACCAGTTTTTCCCTCCTTAAATACAATCTAATTAGTTGTACGGAATTGAGGGCAGAAGAAAAAAGAAATTGGTGCGGAGAATTATTACGTGGTAGACACTTTGGAAACTGTTGGAGAGCAGTCGTTGAATTGAATTTCCTCCTGTAAACCAAAGAAGCTGAACTGAGAAAGTTCTATCCACTTTCAGATTGGAGAAAGGAAAAAATAAAATAAAAAAAAGAAAAACACTCAAAATGAAGGAAAATATTCTCTGCATTTTCAACATAGAGTTTGGAGTTTATTCACTTTTCAAAGGCACGAGTAGTTTGATTAATTCAAACATGGAAAATTACATCTAGCAAACAACTTCACCTGTTTTTTTTTTCTTTTTTTCTTTTTTTTTTCCCTTTTGAAGAAATGCACTATCTACACTTTTTGTCCCTCAAAATCAATGCATCAAAAAACACGAGAGTGGAAGCTAGGGAAACATACAATCTCTCCTGTTTTTGCTTAGTTAATGGACGTTATTTAGGCCTTTGATACAAATTTCATTTATAATAGAGATGAAAATTTTTAATGAAAATTTCAATATTGTTTGTTATGATATTGTTAAAAGAAAATTAACTGTTTTATTTTATTCTCTCCATTCCAAAATAAATATCATACCAATATTTTTTTAAAAAAAAAAGTGCTCATTGGAATATTCTCAGTCAACCTCACTAAAAAAATTATTGCAAATGTTACTATTTATTTTGAGGGTAATTTTAAAATTTTAATACAAAAGTGCATTGGAATCAGAAAACAATACTTATTTTGAAATTTTTTATACTACAATGACACTATTTTAGAATGAAAGGAGTACAAAGTTCCCGATTTCGTCGCTACAAATTTGGGGGAAGTTGTGTGTAATTGTATGCAAGTGAATAAAAAGAGAGAAAAAGGGCGGTCAAAAAAAGGAAGCGTTGGGGTGTGTTGGCGTCTCCCAATGGACCCTTTACCAGTTTCCATAAAACATGTAAAACTAGAAACTATAAGTACGTATATGATGATCCAGTTAAATTTCTCAAACTGGGTAAATTTTATACTCCAATAATTATTTTATATTTTGTCGTCTTAATTCTTTTTTTTTGAGTACGTTTTAAAAGTCAACTTTTTTACTTGGAGTTGTCTAAAGACTAAAGTCTTAACCAAATCACACAGAAACGCGCCAAGAAAACTAGTATAACTGAGTAGAGAAAGATAAGCTGGAAAGTTGATGTAATTTGCCATTGTTATGTAGTAGTACCATCTTGAAATGTCGACCTCAGTTTGTCTTTTTTTTAAGCTTCATCATATGTCACTGCTTCGGCAAGCTTATTGGTTTCCTTGTCTTCCAAGTGGGGATAATTTTATGTTTCTTTTTCTTTCTTTTTTTTTTTTTGTAAAAGAAAGTTTTTGGTCTACCGAGTGGGGAAAATTCGGACGGATCAAAACATGCATTTTAAAAATCGGATATTTTCTTAGCAAGGGTAGATGTATTATTAATTACTTATTGATGATAGAATCAAAATGATACGTTTATGATAGGATCTGTAAACCAATCAAACAAATAAGGAATAGGTTAGTCACAGAAAAATCAATGTATTTTCAGTGAATCAATAATCCATGATGAATATTGATATACTCCCTCCGTCCTATAATTATTGTCCTGTTTAAATTTTCATTTTTAATTAAAATTGTACTAAAAATGAAAATCCAAATTGAACAATAATTATGGGACGGAGGGAGTACTTCTTTCGTTTTCAAAGAATAATAATAATTTATCCAATTATTAGTACGAAAAGAAAGTCGAAATATATATACATATATATATATATATATATATATATATTACCCTAGTGTTAAACAAAGACTTGATGATCGAGGTACTTGCATGACTATAATCGATCGGTATCTTAGCTGTTAAAATGTTAGTTACAAACTAGTATTCAGAGGTGCAATTTTGGTACTACCTCCATTAAAGGATCCACTGTTCTTTTGTCTTCGTTTACACCACACCGAAATAATTTGCTCATGATCCAGATGAAGTAAAGGGCTACTTCCTCTTCTCCTCGTTATAAAGCATTTTAATTTGTCTTAGGTTTATCTTGAATTTCACCTAAGATATTTTTTATTTGAAATAAAAATCTTAAAAATATATTTTAATAATGAGGAGAATACGCCAAATATAAAAATATATGTTTAAGGTTTTTATTTCAATTTAAAAGATATCTTAAGTGAAACCTAGGACAAAATTAAAATGTTTTATAATAAGGGCCGGAGAGAGTATTATATAAAACGCAAAATTGAAATAAACAAATTATGAATAGAAATTAATGTTCGGGCAGTCGTGCAAACACCTGAAGATGTACGAGGTAATTTGCAAATCAGTTATCTGAATTATTGAAGGAGTATTTTTTTCATTATCTAGACCGGATCATAATTTATATACCCATCATATTTTTTTATTTGAAATAGAGATTCTTCAATTTTTTTTTATTTTTTTAAATACTCATTTCATATTTGAAATCACCATTCAGCAGGGTGCTGTAATTACTGTGTCAACTGACTAAGAACTATTGTCATGGCGATGCGAGAAAGTAAAATCAATAATTCAATTTGTTATAATTTATGAATCGTACTATTTTACATATTTTTGTAAATTACGATGTAAGCTATTTTTGCAAAACAGAAAGTATAACATTCTTCATATTTTTAATACATGCCTTTAAAGTTAAGAGACAACATCCTTACGAAAGAGTAAATGAATAGTTGGTCACCGAAAACAATATACTCCATTTGTCTCAGTCAAAATAAGTGTTTAGTCTAAATTTTTAATATCATTTTTACTAAAAATGAGAATTTAATAATAACTCTAATATGGAGCAATTATATAATATTAAAAATATCATAGACAACTTTTTTTTTTTTATCTCTAAACATGACATATCGATATGAAATAGTGATTATCCTATCTCAATATGAATGTTAAATAATATACCATGGCCATGTACGTACTGCTTATTAGAGCCAAGTCATAAAATGATAGTATATGTAATTTAGAAACCGAGTTTTAAATTCTATTAATTCTATAATGATACTCCCTTTGTCCCAAAATTATTGTCTAATTTAATATTTTATTTTTAGTACTAAAAATAAAATCTCAAACTGGACGATAATTATGGGACGGAAGGAGTAGTATTTTTGTTCTATTCAAACATTACTATGAACGGGACATTCATTAATTTGGAACGGCATGATATACACATTTAATTTGAAACTAAATATACTCATACAAAGTTGACTGAGATGGTATGAGCTCATTCAGATAGTCATTTTTAGCAAACAATTTGTGCGTGTGTATTGTTGGATTGGATCTACTGAAAATTCTCAATATGAATGAATCTTCCAGCATCATGTGTTCACATTTACTCGGCAAATAATAAATAACGCATAGCTTATTAAATCGATGTGTCAAAATCACTATCTCTGTTTACTTATATTTCAAAAGGGGGAAAAAAATCAAATAAAAGCCCTTGATAACAAATGGCACGTCTCGACGAACACAACATGATTCATAAATTAAAGTCCAAAATATATCCCTGGAGTTCAACAAAGATTTGATAATGGGGATACTTGCACGACACATCGTGGTTTAACTTTAACCTTGTGAAATTTAATTACCGTATTTTCTACTCTCTCCGTCCCATAATTATTGTCCAGTTTGAGTTTTCACTTTTAGTACAATTTGAACTAAAAATGAAAACTCAAACAGGACAATAATTATTGGACGGAGAGAGCATAATTTATTCTCATTCATCTCAAAATAGACAAAAAGTTTAAAATAAATTGATGTAACAGTTTTAGAGTTACATTTCAAGATTTGATTTTGAAACTTTTCATCGTAAACACGTTATGCCCTGTAATCAGTAGTACGTATTAGGAGCAAGTCATCAAAATTAGGTAAAAGCTCTAATTTTATTTTATTTTTTCAATGAAAGGAGGCAAAAGCTCTCTAATATATATATACTAGTAATTGTTTCCAAACTTATTAAACGGTACCCACATTATTATGATTATATATAGGAGCTAACTGTTCTATTTTTATACCCTACAGAAATGAAAGATACATATATACTTTACGCTTTATAAAAGATGGAACACCGCTCTCACATTTGTTGTGTTCTTTCTTTATTCATTAGTTTTATTCAACTAGATAAGTATATGTGGTAGCTCACATTTGTTGTGAAAAAAAATTTTTGATTTTAGGGTACGATTGTTAACCAACATTTTGTACGTGTGTATTTTGTCGGGATGACTGGAAATCTTTAATGTGAATGAATCAGACAGAGGAAAATTACAGCAATCATGTTCACATTCAGTCGCCAGCATGGTCAAGAAAAGTATCACAACTTACCAATGTCATTAATTTCAGGGTTCGAAACTTCGAATCCTGTTTTGCACCAAAGCTACTCTCTCAACAAATCCATAAAGAAAAACCAAATACTATGTTAAAGTTTTAATCATAATTTACTGACAAATAATTAC
Organism: Oldenlandia corymbosa var. corymbosa; assembly: GCA_949775105.1. NCBI lineage: Eukaryota > Viridiplantae > Streptophyta > Magnoliopsida > Gentianales > Rubiaceae > Oldenlandia > Oldenlandia corymbosa. The sequence goes on along the minus strand of OX459120.1, from coordinate 31,456,614 downwards.
ATTTTTAAATGGTGGTCAATTTTTTTTTTTTGTTAAAAAAAAACAGATTTGAAACTTGGATAAAAATTCATCAAATCTATGACCATTCAAAAAGAAAAAAAGGATATTACGTTGATTTGTTCGACGATAATAAAATGGTCAAATTAGTAGAAATCCTTTTTTTTTTTTTGTTACAACATAAAAATCTGGCAAAAAATTATTACCAAAAATGATCTATTTGCATGTTATTTACTTTTTCTTTCCCATGTATATTATTCTTGGTGTCAGAAATCGTGGCCTGTCTAATTCATATTTGATCGAACCAGGTCTGGAAGCTAATTATTTTGACTACATAACAACTAAAGAACACTTCTTCCATAATGAAAGTTTATGTTATATCTCACCTTCTCTCACAAGGTGATAATAGTGATTGGATTAGTCATAATTTGCAATCAGAGGGTGACATTCCAACTAATGCAAAATTAAGAAAGAAAAAGGTATTGTACCAAAAAAGAAAAAAAAAAAAAGAAAAAGAAATGTGGGATTGAAATTCCGATTCAACACGACGAGAATGGTCAAGGAAACAGAGTATCAGACCACTTGGGTGGAAATTTTGATCAAGTTGACCTTTATATGCCAACCAAAATTATTAATTAATACTAGTAGTTCAATTTCAAAATATAAAAGGATAGACTATATATTTTAATTGACTTTAATAATTCTCAACAAAACTATTCCAATTTATTCTATTCTATTCTACACATCACATCAGCAGCCAATACTTGTGTCAATTATCTATTGTATTTATGAACCCGCACTTGTATTACGATTGACGACATTGCATATGTTGCAACTTGTACGTATGTACGTGGTACTACTACTAGTAGCAAATAATAAAAATTGATACTCTCTCCGCTCCACAAAAATAATCCACATTAAATTTTAAGTTTTGTACTGTTTTTAGTACAAATTTGAAAACTTAATGTAGACTATTTTTTTTAGTACGGAGGTAATATATCAATTATCAAAAACATTTCACATCCCTTATGAATTATCTTGTACCATATAACATTTGCACCAATCACTTTTTTTTTTCAGGGTAATTTAATGATAATTTTGAATGAATCTTTTACATAAAAATCATAACCTATGATGTGGTCGAATGGATAAATCGTAAATGAAGTACAAATGTGAAAAAAAAAACAAGACAACATATGGAGTAATTTTTTTATTTTTTATTTTGGTAAATAGGGAATATCATACAGGTTACTAAGACGAAATTACAACACGACGGAGGTATGCTACTCCTAATACATCGTGGAGTAGCCAACTACAGACTCTTGGAGATGGAGAATCCAGTCGGGTAAGTTCTTCTGGATTCGACCCCGCCAAACTAGCCAAAAAGTTCGCAACAAAATTACATTCTCTATGGACATAACTAAGTGTAATACTCCAATCCCTACTAATTAAGCAGATCCTTAACAGCACAGACGAGACATTCATGCGCGCACGGCGGCCTCTTCTTATCCATGATCATTTGGATGATAGCCTGGTTATCCACTTCAACTTCTAATTGTCTGTAACCCAAATCCCAAGTTAGCAACAACCCCTGAAACAATCCCCATAATTCTGCTCCCGTGATAGAACATATACCTATATTCATCAAGAAGCCTCCACAGCACCTTCCATTCACATTCCTGACGACTCCCCCGTCGATGCCAAACCTGCGGCAAGATTCCAAGCTCCATCCAAGTTTATTTTATTTATATTTTTGTTACAGAAAGAGAGGCTAAACACCTAAATTCAAATTAGCACATTCCTAAGATATGCTAGGGCTATAAACGAGCCGAGTCAAGCGCGAGTTTGCCTATGTTCGAACTCGACTCGAGTTTTTTTTACAGAGCTCAAGTTCGGTTCGAACTCGATCGAGCCGAAATTTTCAGACTTAAACTCGGCCCGTTCCAATTTTGTAGAGATCGAGCTCGGCTCGAAAACTCGAAATCAATTTGAAAGTGTGAAACAATTTCGTTGTAGAACAAAAGAGTTGATTTAGAATTTCTTTTGCTATAACATTAAGTCCATCATAAGCCCATTCGAGAAAGCTCAAAATCAGCCCATTCATGAAAGCTAAAAGATTAAATCAACAAAAATATTAACTAAAAATGGATGAATCTTAAGAGATAAAAGACATAAATTTAGAACAAAAATATTTTAAAAAAAATCTGAAAATGGCATGGAAGGAAAGTTTATAAATACGAAGTCAAAATTGAGAAGGCTTTGCGGCGCTACCCTTACGCCGGAAAACGACACTGCCGCACTGACTTATTATCAAATTAGCACGAATCTTTTTCAATTAAAAAAAAAAGAATGAAGATGATGACTTCAGAGTTAATGAAGAAGAGGATTCAAAAATTTTGGCTTTAAGGTAACAAGTTAAATAGCTTGGAGACACTGATTATATTTCCAGGAACCCCAAATAACATCAAAGAACAACAAACGGAGATTTTTGGGTAGTGACAATTTCCTAGATCTAACCCCAAATATTTCCATCAAAGTTATCTCATGTCCTTTTCGTAATCCTTACAAAACAACGGATGAAGTTAAGTACCAGATCTGATTATATAAAATAAGAAAAAAAGAAGACCTAAATTTATTCATGATTCATGGTGATGAACGATGGATCGGCTTAAATGATGAGAGGAGAGGTTGGGGAGAGAGAGAGAGGAGAGAGAAAGACGCGAGAATAATGACTGAAACTTTGGAAGTTTCATTTTCCTTTTACCAATTTTTTTTTTAAAAAATAATAGTATTAAAGTACACTTGACCGAGCGGCTCGTCGAGGAACCGAGCAAACATCGACCGAACTCGAAATCGGCTCGTTGCTCTAACAAACTAACTCGAGATCGACTCGAACTCGGTCAACTCGAGTTCGAACCGATCTTTGACCGAGCCGGCTCGCAAATAACTCGCGAGCGGCTCGGTTCGTTTATAGCCTAGGATATGCAACCCCTATTATATCATGTTTCAACCAAGGCTACAACCAAATCAAGACATTGGATATTCAAGGGGCGGGCTTGCCAGATTTTCAGCGAGCCTTCCTAAATATTAAACACCAATATCATCCGGATGTGGTTGCCGTTTTTGAGCCACGGATTAGTGGGGAGAAGGTGGATGATGCTGTTAGAGCGAGCAGTTTTGACAATTCATTTCGAGTCGAGGCGAATAGATTTGTAGGAGGGATTTGGGTACTCTGGAAGGAAGGTTTCATTCGTTCAGCAAGCACCTTAGTCAATAGTTTGTAAGCCACATTCAACAAGCTCACCGGTCTGAATTGTTTGATCGTGGCTGGAACATCAACCTTCGGGATTAATGCAATGAGTGTTTTGTTTAATTCCGTCGGCATTGGTCCTCCTTCCCGCACCTTCTTAATAGGGATTGTAAACTTCTTCCTAGAACTCGTCTCTCCTTTTTTCACGCCGAAACGGAATCTCAAATCCCCTCCTTCCATATTATTAAGGATATCAAATCTGGATTCCGAAACTTGGTGTTGATTGATACTCTTCCCAAACTTATCGCCATCACCCTTATCTCTCTGAAATTGGGGTCTTTCTTTCTGCGGCACATGCATCCAAGCCCCGTATCCCTGCTTTTCCGCCGTTGGTATCGCCTGATCCTTATCCGTCTGGACTGCACCACCACTACCAGCTTCAGGGTCGGCTACCGTCGGCAGTGGTCGATCGGGACATGACTGACTTACATGGCCGTACTTTCCACAAGTGAAACAAATGTCAGGCAAAAATTTATACTCCACATGCTGGACCTTTCCATTGATTGTAAACCTAGGACACAAGGGTTTCTTTAGATCCAATAAAACAGCCAGTCGTGCAAATTTTCCCCTTGTTAACGCTGCTGTCTGATGATCAATTTTCACCACCTTTCCAATAACTTCACGAATCTTTCGGAAGACCCGCTTGTGATACCAATGAAGTGGCATCCCTGGAAGCTGAATCCATGCCACAATAGAAGAAATCTCATTCTTTGATTCATCAAAGTCGGCTGACCACGGTTGAACATGTAGGTATAGCCGATTGACAATATAGGGGAACCTCCAACTAGAACTTTAATGACCTCCTCGTTGGTTTTAAACCAAAACAGGAAAAAATCATTATTCAGGTCCATCATCTGACGAATACCCGTCATATTTGGTCATATCTTGATAAGCCGATTGTACAACATAGTAAGAGTAGTAGATTGCCCCCTCAGTTTCACGACCACCACATGTTGCCAATCCTTGAGAAGTTCCTCTTAGAGGCGTTGCAAAATCCGAATCTCCGGCTCCGACTTATCCAGAATCACCATCACATCATCATCCAATTCTCCTTCCTCTACATCGTCCGACTCTATCTCGACATGAGGAAGATCCTTGTCTAATTCATTTTAGGTGAATCGAGAAACGCTCATCCTAACAACCTCTAGTGAAAAGCTTAGGTAAAGAACTACAGATTGGCTTAAAATATAAAATAAAGATAGATGACATATTTATAGCCATGCCTATACTATCGGATAAAAACAACTTTAGTGATAAAAACTACTATTGATAATTAATATATTTTCACTAAAAATTATCACTAAAATAAATCTCTATCACTAAAACAGATTCCAACTCTACTATTGATAATTATCTTTAACATACTCCCTCAAACTGAGTCGGTGCTGGAGACTCAGTTTGCTTTGATTGTGTTGACGACTTTCCTCACCATTAAGAACCGCAGTAGTGAAAAACATGTAGATCGATTCTCAACCTTGAGTGATTCTGGTCATGTCTTGGGCAACTTGCTCGAAAGTTTTGTTGTGTTGTTAGATTGTGGTATGACAAGTCAAAATCTTTCTTTTGGGAGAATATTAGACGTTTGTCATAATGAGGATTTTTGTAGATTGTTAGATTTTTGTATGAAAAGTCAAAACTCTTCTTATGAGAGAATGATGAGACTTTTGCCATAATGGAAATTTTTGCGGAATGACTCATTGGTGTCTTTTCTCGTTGTGAGAAAGATAAATTTGTGGATCAATTGAAGTTGATTTGTGAAAAAAAAAAATTAAAATGATGGTTAATGGAGATAAAAATTGTGATTTTGATGGGATTGATATGTGATAGATTTTTTTGAAGATTGTGGATATTTTTGAGAGAAAGTATTGAATCAATAGTATGTGGATATTTTTGGGAGAAAGTATTAGATTAGTTGTAGAGAAGGAAGGTAAGACATAAATTTAGGATGAATTTGAAATTTAAGCATATACATCTGCTAATATCTATGAATGAACATGATTATGAAATCAAGATCATGATTTTTTTCTTTGAAGATAACAAAACAAAAAAAATGAAAAGCGAAAGTATGAAATTATAATTTATTTTTGAAGAAAAACAATAAAAGAAGCAGGAAAGAATACAAAATAAAGGTAGATAACATATTTATAGCTATGCCTATACTATTGGATAAAAATAACTTTAATGATAAAAACTACTCATGATAATTGATACATTTTCACTAGAAATTATCTCTAAAATAAATCTCTATCACTAAAACAGATTCCAACTTTAGTATTGATAATTATCTTTAACAGTCATGACGCGCCGAGTTCATTTTATGCCATCCCCTTGGGGAGGCTTCCACGCAAGCCATCTTGACTCCCTAACAATCACCGGTGCACCCATGCGTTTCTTATGCACCAGGGCAGCCTTAATCCCTTTGATCTTATGAATCACTTCTCCCACCTTTTTGTTGATATGGGAGACTTCATTCTGAAAAACAAAATTGTTTCTCCAATTCCAGATTTTCCAAACGACAACGCCATATGGAGTAATTCTTTCGCTATTATTTATCGATCTAACCGTGAATTTTTGGTATACTTTTTTTTTTTTATATTCAGCAGTGGAAAAACGCGCTAGTTGTTATACTTATAAATTGTATCAGCGTAGTTTGGCTAGATTAAGCATGAATTTGGACAGTAGAAAAAACAACTAACAAGCGATATGAAACTAATAATATAAGAATAAAATCTCTCAACCAGGTTGTAGTTATAATGCCGCCACAGCCTGTTATTGGTAGGGTTACTTGTAATTAATTTTGTGTAGCTGATAAAGAAAGCGTTACATTTATGATCAACCAAATTACTCAGCTCCAATTAAATGTTAGCCAGCAGCAGCCCATACGTACGTGGTGTGTTGACTTTTTAAAGTTTTATTAACAGCGTGCACGCCAGACTATAGTTACTAATTAGTAGTACAAGTGATTCCAAGTTGATATACAGACGGGTAATTTCTTTTATTTTTTGGGTTTCGTATCTGAATCATCGTATGAAATAGTCTAAATTAACTTGATAGTAAGAGCTTACTTTCTCAAAAAATCTGTTTCCCTCATAAAAGAGCTTACTTCATATATTTTGTACCTCGTCCGAGTATGAGCATGCATGTAAGACACGCTTTACTTACACAAAAAAAAAAAAAACACTTTAATTTTTAAGTATTTGATCCGTTTTAAAATAAGAATCTTTACTTATTGTATTAAAATGGTTTAATAAACATTTAGGACAAAGATATATATAAAAATGTGATGTAATTGTGAAAATAGTTTAAAGGATTTTCATAATAAGATCCAAACAATGATTGTCATTTCTTGTGCTGTGTATGGTGTATATACACTGGAAGTCTAGTACCACCCACAAAGTGCTCGGGGAATTAGTTGTGTAATTTGAACTACTTTAACGTATAGTTTCCTAATCGATGACAATTTGCCTTCAAGCTGTTTTTCCTCCATGTGGATCGAGCAGTGTCGCCACTGATATTGTCTGAGACACTCCCTTAGTCACTATTTTTGTTAAAGAGTTACAAGGTAACTTACAACTCTAGTTAGGATACTTATGTATAAACTAAGTCTATCCGATAAGGAAGCTGTTAGAGGTTATGATCATTTTTACTACGACAATTCGCTGAAACAGCAATCTTAGGGGTTAGACCAAACAATATATCAGATCATGGTCCATAAGTATTATCTACATAAATGTAATAGAAATGCATACTTTAACCTATAATTAATGTATGCGTTGTAATAGTCTAGGTATCCTTTAATTAATATATAGGTACTTTTTTTTTTTTTAAAAAAAAAAACATAAGTTAAACTTAACTTGGACCCAAATATAAGTTTCTGAATTATTTCCTTTGTCCCAAAATTATTGTTTAGTTTGAGTTTTCAATTTTAGTACAATTTGAACTTAAAAAAAAAACTAAACTGGACAATAATTATGAGACGGAGAGAGTACTTTAAATTAAATAAATTACTCCCTTTGTCCCAAAATTATTGTCCAGTTTGAGATTGCACTTTTAGTGTAATTTGAACTAAAAATGAAAACCCAAACTGGACAATAATTATGGGAAGGAGGGAGTATTTGATATAGGAACACTCCCGCTACCATGAACCGCGAACTCTGGTATATCTTTTGTGTCCAAGTTCAGGTTGCAATCCATGAGTCACATTCAGGAGGACTAAAAGTATTTTTGGTCCAGCTGATTTATTTTTCTTCATTAATGTGTAAGGATAGTGTTATTTAATTATATTACTCATAATGGAAAAATTACGTCTTGACTTTTAAGATCCAGCCCTGAAACTTTGATAAGGTATCTTATATGCATAAACTCATCAAGGTTTGTCATCTTCACTTTCTCAACACTAGTGAATCATGACTTGCGTTCGAAATTAGTTGAATTTTGTTATAAATTATTTAATCACCGGCATAGCTGCTTAGATTACTTAGAAATAAAACTTTAACAGTTCGGCTATTTTCTAAAGTGGATAGACATTGATGTAAGATTTATGAACTCAAACCCCCCCATCGACACAATTTTAAGAGTTCGAACCAAATCCGATGGAAAGATTCAATTATTTCGAAATGCATCCGAATCCAATTAAGAAAGTATCTTTTGCATGAGCTTCGATATTTCAAGCTTGATTCAACGTTACCATACTCATCAAGTGCAGTTCCACAAGTATGAATAATCTAGATATTTATCAGCATTGATTGGAATAAAATTTCCTTTAATTCTACGAGTTCATTTGAATTTTTTTTGTTTAATACTGAGAAAGCCGAAACTTAACGTACAAAAACAATTCCTTGGGAAAGCCGAAACTTAAAAATCCACCTTGCTTGTAAACAAACTCATACATATGGGCTCTGCATATTGGGCTTGAAACTGTTCCGGAGGCTACATATTGGGCTTAAAACCTGCTCCCTCTAATCAGTTAATATTACGACATGTATGATTATTATTAAATAAATAATGATTGAAATTTTAAGTTATATATTATTGTCTCTAATTAGAAATATTGAAACTGAACAAAAGTTTGAAACTGGATTCGAAAATAAATACTTGTCATTAATACATTGTATTAAAAGTAGAGACATATAAGGATGGAATTGAAAAAACTATATTTAATACTATATTAAAAATAAGTGTAATTGGTGAGTTCACTCTAATGCAATAAATTAAAAAATGGAGGTAATATGAATTTACATAAAGTTTTTTTTTTTGTCAAACGATAATCATATATTATTTTAAAAATCAAAATATAGAAAATTATACAAGAGCTATATAATGATCAGCTAAATCTAGCCATGGTAAAGAGAGCAAAAGTTCTATTACATGAACTATTGTAGATCTAACTAACTTCACCAATTAAATGGAAGACATTTTACAGTCTGAAAGTACAAGATGAACCTTTTAATACAGAGATTTTGAAGATCTAACTTGCACTGCTGATTTCGAATTAGTTTTCAGTCTTTAACGCCTACAAAGTTAGATGAACATTAAATCTGTTTATTATCCTTTTGTTCGCCTTCTCCAAAACTGTTAGAAATCTGTTCGAAAATTCACCGACAAGTGTTCCTCCGTAAATCGGATCCGTGTACGAGAATTTATGCTAAATATAACAAGAAGATCTCTCTTAATACTAAAAAAACAACCCTTCTAAATGTGAAAGAGAATTTCAAATCGGAAGATGAAAGCACCAAAAAATGAGTGAGCTAAAACTCTTAACTAACAGAACAAAAGAAGAAAAATTTTGATTTTCCATCTTTTATGTAGAATATGGAAGAAAAAAGAGATTTTTTCGGAGAAGAAGGGTTGATGCCCGCAAAATAATTATGCGGGCGATTAATATTTTATTATATACATTCTTGTATGGGTAAGGTTAAGGATTTGATTATCACATTTGCAGTTAAGAACTTCACTTGTTACAACAAATTATGTTCCTTGAAATGAAACCAAGTGACAAAGTTTCTGTAATTAATAAGTACACCCTCGGTTATTTATTTTTTTTCAAAAAAAGAAGAAAGAAAAAGGGTACACCTGGAAAAAAAAATAAAATTCCGAAGATCCGACCGCCAGACAAACGGGCATATGCCGCAAAAAAAAAAGATTCCTCATTCTTTCCAACCTCGCTTTCCAAACGCCAGACACAAAAGTTTTCAAGGACACACCACCCGCCGTCTTTCCCTAAACACAAATCTATTTTCGTCTACCCTCTTCGTTCATAATCAATTCTACCTCTCATGGCGGATTCAAGACCTTCTTCCGATCCAGGTATTTGTACATCTTCCCTTCTCAGGTCTGATCTTCAATTTTATCATTTTCGCCGGTTTCAGTCTTTCCGAATCGCAGTTCCATTTCCATCAGACGGAAAGTAAAAGCAAATTTTAATTAATGGATGAAAATTTCCCAAATTGTAGAAAGGGTCCACGAGAGAACTAAGGAAGAATTTGATGATGCACAGAAGAACCCGTTTCACCATCACAAGGAAACTCATGGTCTGCGGTCTGATATTGATGAACAAACCTCGATTAGTGATGTGAAGGCTCCGAATGTGTTTGAAAGAGCCAAAGAGGAATTCGAGGCTATTGTAGAGGCGGTTCATCCTAAGAAAGAACATGATCAGGCCGAGACTCATGTTACCTTTCCCAACGGTGAAAAGAGGTTACTAAATTGTTCATCTGAGTTGCTTCAATTTAATTGGTGAAATTTTGATAGATTTGTTACCTTGTTTTGTGGGAAAATTTGCAGGAATTCTGCTGAAAAAGTAGAAACAAAAGAAGGAAGCGCCGATTTAGGTATGAACTGCATTGTGGTTCTTTTGATTGTTTGTTTTCTATAAGTATGTGTTTTCCTGTTTTCTCTGCTATGTTGTCATTTTGTGCCACAGAATTAGGGCGCTTCGCCATAGACTCCTCACAGTAAGAATTGACGCCAAAGTAACGAAAATTAATCAAGACCCTACCAATGTTGTTTGCTTTTGTTATTGTTTATGAAAGTAGCGGTACTATGTTGTAGAATGTTTCTTGTGGCAGTATACTGTTTCAGTATCTGTAATCAGATTAAGGTATGTTCTAGAATGCATTATGCAATTGAATGATGAAAAAGTTATGGTCCTAAGGGGGTATTGTCTTTCCTTTGCTTAGCTACTAGATGAACTAAGGGTAACGAATAGCCAATAGGGATGATGTCTATAAAGCTTTGTCTAATCTGATTGGTGAATGATGAAAAAGTTTTGGCCCTCTGGAAGTATGGATACACTTACCTAAGCTACTAGAAGGACTGAGGGTGGTGGGAATAGGGATGATTTCTACAGCACAGATGCTTTGTCTGATTGGTGAAAACTAGAACTACACGGGAGATGAGGGTCTTTACCACTTTCATTCATATAAGATAGTAAACTAATCTGCAGTTTTGGTGATCTGAACACTGTTTTTTTGCAATGCCTGTTTAATTTGTCCCCAATTATTTTTGAAGGGAAGGGCTTTAATATTGCCGCATTCGTTTCACTTGTATTGTATGTGTTTACTGTTATGTAATACTGAGTATCATCGATTTATCAAATACCTTCTAATCAGAATTGATTTGTTTTCAACGATTTTAAAGCCTTACTATGAATAAAATGTGTTCTTCATTCTGCATTTGTCAGAAAAGAGCAAAAAGTCTCCTAATCTTATTGAGAAGGTTAAGGGAGATATGGATGGCCTCATACATAAGAAGAAGCACGCACACGGTCATCATAAAGAAACTCATGGAACAAGTAATGACATTGACGAGAGCACTCCTATTGATGAAGTTAAGGGTCCAAATTTGTTCGAAAGAGCTAAGGAAGAAGTTGTGGCCCTTCTTGATGTGATTCATCCGAAGAAAGATACTGGAAGTTCTAGTCCCTCAAAAAAGAAGGAAGGTGGATTTAGGATGTCCGTAGGAAAAGGGTTGGAAAAGATTTGTTCTCCCCGGAGCCATAATGAAGATTGAAAAGTGACGACTCACGAGGAACTCAAATTCATTCATGTTATGTTGTTTTGACTTTGACGAGGTTAAGAATGTGAGAGCAACTGTTAAAGATTTTCCTGAGCTTTGAAGTGCCCTCCATTTGCTGCTGGTGGGAATTCTAACATCCAGGTTGTTAATAGGATGAGTGATATATTTTGTCCAGTGATTCTTGTACGCTTTAACTAGATTTATCTTTTACCAAAGGTTCACATTCCAACCATGAAAGAGTAACATTTTGAACCGAACGAGGACCTCAAAACTCTGTAGCCATCTCGCATAAATAACAATCCCTTGTTAGCATTCACAATGGCTTGGTCCCTCAACCTCTATTGAGAAGAATATATTCTTTCTCTCCAAATTGACCATTATTTTGGAACAAATAAACGAGTAAACATGTTGTCACTTGGACTCCTTCGCATTGGATACAACTTTCTGCAGAATTTTGCAAGTAGTCACTCTTTAGCCATACCTCAGGTGCCAAATTCTTCGGGGTGAACAAAATACTCTAATTTTGTTTCAATTCCGCCAAACGTTTTGCTCAATACTAATACAACAGCCAAAAGATGACCACTCTAAAAGTTTGATTGCGAATTAACATCGACCGGAAAGTTCAATGGAGATGTTAGTCTTTAGTTTGCAAACAAGCTTTTTTTTTTTTTTTTTTGAATTGAATGATAGCCTAGTGATTAGGTTGTTATCTTTTCTAACAACAGACCAGTTCGATTCCCACCAAAGGGTTCGATTCCCACCAAAGGGTTTGTAAAGGGGTTTTATATCCACATTTAAGTGAGGTCTACTGGTTTTTATTTAAATTTTTTTTTTTTTTGGTGAATAGAAGATAGAGAGACTAACGTCTACAAGTTACATTATAGTATTGTTCCTACTATCATGCTCTAACATATTATAATGTTATTCGTGGGAACATTAAAAGAGTATAACCCCATATCTAAGTTAAGTGCCGCCTTAACAAGAGCAACGGCGCACGCATTGTTAGTCTTTAGTTTGCAAAGAAGCTTGAACAATGATGATCTCTCCCTTAAAGTTCACTTTTTGTTTCATTAAAAATTTGCAACAAGTTTGAATAATGATAATTCATTTTGGAGTGTTCACTAACTCATCTATCTAGAGGGGCTATAAATCACAACTAAAGCAAACAATATCGAAGAACCAATTTTACAGCATATTATTTGATAATACGATTGAGGACGAGTCTTTGGAGAACTAAATGATGTGAAAACTTTATGGGTAGGAATTTCTATTATCTTTTGTGTATAGGCTTTCTAAATCTAAAGAAAAAAAAAAAAAAAACCCTAAATCAATGTAGTAATACGTGGTCGTATAAGAGCATACACCTTTTTGTTGACGAAAGCAGGCACTATAATCACACATGTGATTCCTGCTTTAGTCTTTCCCCCATCGTCACACTCGATTTTTACCCTCCAAATCTCTCTCTCTCTCTCTCAGTCCGTCCCCATCCTTCTCCCTCCATTTTCACACCTTCTCTCTTCTGACCGTTTATTTTCCCCTCTTCTGCCCCAGACTGACTCTTGACTTCCTCTTCTTCTTCTTCACTATTCCTTATCAGTCCAGTTCCAATGCCATCCTTCTTCCCCTTACCCATTCTCAATCTCCCTCCTTCTCCATGGATTCTCAGTCCATCTGAAATTCCCCCTTATTCCGCCCCTTTCCCTCCACTCCCGCTGCTTCTCCCTATTATAATCCCCTTCTCCATTACTTGTTTCTTATAATATATATAATAATAATATAATTATTGTAATAAGATCTTTGATTTGAAGTTCAATTTTGTTCTCTGTATGATGGTAGCTCAAACTGCTTTCTCCGATTCCAACGATGTTGACATCAGCGGCGTGAGCAGTAGCATATGCTGTGCCGGCGGCAACAACCATACCACCGCCACCGACTCATCGCTTTCCCCTGAATCTCTCCTCCATAATCCCCCGCCCGACGTCGTTGCGCTTAGGCGGCTCTCCGAGACCTTGGAATCGATCTTCCTCTGTGATGCCCCTGCCGCGTCTTCGACGGAGTTTGACTTCTATGCTGACGCCAGGATCGTTGCCGCCGGAGGCAGGGAAATCCCCGTCCACCGTTGCATCTTGTCTGCTCGGAGCCCGTTTTTCAAGGGCGTTTTCTCCGGTTCTGCTTCCAAGGACAAGGTTCCGGTGAAGATTGAGCTCAAGGAGTTGCTCAAGGACTATGAAGTGAGTCCCGACGCGCTTGTGACGGTGATGGCGTACTTGTATAGCGGCAGAGTTAGGGCGGCGCCCAAGGATGTGTGTGTATGTGTGGACGATGATTGCCCCCACGTGGCTTGCAGACCTGTTCTGCAGTTCATGGTTGAGGTTTTGTATGCGTCTTTTACCTTTCAAGTTGCCGAGTTAATCGCCAAGTTTCAGGTAATTTAGTTCCTATTTGCATTTTATCTTTTCTGTTACTTCCTCCATGTATAATTTGGCTTCAATTTCGAATTTATGTTGTTAATTTCTTATCGTTTAGGAAATTAAATGAATAGGTTTAAATCATTGCATTACTCTGTTCGGTTATTCGCAGAGGCACCTACTGGAGATTATTGACAAGGCTGCAGCAGATGATGTATTGTTAGTTCTGTTAGTTGCAAACATTTGCCGCAGTGCTTGTGAGAGATTGCTCAGTACATGTATTGAAATTATAGTTAAATCAGATGTTGATATTATCACTCTAGATAAAGCATTGCCGCATGATATTGTTGAGCAAATCATGAATAGCCGTAAGGAGCTAGGTTTGGTAGGAGCTGATGTTATGAATAGTTTTCCGGATAAGCATGTAAAAAGAATTCACAGGGCTTTGGATTCTGATGATGTGGAATTAGTCAGAATGCTGCTTAAAGAGGGGCATACCACGCTAGATGATGCGTGTGCGTTGCATTATGCAGTGGCCTACTGCGATGCAAAGACGACAACTGAGCTTCTTGATCTAGCCATTGCTGATGTCAACCATAGAAACCTTAGGGGATACACGGTGCTTCATGTTGCTGCATCGAGGAAGGAACCTAAAATCATAGTTTCCCTTTTAACAAAGGGTGCCAGACCATCTGATCTCACGGCGGATGGAAGGAAAGCCCTTCAGATCTCTAAAAGGTTGACCAGAGCTGCTGATTATAAGAAGCCCACTGAGGAAGGAAAAGCTTCTCCAAAGGATCGCTTATGCATAGAAATTTTGGAGCAGGCTGAAAGAAGAGATCCATTGCTCGGCGAAGCTTCAGTTTCTCTAGCTATGGCTGGCGATGATTTGCGGATGAAATTATTATATCTCGAGAATAGAGGTATAGATTTCCACCTTATGATCCTCTCAAATATTCGATTTCGTTGTTCATTGACTAGGCTTTCTTACGAGGTCCTTTTTGACCATCTTTAGTTTGCTGAATGGAGGCTTATAAAGAGCCAAACGATTTAAGCTACTGCCTTTCTTATGAAATATCACCATCTAGTGATTTGTTCTTTTTGGTCAACTACGATATTTTATACTGGAAATACAAAGAGTACATCAGAGTCTGCTCTTAATACAATTTAGCCAGGAAATAAAAAGAAAAATGGTTGTCCCCCATGTGGCACAGTTTAGTGGTTGACTGAATGCAATGAGTTTATTTCGAGTGCTATATGAAGGCTGTATCTGCAATGACATATGGATCACTTAAAAATTCCACATTTGCATGTCTTATTGAGCAGCCCATCATGCCCTATGTGGTTTCCCTTTCTATATAAATCAATTCTGAGTTCCAACTTTAATTATTTCCCTCTTGGAAGTGTAGATAGATTTGATGGTATGTACCTTAGAGATTACTGGCATAGCTAGGAGTACATCTGTTATGGGGTTCCTTGACCTTAGTATTTTGTTGGGAGAACGTGTAAATGATGGTCATCTTTTTGTCTTTTGTTTCAATGTATGCATTAGATCCTCCATTGCTCCTTCCCAACCTTTGCATGCATCCTAAGCACGCTCATTCATATTCTTTGAGTATTACCTAGACAGCTACTGCACACAGGATTGTTGTTGTTCGTTATATCTTTGGGGTGCTTATGTAAAGCTTGAACCTATATAAAATTTTGATGATATAAAATACTCACGTATGCATTTGACTTCAATGTGATCAGCTCTTTGGCAGTTCTATGATGTTAACATCTAAGTTTTAAAATAAATAACCAGTGTTTGTGGATCTGTTTAAATTTTTGTATTGTCATGTAGATCACAAGCTTCAGAGTTTCTGTTTGGACTACTGTTCATTTCTCATTTCGTACAATTTTCATATTTCCGCAAATAATAGTATTCTTGGACTTGAATTATACAGTAGGACTGGCTAAACTTCTATTCCCCATGGAGGCCAAAGTTGCCATGGACATTGCACAGGTTGAAGGCACTACTGAATTCCCATTGGCTGCCATTAATCGGAAGGCAGCTCTTGCTCAAAGAACAGCTGTTGACCTAAATGAGGCCCCTTTCAAGATCCAGGAAGAACATCTGAACAGAATGAGAGCTCTCTCCAAAACTGGTAAGCATAAGAATTCAGATCCTTTGCTGTCTGTTTGTTTCTTGCTTGGTATAATATGGTTTGTCACATTTTCTTCTTTAAAAATGTACCGAGATCCAAGAATTTTGGAAATTTTTTATATGAAAGATCAAAATGAGCTAGAAGTAAGACATAGTTTTATTATGTTGATATTTTATTAACTTCCTTTACGAACAAGATTGGGGAAACTAAACTACATATATTGGACAGTCAATTTGGTTTCATGCTAGGGTCCAATCCAAGAACATAAGATGTACATATGGTTTGTTGTTTCTGAAAGCATCAGCATATATGTGGTAGTTATCCGAAACACACTGGAAATGTTGGCAAGTCAAAGCCCGATGTTTGTGCTAGGTAAAACCCTGCGGAAGGCGTGGTAAATTGAAAACCATTACATAAACGATTTAGAGTAATACATGAACAGGGAGGCTGTGTACGATGTTGTTCCTACATTTTCTCTACATAAATCCTTTTCGACACACAGTACAGTACGTTAAACAAGTAATAATAATAAGAGAAGAAAAAGATGAAGCGAACTCGAATGAATCAATATAATATAAAATTACTAGATTGCCATTTTACTATCTGAAAAATGAAACAGGAAGTACAGTATGTATGCATTTTAGCACATTATATCCTGTGTTGATTTCTTCACTACTTTGTAGCCAACCTTACATTTTAGAATAATAAAGCTTGATGGTTATTTTCTTTCCCATAACTCGGGTAGTATCTGAGAGCAAGCATATTCTTTGAATTTTGAACAGTTGAACTAGGAAAGCGCTTCTTTCCTCGTTGTTCTGAAGTACTCAACAAGATTATGGATGCTGATGACCTCTCTGAGATAGCTTACATGGGGAATGATACCCCAGAGGAGCGTCAATTGAAGAAGCAAAGGTACATGGAACTCCAGGATGTCTTAACTAAAGCTTTTAGTGAGGATAAGCAAGAGTTTGATAAGAACCACCATTTATCATCATCTTCTTCGTCGACATCCTTGAGCATGATGAAGTCCCGTATTAGCAAGCTCAATTTGAAAAAATAGGGTATTGCGGAACTGTAGATAGGAAACATAGGTTTTCTTGTATTATATGTTTTTATTATTTTAGATCTCATGAGCATTAGTTGTTTCACAGTGCCCTAGTTTTGTATGCTCTCCTTGTTAAGATCATAGGAGATATTTGAGTGGATAGGTCTCTGTTGTTGTAATCTTAATGTACAATTTGTGCATCCGAAAAAAAAAGGAAAATACTGTATCAAGTGCGGCTCTCTCTGTAATCATCGTCCCTTTCTTTTCATCTAGGGTCGTAGATTGAAAATCCTTGCGCCAACTAGTAAGAGCTGTACTCGTTGCATTGTTTCGGAACAATAAACAAGACTTTTCCTTCGGGAGTTTGAAATTCTACAGTGATGCAAGATTGGGGCCTGTTTGATGTGGCACTTTTGGGATCTTTTCAGGTAAACCATTGCCAAACGTTTGTAGAGCGTTCCATCGGACAAGACCCAACTAGCTAGCTCCAGATTGAAGATGTGTAGTTTTCAGACTAGCTACATAGGGGGACTGAAATAGGTAAGACGCAGTTAATGAAGATGTGGTCGAGATTTGGCCTAACCTTACTACACGTGGATGTTCCTCGGCGGGTTGAGTGATTTGTTTCTCCGAATTAGAAGATTTGGAATGAACAGTAGATTTTGATTGGAGGTGTTGGTCATAATCACCGAGTTTATAGATTTCTTTGAAGTTTCTAGTGTTCACCTCTACTTTGGCAATTTGTCACTTTATACTGTTTTCATGGGGCCGTTCTCTTTACAATTGAAAGGAACAGATTTTGGTGATCTACAATGTCCAAATTTGGGGAACAGACACCAGCTTGGCTTTATGATTGCGAGAAATAATGTGAGGTCTAAGATGCTTTTAAATTTGTTAAATACGAAAATGGATTGCGTGAAACCAATGGAGAAGAGGAAAAATGAAGTGTGCTGCAATAAAAAAATTGTGCAATTCCCCTCTTTGATCTTTAAACTGCTATTGTCTGTGGGGCAGAGTCTGTAAGCTCACTCGATACGACGCAACAGAATAAACATAAATTGATTTTTAAGACGAAAAAATTATTTCTCCAAAAACACTCCGCGGATGAGAGTCCATGAACCATGATCTGAACATACAATGTCCGGGTCAAAGTTCCGAAACCTGATGAACTGGTTATACTACGAAATTGCAACTACCCTTTGAATCAGACCCTCCAACAAAGGAGAAACAGGGGAGCAATTTTTTTTTAATTTTTTTTTTTTAATTTTTCCATTTTTTTGGGGTTTTCTGATGATGACAATAGTCCATCTGTACAACCTAAAGAAACTAGGCCTAAGAAACTAATAGCTTGCAAGAGCAAAACATATGCACAGGAGCAACTCCTAAAGATCAATGTCCCTAACTTAAAATCTCCAGGATTTGTACCAATTGATGCATACACTACTACTGAACTCCTGCGTATTATACTATATACATAATTATTCCTAGTTGATCCTTTCTCTTCCCAGCTCAACAGTTGTATCCACCTTACCCTCAGCTGGCCTGACAACAAGACAAGGAGAACAATTAAGAGTCTTAACAAAGATGTGAGATGACTGATTAAAGCACAATATTATTACAATCATTTAATCTACCTTCAGAAATGGAGGAGCTTATGCAGTTAATCCAGGGCAGTGAGTTTGATCTACCAATCCCTTAAAGTGGGTGGCCCAGTTTGTTGGCTTTGAGATCAAATCCTCCAATTCAAGCACAATCTCAGCCTGAGATTTAGAAGTTTCTGGTCCATCTTCATATATCATGTCATCCTCCATTAGCTTCTCCCACAGTATGAAATTCTCAGACCCTGTCTCTGCTGCTGCTGTGTTGGAAGATGATGTACCAGGTTGGTCCTGAACTGGACTGTCCGATTCATTCTCAGGGGAGAATAATGTCCGAACTTCAGGGTCAATTGTTGTCAGCTCTTCCTGATGCTGAGGGGTTCTAGATTTAACATCTACGGCCGGCATGCCGTTGGCGGCGGTGTCCACCTTCCTATTGTCACAACTCTGATCAGGACCCGCCAGCCTCCTCCTCTTGGCAGGTGCGCCACCACCAGCTAGTGATTTTTTCAGCTGGAGTTTCTCCACTAAATACTGAACAAACGTAGGGTTCTTGAATGCCTTCGCCAGGAAAAGCGCCATGTAATTTTGCTTGGTTTCTGTTGTCCTCAGGCGCTCTTTGATTGTTGCCAAATATTTCTCAGTGTTCAATTGCTGCTGCTTCATCCTAAGAAGCTCCATTCTCAGCATGTTCTGGTCATTCCTGAGTTTTTGAATCTCTGATTCCGACCCGTATTTGGAACCATCAAGCCAAGGCTGTCCAGCTCCATGGTGATGCAACATTTGGGTGTTCTGTTTCCTCCTCTTGATGTTCTTCAGCAAATGCTTCTTCCCTTTCTGAAATTCCTCATTTGCAAACTCCCATCTGTCTGAATCAACCTTCCTAAAACGCTGTCACAGATTCAAACCCAACAGAAAAAACCCAGTGAGATTTAGGAGGAAACAGAAATAAGGTGGTCTGGGACTCTGGATACACAAAAAAAAAGAAAAAAAAAAAAATCCCATTCCATTGAGTCCCAATTTTAACAGCTCAAATTGGCATGGTAAAGAATTAATAAGAAGCAAAAGGGCACAGAAGAACAAAGTGAACTCCAATTTTTAACCCACACTTCCCAAAAAAAAATTAAATAAATAAAATTGAAAATAAATCCCCCAAGAAAAATTGGTAACCACAGTTCTGTAAAATTTGAACAGAGTTAAGAAGGCTTTAGAGCTTACATAGGTGTTGAGCTGACGAACAAAGCTTGAGAAATTGTTGTGCTTAAAATGCTTAGGAAGGAGATCCCTGGAGAACTTGTGAGGATCCCAAACCACAAAGCTGGTACAGGTAGAACTCCAGGAGATAACGGAGTCGGTTTCAGGATCATCCACCATTTCAAAAGTCTTCTTCAAGAACGGCGGTGGGCCAACCTCATGAAGCCCTTCAATCGGCTTCGGCGCATCGAAGAACTCCCCATCGCCGCCGGAGACAGCGCCGCCGCTGCCGGTGCCGGCATTTGCAAAAGGATCATACTCCTCATCGAGGTACACCAGCGGCTCTTCCTTCACACAAGCCGGAATTTCAACTCTGGGAACATAATTACTGTTCATATTCCCGAAATCCATGTTTGCTTGCCCCATATTAAATTAAATGGTTTTCTTTTTCTTTTTTTTTCTGTTGTGGGTTGCGGCTGAGAAATTGAAAAAGGTGAAAATTTTCTGAGAAACGGAAGGGAACTCAGTCAGACAAGGAAAAGGGGGAGAGTGAGAAGATTTGTGGGGAAAATGAGGGTGTATATATAGTGTAAAAAAAAGATCAGAAGCAAGCAGGAGAAGAAGCAGCACACAGGATTAGGATTCACTGCTGGGGGCTAAATTGAATAGTGATTAAACCAAAAATTGGGTGAGAAGAAGAAGAAGAGATAGAGAGAGAGAGAAAGGAGGCGGTTTGCGGTGCGGTGTACAAAAATTAGCCAAATAAGGAAATGAGCTGACAGTGGTCGCACTGGATTTTGCCATTTGTTCACTCACCAAAGCCCCCCCACACACACTCACACACTTCCCCTCTCTCTTTGAAAACGTACAACCAAGCCACTTGCTTCCACCTCACTTACTCCTCCAATTTTCTGTTATTTGTTTTTCTAGCCCCAACCTTTTTACTCAAGTCATACAGTAAACCTCTCTTCTTAAGTCTCCTCAAGGATAAGTTTTACGAGCACAAAATTATATCAAGAAGGTAAATATATTAAATATATTACTCCCTCCGTCCCAACAGAATAGTCCACATTGAGTTTTTAAATTTGTACTAAAAATAGGACAAAATTCAAAACTCAATGCGTACTATTTTTTTTTGGGACAGAGGGAGTAAAATTTTGAGAAACCCCAAGTTAGAGAAATTATGTTTAGTGGTGAAAAGTGTTTTTACGAGACACACATAAAGGTACAACATTTATTTTTAAAAAAATGCAATTCAGTAAAATTCTCTTATAAACCCCGTTGAAATTAAACTCAGATCTACTATCAGAAAATACAGTATCTTAATCACTATATTGTTATTAAATTCCCAAAATATATGGGCATGATTTGGTTACTTTGCAATGTTATTATATCATTGAATGAACTCATTATCTTTGAATATGCTCTCTAAATATAGTTGAATTTATACAGAACTTTACCATCATCATATTAGTCACATATCAGTTAATTATACATAAGTCTAATCATTGTAAATTTTCAACTTAAGAAAAAATCTACTATTTGAAGTTTTATGAAACAAAAGAGTTGGTAGGTAAAAACATGAAAGTAACTGGACTGGTAAGTAATTTACAATATGGAAGGTTTTTGCAAAATTTAAGAAGAGATGAGGACTAACAAACAAAAAAGTGAAAAAAACTGAGTTTTTTTTTTTTTTTTTTTGACAAACAAAAAAACTGAGTTTGGTTTTGCGAGAATTGAGATAAAAATGTCGGTCACTTGTCAGTTACCATTTTCACTTTTTGGGTGAAACTCCTGCTGGTTTTGGTACATGTAAAGTGGTAAATGGTAAAAAACTAAAAGGGTATGGTAGCAGCAGTGACTGCCTCGTCAAAGTCCTTATCTCATACTGCCTATAGATTATATCCACCGCTTCGCACAGAAGGAGGATAGAAGAGGAATTTCAAACGTAATACTACAACAGATAGTGCTAACCGTTACAACACAAATTCATCCTTTAGTCCCGAGGATTAAAAGTACAAACCAAAATTTTCTTCTGTTTCTTAATTCTATTTTTCCTATTTATTAACGTGACCGTGATCACGAAATTAAAATTATGCGATCAACATGACATTTTTCTGGGTTGAAACGAGTATAAATTTTGACGTGTGTTTAAAGTGTTTTCACACTGTAATGCCAGAAAAAAAGAAATCCAACGGACACCAAAGTTAGCGAGGCGATGAATTTAAATGACGGGGAAGGGAGTGTAAAAATTGCTGCTAATAAGAAAGATGACAATATGAAGGTGGACACATTGAAAAATGTCGATGCTAGGAAGTGACAAATAGTATGAATGCAGATAGTTTTGAGCAAAGGGTTGTTATAGTGTAAACATAAAATATACTAAACACTTTTTGGGAATCTCCAAACGACATCATCACTGACGCCGGTTGCTGTTAGCTTCAGCACTGGGTTTATCGGTTAGGATTCTGGCGGGAGGCTCACGTTATAAATTCCGTGTTTACCCCCCTCCATCCACCGTTTCCGGCTAATTGGGCACTTTTATCTTTTTTTGTTTTTTTTTTCTTCACACACATTCACACAGTTGTGACTGTATCTGATTTTAGGCACCGAATGGGACTTTCATTTCCCCAAAAACCATATTTTTAGTTCTTTGAATGGTTTAACCAACAAAGGTATATTGAAATTTTAGTAGAAAATCATTTTTTCCGTCTCAAAATAAAATGATTGTTATGGTTAGATTCTCAAAATAAATGATTGGTTTGGGATGGAAAAAATATATGAGTAAGTCCATTCGTATACTTACTTCCAACGTATTGTAATCGGATTATTTGTTTTTAAAAATCCTAAACATCTTTTCTTTTATGAAAATCTTGGCTACGTTACTGATTAATCAACAAAAATGATTAGAATTAGTTG
This sequence comes from Oldenlandia corymbosa var. corymbosa, assembly GCA_949775105.1. Lineage (NCBI taxonomy): Eukaryota > Viridiplantae > Streptophyta > Magnoliopsida > Gentianales > Rubiaceae > Oldenlandia > Oldenlandia corymbosa. The sequence continues at coordinate 31,433,980 of OX459120.1, read as the reverse complement.
GTAAGTGAGGTGATGATTCAATTGTGTTTGTGATATGTATCTACAAATTAAGCTCTGGTTCAATGAAACTGGAGCAAAAATCCAAGGAAAGGAAAAGTGCATTATTTCAGCTTCTCAACCAAAAATGTCACCACGAGCCGAATGAATGAGATAATGATGATCGTCTTCGGCAAAACTCTGGCTCACAAGCATATTACATCCGCCCATTCATTTATTAAAAGAAAAGAAAAAGACAGAGGTCTTATTTTATAAAGATTTGAGCTCTTTTTTTTTTTTTTTTTTTTGGAGGAATCACACGGATGCCTGTTGTGACTTGTGAGTTTTTGATTCTATCCTTTTTTTTTTTTTCGTTCTCTTCTTAATTACATCAATACCATGATGAAGCTTATCCTTTGATCAACAATGTCACAAACAAAAGTCAAAAGGAACTGAAACTATCAATGCGGTGGGAGGAAAAAAATTGTTCTTTTAACACTCCTTAAGTTTTGACACGTAATTTTACATGAACTCTATATCTTAAGGATTCATTTGGTGTATTGAGCTCTTGTTTGAGTTTTTTTTTTTGTTATTTATTATATCGATTTTAAGAAAAATATACGCATAATTTGTTTAATTAGTGTTACAGTACTAGTATTAAGAAAAGTGATTTTTAAATTTTTACGGGAACAAGAAACAAAACGGAAATGGATAACTATTCATGTCTGATGAAATTCTCCTCAACCGTTACTTTGGGGGTGGAGTTTGTATGTATAGTTTACATATATATGGTTTTTGTTTTATACAATTCTTACGAGCATCTATACTATTATATTTGTGAGTTTGAGGGAAGGGATTTACTACTAACCTAGTCTAGAGGGGAACGACTCCATGCCTGCAACGCTTCTTTCCGCGCGTCCAACTACTAGCCTAGTCTAGAGGAAAACGACTCCACGCATGCAACGCCTCTTTCTGCGCGTCCATCAGGTGTTTGAAGAGCTTCTATCTGCAATCTGCAAAGAAAAACAGCATTTTCCTGCCGTGGGATTTTGAACCCAGGACCTCCGGATTAGATGCCTAACCCGTTACCACTTGGGCCACCCCCTCTTATATTAATAGCATTGATTGAACCACAAAACATGTCATTAAACTATTCGATAATTTCATTACAGGTCACCAATCAAATTTATTTGCAATACATGTCACCATACTAAGCAAAAATTCATCTGAGATCATTTTGTTAATTTTGACTCCATTATAGGTCATTCATCAAATTTATTTGCAAAACAAGTCGCCATACTAATCAAAAAATTCATCCGAGATCATTCTATTAATTTTGACCGTTAAATATTGACGGGAATCCTTTTTTCACATTCGTTTGGGTTCAGGGGTATTTTTTGTCATTTTGTTATTTTAATTTTTAATTTTCTTTAAAAAGAATTAATTTTAATTTATTTTTTTTTTACAATTCTTCTTCTTATATTTCTTAACTTGTATATGTTTGTAATATAATTTTTAAATTTCAAAAATTAATTTAAATTTTGTATTTTAACTTAAGATTATAAATTTTTTTTAAAAAAATTAAAAATAAAGAAGAAAAAATCGAGTTGAAATAAACATGAAAATGAATAGTTTACCATTTTAAACTAAGGGAGAAACTAAAAAAATTATCTAAGACAAATTGTTTCTTCTAGATTATTTAATTGTTTTCAACTTGATTTAATTGTTTAATTATTAATATTCACGTTGACTTCAATTTGAATTTTTCTTCTTTATTTTGTTTTCTTCTTCCTTTTATTATAATTTACAATTTAAGATACAAACGACAAGTTAATTTTTGAAATTTAATAAATATACTAGTACTAACATATACATGTTAGGAAGTAAAAGAAAAAGATTTGCAAAACAAATTTCTTTTAATTTTTCATAATTCTATATTTTTTTAAAATATATTAACATTTCAATTTTATTTTTTTAACTTTTTTTTATTCTTTTTTACTTCTTAACTTGTATATATTGGTACTATAATAATTATTAAATTTCTAAAATTTATTTTTCATTTGTATCTTAACTTCTAGAATATTAAAAAATGAAGAAGAAAAAAAGTGAAGAAGAGAAATTCAAATTGAAGCAAAGGTAAAAATTAATAATAAAATAATTATATCAAGTTGAAAATAATTAAATAACCTATAAGAAACACCTTGTCATAACTAATTTTGTAGTTTCTTTTTGGTTGAAAATGATAAACTATTAATTATCATATTTACTTCAACTCGAATTTTTCTTCTTCATTTTTCTAATTTTTTTTTAAAATTATGATATAGAAGCTAAAATACAAAAGTTAAATTAATTTTTGAAATTTAAAAATTATACTATCAACATATACAAGTTAGAAAATATAAGAAGAAGAGTTTTAAAAAATAAAAACTAAAATTAAAATTTTTTTTTAAAAAATAATAATGACAAAATGACAAAAATACCCCTAAACCCAAAAGCATGTGAAAAATAGATTTCCGTCACTATTTAACGGTCAAAATTAACAGAATGATCTCGGATGAATTTTTTGCTAACTAAGGTGACTTGTTTTGCAAATAAATTTGATTGATGATCTGTAATGGAATTACTGTATAGTTCAATGACATGTTTTGTGGTTCAGTCAATAGTACTTAGGCAATACAAATAAAGAAAGAAAAGAAGAATAATTTTCTTTTCTTTTTACCTCATCGCATATGTATCGTTGTATGTATAGACAGATTATTAGATAACAGAACAACACAGGTTTGCATGCCAAGTGTTTCTTTAGCTCTTCGGTGACGTGGATTTTCGGTTCAAAAATGAGGTGGCTTTTATTGTAGTATAAACATCATGATAAGAGATATGACCTACAAAGTAAAGTTATAGATGGTAAATGGTGTGAACCGTGACATAACAAGATCGAAAACATAAATATTCTTCACAATTCTTAGATGTACGTTTATGCAATTTCCTGGCTCTTATCAACGAAGTTTTTTTATTCATTAGAGGGTCAAAATAAATTCATTCCCCATTTTATTTTCCAAGTTTATAAAATACTATATTTGGTCCTTATTATAAGTCGATTTATTCAAAATTTCATTTATTGTGTTTATTTAATTAAAAACATTAAAATACATTTCCATATTCATTGTGTTCTTTAAATCATTACAAAATATGTTTAAGATTTCATTATCAATTGAAAAGGCATAATAAATAAAAGTTAAGAGAAATGAAAATGTCTTATACAGTAATAAGAATCAGATAGAGGTTGAGCATTGATTGATTAATCGATGCTTAATTATCAGTGTACTTTTAACCTAGTCAGCTGAACTTATATGGTGTCTCTAAAATCTTCCAAAGAAAAGTAAATTATTGAAAATGATAATGAGGGTATAGATGGCACAAATCACAGAATATTTGAAGTCACAAGGAGGATCATCATGAGATTGTCACATGAACTTCCCTCTATTTGCAAGAATTCTTGATAGCATTTACACTTTACCATCATGAGTATTTGATGTTATGCACAAGGCGCCGTAGACGTGGAGGAGTCTTCATAGTTTATCTTTCCCTTTTATTTCATCATAAATTAGGGAAGCTAAATAAGATTTGATACTCCCTTTGTGCAAAAATTATTGTGTAATTTGAATTTTACCTTTCATATAGTATGTATTTAGAAGTGAAATCTAAAGTGGATAGTCATTTTAAAACTGAAAAAAGATATAAAATTGTATTTTGCTCGGAAATGGAAAATTAAAAAGAAAAGAAAAAGAATAAAGAAAACAAATAAAGAAAAAATGAGCTAAAATAGTAGTTTCTAATTATTAGACCCACACCTTATAGTCTTGGCTTGCAATGGTCAAATAATATACTACATGACCATTGATCAGCTAAAAGAAATGAAGTGATTACATGTAACAAAACAAATTGCCTTCAACCAGACTACGGATTGAGAGGTTCTCTTAGTAGCTAAACGAAGTTAACCACATTTCAGTTGTGGAGTAATAGAGTTGATCAAATAATCAGCCGTGTACTTGTTGGTTGTTTGAGTCAGGCTCATTCCATCCCAACTGATATGATTGTCTGGATTTGGGCAAGGATTAATGCAAGGCATCCCACACAAGCTCCCAAAATCAAAGTTAGAAACCTTTCCACTTCTACAACAAGCTGAAAACTTGTCCTCGAATCCAAGTTTTGTGTATTGGATAAAACAGACAATTAAGCTTGAAAGTAATCCGCATAAACAATCAGCACGTCGGGGTATTCTCTCTTTAATTGTTCAATAGCTATTTTTAGAATTTAATTGTGATGATCAGCTATATTGTTCCATCCCACCATACAATGATTAGAATCATAATCTCTCAAACTGCATTCCTCAAGGTGGAAAAAGCTCATAGAAACAGGAAGACAACCATGTGGAAGATTTCCAGGAACAACAACTCTTTTGTGCCAAAGCCGATGATTGTTCTAACAGCTTGTAAAATATTTTAAATTATTAACCGAGGCAAAAACATCCCACTCTGCATCTCTAAGCCCATGATCCATAACTGTTATCCTTTGCTCCGACGTCTCCTATAAAAAACAATGAGTTTTTCAACAAGTCATGACATTCTTCTCTACTCTGACAAGTTTGGTTCAAGTGAGACGACAACCACTCTAATTGCACGTTGAGCAAACTATTGGTGGCGAAGTGAAGATGAAGATCTTTGGTTGCGATCCAACCCTCAAAATTTTCATCGTGAGGTAGAATACCCTTAGCTTGTAAGGTCTCAACTGGTAAAGCGGTATAGCTCCCCCGACAACAAAGTTGACTCCATGATCAAAATTCGCCCCTTCATCTCCTCTCTCGTACAGATTAAGAAATTGTACACCAAATGTAGATGCTGCATTATCACCAAACAAATTTATTTGTTAGGTTCTTCAAATTGTGCATATTAAAAGAAAAAAGGCTTATTGTAGCAACTTTAAAAACAAAACACTACTAGTCTACAATTATATTGCTTGAATTAAATAAAATGAGATAATGGAGGGAAAATAAAAACGTACCAAAATATTCGATCATGAGAAGACTATTAGAGGCTCGATCGGTTGGTTTTCCAAGAGTGATCTCATGAGGAAACTTGTTGAATAAACCGTCAGGCACTTCAGCAGCTTGGGTTCTCGTATCTAATGTAGTATCTCTAAGACTGTAGATTTGGTCGAACTTGCAATTATTCTTGTATGCAACATCAACCTGATAGCAACTTTCGAGCACAGCTAAAATATGGTTGGAGGATAAACAAAAACACTAACATAACAAAACCAAGAGATAACTTATTCGTTCTGCAAACCATGTTAATTTATGCAACGAAGGAAAAAGAAGCAGCAAAATTACTACAACAACAATTGAGAAAGAGAGACCTAAGAGGATAGAAACTTAAGACCAAGAGAGAACGAACAAAAGAATAGATTATCGACTATCTTTGTATGTTACAAACGCTTTGGGGAAGATCATATTTATAGGAGGGGATTAAAGATGCTGAAATAGGTTTGGATTTGGAAATAAAATGCATAATCCTTCGGTAAGTAAGAAAAGGAAATCATGATGATATTTAAACTTTATTCAAAAGTTCAAGTTAACGGTTGAAAATATCAATTAAAACTAGGAATAAGAAACATTATTGATTTAAAAGTTTATTTTTTCCCCTTTAACGTGCCACTGTACTTGTTGTTAGATTAATTTTAGATTCCCAATCGAAATAGAATTAGGGAATCTATGGCGGCATTTTGTAGTTAGCTTCCAAATAGTTTTAGGACTTACTTTCTGTGGGTTGGTTATACGATTCTTATTGTCTTTGAATTTTTTTTATTGTTTTTTGTGAACTAATTTTGTGATTAATAACCATGTTTTTGTTGGAGTACTTCAGCACTTTTGCACAACACATTCTCAAAACTCCCGCAATGGCACACATTTCCCACTTGCACTTCCATCAATTCTGTCCTTTTTTTCTCACAATTTTCATGAAATGCTGAAAGATCACATCTATGTTTTGAAAACCAGACCGGATCGGACGGTCAAATCTGTTCAACTGGAAATCAAAGGTCTCTTTGGTCCAATGTGGTTGAAGAACTAGCAAACATAAAAACCGATCAAATTCGGTCAAACTCGAACAAAACTGCGGTCCGACCAGAAATCGGTACAGGTTAAATCGAATTTTTAAAATTTTGTAAATAAATTATTCTTTTAATATTTTTTATAGCTAATTTTGACCGGTTTCAAAAACCGATTCAAACCGGCTGAGTCAGTGAATCAATTAAGTTATGGGTTCACCTTTTGATCAAATTTTCAAAACATAGAATCACATCAGGGAGTTCGAAAGAGACTTCTATTTGCTGCTCAACATGCTGCGCCTCTATCAAATATAAGACATTTATTTTTCCCATTCCAGGTTTCTAGAAAGCATATTAAATTGCTTCGGGTTTCCTTTGCAATCCCATGAAAGAGTTACAATGGTCGGCAAACTGCTTTGAAGAATCCACATAATCAAGCGTCTCTTTACATTGTAACTTCCCAAAATTGTGTCTTTCAATAGTACATAGTCAACTGTCTCAGCTATGATTCAATCCAGCCTTTCCAAATCCGTTGGTCATCATCATCAGCTGCAAGAATATGAACTTTGAGAAGATCATATAGATAAGCCTTGCTTTTGAGTAACACTCTCCAATGGGTCTTCTTATTTTCAGCTCAATTTTTCTCAAGTACAGATCTTGTTACCAAATGGAAACTGTTCCATCATTGCAGAAACGTTGTACTCCCTCCAATTCTTAATAGAAAATATTTTGATTTATCCTAAATTTCACCTAATACATATTTTTAATTGACAAACAAAACCTTAAAAATATTTTTTAACAATGAAGAGAACACAAGAATGTGAAAATATATTTTCTTTAAATTTTTTTCAATTAAAAATACATATTAGGTGAAACTTAGAACAAATCAAAATCCTTTATATTAAGGACCGGAGAGAGTAGCTTTTGAGCCTTGAGTTTCATAAACCAAGAATCAAGAACCAGTGAGATGCGTGAGAATATAATGTTGTTAATTTTTTTTTTAAAAAAACGAAATATTTGTACCAAAAAAAGAAGAAAAAGAAATACGCACTAAAAAATATATGTATCCTATTCATATTTTGATTTAGAATCTAACTAGTGGTGGACCCGTGCGTTGCCGGGGATGTGAAAATATTTCAATTTACTTGAGCGGAAATTTTTTTTAATAATCTTTAAATGAATTTTTTGCCTTTTGCCTACAGCCACTATTTCACCTATGACATCTGGAAAAAGGAGAATTATTGGATTAATTTGTCTAAATATTTAGTAATACTTGTGGAGTCATATATAATGTAGAAAAGACAATGTACCTATCAGTAAAGATTCATTCACCCTTTTGTTTATGATATCAGCAAATTTCGGGAACTAAAAACCATATTCACCAATATAAGGCCGATCCACAAACTCGAGAATTGTCGCAAATCTTGGTACTGCATTTGAATATTATTTTGTATTTATTATCACTATATCTTTGGAGCTCTTTGTCAGTAGTCGTACCAAAATGGCTTATTCGTTTGTACTCTCTCTCCTTCATGGGATCTTGAAACTTGTATATTAGGTCTTTTTTAATTTCAGCAACGGCCCTATTGCCCTGCGAAATAATAATACAACAAAGAAAATAAAATTTTAGGAATCAAATAATCACAATGATAGGTGTATATATATGAATATATATATAATATTTTTTAATAATAGGTGAAATTTACCTTTTCATCGATTAATACGCTCTCAATCATGGAGACTTCATTATCATCATTGAAATCCATCTTTGTCCACACGCGTAGAAGACGAACTCGGACATTCCATCCAACTCCTCGGCTATTATCGAGCTCGTTGAGAAAATCAAATTTGGAAGACATGATATACAAAACCAATACGGATGTGAGTGTATTTTGGTGTGTGTTTTGATTCAAATCATATGCTAAATATTTATAGGTAATGAAAGTTCCGTAATTTTTTTTTATTTGGATAATGCACCATTTTTTTCGGATTAGGGGGGAATATTTATGTGGTCAAACCGTGAAATTTGTGTGCCATGATTGGCGCGCTTAGATTATATTAATAAAGATTTAATTTGATTTCAATTTTTGATATAGTAAGAATGTCCAAAAAAATTTTTATTTAGTAAGAATGGGAAAATTTAATGATTATCCAAAAAATAGTAATCATGGTATAATTTTTGGGAAGATTGGCCTGGGACCTGGGCGTCGTCTACGTTGCGTAAATTCCTGAATCACATAAGCCACACGATTCACGCCTAATCTTTGCTTCCAATAATAATTAATTATTTTGATTTCCATTTTATGATTTAGTAAGTATGGGAAACTGATTTTGAAATTTTGGTACATTAATTGTAGTTTGAATCTGGACGGAATTATGGGTCATAAGATTTTTTTAAAATGGTATTTGAAATGGGATAATCAATACATACCTAAAATAGTTAAGGATAGGACAATTGTGAAACTGAAATTTCATCCATGTTTATTTGCATTAACGGATTGTCAGAAATATTTAAATAGCAAAGTTTTATTTTTCTATCCAATTTCAATAATTATTATTTAAATTATTTTTTTATTACATGTTTTTATGTCTTATGAATTAAATTGGATTAAATTTTCTAATGTACTTTTTTCCCACGTGTTGTTATTGGCAACACGTCTATCAACCAAAACCATTGCAGTTTTTTAACTTATTAAAGACTTAAAACCTTTTAAACATGAATATGAAAAGTAACATGGTGTTAAAAGTGAAAATAAAGATGAATTAAGAGCTGTGTTTTCTACTTTTTTTTTTCTTCTTTTCTTTTTTGGTGTAACGGCGTGTCAAAAATACTAAAATAGCAAATAAAACCATTACAATTTTTTAACCTACTACAGACTCGGAACCTTTTAAGTGAGATAACACGGAGTGAATTGTTGCTAAAAAAAAAAATGAAGATTAAATGAGAGCCACCGGTTCTTTTTTTTTTTTTTTGGGTTCAACGGGTTGTTATAAATTCTATAGCAGCTAAAACCATTGCAGATTTTTAACTTACAAAAAACATGGAACATTTAAGCACGACGATACATAGTGACATGATGTTAAAAATATAAATAAAGATGGAATGAGACCCGTGGATTTTTTTTTTCCAACGTGTTGTCGAAAATACTAAATTATTAACTTATCGATAAGTATCATCTTTGAACAAATAATCTTTGATTAAATAGAAAAATTTTATTTTTAGTTCTATTTTCAATGATTATTAATCAAATTGTTCTTTTTTTATTACGCGTTTTTATGTCTTCTGAATTAAATTGGATTGAATTTTCTAATGCATTTTTTCTCAATGTGTTGTTATTTGTAACACGTCCATCAACGAAAACCATTGCATATGTATTATTTTATTAGTAAATAAACAATACATTTACTGTATGTTGTAACCTACTATCTGTTATACACCTTCGTTTTTATTCTTATATGTTGTAATTATATACTCATATTTTACGTCAAAAAACATAGGACAATATATTACAAATTTGTCCACCGTGCAATGCACGGGTAAAACACTAGTATGTAATTAAGTGAAAGGGCTATTTTATTTTTTTACCTGGTTAGATAATCAGGTGTATGCGTAAATAAATAAAATTAAGTTGTTACAATAAAAATTTACTATATCTAATTGAGTCTAATTTTTATGAAGGTTTTATTGGACATCTCATTATTTGACACGTGTCCTAAAAACTTATTATCTTAATATATAGGATTTAATCGACATTGTCGGTTCAATCAATGTTTCCTAATCTTATATTTTCGCAAAGGATCCAAATCCAAACCGGTTTCCCCGTTTTTATTAATCTCCACTATAAATATGACCTACAGCCGTCCGCCGTGGAATAGGACTAGATTGCCCTTAATTCATAGTTATAGGGCTGGAATGTAATTCTGGAAAATAGGTTGGCCATAACTAGTCAAACTGCTGTACTCCAACGATAATTGAAGATTGATGAATAAAGGAACTCTGGAAAGTGGAAACCCCCTTTCTCTCCTGTTCTTCGTCAGAGAACCCTAATTCCCAAATTCAACGTTGCTGTTCTTAAATTTCTTTCCCTTAATCTATGCCTCCGAAATCCAGTACGTGACACATGGTCCTTTTATTTTCATAGGATTTTTGTTTATTTATTTATTTGCTCCTGAGGGAAAAATCAAAGAAGGGACAGATGAGTACTGAAGAACCCAACCTTGTTGAGGACGGGGATTCAAGCGGCGGAGGATCACCAGGAGGTGGTGTTCCTGAAATCATACAGGAATACTGTTTCCAGTGCCAAGGCACTGGCGGGAATATTTAGAGGGGAAATCAATTGCTACAGAGAAAAAGCCGTACCAGCTTCCTGAATATATTGCTGTCACCGGAATTGAGAGAATCAGGCAAGCTTGTATTGAGAACGAGGACAGCTGGAAAATTGATATTGACGATCAGGTTATGCATGATGCATTTTTTAAATATCAGACCAAACCGAAGCTCACTTCTCATGGTGATCTCTACTTTGACGGAAAGGAAATTGGGGAGGATAAAAAGTTGGAGGAAACGAAACCAATAATATCCCTGGCTAAGCGCAAACACTGGGGTGATTTAGAAGCAGCTGAAGAAGAAGAGGAGGAAGAACAAATTGAGGAGGTGGATAGCCCTGATGCTGAACCACTTGAAGATGATCTTGGTAAGCATCAAAGGGAAGAGCCAGAAAGAACTCTGTCGCAGGTTCCTGTGTTTTGCATCGGTTTGTTTTCCTTTGTTTCTGCTCTCAATCCTTCTGATTCCTTTGCAGGTATCTTGTAACTTGCAAACTGTCTGTAGTGTGTGTAAGCATAGATTGAAAAAGATCATTCAGATGTTGTCCAAAGTTATTCAGTGAACCTCTATGAAGTTCAGTGGTCGTTTCCCATTATGAGAATTTTATCAAGGCCTGCAAATTTTAAATTATGCTCATACCTTTTCATAAAGAAGAACATAAACCACAATTCAACTGCAAGCGGATATCAAACACTACTACAACTGAATTCTCTTTCTAATAACATAATTAATTATTTAGGGGAAGAGAACAATTGATCCTGACTTCACCTTGAGAACCCGGTTACAGTAACCAAATTCGACATCTTAACCAAGGCTCTGGTGAAGTCTCTTTGAAACGTGGTTTCATCGTCTGAAACATATTCTTCAACCACGCTTCGCGTTTCTTCGTTAAGCATTAACTCCATATCGGAGAACTGTAGGCCCCTTCCTCTGGTCAGCGATTCGAAGTAATAAGTTCCGAAATGGGATCTCAGCGGAGAAGATGAGAAGGACAGTCCAGGCTCCATCATGCTGAAGTTGTTGTTTGTGTCCTCACACCTTTCTAGTATTTCCTCTTTGAAATGTTCATCAATGTGCGGATCGCGATGGTTGCTGACGTTGACTCTGGACACTATAAAATCACAGTTGATGAAACCAATGCTGTGTCCTCCCAGAAGTGCGACAGTTTCCCTAACTGTGAATCCTCGATCGGCGAATAGCTTAAGCGTCACATCGATGGTTTCGGTCGGTCTCAGAATCTCATTTGCGGATTTGTCGAAGTGAGAGGATCTGCTGTCTCTTCTCCCGGTGTAGAGAGGGTAGAAAGGCCCGCCTGACGAGCTGATGGCATCCCTGGCGGCAAGTGCCAGGATATCCGAACAGGACACTATGCCAGGGCATTCTTTCTCCAACGCCTCCTTGATTATATTTATGATTTCAAACCCTTTCAGGGTATGGTTCGGTACTGCTTTTATTTCGTCTTTAGCGTCCCCGGTCCTTAGCAGCACGGAAGCGTCGCACCCCTGGATGAAGCAATAGTGGAAAAAGAGGCGGAGCAGCTGCGCAGGGGCGTTGTTGAATTCGGGTCTGCGGAGAATTTCCTTCATCTGGGCGAATACGATTTTCTCAGCATTTGGGCAGGTTTGATCATAAAAATCAATCCGCATCGAGGCTGATGCGGATCTCTGAGTTGTGGCGATGAAAGCAGCAATCAGTGGCCAGAAAACTATAACAGCCATCATCAATTGGACATCCATCCGGGCAAAAATCATTTTTTTGAACTGCGCGTAAAGGATGTTGTGGTATCTTTGGGACAAGGCGTGGATTTCAGTTGAGGTATGTGGTAAGATAAGTGCAGATTTCTGATGGTTAATTGGGAAATAGAGCTGAGTTTTATGATATAGGTTTCCAAAAAAGAACTTGGAAGAAAAGTTGAGGAAGAAGATACAAATCGAATGAACAGTTATTACAAGTTCCCGCAATCTTTATGCTTCAAGATATGCAGAAGGAATTGAGCCGCTATTTGTGTTTTCGCTCCTTTTTTAAATGCTCTTCTTTTTCTTTAAGAGCTGATTCAATTCGCATGCTCTCACCTACTCAGCTTCTAACTCAATATCATAACTTAAGCACCAACCCAATTTCCTAACTGAAATCTTTTCACACTGTCACCAACGCCACAAAAACTGTGTTTGTTCAACAAATGAATTTTCCCCAATGAAATGTATAGTATAGGATTTTTCTATTTTTCTGGCTACAATTCATTCTGCTTCTCAATTTTGAGTCCTGAAGCACAGTAGAAGAAGAACACACCCCCGAATGCATAGTTGAGGCAGTTTCAATGACCACCTGTTCTTGACCGGGTGAATCCTTAACACTAATTAGGCATTCTAAAACCTTTTAAAATGTGGAGCATAACTGCATGATGATGATGATGATGATGATTAAGGATCTCATATATCTTCAAAGGATGGATGATCTTCAAAGTTTTGGAATTTAAACTATTCAAATCTTTTCTCTTATGCCGATTTTCATCTCAGTGTGTTTTAAAATAGTTATGTTATACCAATTATAGAGGATAGACTAATTTGATCTTCTACTAAATACTTTTTCTTTTGTATTAACCAATCCCAAAAGCTCACACTTTTTGAACAGTTTTTATCATTGGACATGACTGTAAAATGCTTCAGTGTCTCTTAGTGATGATGATAATGACTTCGGAGTGGTTTACATTTGTGGTGACCTGCTGATGAAATTTACTCTTTGATCATATGTTCCAATTCCACTTAACAGTGATCATTTGGATTTTAGTCCGGCCCTTCTCCCTAAGACAAACTATGCAAAAGTTGTATAACCCTCTGGAGTCTGGACAATCAGCAAGTGGTGCCCAATTGTTTACTTGGTGTTGATGGTGGCGGGCTTATTTTTTTAATGTGCTTCATGCTGAGCTTAATTCAATTTCCATAGCTCTCATTCAAAGTGGTTTGGTGGTGAATTCTTTTTAAACCCTTCAGGTTTTTTCTTTTTGTGTTTCGCGCTGTTGAAGCGGAAGCCTTTCTCAGCCGTTTATTAAGCGCGCTCCCCCAATTATTGTTCTTTTTCTCCTTGCGTTCTTCTGGGGTGAATTCTGCTCTGGCGTTTGTATGTTTGAAAGATCGCGCAGGAAAGGTAATCTATATAAGGAAGGGGAATGAGTTTGGTTAAAGGTCAATGTTTGGTGCATTAAATTTTAGATGCGAGGATATACCTCTGTAATGTGTTTGTTTCTACATTTTCTTTACAATAGATATACATCTCATTGGTTGGCATGCCATTCTTTCTTGTCTGAAACACTTTCTTTCTGACGCCTTTGGCCTTTGGGCCTTTGGCGAAAGAAAAATCCTTTATTCTCTTGTTATTTCTTTACAAGAAAAATTATTGATTAGTTCATTAGATTACATGGATTATCACCTGAGATTTCTTGTGATAGGCTGTTTAGATTTCATACTGAGATCAAAATTATAATTGTTTCTTATAACGGGCTGTTATAATTTTTTTTTTGGGACAGTTTTCCCATTGCTTCTCTTGTGTTAGTTGTTAAGAGTTAGATACTTGAAAGAAGATCTTGAAGAAGATGATGGAAAGTTTGAGATTTTGAATTGGTGGAAGGTTAATAGTCCTAGATTTCCCATTTTATGTATGATGGCTCGTGATCTCTTAGCCATTCCTATATCAAAAGTGGCTTCCGAATCTTGTTTTAGTACAAGTGGAAGAGTCTTAAATGCTTTTAGAAGTTCTTTGACTCCAAAGGTAGTTCAAGGACTTATTTGTGGTCAAGATTGGCTCCGTGATCCTACAGAGAAGCCAAAGATTGTGAAGGTTGAAGAAACTTGGGAAGAGCTTGAAACAGTGGTAAAAGGTAACAATTTAATAATTATAGAGTAATATTTAAAGTTACATGTGTATTCCTTTTATTTGTTACTTACAATAACTTTTTTGGTTTTGTGTTTACCTACTGCAGATTTCATTCCAAAGGACAATGGCATAAATTTAGATTTGCCATGATTCATTATCTTTCTGTCAACAGGTGATTTTTCTCACTCTTGATTCTCTCTTCTGATTTGCCAGATTTCATTAGAGATTTTGTTTACCTCTTTTCTGAGTTCTGATTTCATTCTCGCTTCTGCTTTTAGAAGTTCCAGGAAATTGGCTTAAGACTATGAAGAAAAAAAGCCTGTTGATGTTATGTGATGACTGATGAGTGATGACTGATGATTGGTTGCTTATCAAATTTAAAAGGGCCTTGCTGAATGTGGAATGTGGAACTAAAAGCATCTAAGAAGACCTTGCGGAGTTGCTGTTGATGTTTTTCTTTTATTTGTTGTTGAAGAAAAATTTTAATTCCATTGATTCATTATTCATGTTGAAATTCGTGGCTATTTTTGGATCTTATTTATGTTCGGATCGAAATTTTTAAGACTTTTAATTGTATTAAGCTACTGATTCGGTTTGAACAATTTTTTTTGTTGCATTTGATTCGGTTTAATAGTAAACCGATCGACTAACCCGATTGGTTTTTCAGTCGGTTCGGTTCGGATTTTTGTACTGTCAGTTCGGTTATTGGACGGTTTAAACAGTCTCAAAAACCCGATTCAACCGAACCGAATAATGGCCGAACCGACCGAACCGACCGAATTAACATCTCTACTTATTCCCCTTTTCTACAACTAGCAAGCACAAGTTTTATTACTGAATTATTCCCTCCCATTTTACATCTGCTGAATTCACTTAAGTTTACTTGAAAATCTCGCTTCAACTTACAAGTGGTCTGTCTTGTTGTTCTTCGTCTTACAAAGTTAGCCTGACACATTAAGAGGCCAATGTCCAAGAAAGTCCAAAAAGACCTCATTGTTATCAAGCTCAAGAAGTCAAATAAGAAAAAAGGACAAAAAAAATGCAAGTAAGAATTTCATGAGGAAAGGAAGGAAAACTAAAGTTAAAACATAAATAATTTGATTTCATGTATAATCCTAAAATAGATGACTATCTGATTATTGATCAGCGAACAAATTCATTACTTCTAACAAAAAAATAAGCTTGAATCTGAATAATCAAAGTTAACCACATTTCAACTGAGGAGTGATAGATTTGATCAAATAATCGGTCATGTATTTGTTGGCGTGTTGAGTCAAACTCATTCCATCCCAATAGATATGATTGTCTGGATTCGGGCAAGAAGCAACGCCAGACATCCCACACAGACTCCCAAAATCAAAGTTTGAAACCCTTCCGCTCCCACGACAAGATGAAAACTTGTCCTCAAATCCAAGATTTTGCGCATTGGATAAAATTGACAAGTAAGCATTGTAGTAATCCTCATAAACAATCAGTACCTCGGGATATTCCTTCTTCAATAGCTATTTTTAGAAGTTGATTGTGACGATCAGCTATATTGTTCCATCCCACCATACAATGGTTAGAATAATCTATCGAACTGTATTCCTCAAGGTGGAAGAAGCTCAGCGTAACAAGAAGACAACTAAGTGGGAGACGTCCAGGAACAATAACTTTAGTTGCTCCTAAGCCGATGATTGCTCTAACAGCTTCAACAATGTTTTGAACAACTTCGGGAGCAAAAGCATCCCACTCTGCATCTCCAAGCCCTAAGATTCTGTAAATGTATTCCTTTGCTCCGATGTCTCCTACTAAAAACAACGAGTTTCTCAACAAGTCCTGGCATTCTTCTCTACTTTGACAAGTTTGGTTGAGGTGAGATGACAACCAATCCAATTGCACGTCGAGCGAACTATTGGTGGCGAAGTGAAGATGAAGACCTTTCGTCTCAAGCCAACCCACAAAGTTCTCACCATGAGGTGGAAGACCTTAGCTTCTAAGGTCTCAATAGGCAAAGCAGTAGCTCCCGCGACAGCAAAGTTGGCGCCATGATCGAAATTTGCTCCCTCTGCTCCCTCGTACGGATTAAGATATGGTACACCAAATGCCGAGGCTGCATATCACCAAACAAATTTTATAGCCCTTATAGTCAGGTCTTTAAAATTGTGCATATTTTAAAAAAAGTTTATCATAGCAAATACAAAAACATAACACTATTAAGTCTACTACTATATTGCTTGAGTTGAAAATAAGAGATATAATGGAGGGTAAATTAGAAAACTTACCAAAAAAATCAATCATGAGAAGGCCATTAGAGGCTCTACCGGTTGTTTTTCCAAGGGTGATCCCATAAGAAAATTTGTTGAATTAAACTCTCAGGGGCTTCGGTAGCTAGGTTTCCTGTGTCAGATGTTGCATTCCCAAGGTTGTAGATTCGGTTGAATTTGCAGCCATTCTTGGGAGCAACGTTAACGTGATCATCACACAATAACTTCCAGGCACAACTAAGATATGGTTGTAGTAGAAGTAAAAGCACCAAGATAACATAACCAAGGGAAAGCTTATCCTTTCTATGAGTCATGTTTATGCAACGAAGTGAAGGAGGAGGAAGAAACAAAATTACTTACTGCTACAGTAAGGAGAGAAAGAGAGACTGAAGAGAAAAAATCAAAACCGAGACACAAGGATTGTACTAGTTCGTATGTGTTATAAAAAAACATAGAGGATGATCATATTTATAGGAGATTGAAAAAAACGTTGGAACCGAGTTTGATTTGGAAGTGATACTACATATAATCCTCTTCTCAATAAGAAAAAGAAGAGTTCATCACGATGGTCAAGGTTTTCTCTTATTCAGGTTCATTAAGCAATCGAAACTATTGATCAATTGAATTTAGGAATAAGATATGTTCATGTATATCCAAATAGAACTAGGAAATACATGGCCGCGTTCGCTTTAGTTAGCTTCCAAATAGTTTTAGGATTTTGTATTTTATTCTTTTCCTCTAACTATAAGATATCTAGAAAATTGATTGATTTGAATGATACTGTTTTGTTAGGTTGATTCTTGATCGAGATTGTTTGTGATGGAATGTGCACTTCTTTGGGTTTTTCATCTTTATAGCTCATGGGAACATTTAAAGGGGAAATCACTTGGCATTGAGAAAGAGCCGCACCAGGTTCCTGAATTTATTGATGCCACCAGAATTAAGAGAATCATACTGTTGGAAAATGGATTTTGACGGTTCAGGTTCTGTATCATGCAGTGGCGGACTGGGGGTCTCGAGCCCCCCGGCCGGCCGGAGAAGCTCAGGTCATGCTTCTGATCTGGGATCTTGGTGGCTCCGCTTGTAACTCTCAGCCCCCCAATTACGGAGTCAATGGCTTGAATAATACTCCCTCCGTCCCATAATTATGATCCTGTTTGACTAAGTTGGAAGATTTTATTTTTGATCAAACTTAACTATTTTTTAGCTTGAACTACAAGATATGCCCCTCCGTACATAATTGTTCAACCGGTAAAGATTTTTCCACATTCAAATATTCAAACTTCATTCGTACTTCACGATTGACCCAGAATCTTTAAATTTTCATATGATGAATAATTTTGAGTCTTTTCTCTAAGATTCAATTGATGTTTCCAGAGAAGTGGGAAACGAGTTGGAGCCAATTAAGGAGCCAATAAAAGCTTTAGTCCAAGGAGTGTTGCCGGCAAAGTCGTCGTTGGTGAGTTTGGCAAAAGGATTGAGAGTGAGGAAAGAAATCAGTATTTTTAAATATGAGAAACAAGAAACAAAGGCACCGTATGGGAGGAAGGTGGATATATGGGTGGCAGCGTTCGAATTGTCGGATCCGCCGGAGGAGGCCGAAACGGAGGTGGAAGCGGCGCCGTCCCCATCGGCGACTGTGGGCATACGGTGGAGGTCTGAGGCTCGCTGATCGAGAATTTCAAGATAGCCTTTCTCTCGAATCCATGACTAAAATGCCGGGTCGGGTACGCTTAACACCAACGGGTTAGAGGAAAACACCATTTCTTTTAGCTCTCTAGAATTTTGCTGATTTCTTTTTTGGCGGCTTTTATCTGGGAAGAAGAAGGGGGGCTTCTTTTTGCTTTCACTTCTACTCTATGTAGCCAACGGGATAAAATGGTTAAAGGCCAAATGTGTAATTTATTCCATAAAAAGTCAAATTAGACAATAATTATGGGACAAAATTTTTATAACAAAGTAAACAAAATTATGGGACGGAGGAAGTAATTCCCAACCGTTAGGAGCTGGGGGATGGGGTTCAATTTTTTTTTATTATCACCGCCGGCGGGAAAATCAAGTTGCAGTAGTGGGTTGAACGAAGAAGACAACCCCAAGTTCAGAATATTTGCAATTGTAAAGTTAGTACTATATCTATAATAATATTGTACTCCCTCTGGTTCTTATTATAAGGCATTTTGATTTCGTTATAGGTATAACATAAGATTTCTTTTAATTAAAAAAAACCTTAAAAATATATTTTCACATTCGTTGTGTTTTCCTAATAATTGTGAAATATTTTTAATGTTTTTATTTCAATTAAAAAACATCTTAGGTAAAACCTAGGACGAAATCAAAATGCCTCAAAATACCTTATAATAAGGACCAGAGGGAGTACAAAATGCCCACATCATGTAATACTTAGAATATAAGGCCTAAAACTTTTAAATAATTATAAAATAATCCAAAATCTAAGTCTTTGTACTGTCAATTTAAACAATTTAGTTACGTTCTTTCTAAATCGAATTTAACATAAACCATTATACCACTATTATTAATCTTTCCATAAAGAACGGCCACTTTCTTAAACTAAAATAACATTTGGGCTAACCTTCTCTTATGGAGGGATTTATTGTTATGCATTGAAAATGTTTTATAATATGCACCAAATTGAATTTATTAAATATTATACGGAGTTAATTATGAATTTTAATTATGAGAAGAAATATTTTAAGATACTATTAGTATAGTTTACATTGAATATTTACTTATTTCTAGCTAAACCAGTGAAAAAAATTATATCTTCAGTGCCAGTCTAATGCACACTCAGTCCCTCAATTGTCAAAAGCTGGTTCCGCCACTGTATCATGCATTTTTCAAATACCAAACCAAATCAAAGCTCACTTCTCTGGGTGATCTCTACTTTGAGGGAAAAGAATTTGTAGATTCCATGATTTTGTTCGTACAGAATCTAATCACGTATGCTTCAGATTGCCTTGCGGGCCTATGGCCATACTTATTTGATTTTTAGCCTTTATGCTCACACCTCTGCAAAAAGGAGATTCCTCTAAAAGAAGTGTGATCAGAAAACAGTAGAAATCATTCCTGCAGGCTGCAATTACATCCGACTATGAAACTAGCTAAAATTTACAAGATAATACATCTTCTCCGTGAGGACATTAACTAAGTAAAAACTAAAAAACAATCAAATCTAGCCTCCATAGCAAATAAACTGTAAAAGCTAATGTCATGACTGTCATTATCAGGAAGAATCCAAGAATACCAACACTGAGGGGGTGAAAGGTGAAACAAAGCAATAATCTGCAGGGGGTCTTCCATTGGCCGAAATAATATCCAGGGTCAAGGAAAAGCTCTCACTAAACATTAATATCTATTAATAATTCAGCTATAGTATGTGGTGATTGGTAAACCAAAAGAATGCATACCTATCACGCAAAGGGGCTATTACTCACTATTTGACTTGGAATGAACTCTTCTCTGCAAGGGTTAAGAAACACTTACCTAGCTCCATGCGACAACACAAAATTTAGCTTGATTATAATGAAAGTTCATTATGTAAGTGAAAATAAAAAGTTTTACTACTAAATATGAGCATAAGAAAGAGGGACCAAAATTTGATATTTACATTGGTCAATCTGTGGTGTGTAAAAGTAAGAATACAGCACAAACACATACTGGACTCGGGTATCGTCGAGATCATTGTTCCAGACTGGCTATCAACTGACAAGTAAGGCAGACTTCCTGTTTCTCACCAAATCCGCCAATTGAATATCGATCTAATCATTTTCGGCTCAAGCTAAAAGGATTACCTGCTGGTCGGTTGACCTTTCTTTCAGATTCAATTTTACCAGCAAAATCTAAGGCATACTGAACGGGACTTTGTACGGATTTTGGTGTGCCCGAGAGAAGTGAGGGCTTGGAAGAGCTGCTGGAGTTTCCTCCCCCAAAAATCCCAGCACCATGATTCAAAGACTGCCATGGAGGATGAAACGATGAAGATGAGACATTGGCAGTTCTGCTTACAAAATTAAGTGCTTCAACAGAGTTTTGCTTCCCTTGAATGTGTGCCTGACCACTGTTCACATTGTTGGAACTATTGCTTGATTGATTGACAGTGCTATTCACAGTATTTACTGCAACACTTCCGACTGAGAGAAACTTGATGCCCTCTGGTGTAGAACTAGGTGGAACTTCCATTGCCATTTTATTTACTGCTGACGCTGATTCTGAACTACTACCTATGGCGGCTTGATTATCAGTTTTGACATCACCATCACTACTTGGAGAGGAACCCACAAACCCATTCTTCGTTAACAGACCTGACAATGATCCACAGGCTCCCATTCTCATATTGGCAAAGTCATCCATAGGACTTTTGCCAAGTGACAGAAAGTTGATTCCTTGTGGTTTCACTGGAACACTATTCAGTATCTCATTTGACTTCTTCTTGCTGCTTGAGAGATTACTAGCCATTTTATTGCTGGTTTTCACATGATCATCTGGCTTAAGACATAGAGGATCTCCTTCGCGATTACGGATATTACCTGTTGGCGATATCACCTGAGAAAAGAAGGGCATGCCTTTCGGGACATGGGCAACAGATCGTTCTAGATTCTTATGCACTTGATACCCAGATTTTTTTCCAACAGAAATATCTTTTGTGGGTAACTTTGCATCAATTCGCTGATCAGTGATGCCATCCTTATTCACTTGAATCGTGCTAGAGACCTAATCATGCAGAGAGGTTTTTTAATTTGCTTGCCCAAATTTGGTTCATGTAACATGTTAAATTGATACAGAACAAGAGATTAAATGTGACAAAAAAAAAAAGAAAGATTAAATGTGATAAATAAATCTCATTGAACTTACCTCATGGTTAAACAAACAATCAGCTCCTCTGCTGCAGAAGCCTGTGGTTGCAATGTTGTTGCAAGGATATTTGGAGAGTTGATGATCATAGGGGCAATCATCACCTTTCATACAAGTACCTCGAGCAAAGAAGGAGCATGGCTGCAACCAGGAACAAAGATTGAAGTTTAACCAACCACCAACCACTATACTGTATACTGTTCAAATTGATTTGCCACGTTTAAAAAGAATATTAGAGAAGATTACAAAGAGCTTTCTGGTCTGAATACAAATGGTCAAAGAAACGAATTTTTACATTTATCATCAATTTAAAAGTATTACAAGCACATGAATGTCTTCGTTTATGCACTTTTCAGGGTTTTGCACACCATTGCAGCAATCATTAAAATTGATCCCAAAACTTGCTTCTAAACACTACAGGAGTCAATTTTAATACATTTTGATAATCATTTAAAGGTGGTTAGTAATATAAATAATTTACATAAGTACCTTATATGATATTCATAAAGAGGAACTAAATGAGATCTGGCCAATATTAATATAACAGAAATCAGTTCAGAAAGATGAATAAGAAATTGGTCCTAGTATATAGCTGCATTACTGAAATGATGAAGCCTGAAACTAACTTCTAGTAGAATGATAAGGGCCAACAACATGAGTAGGATTAAATTGATAGAAAAAAAAAATATGAAAAACAACGGAGAAGTACAGATGTGTACCGTAGATTTTGTTTCGGGCGTTGTGTCATGGGAAAATTTACACTTCTCACCCTGCATAATTGAAAGCAACCGATGTAAAAGTTCAAGCTTCCAACAACTCAAGCAAAATTCAGTAAAAACAATAATAACACAAGAAGAAACTTAAATAATACCTCCTGACATCTTCCCCGCAGAAAGTGCCTGCAGTAAACTACTTTTTTTGGTTTCAAAACTGGTTGCAGCTTAAGCCTTCTAACGCCAAGCTTTCTATTTTTTTCTGCTCGATTGATTCTATATTTCATCTGCATCATGAATTTCTCCAATTATTAATCAATACATAACAAGTCAATTTGCAGACTTTCACTTCCAAAACACAAAAATAACAAATCAGAAAATTATTTCACTTTTATGAATTATTTTCCTCAGTGTACCTTTTTCTTTGCTTTTCTTTCTTCGGTCAAAGGACCCTTCTTCCTCTTCTTGACACCACTAACTTCCTGCAAGGAGTAAGACAACAAATCATGAAGAGCTATTTGAACAAAGCATGAATATCAAGAGAGAGGCGTACTGCAGATATAAATCATACAAGATAAAATTAAGATATGAATATTTAGTTATCTTACCATTGGAGCAGTTGCTGAACCTTTGTTTTCAGAAATATCTTCATAGGTTATTTGTCTACGTCGAGCAACATTCTGTGAAGAGATTTCCAGATTATTTGACATTTCGACTACACTGACTTGCTTTGTGAACCAACCAGTCTCCATATTGTAATCATACCCATTGGCATGGTTTAGTGAGACATTCTCTCGAGAACATTTAGGATTAGCATTCTGTTCTTCTCTGGTAGTTGTTCTCATGACATCCTTGCCATCTTCAACTTTCCCCAACAATGGAGAACTCTTGATATTGTCTTTCCCAATTCCTCTGTCTCCATCATTGTCATTTACTAGTTCTCTTACTCCAACTTCATCTAACTTCTCCTCTAAAGATATATCATCTTCAAATAGCATAGCAATTGCCTCATCATCAACTCCGTTTCCTTCTGGAATTTCTCCCTCTTCAATGTGTTCATCATCAAACTCATAAACAGATATGTCCAAGTCGCCAGAAGCAGATATTAATTCCTCAAGTGTGCTCTGTTTAAGCTGCAATTGGTGCTCGAATTCATCAGGGAAATTACTCTCAATAACAGGGTTCTCTTCATTAAGGCTTCCGACAGGTTCTGGCAGATCGGCCAGTTGGGAGGCAGCCTCATAAACTTCATTCCCCAAGGGTCTACAAATTTCATTCTGCTCTCTTCTGGGACTTAACTTGCTTGGCATATCAGTAATTTCCTCCAACCTAGTAGGTTGATTTGCAGCCTCATAAACCTCATTAGGTACATTCTGCTCTATTCTAGGACTTAATTTCTTGTGGTTTTCCACAACAGTAGACAGGTTGCTCAACATGGACGAGTTTGAAGGGTTTACAATATCACCTAATGTAAGTTCCCTAGTCCCTTGCAGTAACATAAGATTTCCTACATCCGTCAATGCATCTTTAGCCCCATTTATAGGTGACATTTGTTGGATTAATGAACCCTCTTTCTCCATAGAACTATCATTGACTATGTGCTTACCTACTTCTCCCAAATTAATATCTTTAGCCCCGTTAACAGGAGGCATTTGTTGGACTAATGAGTTCTCCACCTCCATAGAACTCTCATGGACCACGCCCTTGCCCGCCTCTCCCAATTTGCCACTTTCACTACCATCTGAAGAAAAAGACAGTATGATGATACCATGTAATTAAAGACATCCGGGAAAAAAAATTTGCCAGAACTAATCTATCCCACATCTGAGTTCAATCAACTGACAAAAGTAAATTTCCGCAAGGGAAAAAAAAAAGGAAAACGAAAATGAACGAGAATATCAAAATTGCGCACCTTCACCTTGTGACTTGGAGGAAGATTGAAGTGCATTGCAATGAGACAATATTCTGACGAACGTACGGTAGGTTTGGCTTTGGAGTGGCCGCCGACGAGGAGGAGGAAAATTGAAGGTAGGGTTTAAGCAGGGTTTTAGGGTTCCTAATTCTGACTTCTCCATCGATTCTTTTGAGTAGAGAAACGCAATTCAAATTTGCAAGGGTTTATGAGCCGATTCATCCGTAGGAGCTTGGCCGATATGGGTCTCCGGATATCATATTGCCTAGCTCACCAGCTAGAAAAAAAAAATTCTCCGATTACCGGAAAGATTCATGGCTGAGTCACGACGGCGCCGACACCGGCAAGTCGGTGGTGGACGGTGGTTGAGAAGAGCTTGGCTAGCCTTTGGGTGACAAAAAGAACAAAAGGCGCGGTATGATTTTTTCCGCCTTTAATTACTACTTATATGAAAAAGAGGAAAGTACTTTTCTTGCTTCCAAACGGCGCCGCTTTAGTTTAAGTTACAGAAAACCCCTAATATGAAAAACCCTACTTCTCTCCTACCCGATTTTTGAACCCAGAGTAAAAAACACACAGTCACACACTTCACAGTTCTTTAGAATCGGAGGAAGTTAAAATGGTGGTGAGGCTAAGGTTGTCGAGGTTTGGATGTAAGAACAAGCCTTTCTATCGAGTGATGGCCGCCGATAGCAGATCTCCTCGTGACGGCAAACATTTGGAAGTTCTGGGCTACTACAACCCTCTCCCTGGTTAGTGTCTGTATCTCTTTTCCTGCTCTCTTCAGCAACTTGCGATTACATCAAACGAGTTCTTTTTCCATCCTATAATTTTGTTCATATAATGTTTTCCATCAAACACTTTGTTCTTTCTGCTTCCTGTCTTTGCAAAATCTTCTTCGCCCTAACGGAAGTTGGTCGATGAGCTGTTTAATTCATTTCTGTTTGGGGTATTACATTTTGCGTGTTTACCTGATGTATATTTTATATTGGATTTTTAAATTGCCAGCAGCAGCTTTGGTTTTTTGAGTAGAAGTTTACGGCACCATGGAACTCTTGTTTGCATATGTTAATAGCAGATTCCCTTATGCAGGTCAGGATGGGCAGAAACGAATGGGTCTTAATTTTGATAGAGTCAAGTAAGTTATTTTTGTTGATTCTCTGAACAGCCATGCCCTTGATTTTCTTTTTGCAATGATCGTTTACTGCCTTGACCTCTGCCTGTTTGGTAGCAGAGTTCCGCCTATACTGTTTCCTGTAGGTATTTAAATTTGGCAGTTTACATAGATTGTTTGTGTGCGTCCATCTCTTCATGGAAATTTGCTGCTGGTAGGTTTTTCACAATTGCGGTAGTTTGTTACATTTTTCCTTTGAAAATAATTTTTTCTCTGTAGTGGTTGGTACGCTCTTCTGCCTTGTCTTGTCAGATAATGTATCCTGCACATCACATAAAATAAACTACCAAAGAATGATCAGATGTAGTTGCTTCCTGTGTGGATTTCTTCCTGTATTTCTAGTTTATCTGTTAAAGAAATATTTCTAAGTGGAGTTTAATGTTGAATTCACTCTTCTTTTCCGATTGATCTGTCAGAAGCGAAATAAAGAGAACTTTTTTTAGTGTTTGAAAGGTGTTTGACCTTAGATACACGTGTACATTGGAAGCTATGGGGTTTTCTGTAACCATAGTGCAGCTTTTGCTGATAACAAATCTCTCATCTGATTCAAACTCTATAAACATAATCTGAAACTGCGTAGGGACTGAGCTTGGCTAGGGTGTGAATGGACCATTTCATCTTTTTGCGAAGATGTAAATTGTGGATGAAAATCTTCTGAGCGCAAATTCTGCAAGATATATAGAAGAGATTTAGTAATCTTTATTTTGCGAAAGGAAGTAACCGTGCCAAAAATTTAGAAAGGGCAAATAACCTGGGTATAGCGAAGTTACAAATCCTCTTGAGAATTAGGACTCGATGAGTATCGATGTTATCCCGTTATTCATCCATTTAGGTTATTAATGCCTTGTCTTCTGTTCTGGTTGTTTTATCTTTGTTCCCCGTTGGAGATTTTGTTCTTATGTTTAACTATTGCTTTCAGATCTGTTTTGTACAATGCTACACTGAACACTCTTTTCTTTTCTTAGAAAAAGATTTCTCCTCTTCAATAAAAAATAGGAGGTGAACCGATAAAGTTTCTTTTTCAATTCATCCCTGGTCTTATTCAAGACTTCGAAATCTATTACATCTCCTGAGCTTAGTTATTTGTTTACCCCCCACACAATTAGATATTAAGAATTGTTGAAGAATCATGTCCCTTCCTTGTCTGCTTTCTTTTCTGAGAATTAGTGGATAGGTACTTAGGTGGTATGAAAAAGCACTTGCAAGCCTCAAAAACTGCAGTTGGAATAGTCACTCTGCATAGGAACCATTTTTTTGGGGGGATGTTCTCTTCTCCTGCAATGATCATCAGAGCCTTATTTGTCATTTGTGTAGTGTTACAGTGATTTCTATAAGAATTACATGAAGCCTTTCTCTAGATGATCTGGTTTATTTATTTGGCATACTAACCATCTTTATCTCTTATCACTTGTCAATTGAAGTCATCAAGGCTAAAAGTTATTCGCTTTCCAGGTATTGGTTATCTGTAGGTGCACAGCCTTCAGAGCCGGTGCAGCGTCTTCTTTTCAGATCCGGGTTGTTACCCCCTCCACCAATGACGGCGATGGGACGAAAAGGAGGACCAAGGGACACACGTCCAATTGATCCAATGACTGGAAAGTTTTTAACACCAGAAAGCTCAAAGAAGGTGGACCTTGAACCCAATGTTGACCTGGATGAAGATGAAAGTACAAGCAGTGCATGAACCCCACTTACTTATCCCTGAGCTTGCCAGGTCAAACTTTAATTTCTGCTTTTAACCACTGGCGCATGGTAGCTTAGGTACAAGAGGGAATTGCGACTTGCGAGCTTATGTTTCTAAGACCTAAAGGCCCCTGTTTTACTTGTGTAATTCCAGGAAAAGAAAGGCGAAATTCCAGTTCATATTTGTTTAGACTAGATCATTTGAATGTGAAAAGCTAAAAATTTCTTTGGAGGAGCAGCCGTCATCAGGAATCCAAAGGCAAAGATTCTTCTGCGCCTGACTTGTTTTTGTTTTCCTACACCCGGACAGGGATGAGCAGAATTACAGGATTTTGTAGTGTGTTTGTTAGCTGGACTCAACTGGTAGCCCATGCCATGAACAACTAATGTTGTCCTTTCATTATTGCCTTAAAATGCTTAAAGTTGGGTTTTCTTACCAATAAATTAAATGGAAACCGTATTCTACAGCTTAGAAATATGATTAGTATTTTACAAAGTCAAAATTATTCAATAACGCACATTGTTTTCATATGTGAATAAAACTATACACTTATTTAGAGACGGATTGTTTTCATATGTGAATAAAACTATACACTTATTTAGAGACGGAAGAAGAGGATTGATTTTCCGAATCAAAAACCAAAAACACAAATGAATGAAAAACCCCAAAAGGCCGAAGAAATGGGACCCGACTAATTAACGCAGTATATAAACTGGAGCCCAAGTTCCTGCGGGCTAGGTTTTTAATTTTTAGAGAAATAAAGAAAAAGGAAAAAAGAAAAAGCTCTGTTTTTTTTTTCAAGTTTAAAGAGGGGGGCGCTTTATTAGGCTTACCAATAAATATCAAATATAAATATAAATACTATCTAATCTCTTCTTTGCTCCTTCCCTCTCATTTTCCCTCTTCCGAGCTTTTTCTAGGGTTTCTTCTCTTTACTTCTCTTCCTCCTTCGTCTCTCTCTCTAAACTCGGTTCCCTTACTTCGTGGAGAAAAGATGAGCAACGCTAAGGATAACTTCAACGTCTCCGATCTCACTTCCGGTACTGCTTCCAAAACCCCTTTTGGTTTCTTTCTCGTAAACCCCCACTGTTTTTCTGACGGCTTAAGCAACTCTTTAACAGTTAATTTTCTAGTATCTTTTGATGAATTTTTTCTGGGTTTTTGGTTTATTTGGTTCTGACTTCTGATTGTTTGTGTTAAAACGTTTCTTTTTGTAGCTTTGAATGCTGAAGACAGAGCAGACCTAGTTAATGCTCTCAAAGTAAGTTACTCTCCATTTGGGTTTTTGTTTTCTGGGTTTTAGACTTTGGATGTTTGGAAACATCCTGTAAATAGTTCTAGGTTTGGTTTTGGTCTTGAGTTTCCATGTATGCTAAATTTCTCCTTCTTTAGTAGTAATTCATGTGTCTAATAGTGAAATGGCCTTCTCCATGATGCAGAATAAGCTTCAGGATCTTACCGGGAAGCATTCGGATGTGCTGGAAAACTTGTCTCCTGCTGTGCGAAAGCGTGTTGAGGTTCTCCGGGAGATTCAGGCATGTAGCTGATGCTTATCTCTAAACTTGAATTGATATGGATGTGGGAGAACTTAGGTTTTGCTGTTTGTTTAACTGTCTAATAGTAACTTGATGTTATACGCTCCTTTTTCCTGTATGATGATATTGTTGGTAAATAAGTTCCGGATTCTGGAAAATGTTGATTTCTCATTTGTGCTTTTTTTGGTTATAAACAAGTTTCTTCTTGGTTCTGATTGTGCTTGGATGTTTACTTTCATACCTGCTTATGCTTACTGTTTCACCTATCTGCTGTGAAACAAGCTTTGAACTTTTAATTTTCTGGGGAACATGTGAACTTCCTTTCTTAGTAGAAGTTGGAAGATTTAAGTTACATGAGGAAAATAAACTTAGGGGTCCTTGGGTGATTAGATTCTCCCAACACTTCTATTGGTAAATTAAATAGCATATTTGACATTGTTGGGTAAATCTGCCCGTCCTTTATATTTTATATCCCATGCGTGGTTTATAGTATCTCAAGCGTCTTGTCTTTGCTTTGAGTTGTGAAACATGAAATGTTTTGCCTTTTATTGCTCAGATGTGCATTTGAATTATTTTCACGTTTGTCTAGGTTGTTACGGTGCTTGCTGAAATGCATTAAAATTGTAATGGAAACTGTTGTTTTGCTACTGTATTTTCTTCCAGTATTTCCTAGCTGAATGTTAAAATTGTTTACTTAGTTTTGAACTTGGGTTCTGGTCATTTTGCAGAGTCAACATGATGAATTAGAGCAAAAGTTTTTTGAGGAGAGAGCGGCCCTTGAAGCCAAGTACCAGAAGCTGTATCAACCACTTTACTCCAAGGTATTTCATGCCTCTACTAATTATTTTCAAATGCTAATTCTCTCCATCATATTTATTGCTCATTGGATCCACTTTGAATCTTGTAATCTGCAGCGTTATGACATTGTGAATGGAAATGTTGAAGCTGAGGGGGTAAAGACTGAAGCAGCTGAAGGTGCCAAAGAGGAGGAGGGCACAACTGAAGGTTTACTTTTATGCTAACATTAGTTCTTTTCTTTATGACAAGCGTTACATTCTTTTCCTATGTTTGTGTAGGATCTGAATTATTTTTCATTCTATGCAGAGAAAGGAGTGCCTGATTTCTGGCTTACGGCGTTAAAGAATAATGAGGTTATTGTTGAAGAGGTTAGTCTCAAGCATATTTACCTTTCTGTTCAATATTTTGATAAATCTGGTTTTCAGCTTGTAACTTGTTTACTCTACATACGTCCAGATATCTGAACGTGATGAGGCAGCTCTCAAATATCTGAAAGATATAAAGTGGTCTAGGATTGATAATCCCAAGGGTTTCAAGCTTGAGTTCTTCTTTGACACTAATCCATTCTTCAAGAACTCTGTTCTGACAAAAATATATCACATGATTGATGAGGATGAACCTATCTTGGAGAAAGCAATTGGGTGAGTTGCTCTCTGCCTTTAGACAACCTAGAGTATTATTATGAAATTCCCTGTCGATTTCCTTAACTTTTGTATTTTCATTGTAGGACGGAGATTGAGTGGTACCCTGGAAAATGCCTGACTCAGAAAATTCTGAAAAAGAAGCCCAAGAAGGGTTCCAAAAATGCAAAGCCGATCACTAAAACTGAGCAATGTGAAAGTTTTTTCAACTTCTTTAGCCCGCCACAAGTCCCTGAAGATGATGAAGACATTGATGAAGATGCAGTAAGTTCATTTATCCTTTGGCCTCAGGGAATTTTCCTTCTGCCAGATTGTTTATATGTTGACTTTTTGTTTCTCTTTCTTGGGGGGAATAGGCTGAGGAGCTACAGGCCCTGATGGAACAAGATTATGACATTGGGTTAGTGACAATGTTTTTCACCGATTTGTTTTTAATCCTTGATCATTGGACAGTTACCATTTTCTCCTTTTGTGAAGCAATGATGTTAACGCCTCATTCGTTTGTGCAGGTCCACTATCCGTGACAAAATTATTCCACATGCTGTTTCATGGTTTACCGGAGAAGCTGCTCAAGAAGAATTTGGAGATATGGATGAAGATGATGAGGACGATATTGATGAAGATGAGGAAGACGAGGATGATGATGAAGAGGAAGATGAGGATGATGATGAGGATGATGACGAGGAAGATCAGCCCAAGAGCAGGAAGAAGGTATATAGTTTGAATGTCATCTTGTTTGAACTAAACTTTGGAATTTCCCTAATATGCTTTTTTGTATGATACCCTGCTGTTGTTCACTTTCAATTTACGTGGTTGGCCTTCTGTAAACATCTGAAGTATTGCTGTTATTATAGTGGTGTGCATCCTGATGGCTTGTTTTACTCTTAACTGCAGAAGGGTGGAAGAGCACCTGCTGCTGATGGTCAGCAAGGTGAGAGGCCTCCAGAGTGCAAGCAGCAGTAAAATGTTTTTTGGGGGTGACTATTATGATTTTGGAGTGGTTGGGGCTGCGCAAGAATGGTTATTGCAGTAGTAATTATAGCGTCAATTTTGTGTGTCATGCTTGGGCCATTTATAAACCCTACTGTTTAGCCTTTAGAGAATCTCGCTTTCATTTGGATTCATCTTTGTATTCTTTCTTCCTTCCTGGTTTGGTGATGTTGTGGTCAAATAGTTAGGGACGATGATGAAATTTGTTGGATTCTGAATCTGAATGAGACTTAGAAGTATAGCCCATATATTTAGAGGTAGTCACTATTGCAACTACCCCTCCACATGTTTGTCCTTTGAGGAAGCGTCATGGTCACTTCAATCCATCTCGGTATGAACCCATGTACGAAGTGAGTTTTATACAAAAAGCGTTTTTTCTGATTTTTGAAGCCCTTGGAATTGGAAAGTGGTTTTAGATATAGAAAAGCACACAAGCATTCTTGAGAATGCCCGTTTTGTTTTCTTTTGAACGTTATTCCATTAAGCATTAGCTGGTATTCAATCAAATCGACACAACAAATCTGGTGTTTATGTCCTATAGGATTGTGGCTCACTATCTACAGTTATTTTGCTTTGCTCCAATGAGGAAACGTCCACCAGACTGGCTTTCACTTTCATGCCTAAGCATAATTTGTAACGACAGAAAGTAAAAGAGTATAAGAGACAATGCATGATACACCTGAAATAGATTCCCCAACTCTGGAATCTGTTAGAAGAGGATTGTGATCCAATGTTTCCCAGCTAGCTGCATGTTTTTTCGACTTGTCTTTTGTAGAATAAAGAAAAGAGACAAGAGTAGATTACATTACAGGCTGAGGAACCCCTTTTTTTTGCAGTCCCTGGATACCAGGTGGTCCAAACTCGTTTACCCGGGAAAGCCCACTTCAACGACTGAACCACGACAAAACCCCGAATCAACCGGAACACGAACTCACGAACCGACATTAGCGTTTAAAACTCTTCACATTTCACACAATTAACACCCAAAAAAAAAAAAAACAAATAAATAAAAGAACTAATAAAATTTGAACACTCAAATAAAAGTAAAAATAAAATAAAGGTTCCCCAGGTTCCACTGTCCTACGCACTGCTGCGGCAACGAAGAGTTCAAAAAGGAGGGAAACCCCTCATTGAAATTCCTTAAACCCTAAACAAATTAAAGAAATTTGTGCTGGTGGAGACCAAAACCCTCTTTCAGAAATGTTTCTTGCTTTGTTTCGTTTATTTTGTTATGGTTGATTATCTGTGGTGACAAAGAAGCGTTTAAGTTCACCTCAACTGGAGGCAACTGTCAAAAGGGTTCTGTCATGGCGAGACTTCTTCGAACTGCTTCTTGTCTTAAACGCGCCCTCTTTCTACAACCACCGCCTCAGGTATTCTCTTTGACCTTTTTATCATATGGAGTCCATTGAAAAGTTCAGTTCTTTCCTGCTGGGCACATAAGAATTTGGTGGGGAAAAAAATTTGATAATTTATGGGCCTAGATTAATGTCTTTTTGAATGATTCTCTCATTTGCTCAAAGGTTAAAAGCTTTTAACTTATTCCTGTTGTTGGAGTTGCTACACAACAGCGGAAATCATGTTACCTTGACTCTGTTTCTGATAAAAGTGTTATGTTTCTCTGGCCTCAGTGTTTGATGTTTTCTTATGCAGAGTCTTAGGAATGGCACATTAGGAGCACCTACTCAGCTATGCTACTTTGCCTCCAAAGGTGCCCAGATATTTTGCTTCGATTTTCTACTGCTCTCTTTATCTGCAATTTTGAGTTAACATTTGTTGATATACCTTGTATCTTTCAGAACAATTAGTTTTGTGCAATTTGTTCCTTGTGGGGATTTGCTTAGTGTTTAGTTTAATTTGCTTTTTCGTGTGCTGTTAAGGGCATTTTGGCAATAGTTTCTCCGGGTAATTTTTGTATGTATTGATCAGTTCCCTGTTAAAGAGTCAGTTTTTGCTCTTATAGTGGAGGTTTTCCGAAGATTAGCCTCTCCCTTTGTCTCTGTTGACATGGTAGCAGGGAATGCAGTATTCTGTATTGGCAATTGTTACTTTCTTTCTCCCTCTAGTATTCAAATGCTTCTTTCTTATAGTGTTTTAATTATGTAGCTTTTTTTGTTTTTTTAACGCATGCAAACCCGCTCTTTTTCTTCCCTTCTGGCCCTTAGGGTCTGGTAAGAGGTATTTACTAGTGCATCTTACCCACCCCTACTTGATTGAAGCTACTTCTACCTGCCATTGCATTGAAAAGCGCCAATTGTTTCATTTCTTTTGTTGCATTATGTTGTTACTACCTTACATTTCATTTGTGTTACTTGGGCAGGTAAAAGGAAAACCAAATCAGATGGAAGTGACTCAGGTGAGGAAAATTTGTCAAAGAAGGATTTAGCTCTCAAACAAGCACTGGAGCAAATCAAATCCACTTTCGGAAAGGGTTCTATCATGTGGCTAGGTGACTCCGCTCCTGTTCATAGTGTACCGGTGGTGTCCACAGGATCATTTACTTTGGACATTGCACTTGGAATTGGAGGACTTCCGAAGGTTGAAGATTTTCTTTTCTTTTGTGGTTATTGTTTTTGCTCTGATGTGTTTTCATTTCCTTTGTTTTTCGTCCTTTTCTTACTGTTGATTTTTTTGTAGGGACGAGTTGTGGAGATATATGGTCCAGAAGCTTCGGGAAAAACAACTCTTGCTTTGCATGTAATTGCCGAGGCTCAAAAACAAGGAGGTGAATCATGTTAACCATATATATTCTTTTTCCCTGTGTTTTAAATAGCAGAGAGTGTTTTGAATTTTTGGGAGATTGGCATTTCATTAGCTTTGAATTTCGGGGAGGTCTTTCCATGTGAATGTTTCTGAAGATGACTAAGGGAAGGAAATTATGAAGATCATGATAAAAACTCCATCTATCACAGATGATCTCATGATTTTCTATATGGAATGATCCTTTAGAGTGCTCGATTCTATCAGTAAAGGAGGATGTCATTACACTGAGGAATATGTTAGAATGGAGCTCTTCATGTGTTTCAAGAATATAAATATAAAATAGTCTATATTTTAGCTGAAGTGAAGCCCACTTTAGTTTTGATGGAACTTGTGAGTTATGTGTAAATTGGTGACTCTTGTTCATCTACAGGGTCTCCTATATCCCGCCCTTAAATGAAGGATTGCATAAGATAGTGGTGTTAATTGTGTTTTAATGCGTGGAATTGTGTATTTGCAAGGAAGAGGTAATAGATCACTCTGTCGTTTTGTAATGCACGAATGTTGAGCTGTCAGGCTTTGTTCCACTATGCTGACATATCATGCTGATGAATCACTTCATGCGCTAATGCATTCAAAGAAATCTTTGCCATCACATTATTGAAGTTTCTATTTCTATACTTTAGCTGGTAACTTTATTGTAGTTCTATGCTGCTTTATCTCTTTTTAGGAAAAAAATTGTATTTTCATTTATTAGTGTAGTGCTGTAGTCATATCTTGGTTTATATTATATGGCAACAATCTTGCATGTAAATCTAATTAAACAGTATCTCTATTTTGATCCGTTCCTTTTGCAGGTTACTGCGTCTTTGTTGATGCTGAGCATGCTCTTGATCCAGCCCTAGCTCGGACAATTGGGGTCAACACAGATAAGTTACTTCTTTCACAACCAGATTGTGGTGAGCAGGCACTCAGCCTTGTAGATACACTTATCAGAAGTGGTTCTGTTGATGTTGTTGTTGTGGACAGTGTAAGTCAGATGAATCATCACTTGTTGACTTTAAACTTGAGTTTGTAGGATCATGATGATCATATTCTTGTGTATTGGGATTATTGAACATTTTCTCAGGTGGCCGCACTTGTACCAAAAGGTGAACTTGATGGTGAAATGGGCGATGCTCATATGGCAATGCAAGCTAGGCTGATGAGCCAAGCTCTTCGCAAATTGAGCCATTCTTTGTCCATGTCACAAACTATTTTAATATTCATTAATCAGGTACTTATATTCACTTAAGCAGAGCTGCATGTGGCTGTCCATGTTATTGTTATTCAGCCTGTATACATGACTTTTGATTCATTTTTGGTTCGAGTTTTCTCACATATCTGGGGCATAGTTGACCACTCAGCATGAGCTGACCTGCTTCCCGCTAGTAACATCCAAGATGCAGTTACTTGAATAGAAAGCCTTGTTTCCCGAATATGTTTTACTGA
The DNA here is from genome assembly GCA_949775105.1 of Oldenlandia corymbosa var. corymbosa. Taxonomy (NCBI): domain Eukaryota; kingdom Viridiplantae; phylum Streptophyta; class Magnoliopsida; order Gentianales; family Rubiaceae; genus Oldenlandia; species Oldenlandia corymbosa. The sequence continues at coordinate 31,398,949 of OX459120.1, read as the reverse complement.
CCCTTTTTTTAATCTTATGCCGACCTGAATTTGCCCATAGATTTCAATTTATATGTTCCTAAGATTCACATATGTTCCAAGCTGAGAGTCAAATCATTGACTTTATTCAATTGCATTTTTACATACTGCGAAGCGATTTTGGGAATGTCTTTATGTTAGAGCCTGATATAAGCAGTAGATTTAGTTTGCTCATACTGCATTGCATGCTATAGCTACTTTAAGAAACTCTGTTTCTGTTTTTGAGTTGATTTGGCAATGTCTAGTTCTCTCATGTAACTTGCTTTTTTCAGATACATAACTATTGCAATTGCTTTTTGTTCAGGTGAGGGCAAAACTATCTGTTGTAGGATTTGGTGGACCAACTGAAGTCACATGTGGTGGAAATGCCTTGAAGTTCTATGCTTCCATGCGTCTAAACATTAAAAGAATAGGTCTCGTGAAGAAAGGTGATGAGGTAAGACTACTATCAAATCGTGAATGGCAGTGTTTGGTACCTACAATATGATTTTAGATCAAGTAGAACATGAAGAAATATCTGTCTGAAAACATGCACCTTGATTGGAATTTGATATTCACAATAGTTTCCCAATTTTGACATGACTACTACTGTAGTTTCTGAAGCTTTGCTATTATTAACTATTATTCCGCTTTGTTGGAAGGGATATTTTGAGTAACTAAGTGTAGCTGTTAGTTTTTGTTTTGTTGTTCGACGTATGCATTCATCTAATCTGTTTGTGTGAATAACCACGAGCTGGTGCTTTTATTTCTTTGGCTTTGTTTAATCATTTTTAGTAATCTATGGTTTGATTTCACAAACTTGAGTTAATTTCCTATGGATGTTTGAATCAAGTGCTACTACCCCTCAAATAAGCCCTGCTCAATGTAAAATAGATCCTCAAAATGTATTTTGCCTTTCTAATGTGTGGGATGTAGTTGGGTGGCTGAAGATGCTACATGTCTAAAATACTGCAGTAAAATTTCTTACTCTTCTGAAAAATTGAGTTATCGAAATGTTGCTACAGATCATGTTGGTCTTGCGGTTTGAAACCATACCTTCTTTTCACGGGGTCCTGCATGAAAATGACCACACTGAGTTATATATTTGAGCAATTTTGGAGGGAATGCATCATTCTATTTTGATATTTATGGATGTTGTGGTTGTCATTGATTGCAGACCATAGGGAGCCAAGTTGTAGTGAAGATTGTGAAGAACAAGCATGCACCTCCCTTTAGACAAGCAGAATTTGAGCTTGAATTTGGAAAAGGTATTAGTCGTGAATCGGAGATTATTGGCTTGGCTTTGAAGCACAAGTTGATCACCAAAAATGGTGGATTTTTCTACGTGAACAATGAGATAATACATGGCAAAGAAGCCTTGAAAGAGTATTTGGTTACAAACGAGACTGTGCGTGAAGAACTGATTGCAAAACTTAGGGAGAAGCTCATTGTTTTCGGGGAAAAGGAGGAGACTGATGCAGAAGGTGGTGAAGGAGGCACAGCTGCAGATGACAATGCATCTGATACTACTTATGAAGAAGTAACTGCAGCTGAGGCGTGATTGTGTTTAGTCATCAAGGTGTAAATGATTAGGCTTTCAATTTTCTCTCCTTGGTGGTCGGCGCTGCATCCCCATCGCGTACACATGGAGTCTGTAGCTAGAGTTGGAACAGTGTTGAGACTTATAAATTTTACTGCCATCTGTAATATTGTATGTTTTCTATTCAACGGCCATGTATGTTTTGACCTGTCTAAAATATAAGGCATCTTTCTCTTGATCATTTCAATGATCAAAATTTTGTTGTGGTGAACTGTATTTGAAGCCACAGTTCCAGTCCAGGGCATTTCAGGCCTGCCAGGTTGCCATTATTATTTCAGGCCTGCAGCCCGTTTGTATATCATGAGATGTCTTATCCACCCCATGAATATTGTTTTACTCCCTGATACGATTGACAAGTTTGAATTTTCAAATTTAATTTAAATTATGCTAATAATAAAAATTTAATTTGAATAATAATTTTGGAATATAATTAGTATTATTTATGAAAAATATGCAAAGAATTCCTCTCCCCCTTTCACAATACTTTCAGCTTTCAGTACAATTTCATCGTTTCATGATGTTTTTTTTTTTTGGTACTATTCATGATGTTATTATACAGGGAAAAGGATAAAGACTCTTGAGTTATGTTCAAAGGATAAATTGCTTCCGACATTTTGTACAAGGACAATAACTTCCCTACCGCTAAGGATAACTTTTTCCTCCTGTATCAGCAAATATTAATGCAAAAAGACAAAAATACCCTTAAATCTAAACAGTATTAAATCTGTCAAAATCATAAATTCTATTTATCCCAATAAAATAGAAATAGAATTTATGATTTTGATAGATTAAATTCTCAATCTCGAGTTTATTTTATTGAGACGACAGTGATAGGAAAAAATAATGCATTAATACAGAATCAGCGACTGATTTAAAATAGCAGATAATAGAATTTATAATTTTAAAAACATAACGAGTTAATTAGAGAGTGGGTTTGGTGTAAAAAAAATTCATTTTAGATTTAAGAGTATTTATGTCTTTTCACATTAAAATTTGCTAATGCAGGGGTAAATTGTCATTTGACTTGGCAGTAGAAGGGTTATTATCCTTACAAGAAATGTCGGACGACAATTTGTGCTTTGGACATAACTGAGAGAGATTTTCGTCCTTTTCTCTATTATTATACATGATTCATTCAGTCAACCTCACATAATAAAGTACATGTAAACTGTTATTGTCGATGTTCTTCTATCTCTAACTAGCACAATATTGATGTTTTGATTGTCACAAAGTTTATCTGGTTTTGAATTTCGAAATAATTGATGAGCAAAATTAGGACGACCATATAAAAAAACAACCAAATCCGAATTACTCAGATTACTTGTTTCAAACACAGGTATTATGTAAAAAGAAAACACTGAAAGTAACGTCAATTTATTGGAATTATTAATTAGAACAAGATTTGTGAGGCTACCTCTCATTTCAAAACCAGCAACACAAATTGATTAATATTTAATCAGTTAAAGGCTTTTTTGCATGCTTACATGCGTTTGCGTAGCAGTTTCTTAAAAGGTTATTGCTTAGAAGCCAGAATTGTCGTCTATCCATCAACTGTGGAAAGATGATTTTAGAGTGACATCGAGAGCCTCAAACTTTCCACAGCTCACATTTCTATTTGGAATACTGCCCAACAACGACTTTCTTCGAATTTAAAATTTTTTTATCAATTGTTCTTTCCGTCCCAAAATAAAAATCTTACCTAATAACGATTTCATTCAAATTTTTCATGTCTTTTTATCTAAGTCAATTTACCGAAAGTAATTAACGAAACCCTAATCTAATTTGATGTCTTCTACTCTATTCTTGTCAATCAAGCTTTGGGAGATAAATCAAAGACGTGACAAAATCTTTTATCAGGGAAGGAAAGTGGATCATGATAGATAGATAGATAGCTTTATGGGGTTACTATTATCATTTTGTTTCGGAAAGTAATGCTGCGACTAATGTGTTACAAATTTCAATCTGATTTTGATTCTAATTTTGTCAACAATTTATATTGAAAAATTCCATCGGGCCTAAAAGGAAAATTATACGAGTTATGATAAGACATCTAGTCTTTTATATTATCATAAAACAAAAGTCAGAATGATCATACATCTCTAACTAAGTCCCCCCCAAGCAAGAATACTTTTACGAATGTATTCATAAGCATGTTCAACAACCTTCTTATAAAACAAAGCATTTGTCGCTATCATCCGTGTTTCGTTGTACTCCATCCCTCTCGGAATTATTGCCTGGTTTGAGTTTTTAATTATAGTACAACTTGAATTAGTGAAAATTCAAATTGGATAATAATTTTGGAAGAGTATATTATAAACAACTATCAAGAGCGATGAATAGAGTGTATATTGTTTATTGAAACATAAAATGCATTTAAAAAACTTGCTTGTAATAAGAAAACTTAGAAAAATTGGAAGGGAAAAAAAGCGTTGAAACATTAAAAAATGGAAATAAGAATCTAAAATAGAGAGCATCACTACAACATGTGAGCATGTTGACATTTCTGATTCCTTGCGAAGAATGTTTGGTTGTTTTTTATTTCCCTTCCAAAATGATCATATTACAACATGTGCTTAAATAAACATGAGATAGTTGGTGCAGTGAATGGTTTCTTTCTTCAATCAATGTTTCCAATTTTCTCTCTTGTGTTCATTCTTGATTATTCTTAGGGTTCAATAAAGGTGAAAAGGAGGCTACTAGCTAGCCTACTTCTACTTGTCTATTCAGGATGGATTATGGCTGAAAATTTTCTTCTTCCACTTTTTTCCCATTGACATCAAAACAATATGATTCCCGATAGTAACTGAGCAATCAGTGTGATCTGGATTTTGCCACTTAAAATCAACACATTTTCTCCTTCTGGGAAACATCCCAGGTTAGGTATCATATTCTTTTTCGTTTGTATTTGTGGTAACTGCTAAACATGATCATCAAGGGGAAGGAGGTTGGAATCTTTCCAAATTTGAGAAAGATCAAGCGAATTCTAGAAGTGGGATCCACGTGTGTATATATATATATATATTACGAGGCTCTTGAGAAATAATTGATTTTAAAAATTTGAAAACCACTGTTGCTGACGGTGGATACCCTGTAAATATGTAAAAAGAAAAAATTAGAAAACCAAAATTGTCCAAAGAATGTTTTGGATGTCGCAAGTATATATACATACAAATTTAGTAGGTTTAAGGAATAGAACAGATATTAAAATTGTACCTTCTTTTTTTAATTAGGTACAAACTAAAATTGTTTCTTGACTTAATTGTTCCTTGACCTGCATGAAACCTTTTGTACCCGACACAAATAATATTGTCGTATATATTAACTCGAACTTATAAAAGAGGAGACGCTCAAAATTAGACTACAATATTCAGTGGTCAAATACGTTTTAATTACCTAATTCTTTTTACTTCAAATTGAATCATTCTACGTTTAATGAAGCTCACCACATTAATCACGTCAAAAAAAAAGTTTTATTCTTATGGAAGGAGTACTGGTTTCTTTTTGTTCCCACGACCCCCGGGAGGAGGGTTTCTTTAAGATCTGTGATCGATCATATTGACTTATTACACCATGATGTACTTGTAACATGTTCCCCTTAAAGAGGTAGCAAAATCCCGTTTTGAGACATTAATTGATTCTGTTCCGGTAGAAAATTCTCGTTTGGAACTTGGTTTTCTTACTGCATCCAACACACACACATATATACATATATATATATATATATATATACATATATATATGTGGATAGATAACATGTGTTAAGGAAGAATAGTACTCCAATCGAGCAGAAAGATGATTCACTTTTGTCAACCATTTTCGTTCAAATATGTTGAGCAATATATTTTTTCTGGGTCCGGAGGATAACTTAAATAGTCAAGCGAAAATTGCATTATTTGCTTTCGGGAATATTGAGGGAATGCCATACCAAAAAAGTGAACCAGAACATCAGATAAGGATTCTCAAAATCTCATGATTAACTTAAACTCTTGCAAAATCCGCGCAGGGTGGATTTGGTTTACACTGTTCTTAGCATAAATAAGTTTGTGAATCTAATCAAGATTTCAGATTTTCTGAGAAATCATGCTTCTTATACAATCGAGTGTTGTTTGAAAAAAGAATTAATGTACATTGCACTTTACTCACATTTAGATAAATATATGCATTGTGTGAATAAGGCCAAATCTCCTCCCACTCTTATACTTTATGCTACTACTTTCTAAAAAAATACTTCACATTGAGTTTTGAGATTTATATTAAAATTCAGTGGATTACTTTGTTGGACAAGGGGTGTACACTATTAGATAATGTTTTTTTGCTAAATGGGTAAATTGGTATTTTTATCCCAAAGTTTAAGTCATACCCAAAAATCCATTTCAAAATACAAATTCATTTCAGAGGGAAGGAGAGAATACAACTACAAAAATGTTAGGGTTTGCATGTTGCAACTCGGTAAAACAACTTCAAAACTCCACCTACAAGATGGCTAGCTAATCTCGAGTGGCAGCGTATGATCATGAAGAAAGACTACAAGGGGGTATAAACAATTCCCATAAAGTATGCATAAAAATCAATATGAAAATGGAATATTGATTGTTTGAATAGAATCAGAGAAGGCTTATACGAAGACACCAATATTGGTCAAAACCGTCGACTCTAAACCAGGGAATTTATATATTCTTTCTTCTTTTTCTTTTTTTAGTAATTTTTACCAGGGGTTTTTGGACCTTATACTTGATAAGTAAATAGAGATTCACCCTCTTCTCCTATCAACTATGGATCCCATCCTTTTCATGATATATTATATTAGGACAAACAAAAAGGCTACGATTAAATTAGTGCCTTAGAGGGGGAGACTTACAAGAATTTTGAAGGGATCCTTGACGTGGCACAAACCATATTTAAAGACTTTCGTCTAGCAAGTTTCTGATCAATTTCCAGCCGAAAAAGACAACTAAATTTTTTTATATATATAATAGTAAACTATAGTCATACATGTTGCTCGTGAAAATTTGGTGAATTGATTAACATTTGGATCTTGAAGGGTATGTTCTTAAAAGAAGGCATAAAAACCACACTACTCATATAATCAAATTGGTGATGACATTTAAGGTTAAAATAATTATAAATATATGACCCTTTTATTTAATGTATCAAACCCCCAAAAAAAAAAAAGATGAATGTTTGCATAAAAGCAAAAAAAAAAAAAATAGAAAAGGAAAAAGAGGGAAAGGGCTAGAATATTGTCAATGGAAATTAGGTGAGGCAATTAGGAAGTAGGATCGAAAGCTCTTGGGATAATGCAAAAGATTTATACTGAATAATTACTCGGATGCTTCCTTTGCGTATAATAAAAATGGTTCACTTGCAGTTGTGGACAAATGACTACATGCTGAGCTGAGGTGATGGTCTTTTACACTGTTCATTTCAGTCAAGAACGGCAACACCAATATCTCCACCATCACATAGCCCACCTCATCCAATTCAATCACCACTTTACTTCTTGATGATGATGATTTATTGATATTTTATCAACTTAAAATAAAATGAGTGATTCTCATTTATCCACCACTATTTTTTTCATTGCATACTAAATTTCCATCCTGGAATTTTGAAATAAATAGAATAATTATTTCAGGACCGAATTATTTCATGATAATATTATTGTCATTAACAAGATACTTGTGTCATGTAAATAGAATCGGTCAGAGTATGAAAATACATCCCAATATCTTCTGATTAATCAAAATTAATGCTAGCTGCTACCGAAAATTTTTTACCAACAGGAAATCAAAATCAGAAGAATGTATTACATGTGTATATATCGGACATTTGACATGTATGCACATGAATAATTGGTACATGGTGATCGTTCCATGGCCGGAGAAAAAATAGCTAGGATAGCCACTGAGGTTATTAGGTGGCGCCGCCACTAATACAAAATTGTATCCAGAGAAAATTCTAATTTTCTAAGAATACTACCAACTGTTAATTAAGAATGAAATGGTGACATCTTGTCAGTTTCACCGAGTCATTATAGCATATATTTTTCTCTTTGTCCTATGGTTTCTCGACCAAATCATTAACAACTCTTCGTATGGTTTCTCGGAAGGTAGACTCGTCCCATTCTCCACCCTATATAATTATACAAAAAAGATGAAAAAATATTTAAGATTCCATAATAAATTAGTTATATGTGTAGAAACGCTAATTCAGATGAGTATTATCAGAACTTGAAAATCCAACTTAAGTACCTCAAAAAAAAAAATTCTCATTGAATTTTCAAATTTGTATAAAAAACAGTACAAAACTCATAACTCGATGTGAATTATTTTTTGGGACGGAGGGAATATATTTTTGGAGATTCAGTTATTTAACATTTTAACTTTCCGATGTGAAACGAAAGTTCCAACAACCAGAATCACAAATGGCGGATATAAAAATTCTACAAAAGAAAAAAATAAATAAATAAAATTGAGTTTTACTTTCAACTATCCCTTTACTAATCACATGGATTTGTCCTATATATGTGTTTGAGGTGTTCACATCTGGGTTCATCTGGTACAAAATCATGCATTTGACAGATGAATTCAACTTATTAACTCCTCTAGACCACACACACACATATATATATACTCAACCAGAGAATAACAGATTTTTTATTTAATGTTACAAGTTTTGTGGAAGATAAATAGTTGACCATTTAGTTATATCTGCTTAAAATGTCTACTACTAATAATAATAATAATATGATAATATACTATTAGTTCACACTACATTAAATTAGTGACCTTTCAGACTACGTACTCAAAAGACCAGTTAAATGATTGATTTTTTTTTTCCCCCACTCTGGGTAGAATACAACACATCATGATCATATGCATGCTATGGAGGGATGATTCCGACGTACCCAAAATGTTCATAATCTATATCTTGTTTCTCGAAGATTTACAACATTTGGCAAGTATATACCGAGTTTTATTATGACTTATTTATTGGGTTCGATGTTAGATGCACTTGGTATATATATTCAGTGATTGAAACAGGTTCCCGAACGAGAAAATGTCTACCATGTGATAATCATCATCATTCTAAACTAAACCAAAACAGAAAGTGCGAGGTTAAGTAAGTAATACATTACCTCAATTCTGAGCCTCATAGTTACGTTGTTTGCTAATGCACTTGTGTCCGAAACTCGGGTTTCGGCTTCTACGCACAACAGATTAAGATTCCGATCAGTTTTCAAGAACTCCAACAATCTGATTACCAAATCCGTCACGCTAACATATCCCCTTACAATCACTTGTAAGTCCACAAATCTCGCCGTCGACGTGGATGCCGATGCAGCAACAACATTATTCGTTAACAGATGAACTTCAACCCTCTGATCAACACTATTTTCTGGATGAACAGAAACCTCTGATTTTCTTTCTGGGAAAAGTAATTGCGCCTCTAATATTTGGTTTATCCTACTAAGTTCATCAACTTTAGCTTTCAACGCTTTTAAGTGCTCAGTTGTACTTGTCAGCACTGATGCTTTATCCTTCTGCAAAACAACATTAATCCCATTTTTTTCCAAGTCTCTCATTAATCAATACAGTACTGATTAATTTAGTTCAACAAAGCGGACTATTTATTTAATTAAGTTACGTACGTACGGTACCTTAGTTCCGGGAGGGAGGAGGGATCTCAATCTCTGGAAGCTCTCGTTTTGTTTTTCGCGCCTTCTTCTCTCGGATATCATATGGTGAAGCTGAGTACTTGAGGTTCGACCCGTTTGACCACCTTGAGTTCTCATACTTGATGAGTATAAGTCACTGAGAAATGCAAAACATCTTTTTAGCATATTTTGCCTTCTGTTTCCGGCCGGAATAATATTATTATTATTCCTGGGGGCTAAAGCTGGTGGTGTTGGTCTATAATACCCTCTGAATGCACTAGCCTGAGATCCACCCACCGGAACCTGGCGACTTATACTTGGCTGTTGAAGTTGACCAGAAGAAGTTGTTGTACTGGAAGAAGCAGGGTGATGATGATGATGATCAGCTGAAGAAATGACAGCTAAAATGGCTCTTGTCATTGCATCATCTTCACTCTCAATTGTGGGCAATTGGGCACTCCTGATTTGGCTTAAACTCTGGAATATTGATTGTTGTTGTTGTTGTTGATTTGTTGCAGCCATTGTTGGAATCATCACCCCTTGTTGCTGGTTTTCTGGGACATTAAGGTAAGAAGCACTTGGAATGTCTAACAGGATTGGAGAATATTCAGAGCTGTCATCATATGATAATGATCTTAATGATGATGAAGATGAAGCTGGCCTATTGTTGTTATTGTTATTATTCTGATCAGTAGTAGTATTTGGTGGCTGCTGCTGCTGTAGTACTGGAAGAAGATCTCCGGCGGCCGTTGGAGCGAAATATTGTCTGCGACTGAAATCTTCAGAAAACTGAGAAAACCATGTCCTCATCTCCATCTCCAAGTTGACCTGAAAAATTTACAAACAAACATTGTGATGAAGTGGTCTCGGGTTCACTTGCTTGTTTATATATACTGGAGAAAAGAAAAAAGAATGAAGTTTGAATAGTAATATTATGTGATTAAATATGAGCAACTTGTTATAAACTAGGTTGTTGGGATTTTTCTAGTCCAAAGAGTAAATTAAGAAGGAATATTTAAAAATACCAGCTGGGAAGAGTCGTCACCAAATCCAAGCTCGATTTCTCCTGAACTGCACCCCACGAATATTGCATTCTGCAAAATTTAACCATATATTTCCAAGTTTATCAGATGGAGAATTAGCAGCACCATAATGCATGCTGCATTGTTACTTCTTCTTCTTCTTCTTCTCCTCCTCTTGTTTTTTTGGTAGGTTTAAGAGAATCATGAAGAATAAGAGAGTTGCTAATTGAAAAACCTACCTTGATCCTAGCTTCCTGTAATATATCAACAAGTAAGAAAAAAAAAACCCTCAGTCTTAGTCTTCATTTTATCCCTTATGATGTAATCTATAAAATTAAAAGCTTCAGAAAATGAATCACAGCTAGCTGTTTGTACAAATTAAATCTTAATTACCTGATAGAACAGGCACTGTATTTCTAAGGAAGCCATTCTCTGAAGTACAGTGGATGGTAGCACCAAATATGAATTCTTGCTGAGAAAAGCTAGACCAGGGACGAAGCTGAAAGTTATAAAATTCAATGTAACATTGTTTTCCTCCTCAAAAATGCATAATGTGATGATTTTTCGCATACCTATATATACTTATTATGTTCTTAATATATAGGATTAATTTTTTGCACAAACTTATTTTCTTAAGTTACCTGCTATCAACCATGATGGTGGAGAGGCCATACAGATCGAAAAGCCCCTGAGAATGAGTTGCAGATGATGAAGCGCTTTGTGGGTTATTATTTCTTTCATGGTAGAATCCATCTATGTACTTTAAACAACTGAAACATAGAAAAGAAAAACTAAGAAACTATATCGAAATCGAAATAAATAAATAAATATATATATATATAATTATTCTTACTTGGATGGATGGTATGACCACAGGCAGATGTAAGTGCAACCAAAAGACTGCATCATCTGCTGAATGATGTTAGCTCGGTCTCCTTCACTTAGAAAGAAGACATAATCCGCCATTGAACAAAAAGTATATGTAATCCAGAATTAGAAGGGATTTATATTGTGATTATTATCTTCTTGTCAGGTTTAGTACAAGTAACAAGAACTTTCCTTGACTAATGATGCTGCTGCAATAATAATATATGTGATGGTGATGATGATCACTGATGCCCATTTTAAACTTTTTTCTTCAGAACTAAATGTGAACATGAAATGCTTACAAATGGAAGAAATTAATAATTTTGAAGTTTGAACCCTTTGAGTTTTTCTTGGAAGACCTGGGCAAGAAGACTGTTAATTCCTGAAACCTGCTACTTAAAAAAAAGAAAAACAGAATTAATGAGGGAAAAATGAGAACTGAAGAAAAGATGATTTGAAAAGTAAGAAAACTATGTGAAGAAGAAGAAAGGACATGGACATATGTATGCATGCATCAGCATCATCATCAGTGGCATTTTTCAAGGTTATGGAAAAAGAAATTGGAAAACACCACCAAAAGTGGGGTAGGGATTTTTTTTATTATATAATTATTTTCTAAGAAGGATTGTGAAAGTTAATAAATATGATGATGAGGAAGCAAGAAATTAAAGACTAGCCACTGGTGCAAATTAAAAAAATAAAATAAAATAAAATCCAAAGCTAGGTTAAAGAGATAGAACGAGTTTGGGGAAGAAAGAGAAAGAGAGAATAGCTAAATAGAAGAAAGCTATATATATAGGAAGAGAGAAGAGGGAGTAAATTAAGCAGCCAGCCAAGGGAAAAGGAAAAAGGTTGGAAAAATGAAGAAAAGTAGTGGTCAGAAGTGTCAAAAGTCCATTTATGAGAAAATTTTGAATTCAGTCAAGGTAGGAAGGCAAATCAAAGGGTTGAGAAGGATGATGGGGGCAAGGGGTCCTTGTCTTGTCTTTACTTCCTCCTAATTTGATAATTTTCCTTGTTTTTACAAATATATAGATGACATGCCTACACAAATAGAAACAAAACTAATTATTTGCAAAAATAGAAACATTACATTTCTGGTCTTATAGGAAATATTTGTAGTTTAGTCCTCCTAAATTTTTATGGTTTTCAGCAAAAAAACTTCTCTTTACATTTAAGCAAACGTTTACCGTCAACAGCAATGTCTGATTCATTAGTTTATCTATTCGATTCACTTTGTTTAAAAAAAAGTTCAATGATGAGATAACCAACTAAAAAATTTAAAAATTCTCATATATATAAGGTAAAATTCGAACACCCCACTTTTGGTTAAAAACGAGTCATTCTCTTTAACCACAACACTTTGGATCATTTTCATTGGACTTTCATCGTTTTTATTACAATATATATCTTGTAGTTAGTACATTTGGAAGTTCTTTGGTCTTTAGGTTCGATCTTTTTACCCTTTTTCACGGTTAGTAAATGATTTCAAACTTCATTTTCGGGCATAACTTCCAGAAGTTAGTTTGCTTCATTCGGACGATTTTTCTCAATCTTGATGAGGAAATATTTTTATTCCAACTAGATGTCATACATTTCTTATAACCATAAACAATGCCTAATTGCTCACAAACGCGTACAAACTTGTTGGCCGAACTATAACTTTTTTAGTAGCGAAACAAGTGAAAGAATGGCAAATGTACAAACTTGGAGTCAATTTATGTATCTTCACACGTGTTTATGAACAATATTGAACTATCTACACTTTATTTTTTGGAAAGTCTCGAACATTTTTTATTCAAATTCCTATTGATAACACTTTAAATTTTGCTGGATGTCCTAAACTGGAAATTTAATTCATTTAAATTTGGATGTGTAATTTGGAGAAATGAAAAGTGCAAAACGAATGAAAAATCCTTCTTTTAGTACTACTAACTCTTTGATGATTCTATCCATCTTTTTTTTTCACATATAAGTTTTTTTGCTAAATAATTGGCACGTTAAATGAGTGTATAGATGAGGCAGCTGGCGAAGGATTCATTCATAAGCTTTAGGTGTTTAGCATATGGATTTTGGCCAAACTATTGAATTGATAATGCCAATTCATGCAATTCGAAAATGAAGTAGAACGTTGCTGGACCATTTTCTTACTCCATTCACTTAACCTACAAATCAAAAAGAGTGAGCAATTTGAAGTGCGAAATCTGGTTTGATCAAACCACGTAACTCCCCGTGTTCCGGCGCGCCCTTCCGTGGATTGTTAATCGCCGGCCGGCCGGTGGAGCAACCGTGCGGAGAATATTTGGTCATGAGGTGAGGAAGAAAGTAGCTAGGTCATTGCTAACGTAGTAAAAAGGTAAAAATTGAAGGAGTCAATAAACGAAAGAGTATGGTTTTGAGGAAACCCGTATGATGAATAGAACTTATACTCTCTTTTCGATTTTTAATTATCACAAAACATCCATCCAGGACTGCAACCACATATATTATACGAAAAGAAGTAAAATTAACAGAGCCTTTTTATTTTTTTAACATTTGTAGCAAAACTTTGAATACGAAAATTGGTGTCCATTTAATTTGATTATTCTTGCATGATTACAACGTCTGATCGTCCAGCACTGATCCTGCCGAACCCTAATCCGTATTCATCGAGAGAGAGAGATATTAAAAAACAATGAAATTGGACAAAATATTGAAACACCTTGTAACTCTAATTTAAGTCTAGGCCTACAATTTGTTGTACTTTTGAGTTTAATATATATATATATATATATATATATATATATATATATATATATATATTACAGGAAGTGGGAAGAAAAAAAAAATCAGACATCAATCTTATCGTAGAGGTTCATATGATCCAACATTTACATCATTAGTTAGACATCACATCGTACCAAATGTTGTGAAGACATTTTTATGTTACACACTAATACTTTCGTAACATTCAATTCGTTAACGACATCATAGGTTAGACATCAAATTAGATCTTGTGAAGATATTTTTATTTAATGCCTATGCGCCTCTGTAATTTAGAGAACACGATAAATTAAATTTTATAAAAACATAAAATGTTTCATAAATACAATAAAAAGTTATTTTTAAAAAGACTTGTAATAAAAAGAAATCGTTCCGACGCCCGAAGGAATAATGAGTAAATAATATGATAATATTTGTACCCAAAAAAAATAACAATATGATAATATATTGATAAAATGACCTCATTAAAGGGCTGGATAATCTTGTATCAGATGGAGAAATTGGAGATGGAACTCGGTAAGTAAAAGTAATTTACAAAATGAACATAGGCGTCAAAATTGTGGCTCATTGATAGCCCAGCAATAGAAATTGAGAGATTGTAGCCCATACATTCGAGTTTTGTGGGTTCCATCATAAATGTAGTGAACCTTTTTAAGCCCACGAAAAGTAGCCTGCAGCCTTTTACCCCCCAAAAAGAATAAAAATAAATAAATAAGATTTTCGTGTAGAAATGACATGATCAGTCGGGAAAATCGAAGAGTAGCTTATACATACTTACATTTATGGGTCTGTGAATTAAAGTTTGTTATACTATTTCTTTCGATCCTAGATCTAAAACACAAATTAATGAGAGTAAAATGTACTACTTCTATGTTAAACCCAAAAAAAGAAAAAGAAAAAGTGTATTTCTGTAAAACCAGATATATACCGGATCGCATAATGGATCATTCAATACCTAGTTATAGTTTCTTGACTAGTCTTTTGAACACACGTAAAATGAATTGTCTTTAGTCAAAGCATGCGGTGATATGCATTAACACCTGTTTTCAATGACAAAAGTCTTAAAAGAAATCCTCACAAGCGCATTGGATTTGTATTTGTAAATTGGACATGCATGCGTAGTAGTTACTCCCTCCGGTTTTTAATACTCCAGCCGTCCCACAAAAATAGTTCACATTGAGTTTTAAGTTTTATATTTTTTTTAGTACAAATTTGAAAACTCAATGTGGATTATTTTTGGGACAGAGGGAGTATAAGATATTTTGATTTGCCTTAGGTTTTACATAATACATATTTTTAATTGACAAAAAAATCTTAAAAATATACTTTCACATTTGTTGTGTTCTCTTGATTGTTAAAATATATTTTTAAGATTTTTTCGTTGATTAAAAACGTACTAGATCAAACTTAAAACAAATCAAATGACTTATACTCCATCCGTCCCATAATTATTGTCCAGTTTTACTAAAATGAAATATTTTATTTTTGGTCAAACTTAACTATACTTTACCTTAAACAACCAGATATACCCCTATATAAGTAACTGTTTAACCACTAAGATTTTATGGATAATGTTTTTTACTAAGGACAAATGTGTAACTTGATCCATAAAAAGTCAAACAATAATTTTAGGACAAAATTTTTTGGGCAAAGTGGACAATAATTATGGGACGGAGAGATATTAAAGACCGGAGGGAGTATATAGTAAGATCTCCACGTGTAACATTTTAATTGAAATCTTATGATATCCTTAGCATCCAACCAAATATTAATTTAACTAGTAACTTAATGAATCGGGTTAATGCAATAACTTCGTCGCTACATGAGATTAGATGAGTATAATTCTTGACTGTACAGGCCTGCAGTTAATTGAATTCAAGCTCAGCTGGCTGTGATTTGCCACCAACAACAAAGGACAGATCTCTGCCACCGGGACTAGGAGTTTTGTTTGACTGCAAAATTAGCTGAACTCGACCCAATATCGATCGTCGTCAAAGAGGTAGACCTTTATGAACAAAGTCAAACGACAAAGACCCTTCTTTAAAGTGAATCACGACAATAAATCATCAATTATACTAAAATCATCAAACATTCCTCTTGAACTTTGAATTTATAACCGAATGGTTTCTATTTTTCGCCGATCAAAGAAGGTATACAAAAAAAAAAAAAACCTAAATAAAAAAAAATATATGTCCCAAAAAAAAAATTTAGTATGTACTCCCTCCGTCCCATAATTATTATCCACTTTGCCCAAAAAATTTTGTCCCAAAATTATTGTCCAATTTGACTTTTTATAGATCAAGTTACACATTTGTCCTTAGTAAAAAACATTATCCAGAAAATCTTAATGGTTAAACAATTACTTATGTAGGGTATATCCGGTTGTTTAAGGTAAAATATAGTTAAGTTTGACCAAAAATAAAATCTTTCATTTTAGTAAAACTGGACAATAATTATGGGACGAGGGAGTATCAATTTCTAAACTCAGGAGCCGTTTGTTTACTGGGATCCGGAATCGAGATTCGGATTCAGAATTCATTTGCTTGTTTGGTCAGATGGAATCGGATTAAATGAATGGGATTTGGAATGGCTTTTTGAATCACCCCTCCCCCCTATGGATTCAATTGACTGGATTCGGATCCAATTTATTTTTATTTTTATATTAGTTTTTCTTTACTGTCATTTTTTTCCATTTGTATTCATCCTTTTCTTTCTCCCACATCCATCGTGTTTTCTCCACCCGATCAGATCAGAATTCCAAATCTGTGATTGAGGGAAAACAATTCAAGTGCTTTGGCTTCCATCAGCTCTTCTAAGTCCACAGTCTCTTCTCACTCTTGTCAACACAATCTTAGCCAGCGCCGCCATCATCCAGCCGCATCCATCGCTAAGCTAAGCCCTGCAATTATGTTCACTCCCAGATCTTACAGATGTAATGGCTGATTTTTGGTGGCTGCCAATTCGCACCTTGCAAGGGGTTATAAAATTCAAACTTTCAAAGAGTTTATTTCGAAATAATTGAGGTAGAAAAGATGTGGTTGATGAAGGAGATATGCGGCGGTGGTGGGATGGAGGAGACTTCGGATGAGAAGGAGGTGTTGTGACAGGGAGGAGGGAAATAAGGAAAAAATTAAAAAGGTTTTTTTTTTTCTTTTTATTAGCATTCTTATAATAATAATAATACATATTTTTTTACCAATTCATGAATCCGTGATTATTCGAATCTTATCCGCCATCATTCAAATCTGTTTTCTGACTCTGTTTCTAGTTAACAAAACAAACGACTCCTCAATATATATGGACTATTTTTTTGAGACACCGGGAGCAAATAAACAAAAATCAAATCATTAACTAGATAGCAATCATCTTTGATAGAAAACTACCAGATGAACATAAAGTTAAGTAGTAATGCAGTTCCAAGTCAAAGGAATGAGCTTGGTTCTTGCGGTAATTGACCGGATATTTATATTTATGTTGGGATTCATTCATAGTGTTTAATTAATCAATCTCAGTCTCGGATGTGGTCTTTTCTAATAACCGTTATGTATCATTGTTCTTATATTATTGACGGATTAACCATAGATTCAGAGTTACGTACCATTGTCCTCTCAATGGAACCGAGTGCATGTATGCCTGGAACTGGAAGTTTACTGGATCGTCTGAAATTAATGAGGTGGGAATTTGATTAAAAAAAAACCGTAATCTAAAACTGAGGTGCTTTATATATCTTTAAATACTTTTCTACCCCTTGAAGTTCAGCCAATGTTTTCAATTGGAGCAATGATTCTGCCATCAGCAAACAATTTATAGCATGTAGGGCAAAATTTTACTTAATTTTTAAATTTACCCCTTATGAAGTCAAACCACATATTTTCCCTCCGGAGCTCCGGTTAGTTGTTAAAATCTCAATTTTATTTTTCGCTCTCTTTTCCTTGTTGTCGGTGAAACTTCGGCGACGTTGCGTGAGAAAGAGAACCCCAGAGAGGAATAGTACCCCGTCGAGAGGAAAGGTTGATGGGGGTGGAGATCAAGGGGACAATTAGGCCCGTCGATCAACAAAGGTGACCGGCTAGGACGAGATTGGTAAATCCTTTGTCTAGAAGTTTTGATTGTTGCGTTGAGGAGTGCAGCAGTGTTCCCTTCCTTTTCTCCTATTCGGCAATGACTGGTGACTAATTACGATTCCGATTCGGGAGACTATAGTTTAAAGGATAAACTTTTTGCTTGAATAGTTTTTCATGTGGTTATTTCTCAATTGAGGTAGAGTCAAATAATGAAACTGATATTTCATAAATCAAAGTTGCCATTAGAAAGATTGAAGATTGGAATATTGATCTAAATGCACTAAGGTTGATTACTGGGCGTTTTGTGAGCACACGCTCAAGTTTTCTTTGATAGCGCATTGTCCCCTCAAAGAATCTATGTTGCAGGGGATATAGCTTTTCCCAAGAAGTGATATTTTCAAGTAATTGCTGCAAGATGGGAAGGCTTTCTCCGGAGGAATTTTGATGGTTCATCATGAAATCCACATTTGTTTACCTAATTGTCTGGATTCGCAGTTGAAAATATTTTTAACAAAATTGAGATATGAGTATTCATCAGTATCATTCGTAAAGGATAATCGTGAAGGAGAATACGGAAGTTATTTAGAAGGGGAAATCAATGAGAGACTTTTTTATTTTTATTTTTTTTTGGAAGAAGTGTGAAGAAGAATTAGATGAAGAAGAATAGAAAGGAAAAAAAAAAAGATAATGCCGGAGATGTGGAGAGAGGATTTCAGTTTGACTTTACGAGGAATAAGTTTGGAAATTTTGTCCTGGATGCTAAAAATTATCATGGCAAAATCACCTATCTTTCTATTGACTCCTTTTGATAAAAGAGAATTAATTGCATTCGAATGATTTGTTGACTTTATGGAGCATTCATTCGTGATCATCAATTATGCACAGAAACTTCTAACAATTATAATGATTTGACCCATCAACTATTGTATTTTTCCTTGCCATGTATGGTAAAAATGTTAGCGCTGGATAAATTTCCTAAATTTTTTAAGGGATTTACTTCTAGGTAGTTTTTGGATGCATGGAAATTCATTGTAAAATGATCTTGCCAACGTTTATGGTACGAAATGTCACTTCATTTGTGTGTCCTATTAGTGTATAAAGAGCCAAAAAAAAATAATTATATCGAATAAACCGGTTCCTTAATACTAGATTTTGAATTAATTTTAGCTTTCGCATATAGAGACTTGTAGTGATTATAAAGAATCATTAAATTTTTAAACCTTTTTTTTTCTCCGGAAAAAAATTGCCCAAATCAAGATTTTAAACTCATACACACTCGTATTCTTACATTCAAGTCCCTTTTACGTTGATATTTCTCTTTGGAACGCAATAAGTATTTGTCAAAGTGGGGATTTTGTGCTTAGATGTGAACTGTTAAGTGCTTAGATGGGGAGTACTATTTTTTTTTTTTTTTTTTTTTACTTTCAATTGCCTCAAATTCTAAGAAGCCTCCAAATTACCAAGGCCGCGCGCTGACCTTCCATCCTTACCTAATAATCAAGATTTAAGAGGTCAAATGACAAAGACCCCTTTGACTTTCAGCAAATTAGACAACATACAATAATAGGAGAGAACACGAAAAGTAGTATATGTCCTGTTTCGACGTCGAATCGAACTCAGGAATGTAGTAGAGTATCAAGACCTCCATTTGCAATTTGCAAATAATTCAATTCTATGTAAGTCTCAGATCAGAACTCTGCTGATTCTGATGATTGTGTCCACAGATTGCATATATCGTCAATTTTCTTCACTTGGAACCCACAAAAAATAGGGGAATTACAAAGTAACAAATTCCCGTAATTTGGAAAACTGTTGGGAACAAGCTTTAGCTATTTTTTTTTTTTTAAAAAAAAAGACATGATAAAGATTGGAGCAATGACACAGATAGTGAAAAATTATAGTGAATTTGGATAGTAGCAAATTAAAAGACAAATATACTACACACTCACTAAACATGTTTAGTTATTAATTAAGGGTAAAAATATAATTTTTAGAAAAAAAATAAAACTTCAACGGGAAAGTAGCAAATAACTAAGGGGCCATGATTAATCCACATCTGTAACTATGTTTTACTCCCTTCGTCCCATAATTATTGTTCACTTTGCCCAAAAAATTTTGTCCCAAAATTATTGTTCAATTTGACTTTTTATGGATTAAGTTACACATTTGTCCTTAGTAAAAAACATTATCCATAAAATCTTAGTGGTTAAACAATTACTTATGTAGTGGTATATCCGGTTGTTTAAGGTAAAATATAATTAAATTTGACAAAAAATAAAATATTTCATTTTAGTAAAATTGGACAATAATTATGGGACGGAGGGAGTATCACTATTTTTATTCACTACATATATTATTTTCATAAAAATTAATATTCACTTTTTTCAACGGAAAATTACTCATTCGGATAACTATTGAATGCAATACGTGCCAAACGAGAAACAGGAAAAAGTCAAATGTAGACATGCAATAAAGTTAACTCGGGGGAACTTGTGATCTCAAACTGATGATGTCAAATCACATTATGCTAAACCTTAGAAGCATCTTTGATTCAACATTGCAGTCAAATGATTTGTTGACTTTTGTTTCAGTAGCATTTAGTAAATTGAAGGTTTTTGAGCCATCTAGGGCTGGGCCGTCGTGCGTTTTGTGTCTTTTGGAGAAATATAGTCCAAGCCTTTTTCTTATATAAATCAGGCATTGCTGTACTGGGTTTGTCTAAGCTGAGCCCAATATTCAATTCCAATGGCTATACTCGAACTGTGAGCTGGACCCTCCTGGCTAAAAATAAAAATATTTACATCTTCCGTTCCAAAATTTTCAAAAATATAATCGTAGGTAAAACATATTAATTGTGAAAAATTTGTGTAATTTTCAAAGAAATGGAACAAAAATACAATTGAGGGAACGGCCATTGTTTTCATGTGTTGATTAGTTTTGCCGAACTATTTAGGAAACTGCATTCAAATGGTTTTTGCTGACTTTCCCCCTCCCTCCTTAGCCTAATTAGTAATTACCAGAAATGGATATTTCTTTCTTTTACAAAATTCTAGAACTGGATTTGCAATACTAGGTTGTTTTAGCTTCCTAGTAAAAGGAATGAATTTATCTCTCTATAAATCAAAGGTGCTTGGCGCGAATTAGCCGCCAAATAAGGTTTCTTTTTTTTTAAAAAAAAGAAATAAGGGTTCTTATGATTATCTGCGGTTAAATTGTACCCCCGGTCCCACAAAAATAGTCCACATTGAGTTTTGAGTTTTGAATTGTTTTTAGTACAAATTTGAAAACTCAATGTGGACTATTTTTGTGAGACGAAGATAATAATAAATTATTCGTTTTTGTAAAATTTGTTGTAGCTATAGCTTCCTCGTACACACGAGTATGCGACTTTCGATTTCAGTGCAGAGTTTGGTTATCAACTTCATGGAAAAAGAAAAAACAAATTCCGATTATTTATTGATATAATATATTTTTATCTAGGCACAATGGCCTTGATGGATGTGTTGCCGGAAGAACTTGCGAGCATGCTGGCCGGGGGAATCGATTCAAATCCAGACCTATTATTATCAACAATTAATATGGAAAACTAAAAGGGCGCTACGGTTTCTAGCGAAAGGCTCTCTCTGGCAAAACCTCCCCCCTCGGCGATACCTCCCTCCCTTGCTTTATACCTCTCTTTCTGATCAGTTTTTCATCCTGAATAATCTTAGCGCTTCCTAATCTAGGTTTTCTCACTAGTGATTCCCCTCTTAACGTTCTGTTTTCTTATCTTTGTTTCTGTTTTTAGGATTTCGTCAACGCGTAAGCACCAGCTAGGGTTTGTGTTTGTGCTGCTTGACTCGAATATGCTTTGTGTGTTTGCTCGGGCTGCGTGAATTATGAGCACGGAGGACAGTTTGGACTGGCTTTGTTCTCGTTTCGCTCAGTATGACATTGTGGAGGAGATTGAGGAAGAGGACAATGACTCAAAAGAAGTTGATCTCTCATTCTGCTTGATTGGGAAGGTGTTGTCGTCACGGGTTATTCCCCATGGAGATATTGTGCATCCAATTCAACATCCCTGGGGTTTGCGGGGTTCCTTATCATGCAAACCGCTGGATAACAACTTGGCTTTATTTGTGTTCACCAGCAGGGTGGATAAAAAACGTGTCCAGCAATCCTCTCCATGGATGGTTGAACATAATCATCTCCTCGTTCTGATTGATGCGTCGGATGACTTGAAGATCTCCAAGCTGGACTTTTCTTGTTGTTCGTTCTGGGTTCAAATTCATGACTTGCCATTAGGGTTACGGACAGCTGGTTTTGCGGAGAAGGTAGGGAACAACCTTGGCCGTTTTCTTTCGGTTGATCGGGATGCAGAAGGCTCCGTAATTGGGAGGTTTTTGCGTATTAAAGTTGAGCTGGATGTTACTAAACCTCTTCGTCCAATCATCAAAGCTAAATACAAGGGAAACCCATTTTTGGCTGAAGTGAAATATGAGCGACTACCTGAGTACTGCTTTTTTTGCGGTATAATCGGCCATTCAGTTCCCGGTTATGAAGAACGAATAATGAAGGATGTACCTGAAACTGGTCCATGGAAATGTGGAATTTCCTTAAGGCCTCATGCTACTAGTAATCCTTTTCCACAACGGTGTCAATTCGAAGTCCGTTCACCTTTCCCGGATGTTGATCGCCTGCCCTCTCCGACGCTAGATTCCAACGCCAACTCTTTCTTTACCATGACCACCCATCCTAGACCACAATCTAAGTCAACTTATAACCCCCCACACCAGCGGGAAGTACCAAAACAGAATCTTCACACTATTCCCATGCAACCCTTGTTTCAAAACTTAATATCCATAACCTTGTTCTCCTCGATACGTCCAACCTTAATATCCATAACCCCACAATCTTAACCTTTGAAAATCCTATCCCCTGTTCTCTCTCTTTCCAAATGCTTATCCCCGACAAAGTTCTAGTCCACCTTTCACATTCAAAACTTGATAATCAACCTCCTCCAGAACCCACCTCTCCTATGGGACAAAGCTCATTCCACCAACCTAACCCCCTACTGCTTCCATCAAGTCCTTTTATGACAGAAGTTCCCATTGAATTTGATTCGCCTGTGAATAGATTGTTGAAACCGCGGACTTGTCGTCGCACTCCTTCTGTCAAAGCTCATCTCCCAGAGGACTCAACGAATCCGACAAAGAATGCTAAACACTGCCTGCAAATTGAAGAAATGGATTCGAATGATCAATCCTCAGCAGTGAGCAAGAAGTTGAAGATCAATTCAAATGCTCTTTCAAATACTATAGATGCTTCGGTTAATGTAGATTGTAACTTCTCATCGGCGGAGACTGGCATGGAGGACCAGTCCTGCCGAAAACCATGAGTCTCTTCGCATCGAATTTTTGGAGGCTTGGGAACCTCCGTACAATTGATGAAATATGCTACCAGGCTCCCAAAAAGTCACCCCTCTTGGTCTTCCTCTCCGAGACCAAGTGTCGCTCCTCTGCATTTGATCTTCTCAAGTACCGGCTAGGCATGGACTGTTTGGTGGTTGATGCGATCGGTAATTCAGGGGGGCTTGCTCTACTATGGAGGAAAGACATTCCAGTTACTCTTTGTAGTTTATCAAGAAACCATATTGACATAGATGTCACCTTGTTTGATGTCCGCATGTGCATTACATGTGTTTACGGGGAGCCAGACACTTCTTTGAGACCTGTTGCTTGGTCTCGGGTGAAAAGTTTAAGGGATGATTGTCGAATTCCATGGCTTTGTATTGGAGATTTCAATGAAGTCCTCTCGCAGGACAAATTTAAGGGCTTAAGGCCTAGACCAGCTCGTCAAATTAATGATTTTCGTTCCTTCTTGGATCACCATCTCCTTCATGCTCAATTTGATAGAACTCCAGCTCAACTTTCAAGCATGCAAAGGAAAAGGAGGTTTTGGTTTAAAGCTCTTTGGGTGAAATCTGAGGATTGTGCGAAGGTGATTGCCTAAAATTGGGATGCATCGTCGGATCCCATATCAACTAAGTTACAGTCGTGTGCGGCTGGCTTGCTGAATTGGAGTCGTTTGAAGGTAGGTAACCTCAAGTTGCAAATCAACACAATCAAGAAGGAGATTATATTGCTGCAAAAAAAAAAAAAGATAACTCCGGAGATAAAAACTCAGCTATGTTTGTTGAAGGAAAAGCTGGAATTTTTATTAGACCAGGAGAATCTTAAATGGAAGCAAAGATCAAAACATCACTGGTATAGAGAAAGTGACCGCAGTACGAAGTATTTTCATGCCCATGCTACTCAAAGGAAGGAAGTGAATCGCATTTCAGCTCTACAAAATACACTTGGCAATCTTCAGAATTCTAATGAGAAGATTGAGAAAATCATTATGGGATATTTTCAGGATATCTTCTCGGTAACGAAAATTGCTGACTTGGACCTACAACAGGCGCTGGGACGGATCAGACATAAAGTCAGCACAGGCATGAGCTCTCGCCTAACGGTGCCTTATTCCGAAGACGAGGTCAAGAAAGCAGTTAAAAAAAATGCATCCTTTTAAATCCCCAGGACCGGATGGTACGTCCCTGTCTTTTTTCAGAAATATTGGCATATTGTAGGTCGTGATGTGTCTCTTGCTGTGTTAAACTTTTTGAATAATGGTTCCTTTGATCGCCAAGGGAATTATACCCACATCGTTCTCATCCCTAAAGTTAAGAGTCCCAAACTAATCATTCAATTCTGACATATTAGGTTATGTAATGTCATCTATAAAATAGCATCGAAAGCCATAGCTAATAGAATTCGACCGATCCTCCTAATTATTGTATCTAAATCTCAGTCAGCCTTTATCCCTAGTAGGTTAATTACTGACAATATCCTCGTTGCTTATGAGACCCATCATTTTATGAAATCTAAAACCCAGGGGAATTCTTCGCTTATGTTTATAAAACTTGACATGAGTAAGACTTTTGATCGAGTCGAATGGGCTTTTCTGTTTGCTATTATGAGTGCTATGGGTTTTCCTGACTCGATTGTTTCATTGATGAAAGAGTGTGTGTCATCTACATCTTTTTTTTTACTCAATGGTGGATTTTGGTCATTTGATCCCCGAGCGGGGTATTCGTCAAGGGGGTCCATTATCACCATATTTATTTGTAATAAGCTCCGAAGTTTTCTCAGCTATTCTACAGGATCTTCAAGCATCAGGAAAAATTCAAGGGGTGGCGGTAGCATGGGGAGCTCCAAAAATTTCACATTTATTTTTTGCAGATGATACCTTATTATTATTTGGAGCAGTAACCATGGAGGAGGCTCATTACTTCCAATTTGTTATACAACTTTATGAAGCGGTATCGGGGCAGCGAATCAATTATGATCAGTCAGGAATATATTTCAGCCCAAACACAATTCCGGATATTGCACAGAATATATGTGACTTGTTACACATCCCAAGGGTTGTCTCGCATGGAAAGTATCTTGGATTACCGTCGGTGATTGGACAAAGCAAAAGAGAAGTTTTTGGTGTTTTAAAAGATAGCGTATGGAAGCGACTGCAAGGGTGGAAGGAGAGGCATATGTCTAAGGCGGGAAGGGACATCCTGATAAAGTCTGTAATTCAGGGAATCCCGACATACTTGATGTCGTGCTTTCGAATACCAAATGATACACTTCCAGAAATTCACGCTATGGCTGCAAAATTCTGGTGGGGCGACTCTGAACACAATCGTAAATTGCATTGGTTCTCTTGGACAAATAGGCAGTATCAAAGTCTAAAGGCGGCTTGGGATTTCGCGACCTACGAGCCTTCAACCTTGCAATGCTTAGCAAACAAGCATGGCAGTTACTCACACACCCTTCATCGCTGGTTAGCCGCATGTTTAAAGCTAAGTGCTACCCCCATTCTGACCTCCTCGAATCTTCTTTGGGTTCCAGACAATCCTGGTCTTGGCGGAGTATCCTCGAGAGCAGAGAAGTGCTTCTTCTTGGCTGCAGGAAATTGATAAAATCTGGGCAGACTACAAGGGTGTTTAAAGATCGTTGGATCCCTCTTCTGCTGATTTTGTTGTTGCAAGGACGTCCAATGTCCTATCGGCTGACGCGCTTGTTTCGGAACTCATGAATGTCGGGGAGGGTGGTTGGAACTTGAATCTGATTGGGGAAGCTTTCTCTCCCACTGTTGTTGATGCTATATTGAGTCTAGATGTTGGTCTTTCATCCGGCCCTATTTTTGGTGTTGGCACTTCACAAATCATGGGCGACACACTGTGAGATCAGCCCACCATGCCTTGATAGTCGCAAAATGATCCGTTTGCAGCTCTGCACAGAGACTCGACTCTAAGCTCAACATCATCAATATGGAAGAGTATTTGAAAGCTTAGAATACCGCCTCGCATTAAACACTTTCTTTGAGACTTTTGTTCTGAATCATTGCCTTGCCTAGAAAACTTGAACCATCGTGGTTTAATGCAACATCAGTCGTGTATCTTCTGCGGTGTAGCGGATGAATCTACGGTCCATCTCTTCTGGTTTTGTGGTTTTTCTTCGGCAATATGGCAGCTTGCTGGGCTCAGGCAGAATATCTTTTCTCTCCAACAAACTTCAGGGGTACGTTGGATTGCAACTTTACTTATGAACCTACCACACAAAGTCATGGAGCTAGTTGCAATCATTTGCAACTGTTTGTGCTACAACCGCAATAAAAAACTGCATGAAAATGTAGTTTGGTCATCTCAGCAAGTGGTTGCATCAGCAGGTTCCATCCACAAGTCGTTCCACGAAACTTATTGTTGGCCAGAACCGTCCCGACTTCTAGATCACAGCTCCTTACTTGGTAGAATTCTAAATGGCGCACGCGTATGGTTCGACAGTTCGATATCGAAACTAAAACGGGGCAGCAGGCACTGGCGTATGGTGTACAGATGTGGATGGTAACTTTATTAGAGCAAGAACTCATCGCAAATATAGCATTCAAGCCTCCTTAGTTGCTGAGATTTTGGCTCTACGTGAAGCTTTGGACCTAGCAGAATCTGAGAAGCTTGCAAGCTTTACAATTCAAGGTGATTCGATTAACGCCATTCTTGTACTACATGATGACTATCCATGTCCGTTCATTTGCAAAACGGTAGTGGAAGAAGTCCGAGTTCGCTTGGTCCGCTCATCTTGTTTGGGAGTGTTCTGGAGTTGTAGAATAGAGAATACGATAGCTCATGAGTTAGCTTTTTATGCAAAAAATAGTAGTTCTCTGTATGATTTGTGGTCTGATCCACCCCCTTTTTGTCAATTGCGACTAGGCATTTCCTAGCAAGCTAAATAAAACTTCTTATTTAAAAAAAAAAATTAATTTAGAAAACTGATGCACAATAATCATCAATACTTATGCTGAAACGCTCCCCATCATTAGATCTACAAAACCTTTGGCTCAAATTCCACATTTTGATGCCTGAAATTCGCTGCTAGAGTCGTGACTGTTCAACCCATCGCCAGATTTCGTCTTTTCGGTCGGATTTTTGGTGGCAGTCGTCGAGATTGGCATCGGGTAGTGTTAAGTTGACGGTAAGGTCGACGACATTCAGCTGACCATTCCGTTTGTAAGCGTCGACTTTGACGTCGAGTGTGTTGAAGTTAACAATCAGGTCGACGCGAGTTACTAAACTCTGTCGACTTTTGATGTCGAGGCTGACATAAAGTTCGACGGCTTTATACTGGCAACTAGCAACATTCTCTTGCAAATTTGAACCTCTTCTGTCCAAGATCAGGTTTCGACTTCCGAAGAAATATTCTAGCTCTTCCTTTCAGCTTCGCAGAGATATAAAGAGCATCAAAATCCGAGTTTTGTAACTTAAGTTACATTCCTCCAAAAATGTCATATTCAAGTTTTTTGCACACTTGAGCTTTTTTAGCATCATGGCTCATTTTGCTTTATTCAAGTTGTTTACAATGATAAAATCTGAAACATAAGTGTGCACTTTTAACTACATAAATCACAAGAAATGAGTCAAAACAAGAGAAAAACTTTATAAAATCATATGAGTTTGGCTAAGATATTGGCTACAATCATCAAAAACTAGGATTCATGGGCAAAGAAATGTGTGTGTGAAGCCATTTTCATCGGTACATATTAATCTTATTCCAACATGGAAATGGAAACATATGACTTGTTGGCCAGCCACCGAACTTTCATGAATCACCTTCTCTCTATGTGTTTCAAATTTGGCAATGTTAATCTATCTTTAATAACAACATAAATGTAGATCATTAATTCCACAAGCGCATTCGAAATATGTATTTGTATTATATTCATGACATTTTTTTATTTTTTTTCTCTAGAGCAGAATTGAGTGATGTTTAATGGTTGTATAAACGAAGTATTTTTTTCAATTATTTCTTCCGTCTCAAAATGTGATTATTGTGTTAAAAATGAAAAATATACAGAAAAAACACTACAGTGGTAAGTATGTTTTCTATTGAAGGGTGACACTTAAGCGATCCAAAAAGACGTTAAATCGCAGTGAGAACAGAACGTTTTTTGAAGTGTGGATTGTATGGGTTAAATAATTTCAGAGTGCGTTATGAAAGGGTTTTAATATCCGAAAATTAAAGGGAAAAAAAAATAATAAAAGAAAGCTAAAAAGAAATGAAACTTGACATTTGTTAGATGGGAATCGTTTGCTTTGGCTGCAGTACCCCTTTCAGCTCAGTCTCAGAGTTCCCACACAGTTTTATCAAAAATACTATCACCCATAGACCTCAGTCATCAACATCCTCGTCTACTGAGGTTCATTTCTTTCCTGCACAAAGTAGGAGTTTCAACAAACTCAGAGCAATTCTCAACATGGCGGATAATACAGGTACTCATTCCAAATCAATTTCTTACGTTGGGTGTTTGACATTAAAAAAAAAAAAGAAAAAATTCAATCTTTATATGATGCGATTGTCTCCTCATTCCCGTGTCAATTCTTTTCGGTCTTAACTACTACTTTTCAGCCTGTAATTGAACGAGTGAGAGGATGGATATTGATTTTATTGAGGCTGAAAATTCATTGCCCTTAGAGGACCCTAGCAACTGATGAAATTGTGGGAGTCACTTGATTTAAAACAAGTATAAACTGGCTAATAATTGATTCTGGACTCGATTTGGGTTCTGCAAGAGTTGTTTTTCTCTGGGCGTTTCTGGGGAATATTCGCTCTACTTTGAAGATGGTTCCAATTCGCCTGATGAAGTTCGAGAAATTTGACAAGCTGCAATTTTGGTTCTACATTTTAGTTGGATTGGAAAAAGGGACTTATTTCAGCGTCACTATGCTTTATTTTTCAACTTAAAACGAGGATGTGATCCTTTGTCATATCTCATCTAGATTTTTTGTTATGATTCTAGTTTTTGGTATACAGTTATTTGGTGCTTCATTTGGGGCATTAATTCTTTGCGTTTGAAGAGTCTGGAAATACCTTTTGGAGGTTTTGTCTCTTGCGATTCAAACAAAATTTTATAAATTGCCAGGTAATCGGATCCAGATTGATTGAAATCTTGAAATTCTATACTGATTGGCATTTTGTACCAAGTGCAGTACCAAGGCAGGAAAAGATAACTTTAAAGAACCGGCACAATGAGAAACTTGTGGGAGTGTTGCATGACTCTGGATCTGTAGATATTGTGGTCTTGTGTCATGGTTTCCGATCCTCAAAGGTAGTAGCCAGTTTCTTCTCATTATGATGCCTTTCTCCTGCTATTTAGCTTTCACCCAGTTTCATCTTATAATGCTGAGCTGGTGGAATGCCAAGCAATCCAATGTTTCTGGTTCAAAATGTCAGATGATCTAATAATGCATTTCATTTCCTGGTTTCTAATTGGGTTATAAACTATATGACTATGCAGCTTCATTGTTTGTAAATAATCTTATGAACTATGTAACCGTTCAGTACTTGTTACATATCACTAGGACTTATGTAAGTAGAATAGGCATCTATCACAGCCTCGATCATATGTGAAGTGTGAGGAAGTTGTTTGATGTTCTAGAGGATCTTCATTCTTAGTGGAAACATGATACCTCAAGGGACTCTTTATCTAGGCTTTTGCCAAATATATAATCGCAATCGGCAGTAATTAAAAGTTTTGTCATAATAAAACTGGCCCTACCCAAATCAAACTTTGTTGATTATCATGTCAAGTTTGAAGCACAGTTTTAGAGTTTAAATTAATTTGATTTTCAAACTAAAGTTGAGAATAACGAACGGAATCTGGAGAATTATTTCTGTGTATATAGAAAGCATGTGGTTAAATTGACTTCTCGATCTCTGTACCTAACTTTCAGTTGTTTATATCTTTAGGATTACAAAATGATGGTGAATATTGCTGCTGCTCTTGAGAATAAAGGAATCAGTGCTTTTCGGTTTGACTTTGCTGGAAATGGGTAAGCCTCTGATTTTATATTTTGATAAACTCTTCCTATCCGTATGCATTTGTTCTGAATTATTAGGGGTGTAAACGAGGTGAGTCGAACCCGAGTTTACCCATGCTCGAGCTCAGCTCGAGCAATTTTTAACCTAACTTGAGCTCGGCTCGAGCTCGAACGAGCCTAAATTTTTTGAGCTCGAGCTCGGCTTGATCTCTTAACAAGAAGCTCAAACTCGACTCGTAACTGGAAATAAATATGTATTATTTTTTATTTTATGTATAATTTTTTTTTTTTTTTTGCTGAAGTGTATAATATTATATATTTATATATATAATATATATTATTTTTTTTATTTTTTTTAAAAAGACTAGCTCGTTTAGCTCGACGAGCCAACGAGCGAGTATTGTTTAAACTCGAACTCGGCTCGTAGTCTTAAGAAACCAGCTCGATTCTGAAATACTTATCCATTAATTAATATTGTTAAACTGGTAGTCTGGTACCACTTAATTCCCTCAACTGCCAGGAATTAATTTTCAGTTATCATAGTAAATAGTATAGTCACTCCTTTCTGAGCAGCAGAGTTGGTCTTCAGTTCCATCTTTTTTGTGAGTTTATTTTTCTTCGTAGAAGGTATCCGACAAAATTTGCTCATTTTGTAATTGTGTTCATATGTCTATGCATCATGCTCACGGTATGCCTAATGATCATTGGTTTCCAGAGAAAGCGAAGGTACATTTCAATATGGTAACTATTGGAGAGAGGTTGAAGATGTGCGGTCTGTAGTAGAGTACTTTATTGGAGCCAACCGTAGGATAGCTGCGATTCTCGGGCATAGCAAAGGTCTACAAGTTTGCCAGTCATATATTACTATGCAGGAAAATCTTCCATATTGTTGGGCAATTTTCAAATTATAGTAAACAAAGGCTTCGTGTACATGATCATTACTCATTAGTATTCTGGATATCTCTCCATGATGCTGGATTCATTGTTATACATTTGTTTTTTTTTGTTGTGGATTAAAATGTGCACTACATAGTGAATTTGGCCGGAAGATTAGCATGCCACTTATACGATTATCTTTGCTGTCTTGTGCAGGAGGCAATATTGTGCTTCTATATGCATCAAAATATCATGACATTTCCACCGTGGTTAATGTATCTGGGCGTTACAAACTAGATAGAGGTATTGCGGAGCGATTGGGCAATTCTTTCCTGGAGAAGATCAAGAAAGAGGGCTACATAGACATTAAATCTGGTAGTGCTCAGTCATTGATCTAATTTGCATCATCGAATTCACAACGCGGTACTGCTGAATTTAACTTGCGCAGTAATGCTATGCTTGGGCTTATTTGTTTTGTGCGAGATCTTGTAACTGTTTTACAGCAAGGGAAAAACAAAATTCAAGAAATTTATTTGTATTTTGCGGTCAAAGCATTCTCCCTGCAAAATCAATCTTATTGATTTTCATATCTCATTGTGATGCTTTGTTGAAATGGCCTGGGTGCTTGTTTTATAACCAAGGAAAGTACTTAAACAAAAGGAAGATAGAGAGGCTTCTAGAGAAATAGTTTCTGGTGGGGAATATCTCATCAGTTAAAGTTTCTATTCATCAGTTCTTGGGGTTGATTTAGTTCAATGACTAGTCTCAGTGTCATGTTTGCATTGTATTTTTCTTGCTACACAGTACTTAGTTTCTACTTACTAAACGTGTTATCTTCTGAAGCCTAAATGTTTGCCCCATGAGAATTCTGAAAGAAAAGATAAAGTTACAAAAATGAAAAAAAAAAAAAAAAAATGAAAGAAAAGAGAACCTGGTGAGCTGTTTTTCCATCCAAAATCCTTCCTCTTAGTTTTGTTTTTCGCTACGTAGTCCCGCTACAGTTTTTTCTTTTGTCTCCTTTTAGTTCTTCATCTTCCCCGTTAGGATTGAATTGTATTCTCAAGTCATGATTGGGAAATGAACTCAGGCAACCCTATCATGCATATGTTCCTGTTGTTGATGAGGACATGTTTTGGCTTGTTGGTGAGTGTGAGCTGAATATATTTCTTTTACCTTAATGGGTGATAACTGAATTGATAGTTTAAATGCCTATTTAGTTTTTTTTTTTAAATAAAAAAGTCATATGAATCAGATATCTTGCAGAGCACTTGGATGTCTAAATCTACTGAAATGCGAGGTTTGCAAGCTCCTTTTAGAATTTCATCAGTATGGCTTGACAAACTTCTTTCACTTTTCAGGTGGTGATAGCTACCGTGTGACAGAGGAGAGCCTGACGGATAGGTTGAATACCAACATGCACGAGGCGTGCCTTCAAATCGATAAAGAATGCAGGTATCAGTACTGAGTTGCATAACCTAAAGTTTATCCACTTTAACAAAGTATAAATATTGCAAATTGACAAGTTGCAAGACCAGGACTTGCTGGTGTATGTCGTCAACTTCAAAGATGAGTCATTAAAAGGTGTTAAGTGCTGTGATAGCTAAATTAAAATATGGAGTCAAATGCCAACCCAAAGGCACTTGATTTGCTTCATTAATCTATATATAACATAATTTAATCCTTGTGTTCCTCTGTCATTCCCATCTGTCCTCGAATTAATCAGGTCTGGTGCACTGTTAATGCGAATGCTTTTATCTTCTCCTTGTACTTTGTTTTCACTATTATTGTGCTTGTAGGGTGCTAACAGTCCATGGATCTGCCGATGAAATAATTCCTGCTGAAGATGCCATGGAATTTGCGAAAAACATACCAAATCATACATTGCACATCATTGAAGGTGCTGATCATGGCTATAACTCTCATCAGGCTGAACTGATTTCTATTGTTTTGCCTTTTATTGAAGAAGGCCTGCAGCAATCCAAGATTCATTGAAAATGATACTCTCTCTCCGTCCCAAAATTATTGACCAGTTTGAGATTTCACTTTTAATACAATTTGAACTAAAAATGAAAACCTAAACTGGACAATAATTTTGGGACGGAGGGAGTACTTATAGATTTTCTTCCGCCAAGCTAAATGGCAACATTATATAAGAAATTTCTTATTTGTAATCCCTTACTGTCCTTTTTATAAGGCGAAAGGGCTAAAGTATCACTCGATTACAACTATAGATGAAGAAGATTATGCTTTTTAGTGTGGGTATATACGGTATTATATTACATATAGTTGATTCCAAAGTAATCCAAACCATTAATGAACAAAAAATTGGACAAAAAGCGCGATTACTCTGCATAACAAGCACAATGAAAAACTTGTGGGAGTGTTGCATGACACTGGGATCTGCTGATGTTGTGGTCTTGTGTCATGGTTTCGGATCCACATAGGTAGTTGGTATTTCTTCTCATTATGACTTACTTCCGCTATCTAGTTCCCACCTTGTTTCCAGTTTGAAAACCACAAAATAAATGTTTGCTAAGTTTGTAGAAGTCATCTGATTAATTTGCTAAGTTTTGTAAATGTGTTCTTATCTTTATGCATTATTGCTTACCGATAAATGATCATTGTTTTCCAGAGAAAGTGAAGGTACGTTTCAGTATGGGAGCTTTTCATATGAAAGGAGGATAAAGTGTTTTAGGGAGTAATTCTCTGCTAAGATGAGGACTATCTCATCTATAAATAAAAGTTGTATCCCAACATTATGGTGTAGATGTTTTCTGGAGCCTAAGTATCTGCGTCATGAGAATTGGAAAAAGACAAAACTACGATAGTAATTAACCTGGTGACTGATGGGCTGTTCAATACATTCTCTCGTGATGTCTGCTTTTCTATTTTTTTTCCCGTTACTTTTTCATCTGGTGTATTTGAAAATGGAACTTCATTTGCAAGTTTTGAAGGGGAATGAATTCCTGCAATTTATTATTACATGCATGGTCTCTGTTGTTGACGATGCTAGGTTTTTGGCTTGTCGGAAGTGTAATTGTATATATACAAATATCGAGTGTTTCCTTGTGAGGCCCTCTTCAAAATTAACAATCCTCCCCACGGATGTGATAGGTCTCCAAATATTGCTCTTCACCTTCATCCTGGATAAAAGGATTGAATACCGTAAGCAATGAAATCTAAGTCAACCAGACCAGTAGAGACATAATTAACAGTTTGATATGGTGCAACGGATGTTAAGTCCATCAACTCCATTCCACATAAAAACAGTTAAAGATCTGAACTAGCAGATAAAGTGACAGCAGATAAAGTGACATGATTAATACAATAAGAAAGCAGGGAGAAGAGCGAAACTAGATTAGAATTGCACACCCTCTCTCTATTGAGAACTAAAGGAACCACCGACATCACACTTGGGTAAATAAATTTTGCGCCAGCTGAAGAAACGCACAAAGAAGTAGTCAAGTTGTTTAACAAGTCCACTAAAATTAACGCCGAGAACTGCCAGGCTTGTCTAGTCCTCCACAGATTTTCACAAACATGACCAACACAAAGCAATTCAAGGGATATCAGAAAACTTAATGCCTCTTACTTCTTGCAAATCTTGGTCATCATCTGAAGCATAATCCACCCTAGAGGATAAAGTCTCCTCATCAATCTCCTTAATAGTTTTCATATGTTCCTGTAACAAAGAAATTTAATTCCCCCAAAAGTTAGAAATGTCTCCACATTTCCATATTCTTACGATAAATAACATTCACAGAAGAAGACGCTTACTAGCTCAGACTTCAGATCCGCAATTTTTCCTTGCAACTCTGATACGTGACGCTTAAGTGCCTGGTAAGATTTCGAGTGAGATACCCAAAAAATGCTGATCTCAATACTATTACTTTTTTAAATCATCCAAAAACATGAACTTAAAATTTTTTTTTTTTTTTTAAGACAATCAGATGCCATTCAAGAGATTACCTCACGTCTCTGAAGCTCAATTGCACGAGCTAATGCTTGCCTTCTTGTCAAAAGATTTTTGGGCCTGCATATACTAGGGCGATCATAATTCTTCCCTCGATACACAATTATGGCATATCCTTTCGTGGTTTTATCCACTGATACTAAAACCCCACCACTCTCAGCCTCGAGAGAAATAGCAATGTGTTTGACCAGAGGAAAGCTTTTCCTTTCCACAATTATCTTTACGAGCTCTCGGAACCTCCAATGCAGGTGCATATTTTCTATGACACCATCAAAGATCCCTCTCCTCCCTGAAAACAGAAAGTAATACAAGGTCACGGGATTTCATCGTCAAACAATCAATAACACACACACACACACACACACAACAACAACAACAACAACAACAACAACAACAACAACAACAACAGCAACAACAACAACAACAACAAAAAACCAGCAAGGCAAATGTTGCATTGAAGTGACAAGGAAAGTGAAGGATGATAAGTTCGACTTCCATGCTATAAAACACATTAGTTCATAACGCATTTAGGATATAAGAAGAGCTCATCTGCAGACCACTTTCTGACAAAAATTGTTTACCTAACTCCAAATAAGGTTTCATGCTGAGACCAACTTTTCTGAATAAAAACCGTTCTTCATCTGTTATGGTTTCCAAATCAGTAGGTAACTCGTTAGGTTTTAGATTTTCCTGCACTTTCAAGAGAGCCCGCTCAGCCTTTGTTATCTTCCCTTTTGCCTGTAACATCATAAGGCAGAAGTAGAATCAGCTACCCATGAGGGTTCCAGCAAAAGCTATATGTATTGCAGCTACATAATAAGACAGTTCTACTTACAATGGCTAGCTTGTTCTCAAGAAATTTAACCAAAGAAGCATGTCTTGCTACAGCTGCTTCTCTCATCATTTTCTCCAGCTCTTCATTGCTTGGCCGGTTGGCCCACCGTGAGGTTGCTGCCTGTGTTTCGGACAAAGTTCCTGCAACTAAAGGTCCTTTAGCAGTTTTGATATTTGAATTGAGCAGGACCAGGGCTTTCTCACGAGCTTTTTCTTCCTCGTCATGTTGTGAACCGCTCCTTTTCTCAGTTTCCATCAGTGCTTGTGTCACATTTGTTGTCAAGAAATCATTTCCCCTGTAAAAAACGATGTATTCTTTGTTTCTTGACACTAGTGTACCCCCAGTTAACACCTACGTGAATTATGTTACAGTGTAGTCAGTAAGAAAGATCACACCAACCAACAAAACTATTATGTCCAAAAAGCATGCCAGCTCGGTAAACTATTGCGGATAACAAACACCTGCAAGGCCATCACTACTAATATGAAACTGTCTTTACTTCTAGAATAAATTTCAGCTTAAGCTATTTTATGTAATTAAATGTGAGATAAGGGTGTAATAAAATAGGATAGAGAATTCTTAACTTGAGAATAGAGCTAATTCAAAAACTTCAAAATACACATAAATGCTTGTAAGTTGATAGTACAGTATGAATATTAGCATGAACGTAGGTAGGGTTTAATTTATCGAACCTTGAGTTCTTCTGCCATTCTATCATTACGAGTATTCAATACACCACGTTTTATGGCTATCTTAGCTATGGCACTCTTCTCCCATAACTTTACCATGGCTGCAGCCAGCCCTTCCAGCTCTCTATTTCTTCCTGAGTAGTTTGAAAAGCATACATAACATATAAGCACCATTCTGAATACATGATTAAAAAAATGATCAAACACCATTTTACACATACCGAGGGCAAAATGTGGAGGTAAACCTCTAGCAGTCCTACGTAGAAACGTCATTTCATTGTCACGTAAATTCTGTCTAACCCCAAAAGGAAGAACTCTAAATGGAGGCTTGTACCCACGAACAACAGCAGGTAACAAGTCCGCATCAACAGGCAGTGGCTCAGGCCCTGACCAGTCTCTAAACCTTGGACCGAGTTCATCCAAAAGTTGGCTCAGCTCAGTTAGATTTCGGAGTTCTTTTCCAGATAGTTGGTTCAAGTACTTTGAAGATTCATTTCCGGATGTTTCACCAAGTCCAGGACCATTGTTGATCCGGAAATTTCGGGTAACATTGTTAGACAAAGCTACCGAAGATTCTAATTCTTCTGCATTTTCTTGAGCTTGTATAGTATATGATTTCACACAATCAAGTTTGTATGCCATTCCTCTGTACAACACAACTGAACTGCCGGATCTCCAAATAACCAAACCTCCTGTTCTACTCTGACACAATACACAGAAGATAAACGTCAAGAAGATTTCGGTGCCAAACCCAACTCATAACCATTAGCAAAGTGACAACATTTCAATTAAACCATGCCAACAATACTAAATGGCAGATAATTCAGTATGAATTGAGGCAAAAAAAAAAAAAAAATACTCACCTCTAGAGTTTCATGTGTCCTCTTCATGTTCATTGCAGGAGGGCCTTCAAATTTCAACTTCACCACTTCATCCACCTTCCATTTCTCATGAATAGAGTCCACCAATGACTGCGTTATACCGGCTGCCCCAACTTTTATCCTTTCCACCATCCTCAAAGACACATTCCTCAGTCTTTTCAATTCAGGCTCCGGTATCATTTTCTCTGCCATCTCGGTATTTCTGTTTATCAACTTTCTAACTTCATCAGAATTTTTATCACTCTCGCTCACCCACGGCAACGGCACAGAACTACTAGCATCCATTGAATCCTTTTCGTCCAGTAAATGCCGAAAAATTTCCACCTCATTACTTTCATCAATTTCGTCCCCTTCATCATCCCCATTGAACAAAACTTTATCTTTCTCTGATAATCCAATTGCGGTATCATCATCCTTGGAGCCATATCCTCCAATTTCCTTATCAACATCAATTTTTTCCTCCAATTCCAAAACCTTAGCATCCTGAGTAACAGTAGTGAAAGCATTGCCCGTTTCTGTATCTTGAATGGTTTTAATTGAGCTTCTATCTTCATAATCAATCTGGGTTCCCTTCCTCTGCTTATTTCCACGAACCCAAGGAGGTAAAATTGCGTTTCCAGCAATAACCACCGCAGAGCTCTTTCCACTTCTCACAGACTCAGACACAATCAAATTGGAATGCGGCTCATTTTCCTCTTCAAGTTCTTCGATTGCATCAATAAGCTCCTCCGCTTCTCCTTCAGATTCTTCAGCTTTTTGCTCTTCCCATGGGAGTTTATCAACGAAAAGAGTAGTTTTCCGGGACCATTTTTCTTGAACCTGGTCAAGGAAGCTTGGTCTGGGCTTTCTCTTTTTCTTCTTGGGTCCGGGGATATTTTGCTGGGTGCCAATTTCCACTGTTCGGGCAGAACAAGAGATTTTCAACCTTTGAATTCTGAAACTGTTCAACGATAGGGGAATCAAATATAGATGATGTGAAAAAGATGAAGACGGGAACGGAAATGGAGGCTGGGGAAGATAATTCAATGGCGAGGATGGAGAAGCCATACTCGGGGATGATTAGAATGACAGAGGAAATGTAATACAGAAGAAACTTGTTGGGCTTCGTAATTCTTCACTATAGTAGAGGCCCAATTTAAGATGTTGTTCAAACCAATGGGCTTGGATACTTACAGGTTACATTTTTTGGTTGGCATAACACATTTGTAAAATTTCCAGAATGTGCATAATCTTGTCTTTATTTTACTTTTATTTTCTTCATTGGGTTTACAAGAGGGAGCATATTTATAAACAAAAAACTATGAATACTTAGGTCATACTTAAGTGTTAATATACTCAATCAAGAAAACTTACATGGGCTGATTGCGAAGTATTTTGGGCTTTTACAAAGTCTCCATTTGGGCCATATAAATTTTCCCTTGAAAGAAAATCGAAAAATAATGATTCTTTATTAGTTTTCTGCAACTAACTTTATAATAACACTTAATTTGAAACTCTTTACTGTAAGGTATGAGTAATTTATTGGAAAAAAAAAAAGGAAGAGACAAAACTTCAAGATTGGTTGCCTCTGAAACCAGCGGCTTCGGCAGCCATGGCCATGCAATCCAACATAATGCGCAGCATTAAGAGGACATAATCATTAAACCTAATGATACGTACTATTGATTGATTTTGTCTCCTCAACTTTTTTTTATGTTCTATGAAGAATCAAATATATGTATAAGAATTGAACTTTTTCCAGGCAGCTGGCTGCAGCAATCCCTTTAATTGGTAGAAATCCTATACCAAATCAGCTCACAAAAAGGTTTGATCAATTTACGGCTTGTCACCACTTCCTCGTGTGAACGGCTCCTAAATTATTACTCAATCTATACTTTTTACCGTCCACATGAGGAAATTTCATGCAAATTGCCTACTTTTTTTTTAAGAAAGGAGTTTTCGGATTTTTAACCTTTTAGGAAAGTGGGGAAACCACATTGCATTTGATTTCTAATAATTTCCGAATATATAATTTTATTTTTATATACAAACAAAGAAATATAATTGGACCAACTGAGTTTGGCACAAGTGGTAAGCAGCTTAATGTCGCTTAAGCAAAGTCTCGGGTTTAAAATCTTGTGGATGCAAAAAACTCTTGTTGGGAGACTTACCCACCACAGCCAGGTGTGCGACCCAGGTCGACCAACGAATTAGTCGGGGCAAAACTCCGGAAACCGTGACAGGCAGCCGAAAAAAAAAGAAAAGAAATATAATTGGGGTTGCGCGCTACATTCAAAATGTTACATTCGGAAATGGTTTGTTTCTTGGTTGTTTACTAAGGGCATCTCCAATCCAAAGCTCCTCTAAACTCTATATTTAGAGTTGAAACAATGAGATCTCACTACTTTTACAGTTTAAACAGTGTCAGTATCTCCAACCCATTCCCTCTATAAATTCCCTCTAAAAGGAATATTCTTAGTATATTTTATAATTTATTTTTTTTTGTAAAACTAAATTTTATTATTTGTATTTTATTCTATTCTATTACTAAAATAAATTACATTTAAGAAATTTTATAATTTACGCATATGATCGTTAATTTAAATAATAATTAGTAATATTAATTATTAAATTTAAATTACATAATTTTTATATAATTAATTAATAGTAATTTTTTCACCATATATTATGCCAAATAAATAAAATTACAAATAGTAAAATAACAAAAATGTAGGATGTGCGTTTAAATGCGTTTAAATAAAATTACAAATAGTAAAATAACAATAATTAATTAATAGTATTTTTATTTTATTTTTTTTATTTTGTGAGTTTAAATGATGTACTTATTGTATAATTTAAGTTTATAAATAATCAAAATAATGTATTTGTTTTGATTGTTTGTAGTTTCTTTTTATGTGATTTTATTAATAATAATATGTGTCTTATGATTTTATAATAAATCAACAATGGTTACTTAGTCCATATTAAAATACACATACATATATTTACTATTAAGACTTAAGTTCACTCATTAAAATTTTTATGATAATTATGATTATTAATTTTGAGTTCTACAACTTAAATAATAATTAAGAATGAAATAGATATGTTTTAAATTATAATAATTAAATTAATTAAGATGTAAACTATTAAAAAGGTTAATAGTTACAATCCAAAATAAAAAATAAAAAAAACGGCCCAAGCAATAAAAAGCTCTCTAGCGGGAAGAAAAAAACATATTGTGAGGGAAAAAAAAGTTTATTTGCTTCTTCAGTGAAATAGAGAGTTGTTACAAATTAAGGAGCCGAATATTCAATAAAAGGATTTTGTCCAATCTACAATCTCTACCTAACTCAAGAACTGCTCTGGGAGACTGATTAGTGCCTATCTGCCTATCTATCTATCTAATTGATCTCTATTAATCTCAATTGAAAATTCTTTGCCCTGGAGACAGTATCATTTTCGGGTCAAACCGAGCTTTTCTTTCCCGAAACGTGTTCCATTTCGATCCGAAATGGTTCTCCCAATCTTCCTCAGTTTTGTAATGTGGAAGATATTGCTTAATTTTGATACCATTTTCTTCACAAAACTCTAATATCTCGTTGTTTTGGTCATCCAAAGCCTTCCAATCTTCATCATTTCCAGAATGCAAAAACCCCACACAGTAAAATGTGTCTTCTTGTGGTGTCACAGCAGACATTCTATCATCCCACCTATTAAAATTAAACACCCCAAAAAAAAATAATAAAAAATTAGTCCCATATTTATACTAATGATGATTAATCTCTAAATGGAATAATTAGTGAGGATGTCAAATTTAAGGATTACTTTTGCTTGGTTGTTGGGTAGACAAGAATGGGTCCGGCGGACTTGTTTTGTTTGAGGAGGAT
The DNA here is from genome assembly GCA_949775105.1 of Oldenlandia corymbosa var. corymbosa. NCBI lineage: Eukaryota > Viridiplantae > Streptophyta > Magnoliopsida > Gentianales > Rubiaceae > Oldenlandia > Oldenlandia corymbosa. Next base: position 31,357,468 of record OX459120.1, on the reverse strand, counting down.
GTCGACGAAAACGCCGGCATTAAAATCCATAATACCAGATTTTGGTACAAATAGATTCAGCCATGGATGTGGAACATCCCATAATCCTTTGGATTGAAGCTTCAACTCCCCATATCGAACTCGATTCAGGAAATCCACATAATTTTCATCTCTCTTGAATACAAAGTCGGGCATATATTGCAAACCCTCCATCAAATTTTCAATTTCCTGTAAGAAAATTTAAAAAATTTAGCGTCAACATTCCTTAGCATTTTAAATAAATGAGTTCCCTCCATCCCATTGTTTTTTTTTAAAAAAAAAAATTAGTCAAGTTTCAGTTCAATAAACGTTTTTTTTTTTTTTTTAAGACAAAAAGAGTGTTTGTGATGTAAAAACAAGGTACACTAGCTAGCTAACCTGATCAACAGTTTGAGCGGTTTGGTCATCGTAATACTTGACAACTTCTAAGCAGTAGAGAATTCCTTGTTCGGATAACAAGGAATTAATTTTGGACTGATGAGATTCGGAGAAAAATGATGATCTCCAGTTGTTTGGAGGGCTTTGTCGCATGATTAAGGAACCTTCTACGTAGTCGGGGCCATTTTTGGTAACTGAAATTAGATATTCTTGGTCTCTTGTAAAGCTGGAGAAATCTTGGTACAGCATTCTCAACCATTTAACCTGCAAAAGAATAAAAAATAAAATCAATTTTCGCAATTAAAAAACGTAAAAGAGCTTTGCTTTTTTTGAACTTTTAATCTAAGCGAACTCATAAAGTATCTTTATTAATGGATTAGTGCACTGTCCTTTTCATTTTAATATCTTGATCAGATAATTTTAACATATTTTATGTGAAAAAAATAGCTAAGTATGTTGTCGTTTTTATTTTATTTCATGCCTTTCATGTTTGATCTAGACATGTTCTCAAATCGACTTGTACCGCGAAGTTGACAACACCCAAAAGTGCATTAAGACAATGACACTAAATCATGACCACTATTAGACAGCTTTTTAGTTCATTTCGTGCATGTCATTGTTTTTTTTTTTATATTTTCATTGTCCAAAACCGTTTTCTTCTTTTCTTTTCTTTTTTTTTTAAATTTTTTTTTTTTTTGGTAGTTATTATTATCACTATTATTTGATTGCAAAACAAGGTGAATACGTACTCTTGTAGGTGCTTTGTCCAACACAATTCTAGCCCTTGTTATGATTCCAAACTGGCCAAGGCCTCCTAAAACTGCATAAAATAACTCTGAGTTGATATCCTTGGAGCATGTCACCAGCTGCCCTTTTCCTGAATCAAAAGCAAAAAAAAAAAAAAAAAATTAACAAAAAAAAAATCAATTCAGATGAATTAACAACCTAAAAAACTGCAAACAAACAGGAGAGCCAACTCAGTTCATGCAAAAGAACTATTCTACTTCGTGAATGATGTCTTTAAGATTCTCTTCAAGAGAAAGAAACAAAAAAGATGGTAGTGAGGACCTATAAATTAGAGAAGTTAACCAAACACATGCAAAAGCTAGCTGTTCTCTTTTTTGCAAAAAACAACAAAATAATTCTCACAAAAAATAACGTTAATTTAGATCGAATAATGCCCACATTTTAGATCTTGTTCTCCCATGTATTAAATCGATACTCGAGATGTAAAAACATTGTATAACATTGCCGAATCATATTACTTCTCTTAGTACAAAAAAATCTTGCTAAGATCTTACCCAAAAAAAAAAGAAAAAAAAAACCCCAATCACATTAGCAAAGTAGGACGACACGATAAAGCCCGTACGTTGAACAGTGACTTAGAAATTGACAATGAGATATAGCCATGCAATGACAAATGACGGTAGTTTAATGAACATTTTGTTTTTGGTGTATCAACAAATAAGGAGTCAAATTGGACCAACTTCAGTTTTGTCTAAGTTGGAGGTGTTTTTATCAATCAACTTGAACTTCTTCTTTCTAAAAGAAAAAGACAGAAAAGGGTTTAATCTAGTGACGGAGAGAAACATTGGACTAAACTCAAAAGGATTTAGTTCAATATCAAAGATCAAGCAAGAAAAGATTGATAGCTCCTAATTGTAATTATTATCAGGGTATAATATTGTCCAAATATCGTGTGTATCAACCATATCCTATTAGTGAAGCAATACTAATTCATTAATAAGACACAATCCGCACACAATAAGTGGCACCAAAAAAAAAAAAAAACCTTTGTTAGACAAAAATTAAGTTAAATTAGAATAAATCAATTAGTGGAATAATTAATTTATAGTACCCGTGACAACATCGAGTTCAAGAACATTGCTGATCTGAGGGCCATATCGGAAGGATTGGCCGCTGATTCCACCATTGGAGAGAGTACCACCGACAGTAAGGTACAAATAATCCGTCCATGACAAAGGTGATAATCCATACTCCCTTGTCTTTCTCAACACATCAATCCAAAGCTCTCCACCTCCAACATCTGCATAATACCCTAATCTAGGGTTCCAACCCACCACCACATTATAATCCTCCTCCTCCGCCAGCTTCCTCCTCCGATCAGGGTGATTCCGGCCACCGTAATTATTATAACTACTACTTAAAGAACCCATCTCAACCACCACTCCATTCCGGGCCATGGCTTGTCCCCGGACCGAGTGGCCGTGCCCTCGGGCGGCTATATTGAAAGGGACGGATGAATTGTACGACAAGTTAACGATTTGAATGATATCGTTAACGGAAGTTGGATAAAGAACTGCCGATGGGATGTCATGATGAATTTTTCCGAAGTCGGATGAAGCTGTCCGGATGGAATCTGAGTCGACCCGGAACTTATAAGAATCAAACATATCAAGAGAAAGAAATTGATGAGCATATGTCGTTGTGAGAGTGTTTGTATTCCATGGTTTTACTCTTGCTAAGATTGAAACTATACGGCTTATGATGCACAAAATCGTGAAATAAAAGGGTATCAAATAGGAGGACTTTGCCATATTTTCTTTCATCTTTTTACTAGAAGAGAAAGAATTGGAATTGGAGTACTTGTAAGGAATGAGGGGAGAGAATAGAGAACAGAGGAGGGGTATTTATAGAATGGAAACATTGGAATGTTTGGATTTTTTATTTTTTTTTTAGTGTCTGTCTTTAACCTTTTTTTTTTTAATGTAAAAAAGTGTGTTAAAAAAATGTAAAAAGGTATGTTAATGAGACAGTTATTAATAAATTAAACTGAAAAAACTATTAAAAAAAAAGCAAACAAACAGAGCCACATTTTTGCATAAATTTACATAGATACGAGGATGTGGGGAAAATCTTTTGGGTGACAGAAAGAAATCTTGACAAACTGTGGTGGGATTTATTTTATTTTTCCGTTCAAAGATTCGATGAGACAAGACTCATGATTCTTTGGCTTTTGTTACTATCGCCATGACTTCCTCATTTTGCAAAATCTTTCAATTTAAAAATTATTTTGGGTTGTGGGTTAGCAACTTCTGTGGTATTAATAATTAGACTTGTTTCACGTTTTCATACGTGTTTGTGATTTGTGATTGTATCATTATGCCGATTTTTTTATTTTTTAAAATTGTAGTTAGTTTTTTAAGAGAAGGGCATGAGCAGCCACAACAGCCACCCATGGTTTCAGAAGTTCTTGTGGGCCAAGAAAGAAAAAAGAGTTCAAAATAAGAAAGAGCTGGCCGCTGATTGTCTAGCTGGCCATGGATGATCAACTCGATTGGGAGTTAGGATCCTAATTAACTCAACCCGTTAGTTAGTTGTCCCGTGGGCTAATAACGCCATGATGTAATTGGAATATCATATACTCGTATTGTTTTTATATGACTTATACTTACGCTTTGGGGCAGAGTCAAGTGTGGCCAGCCGGTGCGGTGACACCCCTCGGTTTTGAATGTTTTTAATAATTATTATTAGTCATTGAGTAAAAATATGATTAGTCCATTTTTCCGCACACCTTTTGGAAATTTTATTACATTAATTAGAAGCATTTTAATTTATTTCTTTGCAATTTAAAACATACTTTTTTTTTCCTATACTCCATATTTGTAAACTAAAAAAGGAAATAGCAAAACGGTACCAAAAAAAACTAATTGATAATGATGTAAAACAATTAGTAACAGTAAAAAAGTAAATTCACCAGATTAAAGAACTCCAAAATAAGTTTTTAGGTTGAAATTTTATTATCATGATGATCGAATCTATCTAACAGTTGAATTGTATGTTCAGATAAATTTGGAATGACAAATTTTTATTAAATCATTTTAATCATACTGATGTTTTTTCTTGTAATAATGGTTTTAATATCGTGTACCTCACCCAAAGTAAATCTAAAGAGCTATATCTACTGTTGTCGCAAAAGGTATATAAAATATAAATGAGTTGGTTTTAAATAATTTGTCATAGATTTTTTTTATGAGGAAAAAAATTGTATTTTGACATGTTTTTTTAATACCTTAATTTTTCCGAAGTAGTAAGTATTTTTTTATGTGAAATTAATTCTGCACTCCCTAGTTCAAAATCTTAGCTCCGCCAGTGCTTACGCTTCCATTGTATGTACCAACAATACAAAAGAAAGAATTGACCATCTAAACTGTATGTTTTATGTGAATATTCTCGTGAGATAGAATCCAAAGTAACAGTGATCAACCAAGCTGGTAAATCAAGTAATTAGCAAGTAACATAAGCTAGATATTATAAGATGTTATTAAGTAATAAATCATCTTCCAGCATGATAGTATTTCGGGCACCGAATATTGCCTATTTATGTAGTGGAATAGTTATAACCACCAAGTTGTAGACTTTTGTTTTTTAATGGAAAATCCAGGATTCGGGGGAAAGACTTGGTGAGATTTTGAATTCGGGTGTAAGTAGTAGTAGTAGTGTGGGAAAAAAGGAGGGAGAGTATTAGGTTTATTTTTTTGTTTTTTTTTGTTTTTTTTCATATTGGCAGGGTGTCCACGGTAACAGTGACTAATCCCCTCACTAAATTATAAGTATCTTAATGCGTAGGACAGTTGGCCAAAGTATTTAAGATTGCTTTATATCCATGATGAGGTTCGAATTCTCGATCTATAGTTAAGGGTGGAGGAGTCTCTTTCACTCTAGTGCAACTACTTTGGTTAGAGTATTAATTTATTTGACCACCAAATTACACCATTGAGAAATGTTGCATGCATGTTCTATTTGAGAGTTGATTACACAACTAACAAAAATGGCTTTACTTACAAACGCACTTACATTTGTAAAACACGATCTGACGACTTTGGTCGACTAGGACCAACGTTTTTTTCTTCAGGTCAACGAACTTGTAAGTTTCTTTATTTTCTTTTTTCTTTACTGAAATAGTGAGATAATCCATAGTTATTAGTAATGCAGATGCAATAATACAATACAGATCCAAAAAAAAAAAAAAAAAAACAGGGTAGAAAAAACCCCGTAAAATACAATAAATAGAGCCACAGGCAGAAGATTTTTCCTTTTTCCTTATTAGGGTATGAGGAAGTGACAGCCATAATTAGGTATCCATCAACAGAATCTTCAAAATGATCATTAAGATTCGATAGAAATTCTAATGCATCAAGGCAATTTTCTGGTTAATATACAATATATACGAATCATAAGGAAAAAAGTAGGGAAAAGGAAACATCATGAAGATTTCTATCTCCATTTTCAAGATCTTTTGTAGGTATATTAGGCAACACAAATACTTGAAAGGTCAATACGTGACCATAATTACTGAGCCCATCTTGTCTTTTTAATCTTCTCCTAACGCAATCAACAAGGCATCGAATATTTGAAGAAATCGTCAATATTTGAAACATCAATGAATCTTTCCCTGAAATTTCATTTTTTTTCCCCTTATTTATTTATTTATTTGAAAGGATAAAAATGATTCTCCATTTTTTCCCCTAAAGTGAATCATCACCAGAAAAAAAGGAGATACATTTTAACATACGCATGAAATTGATATTGGAAGAAGGATATATATAATTGGGCAAAGCCCTAGGTTTAATATATCACTTTCTCTATTCCAAAAAAATAGTGCACGTTGAATTTTCAAATTTGTACTATTTCTAAGTATAAATCTCAAAACTTAATGTAATTTATTTTATTTTTTCGGACAGAGGATTACATTTTTGGGACACTATACCTTAATTACTTTATAATTTAGCCATGGTCAATGCTCTAACTATGTCCGGAGGTACCACTAATTTTCTCTGTATCGAAATGAAATATATATCACTGTAAATATGATCGATCTTGACTGTCCACTCCCTTAACAAGATCATGTGAGATTTTAAAAATGGGAAGAAACAAGCCAATCCAATGAACACGTTCAATATGTCGGGAGTACATTTGAGAAACATCCATAGTGGTTAGAAAAGTATCAACAGCCGAGTCCAATTTCAATTCCTCGGTTCAATTCCAGCCACTGTTCTTAGTTTCTCAGGTTGCAAGCAAAAGATTTGGGCAAATAAGAAAATTTTTTTCCTAACAAAATATATTGACTCCCATTTTGTTCAACTCGTGATCTTTGACCATTTGACTACTCAAAGATCACCCAAAAAAAAAAAAAAACTCAGGAAACGAGTAGGAAATATATGGTGTGGGCTCCTTTAGCTAAGAACAACACATATAATAATGTGAATAAAACTCCTTCCGTTCCATAACAAGTGTCATATTTGTTATATGACAAAGTATATAAATTTTATTATTGGAGCATAAATTATTCAGGATCGAACTAAAACTTATTATTTTACAACCAAAAATGTCATTTGTCAGACCAATTATGAGCACTAGCGAATTACTCTTCATACTCCTTTATTTATCGGTTGAGCCTGAATTATTTCCCGTCTCAAAATAAACAAATTAATACAGTTCAATCAATAAAATCTCTTATTTTGCGGGTTAGAAGTATGAGTTATTACTTTCGTGCATCCAATATAATTCGGCCCTATCAATGAAAGATTATTGAATCATGCATGCAGTACGAAGAAAGACTTTTGGACCTTTTGGTCTACTCGTATGTCTTTGGCAAGAAAATTTTTACACGAAAAACTTAAATAAAAATCTCAAAGTCATATGAACTGAATCTAAGAGTCTAAAACGGGTTACGTACGTTTGAGGCAGGTTCGTGAAAAATTAATAAGCATCCCTTTCCATATGAGGAAATAGTTGCTTACTTTACTAAGGAAAATGTATTTTTATGAAACAAAAAGAAAAAGATACGATTTTATTGTTTCGAAAACGAAACGATACGAACGACGACTTTGTTTTAGTCTTTCTCCAGATATACCGTGGTCCATCTAAATATATTTTTGGTAAGAAATTTGTGTACAATACTATTTGATAGCTCAAAATGTGTGTGTGTGTGTGTGTGTTTTTTTTTTTTTTTAAATTTCATGTCTTAATAACATAATAAATTCTACTCAATCTCCGAGCGTTTTACGTAGATGAAAACAAAAATATGATCTCGATTGGAAAATAGAGAAATTGGTTTTGCTTATTTATATGGTTGCTGGCTAGAAGTAAAAGAATAAGCATGTGCTCTATGGCTTCTTCATTCAAATGCCTATACACAACTTATATCAATCACTCGTCAAAAGGAATTGTTGAGTATCTCAACAAACCAATCATTTCAAAATCGAGAGAATATATATTAAAAAAAAAAAAAAGAAGATAAAAAATAAATAGATTACAAAACGTTAAACGTAAATCATACTTATTCATAAAATTATGTGGTCTCGTGATCTCACTATGAACATTCATACATGGAAGTTACACAAAATTATTCATAGATGAAGTTTCATACATGAAGTTTACTCAATATCTAAATGTTGGATGCAATTAATGTGAGAATTTTTCATATGTACAAAAAAACTGTAGAGCGAACCGGGAGACAAATGGCCGTGCAAAGGGAATATGGGTCAAGCTGGGGGACACCACTTTTTTTTTGTAAGATAATGAAGATGAGATCTTCATGGGATCAGACATAGCTAGCCCACCCTGATGCTTCCCTCTGGTCCATGGATTATTATTAATTAGCAGTCCCCCACCACCACCACCACCAAGAGATTAACACAGTGCAATTAATCATGGCCGGAAATATTTTCCATGGGAACGTCGAGAAGGAAGGTAGAGAAGTACAACTCAACCATAATTAATTCCGACAGACAACACTGTCAAAATGCACAGTTTTCTGTTTTAAAAAAATAGTCCATATCGAGTTTTAAAATTTGTAATAAAGTTAATAACACGAGAAGAAACATAAAAAATATAAATTTGAAAATTTAATGTTGACTAAAATTTTGGGACAGTGAAAAGTATATGTTAAAAATCAGCACATTGTTTGTTGTGTGGGCCTATCGATGATTTATGCACCGATCGGAAAAAGTATATGGCGACATATGATTCATATAGCCGACTCCACTTAGTGGGAAAAAGACTTGTTGTTCTTGTTATTGTTTGTTGTGTGGCCCTCAGATTATTTTTAATCTTTCGTTCATCAGCTTCTAATGTGGGATTTTATAGTCCTGAAGCCACAATTAATCCCAATATACAATGATTTTGGTTTTGATCGGTATTGGAGATAATTATGGAATGTAGAAACACAAATCTTATTATGGAACTGAAGAAATAACTGCAAAAGTTAATTTGAATCCGCTGTCGAAATCTCTTCCTTTACGTACCTTAATGCATGAAACAATGCACCACCACCAAGAAAAACAACAGAAAAAGTGACGTGAACTACCAAATGTCTATATCAACGGAGAAGCATCACTTTCGGGGCAAAACCATCTTTTGAAGATTTTTATCTACACTGCAACGTTGGCCATAAATACTGCTAAAATTGGACAGAGAAAGCAAATCTAATAAGCTGGAAAGTCATTGCGGTCCTTAAAAATCAGTAGGATGAAATTTATTAGGCATGTTTCCACAGATGGAGAACTTCATGCATAGATGTGCCACGTACATAGTATAATGTTAGACGCTTAATGATACTTTTACACGATATTTTTGGGATCAAAGTTTCGTCAAATGTACAACAATTATTTTCATCAATCTTCATGATCTGTACCTAAAGCTTTGCTTCTTTTTTTCTCTTTGTCACTAGCCAGAATAGACAGTTCAGAAAGATCCAAAAAAAAAATCCTAATAATTAGACTTGTTCGTATAATATTCGTTTATTTACAACACATTATAATTTACAAGCACCCTAATTTATTACATGTGTATAATTTTATGAGAAAAAAATAATATTACTGTTAGAGGATGAGACTCTAGACGTGCATGTGTTTTATTTGGGTCGTTTATATGCTCGTTATAAATTATAATAGATATATATTTCAGCTGTTCCCGGTTCAAAAACTAGTGTAAATCTTGAAACTTGACCTAGCTAGATTGCATGGACAGTACAGAAAGGAGGTGTAGTAGTTCTAGTTATTTCAATGGTACTACGTATATTGAAGAAAAACGGGGACAGCTAAGCAAAGTTGCAGTAAACGTTGGTACGTACGTAAGGGATTTCACATCAAAGGGAGAGTTACAATTCACAACGATGAGGAATCGTAGATACGGTCGGTACGATTATTTCAGAGTTTCCCCCTTCCTTTACAGTTCAACAGGAGATTACATCAATCTGGAAACTCTCTGGATTTTCCCTTCAGATTCTTTTTCTAATTACGGGCCTTCCCCTACCCTTTTCATTTTTCAACTCTGCATAGCTAGCTTAGCTATAGATTGCATTTAAAAAATAAATTTGGAAATACATATATCTCTACTATTAAATTAAAGAACCCTAGGTAACACTACACTTGGCATCACCTTTTTGTACTCCATATATATCAACCTATTTATGAGGAACAAATCCAAGTATAATAGGGTTTAGTGTCTCATACAATTTCTGAAAAGTAGACATCGTAGTAATCAAAAGTTGTCAGGGACAATATGTTCACCTTCCTTAGCAATCTAAGAAAAAATATGACGAGGATTAATTATTAGCTATAGCTAGATTGCACGAAAGGAGATCATTATTGGAGATGGGAAATCATACTTCCCAAAGATTCCTAGTTGGAGTACTGTGGGAAGAGGGTCGTCCTTTTGGGGGAGGACGAATTTGAATAACAAATGAGGATAAAAATAGATGGCAATGTCGAAGGAGTCAATCAAATCCGTGGGATCGTAAAGGAGACGTATACAATACAATGTGCATGATTATGGTCAGTTTTTGAAAGACAGATGTGGAGCTATTCTACTTAACAATCCGAAAAGGTTTTTCAAATTGGATATCTTCCCTTTCCTCAGATTTCCCTTATCCAATCTTACGTTTTTACTGTACTACAATACGAAATCTTATTCCTTTCTTTCTCTCCATTGTCTGCACTATTGCCAATTGCCATTTGCCACTATTCCGTCATTGCTGTCAGCCAATCTCGCACCTAGATCCTCCAATAGTGCTGTTTCTCCATTTTAAAGGTATTACTTAAACCTTCTCTCTTAACATGCTTAAGAAAGACCTTATATATCAATCCTTAAAATAATAGGGATATTCAATACATGTCGAGTAAGAATTAGTTTAATTAGCATGATCAGATTTTAACTTAACCCGTACTACATCATTATGATGTAGTCTAGCTGCATGCCTAATTGAAAAAGAGGTAACTTAAATCATCATGATCGATCTACAAAGATTTCCTCTACCTTAATTAACTAGTTGTGAATTCGACAATATTAATCATTGTAGCACATATAGCTCCTTTTGCATGACCATTACATGACCTAGCTAGAGAAACCCTTTTTGAGTGTTTGCATATTGCTAGGCGCATGTTATTTACGCCACAATACATATAGACTTGGCTGTCATTTGGAAAAAAATTGCGCATCCACACTTTTTTCCAGTAGCACTATGCAACTTGTAGAAGATTCCCAGAAAAGTATATGCGATTTCAACAATCACTGTACTACTACTACATCTTTGATTGATCTTTTCTTTATGCTAGCTATGAGTTCGTTGAATTGGACATGTATTAGCGAAATCACTGTCATTTTTATCTGTGAAAGTTAAACTCTATTTGTCTCAAATTTCAAAAGCTCTCTGCCTAGCTAGAGTAATACTTAATGGAACTCTACTTAATTTAATGGTATGGGTTCACTTTTTCATTTTGTTTGTGTTCATGCATTTATTAGGCTGATCCGGTTAATCATGCTACTAATCAAGTGCTAAAGCTATAGGGTTAGAAATTTGGTTACTAGCCAGAATTATTCTGTTTTTATCTGCTTCTTTTGATTTGTTATTTTCCCTGTGTCTCCCGCATGCGCGGTTTCGAACTAATCAATCATCATTAGTTTTAGCAAATTATATACTGGTTTGGTTTCCTCGAAGGTGATTGATTAAGTTCTTTACTTACTTTATAATGATCAGATTGTCATCATCAAGAAGATTAACGCACAAAGTAATGCACTTTTTGCCTTCTTTCCCGCTGAGGGGATGAGGTTCTTTTTTGAGACCAAAAGGACCCTTTCGATATGTTTTGTAGATCGAAGCTTGCGATTTGTCCCCCTCTGGCCATTTAGTACTGTTAAGTGGTGATGAGAGTAGCTCTACTGTGGCGAAAGGTGTTCATACTTGGATACCAAATTCAGTGGAAGAATATTCTTAACACGTGAAATGTACATTGATGGTGGGGTTTTATGTCTCTTGAGTTTGGACCAAAACCTAGCTGTTCATACTTCATACCATATGGATAGTGATAACGGCCAACATACAAAAAGACTTTGTATTTTTCTCACAAAGAACATTGTTACCAAAAGATGACCACTAATAGCAACATGCTTGATTAAGTGGTAGAGAACCTAATTACATAATGAACTTGATATGTTACAAATGGTTCAGAGTTCAATTCTCATTGCATGTTCGAAGGTTCAATTTTCTTCAACCGGATTTGTTTACCGGCTTCGGAAAAATTGTTACAGAAGCTGAGCATGCATGCACCTATTTAAGGTTACTTTGCCAAATATTGCACCAATTGTAATGGAACAGATTCTCTTATACATGCTGATTTACTACTAAGAAATGCTTTTCAAAGAAAACTAAGAAATACCATCATGTTTTGGGAGGGGAAGAAAAAGAAATCTCATTCCATTACCAAAATTGAGCACATTGTGACAAGTGAAACGAACAAAAAGTGGAACAGGACAACAGTGAAAGAAAAAAACTTCACATCACAATTACCATTACAATATTGATTAAGAATATGAAACTATTTAGCGTTTTACCCTCACTACCAAGTTTCTATAACTTCTTACATATAGCAAAGGTAGATATAGGTCAGACATTGTGCAAAACATCCATCTGCCCATCCGGCCACACACCGTTCAAGCAGCGGCAACCTTCTTCCCATCCTCTATGAAGAATATTGCAGTTTCAGGAACCTGTAAGTAAAAATACACATGAACCAACAAAAAGATAGGTGTTCAAGTCTAGTACATACACACATATCTAACCATAACCAAAAAGGATCAGACAAGGACAACACATTCTGAAGTACTAGAATGGAAGGATTGTTAGGCCAACATGGCTTCATATCTTCCATCACATCACCTATCCCAACCCCTTAATCACGTCCACATCCTTAAAGGCAACAATGTGCCTTTCTTTCTAACCAAGTGGCAAGGGTACATGGTGGCACATGACGCTGTGTAGGACAAGGATCTGGTAAAAGATACTGTATCCAACCCATATCATATGCACTCAAAGACATACCACAATCCACACTGGGGACAGAAATGAATAGTCTTGCAACTAAGAAATCACGCTCGTACATTAGTGCTATGCTCCCTTCAAATCAAGTAAACACCTCCACAGGAATCTGACTTGGAAACTAATGTCACATGCCAACTTGAAGCATAATGCCTTATGCAATTACTAGTTTGAAACCATTTAATTTTAACCACATTTCAAGATATACAAGAGGAAGTTTACAGTTGAAATCACATCTCATTTCCCAAATAACTTGTAAACATGGTCAAATTGCCAATTTGAATTCTTATATCATGGAAATAAATATTAAGACCTTAGGGATGAAGTAAAAGACGATTAGAACTTATGGGTTAATGCACTAAGAAGGAATTATCTCCCAAGAAGTAACAGATGATGGAAGTTATTCTTCCAGAAACTTTACAGTATACTGATGTGAGAAACTGGATATTCAGAGAACATCAGCCACTTGCATGCAAGTTACCTCAACAGAAACATTTTCACTTTCAATTGATAGACGACAAATATCAGGGATAAGGCGAAACTCAATAAAAATAGACTCCAGAAAGTTAACTAGCATACAAACGACGATATTTATGAATTACGACAAACGTGCTCAATCTCTTGTATGTAAACCAATTGTTGAGAAAGAACTTACATCAGGCCATGTATCTGTGATGAACTCCACGATATCATAGAAAATATCTCCCTGAACATCAATCTGCTCCTTCTCGGTAGGTCCCTAACAAAAATAACAATGAAACTTTAATAAGAAGGGAACAATTTCCTACAGGGTTTGTAAAGCACTTTAACAAGAATGCATAAATTTGCTGAAGGGTTTGTAAAGTCACTTGACCCACCTTAACCACAGAAGCACCAGTAGCAAATTTCTTCCCAAGCTTTTTAGAGGCATCACTCAATTTAACTCCTAAATTTCGATACGAGTTAGTCGCCGCCAGAAAATAATAGTGCTAAAGTAAAAGTCAGCAAATGCAGCTGCAACTCACCAAAAAGCTCCAGGCCCTTCACGGTGGTAATACATTTTCTCTTGTTGCGAGTTACTTTTTCGATAATAATTTCCTGCTTCTCCTGAAAAGTTTCCATATAAAGAGTTACAGTTGAAAAAGTTTGCAGAACAGTTAAAGCTGGAAACTTCTATTAGACAGATAGGATATAGAATCTAGAAGAAACTTATAACCAATAAAATGTCAGCAACTCAAGAAAGCAAGAGACCTGGTAACCAAACTTCCATCAATTTACGCATATTTATAAATTTTAGACACCTCCAGTCAAAAATGTGCCTTTGACATAACAAAAATGTTTCATTCCCAAACACTATTCTAGTTGTGTAACACAGGCTGTGCCAACGAATATAATGGAGATCAGTAGGAGGCAGCCCATTCTCCATTTCACATACACAGACACTTAATTCTACCACACATTCTGACAGGTAGTCCTTTTAGATCCATCTCTTCTAAGCATCAACCTCGACATTATCAACTCTAATACCACACAAAGATAGCCCTCAAGCCCAATGCAGTAATAAAGGGAATGAAAAACATGATGCAATAAGCTTATGTTCTAGAGCATCATAAGTCAAAAAGAGGCCACGTTTGAAAAAAACAAACTTAGCTCCAGAGCGTGAATAGATGGCATTTAACCAGTCAAACTCCATGAACCAGTATCTCACAACAGACTATCAAGTTTAAACTATTCGGCTGCACATAACTAATGCCTTCTCCTAAATCAAGCAGGCTTGCTATCAATAACAAGAAAATAGTATCAAGACACAAATGGGAATCACAAAGATGCTAACACAATCACGTTAACATAAATGTACACACAATCAATCTGGTAACTCTGCTAACATAATCACGTTAACATAAATGTACACACAATCAATCTGGTAACTCCTTCCGTGGTAGTGTAAGTCATAACTCGCGAAAACTTACTTTCTTTTTAACTTTTCCACCAGGAAGGCGCTTAACTTCTCCTGGATTAGAGGTAGAAGAACCTGCAGCAATCAAAGAAAGAAAAGGGTACACATGAAATCATTTAGAAATGGAGGTTAGCACTCAATGATGCTAATGTTGTGTGTACATGTAAAAACATGGGAATATATAAGAACAAATTGTGTGAACATAACTGCTGCCACAAAAACGTCATATCAATCTAGCTGTCAAAACTCAGCACATCTCAAATAGCTACATCAACACTAAGAGAGCATGATATATCCAACTAAATGAAAGAGAAATACTTATCCAAAGTTTCAAGGAAAACTAGGTGTAACTTAAATGAGAGTATGGGCAGGTTTAAAGTTTGATTCTGCCATTATTTGGTTCTCTACAAAGGCCTTTAACAACTAATCCCCACACAGATTAAAAACCATTCAAAAGTGGTATTAGAGGCAGAGACATGGGGCAAGATTCGCTGCTCTTTGACGTTAAAAGTCTTCCAAAAACTTGTAAAATACAAATAAAACATTGCCAAAACAAGTGTCTCTGAATGTAATAATATTATGCTAAATGAAGACAAAAGACTTGCAAGCCATATTGGCAATTGTCATATAAAAAGAATTCAGCAATGCTGCCGTCTTATGTTCTTGTAATCAAAATGTTTCAAAACAACATTGCAGCAGTGCCTCATTGGCCAGAAAGAGGAACACATAATTTGGAACATTGACTTAACACGATGAGCAACCTCACAGTCCTATGCAAACCTGTTTGAATTGAAATCAGTGTGTTGCACAGAAGCAAATACACAAGCTTAGGAAAAGTGACAAATGCACTTGAGACAAAGTAAAGACAGGCCAATTAGATGACAAAAGGATAATACGTAAGAGATCCTTTGATGCCCTAATACGGACGATTGAAAATCGAGAAGGAATGATCCAAATTAAAACAAGAACATAAATACCCCAGAACACAGAAAGAGACAGTAAGAAAAAACTTCACCTATAGAACAAGTAGACAAGAGTAGATTAATACTACTGAACCCACCACACAAGATTAAGGCTTACTTTTCGCAAGCCAAAGCCTGAAATAATACGCCACTATGGGGAGGCAGGCGTTAATGAATGCCACCACACTATTACGAGTTAACTTGCTGAAAGGGTGCACAGAATCAATTGTATCAAAGCATGCAAGTCATCTATCACCTACCACATCAGAGAAACCCCTAAAAATATAATTATGAACCGACCTCAAACAGAGAATTCTCTGGGAAATTTAGCAACACAAATTCAATCATAAAATCAACATATTTTTTAGCTGATTCTTTCGTAGTTGATCCAACAGAAAGAGTTAAGTCCTCCACATCACCGACCGAGCAACCAACATAACTAACACAGCGCAGCAAAATTCAAAGCCAAGCAAGAACTCTATTTAATACTATTCAACGATGAGACCATAGTCATAATAATTCCAATACTGACACAGTTCTAGTAAAAGAATAGAGAATCGCCCAAAGAAAAGAAATGGTATACTAATTTAGCAAACAGAAGTTAAGAAGAACGAATGAATTACCTCCAGAGATCGATGTTGATTGGAGTTTGTCCGAGACTTTATCAGCTTCCTTTGCATCTCCTTCTGTATTCACAGCCAATATATTCAACCAATACCTCAGTCAAGATATACTGATATTTGAACATGGAAAAAACCTTCATATCGATGAACAAAGCGATGAATTTTAGGGTTTTCATTAAATTTAGAGCAGAAACCTTTTAGAAGATCAGGGTAGACATCGGGAGCGTTTTGGATCAACCAGGGTTTGCATTTCTCGAAGTCCGGTCCGAATTCACAGTACTCGGGTGGCAAGCTGCAAACTCCACAGTAGAGAACCTGCACAGGTTGAGGCTTCTCCGCCATTGCAGAATCAAATTCCGGAGCTTTCCTCCGCTCCTCTCTCGCTTCCCACTTTTAAACCGTTCTGTGATGCTAGCCAGAGAACGACGTCGTCGATCGGTTCTTAGCGTAGGGTATCGTTTGTTCGCTTGTTGGGAGCTTCGCATAAATTTTAACTAAATCCACCTTGTGCGGATTTTATTATATTTTAGAGTAACATTAATATATCATTATTTTCTTAAGAAAAGTGTCACATGTTTTAATTTTTTCGTTTTTTAGTATATTAGGCATTCGGAGTTCAAATTCAAGACTGCCATATGATTTTTCTTTTGGTATATAGTACATCTAGTGTTTGAAATTATTGTTCCAACTAATCCGTTTTCAAATCGGGTAGGTCACTTTTGGAAGACATACCTCTTCCAACAATTATTACTACATGTTCATGCACAAATCTAATCATGGATTGTAGTTAACTTGGTCTAGTACTGTTACTACTTTGATCAAGTACTTCTTAGCCATATAGGGTATTTTAAAATACAGATTAATAAGTTCAACTATCTAATATGCTTCTCGTTTAGGAGTGATAGTATATCAAAAAAAAAAAAATCTAAATACGAATTAATATGATCAATTGTCTATTATATAAAAGTTATTTTCAACAAAAGAAATTAAATCATGTATATTCTTAAAATATATTAACTGAGAAGCAGATATTGTTTACTTGTAGTAATTAAATCAAATATTATAAATAATTTTTTTTAGGCATAACGCAAAATAACAAAAAATAAAATTCCAACAAAAATAAATAAAGAACAAAAAATAGGGGAAAAAACCATGACAAAAAAAACTAATAAATAATTTTGAAATACTTATCGAAACTCCAAACTTTTTCCTTAGCTTTTTTTAATAGCAAAACAGGTTGTGCCTGGCGGGTGCAGGACTCATTTTATTTATCTGGATTCATAACTTTTTCCTTAGTTATGAAATTAAACTCTTTTTATTTTTGGAAAATATATCAAATGAAATTATTTAAAAAATAATATTTGCATATGTATGATGTATCTAACTTGATTTCAAATTGTATTTATAATATAATGATTTGACAACTAATGTTTATATTTTTTATAACTATTTTTTTTGGAAAATATATCAAATGGAGTCATTTAAAATAATACTAATATACATTTAATGTATCTAGACTTAGTTTTGAATTGTATTCGTAATATAATGATTCGTTAACTAATCTCTTTATTTTTGTAATTAATTTCTTTTTATTTTTGGAAATGTATCAAATAAAATACTTTGAGAAATAATATTAATCTACATTTAATGAATCTAGACTTAGTTTTCAAATTGTATTCATAATATAATTATTTGTAACTAATCTCTTTTTATTTTTTTAAATTAATCTCTTTTTATTTTTTGAAAAATATATTAAATAGAATCATCTGTAAAATAATATTAACCTATCTTGCATGTACACAGACTTGGTTTCGAATTGTATTTGTAGTATAATTATTTAGTAACTTATCTCTTTTTATTTTTTTGAAAAATATATCAAATGGAATAATCTGAAAAAATAATATGAATATACGTCTAATTTATCCAGACTTAGTTTCGTATTGTATCCGTAGTATAATTATTTGGTAACAAATATATTTTTTTTGTTCTTGGTAACTAATTTATTTTTATTTTCGAAAAATATATCAAATAAATCATCAGAAAAATATTATCAACTGATGTTTAATGTATCCAGACTTAGTTTTGAATTGCACGCGTATAATTATTTGGTAAATAATCTCTTCTTTTTGGTAAGTAATCTCTTTTTATTTATGAAAAATATACCAATCATCTAAGAAATAATATTAACATACTTGTAATGTAGGTAGACTTTGTTTCGAACTGTATTCGTAATATAGTTATTTGGTAACATTTTTTTTTTGGTAACTAATATCTTTTAATTTTTGGAAAATACATCAAATAGAATCATCTGAAAAATAATATTAACTTACGTTTAATGTATCAAGACTTAGTTTCAAACTATATTCTTAATACAATTATTAATTTGATAATTAATGTTTTCTTATGTCATATATTTGTCAATAATTACCAAAGACGTGTTTATTTTCTCAAAATTAACTATTGGTTAATTACTTAATTCAATTTAATAATTTTACGTATTAGTAATAAACTTTTAACTGTTTAATGAAGGAGAATTTTGGTGACGACACGTGGCACAATTGGCTAAACTTGCTCCCTGTGTGACATGTGTCGATTAAAAACCCTGTTTTGATATACATATATATAATAGTAATAATAATAGATTACGGTAAGGAAAAAAAATTAAAAAAAACATATGTGTATGGGATAAAAAAGAGTATACAGTATTATTTCTTTTCTTTTTTTTACAATGAAGGAGGCACAGTATTTCAGAAATTTATCTTGATATCATATCATAAATTTTTTACGCAATGGTAACATATATATACTCACTCCATGTCTCCTTCCCATAAAACTATAATTTTATTTTCTTACAACAAAATAAACTAACATTTTAAAATAACATATTTCAAATAAAACAATAAATAAATAAATAAATGTCAACGTTCTTTCTGTTTAAGAGTATGAATCTATCTCATCATAACTCCAATCTTCAAAGAACCTCATACGGGCGACAGCACTCTAATCTAGTAACTTTTTGAGAATTTTTCTGATTGAGAATGTAGAAAATTATAGTTAGAAATTGAGGGGGAAAAACATGACATGTTAAAAATGTTGCTTAATTCGGCATTTTGGATGAATTAATATTATGGGTGCACAATATCGATCATGTTGTGTACGCCAATATTTGGTTGGAATGAATGGCGCGACATAGAATTACTCGTCTTAGTAATTTATTGTGGGGAAAAAACGTAGGAGTGATATATTATAGCTTCCACAAAATCACCAATATTTAAGATCCATGAGGTACACCTGCCTACTGTCCCTTAACCCATTAAGCTATCATCTACATCAAATTGAATCACAGATTTTGCTCACAAAACTTTGGTCTTCCCTGGTGCCTACCTGCCTTATGGATCCCTTTGAATCTTTTTTATACAATGATCTCCACGGTACTTTTAGACGTAGGAAATAATGCAGCATTCACACTTTTCAAATGTGATAAATTGAAGCGATTAGAGACGAAAACTAGTGTGAGTCCAATATCGAATATCCCATGTTTTCACATTCAGACTCTAAATTCTCGCTAATTACTTTAACTAATATATATTCAAATGAAAAATTACACTCAATAAGCATAAGATATATATAGTTTCCATTGTAATTTCCCGTTACAAACATCCAAAGTTCCAAACTCTTGTTGAGAATGCCTAAAGGAGTTTGGTCTATCCTTGGTTCATATTTTATTAGTTTATTAAAACTTTGACTCCTAGCAACGGGTATTAATAATGTACTCTTTATGTTACAAAATTATTGTCCAGTTTGAATTTTCATTTTTCAGTTTAAATTATACTAAAACTGTAATCTTAAATTATAAAATTTGTTTTTGTACAGTTTGCAATTTATCAACCCATGCATGACACATCTATTTTGACACGTGAAATTTTAGTGCAACTATGTAATACTCCCTCTATTTTGAAATATATGTCGTTTTAGGATTTGGTGAATTTTTTTAAATATATGTCGTTTTTACAAATCGTGACATATTTAACCACTTTTTACCAATATTACACTTGCATTGGAAATGAAACAGTATTTATAATGAATTTTTATTAGTTTGTGATGAATTATGTAGACAATAAATAAGGATATTTTGTATTTTAACTATATTAATTAATGTTTCCTTGGTTTTGATGGTTTTTTTAGAAAAACATATAAAAGAAAATGGAGGGAGTATTGCATACTCGCTTCAACGGTAAAGAGTTTCCCCGTAAGGATGATTATTAGCCATTATCTAACAGCCATTAATTTTATTTTTTTTTCATTTATCGGTTCTTCCTGTGAAATGCATAGTCACCTTTTCATGAGTTTAAAAAGAAAATTACAATAATAACTAAGATATTTATCGAAAGTGGCCAAAAAAAAAAACAAAAAATCAAAAGCCTCCAAAAGAAGAAAAAAATCATCATCAAATGGAGTGAACAATATTAAAGATTTTCTGCATTAAACTTTCATGAATGAATACAACCAGAAAATCATTAAACCGCAGACTATACAAAGAAAATCATTAATGTGCTACGATTGTAGTCAAGGTTTGGAATTTGGTAAATCTGATTCTATCTCTATATAAAAACTCAACCAGTATGTAACAATTCGAAGTACAAACCAATCTAAATTGCCCTCAACCAAGAAAAAAAAAACAAAGAAAAGAAAATGGCAAATGAAGCTTGTGCTGCGTGCAAATTCCATGGATGGAGTTGCGAACCAGATTGCATCTATGCTCCTTACTTCCCAAGCGACAAAATGGAGGATTTTGTTAGTGTTCATCGCGTTTACGGGATCGACAATTTCGTCGAAATTGTGAATTCCGTAACGGATGAACACGACAGAGAAGTTGCTGCCCAGACCATGATCATCGAGGCTAAAATTCGGGAGGATGATCCCGTATATGGTATCGCCGGTGTTGCAGCTCTGCTGCAAGCCCAAATCAATTCTGTTCAAGCAGAGTTGGATTTGGTGCAAAATCAGGTCCAGTTTTGGAAAGACATGGAGGAATTGGAAAGGGAGAGGGAGTTGATTGAGGAGCAACTGGATTCTTGTCCTTTGGGACTTTTGTCTGCAGTTGTTGTTGTTGTTGTTGATGAATGGTTAGTAAATAAGTGTTCTTAGTTCTTCCTACACAATTGTTGAAATTCAGACTTTCAGTTCATATATCTAATCAACTCCTTCAGTTACAAGGCTGATAATTACGTATGTTTGTTTTGTCGATTTGGTTTCAGGGTGCAATTGAATTTGAACATTGAAGAAGTGTCAGAGTCAGGGAGTGAGAGTTGAGAAAATGGAGTCAGAGTGAAATAACAGAGAGTTGACTAGTACTACTAGTTAATTACTTACTAGTGAATTATTTTATCCGTCTCAAATAAACAATTATTACATTCTAATTTTTAATTGTATTATTAAATTAGAATGTAAATTAATTTTTCGGAGACGGGGAAGTAACAATTCAACGTTTCTTAATTATTATCTTCAGTACTCTTAAATTCTATATATTGTGATCTAGTAGACTACTATTTTGCAGTACAATAGATTGTTTAGGCACTGATAGTGCACTGATAGAAGGAGATTGCAAGCCCGAATCAATTTTCTTCATTTCAGTACAAATAGAAGAAGATGTTAAATGCCTAAACAAATTAAGTACGTAACTACATTAGGTGAATATAAGAAACTGATAGTGTGATGTCAAAACCACAATTTAATACTAACCGATGGATTTATTAACGGTTGATATCTCTTGGACTCTCCGCTACTAGTGATGCCTAGTAATCTATCACAGATTCAACTCTAAAGGTTTGATAAATTTGGAAGAGTAGGATTTAGAAAAAAAAAAAAAAACAATGAGAATATATTGCTGCAAACTTAAAAGCAATCTTGCTGTGTCAAATTAGACCAATTGATTTAGACGCGCTTACCTTTAGACTATAATATTAAACCCCTTGTGCAGACCGTGTTACATAGAATTAGGATTAATTTTCTTGGTTTTCTATGGATATATAGTCTCACATTGCGGTCGTAATTAATAAGTTTGCATTTCAATTTCCAAAGTTCAAATTGATCTCAAATTGATTCATTAGAAATAAAGAAATGCCATGATGAAACAACTATACACAGAACAAGAAGCACACGCTCAATGTAGGATCACAAAATCTAACTTACTCTTAGATTTTGACGCTAACCTTATGCATATTAAAATGATGGAAACATAAGCATGCTTATCATTATCATCAATATAACAAGTTCTTGTTGGCCTTTAGGATTTCATTGAGTCATTTACATTATTATTATTATCTACATATATATCTGATCAAGTAGACGTGAAGCCAACTGCATAACTATTATTTCCAAATGGTTCACATCAAAAACATTACGTAAACTGCACCAACTGAACTTCTATAATGAGCAAAATTTAAAACAGAGAAATGTGATACAGTATTTTTTTTTTCCTTTTCCATTTCTAGTAATTGTTTATTCAATAATATCTTCATAAACACCGCAATGAAAAAGGCCGGCACCGCCCTTCTCCGGGGGGGAAAAACCCAAGGTAATTAAAATAGTTTCCTCTACCGGCCGGCCCCTCTACTCAACATTTCCTTATACCTCAGAATGGAATCCAACCTCTGCAATTTCAACTGTTGCCTGAATCGGTTGATGAAGTCGTCGGCTCTCTCATCCACAGCTTCATCCTCCCCAACCGCCGCCGTCGTTCGACCATCGCCGACCACACCCTTCGGCTTCTCCTGCTCCACCACCGCCTTCTCGCTGGCGGACTTCCTCATCCTCTCCGCCGGAGCCTCCATGTACGCCGCCGCCGCCGCCGCCGTCGCAGACTTACTTCGTCCCATCGCAACCCGACGATCATCATCGTGGTGGTGCACTTCCGGCTCTTCTTCAACTTCTGGCTCTTGTGGCTTATGCGGATCGGGGTATTGGGTGTGGGTCAGGTCAGAATGAATCGGGCCGGGTTGATCCGGGAGGATTTAAGACGAGAAGTTGAAGGACTTAACCCGATCAAGAAGCGAAGGAGCTCTGGCGAGCTGCTGCTGCCGAGGAGGAGGAGGCGCCGCCGCCGGGTAGTGGTTGGCCGTACCTCCACCTCCTCCGCCATTGCCGTGGTGGAGTTTACTAATTCGTGAGGTGATGTAAATGGTTCCAATCATGAGGTTTAGGACACAGAAAATACCAGTTGGGGTGAACAAGTAATTCAACATTGAGCTCACCATTTCCATCATGGGTTCTGCCATTTGTAACTCAGGCGACGGCGTTCAGAATTTCCGGGCCGGAGATGACTGATAGAGAAAGATCAGAGAGGAAGACTGGAAGTTGACGATGGAGAGCGTAGACTTGGTTAATTAGTGTAGTGCGGTCAAGTGTGGAGGAGAGAGGTTACATTATATATATAGCATACTGCGACTCTGGCGCTGTGTGAATTGATTGATTAGTTTGGCATTTGCAAGGTGTGGAGGGAATGAAATGTGAATATGCTGCAAGAAAATGAAAATATATGTCTTACTCAATCCATCTCGTTACATTTTGATTTTGGCCAAGTTTTATTTTTGTGTTTTTAAAATTAAAAATGAAACTTGAACAATGATTTATGATAATTTTGAGAATACAATAAAAATAAAATATATTTTAATTAGAAAAATATAATAAATAATTTTTTTTAAAAAAAAACAAAATGCACTATAACAAAGACGGAAGGGAGTATGTAAGAATTTAAAAAATAGAAAAAGGAAAAAAAATGACAACCATGAACATGTGGATGAATATTGCTGCTAGGGGAAGTTCACATAATTCACGACCTTACAAACTGTATTGTTTATTGTTGGGAAAAAAACAACCAAATTATGTATGTTTGGACTGCAATTTAGTATATCTATTCCTCTTGGCCCTTCAACTTCTTTTTAAGATTAACCCTCTTTCTCTCCTAAAAAATAATCTAAGTTGTAATTTTTTAATTAGGTTATTCTTATTACTACAATTTATAAATTATATGTAAATTCTTTGTATAATTCTAAATAGTGAACGTTTCTCTTTCTGTTATTATTATTATTATTGTTGTTGTTGTTGTTGTTTAAATGTTACTCCCTTCGCTTCTTATTATAAAGTATATTTTAAGGTTTGTCACTTTGTCTTGGTACTAATTTTAAGGCATTTGAATTTTGATGTCCTTAAGGTTTCATTTTTAGTACATTTATAATTTTACCCAAAATTAAATTGATTAAACTTTAATTTGATTAGTTCCTAAAAGAGTTCATCATTTTTTGAATATAGGTGATATAGATAGTTCTCCAAAAAATAACTAAATTAATTATCAATTTGTTAATTTTTGCAAATTACTTATTTGTGATTTATAGTAATGAGTTGACATCAATTACAACACAAATCAATAAGATCTTATCAATAACACATTTCTCTACTACTATTTACATCATTTAAGTCAATAAAATGAAAACTATTCTTACTGTCTATACTTGTTGTAGTGCAAACGATCTTTAAAAGAGTTTGTGATACACTATTTTATCACTATTTCAGAGAGAGGTAATTTTGTTAGTAATATATTATTATTATTTTTGGAGTCCTAACAACCAAATATTTGTCGTTTTGCTGTTGTCTCCATCGACAATGACCGTTTTTACTGATAATGTCTCCCTCTACATGGTATATATGATTACGTTCATTTTTTTAAAGTCAAAAGTAGAGGTCAAATTAAGCTTTTGCGTTCTAATCATCTGCTTTTACCATTTAACTTAAACATTAGTCAGGGATTCGTTACGTTTGAAAAGGAGACGAAGGAGTTAACGTCATGATTTAGGGCACTGGTAAACCACTAAACCTCCAAACAATTCAGCACATGGAAAAGGAAAGGGAAGAAAATCCATCTTTGAAAATGGTGACATATTTACATTCTAGTTATCTGTTTTGAATGAATTATAATATCCAACCGCTTCATTTATTATGAATTGTCTTATTAAATTCTATCATCACTTGGGGTGGGAGGGTTTGGGTAGGATGGTTAGGGATTTAGGATTGAGAATTGTTATTACCAGAATGTCAAGGGTTCGATTCACGCATAGAGAAAATTTTAATCGATACAATACCTTACGTCAAACAACATTTTGTTGTTGCGGTGGTTTCAGACTTTCAGCTTCCGAGGACTACAACTGGAACTTGAGGAGGGTCGTTCGGAAAATATACAGGTAAAGCGTACAAAGGTAGTTACTTGAATTAATTGCCCTTGTAGTATTAATTAACTGGAGCACGAATCTAGAGCCAGCTACTCCCGCGAGGAATGGGAGTTTGAATGCAAGGTAACATGGCCACTCTGACCAAACCAGAAACAAATTGAAGTGTGAACTCGATGACCCTTTTTTTTTTTTTTTTAAATGACTTTTATTTGATCACAAGATGGTAGTACATGATTCATTGATGCATCTTGGATTCATTGGATTGCTTCAGCCTTCGGGGGGCCATATAGCTGTAAATGTAATGGAGGGATTGGATTGGGAATGGGAGGTGCACTTCTCTGCGTATTCAATCACTTAACATCGTTGGCTAGACAATATTATTAATTAGGTAACCGCCTGATTTTAGATCGTAGTTTTATCATCTGTTGTGTAATGAGAATTACATAATGTGAGATTTCTTGCCAAGACCTTTTTTTGTTGAAGGAAAAAAGGGGGGTAAAAACAGGAGTGCGATTTGTGCAATTCTAGATTTGCAGGAGATTGCACGATTTCATGATACAAGAACATAAAATTGTTCATAGATCGCACACAATTTTTTTCAAGACTGTACAATTCCACATGATGTGCAATTCATCAACCAAAAAAAGTGATTATGGTGGAGTGGACTCCACTCACCCTTAACCATAGGTACATGGTTCGAACCTCTTGGGCATGGAGCAATCTTAAATATTTTGGCCAGTTGTCGCACCCATCGAGATGCTTACAATTCAGCGAAAGGGATTAGTTACTATTGCCGTTTAGGGTTTAGTAAAAAACACCATTACGCAACGGCTTCAGCGCTTAAATATTTCGATCCAAAACTTGAGTCGGCCCATCTCTAAATAGATTGAAGCATCCTTATAGCTTCGTGGGCTTTCTAATTTTTAAAGAGGCCGTTTGTCTCCCGCCTCTTCTACCTGGCCCTCTAACAGACTAAACACAAACAGACGCATGGCTCCGCCGAGGATCCTCCTCTCCGGCGATGTCCTTGGCCGCTTCAACCAATTGTGCAAGCGCGTTTCTTCGGTATATTTCTTCGCGATTTCAAGTTCACACAGCATTCTTTTAGGCTTTTAATTTTTTACCCGGTTAGAGAATTACTCACTGCGTCATTGAATTGAATTTCAGGTGAACAAGTCGGCGGGTCCGTTCGACGCGGTTCTGTGCGTGGGGCAGTTCTTTCCTGACTCTCCGGAAGCTCTCGAAGAGGTCAATGACTACATTGAAGGTCGTTCCAAGTTCCCGATTCCTACTTACTTCATTGGCGACTACGGTATCGGGGCGCCGAAGATTTTATCAGCTGTTTCTAAGGAGGCTGGCAACCTAGGGTTCAAGATGGACGGCCTCAAGGTTTGTGGAAATCTCTTCTGGTTGAAAGGCAGTGGAAAGTTCACTCTCCATGGTATAATATACTGTTATGTAATTACCAAAGATCTCCACGAATTCCTTGTTTCGACGATTTCATGATTTTTTTAAATTTAATTGTCATGGGAGGTGTTTGTGCAACTTTTTTGCTTCAAATTGGTTTGTCTTGATACATGTGTGCTGCAATGTATATGATTGAATCATTTCCATGACTGAATAGGGGACAAAACATTATTCTGTGAATTTTATTGTTCAATTAACGCTAATGCATAGTACTCAAAATTTGTGCATATTGTTAATATTTTTTTGGATTTTCAAATATCCCACCATTGTGGTGGTGCAGTATGCTTTGTGGGAAGCTACTTTTAGCCTGCTTAGCACTGTGGTCTTTTGCACGGCAATTGTGTTTCTCAGTTGACAACCTCTTAGGGGATAAATTATGCGGGGTTAAGAAAGTTATGTTGCTTGCTATCCACGTGCGACATCAAATTTATTTTGTCATTATTATTTCTAATGCCCACACTAGTATCTTGCTCTCTTAAAGTTTATGATAACTCATTTTGTGTTTTCAAGGTTACCATAATAATAGCATGCACATTATCATTTTTTTTTAACTAATGTGTTGTAATGGTTGGTTTTGTACTTATGTCCAGGACTATCTATTGTATACCTCTCTGGTAGGCAATCAGCAAACAATGCACAGTTCGGTACTTACAGTCAAGATGATGTTGATGCTTTAAGGGCATTGGCTGAGGAGCCCGGAATCGTGGACATATTCCTGACATATCCTTTCAACTGTTTGCTTTTTATTTTTTTAAAAGAACCAAAATCATGTCATCTTCAATGAGTTATCAAATCATGTAACCTTCAACTAGTTATCACTCTTTATATCTTTCATTATTCCTTAATTCTATCTCACTAATGAATGGCCAAGTGGAGTTACCAATAGAGCTTCTACTTCTGACATTCCTCCTGGAATATCAGACTCAGCTGGCGCTGATTCTACTATATCAGAGTTAGTTGCAGAGATCAAGCCCCGGTAATTGATAGTTCCTCTTTAGACAGTATTCTGTTAGAAGGTTCTAAATACTCCCGAGGCCTACGTAGAGCAAACCTTAGGCTTGGCATTCTAATGCTGTTGTAGAAAAGCTTTTGTTTCCTGACCAAATTCTGTCTTGATAAGTTGTGTTTCATTAAAAAAAACAGTGTAAGAAATTAGCTTATATCGAGGGTTCTTCTGTTGCAGCTACCATATTGCTGGAACTATGGGTGTATTCTACGATCGTGAACCATATACAAATTTAGATGTGGTGCATGTAACCCGTTTTATGGGTTTAGCTCCAGTTGGAAACAAAGAGAAACAGGTCTTCTTCCTTCTGTAATGTATGTTTATTTGTTACTTTGTTGGTTCAATATCATCAATTATACAGTCTGCATTACTTTCCCAATTTGCCGATAAGAAAGTTTCTATCTTGATAAGGGATAACTGTTTTCTGCAAGAGTGGTATAACTTGTTATAAAGTCACTTTAAAATTTGATTAGTTAAGACAATATCATTCCGCATTCATGAACTAGCTCAATGCCTGTGAAATCATGTAGGATATCTGATCTTTTAGATGGTTGAAAGTAGTGAAGCTTAGCTATTTACCTCTCTTGCACATTGATAAATCCTAAATCAATTTGCATACAAACTGGCAGTTGGAGCAATTTCTTACTGACTGCTCTCTGCTGCTTGCAGAAATTTATTCATGCAATTTCTCCCACTCCAGCATCTTTAATGTCGAGCAGTGAAATTTCTGCAAGGCCTCCAAAGACAACTATATCTCCATATACATTGATGGAGAAAGTGACCCATACTGAAGCTAATGCAAAGAGAGCTGGTGAGAGTGTGGACGATCCCCAATATTGGCGGTATGACGTATCCCAGAAAAGGCAGAGGCATGGAGAAGGTGATGGTGAAAAATTGTGCTTTAAATATACGTCTTCTGGGTCCTGTCCTCGTGGGGATAACTGTCGCTTCCGGCATGATGATGATGCTAGGCAGCAGTCAAAAACGGGTGTCTGTTTTGAATTTCTTAACAAAGGAAGATGTGAAAGAGGTTCAGAGTGCACTTATAAGCATAGTTTAGTGGAAGTGAAGAACAGTGGGACTAGCAGGTTATCTTTTGTTTGATGCTGATTGCTATTCTTTCTTTCTTGTTTTACTGGCTCTTTTGATTCAGTTAGCAAATTCTCCAATCAGGTCCAAGGAGTGCTGGTTCTGTTTATCAAGCCCAAACGTGGAGTCACATCTTATCACTAGCATTGGGGAACTATACTATTGTGCACTTGCCAAAGGACCGTTGGTAGAAGATCATGTGCTAATCATACCTGTTGAGCATGTGGCTAACACGCTTTCCACTGCTGATGAATATGAAACAGAGTTGCATAGACTACAGAACAGTCTCAAAGCTTACTTTAAAACCCAAGGGAAGGAAGTAGTCTTCTTTGAGTGGGTCTTCAAGAGAGGAACGCATGCCAACCTTCAGGTATATGCCAGCCTTATATCTTTATCTTTTTTTGTTGTCTTATCTTTGTGAAATTATTTTTTTTCTGTGTATACACTTCATTTGCTTCCTGCCCTTGATATGCTGCCATATACTGTCCCTGGGGCCATGCCTGGGCTGTCAACATGGGAATCCTACCTTTACTCCTAAGAATGATATCTTTGCTTTCACCGTCAATACGGAAATTAATATCCATGTGAAGTTTGGTCCGTCAGATGATCCAAGGGTGGCAGCCTATATTGATAGATTGGGAATGTGACATGATAACTTCATGTATGACTCTCTGAGCATGTTTAACATACAGGGCCCCCTATTCTCTATACACGATCGTAAATTAGATGTTAAAGTATTTTTGGGTTCATGGTTGGTGGTGGCAAATGATATTTAGTCCCTTTCAATCTTACTATTATTTCTGTCATTTATGTTTTCAAGGTTGTTCCTGTTCCATCTACCAGGGCGTCTAGCATCCGAGATATATTCCATTTAGCTGCTAAAAAGTTGGGTTTCAAGTTTAATACAATTGAAGGTAGGCTTTGCCAAATCATTTACTGCTGTATTAATGCTCAATGAGTGTTTATTTCTTATATAATGGTCTGCAAAGTTTGTTGATTTTGAACCTGGATGTTGACTGTAAGCTCAAATGTACGTCAGTATTTCCTCTGTTGCAAGTTGTCCTCTTCCTTCCTTTTTGGGATAGGCTAATTTAATCAGAATGTGTACTATTCTTTTCAGTTCTGGACTACACTTTTAGTATCAGTTTTCTATCAAAATGTCCATTTCTGTGCGTCCTTCATAGGATATAGTTTGAGGAATTACGTTCCGAAGAGATGACAGTGAAAAAATATAACCTGAGGGAGTTTGAAAATAGTTCCTGCGATCCAAGCACATAGTAATGATCTAAAACCCTATATTTCTAGCCATGTTTGGAAGTGGCTTTCAAAATTTAGATGGCTCCAAGTTTATGTTCACTCTGCTTCTTTAACTCTATGCATAACATCCCACTCTTCCAAATCAAAGGGCACAGAACCTATATCTCACTGTAAGTTTGTCACATTATGATGATGTGATGAGCATAGTTTCAGTTTCATCATGACCCAATTTCATGGGTTTACCTTTTGCGAATCATGACGCAAGCTTGTTGCAGGTGGGAGAAGGTTGTTACGGGCTCTGTTCGATAGAAGTTCCAGTTTATTTTATGTTGAGCTTCCTGATGGTGTGATTTTAACTCATGTTGTTGAAGAGAACGAAAAATTCCCCAGCCAGTTTGGTCGTGAGGTTAGTTTATGTTCCACCTTGTGAGATGTTGTGCTTCCATTTGGAAGAGAAATATTGGGCTCCCTGTTTTATAGGCTAGATAAGCAGGTAGCCTTGAAATTTTATAAGATCAATCTTTTGTTTGGTTTACTTCTTCAAAAACTTCTTACTCCCTCCGTCCCATAATTATTGTCCAGTTTGAGATTTCACTTTTAGTACAATTTGAACTAAAAGTGAAATCTCAAACTGGACAATAATTTTGGGACAGAGGGAGTATGTTTTTTCATTTTCGGAGAAACTAGCACGAGCCTATTTAGTAGCGATAACTTGAGTTCTTGACCAGAGAAATATTGGGCCGCTGATGTTTAGCTAACTGTCGCAGGTCATGGCAGGCTTGCTCAACATGGCAGATAGAGCTGATTGGAAGAATTGTAAGCTAAGCAAAGAAGAAGAAACCACAATGGCAGAAAGTTTCAAGAAGAAATTTGAACCATATGATCCATATCTTTGATTTTTACAACAGAAGGTATGAGTGAACTAAGCTAAGCTCAAGAATAGTCTTTTTATGTCTGGTATGTTCACGCTAGGAGGTTATGCAATCCACTTTTTAGTAAGGCATAGTTTTTTTTTGTGTTTGCGGATGAACTTGAGAGCTCCAGGAACAGGTGTATTGTTAAGATCATAGGCATAGTTGTATTCCATTATCTTCTTTTTTTCTTTTTGTTAATGAATTTGGTAAATGCTCGCGCCTGGCTATGATTCATGAGCACATCACTATTGCATGCAAAAGAAAAAAGTTTTCTGAGACTTTAGGGTTTGGGGTTTTGGGAGCCAACAGTTGCATGGGGAATGCTCCTAAGAAAAGGGGTTCATATGATATCTTTAAGCTTTTCAGCCTTAAGAAGGGGAAGATAAAAAAGGGTACCAGAATTTAAAGATTTTGGAGGTAATAAAAATCATTGGACTAAAGAAATGAATGCAAGAACCTGTAGATTACATGGGGTTTAGAGGTATCTTTCTAATGAAGTTTATTATATGAAGCTTTTTTGGGAGCTTCTATTTATGTCTTTTTTTTGGTCTGAATCAAAATTTGTTGTACAAGATGGGAGATTGTCAATTTGCAGCGTGGAAGTATACTTCCATCTCCAGCAGTAGTTACATGTTCCTGAAAAGGTCGGGTCTGTCTGTTGCCTGATTTGCTTCTCTGAACACGTGAATCAAATGTATGATCCAATCACGATGTAACAATTCACGAAGTCTGCCCAGAACACTGCAATGCCTCGTGGTTATCTATGTTCACAATGAATCTCTCTCTCGACTGTATCATGCAAGAGCCCTTGATAGTTGATACAACCCCAGAGTGTGCTGGTGACCGGTGTCCTTCCTGGATTCATTCCGAAACGTCCTTCCAACATACCAATTCATACCTGATTTGGTCACCAGCTCATTCCTGACTGCTATAAAAGCGTATACTAACTCAAATAAACTCCTCAAAGAGTGAGCATTTACGGATTGTGATTGTGCTTTCAGCTTAGTCTATGCTCCAGTCGTTCGTTCAGCAATCACTGCCGCTTTAATCTCTGTTACCCTTCTTCTCATTTCCTGCAATTTCCAACATAATGGGCTTTGCCTGTGAATATCAGCTTCAAATAAGCTATTTTCAATACCTCAGCTGCTCCACATCTCAAGTACATCTCCTCTTTAATATGCATTCGTTTTGTTTGATCTTCAAAACATCTTTCAAGTCTCTTGGTTACATATATGATGTTTCAAATTCATAAGTCTGGTAGTGTCATACAATTAGGGCTAACTGCTGCTTATCATAGCCTTCCTCCTGGCTTGAAAAAACTTTGAATCCCTTCTGAATTTCGAAAAATTACATTATTTGAATTCCACGTACGTTGACATCATTAAAAACGGGGAGTCGGAAACCTTTTCTCAATATACTAGTGATGTCTGGTCGCGCAATGCGCGACCCTGGCCCAATCTATCTGTAGATCTTAGAAATATTTATATTTGAAAAAAATAAAATTTTGTATTTGTAGCGATCTATTTTAGAAATGTTTGAAGGATTTAGAAATGTTTTATAAGTGTGATCATAGAAATATTTGTATTTCACACAAAAAAAAAAAGAAATTGTATTTCACCATGTATGTTTTAGAAATGTTTTATAAGTGTTACTTATTAAATATAAATAGCCTTAATCGAATAAATGTGTTGAAGTAAATGTTAGATAAAATATAAAAGCATCCTAATAAATTTAAATATTAGTAAGATGATTTATTGATGTTCTCCATTGGTCGTGCCAAATCAATACTTAGTTTTGGTGATTTTTAATAGTTTTGTAATAAGCTTCATCCGAAGGGTATACGCTTAAAACAAAGTTGGCACTTTGTAACAAAAACCTAATTGATCAATTCAATTTAAAAAACCACTCTAGTTGAATGAAACATAAAGAAAAAATAAAATAAAAAAAAACGTGTCACGTAAAGTGCAAAGGGAAATTTAGTAATTTAGTTATGGTTAGACAAAAGGGCAATTTAGTACTTTTTACATGCCACGTGACAATCATATGAGGTGTTTGAAAGGGAGGTTTTTGTTTCTAATATAGTAGGATTTAACTCCAATCCACTAACCAAAAGAATACTGGAATCCTACTAAGATCTTCATAATAGCTAGTGTTACAAGGATAAAATTATCCTATAACTTTTTTAACTGGTTTTGGTGCATGGCTGCACTTGTTTGGTTGATTGGCTCAAGTCATTAATTGAGAATGGCTAAAATCATAAAACCAAAGGGATTAGATTTAAATTGGGAGCTAGTTTTCATTAGTTATTAAAGTAGTTTTATTAAGAGGATAAGTAGTTATTTTAGTAATTTAAAAATGTAACTAATTAGCTTGTAATCTAATGACCTAGATAATTGGGGTTGTCAATCATAGTTTTATGTCTTGAGTCTTAGAGAACATATTTGCTGAAAATTGACTAAGTGTAGGTGATTGACCCAAGTTTAGGTGGGAAATCTTTTGTAAACGTTTTGTTGAGTTGAATAAGAATTTGTGAGAGATTTGGGACTTTTGTCCATTGAGCTCTCGTGTGTTTTAGATTTTGTTTTTATAAATTTCTAAGCATACATTTTGTTGGCTAGGTATTGGATTGTTTTTCCGCTGTCTTAACCGATATTTAGTTAGGACTAGTTGGATTTTTGTTAGGAGATCTTACACCATTAGATCTCTAAATTCATAGGAAGAATTTAGTGGTCTAACAGCTAGCTAGTAAGGTAACCGTGTACGTCCTA
The DNA here is from genome assembly GCA_949775105.1 of Oldenlandia corymbosa var. corymbosa. Taxonomy (NCBI): domain Eukaryota; kingdom Viridiplantae; phylum Streptophyta; class Magnoliopsida; order Gentianales; family Rubiaceae; genus Oldenlandia; species Oldenlandia corymbosa. Next base: position 31,323,486 of record OX459120.1, on the reverse strand, counting down.
AATTGATGGAGGTAAGTTTCTTAATCTTTAATCAAACAGACCAACTTGTAACCCCCTAATCATTAAACTTCTTAATCGCTGTTAAACATGAGGAAACTGCGGAAGCTCACTTTGATATGCCAAGCACTGCTGTAATTCATTGAACCTACAACACAACTTACGAGTCTACAGAACCAAAATATTAATCACATCTATCATTTACAGTCAGTGATGTGTTGTCAAGTACTCCTTACGGTCCTTATTATAAGTTATTTTGATTTAACAGGTGTTTCTTATGATCCTTATTATAAGTCATTTTAATTTGTCGTACGTTCACCTAATATTGTTTTCTAATTGAGAAAAAAAAACTTTAATAATATTTTCTAATAATTGAAAAAATACAATGAATGTGGAAATTTTTTTTTTTTTTTACCGGATTGATATCACTTTCTGCAACCTGGTTCTATCATATGACGGCATATGATCATTCATATATATGTAACCGAACCAAGCTGCTTGTCGTTGTTGATGTTAGCTATGAACTTGAAAATTAACTCCAAGAATGTTAGGTGTAAAGAGAGAAACAGTTTTCAGCAGAAATAATTGGTAATTAGTGGGCATACTTATTACTAGTTTTCCTTATCATCTTAATCAATTTGCTTCTTGATTGTGCCTGGCCCAGTGAGAATGATTCATATAAGGTTTAGAAATCATGATGGCACAACTCATCACTGAACCTACGTGCGTTAAAAAAAAAAAAAGTCGATCTAGAGTATGGGAGTTTGGGAACCAACAGTTGCGTAAGGAATGTTCCTAAGAAAAGGGTTCACATGATGATGATATATACGTTAATCTTTTTCAACCTTAAGAAGAAGCTATACAAGGATTTAAAGATTTTGGAGTGAAGGTAATAAAAATCATTGGACTTAAGAAATGAACCAGAGAACCTGCAGATCACATGGTGGTTAGAGTTATAACCACTCTTTCTGTTTAGGTTTTTTTTTTTTTTTTTTGGGAGCTTCTATTTATCTCTTTTTTCTGGTCTGAATCAAAGTTTGCTGTACAAGATGGGTTCGAGTTGTCAATTTGCAGTGTGGAATTATACTCTTCTTATTTTCTGAAAAAAAAAAAGAACAAAAGGCAACACAAAGAACAATTTCACGTTGGTTCTAACAAAAGCAATAAGAAATGGATGATCCATGATTCTCACCAAGGTCGGTAATTTTACATTTATTAGCGAACTATTCCATCCATCCATTGAGATGTTTATAATCCAGATAGAAAATAGTCATTATCTCGGATAATGAACATTCATACTGTAATTGTTCGAAAACAGAAAATAAATGATGAAAACCATATTGGCTGAATCACATTTCCAAAAAGAAGAGGAAGGAAAAAGTTTGCTGTAAGGATTGAGCATTATGGGTTGAAAGCAGAAAAAGTAGAGGACAAAAGAGTGAGCAGCAAGGGACTCTCAAAATTTCACTTTCTTTTGGTCCCCCTGATTATTAATTAAAATTGTGTCAATGTGTATTTCTTTTGGATTCATGGAGAGCTTACAATAAATTGTGTTACATATTAGGAGATGTCTGACTTGACTTGCAGAAGTATTCAGACTTTATAAATACGACTGAATAATACTCCCTCCGTCCCATAATTATTATTCCGACTGGATTTTCATTTTTAGTTCAAATTGTATTAAAAGTGAAATTTCAAGCTGGATAATAATTTTGGGAAAGAGGGAATACTATTTTATACTTTATACGTGCACAAATAACTGATGATGTCGCTGTTCTAGTGTTATTGGTCTCCCCATTTTTTGGTTTGTTGGATCACAGAATTCTCCAAAAGGTTCAATCAAATATTTCCCACACGTGGGCGTTGTCCCGTGATTGCCATTCATCCCTTCTTATTATTATTACGAAATTGATAGCGACTTGGACTTCGAAATTTATTTTATTTTTTCTTTGAGGTTTGAATTTGAAATGAGAAATTATAAGAGTGAGTTTAAAACAAGAAGTAGTCCTTTTGTGTTTTTTCTCCTCCTCTAATTTTGGGCACAAAATGAGAACTTTTAAGCAAAGTAAATTTGCACATGCTTGCTTAATTACTCATATATATACTGTAGTCTCCGTCCTAACAAGTAAAAATCTTTTTGTGATACGAAAGGGATAATAAATTTTGTGAAAATTCAATAATATGAAAAATGCAATGAGTTATGAATCGATATGGTGATCTAGTTGTAACTTGTGGTTGTGAAATCACAGCCACGGATCGATGTGGTTGTCAACTTTCAACTTCCCGGGGGAGGGGGTGTGTGCATTATGCTGCAAATCTGGAAATCTTGTAGAGTTGTTTTAGTGCCTGTGGGTCACATTGAGCCATGAGGCTCCATCCATCCTCAGGATTACAAATTTTCATTTTCATATCGACACTTTGCATCTATTATTAATGCTCCGAGAACTGAATGATGCAATTTTCAGCAAACCAAGGGGGTAAAAAGGACAAAAGAATTATACAGTATCAAGGAAAAAATATTTACAATTTGGTATGTGCGAGACGAGTTTCAACTCAAAGAAACTAGAAGAAATATTTTGTTGGAATTTTGACTGTTTTTTTAATACTATTTCTTTTGTCACAAATAAAGAGACTCACGCCTTATGATTTAACAAGTACATTTTAGAAGTATGAGACCCCTATTATATTATGGTAGAGCCAAATTGAAATCTCTAACAGTGGAACTTCTAATTTTTGCCGTTATTCTCGTTTTCGAAATGCTAATGAATACTAAATAATCTGTAACAAAATTAGCTTCCTTTCTTTGTCCTTCAACTTTTGCACAACACAAAATGATAAATGTATATACTTACCAGTAAAGTTTTAAAGAATATCTGAATCAGCTTCCAAACACGCCGAAAACTAAAAATGCTTAAAAATTTGACCCAAATCCCTAACTCCGTAAGCCAACTCATGATTGAAATGTTGTCATCACTTTTTGGAATTAATTAAAAGCACTGTCATTTGTAATGATTACAATAATAATTAAGAGTACAGGCAAAGGTTAATGGTAGATTAATTTTAAATACTACTTATAAGGTAATAGTGAAGTTGAGTTGTCAAATACCACTTGACACATGCCCCAAATTTGCCCCTACAGATTAACCATTCTTTCAAGAACCTTTGACTCCTAAATAATTTAATACTCCCTCTATTTCAAAATATAGTTCATTTTAGATTTAGAGAAATATTTCAAAATATTGGTCATTTCAAGATTTTAAGGCAAATTATAAATTAATTTTCCAACTTTGCCCCCAATATCTATGCTGACTACTTCTCATCTAATTTTGATTATAATTCTAAAACAATTAATGAAGGACAAAATAAACATTTAACACACAAATTAATCATTAAATGATTGTCTCCTTAGTTTATGTGTAGAGGCTAAAAAGACTTACATGGAGTATTTTCCAAGTGTTCATACTCAAAAAAGAGATCTTAATTTCTTGGTAAAGATTAAAGTTTTGTGTAGTGTTCTTAAGTTAAAATATTAGTTTATTAACATGTAATTAGCAGATTAACTAGAGTCCCTAAGCAAATCCCACTAAACAATCCCAAGAATCTCTCCACATACAACATCATTCCAGCTCTGCAAGTTGACTTCCAATTGTACTCTACCTTTTTTCCAGCAAGAAGAATTTTAGCACAGTTTTGTCCCAAATTACCACCACTAAATGCAATTATTTTAGTAACCGACTGAATTAATAGCATGTTGGACCAGCTTTCAGTTTCAACTTTCAAATAGTAAACATATCATGTAGACATATACCTCTCGTGTTTTATTAGTGAAATACGACTCCAACCTAACACGATATGTTATAAGAAAGTACCGCTTGTATTTTATTAGTGAAATCCCGACTCCAATCTGATACGATATATTACTGGGGAATAAAGCAAAGTATTACTATTTCACTTGAAAGGAGAGATGTATATACATGCAAATGGTGAAACAAGATAATCTCATATTTATCTACAGAACAAAGAGTGTCAATCAAATTTGAGATGATAAGAAGTATTGGCTAATTTTGTGCCACATCTTTTTCAAAAATCTCATCTCACCTAGAACCTCTAGCAAAATGTACTAACAGCATTAAATTAATATTAATACTAAGCTATAGTTTAGGAGGCATCCTAGTCCTTCTTCCTACTACCCTCTTAAGATGGCAAACCATTACCAACCAAATTAATTAATCAAACAAAAACACCCCAAATTTGGGTCCACCTGACCACAATCCAAAAAAAACCAGAAAAATTTGCCACCTTTATGTTTATGGTTTCTTGCACTGTGAAAAGGGTTGCTTGGAGTTGTGTATTAGTAGTAGTAAACTTTAGAACTCTCTGTCAGTTTTTAATACTATCACTTTAATTGCTCACATGTCTGTAAAAACGCTTCCTCAGAGTGTGGTAACATGCCAAATTCCAAAACTCTGTAACAACTTCACAGGGAGTCAGCCTGTTGTTGGCATGGTTTTGCACACTCTCACACACAACAAACCCTTTATTCGAATTTCCAAGAAAAGAACTAATCTTGATGCTTTCTTCTCACTGTTTCTACGCTCGTGGGTCTCTTTTGCCAGTTATTGCTTTCATGTAACTTCCCCTTTGATATTGCTTTAAGTCATCAGTGTATCTTTTATTTTACCTTTAATGATAGCGGATTTAGATTGATGTATTGGAGGTTTCATGTTTGGACTCTGTGATACATTTTGGTTGGATTTCGATTGGAAGGATTCCTTTTGGGATTGATATTTTATATGGGATGAGAATGGCGATGCTGAAAGTTTTGTTCTTGGTGCTGAAAGTTGAACTCTTTGCATTAGTCCTGTTTCCGGTGCTTCAAGGATCTGCTGGTACGTTTTTATCCCTTCTGTTAAAAAGATGAAAATTTGCTAATGTCTTCTTAATCATTCCAATGAACTACTTCATTTTTGCTTAGTCGGTGGGATGACATTGATCTTGATATGTTTCATCACAATAATTTTCAGTCTGAATGTTTAACTTGCCGCACATCTTTGTATGAATTTTCTCCTTTTTTGCAATGATGGAATCAGTTGCTTGTTTGATTTACCAAATGCAATTGGACGGTGGTGAACCTCTGAAGCTGTAAATGTTGATGATTCTGTCTTCTGCAGAAAAAGTCATTCTGTATAAACTACTGAGAGCTGGATACTTTCTCTTGATCAGATTGCACAATTTAAAATCTTTACCGAATCCCCGTAGTATTCTACTTTCAGAGGTTTTGCAAAAGCTTTTATTAATCAATTTCGGATCTTAGCTGTAGAATGAAATGCAGTAATCTGTTAATTTTTGGGTGAATCTCATCTGTTATCCCTCTTTCTGATGGGAGGAGATTAATTGTTTTCCAATTTGGATATGTTGGCTGGCAGATTAAACTACTAACCAATGACTCAAAATTCTCAGAAGGTTTCTAAGAATGGATTGTTTGTGCTACTCATGTTTCAGGTTACAGCTCATCTCCACCTCCATCTACATTTCCTGTATTTTCTCCTGATGGACATGTAACAACACCTCCTGTCTCACCTGGGAACATGTTTGAAAGTGATGCACCTACTCCATCTCTTCCGAAAGGTCTGATGACATTATGTAATTTAGAAACAGCTCTAATTTGGAACTGCTTTTTGTTGATAGTTAGCTATCCATTCACGTGCAGCTGCAGAACCTCCTCATGGATTGCCACCTCCCGCTGCAGCACCATCACTCCCAAATGTGAATGTCCAGCCACCAAATTTACCACCAAGTATCCCAAGCTTTTCGATACCTCCCCCATCATATCCTAGTGGAGTTGTTCCGGCCTTGCCACCAAGCCCACCTAATGGAACTTCTGGTCATGCTGATTATCCCAGTCCACAGCTTCCAGGTACATGTTCATTTAGGCCTATTGGCAACCACAAAGAGTTCTGGTTATTGTTTGAGCTAATTGCATGAATTTCTCTTCTTAAAGAAGCGCCTCTAGCTTCTCCACCGAGATTATCTCCACCACCAACAAGCCCTGAAATAGTACCAGTATCCCCTCCAAAATCCGATCAACCCAAGGCCCGAGAAGCTCCTTCACCATCAACTACCCCAGGTAGCTAACTGACAGAGTACTTATCTACGGATATGATATCCTTCTAAAATTGTTTCCCATCTTACATGCTTGTTATTATTACTTTAATCTTCAGTATCAAGTGCACCCGCACCATGGAGACAGCCACAAACTCCACCTCCAACCTACCCAGTCACTCCCAAGATATCACCATCTGTCTATCCGGGTACCCTTACACTACCTTTTTTATTTCCTCTTGAAATGGATAGATTTTGAGCCATACTTTTTTATGCTGCTTCCTCTTGAAATGGATAGATTTTGAGCCATACTTTTTTATGCTGCTTCCTCTTGAAATGGATAGATTTTGAGCCATACTTATGCTTATTCTGCAGTTCCAGTTGCATCATCTCCAAGCAAGTCATCAGGGATTTCGCCATCACTTCAACCAGTCTTTCCGAGAATACCTCCATCTAGTTCACCAGGTGATAACCCGAGCTAAAACCCAGCTAAACCATTTGTAAAATTTTAAGGCTTATGTGTCTATGCTGTGGAGTATGTGTGTTTATCTTCCTTTAGTTGCTAGATTTGTGTATGATTTTCACCTTTAGCCTTCCTTATGGAAATGCATCTTGAGATTCGCCAAAACAATTTCAAGAAAAAGGAGATAATGTTCTACAAAGGCAGAATGGTCTTTTGAGTCAGCGCACAGACTTCATTGAAATGGAAATGGCTTTTTTTTTTTTTTCTTTTTTTTTTTTGGGGGGGTTTTTCTCTAATTGGTTTTTCTTTTCCCTTCAATATGTGCAGATCCTCATCTATCTTTTGCACCACCGCCTCTGTCTAGTGTCAATTGGAAAGGAACTCCTGTCGCTGCCACTCCAAATGGTACAAGCAACCAGCATTCATATAATGCATCTTCTCCACTTTTATCCCCAAAAGCTCCGGCCAGACCAAGGTTTCACTCCCCTGCATTACAACCTCCTGCCTCATTCAGAAGACATTATCATCGAAATAATCATACGTTTATTCATATAGCTCCTCCTCCTGTTCCCACAGAAGGTTTGATTTTTGAATTGACAGGCATCATATATATATATATGTTGCTATTTTTCGTTTATTGTGCTTCTTAAGGTTCCCCTAACCTCTAATTTCCTTTCATTTTGATGTATAAACCTTGGCTGGTAACCATCACCATTTAAGGACAGATCTTAGGCCCCAAGGTCCTCCACCCTCTAGTTCAGGTTAACATTAGCTTTCTCGTCTATCTTATCATTATTTGTTTTCATTCCCGCCATCTAAAAACCTCTGCTGACAGGCTCCCCTACATCCCCAAGTCCTCCTCCTCCTCGTCCTCTGAAAATCCATGAATCTCCTCCACCATTTCCTTTGATGCGAAAGATTCCTCCATTTCAAGCATTGCCACCACCACCTCCTAATCAAGGTAAAATGTTTACGTTTTTTATTTTTCTCTTATGTATTTAATGGATACAATCGAGGCACTTCGTCGTCCGTTTGATCCAGTGTGTTCTCATTTGTTTTTCTGTTCTTCATAGCTGCTATTCTGGAAATTTCTGATCTGGTTTTACTTTGTAGATTGTACATCATTGACATGCTCAGAGCCGTTGACCAATGCTCCTCCTGGATCTCCATGTATTTGCGTCCTTCCCATTCAAGTTGGGCTGCGCATAAATGTAGCATTGTACAATTTTTTCCCGTTGGTTTCTGAGTTTGCTTCAGAAATAGCTGCTGGAGTTTTTTTAAATCTTAGTCAAGTTCGTATTATGGGAGCAAATGCCGCCGGTGATGATCCGGAAAAGACAATTGTCCTCACTGACTTGGTACCCTTGGGAGAAAATTTTGATAGTGCCACGCCGTATCTGACATATAAGAGATTCTGGCTCAAAGAAGTGGCCATAAAGTCTTCATTCTTTGGAGATTATGAAGTTCTATATGTTCGTTATCCAGGTGATGATGTCTGCTCAATTTTTACTTGCATAACTTTCGAAATTGGTTGATCCCGATATATTTGACATCTTAAACTTACAGGTCTTCCCCCGTCTCCACCTTCTGCACCATCTTATGGCAGTACTATTGGTAGCGATCCATATTCTGCTAGGAACAATAATGGTGCAGCCTTAAAGCCAATTGGGGTAGATGTGAAAAGAAACCATCACAAACGTGGGCTAAGTGCGAGTGTTATGGCAATAATAGTTTTGTCTGCCTCTGTTGTTCTGCTTTTCTGCTGTGCTACCGGATGGATTTTGGTTTTGAAAAAAAGAGAGAAGCTTTACCAGGTGGACCCAACTCCTCCAGCTGCAATACCTTCATTAAAGAAAACATCAGGTACTATATTCAGTTATGAACTGTTTTGAACCATAACCTGGATGCAATGAACTATTTTCTTTTTTCCCGTCCATTTGTTGATGGGCCTATGGCTAGTTCAAGTTTGGCATTCTGAATGAATCCATGTGATTTATTAAGTTAAAAAATCATAATAATGCCAATATGGTTAGCTACTGAGCTGTAGAGTAATAAGTATTTTTGGTTCCTTGTAGATCTTGCATTTTTTTTTTCTCTGTAGAAATTGCATAAAAGATTTCTGCTGGGCAAAATGTTGTTAAATCATGAATATTTTGGGTTCATCATGACTTTATGTTTTTTTTTTTTTTTTTGAAGGACTTTAAGTATGTTAATCCTACATAGTCGATAGTTCTTATGCAAAATAGACGCTCGAATTTTTATAACTTTAACTTGATTTACGTAGGGTCAACAATTGGAAGTAGACCAAATTCTGTGTCACTATCTCATGGCTCTAGCCTACCTGCATATAATGGATCTGCAAAGTCGTTCAGTCTAAATGCTGTGGAAAGAGCAACAGATAGCTTTAGTGAAACAAGAGTAATTGGTGAAGGTGGTTTTGGCCGTGTTTATAGTGGCATGCTTGAAGATGGGACAGAAGTGGCAGTCAAAGTGCTTAAGCGAGCAGACCAGCAAGGTGGTAGGGAATTTTTGGCTGAAGTGGAGATGCTTAGTCGCCTTCATCACAGAAACTTGGTCAAGTTGATAGGTATATGTACAGAGGAACACACTCGCTGCTTATTGTACGAACTAGTACCAAATGGCAGCGTTGAATCTCATCTACATGGTAATGCTCTTTCTGAAACACTATTTTTCAACCGTTTTCCATTGCTTTACTTATTTTTTTGTTAATCTTGCTCATAGGAGTTCATAGGGAATCTTCACCACTTGATTGGGGTGCTAGGCTTAGGATAGCTCTTGGTGCTGCTAGAGGTCTGGCCTATCTGCACGAAGATTCCAACCCGCGTGTCATACACAGGGACTTTAAGTCGAGCAATATCTTGTTGGAACATGATTTTACACCAAAAGTGTCTGATTTTGGGTTGGCTCGAACAGCACTTGACGAAGATAATAAACACATTTCAACCCGTGTGATGGGAACTTTTGGGTAATTATCTAATTCTGACTTTTTGAGTTGCTGTTCTTAAATCATTCCCCCAAGCAGTTGAACTGGAACCAAACGACAGAATTGTGTTGTTTTCTTGTGGCCATAGTCTTCTCTAACCGTAACAAACCTCTGCTTCATTTTCCTTAAATGAAATGCTCCTGAGTTTGTTTCATTATTGCGCCAGGTATGTGGCTCCAGAGTATGCAATGACCGGCCATCTTCTTGTAAAGAGTGATGTTTACAGCTATGGGGTTGTACTCCTTGAGCTGCTAACTTCCAGAAAACCAGTAGACATGTCTCAACCACCTGGTCAGGAGAACTTAGTCACTTGGGCCCGCCCGCTTCTTACAAGTAAAGAAGGATTAGAATCCATCATAGATCCAACACTTGGACCAGATTTTCTTTTTGATAGTATATCAAAGGTAGCTGCTATAGCTTCAATGTGTGTCCAACCTGAGGTGTCAAACAGACCTTTCATGGGTGAGGTTGTCCAGGCATTAAAACTGATCTGCAACGAGCGTGATGAAACAAATGAAATCTTCTCCAGAAGTAGCAGTGCGGATGATCTCTCCGTGGAGGATGCTGGTACTAGTAGCACCCCCGACCACTCAGGTGTACAATTCCCACGCGAATTCCCTGTCCCTAATTACCCGAGTGACATTGATGTTGAAAGGGGATTTTCCACATCGGATTTGTTGAGTTCATCGGCAAGATATGCAATGCAAGCTTCTGGATCTCATTCACCCAGGAGGAATTCGAATTCAGGACATCTAAGCACAGGTAAAACCAGACGTCTCTGGCAGAAAATGAGGCATTTATCTGGTGGCACTGTAAGTGAGCATGGCGGAATGTTCAGGTTATGGCATGGATCTCGCTAACATTTGTTTAACATTTCAAAAGTTCTCCCCTCTTGAAAACTTGCTGTGATATTAGAGATTCAGGTGATCAGATCAGTCTAGACCTGGGATTTTTGGCATTGTAATTGAAGGCAAGAACAAGGGAGAGACATTGATTATAGCATTTTTTTTTCTCCAGTTTTAGTAGATGTAAATTTTTCTGTAACATTCGGGTGCAAGATGTAAATTGGAATTAGTGCTGACCTTTATATGAACTTTAACAGAAACCGTAGACCTAGGAAAATAGAGGGGTTTTTTTTATTCTTTTTTTGCTAGCGCATATTTTTGCCCTAATCAAACATTATAGAGTTTTGATTGAAATAAAGAACCTTTATATTGATGTGAAAATAAAAATTTATTTCATGGATAAGTGAGTTAGAATAGACTATTACTTATCTAGATCAACTATAAACAAATGTATTTTGAAATTTTATCCTTTTCTTCATCATACAAGTTTTTATTTTTCGAAAATTGAGTTATCAATGGAGGTCTGAATCGGTGAAATAATAATGGGCTGACTTTGAAGGAAGCTGATCCCTTATACACCTTTGGAAGGTCAAGAGGTGATCTTTTTATTGAATAACACTATTTTTTCTTTTCAGTCATGTACACTGAGTAAATTGAGTAAACAAGATATTGTAGAATTACATAACCTAGTATAATAAAATATGTTGTAATAACATATATATCTTTTCTTAATATACATATACCTTTTCAAAGGAAAAAAAAACAATAGACTGACAATTTCTAACCCCATAATTTAACAACATGCTGCCCAAATAAGAACAAGTTTCTTTATTCCAAAAAAAATAAAAAAATAAAATTGTTTCTTAAAAGTTAACTCCTTTGACATAGGAGGACCTTGAATCAAAGGGGTTAGTTTGCATAAAATGAAACTAAAAAGGGCTCAATTGATACTTTAAATCCAGATTAGGGCCCGAAGGAAATTAACCCAAACTTTGGTACAAAAAATATTTCGGTTTTTCCAGTAAACTGATTTTCTCAGTAGGTCGTCTCCAAAGATCTGACAGTGTGAGTTCCGGCCAAAACCCCCAAACCAGTTTCAACGTATTGATATTTGGAAAAAATGGTAGCAAATTCCTTCTCCCTTTTTTCTCCCCTTTTCGAATTTCCGATGCCACACACACTCACGCAGTAGATTCTTTTTTCTGGTCGGATGTTAGGAAAATGTAATCTGATTTTGTTTTTTTTTTTTTTTGTGGATTTTGTTTTGACCTGGGCAGGCTCAGTCAGTGAAGCCGATCTCCAGCCCAGTTCCTGAGGCATGGTATCCAACTCTGGCGGTGTTGATGCTCGCTGTTGGTCTCATCGTTACCGCTTCCTTCTTCATGTAAGATGCTATTCAAGCTTAAGAATCGTTTAATTTTGATCGCAAGATCAATGACTAGGATTTTGGCGATTTTATTAATAGGGTTTGATAATTATATTATTTGTTTCTTTTACAGTATTATAAGCTGCCGATGGTAATTTTTTTGGTTATTATTATTATTATTTTGATTGGGTCCGAAGATCAATTTTTTCTTTTGTTTGATTAATCTGATTTTAACATAAATTGCTTGATTTAATGACGAGAATTGAGTGAATCCTGTTTGTCTCCGGTGTTTATGTTTATGTTGTGACTTCACGTTGTTAATATGCATTCAATTTTAGAGTAAGATGGTGGTGTAGAACCTATGATTCCGTGAAACTTTGATTGGTATTCTGTATTATCCCATCTCATTCCTTCATAAAGTTTGTTTGTCCACAGTTATTTGAAGGGAGCTGGCCGATTTTTAAACATATTCATCATGTTCTTTGTTTTGTCTTCACTGTAAAGTATTAGTTGTCAGCAGCCTTTCATTTTCGACCAATTACTCTGCAATGCAAATAAATGGAAGAATATTAAGTACTTTTAGATGATTACTCTTCACCTCTTAGCCCGCGTTTGAAATGATTAATGTTTTCAGTTTTTAAATGATTGCTTATTGAGGTTTGCAAAACGTATTGTGGTATGCTATATAGTTTACATGTTTGTTAATCGATTTATAACCAGCTCAGTCGGAGTAATGTGGGGAAAACTAATTTAAAAGGAACATGTGTGTTTGAGCTTGGCTAGCTTACATTGTGAATTCTAGTTTGATGTTCAATCAATATACTTCGGCATTTGGCTTTTCATTCTCTGGTCATTCCTTTTTATGGTCTATGTATTTGATGTTGTTTGTATTGGTTTTGCCAGACGCTTTTCATTCCTGTAGTTGTTGATATTCCGGACTCATGGTAGAGCGGATACTTCCTTTTTCTTGATAGTAGTGGTGCTCAAGTGTTTCAGTTTGTGATATATCATGAACAACTGTAGACAAGTGGCAACGTATAGGTTAGCCTTTAAATGTTTTGCTCTTTATTATTTATCTTAGTAAGCCATCAGTGGCTCTCTAGATGCTTTTCTTGGAATCTTGGCCATTCTGCCATTGATGAAGCACCAGATCTACTTCATCTGGAAGCTCTCTTATGGTAGAAAATTACCTTCAAGAGTGAAGACTAGGTTATTACTTGGTTCAGTACTCTTGGTGATGACTGACTAATCTGATGCAATTCTATTGCGGCCAGAAAATCCCAAATTAGAGAAACTATTATACAATTCTATCCGCTTCTTTATCAATCTCGTTTTTTTCTCCTCTTTTTTTTTTTTTTGTTTCCTTCTAATTGTTTTTCCTGTCCCTTATGGTATTCCGAACCTTAGTAGATTTTGGAAGAATCCCAGTTCAGTTAGAAAGGCAAAAAAATCTTCTGATATTAGAGGCCCAGTATCTTGTTAATAATGTTTCGACTTTGAGCATTTTTCATCTTTGTTTAGTTTAAGACGACTTTGTGTTTTTGTCCCCTACGGCTGGTCTCTAATTCTTGTTCTAGTTTATCGTTGATCCTTTGTTTTCATCATAATGTTACAAGCTATGTTTAAGGACTTGTATATGATCAATATTACATGATTTTCTTCTGAAATCAATGGGCTTTTGTAATCTTGAACTAACTTTTGGTCTTGTGCGGTTGGCATTTTCGAACAATGAACAGTTGCTTGCTAATCATTACAGCTTAAGCTAGCTTTGACAATATCTGATATGACTTTTGTACTTACCAGTCTATTTCACATGAAAACATATCATGTTGGTTTTTTCTCCCTCATTCTGGATATCTTAAGATGGTTTCTATTCGGGTCTTTATGGGTTTAGTTGTGCTTCTATCTCTGAAGTTTTACTTGTGAACAAATATCTATGCAGATACGAAGCTACCATCTCAAAGAAGAACCGCAGCCTTGCTAAGGAGCTCTCCACTGGAGCAGTGGCATCAGTCTTTCTGGTAAGTTTGCTGGCCGTTTTCTAGTCAGATTTTGCTACATTTCTACCCATATCTTTATCTAACATTTGTGGGTTTGTGATTCTAATTAAACAGCATTTGTTCCATGCAGGGCTTTGGGTCCTTGTTCTTGCTACTTGCTTCTGGGGTTTATGTTTGATTTCCTCGTACTATATTGGTGGGGACTTAGTTAAAAGTGAACGAGATACGTATTTAAATGTAATAGCTTCTTAAATTTTGGGAGTTCTAGTTGTTCATTGAAAAGATTTGCCTAACTTTGTCTTATATTAGTTACGATTCTTGTTGTTTATCCCGTAATCAACTGCCTAGTTTAAGATCCAAACTAGAAAAACAAGGTTTTGCTTGGGCTGTTGGAATATAGTGCCCGGAGGCAGATCATCCATGATCGATGGCTGTGGCTTATTATCTGCAGACTGCAGTGGTATTTAAGGAGAAACTGGAAACAGAGTAATCAGAGATGATTATTCAAAGCTATAAGAAACAAAACTTGGATGATGAACTCAAGAATCTTTCTTCCCCGACACAAAATAGAACGAAAACTTGTGTTAAATTATCAATACAAAATCGGAGATGATTATAAAGATCTGTTGCTTTTATAGGAGTAAAATTTGTTGTCGTTAACTACAAAAGGAGAAAATGAATATTGCAATTAGAGTTCGTCTCAAACTAATATTTTTTTTTGCATATTAGGAACAAGTTTTCACGTTTCCAATTCCAATATAGACTTTTACATTTGTGGTACCCCTGTTCATCGGTTCAAAACAAAAAACAAAAATAAAAAAGCATTTGTTTATAGCCTTTTATAATTTGGTTGGAGAAACTAGAAAGGAAAAGTGAAAAAAAAAAAAGAGAGGGAAACTTTCTTTTCAGAGGATTGAAAATTTTAAAATTATTTTTCGAATGATTTTTCTTTTTATTGTTATTTTTTAAGTACATATACAAAAAAAGAAAAAAAAATAGCTGGCTCCACTAGAAATGAATAATCGATGCAGCGCCAAACTCTCTATTACCCGTAGTCTCTCCCGTACATTAAACACGGGGCAGCTGTGGAGTACTCACTTCTATCAATTTTTACTGCGTGACTGTGTGTTTTGTGTGTGGGTTGGTGTAGGTCCCGGCATTTGTCAAACACAGTAATTGACTGTCTGCTCTCACTTCCTCTCTGTTTTTCGTTGTTTCTTTTTTTTTTTCGAACTTTTCATATAACCTCCTCGGCAATGGAAACCGCCGCTGCTACTCCGACCAGCCAGCCCAAGAGGCGGGGCCGACCAAAGGGCTCCACTAAATCCAAAGCCGACGCCGAGCGCGAGTCCGCCGCTGATACTCCCGGAGTTCCCAGGATGAGAGGCTCCGCCAGCAAACGCAACGCTGCTACCGACGAGAAGTACACGCAGTGGAAATCTCTTGTTCCGGTTCTCTACGACTGGCTTGCTAATCATAACCTCGTTTGGCCCTCGCTTTCCTGTCGGTATGGTCTACTTTTGTCCTTTGATTCTTGTCCGGTTTAATGTGTGTCTGGGGGAGGTTTACTAGGGTTTATGGGGGGTTAGGGTTTTTCGTTTGTTTGTGAAGACTAAGGGAAAATGCAGCTTATATTTTTGATGTGTTCGTTTTGATGTTTGTGTTTTAGTGTTGACTATGGAAAGCGATATTATTCATCTTAGCGTAAACTTGTTTTGTAGTGATATTAATTTTAAAAATTCTTCCCCTAATTTTTTGATATGCAACAAGATTAACTGATTCAGGAGTTTGTATCTGTTTATTAAAAACGAATATACATGTGCCTAATTACGTGTGCTTTCCTTCAATTGTTTGATTGGGGTTTCCAAAAGTTTGCAAGGATAGGTTGGTTTTTAGCTATTAAACTGTAAATGCAAATTATTATTGTGCTTGTCAGATGCAAGGACTCTTTTTTGTGATTGCTCTGTGTGTATGGGTATCCTTTTTTTGCTGCTCTACTGATGATGAACTTGAACCCATGTTAAATTTTCATTTTTGATCTGTTTGAGCAGTTGGGGTCCTCTACTTGAGCAAGGAAGTCACAAGAACCGGCAGCGCCTTTACCTTTCTGAGCAAGTATGTTATTCTTTAATTTTAAAGTATGAAGATGGCACACATGATATTTTTCCAACTAGTTTTGTTTCAGTGTGGCGACCTCACTTGGTTGAAAACATTTCTAATTTTGTGCATCCTTAACGTGTGGTAGTCACACTAAAACATGGGCTAATGTTTGCAACTTTTGGCTTGATATACTTATTCTCTTGGTTTCCAGATGCCTAGTTTTCGAGTTTGAAATTTTCTTACTGGCGCCATTCATCTTTGACTTTTTGTGCCTAGTTAGGGAATAAATTTGTGGTGTGTTAATATCTGTATGCTAATAGTGTCTCCTTTTTTTTTTTTTTTTTTTTCGTTCTGTGCAGACTGATCATTCTGTACCAAACACTCTGATTATAGCAAACTGTGATGTCGTCAAGCCTCGTGTTGCTGCAGAAAATCACATAGCAAATGTATATCTATTTTTTGTTGAATTTCCTATTGTTATCTTGGTGATTTTCTTTGAAGCATTTCTCTCCTCATACTTATTGCTGTTTGTTGATTGCTAGTTTAATGAAGAAGCCCGCTCACCATTTGTCAAAAAGTACAAGACGATTATACATCCTGGCGAGGTATCAATCACTTATTCTTCTTTCCTCTGCATCTTGTAGTAAATGATTTTATATTGTTGTGTCATATTTTACTTTTCTTTGGTCAATGATGTTTTTGTCATGCTTTTTTAATTGCGCTACCATGTTGCAGGTCAACAGAATTAGGGAACTTCCTCAGAACAAAAATATTATTGCAACACATACTGATTGCCCTGAAGTAAGTGGATGACCTATCTGCTTATGGATTTCTGAAGAAGTTGAGAATCTTCTTACCTAGTTCAATATCTACTGTTGTAGGTCCTCATCTGGGATGTCGAAGCCCAACCTAATAAGCATGCTGTTCATGGGGCAGGGGAGTCTCGCCCTGATTTGGTGTGCATTCTCTTAGTCCTCAATAACTTATATCTTATTTTTCTTCTTTTTGTGAAAAAAATCATTATTACCATAATATTCATATTGCATTGTTAATTATGACTTTGCATTTGCTTTTTAATACAATGAGTCATGTTCGGTTCATCTTGCTCGACATTGATGGTATTGTTGTGTGATTGGATGCCAGTAGTATTGGAAATTTGTTTGTCAGTCATATTCTTGTATATGGAAAAATATTTGGGAGCATCTATTGACTTATGACATACTCCTCTCCATTTTTCTTATGTTCTTTTTTTTTTCTCGACCTTTATTTTTCTCATTGCAAGTACTTGACTGAATTTTAAATGATCTAAGTGTGCAATTTCGCTTTCAGTGGTTTTAGTGCCTGTAGGGTTTCATGAAATCGTGCGAGATGATCTTTTGCAGGTATTGACCGGGCACACGGATAATGCTGAATTTGCCCTCGCAATGTGCCCATCTGAGCCCTTTGTACTTTCTGGAGGTTGGAATTGTTTTAATATCTTTTTCGTCTATTTCGAAACTGAATCGGGTCGAATTATTATGAAGCCTTTGGATACATTCTGTTTTTAAGATCTTTTTTTTTTTCCCTCTTTTTCTTGGGTCAATAATTTTAAGATATTCTTGAATTTGTTCAGGTTAATGGTCTGATCTTATTTTATTGCCTTGTTAGTACTTGAGATATGTTGGTTCCAAACTTTGCTAGCATGCACTATTATCAACCAACAAAAAGAATTGGAGAGACTTGATTTTTCAATCCTCTGAGATGTATCGTGAGATATCTTAGTTTGATGAAAGTGCCATGCTGTTATGATGTGTTTTAAAAAGGATTTTCTGGAATGTGTTTGTTTTTCTTTTCATGTGCTTTCTTCGGTTAATGATCATTGGTGGACCTCTCCGCAGGGAAGGACAAGCTTGTGGTCCTCTGGAGTATTCAAGATCACATTTCTGCATCAGCCAGTGATGGATCAAAGGCCTCCGCTTCTGCTGGGTCGATCGTTAAACCTGCTGATAATTCCCCTGTTCAGCCACGTGGTATTTTTCAGGGGCATGATGATACTGTTGAAGACGTGCAGTTTTGCCCATCAAGGTAATCCTCGGTTAAACATTGTTCTCCAAATAAAGCTTTTATTTTCCTGGGAATGTACATTTAAACTTAACAACCATTTATTTCTCCAACGGGAAGAGTGACCAATTATCTACCTGCTTAGAAGCACTGGGATTTAGAATCTTATTAGTGATTACTGATTTCCTGCAATTATGTTCTGAATGGACGTCTGAATGAATACCTTCTTTTATAATTGTTTTTCCCGAATGCATTTTTCTGGTTACGGTGCTTTATTCTCTTATTGCATTCATTTGAAGCCAATATTTGCTGGAACATTTGTGCAGTTCACAGGAGTTTTGTAGTGTCGGTGATGATTCTTGCCTAATATTATGGGATGCACGGTTAGGAAATAATCCTATTTTGAAAGTAAGTTGGATCTGTCCCTTGTTTTTTATTTTAATTAGCTTGAGATACTACTATCCAAAAGTATGATGAGTTCTTCTTTTGACCTATTCGGTTATCAGTCCCTTATAAATTACATTTAGAAGGATTGCACCTCCTGAGAGTGAGCTATATTTGTTTAACTATGAATGGCCCTGATGGCTTCTTATGCTAAATGGTACAGAGTTTGGCATTTGTTAGCTGATCCTTGGAACTTGAATTAGTAGTTGAACTCATGGGTCGGGGAATGACAGTTTAGTCGAGAACTGAACTTTGTGTACTCTCTTTACGAGGTCTTTTGAACCCATTTTACTGAGTCTTCTGTGTTCATATTTACTGGAATCTTGTTTTCCTTGTCAACACAATGGATGAACAAGGCTTCCACTGTTATTTGTTTGGAAATTGGAGTATCTCAAGACTTGGTTCAAAAGGAAATTGGAACTATTTGGGCATGGTTTTGTGTTTGCAGAAATGGCTCCCTTTATGGAAAATAACTATTCTATTCTCCTTGGGTTTTCAAAATAGCAATTGTTTCTTAATTGGATTACTATGAGCAAAAGAGCCTTAGCATCATGCGAATTTATGGTTTAGACTGATCTGAAGTCCTGTTATGATAGGTTGAAAAGGCACACAATGCTGATCTCCACTGCGTTGATTGGAATCCTCACGATCAAAATCTTATTCTGACTGGGTATGTTCTCTCTTAAGTTTGATTCGTCCAACATCTGGAAAGTTTACCCTTCAGATGTCTCTTTAAATTGGCAATTAATTTTCCATCTTTATTGCCACCTTTGGAACTTGGACTTGGATTTTTACATTTTGAATAGCGAAAAGATTATTGTAATTCTATTTTCTTGAAGGTGAACCTCATATGTTTTACTGAATGGTAATGTTTCCTTAGGTCTGCGGATCACTCTGTGCATTTGTTTGATCGCCGGAAGCTAACACCTGATGGGACTGAATCTGTGGTACATAAATTTGAAGGCCATACAGCTGCTGTGCTTTGTGTTCAGGTGGTGATTTTGTTTTTGCATATTTGGGAGTAAATCACGACTCATTCTGTTCTTTCTGACAAAGAAACATCACACTTTTTCTAAAACAGTGGTCTCCTGATAAATCCTCTGTCTTTGGAAGCTCTGCGGAGGATGGTCTACTCAACATCTGGGATTATGAAAAGGTACCGATGCCCCTTTTATTTTAAGTAACCATTGTTTTAGAATTTCGATACTCAAGACTCAAATGGCTTTAGACTCTCGATCTTGTGTAACTGCAGAATTTTCAGTTTAGACCCTCAATTATAGAATGCTCGTCGGTGCTTGATTTCAACTGTTAGTTACTCTTTTCTGTTTTGTCTTGTAGGTTGGGAGAAAGTTAGAAAGTGGGACCAGGTCTCCAAGTCCTCCTCCAGGCTTATTTTTTCAACATGCTGGCCACAGGTTAGGGCCATGGGCCAATCTCTTCATCACAGACAATTCCAATGCCAAATATGATGGATTCTTTTATATTTTCTCCATTTACTATGTTTTTCGAAGCTTTAACGTGCCGTCGATGATGATAATAATCTGAGTTGCAATCTTGAATCGCTAGATATTGTTATAATTCTGGAATTGTGGTGAGTTTACATGGATATTCTTTTTTTCCCTTCTTGGAACTGTTTCAGAATCTGTTTTTGTTTTTCTTCCCTCTTTGAGCACCAACTACTCTTCAATTCTAAATTGTGAATATATCCAATCAAATACATCAATGATGGCAAAACAATTATAATTCAAAATTAGAATATTTATGATCCTTTTCTTTTCACCCCTGAATTGCTCGTTGATTGTCATCTGGTCATGTTAATAAGACAGCAAAGGGGCTCATTCCTTTATAGTTTCCCGTGTTACAGTAAAGCTTTTCTTTGGCAATTTTTATATCAGTGTTTCTAATTGATACCAGGGATAAGGTCGTGGATTTTCACTGGAATGCACATGATCCGTGGACCGTTGTTAGCGTTTCTGATGATGGTGAGAATAGCGGTGGTGGGGGTACACTACAGGTATGAAGTCTAGCTCCTGGTATTTGCTGAGTGTGTGTTGGTTATGTCATTATCCACCATCTAAATATACGTGGTTTTGTCATCTCTGCAGATATGGCGAATGACCGACTTGCTCTACAGGCCTGAGGATGAAGTCCTAGCTGAGCTGCAGCATTTCAAAGATCACGTGATTGACTGCACATCTAAGTCGTAAAAGAGAGTTTGAGAGTATTAGGAATTGCGGGAACTAGTGTGGTGTGGAGAACCGTTTGATGTATGTAAAAGTGTACGACGTTTAGGTTTATGTAGTCCGTTGTTTCCCATGGTAGGAAAACAAACCCGAAAACTAGACATCAGAGTAGCTCATTCTCTCTTCTCTTGTGGAACTTTGCACTTTTGTGTTTGACATGTTATTGCCGGTTTATTTGGCTAGGTACTAGAACTTAAGCAGAATTCGTGTTCGACTTGATGTCTCATCTTAAATGTTGGTTTCTAACGAAGCTTTGTTAAAATGCACGGTGCCTTTCACAACTCACCTTATTGTGTTAGTTGTGAATTTCACATAAATGAGAAATGAACTCGATGAGATGAATATCATAGCGCAAGTTTATTGCACTACGTACAGCAAGATCAGGATTAACAACTTTCAAGCACATCATTAACGTGGAACAGAAAAACCATTTCTCATCCAAATCTGGTAAACCACGATGATGATGATAAGGTGAGATCAAAATTCTAAACAGGATATAGATACATCGCCAACCCAAACGACAAGAATAATTTCTCTCTAGCCAATTAAAATAAATTTGCCCCGTCTAGAGAAGAAGATCCCACTTTCACATTTTACTACATGGTCAAAAAAAATCAAATTCTGGTAGGAGCAGGCTGTGTATCACATTGCAAACTGTAACAGTAAAAAAACTGGGATATAATTTTTCACCCTTGCATGGTAATTATGTTAAAGTGGTAAACGATAAACATGCACACATCTGTACTATTCTGTAGCCGTCTGTCATTTTTCAGTCGTAACCAGCTATTGCTATACGCAACAGCTATCCTGACAGGGTTAATTCATCTTTCCTTTCTGAATGTTAAAACCAGTTTTTACGGCCTTGGTCTTCTTTGACCCTGCCACAGTTACTTCTGGTAATAATGGCGTGAAACTGTGAACTGAGCTTGACCGATCACATTTTCCAATTTTATTTCGGAAAAGAAAGAAAACAACAAAAATCATTTTCCTATTCCTCGAGTGCCACGTCATCGATTCCCCCACCACCAAAAACCACGTCACCGTACCCAATCTTCTCTCGGTCCGTCCTCATTGTTCTCGTGGCACCGCCCAACAAAACCCGCCAACTCCCCCCCGTACTCCATTTATATAAATAAAACCCCTCCATCTCCGGACCCCACCCCCCACATTCTCTCTCACGCACACACACAGTGGGAAAAAGAAAAGAGAAAGCAACAAATCAAAAAAAATGTGTGTTGTGTGACCCTCTATTCGGTATTCGCCCCCACATTTCCCTAGAAAAGTAGTAGAAGAAGTAAGTATAAACAGAGCTGCTAATAATATATTCGCATCACATTTATCACACGCTATCCAGTTTTCTCTCTTTTACTTCCTTCTTTCCTCGTGGAGCGTATGGAGGAAGGATCCAGAACCACCTCCCGGAAGAGACAGAGAGAAAGTGATGGGAGTGAATGCGGCGGATACGATGCCGAAGAGGAGGAGGTGGCGTTGACGAAGAAACCGGCTGCTAGTACTCCGGAGAGCACCTCCGACGATGTCGACGGAGAACGGGAAGATATGACGGCGTGGTTTACCGGTCTGGATGGGGACGCTGTGGCTGAGATTTTTGACCTCTTGGACTCCTCGGAGCCGGCGGCGGCGGCGTCTCTGCCTCTACAGCCGGTCAAGTTTATCGACAATCCTTACTCGTCGCTGGTGATTTTTCAGTCTTCTTCGGCTTACGTTACCATCAACGGCAACGAGGAGTCTTGCGGTTCGTCGTTCTCTGACTTGGATTCATCGGTAATGGCGAGCGTTGACATGGGCGGCGTTCGCGGACTGGTCAGGAGGCTTTCTGGTGAGCTGAATGTTGGTGGCGGTGGTGCTGAGGAGGAAGAGGAAGGGGCGGCGCGGGGGTGGTTAGAGGAGAGGGATTTCGTGGAGGGCATTTTAGTCAAATCAGTAAGCGATTGTGATTTTTTTGGTAGCCCTCCGCCGTCGGGTTATAACTGCGACGAGAATGAGGATCTTGGCGGCGGAGGCGGTTGTGGTGGGGAGGAGGAAATGTGGATGAATTTTGAGGCTGAGGATTGGTTTGTTGGGTCATGGTAAAAAATTCTGACTTTCACTAGGAAACAAACATTAACCAGCGGCGGTAGTTTTTTGAGGATTTACTGTAGAAACTATAACTAGTGGTGGTAAATTGGTAACAGTTAAAAAGGTTAATCCATTTTGGGCATTTTGAGGTTAACAAAGCGATTAGGAAGGCGGTTAGGGGTTTTCTACGGATTTTAGAAATTGCTTTTGGGGATCAGCCCACATTAATCAATCTATGTCTGCAGATAATTCTAGAAGTGGCTGTAGCCTGTAGTTAAAAGTAGTAGTAATTGGTAAATACAATACCTTGTGGAGAAACTGCAGTAAACAAGGAAGTATGAATGCGGATTTTCTTACGCTTTTCTTGAATCAGTGAAATTTTAGTTTTTGCCCATTTCCCCCCTTTTTTATTGACAAAAGATAAATCATTATATTGGTTTTATAAAATATGAATCACCAATTTAAAGGATAATATTTGTTTGAGAATAAGCCAATTTTGGATGTCTATCATCCCTCCCAAGTCTCGCACGTCGAAAAATATTTCACCAGTTATCACTTATTGATTGTAGTTAGCTTGTTGTTTTGTTTTAAAGGTGTTTAGTAGTTTTTCTTTTCAAAATTTTTAATTTTCTACAATTACAATATTTTTGTTTACACTTTCATTACACAATAATATTTTCAACGTAAAAGATGTACACTGAAGTACTGAACAAACGAAATAAGGAGAGCTTACCATTTAAAAAAAATAAATAAATAAAATAAGGAGAGCTCCATTTGAAAAGCAAAAAGTTTCTTTATGCATTGCATGGAACTCACACACGATGACTTGTTTATTTAATCGATAGTAGATTCATGACAGTAAATAACTACACTTATTCATGAGTTTAAAATTGAGGGAGCAATCTAATTGGTATAAAGCTTTCGCCAAGTACTACAAAACACCTCGAGTGGGAGGTGGTTGGTCAAAGCCCCACTAGAGTTATACTTGGGGCATGTCTAAGTAGAATAATACTCCTTTTATTCTAAAATAATTGTCATCCTATATTTTATTAGAGCTGAGATATATCATTTTGATACAAGCAAGTTTCGTTATCGATGGAGGACAAAAACAGTAATTAATGAACAAGCAAAATTACCAGGGCCGGAAGACTTTAGTTTAAGGCCTTAGTGCAAAAATAGAAATGGCCCCAATATTTGTATATATTATTTTCTTAAGAAAACAAATATTTGTATATAATTCTTGTTTATGAGTTTGGGAGCGATTTCGCCCTCGAGTTTTTGAGCATAAATAAATAGTTGTCGGAATTTTGTTGCTAAAACAAATTCACCTATATTGATTATCGAATAAAAATTAATCCGAGTATGATGCTTATAATACTATATACTACATACCTATTTAGGTCCTAGGAGCTTGATTGCAAATGAAATAGGTGGGTAATGTTAGCAATGAGTCATTTGGGTTTTTGTAAGGCTCTTTTAGCCTCTACCTGAAGGTGATACTTCATGGACTCTCAGACTCGAGACTCCAGAAGGAATGGGTGATTGCATTGTTAATGGGCTTTTGGGGAATGATAATCCAATGTGAATATATAATATGCGATGGGCTAATGACTTCTAGTTCTAGGTGACGATGATCATGAAGGGGTACCTTTTTTTTTTTTTTTTTTTTTTTTTATCAGAATGGCATTTATATCATACAAAAGTTACATGCCAATCATCCGTGGATAAGCTACTCCTACACAATATCGTAGTTTAACCACCAAAATACGCCTGGTGACGGTGAGTCCAATCTTGTTAGGCCAGACGGATTCAGCTCTGCCAGCGATGCCATCCAATCGGCAACAAAACTACTCTCCTTAAATACTTGTTTTAATTTAACAGACTAAGATCTATCCATCAGCTCCCGGATTGCTTTCAAAAGACCGTAATGCGCGCACAGCGGTATATTCCTATCTAGTATCACCTTCGTTTCTATCATTTTAAACCCTTTGTCCCATGCTAGCCAAAGTCCCTGAAATAGGCCCCAAAGTTCAGCTCTTGTTATAGTGTAATACCCTATATTCATCACAAAGCCCCCACACCATCTGCCTTGGTTATCCCTTATCACGCCACCTGCTGTTGCCAAGCCTGTTGTGCTATTCACTGTCCCATCTGAATTTATTTTCATCCATCTGACAGAGGGAGGACTCCATTGAACCCAGATCTCCTTTTTCACACTAGTAGAAGCCCCTATGGCTTTTTGGTATGTTTTCACATCCCTAATTTCTCTTTTCTTATGGAAGATCTCCCTTAGTTTTCTATCGATTGGGATGTTCTCTCCTGTAAACACCACTGCATTCCGCCACTTCCAGAGCTTCTACGTAACAATGCCAAGAAGAATAGGCCAGTCCCCTTCAATTTGTGCCCTCTTCTGGAGGTTCTCTATCATCCAATCATGAACCGGACCTGAGAAGAATCGGTACAAAGGATTCAGTGGAACTAACCTCAGCCAGACCTCCCTTGCTGTTGGGCAATCTCTCACCACGTGGATTGCATTTCTTGCAAATAACTGCGGCTCAAGCATACCTCACCATCCGTCAGATGCCGCCGGCTTCTCTCCACATTTGTGAGCAGCCGTTCCTTGGCTAGCATCCAAAGAAACGTCCTGATTCTTTGTGGATCGTCCCAACTCCACACATACTTCCATATGATCTCCTTGAATGGCTGGGATTGATGTTGCACCACCCCATATGCTGTTCTAACCGAGAAACTGCCCGTGGTTGCAAATCTCCATATAAGGACATCCTCCCCTAGCCGTGAATTAGGGGGCAGAACTGCAGCAATCCTCGGCAGAGCCATGGCTGGAAGACGACTTGCAAACATGTTCCAATTCCATCGGTCCTGTGCATCGACAAAACAGTTCACCGGCAGTTGCAAATCTGCTGGTGATATCTCTGTAAGTGCTATAGTATATAGCGGTGGCAACCCTAATACCCACTGGTCCAGCCAAAACATGGCTGTTGCCCCATTGTTCAAAGCCCACCTACATCTTTCTTTCACTCGAGCCCAATTCTTTTTTATTCCCTTGTAACAGGTTATAGCATTTGGTTTGTCAGGAAGCAGTAGCCCATTATCAAACCTTATACCATTTTTTGCCTTTATCACTCTCACCTACAAAACTTGGTCACCAGTCAATAATTGCCATCCCAACTTCATCATAAATGCCATATTCATGCTCCTTTGTTTTTTGAGTCCCATACCACCTTGCTGTTTATCAAGACACATCTCCTCCCTTGGGACTAAACTCATCTTCCTGGTATGCTCATTGCCACCCCAAATAAATCTTCTCATTTCTTTTTCGAGGTCCTCACATACCGCTATCGGTAGCATCGTGGACTGCATGGAATAATATGGCAGAGAGCTTATGATTGACTGGGCTAAAGTAACTCTGCCAGCCAAGGATAACTTTGAAGGATTCCAGCCCCTCATTCTCTTCTTCACATTTTCCAGAACTCCACCATAAGTCCTTTTTGTCACCTTCCCATGGATCAATGGCATACCTAGGTATTTGCCTAGGTCTTCGACAACCGAAAACCCCATCTTCTCCGCCAACGCCTTCCTCCTGTGAGAATGCACATTCTTTGAAAAGTGAATTTTTGTCTTTGTTGAGCTGATCTTAAGCCCCGAGGATTGACAGAATTCATAAAGTACATTTCTAACAATCTCTGCCTGCCTTTCAGAAGCTTCTGTAAAAAGGAGGATATCGTCCGCAAATAAAAGATATGGCACCTTGACTGTATTCCTCCCAAAAGTGATTGGCTGCCATTCACCCCTTTCCACCCTTTCCAGAATTGTGTGAGCTAGCCTTTCAACACATCGTACAAACAAGTACGGGGATAATGGATCCCCTTGGCATAGACCCCTTGTGGTTTTGAAAGCTTCCAAAGGTTCTCCATTCCACAACAATTTCATGGAAGGACTACAAACACAACATATGATTGACCGAATGATCCCCGGTGGTAACCCATCCCTTTGAAGAGTTTCTTCCACAAAGTCCCACCGTACCATATTGTATGCCTTTTCTAAATCAATCTTTAGAGCCATAAACCCCCGTTTCCCCTTAGCATTTCTCATTGTATGAATAACCTCTTGCGCCACAATAATATTTTGATTTATATGCCTCCCCGGAACGAAGCTTGTTTGTGCGCTCCCAATCAACTCCGGAAGAAAGGGTTTAATACAGTTCGCAAGAAGTTTCATAGAAATCTTGTAAACCACGTTACATAGACTAATGGGCCAGAACATCTTTATGGACATCGGATTTTCAACCTTAGGTATAAGCACAATTAAGGTTTGATTGAGCTTATCGGGCATCCCTCCATCTTCCACAATAGCTCTTACCGTCTTGCACACCGTTTTACCAACAATAGACCATTGTTTCTGAAAAAAGACAGCTTGCAATCCATCCGGTCCTGGAGTCTTTAGCGTGCTCATTTCAATCAAGGCCTCATGAATTTCCAAGTTCGTGACCTGTCTCTGTATCATTTGAAGCTGGGTAGGTTCCAGCCTTGGAAAGCAAATGGTGGTGGAGAATCTGACATACGGCAGAATCACTGCAGCATAAACCTCCTTAAAGAATTTTGTAGCCATTTCATCTAACTCTCTCTGATCTTCAATCAATATCCCAGCGTCATTGACCAAAGCCCCAATCCTATTTCTCCTCCTTCTACCTTGTACAAAACTATGGTAGAACTTTGTATTTTTATCCCCATCAAGAGCCCAATCCCTGGTTGATTTCTGCACCAAGAGAGCTCGTTCCTGCATCAACAACATATCCATTTCCTTCTGCAACTCCAATTCTAGATTATCAAGCCACAGTCAGTCATACGATTCTTCTGCTCTCTGTATCCCCGCCAATCGAGCCATCACTCTCCTTTTCTTCCCCAAGATATACCCAAAGACCTCCCAGTTCCATCTGGTTGCCAATCCCCTGAAATTGGATGCTGCCTCATTGAATGGTAGAGTTAAATCCAAGAATTCTTGACAAAATTCTGAAAATCCTCATAAAGTAGCCACGCCGCCCAGAACTGAAACGGCCTCTCCCTTCTGCCTTGAACCTGAGAACACCCAAAATTCAAAAGAAGAGGGTTATGATCAGAGTTTCTTTTCGGTAAATGCCTGCACAAATCATCCTCATACTTTTCCAGCCATAATTCATTGCAAAGAAACCTATCTAGCCTCCTTTGGAGCCCTCCTCACATCCATGTAAATTTCATACCATTATTTCTAATCTCCCGGAGCAGATTATTGAGAATCCACTCCGCAAACAGAGAGCAGGTTATTTTTCTTTTAATTGACCTGTCTCTACTCTCCGACTCAAAAAGAATACTATTAAAGTCTCTCCTCTACCACCCAAGGACCCTCAATCCCTCTGGCAATTATATCAAGTTCCCCCCAAAGCTCTCTTCGTACCCCTGGGACCGGATTTGCATACACAAACGTCGCGTACACCGATTCCAACCCCCTTGTTATTTTTGCGTGGACATAATGTCTATAACAACCCAAGATTTCCACCTCTACCGTATCCCTCCATAATACCCAAATCCCTCCTGCAAACCCTATCGCCTCTACCTTGAAAGATCTTTCGACCCCTCGTTCCCGAATAAATGAGTCCACCTCCTTACTGCTTATCCTTGGTTCGAGAACTGCAATCACTTCAAGTTTATATTGTTGTAGCATCTCATCAAAAGTTAGTCCAAAGGGAGTAGATCCTGCCCCTTGGACATTCCAATAAACTATTTTTAAATTCATTAATATATTCACAAGATTTATAAACAGAGCTACCTTGGCTTATTCCACGGTACTAGGGACGAAAGTCCCAGGAGTATCATCTTCTTCTATGGGCTGCATTTCTGGGGAGCTGGCATCTACCATCTCCTCCTCCAGCTCCAACGACCTACATAACTCTTTGGTCATCTGCTCCCCCACCGGTGAAACGAGTCGATTATTCTCATCCATTACCACCACGTCTTCTAGAACATCACCCCCAGCCTCAATCTCCATCGCCGATGATCGTTTGTGGGTAGCCCGAATCAACACCGCCTGATGTTTTTCCGGGTTAAGACTACGACCGTGGCATTTGGAAATGGTTTTTTGATATTTTCTGGGTCACAACTGGGTTTGTCCTCAATATCTCTGCTACCTGGGTTGGTTCTTCCCTTGTGGGACTTGTTGCTCTCCCCCTGCTGTGAAGGGGTACGTTTTGTTAGATAAAAATTATACGTCTCCTACAAAAGGTTGGCTCAGTTGTGGATGCCAATACGGGATTAAGAAAAGCGCTGGATACTCCCTGTTGAATCCACAGTGGTTAAGGATTGATTAACACGGGCAGGAGATTGAGAAACAAAGAGCTGAGAAGAACGTACTGGTATAGGTTATGGAGGATTTCTGTAAATCTTTTATGAAGCTAGAAATCAATATGAAGGGATTACTTCTACCCACTGGTTTTGTTATGTTGTTCGTTTAATGTTGTTCAAACTATAGATGAAGTGCTTCACAATCAAATACTTCTTCTGTCTTTTGTGAACTTAACATGTATTATTTTTTTGGGGACAAAAGGGTATTGTATTATATGGCTAACAAGTTAGAAACCGGTAAACTTGTTATACTTATACCAGGGAGTATCGAGAAAAAGGTCTATTATGAAGATGTTGATATCGTGTTACCAATATGGATGCATTTGATTACATGAAATAGATTTAAAATATTGGCATCTTTCTTCGCTGAGTAGAATTGCTGGCACCAAGATTGATGAATTTACTTCGAACAAAATTAGGGCAAGCTATACTATTAATTACAAAATGGGAAGACGCATTTAGCTTTGAATACTAAAAATACTGGGGGTGGTGCAGTTCAACCTCTACCTCAATTTTGCTTTATCTTTTGGTATTGCTCCTTTATTTCTTTTGTGCTCGTTCACTAATTATTTACCGAGGTTGGTCTGTCTTTCAGTTGACTGAGAAATCAGCTTGCCCTGGTTTTCGACCATTTCCTTAATTTGAGGTGAAAATAATAATAAGAAAGAAATTATGTAAGAGAACACAAGTAGCTAGAGCTCAATTATTCCGTGTACATATATTGAATATAGATTAGACTTTTTTTTTTCCTGAATATCCCAAATGCATGAAGTATGTATGATGGACCTGTAAAGATGCTGATTCAATTTGCATGCTCTCACCTACTCTGCTTCTAACCAAATATCAGCATAAATTAACCCTCCAACTCAATCTCCTCCTAACTTCTATCTGTACACAATATTGTCACCAACACACCACAAAAATCTGTCCTGCTCAAGAAATTAATGATTTCTTTGATCATTGAGCGAGATGATGATAAGTCTTCAAACTTTCTGGCCACTCTTCCTGCTTTGATCTTAACTTTGAACACGGAAGCTGACACAAATGCGAATCCATTTTCTTGGATCAGAGAAAATGACATTCACTCAGGTGAAGGGAGTTTGCCTATAACGCTGCTTCCTTGCTCGGAGTTGTGATTAAAGCAGAAAGAAGTGGCTAGAGAAAAGGTGCTTAGTTGGTTCCTTTCTCGGTTTGGATGTTACACACTTTTGTTGAATCATTATGAAAACCTTTTTTGTTATATAAACGACATGATTCGATACAATTCATGAATATGGAAATGCATAAAACAGAATTCTACTGTCGATAATGTCGGATGATCACTAGATACTCGAGAATATCATTTGAGTTTAGCAATATCTACTGTATTTATTTCATAGGGTTTGTCGGTATCATCAAGAATTAGCATTTTAATTGCACTCAAGAACCTTCATACAATTGTGTTATTATAATTATATAATATGTGTTTGACTTATTGTTTTTTTCAGATTAATATAGAGAAATAATGTTCGTAATTGTTTGTCTCCGAAATGAATTGAAGATTTGAGTAGCTTTTATGTCCTACGCTTTTCTTTTTTACGTTGTACGCGCACATTGAGAGATATCATTATAAATGGGAAAATGAAAACCGACACTTTCGGTCGGTTCTTGATTATTCAAAAATTACACTGTATAGTTGGTTATTTTGTGTGAAGTTTTCAAATTGAATTTAGCGTCATTATTAGTTTCTTGTTAGTTAGATTAATTAATTTAAATTTCATGCCGATGACTTATAAATTGTACAACATCAAGAAGAATTTGGAAAAAGGAATATGCACGTAATTGACTTACTAGTCAGATTGCTAAACCAAATAGCTAACCAAAACGTGATTAGATATTATTATTATTATTATTATTATTATTATTATTATTATTATGCTCGCACATTGTACATATTTTAAGATATTTTAGATTAACATTTATATATCATCATTATTTTCCTGTGAAAAGTGTCATGTGATTTTTTTTTTGGTATATTACACATCCAATGTCCGAAATCAAGAATGTCATATAGGTTTTTTTTTTTTTTGGCTTTTTGGCATATTACACACCGGTGCCAAAAGTTATTGCTCCGATTAATCCATATTCGAATCGAATAGGTCCCTTACGAGAGATAAATCTCTCCCAACAATCAATACTACATACTCATGCTCAGCTTTAATCCTGAATCGTAGTTAAGTTGGTCCAATACCTTTAGCACTTTGACCAATTTCTTGTTGGTCATATGGGTTTTGTTTCTAAATACAAATTAACATGATCAATTGCCTAATCTGCTACTTGTTTAGGAATATTAGTATACCAAAGTTTTTTTCAAAATAAAAATTAATATGATTAACTGTCTAATCTGCTATTTGTTTGGTGATATTAGTAAATCAAAATTATTTTCAGCAATAGAAATTAAATCATTTATATTTTAAAAATATAATGACTAAAACACATATATTGTTGGAATTGAATGTATTATAAATCATGATTATGTTGTTTTTTAGAAATCAATTTGATTTCCATTTTTACCTCAAATTCAAATATTTAAGAAGTAATTTGACATTTTTAGGAAAAAATTACTTAAGTTATGATATAATCACATCACCACAAGAAAGTTTTAACCTTAAGAATATAGTTATCCTAAATGCATGGTGAAACTAGAAACAAAAAGAGTCTAAAAACATTGAAGTGAAAATTTCGACATAATTCAACAACATTAAATACTTTATAAATTCTAATATTACCACCTGTAAATATAAATAAATCTTGATGGAAAAATCTCAAAATTTTATAAAAGACCAAAATATATATGGAACTCAAAAGAGATCTAACAATAAATAAATATCATAGAATGTAGTGAAAATCGTATGGATTTTTATAATGGTCCAGCACTCATAAACCATAAATCAATTAATTATAATTGGTCGTAGATTGAGGGATGAGGATGATCTTATCAATTAAATTAATTTGAATTGATTCAATTTTAAATGATAATTATTGCTTTTTTTTCCAAATCCGTTCATGCTTATCACTATTATCATATATGAATATATCTAGTGTATAGACTCTAGTGGTTTAAATTATAATTAATTAAATTAGGAGAACTTCTTAAATAATTACACAAAGTTTTTTTCTCTTTCACCAAAAAATGCCACATATGATAAAATACTATGTGACACCTTTAGAAATCTTTTTTTTTTTTATTTCTCTCTCTGGTTTTCTCTTAATATAATATATATATATACGAAAAATGACACAAATATACTCCCAAATTAGTAGTGTAAGCAGGACTATGGCTAGGTTTTCGGAGGTAGAAAGAAATATGTTTCTCGCATTTGGCAAATGCGAACAAATCAACTTCCGCGTTCAGCAAATGCGAAAATGTAGTGGATTAATTACAATGCATTAAAGACGTTGGATTAAAACTGGATAATTATAATTAACTTAATCGTTCGCATTTGGGGTATGCGAAATCTAACTTTTCACATTTGGCATATGCGAACGTATTAAATCTGCATTTAAAAATTGTTTCCTAACTTTAAATTGGTATTAAAATGAAATGTTGTAAATTAAATATTTTGGTTGATAAAATGTTGTAATATTTCAACAAAAAAATACTATTTTAATTGAAAATTAAATTTTCTAAATTAAAAGTATTCATTTGATTTAAGTAAATTTATGTTAGTTCTAAATAGAATTGCAATCCTAAAAATTATATTTGGTGAACAGAAATCGTTTAATGCATTTATAATAAAATTTGAATAAGAAGTAAATTAAAATTTCGGTGAAAAATTAGAATATAATCTTGCGTTCTGTAACCAAGTTTGCTTTTAAAAAAAATGACTTTTATTTGATTTCAATTTAAAAACTTACCATCATTAAAAATATAATGTCAAAAAATCAAGTTTATTAATTTTAGGATAATAATATTTTTTACATAATAAAACTTAGAATCAATTCATTTAAAGTAAGGAAAAAAACTAAATTTTTAGAATCTGACATAATCATTCCTGCTAAACTTGATAAAACCACACTTCCTTCTAACAATGATCTTTTGGCGACATGGAAACTTGAATTTGGCACGACGAAAAAGATAGTATTGTATAAAAGTAAGTTAAAAAAATTGTACATAATATTGTCTTTTTGAGAAATTATCTTCTTTAATGTTTGCCTTTTAAAGTTTTTTTTTTATCTTAAAGATTAAATAAAACCGAAATAAATTGTTAATGAAAATAAATGAAAGGTATTGCTTAAAACTAATAACAAAAGTCATAAAATAGCATAAAATAAAAGTACAATTCAATCTAATAGTTCTACATCTTGCGCTTTTCTCCCGAGAATCATATGCAAAGACTTTTTCTTCTTTTTTATGTTCCATTGTCCCTTACCCAAAGCAATCGGTGTAAAGGCATGGTATCATTACGGGGCCCTGTCACCGATCGCCCCTCATAATGATCATGAGAGGAATGCTCAACATCATCGCATCATCATCATGCTCCCGATCCCCAATATCCTCATGATTTTGATCATCTTCCCGATCATGATGGATATCGTCACCACCTAGATGCGACTATGATGACCACCCTCGTAACTAGTCCGAAAGAAACCCCCGACATTAGGATCTAGATTAATAAAATCTGAATCAAAATGCATTTGCTCAAAAGGAGGAGAGGGATGGTGGTGTGGCGATGATGGACGGTAAGGAGACACATGGGGGTAGAAGATTGCCGCCGTATGCAGGTGGCCACAGGTTTCTCATTCTCCCACTCCCTAACCGGAAGCCGCCTCGGTCGGTCCCGGGAGGCCTAGGTGGGATATACTCCTGGGTTGGGTCAGCTGGAACAAAATCTTGGCTTGGGTTCTCACTATCAGCCCAAACAGATGTCTTGCTAACAGTCATTGCCTGCTGTGTCAAATCGTGCAGCTGCAGGAAGGCATTATGATTCCAAGAATCAACTGGATTATGTTGTAGCCCATCTAGAGTAATATGCCGCATGTTTTGCACTAAATTGGCCTGAAAATTATAAAAGGAAATAAATATATATGGTAAATTAAAAATATATAATAAATATATTTTATAAATGAACATATATATGGTAAATTAAAAATAGGAAATAACATTTTAGAAAGTTATATGTATAAAAATCATATTAATATGGGTGTGATTAAAGAAATAGTAGAACGTAACTTACCATTATATGTAGTGACTCACAGATCCCCGAAAACCACAGGGCCGACGATAGTCCGATGGATTGGTGACCAAAGTGACAGTGTGATTTTGATAGCACACTAGATATTCCGTGCTGCACAGGGGTTCAAGAGTCATATCCGTCGATGAAGACTGCAAGGGTGTTGTGTCGATTCTCCCACCTCCGTAAGACGTCATCTCGACATTTCTTACCACGCGTCTCCTTATGCAACTTTTCTATTTCTTTTTCTCCATGATGAAAGTGTTGTCGAGCACGCGCCGCAAGAAGCCGAACCGGCGCAACACCACGCACGGGATGTGTGGCTCTCGGATACCAAAATAAAGCAGCCAAGTGCAGGACATCCATATGGCGGAGCCGGCAGAGCAAGATGGATCAATGTCTCGCTAGAATAGCAGGAGAATACGGCATCCAAACAAACCGTAGAGGGACAGATAATACAAAAATTTATGTGAATATATAAGAAAAAAATAAATTGATTTATACGTTATGATGGTTCCAATAAAAATACTTACATTATGTTCTTGCAAACCGCAAGTTGGTCTCGATAGGCGGTTAGATTAAATCGTGTGATGTCTCCCACTTTTCTAGGACGGTTCCACCTACAAAAATATAGTTTTGATTGAAAAACGGAAAAAAATTATTAAAAAATATAACTAATTAAGATAATTATTGAATAGTTAAAAATTAATTACCTCCTGCCCAAGGGATACCCCTGAAGATCTGGTACGGGCCCACGTAACTCCGGACGGAAAGTCAATATCCGCTCCCAAGCCCATAACTATTTTGCAATAAAATAATACGTGAAATTAAAAATACAAATACAATAATTAAAAAACTAAAAATAAAATACAATTATAAATATTAGGATTCTAACAAAAAATTACAAATAAGAAAAATAAAAATAAATCGAAAAAATTAAAATAAAATGAATAAAAACTAACAATCAAATACAAATACAAGGGCGGTTTGAAATTACCTGTAAGAGTAGTAAGCGACCACAAATACCTGTCCAGACAATGTGATCACCGAGAAGTGCATAGATTTCGGTACAACCACGCCGAGTGTAGCACTACCCCAACTAAACTCCCGAAATGTATTTGGGTCCTCCAAATACCCCACCGAGCCTGGGGAAAAGCTGTTTCTGCTGCTATCGGAAACAATAACCCTCCTAAAATCCATCCGACAAAACAACGTGCCCGCCGAAGGCACATATCCTCTCGTAGCATCTCCGGGTAGCAGATTAGTCATAATGTGTCTCTTTATATCTGTGATGTTTCCTACCTTATCCTTCGTGGCCTTAGGACGCCTGTCGGAATCCAAACAGACTCTCTAAATAATCGGCCCACTCCACATCCTGCGGAGGTACTGTCCCTGGACCACCGCATGGCCATCAACCCGCAGACCCGAAGGACCTCGACATCCCGTAGAGTAATCGTCGCCTCTCCGATAGGCAAGTGAAATGAATGGGTCTCGTGCCGCCACCGCTCAACTAAGGCTGTAATGAGGGCCCAATCTAACTTAATGGAACCAATTCGAAAAGAGGCCCTAGACCAAACTTTGCTATTTGGGCATGTATACGTGGGGCAGCCTTGTCTAGTTCGGGCCATAGGTCAAGATCCACTCGGTATGCGGAAAGTTCTTTCAAATAAGCCGTATTACCCCTAAATGTATGGAATGACCTATGATCATCATGAAGGACCAATAAACTCTTATCTATAGGACCCTGTTGGAGGTCATATTGTCTAGACTGCGAAGACGATGATGATCCCGTCTCCATACCCTAAATAAAAATAATACAAACAAATACAAATACACTAAATAAATATAATACAAAACAATACAAATACAATCAAATACAAACAAATACAAATACAAATACCCTAAATAAATATAATACAAAATAATACAAACAAATACAAATACACTAAATAAATATAATACAAAACAATACAAATACAAACAAATACAAACAAATACAAATACAAATACCCTAAATAAATATAATACAAAATAATACAAACAAATACAAATACACTAGATAAATATAATACAAACAAATACAAATACCCTAAATAAATATATACAAACTAAAACAAATACACTAAATAAATATAATACAAAATAATACAAACAAATACAAATACCCTAAATAAATATATACAAACTAAAACAAATACACTAAATAAAAATAATACAAAACAATACAAACTAATACAAATACACTAAATAAATATAATACAAAATAATACAAACAAATACAAATACACTAGATAAATATAATACAAACAAATACAAATACCCTAAATAAATATATACAAACTAAAACAAATACACTAAATAAAAATAATACAAAACAATACAAACTAAAACAAATACACTAAATAAAAATAATACAAAATAATACAAATACCCTAACTACATTAAATAAAAATAAAACACAAAAAAAAAAATACAACGCCGGCCGACAACAACGCCGGCCGACAACAACAACAACAACAACGCCGGCCGACAACAACGCCGGCCGACAACAACAACAACAACAACAAAAACAACAACTCCGGGCGATCTAAATTCGCGGCCGTAAATGCGAACAAATCAATTGAATAAATAAACTAGAACAAAAACGAAATAACACGACATAAATCTGAAAATAAACAAAGCATTATGAAGTACAAAACACTTACCTACCTTTTGTGGAAGAGGCGACGCCGGAACAATGGCTGAAAACCGGGAAAACCGACGGGAGCGAGGAGGCGCCGGCTTCAATGGTGAAAACCGGGAAAAACCAACGGGAGAGAAGTGTACTTGATTTAGATCTGAAGTTGTTCGCATTTCCTGTACGCGAACTAAACCCAGATGATGCCACGTGGCGCCCGTGGCCAGATTACAAACTTTCGCATTTCCCTTATGCGAATAATCGACTATACGGAGTCCAGGAGATGACGCCACGTGGTGCGACCTGGACAGCTTCATATTGTTCGCATTTCCTTTATGCGAAATATTCGTGGTCCCGGGAACAGTCTAGAAACTACAACATTTACTAATGTTCACATTTACTAATGTTCTTTGACAGTACACAAATACAAATATAGACTTCATATTGTTCGAATTATTACACAAACCAATACCAAATACAAATTCAGAATTCTTAGACTCATTACACAAATACAAACTCAGAATTAATCAAACTATTACACAAACACTACCAGAACCACTATTTAAAGATTATTCAGATTATTACGCAAACACAAACTTTGAATTCCTACTCAGAATTCTGCAGATTGATCATCAGAATCATCAGTCTGCACATGGGGTACACCATGCATTCCATATCGTTCGTAAGAATGATTCAAAGGAGTCTGTCGAAGATGGATGTGAGAATGCGCGATTGAAGGTATCATGATCGAATCCTCCACATCGCGCGCAAACTTTCTCAACTACGCATGCACCGGCATTATGGCCTTCTTGATGACATCGACCACAAACTTGAACTCTCTTGTTACCAGATTTTTTCGTATAATCCATAAGTCCTTCCTTTCGATTCACACGCTTCCGACCTGGGCCAGCATGGTGTACGAGTAACGTATCATCAGGCCTCAGATGCCACGTCGCTTGTGGCCATGGTTGAAGGACTGGGTTGAATTCTCCAGAAAACTGAATAGCCCATTGTTCCCTACTATAAAATGAATCAAAAAGCGGTAATGGATCATGACGTAGATACCTGGCAACAGCAAGCGCATGGGAGCAAGGAAACCTGTATGTCTGCCACTTGTTACATGTGCACATCCTGGCGGCGTAGTTTACCTCATGGATATTTCCACCCTTCCATGGCCGATCAGGTGGTGAGTACGTGACCACTTGGTACTTCTGATTCCTCTTGCTAAATCTGGTAACCTCGTGACCCATCTGATGTATACGGTAATCCTCATACCGTTTCATGGGATTCGTCGCGAGGGGTGAATGGCATTTGTCAATTTCATCAATGTTTTCCTGAAACAACTTGTTAGTCTTATACAATGTGGCAAGAATCAAAACAGTGATAGGGAGCATCCGGCAACCTTTTAAGACATTATTAAAACTCTCGGATATGTTCGAAGTCATTTCTCCCCAACGATATCCCCGTCCCAATAACGGGTACACTTCTCAAGACCGATTTGTGAAGATATATGGCTGCATCTCTATTTTTACTTTCTAAATTCATCCATTCTTTTTCAAACTTCCCTTTTTGCAACATTGAACAAGCCCTTTGACAAGGTCTTTTGAGTTTCGCCGGGAAAATTGCCGCTAAATTTGCTTTGATGTCTGCAGACAATAACAGTGCACTCCCATCCACGGAAATTTATCAAGCATAACATCCATAGCAGCAAGAATACCGTATGGCGATCGGAGATAATGCATGTCTCCTTGTCAAGTAGAACAAATGTTTTCGGTATTTAAGGAACCATTTCCAGTGTGCAATGTCTCTTTATCCACGAGCAAACGCGATGGGAACAATTGTGTTATTCGAGCACTTCACACATGCCACGATCAATGTTGCTTTGTATGAACCTCGGAGGTGGGTGGCGTCGACGGTTATGACCGGCCAAGCAGCTCTAAATAAATGTATAGCTGGCCCAAATGCCCAAAAATGTACTGCACACCTTCTTCTTCCGATTCTTGGTATCTTTAGTGAACTTAAACCGCATACGGGTATCTGGGTTCGCTTTGAGCAATGCTTCCCAAATCGGCGGTTGTTGAAAGTTGTTTTCCCATGTGCCATAAGAACTCTCAAGTGCTTTTCTTCGACCATGCCATGCCTTTTTGTAATTGGGGTGACCACGTATCTCTTATTTACTTCGACTTGGATCTCGTGCGATGAATAACTGGATCTTTTCGGACATTGGCTGTGATCAATCGAACAATCATTGTGGACGTCAAGTTACGACCTTCGTTTCTTGTGGTTGCACCAAGACAGGTTGTGGCTCTCGACCCATACCACCATTCTCCAAGTATTTGTGTCTTTTGCGGGGTAGCTCGACATTTCCACAAGCAAGTAGTGCCGTGGAGAAGTTCTTCCAGGTACTTCGGCCCTTTCGTCTCGCATTCGGCCCACGTATAGGGACGACTATATTTTACCCGACATGCCCGACCACGTCGCAATGTCCATTCTCCCACGGCTGTTTGTACCTCTTTCTTGTTAGCAAAATGTACACCATGTCTAACCGTCGCCAATTACCGTCCCACATTGTGATCCCATCGAATCCTCAACCGATTCGGACTTGTCTATGTCACGATGTCATCAAAAATAGAAATTACTACTGAAGATGCGTCATGGTCACTGTAATCATCATCAGACTCATCGGACGGCACATACTCCTCGTCACTGTTCCCATGTACGTCATCTTCTGTGTCATCGTCATCTTCATTGGTACCACCAACACCACTACTCCCTGCACCATCATACTGACCACCAGTAGTTCCTTCCCCAACATCTTGAACAGGTTCATCTGCAACCTCTACGTACAATGCTGGACGCAAATGGGTACCTCAGTAAATCCATGACATTGACTCGTCGTCTCTTATGGGCGCTTGCCCCCTTCTGCCGTACTCATCTGTGCAGACTAAAACATATTGTAGAGGAAGTATTTGTTGGTTCTCGATTCTAACAAAGATGTGTACATAATTATCAAGTTCGAGAAACTCCACACTCGATCGATACGAACTGTTGCATCGGGCGTAAATAACTTCTCCCATATCCCCAACATGATCGATCACTAGACCGAATATATTCGATCGAAGGGACCGGAAAAGACATATTAAGGGCCTGCACATTTAATTTTTATTCAATTAAACATACAAATACATCAATTCATGCTTGTTATAGCAATATTCTACCTCACTAGCAGTAATTTACTCCAAAAACTAACAATAAGTCCTATCTTTAGTGAAAAATCTCTAACATAATTTAATTATTCAAAAAATATAATTCGACATCTATATAACAAGGTTTTCAATTAAAAGAATAACAATTTTTGATCAAACTAATAAATTTAGATTTACACAATATATTTGATAAAATACAAAATTAACAAAATAAAAACAAATAAAACAGGGTCAAATCAATAACATTACAAATAATTGGGTCAGAATATAAAATTCACAAAATTGATGAATAAAGACCAAAAAATTCGAGATCAACCGGGTTATTCTCTAAATTAATAAAATAACTCATAATATTCAACAAAATTCAACAATTCACATTATAAAAATAATTTTTATTCTTCATTCTACATCAAATATATATTTATTGAAGCAAATTTTCTAAAACCAATTCTCAATAACTACCGAAATTAATAAATTTAGTAATTTCGTACACTACAACAAGATTAATAGCCCCAAATGACAATAGAATGTATAAATTTTACAAATTTCATAGAGAAAAAAAACTTACCTAAATGGGTTGCCTCTGTCTTGCTCCCGTGCAGTCCAACCT
Organism: Oldenlandia corymbosa var. corymbosa; assembly: GCA_949775105.1. NCBI lineage: Eukaryota > Viridiplantae > Streptophyta > Magnoliopsida > Gentianales > Rubiaceae > Oldenlandia > Oldenlandia corymbosa. The sequence goes on along the minus strand of OX459120.1, from coordinate 31,282,705 downwards.
TCCAACCTTCAATATGAAAAATGCCTCTTTCCAGCTCCGCCTCTTCCACCGGAATGAAAATTTCAACTGAATGCAAGAAGAATTGATGATTTTAGTTCTGCCGAATTGGGGGTGATGAGTTTTAAATTATGAGTCTAGCCATCACATTCGCATTCGCCAAATGCGAACATTTATCCAAATTGTCAAGAATCGCCACGTGTCGATACGCTATTGACGGTCAGATTTTAATAGGATAAAAAGATAATTTCATTTTTTTACCTATATTTTTCGTTCGCATTCGTTGAATGCGAAAGTATTATGATGGCCCACACTTTCCTCTTTCCTTTCTCTTTCCGCTTTAATTTATTCAGTTATTATTTTCGCATTCGGCATATGCGAACTCTGGGTGATGGCCCACACTTTCCTCTTTCCTTTCTCTTTCCGCTTTAATTTATTCAGGTTATTGTTTTCGCATTTGGCATATGCGAACTTTGGGTGATGGCCCACTTCGAATTATCTCATTTGTCTTTATTATTTGTTTAAGTTTAACTAATTAATTACGTAAGGTTGTTCGCATATGGTAAATGCGAACATCAGTTTCTTCGCATATCCCAAATGCGAGAAACTCATAAATTGCTACCCCTCCAACCCTAAGAACACTTTTTTCTACTAACTAAAATTTGAGTATATTAAACTCACGAACCCACATACATATATTACTGGACACTTTTTTCTCTATATATATATATTATTATGATCATTATTAATATTGTTATTTGTAATTATTGAAATATGCATAGCTGGTCATGGACTATTGGGCTGCCTTTATATTACTGGATGGCTCCTGTGGCCACTCCTTATCTTACATTTAATAATAGTAAAAAGTATACATATAGTAGAATCTCTATAAATTAATATCTTTATAATAAATTATTAATTTTTTAATCTTATTAGTAAATAAATTAACAGTTTTTCATAATGAGAAAAGTTGGTTACAACCATATTTACCTTATTATAATTTTTTACAGTAGAGCAAAAAGATGACAATAAAAAACTTAAAACAAATAATTAAGTTAATTCTAAGTGAATCTTATTTTTTTCCCATTTTAGGTATTTATCAATTTTTATAAAATTGCGATACCTCTATTTATTACATGGGTAATTCTTGAAAATTTAATATTTTATTAATTAATCGATTTTCTTCACTTTTGTATTGGTTTCGAGTTGGGATCCCAAACGTAATTATGTAATTAGAATTATTAATTTACAACGGATTAACTTATGGAGTTTCTACAAGGATTTTTAGGGAGGAAAAAAAAACAGAAGGTTAAGGAATTGCAAAATCCATTAAGCTTAAAAAAGGTGAAGACAACACTACATAAGGGCATGCATGGAAACTTGTTTAATGCCTAACCAGTAAAACTAGATAAAAAAAAAAGAAAAAAAGAGGACTCACAACAAGATTTGAAAACTCCAATCCAATCTGGTGTTTACAATCCCCCACCAGATGGTACCTAGCCCTTCCACCCAAAGCCGAAAAGAATAGACTCACCTTTTATTCTTAAAGAAAAAAAAAACAAAAAAAAAGAAGAAAAATACAACCAGAAATGGCTACTCAACTTTAGTCGCAACGGAGAAACTGGCATCTGCATTAATCTGGGCCGAACCGGCTACAGCTGGACCAAACTCCTCAAGATTATCATCCTCAAAAAGAGATTCAAAGAAGGCACCATCTTCTAACAAAGTTGCTGAAGGCTCTGGAATTGGATCCAGAGCTGCATGATAAGAGTTGAATCCAAATCCATGATGAGGGAAAAACTGCTCATCCAGCTCTTCTTGGAAGGGGTGAACATTAGTAGAGTGACAACTGCTAGCACCAAAAAATTGATTCTGTTGCTGAAGAAAAAAAACCATACTGTTGTTGTTGTTATTGTTGTTGTTGATGATGATATTTGAGCAATTTTCCATCTCTAAAACAGCTGGTTGAGTTTCTTTGATCAATGGGAAAAAAATGTTGGAAATCTTTGAGAGGGTTTCCAATTCCTGAGCTGTTGGTTGCTTTCTTTGGTATGGTGGGAGCATTAGGTTTTGAGTTTTTATATCTAGGGTTTTCATAGCACTTTTCAAGTAAGTTAATAAGCGCTCAGTTTGAGTCAAGTCTAAATCTTGAATCCTACGCTTGCCTTCCAAAATCTCATTGATATTAATCAACATCTCCTTTTCATCATTCTTTTTAGTGAGTTTCTTTAATTTCTCCGCTTTAGCTCTTAGGGTCTTCACAAGGAAGTCCCCATGAGTGGTCATTTTCTTAATGCGCTGGAAACCAGGGGTGCTCAAATACCTGTTTAGCTTCTCCTTGAAATCTTCCTTGGAAGGCCACATCACTTCTTTGTCGGCGTCTTCGTCCTGTGAATGATCTAGAACAATGGCAGCGACTTTCACATCACATAAGATGGAGAGCTCCTCCAGTTTCTTGAACAAGCTCTTGGTCCTCTTCTTCAGCGTCAGTTTCCTTGCCTTCTCGTCAACAATTGGGACGCGTTGGAATTTGGTTCTCGTCATCTTAAAATGAAAAAAAGAAAACGAAGAAGGCTACTGTTTTTGGTACAATGAAAGAGGCGAAAGTCTAGAAATGAGAAAAAATGATTGTTGGTGATTTATGAGCTAAATCTTGTGTTGGTATTTATAAGGACAAGATCATTATGAGCTGTGGTAGGTAGCATTTAATATTTCCAATTTGAAAATCTATCATTTTAATGAAATTAAATATCTTTACAAAAAATAGATGAAAATGACTACCTTGGGGGGAAAATAATTTTCTTTTTTTTCAAAAAAATTTGCGAGTGAAAGTTAATGACATGAATTTTTTTACCAAAATGGATTTAAACATAATAATAAATTAATGTTTTGAAATAAGAACAACAATTTTCAAATACAATGTACCAAAGGATTTATCATTTTAATGAAATTAAATATTTCTACAAAAACAGAGAAAAGTTTAATGGTGCAGGGAAATATGAAGATTTTCTTTTCGGGGTAAAAATTAACTGCACGATTTTTGAAAAAAAAAAAAAACTAATAAGAGTCTATCCGTTATTAAAATAATTGTTTCAATGGAAAACAAAATTAGTGATTAAATTGAATACAACCAAGAAGAAAATACAATATAGATTGATGCATAATCATATTTTGTTTTTCAATGATATTTCATTAATGTGATGAGAATCTCAATGATTAATTAAAAAAATACCATTCTCAAAATAATAATAATAATAATAATAATAATAATAATAATAATAATAATAATAATAAATCACCGGTATGGACACCTATGAAAAAAATAGAAATAAAAATAGAGTCGATTATCAACAAATTTTTTTTTTTTGAAGAAAGAAGTCATTCAAGCCTACTATCCTACATAGCTAGGCATCTTCATCCTATATCACAAATCAATTAGTAGATATAACACATGCTTGAGAAGAAATCTAATCTCAGACGTATCATTAATCCTCTTATTATTCTTCTTCTTCTTCTTCTTCTTTTTTTTTTTAAGATAAAAGGAAAATATAAATTTAAGAAACAAAATTATCGTAACTTGAATATTTTCGAACCAAGAGCAAATAAATAAATAAATAGAACCTTTCTGGAATTCGAATATTCTTGAACAAATAAACTAATATAAACGTATCCACGAATTTGAACCGGAAACAAATAAGTTAATCACCAACCAAAGATGACAAGCGATAATCATCAACTATTAAAAATATATAAACAATAATAAAACTTCATGATTGACTGCGTAAAACTTACTGATAGACAAATCTCGATTAATAGATTAATCTACTGCCAAACCACACTAGCTATAAAAAATACGTATATAAACAATTCTACTAAATTGAACAAAACAATAAAAAATTAAAAATGATAATAGAAGAGAAAACTGTTATTTCCAACAGGGTGGAAAGCTTTAATCGTCCTAAGTATATACATGCACCCCATGAATTTATACTACTACCCGTAGAAAACTCGCAAGTTCCCTACGCTCCAATTCCAAATACTAGCTGGATTTTTATTACTTATTTTTTTTGTAAAAATAATAAATATATTATAATTGAAGATATTACGTGATTTAATTTTGAGATCCGGGACTTTGTTTCTACACACAATTTTCATGGAAATTGTTGTGATGGAACGATAATAATAAGTTCATGACCAAAAAATAAAAATAATAGTAATGGATTAACAGAAGAGTACCAAAATACGTAGCATATACCGATGTACGAGTCGTGTACCTATATAAAACCCTAATTGGCTCAACAAGGCCCAAAAGCCCAAGTAAAAGAAGTGGAGGAGGAGGGAAAAAAAAAAACCCACTATTCATCTTTTTTCGCAATGATTAACGTATTTGTTACAATCATGTTTCAAGAAACAATTGTTCAGGAAAAAAAAATGTTCAGAAAAACTCAATATGCACCGGAAGGTCCGGAACGAATCTCATAATTCAATGTGAAGTAGTACAAATTGCGTTTTTTCTCAAAACTGAAGGTGAATTATTTTTTGGGACAAAAGTAATGTTATATACTTTATACTAAAACAAGTTTGATAAATATTTTGGGATTAAAGAAATACTAGTAAATTACTCATATATCATTTCTCAATCCCATCATTCGTTTACATTTCGATTCTTCACAATCAAAATATCAAAAACAAACACAAATTTGCTAAAAATATGTCCCATCCAAACCGACCATCATCAAATATCATACACTTGTTTGTTTGTCTTTATTTTATTTTTTTTCCTTATTCTCTTTAATGTTTTTATGGAACAGCAGAGATGGACCTACCGGCTTACCATTTTTCAGAAACAAAATTAGTATGGACGTCCTGAGAAATAGTCATGATCAACATATCCATGCACTCGTCGGTCACAAGAATATGTCGCCCAACCAATTGACTGGTTTTCCTATGTGCTTGCATCACCAATTATGAGATGGGATTGTACGAAGTGACTATATTATAACATTACACCACTTGTCCCATAATAATAGAGACATGATTGTTATCGCTCTTCAATTTAAAGGATCCATACATTATTAATTTATTTTTTTTATAATAATAGCTAGAATCGTGTAAAAATTACTAACGAAATAAAATATCAGCTGATGAGCCATTGCATACTTGTCTTCCTCTTTTACTACTAAATACTACTTATTGTATCATCATTCTATTAAAATGTTGTCTGTATAAGAATATCGGTAAGAAACACAAAGTAAAAATGTAGGGTTCGAAGAAGAAAGAAAAAGAAGAAAAAAAAAAGGGATCCAAAAACATTATATAACATCAATAATGATTCGAATAGAGCATCCCAATAAGATTGTTTCATTTTGTTTGTTTATGTAATCCACGTGATCCAGGGAAATCCTTTCAATACAGACCTTGAAAACTAACCATGGAAGGACGTAACTAAGATGTCTATCTATTTGGGAATCTGAAATGTGTTTAGGTGCTCAAGGAGAAAGAAGATTATATATGTGGAAGAACTGCTTCACTAGAGACGATGTGGAGTATTATTTGGAACTCAAGAAGAACTGCTTTGATTTCCTACGTATGCGTTAAAAAAATTTCTACTACAAAATAAATCATTTTTAATCTTTAAAATTTCTCTGGTTCCGCAGCGTCAACTCTGTATAATTATATATATATATATACATATATATATATATATATTTGCAGAATCTAATACAATGTTAATCTGCAAATGCATTTTCAATTTGATTCGGTACTGAATAAAATTAAAACTCATTTCGTGAGAGGATGGTTGACTGCGCGCACCTTTCAACAGCGATAGCGTATCTGAAATTAGAAACACTATGTGAAAATTTGACAAAATCTATGCTTTTAGATAATTCTTATTGTTGTGTCTTTCCGACCCGTTTAAAGACTTTGCATTTTATATTTATGCATTCTTTATTGTTAATTATAAAATAATCAACCAATTAAAAACTGAGTTAGATTGTGATAGATTGCTTCTAGGGCTGGTAAAGATGATTCCCGAACGTGTGTTAGTTTAACTCATCTTTTTTTTTTTTTTTAAGTAACTACTTATTTAAGCGAATTAGATTGATAGATGATGGGTCAAACAAGTCACAAGTTAAACTACTCATTCATTTTATTTTATTTTAAAGTAAGTAAATATCATTAGCTTGCTGAAAGTTAAGACGTCCTTCCAACACGATTGATGTACAAAGAGAGAACTGAATCCCATTACTTTCCGTGCCTTCGTGTATGCAAAAACATTGAACCGAATGAACTCATAGTTTATTAGTGAAGATAAATTAAGGGTTTTGTGCAAGTTTACATTAATTATTAATTTAAGGTGTTTTATGTTTTTGTAGCACTTTTGCTTGCTTCGGTGTTCTACGGTTAAGCATAAAATCCAGCCAGGTTCATTTCACGTTGCTGCATGCAGTTGCTTTAATTGTCAACAACAAAATAAATTACTCCTATGTCTACAAAGAAAATGTCAATAATGAATTTTGAAATTTGCACTAAAAAGTATAAATCTGAAAATTTAAAACGAGCGATTTTTTTCGAGACATGGATAGTATTAAATTGGGACAGACAGAATACAATTTACAAGTTTGATTCAAACCTATGTCAAGTTGCAAATCATTGTGCATGATGAATCAACCTTTTCTTCAAATTAAAAAAGAACAAAAGATAAATTGGTCATTATTAATCTTTTCAAGAGTTAATCCTTTTTAGTACTTTTCTGAGGTCCCCCAGGTCAAATTTTTTTCCATCGATCTCCTTCCTGAATTTACAATTAACTTTTTCACATTATAAATCTACTTTCCTACATCCTTAATTGTTTTAAAAATAAAAAAGACATATCTTTAATTTTTGGTTTTATATTTAAAGGTTCATCAAACAGGGCCCAAAGATGGTATAATCGTATCATCTTATAGAAGTTTTCTTTTTGATTTGCTATCAGCAAAAGAAGCTTACGTATCTGCACATATTTTGATGTAGATTTGGCCAAACGATCAAATTGGAGCTAGCTGATATTTTGTGTAAAGTACAATTAATCAATTAATTAGTTCATTTTGTTTATTGTAAAAGTTATAGATTTATCCAACATTAGTTGAGACTTGATAGGGAACCCCAAAAAAACCAAAAAAAAAAAAAAAAAAAAATTTGAGAAGAAAGAAAAAGAGATGATGACTTGACTGGTGAATGGTGATGACTAGCTACCATGATTAATGATGGATGTAGTCCATTTTTTTAAAATAATAAATAAACAAAATAAATGTTGAGCTAATCTAATTTTTTGGGTAATTAAGACTCATCTAATCTTGCCTGCCATACAAATTTTTAACATTACTCATACTAATACGTACACGTTACCTATTTATAACTACGATGAAGTTCATACAAATAGATATGTGGTTTTCTTCCACAGTAGGTGGTCAAGTTTAGGTCAATTACCCTACCAATCATTCAACTATTCAAACCAATTTTAATTGTAACAATTTTTTTTGTCCCGCTTTGGGCTTCGTACTTAAATATAAAATATTGGAGGATTATCTTGGCTTCTTAATCCATTGTTAGATTAGATATATGTAATTGACAGGAGCTAGTAAGGATGAAAAAGATATTTGTCTAGGAAGTCATGAGACAAAAATACGTCAACAACAATTTCTGGATACTAATCTTGTCTTTTAAGTAAAATGGCGCTCATGAAAAGATTACACTTTCAGTCTTGTATTAATAGTTTAATATGTTAAATATTAGGTGAAAAATAATTTTATAAAAAGGTATTTTAAATGATGGGAACTCAATATATATGGCTCCCGCCTTAATTACTTTTGCTAACAAAGTGAACTGTTTTTGAAATGGACCCATAAAATACCTATAACACATGACCTAAAAATCTATACTATCATATTCCGAAAATATACAACTTGGATCACATTATATCACAATCACAATCTGATTTCAACTGGCTGAACCTTCATATCATGCAGACAATAACAACTATACGGTTCTCAAAACACAAGTATTTTAACAACATAAAGTCGTCTAGCTAATTAGTTTAACTCGATTTGAACAGGATAATTATTAGGTACAACTCAATACCTGGTGAAAATTGGAGTGGGATAGTGAAATATCCCGGATGAGTAAAGGTTTAGAGACGGGGTAAGATGATATACAAATTTGATATGATGTTATCTCCCGAAATGCGCCTTATAGGTCCAAAACAAATGGGGTATCCCCCAACAAAGAAGAATGTCTGCTTTTTAAACACCTAGCAATCTAAAGGGGGTGATTTTGATTATACAAATTTCATATGTTTGCACCTTTGAAAAAGATTTTTGAAATCAGGATAACTTTAAAGGTGACCCAAAATGGTGAACAAATTCCCCACTAATCTTAGTTTAGAATCCCATGTTGGCCAATCCTATCTTAGCATGATTGAAACGATATATCATGTCCTCCATGCAGTCAGAGTCTCTTAAACAAAAATTTCAAAATGTAATTATATGAACTGAGGAAAAAATGTTATCATCTGAGCGGTGAGGAAATAAAAACTTTTAAATTACAAGGTCGAAAATATAATTATCTACCTTACTAAAGAAAAATTCGACTAATCTGGCTAGCCGGAGGGTCGATTGACCACCTTGACCCCCTCCCCCCTAGTTCCGTCACTGAATCTCAGTGTACACAGGTGTCTATTTAAGAGTGGAGTTAGGGTTGTTTATATATGTTCAAGACACGTTTACGGAGAAAACAACTCATGCCATACATGTTAAACATACTTATATTCTTGTGATAGATATTGTCACAAACAAATTAACACGAAAGTGAGAGAGAGCATCAATTCCATATGTCTTCCAAAACATTTGATGAATAGTGTACAATCATCTCAATAAATTAGCTGGGTTCTGATCGATCACAATTCACAGAAAATTAGAAAATCGACCGTGTGTGGGGAGCTAATAACTAATAAGCTCTATAAGGTGTAGAGCTGATGGACTAAAAATCAGCACCATCGAAAGTGTCGAATTTTGGTGGGCCGTCTGGTTACCTGATCTCACATGTGAGGTTGGTAAAAGGCATCATCTCCCTATTATTGGTGTTTGCATCACACACACTCACACACATACTTGAGTAAAACGTTTGATATATTTTTATGGTCGATGTTTGTTTTGTGCCTTAAGTACTCATAACTCATCAACTCATTCATGGCTTTGTAAGTACATACATTATGGTGGTAGATTGACTGAGTCTCACAGTTTCATTATTTGTGCATCAATCCAGCCAGATTGTTGGAAGAACTTCAAGTTCTATTTTCTTTGTGGGATTTTTTTTTTCTTCTTTTTTTCTTGGTGGGTTTACTACTGTTTTCAGTGGTAGGAGACTTAAAAGTAAAGCCCTGTTTTTATTAAGATAGGTGTAATAAACTATGTTATTTAAAAAACAAGAAAAGAAAGAGGGGGCAAAGGGCAAGTCCTCTCGATGCAAATATTAACCAAGTGTTGAAGTCTTTATATATTCATTCCTTCTTTCCCTCCTTCCTTACAGTTCTTCATTTCTTCATCACAAAACCTCTCAATTTTCCTTTCTCTACACTTGTCTTTCTGCTTGTTTTTGTTTCTACCAGTGTTTTCTGGTGAACAAAGCTTGGAGGGATACCGGAAAAAATGCCGAGCAAGAAGCCGAAAATCGTGATAATTGGAGCTGGAATGGCTGGTATTACAGCTGCCAACAAGCTCTACAAATCTGCTGGCTTTAAGGATTTGTTTGAGCTTTGTGTTGTGGAAGGAGGGACAAGAATAGGTGGCAGGATTAACACCTCAGAGTTTGGTGGTGACAGGATTGAGATGGGTGCTACTTGGATCCATGGAATTAAAGGCAGCCCAATTCACAAGATTGCTCAAGATATCCATTCCCTGGAATCTGACCACCCATGGGAATGTATGGATTCTCTTGATGATCCAATCACCATTGCTGAAGGTGGGCATGAGTTGAGCCCATCTATCATTGACCCAATTTCCAATCTGTTCAAGAAACTCATGGATTTTGCTCAGGGAAAATCTGTTGAGGAAGATGATGATTCAGTACCAGACACTGAATTCAGCAAAGTCAACTTTGCCAAGCTTGCTGCTGCTAAATCTTCTGGCCCTGGGAAGGGAAACCTTGGAATTGGTTCTTACCTTAGAAAGGGCCTTGAGTCTTATTGGAATTCAGTGCATCAGCAAGAGCAAGAAGATGAAGGTAAACTGTTTGGTAATTGGACTAAAAGAGCACTCCAAGAAGCCATTTTTGCAATGCATGAAAACACACAGAGGACATACACTTCTGCAGGTGATTTGGATACACTGGATTACAATGCAGAGAGTGAGTATATTATGTTCCCTGGTGAAGAAGTAACCATTGCAAAAGGTTACTTGAGTGTTGTTGATTCTTTAGCTTCTGTTTTGCCTTCTGGCCTGATTCAATTAGGCCGAAAGGTCACGAAAATCGAATGGCAGCCAGCAGATAGTACTCCATCATCATCATCATCAATCCATAGAGTTTTTGAAAATGGGCATGGAACTAGGCCTGTTATCATACATTTCCTTGATGGATCAACCATGTCAGCAGATCATGTCATTGTTACTGTTTCACTGGGAGTTCTGAAGCAGGGGATTCGCCAAGAATCCGGCTTGTTCAATCCTCCACTTCCAAATTTCAAAACAGAAGCTATTACAAAGCTTGGATTTGGTGTAGTCAACAAGCTGTTCTTGCAATTAAGCCCAACAACACATGATCATGAAAGCAGCAAGATTCCCAAGAAGTTTCCAAGCTTGCAGTTGGTTTTCCACCAATCAGGCAACCCGAATTCAAAAAGTTCAAAAATCCCATGGTGGATGAGAAAGACAGCAACTTTAGCACCAATTTATAGCAATTCCAGTGTTCTTTTATCTTGGTTTGCAGGTGAAGAAGCTCTGCAGCTAGAATCCATGAATGATGATGATATCCTTGATGGGGTCTCCGCAACAGTGTCAAATTTATTGTCCAAATCAGGGAGCCAAATCAAATCAAACTCAAACTCCCATCAATTATGCAATGGGGATGCCAATTCTGAAGAGGGGTTACTTCCAAAATGTGTGAAATTTGACAAAATTTTGAAGAGCAGATGGGGGACCAATCCCCTGTTCTGGGGCTCCTACAGTTACGTTGCTGTTGGATCAAGTGGGGATGATTTGGACGCCATGGCAGAGCCATTGCCAAAGTTTAACAATTCGGTTTCAAGTTCATCATCATCATCTCCGCAGCTTCAAATTCTGTTTGCAGGGGAAGCAACACATAGAACTCATTATTCAACAACTCATGGTGCGTATTTTAGTGGTCTTAGGGAAGCCAATAGGCTTCTTCAACATTATAATTTTATTAGCAATGGTATATGATTATGAAAGTTGGTTTGCTATTTTAGAATTTAGGGCCTTTTTAGAAATGCTATTTTTCTTTCACTTATTAATGTGGAAAGTCTTCATATTTTTCTTTCACTCCTTTGGGGGAAATGAGAGTGCCATATTGAACTTATTATGTTAGTGATAGGGGAAGTATTGAAAGGGAGAGATGGGGACATTTCCAGATGTAGTGAACTATTGATTAATTAAAGATATTATTCGTTTTCACTTCTGTATATTTTTACTCTTTTTTTTTCTTTTTTATAAAAGAAAGAATTATTAAAGAGTCCCAATCCCACATCGGTATTGGAAGACGCTGAGTATGAATATATAAGATTCATACTCTTTTTTTTTCTTTTTTATAAAAGAAAGAATTATTAAAGAGTCCTAATCCCACATCGGTATTGGAAGATTCTGAGTATGAATATATAAGATTCATGGGCTACTCCCTTTATAACCAATTGGTTTCGTTGGGCTTTTTAGAGTACGAATGTCAGCGGGCTGGCTCTGATACCATATAGAAGCTCATGGGTTTTCGATTCAAAACCAATTCGTTATGAGGGGAATAGCCCATGGGTCTTATATATTGAGCACGTAGGTTTCCGATTCAAAACCAATTGGCTATGAGGGGAGTAGTCCATGAGACTTATATATTGAGCCCATGGATTTCCGAATGAGTTTCCGACTCAAAACCAATTGGCTATGAGGGGAGTAGCCCATGAGGCTTATATATTGAGCTCCATGAATTTCCGACTCAAAACCAATTGGCTATGAAAGGAGTAGCCCATAGGTCTTATATATTGATACTTAGAGTCTCCTAATACCATGTTAAGAGTCTCCTTTTGTTGATTGTTGATGATGAAGTGAAGTCTTTAGATCTTGAAAGCAAATTTAGCCGATTATGTTTTGGTTTTGAATATATTAAAAAAAGAAGAAAGCAAAAGATAAAGGAAGGAGCTTTGGATCTTATTGATGGTCCATCTATGTAGAGTTCTCTTTTGTAGTTTGGTCACAGCCTCACGGGACAGGATCCGAGAGACCCGGCTCTTATTCTCACAACAAAATATTATCAAATATTTGCTTGGACTTACTCTTTAATTTTTTGCCCCAAGCAAAACAAAAAAAGACAACTTTGTATATTCTTCCTTTAGGTAAAAAAGAAGGAACCTAGTTTTTTTTTTCTTCTTTACTGATAATATTATCTTTAGGGAATTCAACTTTCTGTTAAAGATACATATGCTTTGATTTCTGCATTCAACTCTTTAATATTTGGAAGAACATACTAAGTTAAGTGTCAAGGTGAAAAGCATTCAACGAAAGTTCAGCAAGTGTTTGACATATACGTACCATTCATGTAAAATGCTCTTTAAGAAATGTAATCCTTTTGATTTTCCTTAGTTTTTTTGGTTAAGACTATAAAGTATTGTGAGCGTGATTGACTTCATTGAAGGCACTTTTAAGTCATACTACATTTACACTAATTTTTTACCTTGATGCGAGACTCATAACTGTCGAGAGTAAAATATTTTTAGGTTTTAACTGAGACTAACGGACCGCTTTCTGAGCCTCTGAGGGGTAATCAACCCAACTTCACATCAGAAATGGATCATATGGCAACTTGAGAGATCAAGGTGGGGGAGGAGAGATCTGATATTCCTAGGAAATATAATGAGGAAATGCCAATTAAATCAAACAAGTGGTGAGGCTGGGGAGAAATGACAATTTTGTGAGCTGGAAGATGATCGAAAGTATTGATTCACATGAGGAAATTTTTTAAGAAACAAAATGTTAAGCAAAAAAAAAGGGGTCCCAGATTCTGTGCAACGATCTGCACAACTCAGCAATGGCTCAAAATGGCCCCCAAATAAACCCAAAATTAGTCAGAGCCATAACTATTTGGTTAGTAAGAGACGAAGGAAGAGATGCTCATGAACTGACTGATCAATCTCTATACGGGATTCTATCAGCTGAATTTTTTAATTAATTTTTTCTTTGTAGTTTAAAAATTTGATTATTTGTGATGGGGTGGTTTTTTTTTTCTGCGTTAGTTTTTCAAGCTACTAACTTTAATTCTTTCAACCACAAATTTTTAATTTGGACCATTTTACCTATGTTATTTTTTCAACTTGAATAAACTGACTAGAGAGAAAACTAAAAAAAAAAAAAAACGACCGACCGTGCAATCAAACCGTCCTGAGTTAACCCGGGATGGGTGGACCGCCGGCCGATTTGTTTGTCCGAACGGATTCATTGCCCGTCTCGAGTTGTCCACCCATTCCGAATTAACTCGGGACGGTTTCATTGCACGGTCGGTCGACCGAAACCGTCCCGAGTTAAGTCGGGACGGGTGCATTACCCATTCGGGCAAACAAGTGGGCGGGCGGTTCACCCATCCCGGGTTAATTCGGGACGGTTTGATTGCACGGTCGGTCGGTCCGATATAATGAACCGGTCCGGTCATGCCCATTTTTTTTAATTTTTAGATTTTTTGTTTTTTTCGTTCTTTTTTGTAATTTAAAAAATAGTAATATTTTTTATTTAAAAAAGTATAAAAATTAAAAAAAATATATCAATTGGATTCATTGCTATTTTTTTATTTTTAGATTTTTTTTTTTATTTTTTTAATTAAAAAATAGCTATATTTGTTATTTAGAAAGGTCTAAAAATTAAAAAAAATTATCAACCGAATTCATTACTATTTTTAAAATTTTTAGATTTTTTTTGTAATTAGTTAATCTAGTTTTTAGGTCATTAAAATCTTTATTCATTAAATTTATGAATAATTTATTATTTGAGTTATATTAAGTAAACTACTATTTTTGAGTTATATTACTATTTTTTAAATCTTTATTCTTCGTAGTACAAAAAATAGTTAATCTGTTTGCACATTTTTGTCACAATCTTTGTAGTACAGTTATTATTTTTTATATAAATGTATAATTATTATTTTTAACTAAAAATTATCTTAAAAATAATGATTGAAGTAAAATTTTATATTTTTATATCAATTCAAATAAATTAACTTAACGAATAATCTTTAATTTATTTTCAAATAAAAATTAATTACTTGTTTATTTTCAAGTAAATATAAAGTTAAGAGTTTAAGCACTAAAGTATAAATATTGTTAATAATATTTAAAGTACGAGGTATTCAACATGCAATGATACTGCGAATAAACTAGTATTAAAATAAAAATTAATACTTTGTTCGTTCTCACGTGAATCAGACCGGATGGCTTGCCCAATTCGGTTCGAGTAGTTTATTTTCTCTCTCTCTCTCTCCCCCTCTCCCTCTCTCTCCCCTTCAACTTGGTTTGGTCAAATAACAAGGACAAAATAGTCAAAATTAAAAACTTATGGCTGAAAGAACTAAAACTTAGTGACTGGAAAAATCCCCCTCTTTTTTCTTTTTTTTTTTTTTACATATTTGCAGGGTGTCCACCGTCGACAACAGTGACTAATCCCACTCGTTGAATTATAGGCACTTCAATGGGTGGAACAGACGGCCAAAGTATTTAAGATTACTTTATGTCCATGACAAAATTCGAACCCTCAATCTATGATTAGAGGAAGAAGAGTCCCCTCCACTTCACCACAATCACTTTGGTTGCAATCACTTTGGTTGTGATGGGGTGGTTCTGTTTGAGCCATACTACATTGGTCCCATTCCATGAATATAAAAACAGAATCTGAGACAGATTTGGCTCGACAGGCAGCTACCCTTTGCCTACCCTTATTCAATTATCATCGATTCTTTTGTTGGCCAAATCGGCCCCTTGGATTTTTTTGACAATGTAACGTACCTATGTAAGTTACTGCCAGAAGAACCGAGCTTAATTACGGTTCATGAATTTACGTCACACATTCTGATAATATGATTAAATCTCCACGGTCATGAGACCGTCAACCTGTAATCATGAAATTATATGGTCGGCTTTTTACTATGTGGAAAGGTGGAAGATAGACCATGTAATTTACCTCATGAAAACTTACATTTTTCTAACCATTGAAGGCTTTTCCCAAAGAAGAGTTTTATCAAATAGACCCGATCAAATCATTTTTAAAGAGTTTTTCTGACTGGTCGAGTGCAGGGAAATTCTAGCGATGTACAAATATTTATGTCACCAAAGGAATACAACTATCATTAACTACTTTTCAATGTAATAGACAGAATTGTAACGGTCCATCCATCCGGGACAGAGATATAATTAAGTTGATTAGGTCTTAATCAACTATAGTAGCATCAATAATGATGCCATTCATCCCAATCAGAGAAAATTCGATCATTAGTGGATTAGGCTAGTAGTCTCTTTTTAGGTCATCCTAGAATCATGAACTATTATTTCCCTGGTTACATCCTACACTTAAAAGAAAAGGGTAACGCTGTGGGGTCTTCGGATTTTTCTTCAACTCTGGAATGAGTTAAAATTCTTAATCATGTTTATCGCTCCCGACATATTTAAAATACTCGTTTCGTTTCAAAATAAGAATTCTGTTCGTTGTAAACACATATGTCAATAAATATCTAGAAATTTGAAGAAAAGAGAACCTTGTAATTTGAGTTGTAATTTCAAACTTATAACTAAACCATCTTGGGTAAAGTCCAGTTAGAATTTGGTGCTCACAAAAGATAATAATTTATAGAGTTCAAATTTATTTCAGTAGGGTTCTTGTTGGAGCTTGAAGTTTGATTTTGTGTATTTTGCAACTTACACATTAGTTACGAGATGGAACAACAATAGTGTAATACTTTCATCAATAATAGACATGTCTCTACTAAATATGGAAATAGTTAGATTAAAAAGGCAAACACAAAAAAATGAGACTTGTGGTTTGTCCTTTTATTTTCTCTTAAAAGTTAACGAAAAAAAGATGTTGTCGACTAATACTTTCAACATTTCCTCTCCAGTAAAATTTCGAAACGTAGATTTTTGGGGCTTTTTCTGAATTAATGTTAATCAATTTATTTATTTTATGGGATTTCAACTGGTAATAGCGGCGGGGTTTAATTTTTTTTTTTCCCTTAATTATGAAGCCTTTACAAAAAGATCCACATCTCTTTTACACAATACCGTTGAAATCGTTCAACCCATTGTATTCATTTAGCTTATAATATTCGGACTTTTTTTTTTTTTGGTTCATCGCTAGATCAGACTATAAAATATACGACCTGATCAAGTTCATATCACACAAAACTAACATTATTATTTTTTATTTAATGTAGGCTGGATTGGAATCCTCCTTTTTTTTTCCCCAATAATTATTTGTTGATCCTGCAGCTCGGACCCCTTTAGACAAGGTCTCTTGTTTTTCCTCTGTTTTTGTGTGTGTGTGTTCAACACCCCCCTTCTTTACTCTCTATTTGATTCAACAAGTAGGGTTCGAAAACAAAACCGGCAATGTACGAGTTCTTGGCAGATTGAATAGTCATATCCAAAGAGCTGTTTATGAAGACTCTCCATTATTGTAATAATAATAAAGGGTAAAGTGTTGCCATTCTCTCCCAAGAAAAAGGAAAAAAAGAAAATTATAAAAACCACCTATTTGAAATGGTCCACTTGATGTCCTCTTTCTCGACCTCATATGAATTTCAATCACTCTTTGATGATTGTACATAAAAAATAAATCAGAAAAGAAGATCGGCCACCCCCACCTTTTTGTTTTGATTCACCAAATTTAATCATATAAGCAAACAAACTTGATCTCTATTCTCAACAAAACCCTTCCAATTAGCTGCAGCAAAATGGCTAATCAAACATATAAACTTCATCGAACTTTGTCGTTTTTCTTCACTAATCCATCGACATTATCGATCGATTGATGACAATTAATCATAATGTTTCTTCTTTGGGTGAATATTACAGTAATCAATTACCAGAAAGGTGAAATATATATATATATATATATATATATATCCTGGACGAAATGTAAATCATATTAATTTTTACGAATGTTCGAGCTAGTTAAGTTAATGGCGGGTCTTCTTTACATTGATTACCGTGATTAATTAAACGACATTTTATCTAGATGATGATTAACACTTTTTTTTAGTCTCTCTTTTAATTTTGTTCTAGACATGGAGAATGATGATTACATTTATAAAGAAAGTAATCAAAGTTATCTTTTCTTAGGTTGTAAGCATTGCGCCTAGCTAATTCCTTTTAGTAATCAAACCTTGGCCAAAATGCAAAATCTCCCAATGGGAGCGTGACAAAGTTTGGAACTTAGAACACTAGATATATAAACATTAAACTCATCTTTTTCTTGTCAATAAAGTACTAGCACGCTTTGGATTATTGATTCTTAGGTTGAATCTTAATGCCAGGCGGGAATCAAACTCATGAGGGAGCGCGAGATCAAAACGACATCTGGATGGATGAATGTGGGAAAGGGGGATAGCAAATTAGATCTCAAAGTGATCGAGTCATGATTATTATTTTGGTTTTTATCTCAAATTTCGAATTGAATGATGTACTCATTCATGAATTTATGATCCCTTTCACGAAAGAAACTAGGTTAATGACAAAAAGGTCCCGTAGTAAAGTTACATAAAAGACCTAATTGTTTAGTCAAATATAAAAACGTCCCTTGATTAATGAAACTTGGAGGCCAACGAACAAGTCAAGTGCAATCATAATAGATTGCTAATTGACGAAGCCTGGAATTGCACTCCCGGCTTAACCGTGAAACTCCGATTAGGGTTACCTGTAAAACAGAGCCTCGAGAGTCTTTCGATGGTAGACACTCCAATACTTAAGTCAGAAAATAGGGTTATGAAGAAATATGTGTATGCGAATTGGTGCTAAAGATAACGTACCTTAATTATGGAGTAATCATCCCTATTTATAGACATAGGAGATGTCCGAATCTTACTAAGTTTAGTATTCTTGCACCGTCTCTACAGAGTCTGTTGGACCCTGGACTCGGTGAATGAGCCGGTCCAAGACAGGTGGTGGATATAGACTCGTCAAGTGTCCCTGTCAAGTATTAGTCATATGAAATAAACAAAACTTGATACAAAGTAATTCTAACCTGGACTCGGCCCAAGTTAAATGGACAAGTTTCGGCCCATACTGCATCGAGCAGGCCTGATGGTATAGTTCGCAGGCCAGGATCCAATTTGAGGAGGTGACCCGCTTCGGAATCCCGCCCAAAAGATTCAATCGCGCATAGTAAGTGGATACGTTTACCAAACGATGGCTCTGCCCCTTGAACTCCGCCCAAACTGTCAAGACATGGGAAAAATTTGCTTATATCAAGGAGAAAACCAAGAGCCTTTCTTTCCTCTCCTCTTTTCAAAATTCTGAATCTGAAAACGGAGAAGTGACTCTTCTGCCCCTATGCATCATCCTCCACTGCTCAGTTGCTTGTTCTGCCGCCGGAAATTTTAGCATCTGCTATGACTGAGAAAACCCAACATCTTAGGCGGATATCATTCAAAAGATCAACCTCATCCCCTAATAAAAGTGAGTCCTTCAACCCTCTTGTTATTAACGACTGCTTTTATCTTTATTTGTCCTGAATCTCATTGTCTTAGCATATATTGTGGTAGATATGGTTGCAAAAAATGTTTCTGACTTCGTTTCCACCATAGATTCTGCCTCGAAAGCTAAGATAGTGGCTGAAAAATATAACTTCCCAGTAGATCTAGAATATCGAGCCCCCATAGTAAATAAAAAAGCTAACACTCCACCAGAGGGAAAAATTACTATTTACGACCGACATATGTTTTTAGGGCTTAGATTCTCCCTTTTTCCTTTGTTTGGAGCAATAGTTCAACGTTAGAAGATTCCACTTGCTCGATTCACCCCCAAACCTAATATCAGTTGTTCTCGGATTCGTGAGACTTTGTGAGTTAGTGAAAGTAAAGCCTCGACTACTCGTATGGAGGTATTTTTTCAAGGTATATGTTCCCTCGACCAAGTTCATGGACTAGTACAATGTTAAGAGAAATCCGAAATCGAAGGCAATACAAATAGTGGAACTTTTCGATGGTGCCCCAGTGTGGAAACTCAATTATTTGTTTGTAAAGGCACCTGAGAACTTCTGTATGGCCTAGGATTATCGTGAATCTCACGGACTAGGCATGATAGCCGATGACTAGACCAGGTTAGACAGAGCCAAAATCGAGAAATATAGAGTCGATATCAATGTCATGGAAACCTTCAAGAAGTTTATCCACTGGACAGAAGTTAAGCACTACATTCCTCCGATTCATGTCGAGGATAAGAAAGGTACTAACTTCTCTGTTTATTTCTGTTGTCTTAGGTCATGTCATCGAACAGAAATACCATTGGGTTGTTTGGTGACTCCAAGATTTTTGATGTTAAAACCTCAGATGATGAAGGATCCTCAACAAAAGTCGGCAAGAAGAGGAAGGTAAAAAAGCAGGTTAAAGGGTCAGACGCGGGAGCAAAGACGAAAAAGAGCAAGCAAGTCCCCCATGTTGTGAAGGAAGGCTTGATCAAGAAGGAAGTCACTCCACAAAAGACAATTCTTTCGATTCTCGAGACAGGCAAAGAGAATCTCGAGAACCCAACCCCCGACGCGCACCTGGCGACAGAGTTGGATCAAGAGTGGTTCTCAGGACCCAAGCCCTCACTGGAGAAGAAGAAGAACACCGTCAAGGATACTGACATCTCCCCTAGGTCATCGACTTACACTGCAGCAGCTGTTGTATACCACTTTGGGGATGTCAGAATCGAGTGCCCAATACTGGAAGAAAACGCTGCAGCGATGACCGAGAAAGATACTCTAAAGCTGGTAAGTGTTGCATTCAACCTGGTTTAATATAGTCTATGCTTTCTTGGTAATTTATTGGAATGTCTTGCGGTGGCTTTGACAGATGAGTACCTCCATGATAAGTTTTTTTGCTTCGCGAGAAGAGACTGAAAGAAGAGTAGCCAGGCTGGAGCTCGAGAAGAAGTATATCGAGCAGAAGAAGGCGATTCAGGAGGAATCCCTGAAAAAGGAACATCTGGTACTTGCCGCAAAGGAGAAAGAAATAGCCACCCTTCGATCGAGTTACAACGAGTTGGAAGCCAAGATGAGAGAATACAGGGAAACCTATATTTCTAAGACAGAGTTGCACCAATGGCTAGTTGCCTTCTGGGCGAATGTTGCCTGCTGGCGGAATGGCCAATGTAATGGTGGGTATTAGTGAAGCTCCCATATCATTGGGTGGTCATGGTGTAGCTATTGCCGCTCTCGAAAGAATGGAGGCAGGGAGGACCATTAATGCAGGATGGCTGCAGCAATTTATAAGGAAAGATCCTTGAAGAGCACTGCATGAACGGATGAAAAATGGGCTACTGCATCTCTTCATTGAGCAGCTTCCTCTGTTCAACGCTCTATGTGTCACTATCCTCCAGATGGGTTCTCCGAAAGAAATCACTTCCTTTCCTGGTGATGCCCCCACAGACTTGTTTTGCGAACTAGGTGAAGAAATGCGAGTGCCAGACCTCCCCCGTGATTTTATCGGGGTCGAGGTTGTTTCCGATGACAACTCCTCGGAAGAGGCTAACGATGGTGGCGACAAAGAGAAAGAGCTGGAGGTCGAGAAGGAAACTAGATCAACCCAAACTCCACTCGAGGAGACTAACGAGAATCAGTCGATCAAGCCTCCAAACCAAGATACTGTATGATAATTTCTTTTGTAATAAGGTTTCTGTTGGGGTTGTAGATCCCGTTTGTAGTAATTTTGAACAAATCCTTGCTTAATTTGATCTTTGGCCTTTTGAAGTATTTGACTCGTTTTTACTGATCATACTAGGAATCATACTTTGTTCATCAGGTACGCTTGATGATCCTAGATGAAAACCAAGCCAAGAACTTTCCTATGTATGCTATGGTTTCATCAGCAATGAGGAAATCGGGGAACATCACAATATCTCCATAATGAAGACTCTCGAGAAAGAGATCGTAGATGTCGTCCAAGCATACAGCGTACAGATACACTCCCGCCTGGTACCGCGCTTCAGGCAAAAGGAAGAAGAGTATCGGTGTAACCTCCATAAATATTATCTCAATTTCCAAGATTCCTTGATACTAGAGACGAATGTGAGCGAGAAAATGGCTCGATTGAAGAAAGAGAATGCCCAACTGAAACGTCGTGAAGGGATCATGGTATCTCTGTGGTTCCTCGAGAAATTTGACATCCTTTCTCTCGTTGAGAGGCATATACAAGTTAGGATAGAACGTTTCATTGCCGCAATAGACCTGCTGAAGAAGAGAAGCAAGGAAGCCGAGTTTTACTCAAAGCAGTGTGCCATTTTGCAGAACATTAATTTTGGTGGACCGGGAGATTCCACTTCCTATTCTCGAGGACCTGGATGAAGATGGCGAAGTCAAAGAGAGGAAGGCCGCCGAGGAGTACCTGCTGCGGTTGAATCTATTGGGCGGGATTACGAAGCGGGTCACCTCCTCGAATCAGATCCTGACCCGCGAACTATACCATCAGGCCTGCTCGATGCAGTACGGGCCGAGCTTGTCCAATTAACTTGGGCCGAGTCCAGGTTAGAATTACTTTGTGTCAAGTTTTATTTATTTCATATGACTAATACTTGACAGGGGCAATTGACGAGTCCATATCCACCACCTGTCTTGGACCGGCCCATTCACCGAGTCCATGGTCCAACCGACTCTGTAGAGGCGGTGCAAGAGTACTAAACCTAGTAAGATTTGGACATCTCCTAGGTCTATAAATAGAGATGATTACTCCATAATTGAGGTACGCTATCTCTAACACCAATTCTCATACACATATTTCTTCATATCCCTATTTTCTGACTTAAGCATCGGAGTGTCTACCCTCGGGAGACTCCCGAGGGTAGACACTCCGATGTTTAAGTCAGAAAATAGGGATATCCGAATCTTACTAGGTTTAGTACTCTTGCACCGCCTCTACAGAGTCAGTTGGACCCTAGACTCGGTGAATGGGCCGGTACAAGACAGGTGGTGGATATGGACTCGTCACTAATTTCATATTAATTCTTAGTTTTGGGTTTCTAAAATGTTAATGCAGGATATAAGAATGTTTCCATGCACACACAAAGTTTTGGGTTTCAGATTAACTCTTATTATCAGGTTTCTCATATTATATTAGCATCTGGCCATCCTAATAAAAAAAAAAGAACAATTTAATAATTAACCAATCGATCAAGGGTTATATGATATTTTACCAAATAGTAAGGCCTTTTTTGACATTTAGCCATACATTAGGGGTATTTTCACATTAACCCAAGGAAAAGGCCATCACAAAGTGCCATGTTCATGCAAGGAGAAACAAATATTTAAATAGTATTCTTTTATCTCAAGACGTGAATGAAACTATCTTATTTCATTGATACGTTTTAATAGTGTGGTAAATGAAACAGAAGATCTCTACGGAAATCCAACGACACGCCATATTATAGGCGCATTGCGTGTGTTTTGTCTTTTGAGGTGGTGTTGTATCATATATGTCAAAATCTTCTTTGAAATGAAAATAAGACACAATAATTTGACAAAGAATCCCATGATCAGTTTACTGTGAAAAATTATCGATGTGCTGAAATCTTACTTGTTCATTTCTTTTGCGTCAAACCAATGGACTGCAATGAAATGGAACTACTCTAGTCATCAATGTAGTTACCACATATGTTGTAATGTAGTTGGCCAGATTTCTGATTCGCAAATCTTTAGATTTAGTTCATGATACAAACGAGAAGAACCTTTCTTTATTGGACAAAGTGACGAAGAACTTTCCCCAATTACTAATAAGCCAATGACATTTATTTGACCCTCACCCAATCAAAAAAAAAGAACAATATTAACATAACCTAATAAAGAATGTTATCGTTAATCAAAACCTTTCTAAAAGCACAAATGAAAAAAAAAACAAAAAAAAAGTGACCCTTTAACAAGTACGTAATAGATTGCACACCACATGACTTAAATAATATTGCGGGAGGAATCTTAGAGGTACAATCATAGTGATGAGACAACAAAAAAGTTAAGTATATATGGGGTTAAAATATAAAAGGCCCTTAATTTGCTTCTTTTCTTGATTTAATTATCCACTTCTTTTTTTTTTTTTTGTAAAGCATCATCATCGTGGTCCTTCTTAGTTATCAACTACCGATCACAACTATTGAATTTAGTTAGAGGAATGATAGAAGATTAAAATATTTCAATGAAATAGTTCATATATATCCAATGTAAAATATGCAAAATTACAAAATAATGAATTGTATAAACAAATCAATAAGTTTACGAAGTTGACAGAACGGACATTTTCAGTTAAATAGACTAAAATGTTAAAAATTGGAGATAGAATTCGATCATTTATGCTTTGTTATAAGAGATTTTTTGTAATTATTATTGTCGATTTGATTTACAAATTAAGCTGATTGATTTACAAGTTAAGCTAATTGCGGGTCTTCTCGTCGACGTTGATGATCGTAATTACTAGTAAAATGTTATTTAAATGATTCTAGACTTGAAAATTATTATTGATTACATTGCTACAAAAAGTAATGAAAGGTAACTTTGTTTAGGTTGTAAGCATTGCGCCTAATTCCTTAAACTGCTCTGGTATAATATTCAAGCCTTTGGCCATGCAGTATCCCAATGGGAAGGTGCCAAAGTTCGAAATTAGCACACAGATATACTCACTAAACTCGTCTTTTCTCCTTTTTAATAATACTAATAATAAAAAAGGATCCTCCTTTTCTTGTCAATAAAGTATACCACAAATGAAACTCGGGGAGCTTGAGATTAAACGACATCTGGACGGGGGAGCTAATTGGGCTCAAAGTGATCAAGTCATGATTATTGTTTTTGTTTGAGTCCTCCAATTACCTGATTAGCTCCTTTCCAATGTATAAGCCCATGGAGTTGGGAAAACAAAAAACTATTCTTTTCTCGCAACACATGAATCATGAAAATACACTATTTCATTAATACGTAACACATATACATACAGCAAATAAAACAGAAGATCTTAAAAAAAAGTCCAATAACGCACCATATTATAGGTGCATTGTGTTTGTCCTTCCGGCACTTTTTTTTTTTTTTTTCATATTATGGGGTGTCCATCGTCGGCAAGACTAATCCCTCTCATTCATGATAGGCACCTCGATGGGTAGGAGAGCTGGTCAAAGGATTTAATGTTACTCTATTCCCATGGCGAGGTTCGAACCATTAACCTATAATCTGCGTATTTGTTGAGCGACAAACCAATAGACTGCCATCCAAACAAAACATGAAAAAAAAAAAAAGGACTATAAACATTAAGCCAATAAACAATCTTTGAGATACAATCATGATTATGAGACAACAGAAAAGTTAACCTTATAGGCGTAATTTTGAAAGGCCCCTTAATTTGCTTTGATTTTTCTTGATTTTTGGCAAAGCATGATCATCGTGGTCCTGCCTAATGTATGACTTAAATGTTGATCCCAAAAAGGAACACTTGCTGTAAGAATAAAGGACAATGTATTTTTCATCCGTCTTAAAGTATTTATACTATTTACTATTTAAATTTTCATTTCTAATTAATTTAAGTTAAAAATAAAAATTTAAAACCGTCAATCATTTTGTGAAGGAGGGAATACATGGTTTTTGTATATTTGGTGTGTGTTTTGAGCAATTTCAAATGTATGATTTCCTCTTTCTATGATTTTCAGCTGTCCACTTATTTTAACAAAACAATGAAATAATTCTAAGTAGACAAATATACTCCCTTCGTCCCGCAATTAGTGTCAAGTTTAGAGTTTTATTTTTAGTTTAAATTATACAACTAAAAGTGAAAATTCAAAGTGTACAATAATTTTAGAACAAAGGAAGTACAGGATGCTCGATTCAGGTGAACTCTTTCCAAAACAGAGGTCTCCTAATAAGCTCTGTAACACACAACGGATTTGAGACCTAAAATAAAGCAGGACAAGCTCTTTAATATTTGATTCCAACATGCAATTGCCTTTATCATACACATTTAGTTTTCACAAAGGAAAGATTAACGACTAAAATTGAACTTTTACTCGTACCCTTGGACGTTTTTGAAGGGAAACAAATATGTAAAAGTAAATCAACGGCAATTTTCCTAAAACAACCGGTCAATTCTTCAAATCCTACATGACTCTTTTCATTGCCAACCACATAAGGAGATTAGACTTAAAGCCCATGTTCCCAAAAGAGACCCATTTTTTTCTTTAGATTTTGTAGAGCCCAAACAACGGACTTAAGGCACAAGCCCAAGACATAAGGCCGTTTTTGCGGGAAGCTGATATCTGCTGTCTTCTACGAACCTGATCGGCAATCAGTCGGCCTTCTCGGCGGCGCACCGGCACGGCCACCGAGCACAATGCCGTCAATGTCTGAAATCACTTCTCTGTTCACAACGCTAGCATCGAATCTTCAAACCCTAGACCTAAACTCCAGGACTGTCGATGATAAAGACGTCACCCTCGCCATTTCCAACCTAAATCGAACTCTGAACTTGAGCGAAACTCAACCTAGGTTGAGGGTTTTGGACACCGCTCTATCTCTCATGTGCTTCAAGGCTCCTGAGGTCTCCGGGAAATTTTCTCAATTTCATCATTTTACTTGTGTTTCGCGTTCTTGTTTTCCTAAATTTCCTAAAAAAAAAATGGTGTTTTTGTTTCGATGTAGGTTTTCCAATCGGTGCTTGAGCACACGGTGAAGACGATTCTGGCAGTTCTTTCGTCTTCTGTTGAATGTAAGGTCTTGAGGGTCCGGGATAAGGAAATTTTACGCGCTGGAGGATCATTTTCTCCTCAGGATTCTTTGGAAGTAATGGATATGTGTGTTCATATATTGGAAAGATTGGAAGGACATCGAGGTAACTATGGGATTACTTTTGTTGCGTTAGATTGAATAGATTGTGTTCATTCTGTCAGTTTCTGCATTTAAAATTCTTGCAATTCATAAGAAGTAGCTTATTTATTGAGATGAACTCGGAAAAAAATTCTTGCTTTATGATTGAATTGAAACTGCTGGCATTTTCAACATGATTGATAGGAACAATATTTACATTTTTCTTTTTTAGGTATATAGAACTAAGGGTTTAGCCCCTTCTGTTTTCTCTCGTTTTGGTCTTTGACGCATGCTGTAGTTTATTCATTGGAGAAACTTGATTAGCCGAATTTGATTTTAAGAGTATGTATAAATGTTCACATTTTCTTCTTTTTTTTTTTTCTTTTGTAGGAGATCTTTCTCCTTCAATAGCTCATGCTGTTTTAAGAGTAGCTGTACTGGCATCACACTTTCATCATACCATGGTACCATGTGCTGTTCTTGATGGTCATTCATTTGATGGATGGAAAAGTTCTGTTCACAAGCTACTTATCCATGTGCCAAAAGAAGTTAGTTTTATGAGTACAGAAATTCCAGAAAGGTGTGTTGGGTCGATGACCATGTGTTCATGTTCATTTTACTCGGCTCACATTCTGTCAAGAATCAACCGTAACTCTTACATTGAAGGCAATTCGAGTAGTTTTTCAAAGGATTTGCTTCTATGGTGTATATATTGTACATGATTTTCATCTTCTTCACTACCTGAAACTTTGCAGGTTGCTCTTCTGGTATCTTGATCCCACCATCTTACGGCATGATCTTTCTCAAATTCTGAAAGAGGCGAATAAAAGATACTTCCTCCGTCTGAGAATTGAATTTTATGAAAGGATAGAATGGCGTTCCATCTTGATATGCTTGACTCTTGCTCCTGCAATGTTCATTGAGGCAAGGGCCCTCTTGCATAGTTGGTTTCTATTGACGTATGTTCCTACTCGTTAATTTAGTTTAGCCTTCGACATTAAATAGCCTAGATATCTAATCATTGGATTTGAAGTTATAGCAGATAGGGGCTAGTAGTTTTTTTTTTTTCTCCGCTGGTGAATTGTATATCTTTGCTGATTTTTTATTTGCTGTTGTCCCTAATGCGGTTGCTAGCTTTGAGCATTTCTCTAGAAACTATTTTTCTTTTCGCAAAGTATCAGCTCATCTACCCCTTCACTTACCAGGTCGGATTCTGTTTCAGGGGTTTGGCTAATGTGTTGGAACTACAAGCAGCGATGGTCTTGTTGGTGCTAGACATAATCTTGAGGCCGATGTGGTGGGGTTTATCAATGGAGACAAGTTCAAAGTTGCCTTTTTCTCATGCATATTTCCCATTTCAGCAAAACTTAATTAGAATTCTGGCTGGACCATTGTCATGGGAAAATTTTCTGCCTTTAGCTGACAAAATAACTTCTCATGCCAGAAGCGACCATAACAGAATATCTGAACCAGGCAGGGCAAATGCTGATTTGGTGGACCATTATTCTCCATGGTAATTTCAATTATATGCTGGGAGTATCGCTTTTCTTGATTGGCTCTCCTTGTGCATGTAATTTCAATTATAATTTTTTTTGCTTCTGTTTAACAGGTCAATTGCTATGAATTTTCCTCACTGGTTCTGTTTTGCCACATTATTGCTCTTTTACTCCCCAAACGTTGAAGGGAGTTTCCAGTTAAAATACAACACTGGTTTAGTTGAATCTGATAAATTGTACAAGGAAGAACTTCCATATTCTGGTTCAGCCGCAAAATTTATTGCATGGATTGTGAACCCTGCTACTGATCCTTATCAGGATTTATTTGTTGATTATTTGGTGGAAGTATCAGCTTTATGGACTTCCAAGCGATCTGGAACAGTCAATCTTGGTCAGGCGTCTAGGGTCTACAAGGAAGCCTGTAATTTGAAATCGAACAGTCTTGAGGGCATAACCCATGTGTTGTTTGACAGCCATAAAATCTGGCTCTGGCTCAATGCATTTCAAGACAAGTATTTTAGATGTTCCAGATCTGCTAGCTGGTTCGCATCAAGTTCAGCGCATACGAACAAAGGAGAGGGCAGTTGGACAAGTAGGTTAGTCAGAAAGATTCCTTTAGGCATTTTGTTTGGGTACCTAAGTTCTATAGATCAAGCAGGATGTGAATTACTTCTGCACTATGCTACAACTGGAACTGTCTTCCAGTTGAGAAAAACACAAGTTGCTGGATTGAAGCCTCAAGGAAGCAGCCGTGCGTGGCAAGAATCATTGTGTAAATGGAGTGAAACATGTAGCATAGAAGAAGCTATATCAGGAGCCCGGGTTGTCTTTGATCTCACTGATGTAATTCAGGAAATGTCAATATCTTTGTTGGAAAATGAAGAGAGTAGCAGAGAATTCCTTCGCAACGTGAAATTAAAGGTTGGAAAATTTTTGCTCAAGTGTGTGAACAGGCTTCTCCAAGTTGATGATGATGAAGCTAGACATCATATATTTGGGGATCTCCACCGTAGTTTACGCCATTGGGGACGCCAAGGACACGATGTCTTTCAAGATTTCAAGGAACTGGATGATATCATTATGAAGTTAGACGTGCGTAAGTAAAGGGATCCTATAATGCGGACAGAATTTCATCTGTCAAAAGAAGTATGAGCCTAACTATGTCGATTGCTTGCTAAATGTACAAATTTTGGTCTTGACATTATCCTCTTTTTTGGACTCGCTCTAGATATGTGGCCTCTATGCACTGATTAGTCCCTAAAATTTCATTACCCTTTTTGAAATGAACTTTGTATATGTATTGGTATATAAGCCATGTGCATCTCTCTATATGTATGGGTATGAGGCATTTGCATATAATTTACTGAATGTAGTAATTTACTGAACGAGTTGCAGTTAGAGCATATGTTCTAATCTCTTAGATATCAGTATTTCTTTTTGCGTAGGACAATAATCATTAGTTCTTCAGTTCTTCTGTTTGCACCAATCAACTCTTTTGGATGGGATCTTCAATTCTTCCTAGTAACTAGTAATCAAACATAAGGAAAAGGGCAAAGTACCTTGGCATTTAGGGTAAAGGTAAGAGTTGTATTTTCTTCCAAAATCCCCTTGGATATATCTGCAGGATGGTAAGGAAATAATTTGATCAGCAGTGTATATATGAAGTAAGTTAATCTGTATTTGTCATATCACTCTAAGTCGTTTGTTTCCAACGTTAGTAATGTTTTTCTCCATTGAGATTTTCTCAGAGAGTTTGTTTTCTAATAATTATTATCAGTTTTGCTAATATGAGTACCGATACAAAAAATAGCCTCAAGAGCAAATTATGAGTGTTCTTCAAAAAAAAATTTGGAAGAATACTAATAATCTGCTTTGAAGGCGAATATTTGCTATGGCAATATCAGCAGCCTTTTTATTTATTCATTATATTTCCTTTATTCCTTCCTCGTTTGAATGAATGTATGTCAGCCTCGACATCTTTTGTCAAATGCTCTTTTCGTTCGAATATGAAGAGGGCGACAGAGACTTCCTTCTCATCCTGAAATTGAAGGAAGGAAAATATTTGCTCAAGTGCGGCGATTGGCTTCTCCAACTTGATTGATGGTGAAGTTAAGACATCTAATGTTTGGGGATCTTTTCAGTAGTTAAGTTCATTGGGAGGCACTGAGGACAAGATGTCTTTCAGATTACAAAGGAACTGGAAGATATCATTATGAAGTAGAAGACGCGCATAAGTAGGAGATTGTGTAAGGCAGACGCAGTTTCATCTGTCAACAGAAGAATGAGCCTATGTAGATTACTTGTACAGATATCATATATCCAAATTAAATGCGCAATTTGAGTTGTAACATTATCCTTTTCTGTTTCACTCGATTAGATATGTGGTATCAAATCTGATGAATGTCATTGTCTTGTTCACTGCAATTTGATTGATTTCTTTCCAAAGAGAAGAGCTTAGTTCTGGATTGAATGCTGTAAATATTTTGCTTTAAGCCTTGTGTATCTTTCTTGTTTCTAGCGCATATTAAAAGAAGTAAAGAACTTCAGTTCTGATGGATAACAGCTGATAACAGTACATGATATTTGATAGGGGTAAAAAGATGATACTGCTTTGATGAGATTATATAAAAACACCAATCGAATTGCCGAATTGGTGTGAGATATGTATACAAGAGATTTTTCTGTTTATTATGAAACCTACCAAGCTATATATAGTAAACCTCAACCACAATGAGGGCTGACCTGAGCTGAGAGGAGCCTATTTACAATTGCCTTGGGGTTGTGTATCATTGACAGTGAATTGCGACTATACAATGTTTATCCTTTTCGACCAAATTGCTAATGGTTTGTGAATCAGGCTCTTGACCTTGTAGCCACCCTAATCCAATATGGATCACCACCCATTTCTTCGAACACGACCAGGTAGTTTTGACCGCCGGGGTTCAGCCAGGAACGAGGAACATGATACCTGAAATTTAGTTGGTGTCGAGTCAACAAATTGAATAGTAGAGTTCATATTCAACTGGTAGAAGTTGTAACTACTATTACCATCTCTGTGAAGGCTCTCCGCAGTATAACTGGCATTTCGTTGCTGAATACTGCCCTGCATAATTACATTTCTCGCAGTTGCCTTGAGCTGTGTATGCAGGAAAGTATCGTCCAATGCTACGACCATTCACCCATATTTGACCTTTACCCATGGATACCATATCCAGAGCTACTGGATCATTTCCGGCCGGTGTGGGGAAAGTGGTCTGAAAAAAAAATGGACATTGTTTGAGTTAATAAAACAGCCAACCAGGATGTTTAGCACGATTTTGATGAAAGCAACAGTGTTGGTTTTGACCACTTGAACCACATTAGACGAGAAAGAAAAGTTACCTTGTACCACGTCAGGGGCTGCTTGAAAGCTACTGAATTTCCTTGTATCCATTCCACCGAGGAACTTCCACTGAGAGTATTGAGGCCTAGGGATTCACCATATACACCAACCTGTCAATGAACCGCCAATCAAGCGTTAGCCAACTATCTCCACCTTCTCTGATAATCTTATAGAAGTAAACTCCAAAAAAGAGCATGATCATTTGGGAATTATGCCGGTTGTCACAGAAATTATCTTTTTCAACATTTCCAGGTCATTATTCCAGATAAATTTCAAATCTTTTCAAGTAACCTTGTAATTCCAATTCTGCTTTGTCAAATCTCTTGTCCCTGCGTTGAAACCGTCCAAAGTTACTGGACCGAGAACACCTGTGTTGTACCGCTCAAAATGCGTGCCAACATTCTGAAATATGAATAGTATTCAATATTCTGCGTAGAACCAAGGGATTTGAAAAGAATTTGGACATTATCAAATGCTAACTAACCGCAAGACCAACTGCAACGCTAAGTATAGCTATCTTGTTGACGCCGGCATTCAATTTCACATTTTTACTGAATGTGGGGAATTTAAAATTGGGACTCTCTAGTGTTCCATAAGCGGTTCCTGCCAATAGACAAGTGAAAAATCAGACAAGGAGCATGAGAAAAAATTTCAAAGTTGGAATTACCAAAAGTCAGGATCGGGTTTTGAGATTATACGTACCCCAAAGTCCACCGTTGACGAAAACATGCATTACATGGCCAGCTGATTGGACTGTGAGCTTAGGCCAATATCCACTCTTCAGGAATCCCTCATCGGCTGCAACATTTACACTGCAGATAAAAGTCCAGATTTAGAGGGGTTCAATATCTAGAGAAGGCCAAAGTGTATATGCTCTCCTCCAGCCAAAAGCAGTTTCAATGGCAAAGTGCATATCAGTAAGTCGTGTTCACAGTGGAGATACACTTACTCTGTCAAGTACCACAAGTAGTCCGAGTTATCCCAGGTTAAACCAATTTGCTCCCACAATCCATTCTTTGAGAATGTATCTCTATCATCAGCAGAAGGCATCCCTTCAATGTGTGACTGCCATGATAGTGGACCACCTAATGGCGTAAACTTTGGCCATGTGGTTGGGACATTATTAAGCTGCAAAGAGCCAAAGCGAAACTCATTCTTGTATTAAAAAAAAAAGTAGTTTTACCCACATGGAGTGGAATAAAGTACCAGTAGAAACATGTTGGATGTATAGACAAATAGTAAATTCTTTTTTCCTGACTAACTGGAGAATGAAATTTTGGTTCGAGTAAGCAAGGTTCTTTCTTACTGTTGCAGTATTGTAAACTACAGTCTTGCAGTCTGGGAGTATGCTGATAGACCAAGGTGGCAGATCGTACTGCACATTGCGGAAGGTTATTTTGGCTGAATATGTTGGATCATAGTTGGAAAGAAATGCAGCACAAGCTCCAGTTTTGGATGTAAACACATGGGCCTGAAAGTTGTTAGTGATGACAAAATTAGATTCTCAAATTGATAGGCGATAGGAACTTTATTTTACTGTAGCTACACCCTTGGTCAACTTACCTCTTGATTCTTCCCAAACCATTGAACTGTTGGATATGATGAAACCAAAGCTGGTTCAGCTTGCTTGATAGCTTTATGAAGATTTGTCAAGTGTGAATACTTTGGCTCGTTGAATTGTCCTAGAAGATCGTGGAGTAGATAGAGAAAATGAATCACTAATTGATGTGAATTAGATGCAAGCTACATATATGAAACGTGCTAGTGATCTACAGTTTTGCAACCTGAGAAGTCTGATGTTGTTTAAAATGTTCCTATTGTTTTCACTTTTACTAGGAAAGCACAAAGCACTGGAGCATAAAAATTTTTTAGGACTAGTTGTCAGACATACCGTATTCATCAAGAGGAGCATCATAATCATAGCTTGTTGTAACGAAAAGTCCAGAACCACCTCGGCCAAAGTTGGTTCCACCATGGTACTGACATCGGATAGACAAAATCAACAAAATGTAAGAGCAAGTAACTTCACCGGAATAACAAAAGAAAAGTGACACTTCATTATCATCCAATTTGCCTAAATAATTAACCAACCATGTAGTAATTGAAAAACGATCCATTGTTGTGAATGAACCTTGCAACTGCAAATGCCAAGTCTTCTGCTGGTCTGTGAGGATTAGCCCCACCCCACTGTGTGTACCTGGAATTGGAATAAAGCGATATTGAGTTTTCCTATCATCTTTATTTAGATACAGTACCAAGGAAAAACCAAAGATGGTAATAACTAATAGCTTCATAAGACCTACCAGCCAGTCCAGACTTCAGTGAACATTTTTGGTTTCCAGGGCTTGTTAGGTTTATAACCCTCACAGTAGAAGCCATTGCAAGTGTCAATCTGCAATGAACTTAATTAGCCGGAGTTGGACAGAAAAACCAAATACACACCTGAACTTCAATAACCAAAACCCTCTTGTTCAAATTTCAAAAGATCAAATCTTTTTATATTTAGACAAAAACCTAAGGACAACCTAGTCAAACTTAGTATCAAGAACACTCCAGAACTTCGAATTTAACCCACTGTCAGAAATTTTGTAAGAAGACAATTTGAAATAGGTAAGACAATTAGGGAAAAGTGAAGGCAGAGAAAGAATTGATTACCATAGGATCAGGGGCATCCCACTGTTTGCACATAACCCATGGAACACCGGTTTGTTGACCCACGGCCATTTGAGCTGTCCATGCGAGATAAGCTTTGCCGGGAGCACCAATGTCATA
This sequence comes from Oldenlandia corymbosa var. corymbosa, assembly GCA_949775105.1. Taxonomy (NCBI): domain Eukaryota; kingdom Viridiplantae; phylum Streptophyta; class Magnoliopsida; order Gentianales; family Rubiaceae; genus Oldenlandia; species Oldenlandia corymbosa. The sequence goes on along the minus strand of OX459120.1, from coordinate 31,248,803 downwards.
CTCCACTCCATCATACTCATTCTCTATCTGCAAATGAAAAATTGAAATCCCACAAATGTCACCAAAAAAATAAATAAATAAATAATTGAACCCATTTGAAGACACACAATACGGATAATAAAGATGCTTTCTTTTTTTTTTTCTTTCTTTTCTTTCTTTACCTGGGACATGATGATTGGTCCACCCTGAGGCTCAAACATACGTTCTGCCTTCATCAAGCTGACAATTTTGGAAACAAATCCTTGCATTGCCGACTACACCAAACAGTCAAACAGTAAATTTCCATAGTCAAAGTCTCCCTATAATTTTTTATACCATTGGCTGAGGTTTTTTAAAAAAAAAAAATGAGGAAAACGATGAAGGGCAGTTAGCAGTTGTCTTAAATTACCTTGAAAGGCCCGTTGTCTGTCCTAAACTCAATGCCAGGCACATATTTTAGCCAAACAGGAAATCCCCTGCACCGGCAAGAAAACAGAGGAGAAAGTATAAGAAAACAGGGCAAAGTTAATTTAATTTCTATGCAATTTATCTTCTTTTTCCCATTTTCATGCATTAGTAAATTTATTATTAATCAGAACTTTGGGAAAAATAAAAAAGTGGTTCAGGTTTAATATCTGATTGTCTTTTCTGACTGCATTACCCGAAATTCCACTCAGCACAGATGAATGGGCCGATGCGGAGATGAACATAGAGGCCTGCAGCTTGTGCTAGTTTGAGGAATTTCACAATATCAGCGTTTCCCTCAAAATTGTACTGGAAAAACAACAACAACAAAATAGAGGAGAGATTAAAATTTAAAACCCAGAATTTATTTTGCAGAAAGTGGAGAAAATGATTAACAAAGGAAGCAGTTTTAAAGTGGATTTTGCAGAAATACCTTTCCCTGTTGTGGCTCGTGCACATTCCAAAAAACGTAAGTCTGTATCACATCCAAGCCTCCTGCTTTAGCCTTTTTAATAAGATCAGGCCACATCTGCAACCCACCCAAAAGGCAAAAAGAAAAGGTCAAATTTTTAACATTCTGAGAAAAATTAAAAAGCTCCATAGCCAAAAGACATGAAGAAAAAATCTCTCCAACAAAATAGGGGAGGATGGACCAATGGGTGGGAATCAGTACCTCAGGAGTGCTTCTGGGGTAGTGTATGGAACCAGAAATAAGAATCTTCCTCTGGCCATTGATCATAAAAGAACGGCCATCAAAAGAGACGGTGGCTCTGACAAGAGAAGAACTTGTCAGAAATGATAACACAACCAAATACACCAAAATGTTGATTCTCAACATTCTCCACACTGAATCCATGATGAATTGATGATGATGATGATGATGATGGAGTCCTCTCTATCTGGCAAAGGGGCCCTTTTTTTTTTTCCTCTGTTTCAAAGAGTTGCAAAGACTGCTGGGAAAATAGAAAAAAAAAATAAGAAAGAAAGAATAGAAATGAGAGGGAAAGAGGGCTTAAATGTTGTCTTGTCCCGCTTTACTAATCTTCCTTATTTTTGTTTTTTTTGCATATTTGATATATACAGAGATATAAAAAGGATAGATACATAGATATGCAGCTTTGCCTTTGCAAAAGCCAAAGGAAAAAAATATATATATTCAAAGGGAAATGTACATTGTGGTTTTGGTTTAGTATATTTGTTGGTAACATGAAAGATTATGAAGCCACTTTTGGTTGCTATTTATAACAGAAGTTTTGGAAGAGAAAAGTGTATGTGTGGGACATGGTGTTTTTGGCTGAGGGGTAGGATCATCTTCTTGGTTTTTTGCCTTATTACGGAACTCACGCTTGTCCTAGCAAATATTCCTATGTTAAATATGGTACTCACAAAAAATTTAAAAAAAAAAAAAAAGGTTTGATAGATTGGTGTAATTTCTTTGTGCAATTATTTCAATCCAATTCTTTACTTGAAAAGAGGGATTAAGAGCATCTAATTCAAGATGAGAAAATGGATAGTTCTTACTTCTAACCCCTTCTAGCAACTTTTTTGTGGTGGTTTCGTTAGTTATGGTCTTTTTTTCTCTTTTCTTTTACTTGAGGTGGAATATACACATAATACTTTGTTACTTCTACTCTTTTTTTTTTTTTTTTTTTGGTTTGTTAGTATGGTAGTCATGAACCGAATAAAAGAGAAGTAAAGAAAAGATGACAAGAAAAGAAAACTCCATTTTTTTGGGTTGTTGTTGCTTTGAAGCTTTTTTTTTTTTCAATAATATGTTTTTTTTTGGTGGGGTGAAAAAAGTATGAACTTTTTGGGGTTGAGGACATACACGCAAGACAGTTTTGGGGTACACCTGTTTGAAGCTTTTAGCCAATGGCCCCTCTTGCAAGTGGTCAAGGTCCCTTTTTTTGGGGGGGGGGATGGTTCACTAAAGGTCTATTTCCTATTTTATTTTTCAAGAAAATAAAATTAGAAATACTTTAAAAAACAGAACATAAGATAAAGACCTTTCCATTGGAAAATTGGAGCCGGATGCAAAGTTCACGCATTTTCCAACGCTCCTTATCGTAGAGATTGTTAATTCTCGTTACTACATTATTTGCATATCTTTTAAATTATTAATCTTTGGTAAATTGGGTTGTCCCATCTCAACCTTCCTCAAAATATTATATGTTCTTACATAACATTTACATGAAAAAATTACTTTATTGATCTTCAAAGTTGATACTTTTGTTCTAAAAATTCCTAGTAAAGATGATTTATAAAGATGACAGAAGAGAGTAAAAATGATTTTTCATACAAGTTCATGAATTCATTACCGAAAATGTTAACCTAATTTATTTAAGAAAATAATGTCTTTCGTCCATGTGTACTGATTGTGATCAGTTTGAAATTTGGCCAACAATCCCAATTAGACCATGACAAAGAAAAGAAAAAACTCCAAGAGATAAAAAGAAATTCATTATTGAGATTGAAAGGGTTAATTGAGTTAGTTTACCGTATTTTTTAAGGTTGGAGTAGAGTAGATATAGTGTTCAACAATCAAATAAAGACAGCTTCCATGACTTGGTGTGGGTTGTAACTAATCCCATTTTACATTGGACAAAATGCACTTTACGTCCCCAATTTTGGGGGTAATAAAATCAAGTCACCATAAATTTTCAATTGGCGAAAATAGTTCTCTACAATATTTTTCTCGTCAATTTCAGTTGATTTAACAGAATTTCTCAAAAATTAACGAGACAAATCTACTCTCCGTCAATTCTCTTTTTTTATATCCATTTCGTTACTGTTTGTGGGACCTACAGTTTGACCAGCAAAAAAAATTAAAAAAAAAACCAAAAATAAAATAAACAAAAGAGGAAAATTTCTACCGGAAGGCGCGAAGTCGGGAGCAAAATTCGCGCCAAAAAAACACCCTCCACATAGCATAAATACAGGTGATTCATCCTCAACCTTTGCAGATTTATCAGAGTATTATTGTCAAAAAAAAAAAAAGGAAAAGAAGTGCAGCATATTTGGAAAGGGAAAATTGCATATGGAAGGAAACGGAGTTGTGAGGTGTCGGTGTGGGTTGATTGCAAACTTGGTAACTTATTGGAAGGACGATCATCTTGGGAGAAGGTTTTGGGGCTACCCTTTGTATTCGGTAAGTTAAATTTCTTTAAGTAATATTCAGTTCGTAATAAGCTGAAGGGAATTCAATGGTGTGATGTTTTAGAATTGTAGAGGGATGATTGGTGTAATTTTTTTCGATGGGATGACCCGGATTTGTGTGCTAGAGCAAAGGCAATCATCCCTGGATTGCTCAGAAGATGCAACACAAATGATGAAGAAATTAGGAAGTTAAAGAAGAAACTATTTTGGACCCAAATTGCTGCAATTGTGTTGGCAGCTATGGTCTTTTTTTCTTTTATATGAAGGGAACGAATAATACACTGAAGCTATTTGATAAATTGTCCAAGTTGTAGTTTGCTGACTTTTCTTGTGTGTCTAAGTTGTAGTCGTGTTGATCTGTGTCCTAGTCTTAGGGAGTGTAGAAGGTAGGATGAGGTCAGCTGTTGATGTTTAGTTCGTATTAGAAGTGTAGTTCGTATTAGAAGTGTATTAGAAGGTAGGATCATGGTTTGCAAGTTGAATGTATTTTGGGTTTTAATGGATGATCTTAATGGAATGTTATTGATCTGTTTGTGGCATTTGATCTGCACATTTTAATCTTATTTCCATTGTGTTCATTACAAATGAGATTATCTGTCTTCATCATCCTTCTGCCATAGAACAAACACCATAAGAAGTAATGAAATTTCTACGGCTCATACACTTAATTTAGTACTTAAAATGTTGTCAAACGTTACCATGCCCAAAACAATTACAAATGTAAACCTGTGAAGATGCAAAGAAGCTAAGTAGAAGAGAATAATTTAAGGTATCGCATATACACCGATTTCATTGCCATATATGGAAGTTATGCATCTTAAGATGTCTTACATTAACAAAATAGTGGGATGCATACAAAAAGAGGGCAGAAGATATTTCCTTCTTTTTCATCATCACATCCCACAAAGACATCTCCTAGAAAGCCTAGAGCTGAAAATAAGAGCATAAAATCCAAGTACACTTAATACTTGCTGTACATAATAGAGTCTACAACCAAGTTAACATCAAACTACAGTTTGACACATACTACCAAAAGAAGACAACCAGCTTAAACAAAGCTTTTACTTTTCAGTCTTCACTTGCTTCAACATGGTTTTTGCCTTACCAATATCTCCCAAGACATGAGGACCATAAAGTTCATAAATCGCATTGGTGGTTGCAATAACTTCAGCAATTATATCTGATAAAGATTTGGCCTGAATAGAACCAATGGTAAACATACCATCTGTTGAGGAAGGAGGGGGTTTTAATCCACACATCTTACATAACTCGTTGCCTCTTGCAATAGCTTTAGCTGTTTGTTCAGCAATGTTGTCAATGACAGCTTGTGTGCCCCAATCAATCTCACCATTTGTTTTATGCATCTTTGGCCATACTTGACTAAACAGCTACCTTCTTCACATTCTTCAACTGAGCTATCTTATGTGAATAGCTTACCTTGTACTGCTGGGGTACAACATCACCGAAAGTTTCCTAAAACTTGGAGTTATTGATCTGTAAGTCTGTACCAGAAGAAGGCTCAACAGAAACCACCTTTGTAGATATTTCCTTCTTGCATGTCACCTTACTGATTGGCTCCTGGGATAGTTCCGTCTGAGTGTCCTCAATTGGCTCATCAATAAGCTGAAAGCTGGATGTAGTCTATTGATTTCCTTTCATTTTTCTCTTCATGGCTTTATTACCTCCCTTGACCTGATAAAATATATATAACCATAAAATACATCTAAGGAATTACTACTAAATGAAGTAAAGGAATGTTATGGAATGTTTTCATCCACAAAAATACCTGATTAGGTGGATTAACACTGATTTTCCTACCCCGTAGTTGCTTCACCTGATGAACAGGATCATCTAAGAACATTACGTCTGGTTCAGCATCTTGCTGCTCCTTGTCACCAGTCTTGGTCTGAGAAAGACATTAACATGAAAATAAAAAGCAATTAATCCAGGCAAACAAAGAACTTGGCAGTTCAATCCAACTACTTAAGAAGTTCAGATTAACCTTTTGTTTTTCCTTTTCCATATCCTTTTTCATCTGGACATTTTTTGAAATTTTGATGCGTTGAGATAAACTCTGAAAAAAACAAGAAGGGAAAATTGTAGATTACATAGTAAAAGCCTACATCTTATAATCAACAATTTTAAAATGAGACACTTAAACAAAAATACTAGACATTAACCTGTTATTTTCCCTGGCCCTTCTCCTTTTCAATCTTGACATTTTCGGGAATTTGTTTGGGGTGAGATGAACTTTGAAAAGATGTCGACATTTTTCTCTTCCCTTTCTCCTTTTGAATCTTCACATTTTTGGAATTTTTTATGGGTTGAGATGAACTCTGAAATAATGTCGATATTTTTCTCTTCCCCTTCTCCTTTTGAACAATGGGTTTGGGTTGGGTCTGAAAATAACCAACAAGGAAAAATCACCAGACAAAATTTGATGGTGTACTTAAGAAACTTGCAAGGCATGGGAAAAAATATAGAATACTTATAGCTGCTTGCGTTTTCCTAGGGCTTCTATGCAGCGCTTCTGGTTTCGCCTTCTGTATACCACCAAGAAGAGAACCAGACTGATGCCCTTTTTCCTCCTTTGACAATATAAGAAAACATTAATGATGTGTCCATAAAAGGACATATCAAAATTGTAAAACATAATGATAGATTACACTTACATGTACCATGCCCATTTTCTGTTTTTTCTTTATATGTTGTATTTTCTTCGTTGGCAAAACTTCATTAGACCTCATTTCTTGAGAAAATTTTGCATCAAAATGTTGTACAGATTACACTTACATCAGAAAATAGAATGAAAGTCCATACGAAGTAAGCTTTCCGCAACATGGCTTTCATGAAGACCAGCCTCTTCGCAGTTGGACTCATCAGGGTCTCCAAGCTTCCTCTTGCCCTGTTTACACAGCTAACATGTTAATCTTGTGGTCTTACAAAAAATGATATAATTCATTTGCAATTAAAGAACACTTACAGGAGACGAGACATCAGTGTTTGCTCCAAGGTTTACACCATCAAAAAGGTCATCAACATTGCTGCCAAGGTCTACAACCCCCTCCGATGGTCAATGAAAGGGCACTTCCTCTGGTTGTGACCTGTGAGTCCACAAGAGCCACATTTGGATCCACCCTTACCTGTGGCGGGCATAGCAGCTGATTCATTTTGTGTCCCTTGTGAGGCTGTCCTTGAAGGGCACTTTCTCTTATTATGACCTGAGATTGTATATATACTACAACTCATTGTCTGCCCAACCTTACTCAGCTTCTGTTTTCCATCAACCTCAATTATTCTTTTAGCAACACTCTTTTTCTTTTTGGTACTCTTTGGCCTCCCTCGAGGTCTACCATAAAGTGGGGGAAGAAATGGTAATCCTGGTGCCTTTTCCCATTCTGATTCACCTCTCGTTGGCAAGATACAAGGACCATAATACTGTTGGTATGATTCAACACTGTAACATGGATCTACCAAATCCAAAGGCTCTTTGTCAACACACCAAGCAGCACATATGGCATGTGGGCAAGGTACGCCACATAGCTGCCATGTTCTACAACTACAGGTATTTTCTTTCAAGTCCACAACATACTTTCCACCATCACCCCTTCCTCCTTCAACCTCAGAATGGAACTCATCATGAAGTGTAACATGACATAGTTTCGCCTGCTTCGAGTTGTTGATTACCCTTTTAAAAATCCTAGGACATATTGCCTTATCACTCCACAAACCATTGGCCCTTTCCCTGTTTTCATAAAACCTCTCTACAATAATCCTTTTAATTTCATCATACTTACAATTGGCATAGATCTAGCAACCTTAGTCATACCGTTAAAAGATTCACAGTAGTTATTCAGCAAAATATCACATTTAGCCAGAAAACTGAAAAAAGCCCTTACCCACTCAGATTTTGGTTTGTCATTAAACCAATCTGCAACATCTTTATTCAACTCAGCCATTTAGCTAGAACTCATTCTCTGTTGTGGACTTAGCCAATTTCCAGAGCAATTGATGTAGTGCTTCACCCCTAAACCCACTATCAGAAAAGTTATAATGTATATGCTTCACACAAAACCTGTGAACAGCATTTGGAAAGACCGTTTCACAAGCTTGAATCAAACCTTTCTGTTTGTCACTCATAATAGTCCACTCACTATCCCTTTCAATCCTCAAATCATTCTTCAAAAAATTCAAAAACCATTCCCAGGATACATTTGTCTCACCCTCGGCAACAGCCCATGATATTAGGTATACCCCATTGTTAGGGTCAACTCCTACGGCTGTGAGTAATATACCTCTGGTTGCACCCTTCAAGAATGTCCCACCTAACCAAATAACAGGCCTGCATGATGATAAGAATCCATCTCTAAGGGCAGTATAGCAGATGTACAATCTGAGGAATCTTGTTTGACTTGTTATCTCATCCACAAACATGGGATCTGCAACTAGGGCTACCGTAGAACCAGGATTACTCTTCATTATTTCTCCACAATAATCCCTCACTTTATCATACTGATCTTCAACATTCCCATACACAATTCTCATGGACTTCCTCCTTGCTCTATAAGTCTATGATTTAGTGAGAATAAACTTCTATTTCTCCTTTGCAAGTCTCTTGTAATCCCTGGTTGTGATGATCTGGTTATCCTTCACCAACTGAGAACAAATCATGCCGGCAATGGCTGATGTCACACTCTTATTTTTTTGCCTGAACCTGCACTTATGTCGAGTCACAAACATAGTCACAACAGGGGACCCACTGCATATGCTGACATATATCATCCAGTCACACTGCTTAAGTGTTTTGCTTTTATGATCCTTCTTGTACTTCTCAGGACAAACAGCCTTTATTCTGCGTTTGTCATCCTTTTTGAACCTCCATCTTCTGCCTCTCTTAATATTCCAGCGTCTGCTTGCTTCCTTACATTCTGCCCGGGAATTAAATGTTATTCCACATCTCAGGGGTGGCTTGTCCATGTCCTTAAGATGAAACAACATAGGCTTGTCAACATCTTCAGCATTCGATCCCCGTATTGAGCTTTTGAGTTCAGATGGGTCTAATCTTACTTATTGGGCTCCATGTCGGGTTTTCTCTTCTGGATAAATCCCCAACAGTGGTATCAGAACCCACATTGGGCCAAATAGGTGAGTGATTTAGCCTAAATTATCTCGATTGATCTGAATGAACCCAGGCAGTCAAAGGCCCACTACGAGCGGAAACATAAGGATGGGCGGCCCAGTTACTCAGGTGAAATACAGATTTGGGCTTGTCAATATAATTTGGAAGCCCGATGTGGAGATTGTCCATGACGGTAGAGAATGTTGAGGGTCATGTGGCAAGAATTGTGAATCCCACATCGGAGGCATGATGACATGTGAATCAGTTAATAAGTAAGGTGGACTCAAAACCCATTAGCTTGAACTTTTAAGTTCAGATGGGTCTTATCTTACTTATTGGGCTCCATGTCGGGTTTTCTCCTCTGGATAAATCCCCAACATATACTCTGCAAGTCTTCCTCAAAATCTGGTTCCAGTTCCGACCCACTGTTGTCATCGTAGTTACCCTCACCATACTTGTAAGCCTTACTCAGTGATGTAGGTTGCACCTTTTTAGCTCCAACTGAAGAATTAGATAGGTTTTTAGCTCCTGCACTTGATGTAGATGCTTCATGTTTTTCAGGCCCTTCTACACCACCACTGTCATCAGCTACAAATTCATAGTCATTTTTAGATTCTTCCTGGTCATACTCCGAATCCTTTTCATCCCAATCTCTATCACTACTGTCTCTATCGCTTTCACTTTAGGCATCTTCACTAGTTGTATCATCAATCACATCATTAACTGGATAGTCATAGAGTATTAGTAGCCTATCACCAGCCAGAGCATCTCTACACAAATCTTGAAGTTTAGTGTCAGTGGTAACCTCGTGAAGATCACCCTTTTCAACCCCCTCATTGATGCAGAAAAACTTAGTCCCTCCCCCCCTCCCTTATTCCCAGATGCAGCATCACACATTATCCGTAGATGAGCAAGCAGCAGGGCACTACAGTCAACATGGTCGTAAACACTCGTCTCTCCATCTTCATAATGTGGGTAGGGTTGTTTCTTGAGTTCTCCATAGTGGAAAAACTGAACTGTCAACAACTTGCTGCTTTTTTCTGCACATGACAATAAAAACAGCAACATTAGGACCCTACTTTGATATATATTATTTACTAAAAACAATACAAGGTAAGTTTCATACTGAAAAAAATTTAACCCATAAACAAACATAAAGGAGACATTTTCAAATGCTTTGTTGACTGGACCACCTTGACAAATATCTTCACAAGATATAGAAACCCTTTTAACCAAAGAGAACAAAACAAAAATGTAACCTTAACCTAAATTCTGATTATCCCTTTTCAATAAATAATAGGGGCCCTTCATGCTTCTAACAAGTTTCATCACTCAGAAACTAACAGACGGACCCATTTTTTATACTAACGGGTTACAAACAGTGAACAATTTCTGACCATCAACCCAACATCCCAACCAAAAGGGTATAACTTTTAGGATAATCCTATCAAAGAGGCAACAACATCTATGCAACAAAGGGACAAATCAACCAAAAACCGAAATTCTAACCCTTAGTCCCACATTTTAAACACGGATTTACAAAAAGGGTTGGACTTTACACACATTCACATCAAAAAACAAACAGATCTATGCTAAAAGTTACCATAAACACTGAAAGGGAGAAGATCATACCATAGTTAAGAATTGGGTCATTGTTATGCCTCTGCTCTCTCAATCTCGACATCCAAAAAAGCCATCAACAATTCTGGAATTTCCTCCGTAACGATTCACAATAGAAACCCCGTCGATTATTTAGGTTAAATTTAACAGATTTGGTGGTTTCTCTTTGATCTAGGGTTTTTGGATAGCAGATATGAAAGTCGAGTCATTTTTCCCTTTTTGGATTTGAAAGTTAGAAAGAAATCGTTTTTTGGATTCGGAATGAGAATGTAGAAGTCGTTTTTTGGTTCCTCTTTTGTTTATTTTTTTCTTGGTTTTTTTTTTTATTTTTTTCTGGTCAAACTGTGGGTCCCACAAACAGAATATAAATGAATATAATAAGAGAAATTGACAGAATGTGGCATCCTCCCATTATTTTTAGAAAATTTCTGTTAAATTAACTAAAATTAACGAGAAAAATATTTGAGGGGATTATTTTTACCAATTGAAAATTCATGGGAACTCGATCTTGCTACCGTCAAAAGTTGGGGGACGAAAGTGCATCCGGTCCTTTTACATTTAAAAACAACAGAACAATATCCTATATAAGCCATGCATAAAAAGTCATTATACTATATCCATTTTATTTCAAAGCTTTGATCGTGACAACAATTCATTTTTTCCTTCCTCACTCTCTATATTGGACTAATATTGTGTCACTTACCTTGTTTAGTATATTTAAAAAATGTAATAATGATAAAATTACGACTAATTAAAGACCCTCACTTATCCCGTGATGATCCAGTCAAATTATGTGTCCCTTTCACCCACCAAGACGTTTGGTACTTCTTAGAAACAAAGGCAATTTGCTAAAAGAAAATTGTTTGATTTCTCCGCGATCATATTTTGAGGGAAAACAATGTAGAAATGGTGACTATTATAGAAATGATATAGACAATGAATATTTAGTGAAATCGAACAATTATTTAATAACATTACATAGATACAGTCTTATCGAACAATTGTTTGTCTTTTACTCCTTCCGTCCCATAATTATTGTCTAATTTGAATTTTCATTTTTAGTTTAAATTGTACTAAAAATGAAATATTAAACTGGACAATAATTTTAGGACAGAGAGAGTATTTTTCTGACTTTTGGTCATATAGTAAGAGAGATTCAGGTGGATCTGGGATTGAGCCATCGGTGAAAATGCTTACCAACTGAGGTGCACTCAGATCCAGGGAATGACCCATGAAATCGTAACTAATCCAAATCCAACTGATCAGTGATTATATATAGACCTAACCTACGGACAAATATTACTACGGTTACGTTTACCTCAAAAACACAAAAACTAACTAAACCAAATCCGCGTGGAACTATGAACAACCCCCAAATACATATAACAACTATGCAAACGTCTAGTACTCTCACTCCCTTCATTTTTATTAGTCGGTTGTTTAAAGTTTTCATCCAACGGTTATTCAGACGCCTAATTCTCACTGCTGAGGTCATAAATAGGAATACACATTGGTATTTGAAAGTAATAGAGAATGCTTACTAAATAAGTTGATCCCAAAAATATACCATCTAGTGATTTTCGGTTGAGGTGAATTCCTACTTACTTATTGTGCTTGATATTGAAACTCTTGTTCAATACTCGCTCATTTCATTTTGCATGAGACATTCAGATCATTGAATACGAGGAAGAAACCCCGAGAGAGTCCTCTTTTTTGTTTTCGTTTTTGTTTTGTTTTGTTTTTTTTTTTTCTTTTTTGGGGTGACATATGCTATTCAGTAAAGCCCATTAGTTAAAAGACTCGCCGCTTGATGAATCATTGGAAGACGTAATTAAATTACATTAACGAGACTTCATGTTTGTTACCATTTGTGAACCTTTTTCTCAAACCGACTTGCTTTTCAACAATAACGTTTCTCCATCATGTTTATCAAACATCAGGATGTAGATCCATGTATTTACGATTGTGATCTCATCTCAATTTCCAGTTGCATAATTAAGTTGCCTTAAGTCATGATACGAATTCCGTTGATAAGAAATCTACCTAGTTTGTATGTTTATCGTATACTCATTCTGTCTAGAAAAAATAATTCACTTTGAATTTGAAATTTATACTAAAAAATAATATAAATTTAAAAATTCAATGTGGGCTATTTTTTTTTTGGACAGAGGTCATATTATATTACAAAATAAATATAAATTGATACCCTTTTTTCAGTCATCGTAAGTTTAAAGGGCTAACAAAATCAAGATGATTTGAAAAGATTACTTGCGTATCAGGCCATACAATAGCTATATATTGCTGAGAAAAATAAATATTATAAATGGAAAATATATAATAACCTTTATTTTCTTGGCAAAAGTTTCTTTACCTTTGAAACCATACAATTTGTTAAGAAAATGAGGAAATTTTCCTGGCCCCGACGTACGTACTTCAATAATTTTGAAAGACTCGAACTTCAAAAGATAACACCAGTCGTGGGAATGCAATTTTTTTTCGTGATACTGATACATATAATGAATTGATCATACAAGTCAATATCAATGATTGGTTGCAGTCTTGCTGCAGATAATATGAAATCGTAAATTATTGGTCAAAATAAGATAATATAGAAATAGAAATAAGGGCATTGAATGTATATAAACACTTTTGTACCCAAAAAAAAAATGTATATAAACATTTTTTCCGGAAAAAAAAAGTATATAGATATGTGTGATTGTTGTACCTTGATAACAACTACATAATGCACAAACCAGTTTCATTTGTGTGAAAACAAAGCGTACAAAGAAAAAGAGACAAAATCCCCCAGAAATGTCAAACAAACAACATAACTAAATAAAGACCATATATAATTCGCTTCATCAGTTCAACCCTCTTAGGTAAGGAAAACGGTCCCCAATTTATTGCTGCTTTGCCACTTTTTTTTCCTTTTCTGCTACGGCTCCAATTTATTTCTGTTATAGACTACCAGAAACAATGTGATGTGATTTCTGTTTTGGGAAGAAAAATCCCATACATATTCTAGAAAAATGGGAAAGTAATTTTAATGAGAAAAAATCAGAAGGGCTGTCTAGATAGTGTGCTCTAAAAGACTGAAATGGAGGGTTTTATTTGATGAATTGCAACATTATAGTACATAATGATTAATTTTTTTATTACTCCCTCCATCCCAAAATTATTGTTCAGTTTGAGATTTTACTTTTAGCACGATTTGAACTAGAAATAAAAACTCAAAATGGACAATAATTATGGGACGGAGAGAATATTATTTTATTTTATTTTTTTGAAACGAATGCATTGTACTACTTATTTATAGCACCTCGTACGTATGGTGATCGAGGATGCAACTTTCAAATATGACCTTTGGAACATTGGATGATTAGGGATATATTTACTGAAGATTTGATGTTGATGCACGCATTTAAGTCGGAAATTAAGCAGGGAAAAGGTCAAACACCACAACTAAACAATTGTTTTACGATTTACAAGCGAAAATTGTTCAATCTATGACCTGAAAGATGAGCACGTCAAAGATTCAACTTCATTTAGTCTTCTTCATACGTGATGGTAGCGTGCTTAACAAAATATGGCACCCATGCAATATATTAAAAATGAAACAAAGAAAAATCAAATTGATCTAAATTTACTGATTAGGTTTCAAGAAAACAATTAACTAAAATTTTTGCTCGTCACAACATCAGTAATCATTCATAATTAAAATATTATACTACCTCCATCCCAAAAAAATAGTCCACATTGAATTTTTAAATTTGTACTAAAAACAGTACAAAACTCAAAACTCTATGTGAACTATTTTTTTTGGGACGGAAGGAGTAATAATCACTATACAAATGAAATAACGAAATATGAAGAAAAAAAAATGAGATATAATAAAACAAAAAAATATTTTTTATGTATTAACACGTATCATTACATCATTTCGTTCGATGAGTAGTGGTGCGTCTTCAAAATCTTGTCACTTGTTATCAATAAGAGATGCTTGCTTATAAGATATTTTGATCAAATTAAGGAAAAGAGAAATGGATAGAAAGTATATGAAACTTAAAGCGAAGTAAAAAAATTTCGATTATATATCGTTTGTCACAAGACAAGAATAATCGGTAAAAATGTTTTACCACACCCGACTAGAAGAACATTAAAACTTTTCGTTTAATTCACTATTACTCCTTCAGTCTCTTTTTAAAAAAAATTACTTTATTGTATTGTTTCATTTTAATAAATGCGATACGTAAAATGAGAAAATGCAGAACATATACAACCAAAATTAGATCAAAATGCGCATATATGTCAACTGAAAAATTGAACTCCCATAAACAAAGACCAATGACAATTCGATCAAACAGAAAAACAAATCAAAACCAATAATTATTGAAACAACCATTTCTCTCCTTTCAGATCAGAATCCTTATACCCACGCATCAAAGTGGAAGTGTTTAACCGTTGACTTACTGCCTTTTTTTAAAAAAAAAAAAATCATTATCAATTGATTAATACCTTTCTTCATGGAAGTCTTTGTAGCAGCATATAGAATTATAGATTGCGTGATCATCCACGTCTAATAATTTTAGATTTATTTTGTTTGGGGGGGGTTTCCTTGATTAATTTAGTGATAATGAAATGAAGTATTGACCTAGCTACGTCTAATAATTCAAAAACTTAATGTAGACTCAACATATCAATGTACGCATGGTAAAGCCATCGTGCCGATTTTTCTCGGGACACTATTATATCTTAGCTACTTCCTTATCAACACATTAGAGTAATGTTTTTCTTTTGCTTCGTCAAAAGGTCATCACATGGAATCTCTCGATCTTGGTAGTAGCTTTCTTAGGCCTTGTTAACATTTGTTTTAGTTTTTTGATTTGGATTTGAAATGTGATTTAAAATGTGGTTTGGGATAAAATTTAAAAAATTATTTAGATAATATTTTAAATAAAATAATAATTTTTTTAGACCACCACCGGACCACCTCTATCACCAGCGCCGCCGCCGGACCACCCACTACCGCCGTCGACCGGCCAAATTCTGGCGACTTGACCGGAATCTGGCCGACCGGTCGCCGGCCAGCAGCAGTTCAGTGACGGCAAGGGGCTATCCGACGGTGGTGGACGAAAATTGTGTAAAAATAATTTTTGGAATATTTTTTAAAAGGTAAATTAAAAAATTATTTGGATAGTATTGAGATTTGTGTTTGAGAGGTGTTTTAATAAGAGGTAAAATGAGACAAAAATGCAAAATGAGTATTGGACAAACAAGACCGTAATTTCTCGTACTATTAATTACACCGAAATTGTTTAGTCGATTAAGATGAATTAATCTTCTTTTTACCTGTTAAAAGTTGCTAACACAGTTCCCACCTTCTATATGATGGGGAGATGGGTGAGAAATAAATCATTGTATGCGTCGATAGTGAAATAGTTTAGTCATATTTGTTAAAAGGTCGGGTTATTTAGGAATTATTGTTAGTAGCGTGAAAGAGTTCTTTGAAAACTTAATATGATTTTTAGTACAAATTTAAAAATTTCAATGCGAATTATTTTATTTATTTATTTATTTTTTTTGACAGAGGTTGTATTAAATCAAAGTATTACAACTAAAAGAAACTGAATTATTTGCTCGAAATTGTAAAACTCTAGTTATGCCGCAGTGTAATAGGGGCGGCATACCAACATAGTGTAGTAGCCAGCATACCTATTTCTCCATTTCTATAACCCAAAAAAAATAGATATGAAAAATATAAAATAAATCATCATCTATATGTCACTGAGGCTTAATATGAACAGAAGATATTATTCTGGCATACATTTCAACCATAGTGAGGCTAACTCGAGTGATGGCTCCATAATTCCAGTAAGCCATTAAATTGTGGGGTTCCGGCCTCTAAAACTTGGACCTCACTAATAACCTTTTCAATTCTCCCACTGGTTGCTGATCAGCAAGGCTTTAATTATATGGAGAAAATTTTTTACAAAATATGTTAAATTAGTAAGCTAGAATACACGAGTTCTCTAGTTCAAGGCATGCAATCAAAATTCATGTATTAAGGTAATACATCTTGTCAACCTTAACCAGAAAAAATAAATAACCTAGCTAGTGGATTAATTTATCCATGTTTCTGGTAGGAATATATATATATATATATATATATATATATATATTCAAAAGAGTGGACAAAAGCTACTTCCCTCTGTTTTCAAAAAAAAAAAAAAAAGTTTGTCCAAGTGTGGGATATTTCTTTGTAACAAGAAAATACTATGATTTATCAAAATTAGTATTGCATAATCCAACAAGGAAAAAAATAGTTATTGGACTGTGACAACTATAAGAAGTTTTGATTAGCATATCTCATCGTGTTTGGTACAAACAGAAAATTTTTTTCCCCTTCCTGTCAATTTGTTGACGAAGTGATATAATGCAAATGAAAAGGCTGATGTCTAATTGACCTTTTAGTAAACCCCGTGATTTAACAGTGTCATTTTCTGGCTTGGTCCAAAATTTTTAATATCCCCTACTCCCGATTAAAAAATCCACTCTGTTTAATTACTCTCTTTATTCAAAAAAAAAAAACAATTCAAATTTTTATTAAAAGTTTTGTCCCATGATAATAGTCCATTTTATAAAATTTAAAATTAACCTGATCAAAATACTAAACAAGCTTTATAATTAAAGTAATGGTAATTCACTCTTTAAAAAAAAACAAAAAACAAAAAATGAAGATTTACGTATTAGAAGGAGATCCTATACTATTACGCTAACATATTAGAGGTAGTTCACCTATTTTGAGTTAAAAACAAATTAAATAAGAATAAAATTTAAAATTTGTGGATGATTAATGTTTCCGCCTTAATTGTATTGACCAAAATTTTTTGAAAAAAAATTATAGTTTTACATACGGTTGGAAGGAAAACAATTTTTTCTAACAAAAAAAAAACTATTAAAATGGAAACTTATAGTTAGAATAGGGAAATTGTATTTGATTCATAATATGTTGTGCACAATATACAGGCTATATATAGACAATAACAAACCCTAAACTAGGACATAATAGGAAATATACTAAATATTACAATACGCCCCCGCAAACCTACGGCGGAGAAGAGAGAAGCCGAAGTTTGTCCCGAAATCGAAAGAACAACTCTTTGGACAAGGGTTTTGTCAAAATATCAGCAAGCTGATCAGCAGCAGAGATAGAATTGATCGAAACAAACTTACGCCGAACATGATCTCGAACAAAGTGAAAATCAACCTCAACATGTCTTGTACGAGCATGGAACACAGGATTGACAAGAAGGAAAACCGCACTCATCATTGTCACACCAAATAGAGGAGGGCAATTTAAAGAAACGCCTAACTCGGACAATGATGACACACCCAATGCGCTTCAACACGGACATTAGCAACCGCACGAAACTCAGCCTTAGTAGACGAGCGAGTCACAGTGGGCTGCTTCCTAGATGCCCAAGCAATGAGATTAGGTCCCAAATAAATGAGAAAATCGGTAGTAGAACGACGATCATCCGGACAACCAGCCCAGTCAAGATCACTAAACGCAGTAAGAGTACCCAAATCAGGATGCGAGAACTAAACAAGAATCAACGGTACCACGAATATAGCGAAGAACCCGTTTGAGAGCCCGAAAATGAGAAGTGCGAGGTGATGCATGAACCGACAAAACTTATTAACCGCAAAGGAGATATCGGACGAGTGAGAGTGGTATCTGCAGATCGCCACACCCGACGATAAGTAGTCGCATCATTAGGAGACAACAGAGTACCATCCAAACGGGACAATACAACATTAGCCTGCAAAGGAGTAGAAACAGGTTTGCAAGTATACATATCTGCAAGTCGTAGCAAATCAGTGACATACTTGCGCTGAGAGAGAAGCAAACCCTTAGAAGTACGACGAACCTCAACCCCAAGAAAGTAACTCAATGGACCTAAATCCCGAATAGAAAACTCCTTAGCAAGACAAGAGATAAAATGCTGGACCAAACCAGAAGTGCTGCCTGTAAGAATAATGTCATCCACATAGACAATAACAAACCCTAAACTAGGACATAATAAGAAATATACTAAATATTACAATACTTATCATTTAATATACCCAAAACATAAATAATTAGCTGGTCCAAGTAAATGATCGAAGCAAGTCTTGCGAAACATTTTTTTTCTTGAATTTCGTCATCGTAATTACTTATTCAATGAATGATTACCTGACTCTTCTCGAATAAATTAAACTGTCAATTTTAGAATCTGGTTTTATATTTATGATAAAAGTTGTATTTTCTTTTCAATTTGTACGTAGAATTTGCGGAACACAAATAAGGAAAAAAAAAAAAAGAAAAAGAAACACAAATAAGAGTTGGACAGAAAATTTAAGCAGACATGGGAGGATGACGTAAAAAGTACTCGTCCAAGTAAGCAGTTCAACAAATACACGTATGAAAAGTAATCGGCCATTGTGCACTTTTTCTATTTAAAAACCAATAATAAAATAAGAAGAAGACCCACGAAGAAAATGAAATAACTCCCTTTTGTATCATGTAGGGAGAAGGGGAGCCTTTAATTCTTTTTATTGTTTGGGGACCAATTTTTCGGAATTAAATTGGCCAGAAAAAAATTGCATAAATGGCCAAAAGAAGGGGAAGGGAAAAAAAAAATTTGAAAATGGGGAAGAAAAATTTGAAAATATGAAAAGTCCGGTGGGGATGGGAACTAAATAGGCTCACTCATTTTAATTATATTTTTATGCTTTTAATTTTTCTTCTTTTTCTTTTTTATATATCCTCACTTTCAATTGGAATTCTCAAGCATTAATTCTTGCCGAAACCTTTATGTTGGACCTTGTTACTAAGAGCAAATTTCAGAAACGGAGCAAACTGAGTCATTAAATTTATCTGAAATTCACCCGTGGGCTTTCAGTTGAAACTTTATGCTAGTTCATACGTTATTTATTGAATTAAGATGGTAATACGTATAATTATATTTTGGGACGGAAGGAGTACATAGGTAGAAAATGACAACGCAAGTGCTTTTCACTAGAGTGTAGGTGGCAATAACCGAAAGAAGCAAAGATGATGAGGATGCCACGTTAATGGGGCGGTCGGAGTCGGGACATGAGGCGGCAACTCGGGACCTACGTTTGTTTCCCGCACTTTATAAAATTCTTGATCTGTCAAGAAGGAAATGAAGGATGACTAGATGAGTGATGAGTGATGACATGTAATTGCCTGTGTGCAACGCAACTTTTGATGTTTTTTTCAACCAAACATTTTTACTAATCTTTCTTTTAATTTAATTTGACCCCTTAATTATAATCACCATCGTCATCTAGGGTTGAGAGGATAAGCAATTTCAACTGATTACGCTGATTAATCTTGACTTGTGTTTCTTCATCATATCCATCCTTTTCAATTTATCGTCACACCATCGATCAAACCACTTCAATGGTTAAATATATATGGATTAGATTGCCACATACTAGTCTACACTACATAAATCCCTACTCCCAAATCAATTATCTTCACGATGCATGCATTTTTTTTAATAAAGAAAGAAGCTAAAGAAATTTAAAAGTTTATAATTTGACTTATTTTGAGAATTAAAAATCGAAATAATTCAACACAGAACAATCGAAATATAAGAAAACAATTCTAATTAGAGTTAAAATCATGACATGCCTTTTGGCACCTCCAAAATGCTTCCATTCTCGGTCTCACTAGTGTTAAAATTCACACGGATTGTAAATTTTTAACTATCAATTTTCGGGATCACCAAATCTCGCTAGAGGTACAAGACGTAGTACCATCTTTAATAATGCTCATTGATTCATATTGATTACTGTGAATCGATTAAAGTTCGCAGATTCAATATTTCCGATGTACATAAATTAGCTTATTATAAAATGTGATGTAATAGTCTAGGTTTATTATAATAACATGCAGGTACTATTTTCAAAAAAAGAAAATTCTATTCCAGAAACCGTTAAGGTGGTTATGGTCCTGCCATTTGGTGCAAAAGTGTAAAGTGCAAAGAAAAATGGAAAAAGAAAAAGAAAAAAAAAAAAAAAAACCCTTAAGCAATTCGTGCTGCCTGTATTTTGCCCCGTCGCAACTCCCCTGAAAATTTCATATTAAAAGAAGAATAATTTTTTTTAAAAAAAAAAAAGAAAATGAAGAAGAGACATGAAGGGCACTATCATATTCATATATAATCTGGGGGTCCTCATCAATCATAGGCTTAAAAGTGAAAAAAGGAATTAGTGGTTGGTTTTTGCTCCTTATCCACTTCTTCTTGTTTTTTTGGGTTAAGTCGGAACTTGGAAATGAACCTGAGTCGCACGAAGCTCCCTCCTGAATTTGAGAATTCGTACGCCATCCATTTTATTTTTTTCCCTCATTTAATTTCCAGAGAATAATAATAAAGAAAAAAGTGCATCTTTATCCTTCCTCTTTGATCCATTATGTTATGATTTCTGGTTTGTCTTCCGACAGTATTTTCAGTTTCAGTATTATTATCATTCTTCGAAATAGTGTCTTTTATTTTAGTTAAATCTTTTATATTGAATTATCAACAAAAACATATATACAAATTAAATGGGACGGAGGGAGTAAGGCTGACTCAGAGTTCAATTAAGACACTGGAAATGACTAGGATGATGATAAATGATACTAGTATGAGATCCTTGTTTGCTTATCATCGTCTAGATAAGAAGCTAGCTTTTTAGTGACCATCAATTTTCTTAGTTTCTAGTATTGTTTTTTATAGCTGATTATAAACGACTTAATTTAATTTCATAATTTGTAAGTTTGGGTTGGGTTGAAAAATTAAAAAAAAATAAATCTCCATCTGATAATAATATTTTTATAATTATAATTAAATTTTGTAAAAAAAAAAAAAAAAGAGGTAAAGCTAGCTAGTTCATTTAATTCTCTAAAGTCCAGATTATATTCCCCCCCCCCAAAAAAAATAATGTTATTATACTATAGGCGTTAACATCAATGTTACTCTTTTAAGTCCAAGGTGTGGTCAAATTCTTTAATGCAAATTACGTGTCTTGGTGCATACAAACTCTATCCCAATCCCAAAAATGAAAAGAAAAAAAAGATGCAAACTAATTTCACATTTCTTTTCAAAAGCATATCGAAATGTCAGAATCAGTTCGAATTGACTATTGAAAACCTTGTAGTCTCAACTTCTCAAGCAATTCTTCTACGAGGAAGAAAAAGAGAAAACCTTATCTGCTTCAACAATTCCCTAAGTTAATTCACTGCCAAAAAGAATAAATCTGTTTCTTTTTTTTTTTTATGTTCTGAAAATTTCGTAAATCGATAATATTTTTTAAAAAAATGGAAAATTTTCGATGATATGAGGTTAATTTTGGAATCCAATTTAATTTGTTAACCTCTTTTTTTCTCTTACTAAAAAAAAAATGTCTACAAATTTTAATTTTGGTTGGTTTGCTGGAAGCTACATCCATAAGAACAGTAAAATGGATTCTAGAAAATGAATCCGATGACGACAATTGGGCAGCCCAACCCAGTAAAGTCCCTTTCAATCAGTTATGTATATACCCAGTGTTAATGTTTATGCTCCTGCGTGCCTTCCATCTTATCGTCATCTATTTCTATTTTCTCCAATTTCAAACTCAACAAGCAAAATGTGGTGTTGTTTCGGTCCCAAAATAATTGTCGTGTTTAGTACTCCCTTCATTCCAAAATAAGTGTCGTTTTGGCGAAATGGAGAAATTTTAAAATAAGTGTCGTTTTCGGATTCCAATGCATTTTTTGTCAAAAATTTCCAAACGTACCCTCAAAATAAACAATATTATTGGTAACATTTATTTTAATGGGGTTGGTTGAGGATATTCTAGTAATTTAATTACCCTATTTAATGTTTTCTTAAATTATGTGCAAACTCTAGAATGACACTTATTTTGGAACGGAGGGAGTACTTATAATCGTTTTTGTGTGAAAGAGAGTAGATTCCAAAACTAAGCTTCATTTTCAGGTCAATCCAATATGAAAACTGTTAATTAGAAAATCAAATATACGATGAGTCTTCTGTTGGTTAATCACAATCAAGGACAATATTGCTTCCTTAGGGAAGTGAAATGACATAATCATTTGACTTAAATTTGAAATAATTGCATTAGGTTCACCTAATAGTAGTGCATGACTACGTAATTGCACTTACTTAGTTATGAACACGTAGTATAATTATTATTCAGTTCGTTGTTCTTGACATTAAAACGTAGCACGCAATCGAGAAGTATTTCAATGTGGAAATTCAGCCATGAACTCATGTGTCATAGGGGATCATGTACTACTACTAACTACTTGGGAGTGATGATGGTTGAAACTTCAACAATTCGTTGTTGATGTTTCGTTATTTATTTGCTCAACAACCTCCAGCTATTGTCTTCATTAGACACTAGAGATCAACGGATTTTTTTAATTTTTTTTATTGGTGAAGGTCACATGTAATACAAATTTACATAACTACATCCAGTTACTAAATCAACGAATTCAAAATTGATATGAATAAGTTTTTTTTTTTAATGAAAAACACGAGTCTGTAAGTTCATGTTGCAATCACTAATCAATGTTTATGCTTGGATTAAAACCCTAATCCAGTTAAAAGTTAAAAAAACTCAACTACTTGGGCACTTGTTGTTGTTGTTTGAAGGGCACTAAAAAAAGTCGGTCTCTTAAGTCTAAAACTCCAACTACCTCACTTCTCAACTATAAACTTCGACTTTAACTTAAGAAAGAAGAGAAAGTTGGTCAAATTTTTGTTAGCAATTTCCAATGCGCTTGCAAATTTTGAGGAGGTTAATTAAGGCCTCCATTTATTTTATTGGCAAGTTGTTTACGAGTTTTTTTGGATAGAGTCCTCCACGTAACATAGGTCCTTGAGTTGATGTTGAATAATAATCCCTCTCTCCCATAATTATTGTCTAGTTTGAATTTTCATTTTTAATTCAAAATGTACTAAAAATGAAATCTCAAACTAGACGATAATTTTGGGACAGAGAGAATACTATGTTCCGATTTTTCATCTCAAAATAAAAGTTATGTTTGGATTTTCCAGAAGGAGTAGTATTACTACTAGTTAGTGGTCTTTGGGATACCTTTCTTATTCATTTCTTTTTGTTTTAATCAAAAAAAAAAAAAAGGTTTTAAACCTTGTGCTGTTTGGAGCAACATTTAAGTTAATATAGAATTTGTTAAGTACTCCTTTAATCCTAAGACACAAATTTGAATGTGGTGTCGTGTTAATTTGTGCTTTCTGATTGTGACTGGAGGGAGTATAAATAATCCTCCATTAGTTTTGTTAGTAGACATTCTCACTTGTTGCCAACATACGGATGAATTTTTGTACCCAAAAAAAAAAAAAAAAAAAAAAAACATAGGGATGAATTTGCATACTTATCCTCAGATTTCTATCTGATTTGATTTGATACAATGACCAATACTTTTTATTATATTTTCTTAATTAAAAAATAAACTCTTTGTTGGTTTATTCATTGTGAATTTGTAAATAGTGTCCGCAGTGTGCAGAATGCCGAATTCTTGGCCCTTGGCGGAGGCCAATCTAGGATTTCTAGGCATCAGAAAAACCAGGCTAAAGTCTATAATAAGTGAACCCATAAACAAACCACGAAAATCAATATGAAACTGGGTTGAACGGCCGGGAAGACAAGTGCTGACAAAATTATACAGTACTGCTACGTTATGAAATTTGATTATTGGTGGTAGAGGAAATCAACGAGGAAGAGCAAAGAAAATTACAGATGAAAATTCTTTTTTTTAAAAAAAAAAGAAAGTTAAAAGAACGTATAGAGGATAATAAAGCTTGGAGGGTTAATTATTATATATTCATATTCTAAATTCTCAAAAACCTAACAACATATGGTCTGAATTGGAAAAAGCATACATACTTCACTCGAACAACTTGGACTGATCAAATCCAGGAATGTAGTTAAAACTTATAAAGGGCCAATGTCTTTGGCGAAAAGTTCAACAATCTCCGCCGGCTGATGCAGACACATTACAATGTTGATAGCATCGTCCAAGAATTTTAGTTTTTTGCAAATCGAGACAGTATTCAATTATCATGATTGATAAAGAATTGAGGATCGATTAGTGTAATACGTCGTTCGTACTCAACATCAGGAGTTCAGACTTCACTAGTTCACTGGATGATCTTTCCTTTATCCCAGAAAAAGAGCGCATTTTCAGTTTTGAAATTTATATAAAAAATAGTACAAATATCAAAATTTAATGTGTATTATTTTTTCGGGACAGAGAGAATAATATATAAATGACTATAAAACAAAAGGCGTAACAACGTATTATGTAGAGAATCATCTTAAGCAGAGTTTCTCGGCAAAGTTGCATAGATTACTAGTGGATAACCTTCGAATTTCACTTTCTTAATTCTGGTTTAATCAAATCTTTTTTGTAGTTAAAGGCTCTTTTGTTCACCACTTCAACGGCCCCTTTATTCTCTTAGTAATAGAGTATTGTTGGGTTTGGACCAAACCATAGTGGATTCTGAGGCAGCTTTTCGATGTCCCAATTCTAGTTTTTAAGTCCACCATAGCAGCCCTTTTATTATTCTTCTTTCTTTTTCCCCTGTACGAGAACAAGTTGCAGAGTACAAATTCAATGGGAAAACCCCACCAACATTGCCAGGAAGATCTTTCTTATCCAACAAGATTATAATTGATTGGCTGATAACAACACATTTATAATTTGATGCAATTAATTTGTTGATTTTGAATTCAAGAAAAGACACTAGAATTCTATCTATCCAGGTCAGTGCTGATTAAAAAGATGTTGCTTATCCATGTCTATATGGTAGATTGAGATCATGTATGTCTACTTTGGTAGTACTTTCACTCAAACTGCTCAAAATCGATTACCATTTCTCATCTTTATTAAACTTGGGTAAAATGTCATATCCGAATCCAAATACGACATTAATTTTAGAGTAAATGTGTAATACACGAAAAAAATCTGTTGTACAGCAGCTGCATCCCCCTTTTTAGTGCACCAAGTCACTTACTATATAACAAAACATTATGGCATCATAAATTGTTGATAATTTTTCCGATTAAATTATATCTTTACTCATCTTTTGTCTCGACTGTATAATTCTACGTGGAAATGTACAGTAGATTTTCTTGTCATATACAGCTCTACATGTGAAAAAGCTAGCTACTTCCGAACGGGTAATAACATTTACGAGCAATAAAAACTTGTCATTTTGCTCGTAAACTTTCCCGAATAATTCTAAATTTGCAAGGGGTGCTCCTATGGTGATGGAAAGAACTAAAAATAAAAAGAGATTACGAAGTGGGCACATTGAGGAAGGACATAGTCTCTTTTAACCATGGGCCATATCATTCCTAGTTGAATCTGTATGGGCCTATTCCATTTCATCCGATTCCACTCTATTTGTCCAGAAAACAATTAACATTCATTGTTGAGATTTGTGCTAAATACTTCCTCCGTCCCATAATTATTGTCCAGTTTGAATTTTTATTTTTAGTTAAAATTGTATTAAAAGTGAAATCTCAAACTAAACAATAATTATGAGACAGAGGGAGAAGTAGAGTTCTATGTGTACTGTAAAAAAATAAATTAGAGTGTGAGTGTGACACTGTTGAGATCTGGACAATCAAGCTGCTCTGATAAGTGATAACTGGTGAAATATTTTTCGACGTGCGAGACTTGGGAGGGATGATAGACATCCAAAATTGGCTTATTCTCAAACAAATATTATCCTTTAAATTGGTGATTCATGTTTTATAAAACCAATATAATGATTTACTCCCTCCGTCCCATAATTATTGTCCAGTTTGTATTTTAATTTCTAGTTCAAATTGTACTAAAAGTGAAATCTCAAACTGGACAATAATTTTGGGACAGAGGGAGTATATGAAAATTTTCCTAAATTAATCCTCTACTAATTAATAACATTTATTAAATAATATTTTTTAATTTTCAAATCGGTAACAGTACAAAAAATGAATAAATTATATTAATTATAAGATATAAATTTTCAAGAGTCTCCCATTTAAATATATAAGTTCCCACAATTTCATAAATTAATAAGTACCTAAAATAACAAATTAGATTTGGAGCATAGTAGTAAGTATCGTACGATGCGCGATACGTATCGCACGAAATTTTGATACGTATCATTGTATGTATCGCAATCGCTTGTGTATCGGTCAATTATAGATATATATCATACGATACTTACGATACACGTTACGATTGTGTATCGTACGATACAAAAACATAGGTAGAATTAATTTTTTTCTTAAAAAAATTCAAATTGTGACCATTTAAATTTCAAATTAAGAGCGAATTTCATTTACAATTTGTTTTAAATAGATACTTTTGATTTATTTCATAAACATAATCTTCCTCAATTGTCAATAAAATCGATAAATAAATTATTCTAGTTAAAAAATAAAATTAGTTAAAAATATTTTTTATTCATAATATCATTTTCCTTTTTTAAATCAAGTATAACTAATAGCAAGTTAATAAATGCAATACATGTTTATATTAATTTCTCTCTATTAAATTTATGGCTTAATAACAATTATTATGAAAAATAATATTTATTACATAAGTTTTACGACCATTATTCATATAATGAATAAGTAATATGTGTAACTTTCAACTAATTTTGAATTCAACTTAATCAATTTATTTGTTTATAACTGAAAAAATAAAAAACAATATAAATATATCAGCTACATATGGAGTTTATGATATTTATTTTTTTTTATATATTATTATATTAAAACGTATCTTACGATACGATACACGATATGATACGCGTATCATAAATCTATGTTACTGATACACGATACGTATCTCGCTTTGATAACTATAATTTGGAGATTAACTTAGATTTTAACTTAATTGTTCTTATTTAATTTTTCAAATATAATTTTTTTTTGTTCCATTAAAAAATTATAATGTTATAGTTAGGGCTGCAACAGACTTTTTATGATATAAAAATAATAAATTTTTATTTTTCTTACTTATAGGATTGAAAAAATCCTTTAAATTAATAAAATATTAATTTATTGATAAATCAATAATTATTATTTTATTGATAAATTAATAACTCTATAAATTAATAAAAATTTAAAGGCCCAAGTATATCAATTTATAAAGGTTTTACTATAAATCTCTTTTTTTTTATTTTTTTTTAATTTTTTTTGCCCCCAATGCTACTTCTCCGGTCTTTAAATAATTATACTCTTTTCTCGTATAAAAATAATTATTTCATTCTAAACATGACAATCATTTTTGAATAAAGGGGTATTTATTTTCCTAAGAAAAAAAAGTATTCTTCATATTTTTTTTATTCTTTTTGTCTCTTTATCTTGAGTTTGGTCTTAAAATTAATCACAAACCACCTGAATAACATGCATCCAACAACTAAATAATCAACTGTCCTAATTTAGTACAAAGATCCATGGATATAACACCAACTGACCAACGTACAGCGCAATCCTTTTTAGAATGGAATTTAAGGGGAAAAAAATGAAATGTAAAAGATACAAAAACCATTCTTTTATATAAAGGAAAATTCAAAAAATTGTTTTGACAAATATTAAAGACAAATGATCTACATTACTCCTCATCAAAAAAATGCATTACTCCTCAGTCCTCACCACATTTGTGATCTTGTTTTGTTCTAATCGTGACTCGTGATAAATTGAAAAAAGAACATTTATGAGGAATTTTAGATTATCTAATATTCTTTTGATTGTTAAAAAAATGCATTACTTTTTTGTGTTTCATTATTTTTAGTTTAATTTTACTCTGTTTTAAATTTCTTTAAATTTTACCTTTTAATTCAAAAATAAATAAAAAGTATATATATTGGATTTTGCCTTAATTTATTCCAGGTTTGTGTAATCATATTTCATGATATTGTTGTCATCATTCTTTGAACTCTAGATAGCTACTATCCTTTTACGGGTGCAAATTTGATTGTATAAACCTGGAATAAATTCAGATAAAATCAAATATATTTTCAATTTACTTTTGGTTAAAAGACAAAAGAAAAAAAATTAAAAAGAAAGAAAAAACAAAACTAAAAATAATTAAACTAAATAAAGTAAAATAAAAATAAAAAGAAAGAAAATTGAATTAAAAATCATTAATCTAAATAAAATAGGAAAAAAAAATTTAAAAAAATTGGGCCCTACACAAATTGAGGGAATTATAGTCTTTTTATGTGTCAAAAGGGGTGTCTTACTCTTATGAACACAACTCAGGGGGGTCTTTGTCCTTTGATAAAAACTCGTGGGAGTTTTAAGGTTCGAGACAAAATTCAGGGGGTAATTGTCCTTATCCCAAAATAAAATGGTGTACCCAACTTTTACAGTAAACCCTCCGAATTTTAGTAACGCTATCATATACCCTCTAAATAAAAATTTAATGTTGAAATGACTAAAATAATCATGATACATACACACTGTTACTTCTTTTTCTTACTTATTGTTAAAAATGAAATTACTTTATTTGTCATTTTCTCATATAATTATAATATAAATTAATAATAAATGAAAGTTAATCCATGAGTAAATAATATAAGTTAATTAAAAAAATTATTTTATTTTAAAATAAATCATATTGTTAATAATTTCAAAATTTATTCGATATGCACTAATCTAGAAAGGGTTAATATGGTATTCCTGTTGTCCCATGAGTCTAGTCCACATAGTTTTAAAATTTATACTAAATATAGTTAACATCACGAAATTTAATGTGAACTATGTTTTAAATTGAGGGAGTACTTTTATATATAAAAAAAGATTATGATATATTTTATTATTTACTGTTTACACAAAATTGATAATGATATTATATGTTATAAGTAGAAATTTGGTAGATTAACTATGAGTTAAGGGGTATTGGGTAATATTTTTAAACTGGAAAGGTTTATCGTAGATCTAGCTAAACTTAGGGGGGCAAAATGTAATAAATTTTGAGAAAAAAGTTTCCCGCCAAACTTTTTTGCCTCCGTTTGTTTTCCTCCAATAATGATTTTTCACCCAAAAATTAAAGGGTATGGCCACTGATTCAAAACAAACAAAATTTTACTTTTATCTCTTAAATCCGCATCCTAGTTAAAAAAAAAAAAAAGCATATACAATATCCATACAACATTTAAACTTAAATATTAAATTTTATTTTTTAACTTGTTCTTATACTTCCTAACATGTATGTGTTGATACTAATATTGTTAATAAATCCCAAGAATTAATGTACCTTTTGTATTTCAATTTCTAAATTTTTAAAAATTCTTTTTAAAAAATAAAGAAAATGAAGAAAAAGAATTTCGAGTTGAAGTAACAATAAAATTAATAGTTTATAATTTTGAACTAAAAAAAAAACAATAAAGAATCAGTTTAGACAAGTCATTTCTCCTTTACTCCTTGAAATACATATATTAGTTACAAAATACAAAATTTTCACATTTATCTTAAAATGATTATTTCATTCACTTTATTATTATTGTATTTTTTAAAAACTAAAAACTATAAGCAATTATTGAATTTCATAACAAGGATAAAATACTTGCACTCTTAGAAGCTACAATATGAAAAGTAAAATCATTCTTGAAATTTCAAAATCATATTAAAATCTACACGTACAATCTAGGAAGTATAGAGAGATTTTTTTTAAAAAAAATAAAAATTATATTTTTTTAAAAAAATTAAATGACAAAATTGCCCCTATACCCCAAATCACATGTGTTAGATGTGAAAAAAGGTTTCTGTTATGATTTAATGGCCAAAAGTAACAGAATGATCTCGAGTGAATTTTGTCTTAATAAAGATACCTATTTTATAAATAAATTTGATTGAAGACCCGTGATAAAATTATTCAATAATTCAATGAAGAGTTATTGGTGCGTTAAATTATTCCTTTTCGTGTGATTGGTTCTGAAGACCTTGAATTGTCGTCAATTCCATCATAAATCAATATTTTAATATCACTAACTACAATGTCTCTAAAGTTTTTATTAAATAATTGTTACTTTATTGATAAATTAATACATCTATAGATTAATAAGTTTTCAAGATCCCAACAATATCAATTTTTACATGTTTAATGGTAGAAGTACCATTATTCAAATAAATCAAAATTAATTCATCATTAATACATAAAAAGTCACCAATATTTAACATCATAAACCTAGCAAAAAAACGTCCATATCGAGTTTGGATATTTGTGCAAAAATAATAGGGGTGGGAGGGTTAGGAGATTAAGATGGTGATGGTTTTTTGAAACGGTAAGATGGTGATGGTTATTATTAGGAGATAGATGGTCTAAGGCATCTAATTTTTTTTTAAAGAAATTGTAAAACAATACAAATTTAACAACTAAATATGAATTATATTTTCTTAGATAAAGATCGTTTTATAAAGAATGGCAATTAGTATAGGCGTATAGGAAAGCTGTAAGATCGCCTAGTGGACTCATAGAAAGCCAAGCCAACTTATGTACAACATTCCAGAAGAAAAAAGGGTTAAAAAACCGTAAGAACCCTGAACAACCCCTCTCTCTGTATATATATACTTTACGAGGATAAAAGTGGCCTGTGGTATTTGATAATTGTATTTGTTACTGTGCCCTGTGTTTTTTCGATCTGAAACCCTAGGCCAGATCTACACAACCCACAGTGATCAAAACCAGGGGAATCAGCGAAATCAGCGAAAAAATGAGGGAGATGGATTTGACCTGCTATAGCTCTGATGCATCCGCCCCCGCTGATCCCGGCCACTGCCCTTTTCCGGGTCTCAGAAACCCGCCCGATTCCGGCCGCCGTTTGGACGTGGGCAAAAAGCACAAGGTCGTGAAATCTAAATCCGGTCGAACTACGAAATTGCCCGATGATCGCTCTACAAAATCCCGATATAGAACGTGCGATCCTCCTAACTATGACCGCCAACTGAGGCAGGTTAGTTCTTCTCATCCCCACTCGCCTCTTTCCCCTTCTAATTATTTTGTTTGTTAGCTTTGGTTTTGATTTTGTTAGTATTGCTTGTGTATTGAAGGGGCTGTATTCCTGGATCGCGAGAATATTCCATATGAGTTATTGCAAGGCAGGATCTGTAAGGACTGGGGCGATTGCTCCGCGGCCCCAGAGGATGAGAAGGGTCCCCCAAGTCTCGCTTTTATTTTCGGAGAAAAAGAGGTTATGGTAGCTGTTAATCATTCAGAAACAGGTACAATATGCTGTGTTAATACGGTCTGATTGAGCTGTTTTCTTACTAAATCACGATGAGTTGCAATTTTCCTTCCATGGACTGTAAATTAGTTACTAACTCTATCTGTTTACCAATTCCAGGTTCTCCCCCAAACTTTATTAAGCTTCATGACCACCTGGTTGCCACTATTACTGAAGAGAATGTTGATGTGCTGAAAGATATTGAACAGAGGGTAAATTTTGTTTTTGCAAATCTTTCTGGGCTCTTAATTTGGATGGTCTGTTCTTGTGCTTATGTTGTTGGAAGATTGACTATCTACCCTCTATATTTATGCACGCCAGGTCCTCCAATGGGAACATCTTAATGGGAGAAAGATTTATGCTGAAAAGGCTGCACAATTGATGGCTGACATCATGTTTTCTCGCGACTTAGTGGGACTTGTGGCACTGGTTGCGGGAATTGACTCCATAAAGGTATTGTATCAGTTTGGTCACTGTTGATTTGTTTTGAGTTTTGCAGAAAATATCAGGACTGGTCTGTTTGGTGTGTTGATGAAGCTGCATGGTGGGCGAGGAGAGCGTTGTGTCTTGTTGCTGCTTGTGCTGATGATGGTGATGCTTTTGTCACTGGTATGCGCTGTTGTTTTTTTTAATGTCAACTTGTATCTGCAGATTAGTTAATTGATCTATTTTTTTCTTTCTGGATGGTGAGTGATTTCCTTTGTTGTTTTGTTGTTGTTTCAAGTGTATCATTTAGGACCTGAGGGTGTGAAGAATGTCATCCCCGACGTATATGTGGAAGCATTCGCTCGGAGATCCGGCTTCTGCTTAGGGAAGAGGATAATGGTCGGAAGGAAAAAAACATGGCGGCGGTGATTTACATTGTGATTTGGGCCGGTCTCTATTGATCCCCCGAGTATGGTGGACAATACATACTGAAACAAATATGTACAACCCTTTGCACTGTTTCTTTATATGTCTCGGATTTTATATGTACCAATATTCAAGCTCAGTTTTAATACTTGGTGGTTGGCGGAAAGGGTAGCAAGCAAGCACGAGTTGATAGTTTTTGGTGTGAAGTGAAACAGACTTTATAAACAGCTAATAGTATACTGTAGGCACACCTGAATCCGACATAATGATAGTAACTGTAATAAGTTAAATTAGTAGGTCACAATACTGTAAATGTTGAAATGTTTGTCTAGCAGCCTAATTTCATTACATTATCTCCCATAGCTATTGTTCTGAAAATAGTATAGATAACAAAACTCCATGTGGTTCCCGAAAATGGGAAAAAAAAAAAAAAAGAGCCATGATCACGAAACTTTTCAATTCAACTCTTAATCAAATCATTCTATTTTGTTTGTACAATAAAGAGGGCATAGTCTCTTTAAACACCTATAAATGGCCAATTAACACCTTACGAGATTTGATCTTCAAGTTTTATCGTGAAAAGTTGTGAGTAATATAGTTCATGATATTCACATTATTTTTTATCCCTTGCAATAAACATCATAACTATTTCTCTTTTTTTTTTTCGGATGTAAAATATTATAGATAACTTATATTGCCCATCTTCTCAAGATTCCAGCATGAATGTAACTTGGGGACGAAATAGCAACATTTTATGCAATTTGTATCGTCGATGGAGGATGGACTATAGACATTGAGGCCTATGATTGGTCTTTGGGTGTAGCAGGCTGTTGTTGTCAGTTCAGATTCTTTGCAAAGGCTTGGAAATTTCAATAATGGGCCTTGATGGGTTTGGCAGTGCATCTGACAATTTTTAATGACCCTTTTTCAGCTGTTACTGGGAGGTTACTGAACGCCCTAATTTTTTCATTTGAACGCCTTAAAAAATCTTAAAAAGATTATTTTACCCTTACATACACCCCCTTTTTTTTTCTACCAAACAGATTATTTTACCAAACAGATTACTTTACTACCAAACATCTAGCCGTCCTTTTAACGTAAAATAATCTGGCGCCAAACGCTCGCCAAACCGAAATTACTTTTTTTAAAAATTTTTTTTCTATTTTTTAATTAAATTAATTAATTAATTATTTTATTTATTTAATTTTATTTTTTATTTATCTATTTGGCGGTTAAAAAAATATTAAAAAATTAAATAAATAAATAAAAGTATTTTATATTTTTTCCATGCTTTTTAATTTTTCGTTTCAACGTATTTTAAATTTTATATTTTTTTTCAAAAAAATATTTCCAGGACGACTAGATGCACCGATGGTGAATAATTAATTTATTTGGTAGTAAATTCATAAGTTTTAGTTTTTATTAAATGATAATTTTTATTAAATGCGGCGAAGGTTTTCTCGCCACCCCTTAAAGTGGTGGCTTATTCCTCCCTCGCCATACATTTTTTCTTTTTGCAAAAAAAAACCAATGTAGCTCTATTTTGCAGGGGCGTATACGTCTTTTTAGGACGTTCAAATGAAAAAATTAGGACGCTCAAC
Source organism: Oldenlandia corymbosa var. corymbosa (assembly GCA_949775105.1). Lineage (NCBI taxonomy): Eukaryota > Viridiplantae > Streptophyta > Magnoliopsida > Gentianales > Rubiaceae > Oldenlandia > Oldenlandia corymbosa. The sequence continues at coordinate 31,214,706 of OX459120.1, read as the reverse complement.
AGCACGACCCTTATTCTAAAGTCAAAATACTCTTTGTCCTTGCATGTGTCCCTTCAGATTGCCCTATCCCACTCGTCATTTCTTCTACTCCTTCCATTCTAATTCAATAGGTCCATTTAGACATACACAGAAATTAAGAAAAAGTGACTAACATAATTTAATTTTAAATAAAATTCCTTCTATATCCTTATTAATGACTAGTGAGTTATTAGTTGATATGAGAGAGTAATAGTTGAAATTAATTAAAATGTTTTTTATTTCAGTGAAAATGGGAATGGTATATTAGAGAGTTCATAGAAAAAGTTAGTTAATTATCTGAAGTGGGACTAAGTTTTGAAACATCCTAAAAAGAGAAGTGAGCCTATTGAAAATAAATAGAGGGAGTATAATTTATGCTAAAAATAAAATTTTTATGCGAAACAATTATTTCACAACAAAATGAATATAAATTAGCCATATCCATAAGCCGAGAAACGGAATGTCAGATCTGTCTCACTAACTTAGATGTAAATTATCTAAGACGGGATATTTTGCCTATACCTTAACTACAATATGAGAGCAAATTATTTTGGATCTTTATTTTCTCAAATTTAGAGGGAAGTTTTGCAACCAAGTTTGTTTTGGTCCTAGATCTATCCTCTATATTGTCCCAAATTTACCAGTGATGTTTTGTCCCAAATATGTACATTAGAGAAAACAATATATTTTTTATTATTTTTTTTATTTTTTGCTGAACATCTAAATATGCGCAATGATGTGTTATAGACGAGGAGAATTTTTAATGCAAAATACGTTAATAGTAACATTTAACAAGTTAGATTGGATAAAACAATGATACATAATTTGATCGAACTTTAACCTTTAAGCGTCCAATTCATTTCTTAATTTAACCAATTTCAAAATTTTCAGATTGATACAAAGTAGTACAAATGAACATTTCATGAGTAAGATTAATTTAAAACCGTACAAATAAGATTATCTACAATAGGAAGATCTATATCTTTTCTTGAACTAATGTTATGGTTCATTGAACATCTAACTCATTGTATGGAGTTTATTAGGAGAAGATTAATTAATATTCAATATATCTTAAAATTATTGTTTAATTTAAATGTTTATTTTTAATACAAATTATAATAAAAAATAAAAATTCAAACTGAAAAATAATTCCGGCGCGGAGGTACAGACTCCTCACGTACAACTTTTATAGACTTTTTAGCGCTTTGAATATCTCATTCCTATAACCCAAGTCCTTTTTGCGGGTTTTTGCCTATTGCAAAATCGCCGGGAGTTACTTTTACCACTTCTCTGTGCTTTTGCTCTCTGAGCTTAATAGTTAATATTAATAGTTAATACTCTATAGTTTAACTAAACTTTTCAATTCATATTCTATTTAGCCACAAAGCTGATGACCATACATACTTTCTTTTTCCAAATCCTAGTAGTTAGGAAAGACAATACCTCATTCCTGGTCATTCTTACACAAAGAAATTATGACTTCACTAATCCTTTTTTCTGTTTTAACTCGGGTTTAAATACATTAAACCTCATTACTTTAGAGGAGTGTTTCCATCACACTGCTTCGGTTTAGCTGTTAATCATTATTTAATCTATTTAAATTAAGAATTTCTAGCAGACAAAAAAGTTACTCATGAAAATTTTGTTGGAAAATATGAAGAGTATTCGCAAAGGCTAACGAAAAATGAAAGAAGAAGAAATCCGAGGCTCGTGAAAACACGATCTCCTTAAAACAGATTTGCCCCCTCCTGTGGTGCTTGAGGATCTCGAGCAACTGTTTCCCAGGATACAACGGAAACGTAGAGACTACTTAGCACAAAGAAGTTCTACCAGCGAACGAAACTTAGAACACGATGATGAACACTAAAACTGAAAGAGAAGGAATGAAAGGCTCGAAAGAATACTGAAAGAGGAGGAAGGATTGGTGTATTGAACTTTGGAAAATGAGTGCCTATTTATAGGCTGGAGAAACCTTTGAAATGGCAGTAAAATTTCAAACGGTTTTGGTGTTTTAATTCTGTTAAATGTCACGAATTCATGGCACATAAACAGCCAAAACGTTTTTGACAATCAAACAGTCAAAAGAATTCATTCTGCCATTTAAACAGTATTAAATCTGCCATTCATTTGCTCATTCAACAACAATGTTTCAGTTTTCTCTTTGACTGAAATGAATGAACATAAATCTCTACATTAAAATTTTAGTTGGAAAAAGTTAATCTGAACCGTAGCAAAATGTGGGTTGATCAGGCCTGCTAGAGTTCGGTTCGGCATTCGTGTCCGCAGGTCGTGCGCACACATGAGTCAAGCTATTTTGGCCCCGATTCGGACCTCCATTTGCACCCCCCCTGCGCGGGCGCACGCGAGCGGGAGAGATGTGATATAGTATTGGCAAGTCAACTTGCAAATCAATTTTGGGCTCTCACTTATAAATTGAGCTCCAACTCTTCCCAACACCCATGTGGGACAAAGTCCCTTAACTCTAATTTTTCCAACTCTTGAGAAACTTAATTCTCATTCACTCTTTTCCAACAAATTTCATTTTGAATGATGTGTATAAGCTGTTTTGCCTTTCATGAAAATGTGTGTTATTTTGTATGTTTCAATAGAGCACCTCGACTACTATATATTTATTTATACCAGATTTAGAAGGGGGATGGTTAGTTGGAAGAGAGTACTCCCTCCATTTCAATTTGTAGGTCATTTTAGGTTTGGAGAGATTTTTCAAAATGTAGGTCGTTTTACAAATTCTAGGCAAATTAATGACTATTTTTCTAACTTTACCCTCAATAGATGATGCTAATCTATTTTTATTTAGTCTTATTTATAGTTTCAATGTATTTAATGAGGGGTAAGACAAATATTTAACATACAAAATTAATTATTGGATGATTATATTCTTAATTTACGTGGAAAGTCTAAAAAGACTTATATTTTGAAATGGAGGGAGTACAAAAGAAACCTGCATTTATTGTTCTTGCTTACACTTTCAGCGCCTAAACAATTCAAGGGTAAATCAAAAACACTTCCGAGGTTTGGTTAATTATCTAAAATATTTTACTGTTTAGAGAAATATAAAAAAAACTTTTAATTTACAATTAAACTATCGAAAGTGTTTTCTAGGACTGAAAGTTGATATATGCATATGAAGTCAGCAAAAAAGTGCCAAAAAGACATTTTTATTCCCAAGAAATTCTCCTTAAATTTTCTTAAACTTTAATAAACTCAAATATATACTTCAAAATCTAAATTTTGCTTTTTACAAGTCTTGAAAGTAGCTGCTCTTCCCCCAAATCACCAAAGTCTCATAAAGTTAGAATTAATTACTGCCCAAACGGATTTTATTAGAGTTTGAAAAAAAAAAAATACAGAGAGTTTCTTGGGGGTGCACATATATTTTTTTTTGTGTGTGTGTGTGTGTATTTTTGGACCGAACTCATATAGATATATCAATTTCTAGTCGCCAAAGAACCTTTTTAATAATTCACATGAAGGTTAAGGGATGTTTTTGATATTTCCGTACAGAGTAAGTATCACATGAACTAGTATGAAAAACCCTAAACTACCCTTCTTTGTAAGAGATCAGAGAAGCAGCTCATTAAGTTCTGAATAATTTTGTCAAGGATCAATGGAGAAGAATATCGCAGAAGAAATTAGCGAAAAGGTGGGAAACATGGAATTGGACTGCAGTATCTCTGATGCATCATCTTCCCCCGGTGTCCGTGGACTAAGTATAACCGTTGATCCTTCTTTTGTCCGTGGAATAAGTATAACCGTTGAAAATATATTCCATCAGAGGTACTGCAAGGCAGGATCTGTAACGACTGGGGCGATTGCTCCGCTGCCCCAGAGGATGAGGAAGGACCCCCCATCTTTGGCTTTTCTTTTCGGAGGAAAAGAGGTTATGGTAGTTGTTAATCATTCAGAACCAGGTGTTTTTTTTTTTTTTTGCCATCTGATTAAGCTTTCTGCTTAGTAGATGAATCGCATTTTCCATGGAGTTGTAAAGAAAAGAAGTATGCTTATAGCATTTTAATGAGTCAATTTAGCTCCTTTAAAAAAAAATTATAGTATTTTGGGGGAAAAAATGATCAGGCAGAAGGGCTGGAGAGCTGAAGTATTTAGATGAGATTACTAACTCTGTTTATGAAATCTAGGTTTTCACCCAAACTTTGTTAAACTTCACGATCACCTGATTGTCACTCTTACTGGGGAGAATGTTGATGTGCTGAAAGATCTTGAAAACAGGGTAATTTTCATTTTTGCAAAACTTTATTCCAGTTTTTTTCCCCCTTTACATGGGTATGGTCTTGAGCTTATGTTGTTGGAAGATTGACTATCTAGCCCCTCTGTATATATGCTCGCTAGTGCCTCCAATGGAAACATCTCAATGGCAGAAAAATTTGTGCTGAAAAGGCGGCAGAATTGATGGCTGACACTATGGTTTCTTGTCGCTTAACGGGACTTGTAGTACTGGTTGCAGGAATTGACTACATAAAGGTATTGCATCTATTCTCTCTTTTGTGGAATTAGGATGGAGTTAGGATAGGCTTGGTTGCAAGCTCTTTTTCAGCCATGTTATGCCTGTAAAATCACTATAGACGGATTTCTTTTTCCGTGTAGGATCCTGGATTGTATCGAGCAGATTGTAATGGGTAGTGATGAAATAGAGAAAGAAATTGACTGCTGGATCTGGAGTGGATAATGCATATGGTTATTTGGACCTGGGAAACCTGAGTCCTGGCCAAAATCAGAAGTTAGTGAATATTTATCCGAACTCGAATTTCCCTTATGAAGATTATGACCTCCTTTTTTTTCTTCTCAGCCTCCTCTTTTGTCGCTATGATTTGTTAGTATTAGTTTGGTCACTGTTGATTTGTTTTGTGTTTGTAGAAAATATCAGGACTGGTCTGTTTGGTCTGTTGATGAAGCTGCATGGTGGGTGAAGAGAGCGATGTGTCTTACTGCCGCATGTGCTATTGATGGTGATACTTTTTTCACTGGTATGCCCTGTTGCTTTTCTTAATGTCAGCTTGTATTTGAAGATTAGAGTAGATTCATCTATATTTTTTCTTTTTGGATGGTGAGCGAATTCCTTTTTTGTTTTGTTGTTATTTCAAGTGTATCATTTAGGACCGGAGGGTGTGAAGAATGTCATCCCCGACGCATATGTGGAAGCATTTGCACGGAGATTCGGCTTCTGCTTAGGGAAGAGGATAATGGTCGGAAGGAAAAAAGCTTTGCGGCAACGATTTACATTGTGATTCAATGCGATCTCTAATTTTATCTTGGTGTAATGTGATCACGAATATATTCTTACATTGTGATTTGGTGCGATCTCTAATTTTATCTCGGTATAATGTGATCCTGAGTATATTCTTAGGGTAGACGAGATAGTCATACAGACATGTATAACACTTTGTACTTTTTCTTTCTAAGAAGATTTTAAACTGAAGTGGACATTTTCACTTCAGTATTAGAGTTTGTCATTTTTAGGAGATGGAACAAAAGTGAGAACACAGATTACTTTGCCTCGCCAGCTTCTTCGCTGCTGTGTCTTTTGTTTTGATGGGTCGATCTAGATGTTGATTTGGGCCATCGAAACATTGGGCCCAGCCGTGGAATGAATATTTTAGCTCAAGCTTTTGACTAGACTAGGCTCGGTAAATATTAGACCTATTAGATTAGTACTTTTATGTTAAAAAAAAATTAAAAAAAATCCAAGAGTCTAATAAATTCCTTGACAGTAAGGGTGTATTTAACATGTTGAGCTGTATGCTATTGTAATGAACATCCTTGAAAATATGTGCCTCCCTAACTGGTTATACAAATTGTGTTAGTTACGATTTTTCAATTACGAAATTATGCACTAGGCTGTAAGAGGGAATCAAGATTAGAGATGTTAGTTTTGACTTTTAAATTAAAAAATTATGCACTGTTTTGTAAGAGGAAGCGCACCTTTTTGCAAATTTCACGCATAAACACTTTTTCAAATTTACAAAAATTCATGGGTTGTTTTTGTGTGACGAGGAATACAAATTTGTCTCTTAGATGGGCTAAAACACGGGCCCTTGTTTAGATTGGGTAGAAACTTCGATAATGGACCTTGATGGGTTGTAGCCTGTAGTGGTGCTAACATCTTTTAACCTGACAGATTCCAATAACTCAGAAGCCCGTCTAGCTTGTATTGAGAAACGAAAAGAATGTTAGCACATTAAACCAATGTAAATGCAAAATAAATTTAATACAAAATTTAAATCTCAAAAAATAAAAATTAAAAAAAATGAAAAGTAATCGGATTAAACTTTCCCTTTGAACTTCAATTTATTACCTTATGAAATTTGAATTTTGCAATTGATAGAAATTAAGACGAATTGATTTTTATGAAGAATATGATCTTAAGCTTTAGACACACAAAGGATGGCTTACAATAAACTCTTAACATTTTGTCAAGACCATCAATTTAAATTTCTTCACGTATGAGTTTTTAAATCTTTATTCCATATGTCATAAATTTTTAATTATAAAGAATTCTTCAAATACTCTTTTGTTCCAAAATTATTGTCCAATTTAGATTTTCACATTTAGTTCAATTTATACTTAAAAAATAAAAATTTAAATTAAACAATCATTTCGAAACGAGGGGAGTATTTCAATATTTTGTTGGTCGCTTACTAATAATGTTGATGAGACCTTGAAGGAATGATACATATGTTGATTATGGGAGACTCTACGAAAAAGCCTCTTGCTTAGTGACACTTATCTCAATCGATCCACATCCTACTTGGCCACAAATCTTGTGACTATATAAAACTCTTTTGTCCAAATCATCTTATATTGGAAATAAATAAATAAAAAAAATTCTTTTCAGGCCTTTCTTATAAAGAAAATAAAGACTTCCCTTATTTTCATTTTGCTCGTAAGTAGAAACACTTTAAAATCTTTGTGTTTTGTTTGACCTCTCAGCGCAACAGATCATATAATTGTGTGTCAAGATTCCAGACAAATAATCCTGTACGTAGTTCGTAACAAGAAGAGGATGTCGTCGGTGCGCGGTTTCGATTCCATCGAATTTGGAGAATATCCGGCAAAAGGGAGGAAAAAAAAATAAATTGAAGAAGATATAGATATTAGGAATGGGGGGATTCAATTTCAAATGGGGTAAATAGTAATAAATGGCCTCCAGAAAATGCAGAAGGATATTTCATATATTTGGAAGATACTAGGAGGGTATTGAAAATGAAAGAACAGCATACAATATTGTCCCCCACCAAGCCCTGCCCCCCTTTTCTTCCTTCTCTCCTTAATTCTTTTTTGTACTTGTTTACCAAATTACCGTTTGCTTGAATCATTTTTTGAAAATGACATTTCACAAGATGTAGATATCTTAGTAAAACTGTAATATTTTTTTGTTTACCGTGGATGCACCCACCCATTTTCCCTCAAAGTTCTCAACTTTCAATCACTTTTTTTATATGGTTCTGAATTCATCAAGAACTACCCAAAAGATTTTAAATTGTGCAACTTGAGTGCCCTTGATTTTTAGGTAATTCGATCACTTTAATTAGGTTCCTATATATATATATATATATATATATATATATATATATATATAAAAGTTTCTGTCTAACCTATAACCTCCTCTAAGGTTACACATGTATCTTTTTCGACAAATATAAAATGCTAATTGATTTTTTTTTCTTATTTAAATAATCAAGATTGTACCTGATAGACGTTCCTCGGTTTCATTGATGATGCAAGACTGTATAGTCAAAAGATAAGAATGTTTTACATGTGGAATTAAACTAGACAATTGGATCACTAAAAATCTTAATGGAGACAAGAGTAAGAGCTAGCTAGAACATAATAAAAATCTTAATTCTTATTTTATTCTTCAGATTTTATAAGTGATTGAAGTATTTGAAGTTACACTAAAAAATCTAAATGTTGTCTAATTATCTGCTACCCAATTGACCTTGCAATAGATATGATCAGCGGGTCAAGCCACGATCTCAACAACTTAATTAACCTATTTGATCACGATGACCCCGTGGATATATAATTCTTGCTACGTTGTATTAAATCAAAACAACATTAGTAAAAACCTCTCTACCATCCAGTTATGAAGATCACGCAGCAACCCTTGAAACTTAACAGTTAATTAACAAATGTATACTTATGTTTACTATGGTACGATTCCTATGTACGTATAGAGAATGTAACAATGAGAGTAACAGTCCAAATTAATTTGGACACTTAGCGAATAATGAGAGTAACAGTCCAAATTAATCATCGTAATTAGGCTTAACCAAATGATGGATGAAACCGGATGAAGAGACTCTTCATGCATGTAGGAAAAAAAGAAAGCTAGGTTGGGGTACGTACGTACCTGAGGGGATTGGTCCAGCTTTGAAAGTTTTGGCTATCTCAGCTCCAAGTATTTGGTTCAAGGACCATACCCGGTGACTCAACAAAAATTTATGGATTGGTGTGAATAGCCATGAAAAAGATCCAGCCTTTTTTAAAGAAAATAAATACATAATTTTTTAGATAATATTGCCCAATTTTTTAAGGTTGTCCTAATTTTCATTTTGTCCACCCCCGGGTGGTATTATTCATCATCTGGATCCATCTCTTCTGAGCTATATTGTCACGCCAATTCACCAAATCTGTTCTCTGATGTGATGGGATCGTGGTCAAGATCTTTACAACTTTTTTGGGTTTTCTTTTTAATAAATTATAATCTTAATATCCCTACCTTTTCATATCCTATTATTTGATCGTATGTAATCGTTCCACGCCGTGATATATTAATTCATGAGATAACACATTGGGCACTGGATTAGTACATATCTCTTTATTTGTTTTTCCTTTTTTTGAAAAGGTTGAAAAGTTATGTTTTGTCATTTTTGTCATGTTAGTACGTACATTTAAATCCAAGATTAAATTAAATGGGCAAAAACAAACAGGTAATTATTATGCACCACATTTTATATTTATAATATCTAAAGATTCGTTCGACTTTGGAGTTTGATAATCTCGTTATGGAAGACAATGCTGGAATCACTAGTGCTTGAGGATCGTCATATATATACCAAAGTTCAGTCAGAAAAATCCCTTCAAAGATGGTTTGACCGATCTCATTTTTAGGAGGACTTTCAGTCTCAGAGTCTAGAGAACACATAATCATCCGATCTAGGCGTATTGGGATTAATTAACAAAAATTGAGATCCATAAGTAAGATGCAAGATTGCGAGTTACTCCCTCCAGTTCTTAATATATGGCATTTTGATTTGTCATAAGTTTTATCTAATACATATTTTTAATTGATAAAAAACCTTAAAAATATTTCCAAAAGCATTAACTACTTTTAGGTATCGCGACGACGTTGAATTGGTTTCTTACGAGATTAGGGCATTTAAGGATCAAAATATTATGAACTTAAAAAAAAAAAAAAAAAGAAACACTGTATACGAAGTGATCACATTTGAATAAACACTTGTAGAAAGAAAAGGAAATGATCACACACAGATTGAGCCATACTAGGGGACTACACCTCTGAGAATTGTGCAGCGAAAAAACGCATCATCGGTGCCCATGAATTGGCCGCAAGTGTCAATCTGATCATCTTCTTCTATGTTACTGTGTGAGTGTGTGTAATAAGAAAAAATAGAAATAAAAATTGGAACTGGGGGACCTTTAATTGGGGTTGACACGGATCAAAGTGTCAGGTAGCAGAAACAGAAAAACCCGAATGGCCCCTCAGAATTTGAAGCACCAAAAAAGAAAACAACCTACTGAAAACAACCTGCGTTTGGACACACTCTTTGGTTTACTGACAACCAGAACATGGATCATATTTTTACACTCTTCTCGCATACACACACACACACACACACACACATATATATATATATATATGTATTATAATGTCCCCATCCTTATTATTGTCTCATCTCCAAGCCCCTTTCTCTCTATTGTTGCAGGCTGTGATTCCTAATCCGACTACGTAGCCCTTCTTCCCATCGTACATTTTTACTATTATAGATCATTTCACATTTCACGTCCATGATCCACTCCATTTGGCATTCCCAGTCAATTCTACTTAATTTCTCCCCGTAACATTTTTATGTTACACTTATGAGTTTTTAATAAGTTATTATAGTATAACATCTCTTTTTTTTTTGTACTCTTAATTTATAATAACGAGCAATTTGTTAAAAAAATTTCTCTTTAAAAACAATAAATGTCACATAAGATCGGTTCTGATATTTAATTTATTTTCTCGGGGTTAATTTTGTTTTCTCCAATCATGGATCCTCTGGATCCTATATAATGTCACGCATCATGTTGCATTGTACGTTCTGACTCCTGATAATGACAAAAAGTTGATATATATTTGCCTTCTTGTTCCCATTTAGCTAGGTCTTGTGCAATACTTAAAAGTTTCATTTATTACTACTACCATTTGGTTTCGATTCATTGACACTCTTCAAAAAGAGAATGTATGTTGTTGCATGCCCAAAGCCTGGGATATTTTCTCTCTATTGATGGTGTCAATTTTCTCCGGCCGTTACCTCATCATTAATCATTTTGACTTTCATCTATAGCCTTAAACCCTTAATTTATTGCACACATCATTGAATGAAGAAGATCAGATGTTTTGAGAATGTCCGGTCCAGTACACATATATACATGTAGTCATGTACTGCCTTTCTCCGGTAGGATTAGTATTACTGTGGAACGGATGGTGTGTTTCCTCGCATCACTTCTTTTTGAGAATTAATATCATAATAGTATAAGTATTATTCCCCCGATCTCTAAATTATTGTCCAATTTGAGACTTTATTTTTAGTCTAATTTAAACTGAAAAATAAAAACTCAATCTCGATAATAATTCCGGGAGACTGATGATGCCGTATATAATGACAGATGAAACCTTCTAACTAACTTAAATGGTCAATGAATCCTTTTATTTTTTTTACCTCTTTAGTTTGGATTTATTAAATGCAACTAAAACGTGTGGATGATACAGAAGTTTTCAGAATTTTATTCCCACGCAGTATTACTAATATTTGTAAAAGACATTAGTATTTTAGGCCATAAAAAAAAAAAAAGAAGAAGAAATAAACAACTAATGGGGTTTTTTTTTTTTTTTCTCTTTTTATATATCTGCATCCTCCATATTGACAATTTGTTTCTTCCCATTTGGCATCAAGTTGAATCAGGTGAAGGGATAAATTTTCCAGACAGATTTGGAAAGGACAGTAAAATATCTGTCTGGTAAGGGGGATATATCATGCCATACATACACGGACAGTTTGGCAACGCCCACACTGAGATACACAAAGATTAAAACTTACCGAAACAGTCCACTTCTCAAATCCCATGAGCTTCTACTCCATCCACCATTTCATAAAATGATTTATTTTTCCCGAACATAGAGAATAAATATTAGACCAATAGGGCAAGTAGTTGCCATTCTCGTTAGTAAGGAGTTAGTCAATGTTTCTTACTAATGCATCCCATTATCTCAAAACAATTTTGCTAGTCTTTTGCTCCATTAATATATTGTAAGAAAAAAGGAGGAGAAAAAAAAAAGAAGAAAGAAGAAGTTGCGTTTTGTGTCCTTATTTATAATAGAATCAATATTTTAATAATTTTGTAACTCTTTCTTCTATTCATAATTACTGACTCTTTCCTCTATTCATAATTTTGTAACTCTTTTTAAATTTAATAAAAAGTCATGAAATTTTGATATATATGTCATGAAAAATATTATTATAACTCATGAATTTTTCATAGAATGAGTATGAAGTGAACTATAAATATAAGGATTTCTAAATATTTAATTAATATTTTTATGTTCTTTCTATGAAAATTTACATAATTCTCATGAACATTATTTTATATAAGTATGAATATAGACTTCTTATTTGCATTAGTCTTTCAATTCTCTAAAAAATAATTGTGAAATTTGGATACACATGATATGATATGAAAAGTATCATTGTTATTCATGAATATTTCAGGAAAAGAGTATGAAAATGTATTGTACATATGATTAATTTTTTGAAATTTCTCTAATTTGTATGAACATTTAGCATAATATTCATGAATAGTCATAGTTGTATGTATGAATAAAAATTAAAAAAAAAAACTACAACCTTTAATTTATAATTATGTGTACAATTTTTTAATTAAAAGATATGAATTTTTTTTTTTATATTTGATATGAAAACTATGTTTATCATTCATGAATTTTATATTGTATGATTATGAAGTTTTAGTTTATGTATGAATAGAAGTATATTAATAAATAAATATTTCTTCCTTTTTGAATTTATTTGTAATCACGTAATTGATTTGAATATATGATATATGATATTAAATATGGAAAGAGAATTGACTAATTTAATACTAGTAATATTTTAATTAATGATTTATTCCTTAAATAACTTCCATTAATTAGACCAGTGCACCATATATGGTGAACCATGTGAACGATATAAGAATTCCTTTGAATAACAGTATTCGTCTTTACTACACACTGCAGATTCATTGTCAATTTGCATTTATTAGTTAACGGTTTAATTATTGGGTAAAATTTAATGACTAGTTGCCGTAATTATGGTTAAGGACCAATGAGTGGAAGCAATTTGTGTAGAGTGCGAATTTAGGATGAGTCTGTAGAGACAATTGCCTATTCCAAACTCACCAATAAATATACTCCCTCCGTCTCATAATTATTGTCCAATTTTACTAAAATGAAAGATTTTATTTTTGGTCAAACTTAATTATATTTTATCTTAAACAACCGGATATACCCCTACATAAGTAATTGTTTAACCACTAAGATTTTATTGATAATGTTTTTTACTAAGGAAAAATGTGTAACTTGATCCATAAAAAGTCAAATTGGACAATAATTTTGGGACAAAATTTTTTGGGTAAAGTGGACAATAATTATGGGACGGGGGAGTATATACGTTTTGCAAAGACAGATGAAAGTAAAAACAAAGTCTTCTTAATTACATATATGCAGCGGCTTCGTTTTTAACCTTGGATTCTCAAATTTATTAAGAAGATGAGTGATGGACAAAAAGTATGTAATGGTAGAAAGGACCACTTTTCTTTCATTCTGCTATGTTAAAGACAAAAATAGTCATCTTCAGAAAGATATTGGGCGAATATGATGATTTGATCCATATAAAAAAAAATGGTAGACGAAGCCTTTCTCTTTCCCCAATTCAAGCAACAGCAATAGAACGATCCCTGAATTTTACGTTCCGATACATAGTTTATGCTAAAATCTGTGAATTTAGTACTACTGCCATACTTGAACTGGCCTGAAAATAAATTATTTATTATTTTTTTTTGTTATGCTCCATTTGTTTAAAAAAAGATATGACCCTAATTTTGAGACGTATGAATATTACATATTCTGAAAAGGAGGCTATTATGACTTTTCTCCGCATGTAAAATCAATACGGAGTACAATCGAATGCGTTAAAAAGCTCTTATATATATATATATTCACATCCGATTAATGGAAGCCATCTCAAAGGATAACCCTAATTATGTTAGGTTAAAAGAACAAAGAAAAGAGACAAATGGAGAAGAGCTCAGGGGATAGTGGCCCATCATGTGCATTTTGCTCCGAATGAAATCTCTCTGTGTTCAGTGCAGCCATTCAGCTCATTGTGTTTCAATCTATGATCACATATCATAATGGACGTATTTGCCTAAATTTGTGGGAACAAATAAATCACGCCTTTGCCCCCACCTCCCTCCTACCCTAGCTGTAATTTCTTGTGTCGTACCAATTATTCTAACAACTTATTTTTCATTCACTCTCATCTCAAATGAGATTCCATCACTGAATATTACTCCAAATTTCACAGAACATGCCAGATCTTTTGCAAGTTTAATTCTAAGAACTATGTATAGCAGAATGTTAAACATAACAGTTAATACAGATACGGATCCGAAGCCCTAGTTGTTTTTTAGCTACTTTTTTTTTTTTAAAAAAAAAGAGAGGAGTAACTAGGCTAAAGTTTTGTTTTTACACTATATTTTACCCAGGAGTATTCATGGGATCGATCATGTTGTCTTGCAGTACTACATTTCAAGTACAACGGTCAAACGAATTATTTTCCAACTGATGATGTCTTCCATATTGGTGTTTTCAATTCACAAATTTGAAAAGTATTACAACTTACAACTGATTAATTATTGTTCTTCAGTGTAATTTTCAAACACAAGAAAATCATTGGGGCTTTTTTTTTTTTTTTCATGATTTATCAGATTTTACCATGAGTATCTTTGGAGCATTACTCCTTTCTAGCTAGTCCATTTTAAGCACAATTTTAAATTAAATTTAGTTTGTTAGGATCTGATGGAACACTAATAATCACGTTCATTATGATTCATTTATATTATTTTTTCATTTTTTAATAGCAAGATTTTCTCTTTTGAAGGGAGTAAACCACCAGTTACAATGGCTTGACGCTCCATCATTAGAAACCAAACTATGGTTGAAACATGATATGATTAGAGTAATATATTCTTGTAATGTATTGAATAGATTTTAGGCGTTTTGTCTCTTTTATCATAACTAAAAAAATAAAAAAGAAGAAAGAAAGAAATTAAAAGCTTTAAAGATGTAAAATATAATGTTCGGTGAGTAAAAAAATACCGATAAAATAATGTTCTACAACCAATGATATCCTCCCAGTCCAACTAGTACTAACAGAAATCAAATAATCAGCTATAAACCCATGCTTAACTATTACGTTCATTGGAGATGGGAAGTACTCCCCTTAATCCTACTAACTAATTGTATATTAAATTGAGTCATAAATATGCAGAGAAAAATATTATCTTTGCCAATATCAAAAATAGATCTTCAATCAATTTGCCAATGGATTCTAGAGAGAAAAATAGACCGGTTTCTAAATAAATGGAGAGTTTCCCAGTTGGGCAATTTGTCCAAATGCACCGTTCAACGCTGCAGAGAGACATGCACAAAGTTGAGTTAGAAATGATTGCTTGCTCATGTGAGCTACTTGCCAGAACCAGAGACACTCTGAGTTGCTTTCAGTAATTTTCAGACCCCCCAATCACCAAAACTTAATAATTTTCCCCTTTTTGTGATAATTTCGCTCCCTGAACTAAATTTATGAAATACTCCATATTTCCCAAAATTATTGTCCAATTTGAGATTTCACTTTTAGTTCAATTTGTACTAAAAATAAAAACTCAAACTTGACAATAATTTTGAGACGGAAAAGTACTAATTTTGAGAAGAACCCCACTTCAATTTTTATTTATTTTTTTTTTTGAGAAGAACCGAGACAGTTCTTGACGGGCATGCCCTAAATTTCATTTTTACTTCATCATTATGAATTTTGAATGAATCACAAGCCTCATTTCTTCTCCTTTTTTTCTTTGTTTGTTTTTCAATTTACATTTTAATCGTGTGAAGTAGCAGGGCGGGATAATTTGGAAATATACAAAGTGTATATTATGAAAGTGGGGAAAGGTGGCGAGCTGGTTTCTGTCCTTTGCCTGCACTGCTTTCATTAATGGTTTTTTGGCAATGTTGCCAATTGCCATGCAGATCCATCCCATCTTTGTACTCATCAACTCCACTCTCTCTGCTAATATTCCTACGAAAAATCCGAAAACCCATAAATGCCGACCCTAACTAATCACTACAGATTAATCATAATGTTGATCGATAGATAAATGGGGGAGTATCATTAATAGTCTCAGATTCTTACGTAGCCTACTTATTTACTCCTCGTCTCAAAATGATATTCCAGATTAGATTTTTATAAATTTATAGCACAAATTACGATAAAAATGAAAATCTACTCTATATAATTTTTTTAAACAAAAAAAAATATGTCTTCATGAAAAGAAAAATGATTCCATACAGCAAGTATACCACGTTTTTAATATAGTAACACACACTCATTGTATAATAAAATATTACGATTCCCTAATTTTGTAGTAATATTACCGGTAAAATTATAAACTTACTTTCATTATATGTTTGGTTATATAATCTTACGTGGTACAACAATTGTAAGTTTTCTCGAATGATAATGATCAGTTAAGCGATAAGAACACCGGATCCAGTTGAAAATTTCATAAGCTATTTCGAATAGAAAGGTGGTCATGCCGGCGCGTGATAACGGTCACATTGTATTGCATATATTAATTCATTATTTGATGCGAGGTACAAACAACAATGTTTGTGTTGACCATTTACTGATTTTGTGAATTAGAGTCACAGAAATAAAGTACTATTAGGAATTCTAAACGAACAATAATTACCATTCACAAATACGTATATGATTTCCTGGTTTTCAAAAGCCACGGAAAATATATATATATTTATCGGTTAGTCATCAGTGGTCTTATCATTTGTTCATACTATGTATTTTTCTATTTATAAAAGTGGGGAAGTGGTACGAACTACGAAGAGTTTCCCTGTCTTTGAGGCAAAGGTCTTGTCCAATCATTAGTTTGGTGGACTCAAAGGGCCTCAAGTCAGTTAGTCTTCCGAATGTGATTATCCTAATTGCTTATTCTTTTAGGCTAATCTAGTTAGCTAATAAGCACAAATTTGTTAAAATTACACTAATTGGTCGTCCATGAACATATGCAAAACAAAATTTCATGCGAGAAGCATTCTTGATCCCAGAACTTTCCTGAAGTATAAATTAATCTTAACTTGGTCGGGAAACTGCCATAAAAATAAAAGGCAAAACGAACTCCATTGAAAGCTGAGATCAGACTACTGCTACAATATTATGAAGTTCATTTGCTGCCAAAGGTTCAAGTAAACCCTAAATAACATACTGCAAAATTTGCCTTGATGAATTCTTAAAGATTTTGTATAATGCCATCGACTGAGACGTCGTAAATCAACAACTATTCAAAAACTATAATAATTTTTAGGTAATGAAAATATATAAAATATATCTTTGCATAGTTTATCAATTAAACAGCAAATTTGATCGATCATAACTGCAGTAATTGCGTCTTGAATTTTTAGACGTGTAATGTAGAGCACATTAATGTAAATCTTCCCGGTCAAAAATTTACATCAAACAGTCCAAAAGTTAATGTAAATATCAGCACCCACTGGAAACCAGCTAGGTAGATAGCTCTTAAAATGTTTCTCAACATTCGATAAAATTAGCCAATCAAATACTCCTTCCGTCCCATAATTATTGTCCAGTTTGAGTTTTCATTTTTAGTTCAAATTGTATTAAAAGTGAAATCTCAAATTGGACAATAATTTTGGGACAGAAGGAGTAGTTTAGAAAATGACATGACCTATGTTTATGTATCTCATATTCATGTTCTTAAGAAGTGTAATTCGTTATTTTATTCTTTTCACATTAAGATAATATTAGCCATTTAGCCTTATCCTAAAACTATCCTTAATTCTCAAAGCTATTCACTTCCCTTGTCCTTTACCCTCTAACCAATAAGATAACGATCTTTCTGTCCAAATGTTAATTAATTGTCTAATTTACTGCATTATGTTATCTCAAACGACTTGTAGTAGTGTATATATGATACAAGAAGGATGGAGTAATCAAATTTGCGATTTCGTTTTGCAAGTTGAATCTATAGGATGAACCGACTAGCTAGAAGAAAGAAAAATCAATCCAATTAATTTCATCTGGATCTCATTGTGCAAGTTGTAAATCAACAAAATGATTAATCTCTAGAGACAAGGAAGCAAAGCAACTTAAGGACAAAAAAATTAGGGAAACTTATGAATCCCAAAATAATACATGAAGATGTGAGGTACACGCGTGATGCAGTGTAATAGTGTGTGGCCAAGATATTATCTCCTCCAGTCTCCACTATAATTAATTAATATACAAATAAATTATATATATATATATAAATAATTTCCATTAAATTCAAAACAAAGATTATATTCTGAAATTCTGATTGCAACATTTGAAGATAGGGTTCATGTGTATGATCTATATGGTCGTGTGGTTGCATTCTCCTTTATAGCTATAAACTTTTTTTTTTTTCCCTTCCAATTAAGTTTTTGTCTTTTTGATTTTAATAATTTCTTTTTCTTTCAGGAAGTCACGTGAATGTCTTAGGCCACAGGCCAGCCATTGTTAATAGCTTTATGGTGCCCCCCCTCCTTTCTTCAACCCCTTTATAAGCCTTTTTCCACTCTACTCATTAGGCCCTTTTTAGATCAATCGATCCTTTCTTCTGAATTCACTTTCCCCCAAAAGCTTTCCATCTAGAATCAGAACTTCTAATTTTATCATCTCTTTAGCTGCTTGTTGTCTTCCTTTTTGAATCATATACACAGTAGAGCAATTTATTTTGTCTTTCTTTGATCTTGATTTTTGTTTTTTTGTTTTTTTCAATTTCCCAAACCCAATGATTCCGAACTTCATGAACTCACAAGCTCCTTCTCCATTTCCTGTTGATCATGATCATCAGTTCTTCTTCCCAAGTAATTATCAACCAGCTGCAGCAGCTTCATCATCTTCTTCTTCTGCTCATGTTTCTTATTCTGTATTCTTCACTTCGCCTCATCAGCCTCAGGATCATCCTCAACAACCCGAATATAGTCGTTTTGAAATGCATCCGGATCAACAGCCTCAACAAGAGGTAAGAATTTTTGTTCGGCATATATATATTTTGATCCGAGTTTTTTTTAGTTTAACAAAATAGACTATTTTTCTCGAAGGGAGAACCTGTTTTTTTGTGATCTCATTAGACAACAAACAGATACAGACAAACCTTTAATTCATTCTTTTTTTTTTTTTTTTTAGTTGAAGATGTTTAATTTTACCACTGTTTAAGTTGTGATCCACATGGATCAGTTGCTGAATAAAGATTAATTCCTTTCTTTAAAACCTAAATTTAACTTTTCTTTTGTTTTTTTTTTTTTTTTAAAATTTCAGGATGTAAACCATGCTTCATACGCGGGATCACAAGATTTAGGTGATCAGAAGAAGCCTAATAAAGGTATAAAGATTACCCTTTGGAAGAATGAGGAAAGTCATAATCAAAATGGTGGTGATGATCAGGAGAATCCAGCAATGAAGTGGATGTCTTCAAAGATGAGGGTGATGCAAAAGATGAAGAAGTCTGAAGATCATCATCATCACCATCATCAGAAACACCCAACATCTTCACCTGAAGAAACTGATCACTTCAGCAGCAACAGTAACTCCTCAAACAACAGTAACACCAGTACCACTCCATTTAGGGTTTGTGCTGATTGCAACACAACCAAAACCCCACTCTGGAGAAGTGGACCTAAAGGCCCCAAGGTGATTATTCATTCATTCCTCTCATGATCTTCAACTTCTTAATTTCCCTCTCAAAGATACTTAAATGAGGAGGACTAGTTAAAAAAACTCATCTTTCATATAAAGAGTCAGGAGCTCGAATCTCGCCAGTACTGCAGAACACAACATTGTTTTATCACTTTCAGAAAAAAAAAAAAAAAAAAAAAACTTCTTTGTGATCAATCTTTTCTTGTGGACAGTCGCTCTGTAACGCTTGTGGGATCCGACAAAGAAAGGCGAGGAGGGCCATGGCGGCGGCTGCAGCGGCTGCAAACGGCGCAACCCAACAAATGGAGACCAATAAGACATCATCACTGAAGATCAAAGTGCAAACCAAAGAAAAATCGAAGAATAATACTAATGGGCTGATGACTACTACTCCATTCAAGAAGCGGTCCAAAATGCTCACAGCAGCAGCTGGAATAACAACAACATCATCTCCTCATCATGCACAGCAACAACAGAAGAAGAAGACTAATAACGTTTTCGAGGATTTCTTACTCAACTTGAGTAACAATTTAGCCTTTCATCATGTGTTTCCGCAAGATGAGAAAGAAGCTGCAATCCTTCTGATGGCCTTATCCTGTAATTTGGTTCATGGTTGATCAACCAAATTCCCTTGGGTCCCATTCCCATATCATCGTACGTACGTTTTGGTCAGTTAATTTTGTTATGTTCTTCAGATATGGTGTTTTTTCCCCCTTCCCCCCCACATACCATTAATTATTTAGCCTTTTGTTAGACGATTAGTAGAAAGATTCATGAGTGAGAGTGACCTAGCTAGCTCTAGAAAATAAGATTAGTTTTTATTGCATTACTCAATTAAGGAGTAGTACGATAATAAGTTAAATTTGTGTGATGAGTGTTTTCCTTTTTCTCTCCCTTTTGTTGTTAAAGAAGTAGTGGTGTGATACAATTTGATCGAACAGGTTGATAACCAAAATGTGGATCTCTTGTTCTTGATCTATATCTATGTGTGCTGTCAGTTTTAATGAAGCATTCAAATTATAATTTTCAGTTATGCATCCAACTTCCTTAATATTGTGTCCATGAAAAGAGACCTGACATGTTTATTGTACTGTTTTAATTCAACAAACACGACTCTGTAATCGTTGGAGTAAAGCAATATTTCTTTGTTGTTCTTTTTCTTTCATGTCAAGATCTATTCTTTTTCTCACTAACATTGGATGTAGAAGTACCTTGAACTACCTTGGGCTAAAAAAAAAAAAAATCATTTCTCTTGAATGTAGAACAATGCCTTTCAGTTTAACTAACTTACAAACTCTGTCAAAAATGATTGAAAAATTCACTTAAAATAAACAACAAAAATAGTAATTATGTCATTCAAGAAGTTCTGATTTAGCAAAGATTTCCTAGGAGAAAGTTTGAAGCTAGCTAGATAGGGCCAGTTTGAAAGTCAAAACGGGAAAATCCCACAAAAGAATGTCATTGCGGTGGATCAGCACAGTGTTTAAAGCAGTCAGCAAAAGCAACATTATATATAATTAATTCATGGAGGCTGACATAATCTCAGAAATTCAGAAAGTGTAGCAACAGATCATGAATTGACAAGGGGCAGAAAAAAAGGAAGGGAAAAAAAAAAAAAAAACTAACTAAAAAGCATGCAAGAGCAAGACCATTCACTTTTCATATGGCCGGCTTTATCAATCATGAGAGTGATAATTCAATAACAGCCTCTCAAAAAGAAATAGAAAGTTTCTATAATATATATATATATATATTTGACATTATGTTTCTAATATATATTTTTTTTGTTTGGGGACGTGGGAGTGGGGCTAAGCTAAAAATTAGGCTATATATACAGGGAAAGCAGCTTAGCCTCTCTGTACATGGACTGATGATATTGATGAATCATATAAATTTGCAGCAGCTTTATATGTTAAGGACCCTTGACAAGTCTCTACTATTCTCTTTATACAAGAGTGTGTTGTTTTGTGAATCCTTTTTTTATCCATCCTCTCTTGTGACGAGAGATCCTAGCTAGAAACCCCTCCTCTCTTTCCCCTTCATATACTTTTATTATCAAAAACAATACTAATCACCCAAATGTTACTCTTTCATCTCTCTCTATATATATAGATTATATACCTAACAAAAAAAATGACAAGAAATTGCAAATTCAAAAACTTATCGAGATGGTTTTGATAATACAAAAATTGAAATTTTAAATTAGATCATTATTTCAGTAGGGAATGATTATGAATGCATCACGAGAAGTGATACAAAGTAAGTCATATCAATTTTCATTATAGATATATATAACTCTGCCTGCTACGTACGACTAGCTAGCCAGCTTCAAGTTTCTTTGTGGCTTCAATTGTAGCTTGTCTTTGGTTTTGAATCCTGTATGTAAGTGGGTTGCAAATATTTAAGACGCTGCATTCTGCATGGAGTTTATCGTAGTGTCTGAGTATGGGGCAATTGGTTTGGGGGGCGAAATGATGAAAACAAAGCAAAACTTTGTTGTAGCTCAATCGTTGGGAAGAGTTACTCCCTCTGTTCCAAAATTATTGTTCAGTTTGGGTTTTCACTTGTTGTACAATTTAAACTAGAAATGAAAACTCAAACTGGACAATAATTATGGGACGGAGGGAGTACTATATAAAAAAATAATAATTTTTTTTTCCTAGTATTGCATTCATCTTCTAAAGTCATTGATAATATAAAAATTATAACAAGACAATTATTGAAGAACAAAAAATTACATAACTTTGTAGTAATATGTTTTTTGGTAATAATTAATCCTATTTCTGTTCTAAAATGATGATTCATTTTAAAAAAATTCACATTTAATGCAAATAGTAACAAAAAGTGAAAATTGGACCTGAACAATCACTTCGAAACGGATGGGTTCAAGGTGTGTTGCAGTGCATAACATTTAAAATAATATAGTGTCGCAATGCAGGACATGAGAGGCATAAATGATGAATTTAGTCCTAAGATTTGAGGGATTATTTGAAAGAAAAGAAAATAAAATCAACATTACCAAATAACTCAAATTTAGAGTACTTGTTTGAGATTTCAAGTGAACTCCCGGCGCAGTACTAACAAAGAGGAAAAAGAAAGGAAGTTTTTTTTTTTTTTCTTTTTAAATGCTTATTGGAAGGAGGGAAAGAATACTACGCTGATCGAAGATTATTAGGCCACAATATGGTGCAGAAGAACGAAGAGAAGGCACCGGCAAAACCTAAAACACCACCGCCGGAGGGTGCACCGCCGGCGGCGCCTCCTCAACTTCCCCGTGTTCCCTCCGCGGAGCAGATCGCGCGTGGGAAGTTCATCTGGCGTGCTTTACTAATCTCCAACCTAGCCCTTGGAGGTACGTATTTGAAAAACAAAATCCTTATTATTCAATTTCTTGGTATTGTTTAATAGTTCAATCTTCGATATCGGTATATTTAGTGTAGTTTCGAATGTAGGATGATTGTTTAATGCGGTTTCAAGCGAAGTTCTGATCAATGTTGCAGTCTGTTTCCTGATGAGCATACGCGTTTCTTTGGTATTTGGTGTGTGGACCATTATTAATTGCCTGTAATGTGCTTGATTAAATTCCCAGCTGAATTGTTGTGCATTTTTCTTTGGCTTTCTATTGGCAATTTTGTCCTTTTATTTTGGAATGCTCAAATTGCAGATCTGGATGTCATATTATGGATATTGAAACTAATTACTATTCTATTGGGATCTTTTAACTTGTGCATCAAATGGTCTATGAGCATCTCTGAATTGACAACATTTACATGATGTATTGACCCTGGATATTGTGAACTATCTGCTGCTTTATTTGTATCGATTGGATTGAGAATTCTTTGATCCCTGCTGTTGGTTGGAATTGAGTTTGGGGTGGCAATGTACCATCTAATTGACTGTGTTACTTCAGATGCATCAAGTCAATCACTGTGTATAATTTTGTGGGATATTGGAATTTGTTCTTAGGAAGTCTTGCTGAGAACAATTTTCTATGCCACGTCTGTTCTTTAGATTGCTACAGCAGCCCATGTCAATTATACATGGATCAATCTCTTACTATTCTGGCACACCGATGCCCTCTAAATTGTGAAATTTATCAGACAGGCATTTATTATTCACCTGGGTTTTCATACAGCTTATATGTTTGTCATGCCAAAGAAGAAACCAGTCAAGGAAGACAGCCCCAAAGAAGTGGAAGTGGAAGTTCAGCCTGCTCCAGTTGAGACGCCTGCACCTGTTTATGAGGAACCCATCATTCTTCCTCCCCCGCCTGAGCCAGTGAAAGTGCTGGAGCCCATCCCTGAAGACAGACAACGAGAACTATTTCAGTGGATGCTCGAAGAGAAAAGAAAATTGAAACCTCATGATCGTAAGGAGAAGCAGCGCATTGATGAAGATAAAGCAATTCTGAAGCAGTTCATCCGCAAGGACTCTATCCCAAATTTCTGATTTGTCATTTTTTCATCATCCACTGATGTAGAAGAGCGAATTTTGTTTTGCTTACCACTGACTGAAGTTGAAAAAGGTATACATTTTCTGCCATTTTGCATGCAGATGCTGTTGGTCATTGGCAATCTGATCCGATGTTAAGATCAGGTTTTGTGCTGGTCCTTGAACCGATAAGATTTTGCTTGGAAGCTCATTGATATTGGTGATACATTCCTCTGTATAGATTAAATTCACTCTCATTCAGTGATTTGAATATGTGCAACGGTATTCATCACCTTTAGCTGAGGATCATCAGCCCTGCACCTAGTTACCGTGACACTTTTGATATCAAAATTAAGCTTTGCTAGTTAAACAAGTAACCATTTTGCTTCCTCACTGTGTACCAGATATACATAGCTCTGCATTCTGTAAAAGTCCTAAGGGGCAGAGTTAACTACAGTTTGGCTCCTCAAGACTGTTGGTCTCTCCACTGACTTGTATACCTTATCAGTCCACATTACCTAGCTCTGTTACGTTCAAGATTCTAAATAATCAAATAGGAACACAAGGCTCCTTCTTTGTACCAAAAGATGATAAAATAGGAACTTAAGGCTCTTGCCTTTCCGCCTTTCCGGTATGTTGTCGCGTGAATGTATCTTCCAGCAACTCTTACAACATTTCTCTCCAGCAGCAACCCTAATAAGCTTCTGCAGGTGATTCCCACCAGGAGTTGTAAGGGGGGAGTTTTACCCAAATTTAATTAGAGTCTACTGAAGTGAATTTTTTTTTTTTTTTACAAAAAAAAAGCTTCCGCAGGTCTTCGTTGGCGCGGGAATACTATGCCGAAAGTTCAACTAAATTATCCATAGGCTATCTGCCCATTTCGTTATCCCTATGACGAACAAATCCTCATCTTCCTACTTCTTTCCATTCCTATTTTCTTCTCTCCGATCGTATGTCCGGATTCGGAATCCCTCGATCCAATTAAGATTGATAAGATAAGAATTAAATAGAGGAAAAGTTGTGGATGGGCTCACCAAATGTTGCGTTTGGTCATTGATTAATGATTCGAAACTTACGCTGTGGGGAGATTATGTTTGAAAATTAAACTAGAAAAGTGAGGTTAATCTACTGAGTTCTATCAAATATTGAGACTAAAGCGTGGGTTCATCTCCCCGTTCACCCCTCAATGAAACTACAATATACCAGCAAAATTTCAACTGTCTCAAATCCCAGAATTAAATCAAATGAAATGAAACTTCTAGATCAATGACAGGGATGCAACAACATAAACAAACTTGTTTGACAAAATCCATGGTTAAAGAACCTAAATTAATTACCGGTTCTGGCCGCTTCTTTCTGCTTTAATCACAACTCCGAGCAACAACAAAGCCAGCGTTATGCAAACTCCCTTCACCTGAGTAAATATCATTTTCTCTGCTCTAAGAAAAATGGAGTCCTCATTAATTTGACAGGGTTTCTGTGTTCAAAGTTAAGATCAAAGCAGGAAGAGTGGCCAGAAAGATTGAGGAATCATCATCATCCCGCTCGTCGATCAGGGAAATCGTTTCTTGAACAGAACAGATTTTGTGGTGTGTGTTGGTGACAATTGAGTACATATATATATAAGCTAGGAGGAGATTGGAGTTGGTGCTTTTAAGTTATGCTGATATTTGGTTAGAAGCAGCGTAGGTGAGAGCATGCATATTGAATCAACATCTTTACAGGTCCGTCACATATACTTCATGCTTTTGGATATATATTCAGTAACGAAAAAAGTTTGATCTAAATTCAATGAATGTACGAGGAATAGTTAAGCTACTTGTATTCTCTAACTTAGCTAATGAACACAAAACAAATCAACCAAGAGGAGCAAAACCAAAAAAGATATAAAGCAAAATTGAGGAAGACGTTCAAAGCTAAACCTCTCACATTCAAACAATGATGGCAACGGAAAGAACTGCCTCATGCGCTAGGAAAACGCTCAAAGATACTCCCTCCGGTTAGTTTAACTTAGTAAGCAATTTTTAATTAACAAAAAAATCCTTAAAAATATTTTATAACAATCAAGAGAATACAAGTGATACAACGAATGTGAAAATATATTTTTAAGATTTTTTTTGTCAATTAAAAATTCGTACTAGGTGAAACCTAGGACAAAATCAAAATTAAGTACCGGAGGGAGTAAAAAGCTTTTTGCTCAACCCCATAACTCTATTTATTATAAATTCAGATTTTTTTTTCCACGGCAAAAAGAACAGATACTACGTTTCAGGCAGCTTTTCGGCAATCAATTCAATGTACAAGTACTAACGGACCTGATTGGAGAGAGGCCTGGCGAAGCGAGGTTTCAGCAGAGGAACGAACTTCTGGATCGGTATGAGGATCGTTAGTAGCATTCAAGTAATTCATTAACCATTGTTGATCTCCTTCCATCTTTCCCAAACTGAACTGGTGTAAGTGTGTTTTGGAGCTCTTCAATGCATAATTAGATGGAATTTTGTAATTGTTTTACTAGGGTTTATGAAGAAGGAGGTTTATGTTACGTCCCTGGACCTAACTGTAAGAATTAGAAAATTTAGGGACTAAGGTATAATTTTAGAAATAGGTGGACTATAAAAAGTCTACCAGGGGCTGTAATCAGAATTATCGAAAATACTGTATTAGAACTAAAATTTTCAGTTTCGTCTCTCTTCTCCGTTTTTCCCCAATCTCAAACCCTAATTTTCCCCGACCACCTCTGAATTTCTCCTTTGCTTTTTCCCGGCCACCTCCCCGAGGCCCCCGGTCGTGACATTTGGTATCAGAGCTGGCCGATTCTTGGCCGACTCTATATTGGATATCATCGATTCGTTCATCCTCTTCTTCCCCTTCTTATTTCGCAACCCTCTGACCTCTGAAATCACATTTCTTCCTCCCTTTGTTTTGAAATTTGTGCAATTTCTTCATTCTCTGTATCGCACCAACCTTTAATTTTGCCGTTTCATCAATGGAATTCATTAGTTTTGGCGATTTCTGATCTAGGGCTGAAACCCTTTTCTCTCTTCCACCGTCCGAAGTTTTCCCCTTAGAACCGACCTTGTTTGGTCTTCCCAAGCCTTCCCCATTCGGAGTATTCCTTTTTACAGGCGAAGAAGTCAGTGAGTGGCTTGACCGTATAGAGCCCTTTTTCTTCTATAACCGAATTCCTCCTAATGAGAAACTCTTCAATGCCTTTTTTTACATGGCCGGCGAGCCTCGCCAGTTCCTATGTGGTATGGAATGCACTTTACAATTGGAGGATTTGGAAAAATTCGCCGACTAGTTGGAGCTACGTTTTGGTGATTACATCTGGCCAACCACACGAATTTGCTATTGGGAAGCATCGCCAATGGAGGAATGTATTTGGTGCATATCAGCTGTAGAAGATGACGACGGAGATTCCCTGCAGCCGTCAAAGGAAAAATCAGCCGAAATTACAACCGCGGCATCCTAGGGATCCAATTCTGAGATGAAGGTATAGGATGAAAATGGTAATCCATTGTCTCAAAATGATGATACTGAGAGTGTTGATGATGCTTTAATGGACGTGGATGATTCTACTAATGTTTTAAGGGAACCGGCATGTTGGTGTGAAATTGTTGAAATGGAAAACACTACTGTGATAGTGAATACTGATGTGGATGATGATTCGATAGTTGAGTCTGTTGTCTTGAGTGGAATTTATGATGTACCTACGATAAGTTTTTATGGCTCAGTTAAAAATGATACTGGTTTGTTTACGAAACTGAACTGTAATGCATTAAGTTTGGGTGGATTAGCCATTATCAAGAGCTCATATAATACTGTCAAGAGCTGGAAATATATTGATTAACCTGTGCTTGATGAATTGTCATTTCATGTTGATCCGGGGGGATTAGAAGGTCCTGTTGATGTTGATGTTTTGCCTGTGTGTGGTAGTGTTACTGGTTCGATTCCTTATGGCCGTGAGACTACTGGTTTGAAGTGTAAAACAATCCGGAATGAGTGCAGTTGTTGCTGTTGTGGTACCATGTGATGATAAATCTAGTTTTATGTGGGACGATTTTGTTTGCGATTTGGAAATATTGAATCTGGGAAGTGTTTCTCAGTTTGGTTATGGTAATGCAATGAAGGTCTTTGCTGTAAACCTAAGTTCGATAACTGAAAGAGTTGTTCTAAATCTGAGTCGTAAATCCACATTTGATCTTCATTTCTTATTTCATCTTAATGTTGATTCATACGAGTTTTTGAATCCGTTGATTAGTAGCTATAACTACTGGCTACCAGAAATTGATCAGGGAGGATTAAGGGGTCTTTATAGTGCTAAGGGGTTAGTAGATGATTATAAATGTTTGAAATGGGTTGGGACCACTACTTTTCATATTGATCCGGGGGAAATGAATGTCCTGTTGAAAGTATGCATTACAGTGATGAGCATATTGAATTATCTGTTGATTCGAATATTGATTTGCAATGCATTTACAATCAAAAAATTTGTGTAAGCTCCTTTGTTTTTGACCCTGGTGACAATGTTGGTTATTTTACCTAGTTACTAGAATATTGGATTTGGCTGGGGATAATTACAAAGGAAGTGAGCATGCTGATTCATCCCTTTCATGCTTTTTAAATGATGAATATTTGCAAAAATTTATAAGCAGGCTGTGCAGACCGTGGTTTTATCCTTCTTGTAGTCTTGAGGACAAGGCTGAAATTAAGGAGGTACAAGTTGCTAGGTCTAATGTTAATGAAGCTGTAGCTGGAGTTGGTTATTTGAATGATACTTTGAAGCTGCTCTTTCCAAATATCATGTGTGAATTTTCCTTGTTTACTGAAGTTAACTTGAATCACGATAGTAATACAGGTTCAGTGAATATTGCTAAACGGTTAAATTTGGTTGAAAGAACTGCTTGTTTTAAGGGTGCAACTACTGCGTCCGAATTGGAAACAGTAGCATTTAGTAGAGTCTTTTATCTTGATTTATTTGGGAATCATCAATATGCTGTTAGAGAAGTTGGATTGATTAATACCTCTGAGAATCACAAAATGAAGCAAGTGTTTTTTCTTGAAGAAGTTTTATTGGGTTTGCTTCTTTGCTGCTTATGATGGTATTTCTGATACTGTTATTATTACTGTGGGGCCTAGTGATAATGTTTTGTTTAAAAGTGGTTCTTGTGCATTTAGAAATCCTGGTTTTATTCGATATTTTTGTACAAAAAAATAGTATAAATCCTAGTCTGAAAGTGTCTCTAGTTTCAAGGGTGGTACCACTGTGATACATGTGAATCCTCCTTGTATTATTACTGCTAGAAATGAAAACAGGAATTTAAAACTAGATAGAAATGACCTTATGCAGTATGAACTAGAAATAGGTTCAGTAGTTAATATTGAAGCAATATTTTTATGTGAGCCTGTTGATTCTGGTGAATTCGATATGTTTGCTAGTGCTGAAAATTCAGTTAGCAGCAAAAGTAAGGATGCAAAAGTGTATGTACTGGCTATGATTTGTGGCTACAATTTTATCATTTCTGTGGGATATCCTCTGCATGCCAAGGTTTATCTAAGGTATAAGAACCAGGGGAAAATTTTATTAGCAACGAAGAAGCCTTTTTACCTAGTTGAGAAGCTGCTTAGAGGAATGAAGAAGAGTGATGATGGGATAAAAGCAGAAATGAATCTGTGTCACTGGGAGCTCTTCTTCATGGAGTTGAAACTTCTGGGATTTCAAGTGGACTTCCTGAATGATTTTCTTTTATCCTGGGAAGTCATAACGACAAACTTCTAGGGTAGTATTGACTCTGAAATTATGGATTGTTGTGGTTGTTTGTTAACTACTATAAACATGAAGGAATTCGAAATGATTCTGCTGGGAGGAATGCTTGATGTAGCTGAGTCCTTGGAAATAAAAGTTTGGGTTCAAACAGCCACGTGCTTTCGAGGCGGAACGACTCTTTATGAAGATAAGAAAGAGCATGTGATATTCATCTATGACTCAACTTTTGTGTAGATGATCGCTTGGTACAGCTTCCGAGGGGAAGGGTCAAATGACTGTGGTTCTTCAGTTCCAGAAAAATGTCTACAAGTTGACTAACGCCAACATTTCATGCATTTCTTTTAGTTCTTGTTTTGTCTTCTAGTTGCTTAGTGTTTAGTTTTTGTTTCCTTGTTGCTATCTTTTAGTAGTTGTGTAGTTCTTTTGTTCAGGAGTGTAATGCGTACGATTTTAGTGATCACAGTCTTGGGGGCATGACTGTTTTAAGGGGAGGGCTTTGTCACGCCCCTGGACTTAACTATAAGAATTAGAAAGTTTAGGGACTAAAGTATAATTTTAGAAATAGGTGGATTATAAAAAGTCTACCAGGGGCTGTAATCAGAATTAGCGAAAATATTGTATCAGAACTGAAATTTTCAGTTTTGTCTCTCTTCTCCGTTTTTCCCTAATCTCAAACCCTAATTTTTCCCGATCACCTCTGAATTTCTCCTTTGTTGTTTTTCGGCCACCTCCCTGAAACCTCCGGTCGTGACAGTTTAAGAGAGAATTCACGTGCGAAATAATTATTGCTGGTGTTTGGGTTACTAATTAAATTAGTCCTTTTATGGCTCTTACAAAATTTGTTTATTGAGCCCCCCAAACCCAATGATTAATTAATCCATATTGGACACACCCCCGCGTTAGTCTGATGTCTGATCACAACACCCCAGCGTTTTTTTTCTTAGATGAGAAATTTTTTCTTTTATAGTCTGCGATATCTGAAAAAACAAAAAAAAAAAAGGTTGATTTCTGATAATACTCCCATTGTTGGGCTGATTCTGCATGAATTTTTGGTCTGATGGCTTATGTAGACAGTGAAAAATGTCAAAAGAGTAATGATAGTATTACATACAAGACGGTAGACATGTACTCTCATCTCATCTCATATAGTAATGAAACTGCAATTCCAGTCTGATTGATCATTTAGCTGAACTGCTCTCATCTCCAAAGATCTTAGGTCATACGTTAATTGATCTCTTCATTAAAATGCTGATCGATGTCATATTGTAACGGTTTTAGCGTCTCTAAGATGGACACACAAAGCACAATGCCCCAATTGCTGGCGGTAATTGTTTTCATTCCTAATTTCACATTTGAATTCTGAAAGGTTATAATTTGCAAGCGCCATGAGACTAACAAAACTTGGCTTTTCATACTAGTGAGCTAATCCCTTGCATAAAATGAGTCGATATAAGTCGAACTATACCAAAATTCAAAGGTAACCACAGAAAGGAAGACGATAATGTTCCTAAACAACGTGTGACATTTTTGCTTCCTTACTGTGTACCAGATATGCATAGGTCTGCGTTTCTGTAATGGTCCTAACGAGCAGAGTTAACAATGGCTGGCTTCTCAAGACTGGCCAGTGGATAATAGTCAAACACAAATCAGATTCTGGAGCATCATGTGATCATCTGAAATTATTGACTAGTTCATCTAATCAGCTCACACTTACGTTCTACAGTAGAATTGTGTTCTATATAATGCATTTTCATATTCATGAATTGTATTGAATCATGCTAATAGTATAACAAAACGTTTCCATGACATTTCAGCAAATGTGTGCAACATCCAAACCGAGAAAAGAACTACAGTAATTCATTTCTTGAGCAGAACAGATTCTGTGGTTTGTTGGTGACATTATGCTGTACAGATACAAGTTAATTTGGAGATTAGAGTTGGAGGGTTAAGTTATGATGATATTTGGTTAGAAGCAGAGTAGGTGAGAGCATGCAAATTGAATCAGCATCTTTACAGGTCCATCATACATACTTCATGCATTTGGGATATTCAGGGGAAAAAAAAGTCTGATCTAAAGTAATAAAAGGATATCACGATTGATAACTAAACTTTATTCATAAATTTCAAGTTAATGAATCGAAATATCAATTGTAATTAGGATCCCAATCGAAATAGAAATAGGAAATCTATGGCATTAATTCTTCAGTTAGCTTCCAAATAGTTTTAGGATTTACTTTGTGTGAGTTAGATTATACAATTCTTATATACTGTAGTGTTTTTTTTTTTTTTTAAATGAGAAATTTTTTCTCTTATTATTATAGTCTGAGATATCTAGGATTTTTTATTTTTATGATACTCTTTTGTTGGGCCCATTCTTCTAAGTTTCATTCCGATGACTTGTGTAGACACTAACAAATGTCAGAGGAGGAGTAGTGATTATTTTACATACAAGAGACGGTTGACATGTAATTGGTTGATTTCAACTCTCCATCTTATATAGTAATGAAAATTTTTGTTCTCGAAAGAAATAATTGAAAATAGATGAATCTCAATGAAGTGATGACCACAAAAGAAACTACGACTTGTAGAAATTAAAAGAGAAGTCAAAGAAACTTCTTGATATTGCCACCCCTTTAATTGGTAAGCTTCTTGAGCACCATTATCAATTACCTTTCTCCAAGAATAGGTAATGTTTGAATTTGGATCAGAGTTTTCATTCCCTTGAGCCTGCACTTGTGGATCTGCTAGGAGCCCGGGATGACCTAAAGAAGCAAGTTGATCGAGTAGAGCCGTTGGGATTGACCTGCACAAAATTGATATTGTACGTGTTCGTTTGTTTTCATAAGCTGACTAAAATTCGTACACGATCTTACAAATATGGAAACTGTTCAACAGTTTTAACATTAGTATTCCTTCGGTTTGAAAAAATAGTTCACATTAAATTTTTAAATTTGTAGTAAATGTGTACTATTTTCTCGGGACGAGAAGTACTAAATTTTCGCATTTGCTCCCTGAAACTTCACAAATGTAGTGCTAAGTGCTTCAACAACGAAGTATGTATATTGGGTAGGGGAGTTAACTTTTCTTTCGGGCCTCGTTCTACACTGCATTGATCATTAAGCTGAACTGCTCTAATCTCCAAAGATTTTAGTCATGCATTAATTGATCCCTTCATTAAAACGTTTTTTAACTCCAAAACACACTCATCCGCTTTTAGCGAGAGTTTATGCCTGAGATGGACAGTACTTAGCATTTTAGCAACAGCCAAGAAACTAATTAACCCTTGGCTTTTCATTCTATTGAGATAATCCCTTGCATAAACTGAGTCGATATACCTCAAACCATACACAAACTTCAAACTTAATCACAGAAAAAGTAGAAGTCAAGTAACTAATAATGTTCCTACAAGACATACAAATTAGTCAACACCACATTTTTGGATCAAGTTGTGGCTTTAAAACTGTTTCAATGAAATACTTCCTCCGGTGACCCTTTTGGTTATTAATTTGCATCTTATGAATAGAATCGGAGAGACTACAACATTATTGACTACATAATACAAGAAAAAAGAAAGGGAAAACAAGCAAAAAAAGGTAAAATTCTCAACGAACTACAACACTACTAGTAGCTATACAGCGAGGAAAATCGTGACAACAAATTGAATATTATACAATTGAACAATCAAAGATGCAATTTATGTATTACTCGATACTTTTTAGATACAATACGTAAGAGATAGAACCTAAAACAATCAATATTATACTAAAAAAAAATTCCCTTCAATAATACGTACTTTGGAATGAGTTGACAAATAATGTAGGTAGATTCTCAAATCATGAATCTAAACAGGAAGAACCTTTTGGCTACTTCTCCCTTGAGAATTCATATTAACCAGCTGGTCCTCTCTTTCTCTGCATGCTTCTCGTTGCTGTTGACAACGCTGGTAACATGCATATAGCATTGCAATCCATAACGCTATCAAGACGAAAACCATGAACAACCACAAAAAGGTAACAATGGTCTCCATCTTCAATATTCTTTAATTAATTTCTCTGTTTTTCCCTTTTCTCCGGCCTTTTGTTGGTGCAATAGAACTGTGTAGCAAGGAGGCTATGCAATTAGATGGTGTCAAAAAACCTAATTTTCGGTCCTTATATATACAGAGTTCTTAAGCCTTGACCAATAAGGAAAGTGAATAAATTTCCTTAATCAAAGATGTAGTACTATAGTTACTAAAATTGATGTCCAACCAAATCATTTAATTCATAAAGTGGAAATTAACTTCTAAATTGTAGTCATAGCGGATATGAAATTTAAAAATTTCCATGCTTTGTCACATACATACATTAATATTGTCTGTTTTTTTTTTTTTTGATTTCATAAAAAAATAGTAATTTAAATAATCTCATCTCGAGGATTTACCCCAAAAAAAAGGAGCTTCCTTTTTTCTTTTTTTTTGAAAGGTAAAAAAAAAGGAAAAATAAAAAAAAGGGCGCTTCCCTTGGAGAAGAGAAACCTGATTCAGCGATATGGTTAACTTCCCTACCATTCTTCATTAGGCCTTTGATAAGTTCATTTGTCGGGCTCACCATTTTTTGACAGTATATACACAGGCTTAGCCCGGCTACCACAGACCAATATAAAGGGAGCCCAATATTCCACGGCCGGCTAAAGAGTCATTTTCTCGCAAAATAAATGGATCGCATGATACGTTACCTAATCGCATTTTGTATTTGATTTAAGAAATTGAACAATCTGACAGCATAGATTGATTATAGAAGTATAGAACCATTAAAATCGATTGCATTTTGATGATTTGAACTTTGAAGGGATTTTTTTACTCAATAAAATCATATTCATCATTGGATGAACGGTAGTACCATATAAATGTTGTACATGGACTAAACAAATCACTTGGACACAAGCTAGTAATTCCATTGTATGCGTATTCCTTTCTCCAAATTTTCCTCTTGATATTATTCTACAATATATAAGCGGGAATAACATGTGCATGATTATCTGCACTTGAGATTTTGTTTTCTTGGCATGCGTATTGTTTGCGTGAAAATTATGTACCTGAAATCGTAGAAAAAAAAGGAACATGAATTACCCAAAACACAATTAAATCAGACGATTCATGATTGTGATTGAGTTCGAACCAGCTTCGGACCAGAATTGAGAACTTAGGGTTATTGGCTTTAGTTTGAGAAAGACAGGTAGAGACTTAGAGAAAGTGGGAAAAAGCCAAAGAAACGGCGTTTGACTCAT
The DNA here is from genome assembly GCA_949775105.1 of Oldenlandia corymbosa var. corymbosa. NCBI lineage: Eukaryota > Viridiplantae > Streptophyta > Magnoliopsida > Gentianales > Rubiaceae > Oldenlandia > Oldenlandia corymbosa. The sequence goes on along the minus strand of OX459120.1, from coordinate 31,179,876 downwards.
AAAGTAGAAAATCCTAGCGCCGGCAAGTTATAGATGGTACCGATTACACGCTATTACATAGAAGAGAATGATAGGACGGACGTGCAAAGGGTAATCCGACATACATAAGTATTAGAACACCTATTACAACATAACCGCATTCTTTGGAGTAGAAAACAGTGCACACCTACCTGATTCTATGTAGGAGAAAAATGCAAACAACTCTATTGCTAAGCTAGGGGCTAAGCAAGTATGACAGAACATGACGAACTACTATAAAGAAGGTAAAAACATGATAAACGGTAAAAGAAATAATAAAGAACAAGGAAAACCAGTTGTATGGTTGATCGGTGATGATTTTCTCCTCATGGCTGCCTCTATTTATAGTGCTTGGGCGAAACTCTTGTTGTCCTATGATTCCTTGGAGAAAAGGTAGCTTAACATAGTCAATTTTTTTGTAAATAGGATACTATTCCCGCAGCAGTCTCCCAATCGGTTGATGACTCTTCTCACAATTAACTCTTAATTTTGTAATGGAATCCTTTCCCAAACATATCTCTTTAACTACTAGTAATTTCTCTTATTAAAAGAAACAAGAAATAAGGAGGAATCTTCCTTAATTGTCAATTAATCATGCAACCGATTTTGGAGTAATTATATTCCCACTCGGCTTCTACTTTCCTTCTCCAATTCTGAAACTACTCACACTCAATCAGCCTATACTGACCCAAACGTATTTTGGCCACTTTTAGGCTATTTTTACTGCCTTAAAAACTCCTCCATGTCCACATAAATTAACCAAAACTCATGGGATATTAACAACACTACCCATCGGCCCGAATAGCAAAAAAACTGGCCGAACACGTATTTTTTTATAAAATAGTAAAAAACGTTTATTTTCACTGTTGGTTTCAACTAAAGTCAAAAGTGACAACGAAAATAGGAAAAATTAAAATAGTTATTCATGACGACCAAAAATGATAATATTACGATTATAAGGGTTCAGATAGTATCTCATCCCTCTTTTATTTTGGGAGATAACCGGCAATTGTTATAGTTGCATGGGTAATATATATGCATATTTCAGAGAATTGAATAACACTCTAGTGGTTAGATTGTTGTCCTTCTTGGTAATAGATCAGGGTTCGATTCTCACCAGGATTATTGGGGGTTTTACCCATATTTAAGTAGGGTCCACTAGGATGGATTTTTTTGAAAAAAAAAAATATATACATGTCTCATTTTAATATTGTATTTTGTTTAAAGGAGTAATAAGAATGAAGAAACGAATGTACTCTAGTGATTTGGTAGTAAGACTCTCGTAGGAGATTGCGAGTTTGATTCTCGCCAAACTCGGAATTAGGGATTTAAGATGGGTTTGTGGGAGGGTAAAAAAGAAAAAGGGAAAAAAAGAAAAAGAAAAAGAAAGAACTAAAACTTGTAAGAGTTGACAAAATTGGCAAATTTGAAGGTTGTATAAAAGAGAGACTAAAAAATGAAGATTTTGGCATGGACTGAAATGAGGTGGTTGATAAAACGGTGATGGGACCCATCACGAAATTCCCCTGCCCTGTAGTCCAACCACATCCGCTAGCTTCCATGGGTTTCATTTCATCATCCAATCGGAATTCCTGCACAGATTGCCTCATACTTATTCCTACATGTTCAGCATTCTTTCAAGCTGAGATTGTTTGTTTGTTTGTTTTGTTTGTTTTGTTTAGCCTACTGATCATCATCATCATCATCAACCCAACTCATCTTTTTTGGCTGATTTGCTGAATGTTCTCTGTGGATTCCCAATTCTGATGCCAGGAACTATCCAAGTTTCAGGTACTAATCAATTGTACCGAGCTTCTTTCCATTAAGGTTAATATCTTCCAACACTGGCTTCTCTTTTAACTTGGCCATTTCAAGACTCCATTTTTAATGTATTGCAGTTATGGATTTCTGCCCTCCACCAGCATCAACTCCTCCAACATTGCTGACAGGTAATCAATTGAATATGGTCTTTTCTCTTCTTTTTTTTTTTCCTTCATTCCCTTCTCCTCAAAAGCTCTCAGGTGCCCAATTTTATTCAGACTATGATTTTGTTTTGTTTTGACATCACAATGCAGTTTCACTGGGGAAAAGAGAGTTTCAAACTTCAGACAAAGGGGAGTTTTCCTTGTAAGGAAGTACTACATTCTAGTGAGAATTATTCAATTTGACTTCTTCCTTAAAGTTATGGTCTTTAATGTGCTAAACCTCTTGCAGCCCATTGATAAATCTTCGTGACAATTTAGTCGTTAAAATTCTGGATGATGAGGGAAACGAAACAGCTCAGAAAGGTTAAAACACTCGTTTAATCATTTGAAGAAATGCTTATTTGGGTTATTTATGTTATCTTTTGGGAAGCCTGATGAGGAGTGTTTGAAGGATGTTAGGCATTCAGACTATGTCAATCGTCCAAAAGGTTTCTTGGGATGAAACATTTTTCTTTGAGGGAGGTGGATTTGTTCATTTGAAGTTGCAGTTTGTTCTCACTGAAGAAGACCGCACTCGCATTCGCTTGAAGGTACTCTCTACTGCTTCTGCTTTATCTGGAAGTTTGCCATGTGACAATGTATTGCACCTTTTGCCCACTCTATTCATATGCAAAATGGGAACAATCTCCTGAGTGGATGATCATATGGAATCTTATAATCATTTTAGTTAATCAAGGCTGTTAAGCTACCTGTATGCATCATTTTAATCACGGGTGATATCATATTCAAATAGCTCTCTAAGCATTTCGAAATGCACCTTGATAGCAAGTGGCTTTCATGCCCATTAAGCTTCTCAGTTCTTGCAGAGTTTCTTGTATAGTTACCATAAGAGGAAAAGACCTGCCTTCTTTGTGTGAAGTTTCAATGCATTTACAAATTCCATTTGCTTATTGCTTTTTAAATGCCTCAATAGGTTAAAAGTTTAAAAATTTAAATGTTTTTCTCTAGCCAAAGATCATCAATCTTCCCCCATACATTTTGCTTTGCAGAGAGAAGCAGCTTTGAAGAAGAAACAAGGAAATGTTTCGAAAATTAGTGATAATTCAGACATCACTCATTCTGATGGAGATTCTGCAACTTCACTGGTGCAGGCTGAGGGGAAGAAATCAGGTTACTTTTTCACTTTGACTTTAGAACAAATCACAACATCGCAGCACAGACCTTCATTAAGTTGTTTTGATGCACATGATTCCTGATCCCACCTTTCCCGCATGACTTTTCTGTATATTATGATTACTGTGCCTCGTCAAGATTTACAAAAGAGAAGTATTCTTACGTTAGGTAGTCCTGATAATGTTACCTCGCCAGCCAGTTTATTACCGAATGCTGACATTTCACCCCCTGATCCACAATCTAATTATGGAAGAGAAGGAGCTACTGTCAAAGACAAAAACTCAGTTAAGGATCAAAATTGTTTGTTTATACTCGTTTAACGTTCCTGCAAAAAGTTTCTTCGACTCAGTTAGTGTATCTTAACAGTCAGCCACCTCTTTTAGAAGTCTACAGATGAAAGAGAGGGGGCATTCTCTTTCCCTATGATACAAAGACGTGTAGTACAACATTCCAGTGCTGAACAGAATTTCAAGAAGCTTGAAACTGAGTCATCGCGTCGTAATGTTCACCCAGATCGGGTCAAAGAAGATTCATCTAGGCTGGTACAGTCAGGAACATATGTTGCTCAAACAAACAGCTTAATTTGTCCCGGGAAGGATGATGACCGTGATGATAAATTGAAACAAGAAGTTCCACTGGAGAGAAGTCCTAGCAATGTGAGGAATTTAGTTAGAGCTTTTGAAAGTAGTCAAGCTAAGGTACTGACAATTATGACTACCAGTAGAATGCTGCATGTGTGGTCTGTTAAGTTAATTAAGGTTTTGTTCTTTATATTTATATCAACAAATGGATACTGGAATTCCAGCAGGATTCAAAATCATCTGTTAAAGTAGAAGCTGATAGATCAGGAACTAAAAATGTTGGGAAGCATGGGTATCCAAAGGACTATTACCCTAAGAATTTTTCTGAATCAGAAGGCAGGCAAAAGGATGCATTTGTAGCTGGAGACTTGAGGCCAACCTTGGAGAGTTCCAGTGAGAGAGGAGAAGGTACTGATTCTGCTAAACGTTTCATTGACAATATAGCAAGTGAGATGAGAAAGACTCAGAAAAAGTTGATATCTGTACCTATTCTGTCAGTAGAAAATGAATCAACTTCAGGGCTATCGACAGGATCGCCTAAACAGTTGGAAAGATTATCACCTACTGAAAAACCAACAGTTTCTGGTAGAATGAATGCTGACCCTTATGAAGGGGATTATTCCCCTAGTCTCTCCATTGAAAAACACTACTCAGGTGGCACTTTACTTGCAGAAGGAAGGGGAAGAACTGATTCAACTAAAATTGGTATTCCAGTGGCTTCAATTGAGAAATCAAAATCATTAGAATGTTATGAAGAGGAGCATTTTTATTCTCAACATTCCGGCTTGTGGATTTTTCCCAATAACGTGGAACCCTTGTGTGTCACAGCTGCAGGTAAGTGGGTAAGGAATTTGTTAGGAAGCGGTCCTCCTGATACCAAATTTCAACAGAAGAAGAAGAGTTCCTCTTCATCAAGAGAAGGGGTCCATCAGAAGAAGAGTTCCTCTTTATCAAGAGAAAGGGAGGAGGTATGTAACTTTGATTTCTGTTTCCCTGACAATCTTTTGGTTTACAAACACGTTGTATCTATCTTTCCCTCACCTCAGAAGTGATGTATGATCGTTGGACTTATCGTTACAACAAAAGAAAACTTTAGCCAAATACCATTAACTAACCTCAATACACAACATTCAGCATATTGAAAATTTAACCTTAGAATGTTGAACTATTTTACTGCTTTGAAATTACATTTTATTTTTTGTTTGAACATGTGACAGTTGTACCTTTTCCTCTCATTCAGCCATCAAATATATGGCTCTCAGTTTGTATGATAATTTCAGGAATTTAAACCTCATGAAAGTGAGCACGAAATGCAAAATCACCCGGAAGAATCTCAAAGCAGTAGTAGTTCAAGATCAGAGAGGTCACCAGACAATACCTCTGGTCGGCTTTTCGGACAGGTAACTTAAGCCTCTCTCCGCCCTCTGATAGTGTAGAATCTGAATGCTTTCTATTTCTAATCCTTTTGAAGGCCTTGTTTGACCTCAAAGTACCATAGATTTTATCTATCAAAGTACTATATACTGCTGGATCTAGTTTGACCTCAGATAGTTATGACTAATGGCCTCAAATAGCCAATTTTCAGGTTTAGATCCTTGTTGGATGACCAGATAGCTACAACTGACGATCACCTCTTATTTTTTCCTCAGGTGATCAAGATTGCTATCATTGTGGGATTTGGAGTACTTGTTTTTGTGACGAGACAACGGGATCCCAGGTTTGTCATCAACTTCATTAGGCCCTAAATATTGTTTGGTCTTGTTGACTGGTTGCACTGAGTCTAAATCTCAAAATACCATTGTGGTAACACTTAAGTCAACAAAGTATGTCATGTTTTCAGGGAACATTTATTGGGGTAGTTAAAAACTGGAAAAATATGTTTTCAACTTCAAACCTTGGGATATAACACAATTTAAGAACAACCATAGGGATGATCGTATAGGTGCGGGAGGGGGAGTGGTATTTTTTCGATGTATTAGGTTCAGAAACAGACGCAATGCTGATGCTGAGGATGACACATTTCTATACTTTTGTACAATGTCTAATTTGTGGTTTGTTCAGTCGATAATACTCCTTCCTTATACTTTGTTGTACAGGAAAAGCAAAAGAGATAGAGATGAGCTTTTGCTAGCAACGTCAGAATTTATAAATGAACAAAGTACTATTGAAGAGTAAGAGCCAAGAAGGCTAAAAGGGCTAAACACTTTAGCTGGAAGATTTAGGAACTGACCTGAAGCCTTAGTGAATGGCTTGCCATCGTGATAATCCATTATGTGCTTCCAAGTTGCAGGAACTGAAGTGAAAAAAGTGTCTAACATCTCTGCAATAAGCAGTACTGAGAGCCTAATCAAAGAAAACTGCTGCTGCAGATTTTATAGTTGATTTTGATGAATGTAGGCGTAAATAACTTAAGCAACAAGGTGGATGAGTATGATTTTGATTTTTTTCTTCCTTAAAACACACATTTTTCCTTGACAAAAGAACAGAAATGCAAAAGAGTGGTGACAGAAATCACTAATGCCAGAAAGCAGAGGCAAAAATGGATTTGAGTTGGTAGAAGTTGCCACTTCATCAGAAAACAAAAATTGTAATTGTTTTTCTTTTAACAAGGAATGTAGCTTTTGTGAAATAATCATTGCAAAAGATCAACTGAAGCAAAGAGGAAAGAAAAAATGCCAGAGGATACTTCCAGTTCCAGTTCCGCAATTCGATTATACAGAATACCAAAACACCACATCCCCTAAGGGATGTATCCGATATTTCTTCAAACAATAAGGGTGTGTTTTACATAATGAACCAAACATCGGGGTGGTTTTCTGATATTAACCCTAATTACAATAATCCAGTACAGCTCAGCCCACTTGTTAACGTGGTCCACCGCTAAAAGGCCTAAAGCCCTAAACCTCTCTAATGGTGATGATTCTGCTCTGCTAATAAACAGAACACCTCACCACCGCCTCCTCATCAACTCCATCTCCACCGCTCTCTGAATCTCTTGTTTTGCTCACTGAAAATGGTTCGAAGCTTGAGAAATCCTAAAAAGGCCAAGAGGAAGAACAAGGTGAAATCCTACACCAAAAAGCCTTCTCCTTTTTTTTATCACTGAAACTAAAAATTTGATCTTTATTATCAGTGCGTGCTTAATATGTCTGGAATTAAATTGAATTCTTAATTTTTGTTACGCAACTCATGAACAGGGACCGAGGAAAGGAGAAGGGTCCTCTTCGCAAGTGCCATCACAGCCCGCAAAGGTGTGGCAGCCAGGCGTGGACCAGTTGGAAGAAGGAGAGGAGCTCCAGTGTGACCCTTCTGCTTATAATTGTCTCCATGCCTTCCATATTGGCTGGCCCTGTTTGAGGTATTTCAATTCTCTTTTTCTGTGGAAATGCCCTCTGTGATATTTACAGTTTCGGTGGTTTTATAGGGGTGGGGAGAATTTGTTTTGATATGGATTTCTGGAAGTTTACTGATACGTTTCTGTTGGCCTTTGAACAGCTTTGATATTTTGCACGACTCCTTGGGGTTAGTTCGCACGGATTTCCCTCAGACTGTATACTGTGTTGCAGGAACTCAGGTGATTCTACATTTGCTTAGATAGTGACCGATGATAATTAAGTTCATGTTGATTGTGAAATGCTTTGGTTGGCTACTGTAGTTAATTTTGGTAGGCTTTCAACATTATGTAAGGAAGATAATGCTGATTTTTTTTTTTTAAAAAAAGTGATCGGAATGCAATTGAGCAAACCTTGTAACGGTTTAGCACTGATATTTCTTACACCATCAGTTACCTTAATTACTACGTACTACCGATGCGAGAAATAGTTAGCATTTTCTTTAGCTCACTACTTTTGCCAGCTCAGGTAGACGATATTTTTAACCTGTTTGAATTTCTGATTCACTTCTGCACCCCTTCTATGTTTGTTTCCCTTGCAGGCTAAGGAAGGTTCTTCGAACTATATTGGAATCTTCAAATTATCTAACATATCTGGCAAGAGACGTCAATTAGTTCCCAAAAAAATCGATGCTGATGGCTTGGATATAGATGATAATGAAAGTGATGAAAGTGATAGCGACGATACTGACGAAGAGGATGGAAGTGGATCTGGAACTCCTGTTTTGCAGGTGATTGCATTTGTTCTTTAACATTGGCTCTCCGACTTTTTGTTTAAGGTTGGTATGTATGTATATTTTTAACATGCAGTTCTCACTGTAATAATGTCTTGTTTTGATATTCATCTTACAGCTTAACAAGGTCGCCCATGAAGGATGCATTAACAGAATACGTGCAATGATGCAAAATCCACATATTTGTGCTTCTTGGGCAGATACTGGTCATGTTCAGGTCTGTTTTTCTGCCCATGACTTTTTGGTGTTGGTTCATAATTATTGGCAAACAATCAGTCTATGGTGGAACATAAAATGTATGAAAGAAGAATATTTTCACCTGCTTCAGCAATGTTGTTTGTTTAGGGTTGATATTGCTTGTAGTTAAAGTGGAAAGATGGTACTTCGTGATGCTCTCGGGTTTACTTCGGCATGGTGTTGCTCGGATTGTTTCTTATACGATCATTTTATTTTTGTTTGATTCAAAGTAGAAAGTGCTTTGGTACAAATATTCACCTCTATGTTCAAGTGCTAATTCCAGCTATCGACAAATTTAGAAACAATTAAACTGTTGTCAGAACTACTTTTTATTCCAAACCATCTTAATGTCATTCCTGGAAATTATAGAACTTCAAATAAGATACCAATCTTGTTATCTCTTACTCTTGAAGCTGCGGTGATGCTTTTGTAGATATGGGACTTCAGCTCTCATTTAAATGCTTTGGCTGAATCAGAGACCGGCACCAACCTAGAAGGTCCCGTTGTGAACCAATCTCCCGTGATAAAATTTAGGCATAAAGATGAAGGCTATGCTCTGGATTGGAGTCCACTTGTGCCTGGAAGGCTCGTTTCAGGTCATAATAACCTTGTCATGTATTCAGCTTCTGTCACTGTAGTCTGTACATTTTATTGCAACTCCAGGCTTGATTTTGGTGTTCTTTTACCTTTTTAGGTGACTGCAAGAATAATATCCATCTGTGGGAACCATCTGGTGCTAGTTGGAACGTTGATACTACTCCCTTTGTTGGACATAAAGCCAGTGTTGAAGATTTGCAGGTAGAAATAATTTGTAGAATGACTATAACACCTCTTTTACAAAAAGAAAGATTACAAGTTGTTCTTTAACTTCTTTTTGGCATATTTTGCTCTGTTTATTATCAATTTTTCCGTCTCCTCTGGGCACATGGCATTTTGCGGTCCCAAAAGTTTAGAGGATCAACACTTGCAATCTTTTATGTCTTAACATGAATTGAGGACTGAAAATGTTGACTTCAAAACACATGGGGACGGAAAATCTTTAATGTTTTAACATGATTGAAATCACCAGTTTCTTTTCCAGAGAAGGTTGTTTAGTTACTAACTGTTTTGTGTTCATTTTTGTACAGTGGAGTCCCACAGAACCATACGTTTTTGCCTCTGGCTCTGTGGATGGAAGTATTGCTATATGGGATACTCGTATGGGGAAATCTCCTGCAGCGTCAATAAAAGCACATGACGCAGATGTCAATGTTATCTCCTGGAACAGGTGGTAAAGTTAAATTTTTATTCCAATGTCTGTTATGTTCCTATTTTCAGTAGTTCGCTAACCTACTCATCCAATTTTGACTAGACTGGCGAGTTGTATGCTGGCTTCTGGAAGTGATGATGGGACCTTTTCAATTCGTGATCTTAGATTGCTAAAGGTATAAACTTGTACTGATCATCTTATTTTGAAGTTAAACTGCATTAATTCTGAACGGCATATTCAAAAGAAAAAAAAAAAATCTGAATGGCATACCCTGCTTCTGTTATCCAGGGGGCTGCTTCTTCCAATGAACAAAAAAAAATGCTTTTTGTTTGTGTCCCAATTAAAGTTGAAAAGTCTAACTGATCATGCTCCATACTCAGAAGATTAATTTAGACATGTAGTTAAGCTCTTACTCAGCTGCTGATTTGTAAGTGACTTTCGTGTTTTGCATCTGCTGAGGAAGGAGATATGTTGGTTTAGTCTAAAATGCTTAGAGAAATAAGTTGGTGTACTTTTTGTTCTGCTGCATGTATCTCAAGATGTAGTGTGGGTTGTCCTTATTTTGGTTTTGAAATCTCTTTTTGAGCAGGAAGGGGATTCTGTGATGGCACACTTTACATATCACAAGCACCCTATAACATCCATTGAGTGGAGTCCCCATGAAGCTTCTACGTTGGCTGTTTCATCTGCTGATAATCAACTAACGTAATCTCTCTCTCTCTCTCTCTCTCTCTCTCACACACACACACACACACACACTCTCTATATGTATGTATGTATGTATCTATCTCTCTGTGTTACCTGACTACTGCTGTGTCTCATCTTCTCCAATTTAGGATATGGGACTTTGCATTAGAAAGAGATGAGGAGGAGGAAGCTGAATTTAAAGCCAAAACTCAGGAACAAGTGCTTGCTCCTACTGATTTACCACCACAACTACTTTTTGTTCATCAGGTTCTATTCTTGTCTGCCGACTATGAAGTATACTGGATTTCCACATGTAGTGACGAATCTTCCCTTCTTGTTTTTACAGGGCCAGAAAGACTTGAAAGAACTTCACTGGCATTCACAGATTCCAGGAATGCTCATTTCTACCGCATCAGATGGTTTTAACGTATTGATGCCATCAAATATCGAATGTTCACTTCCCGGAGTTAACAGTTGAAAGTGCGGTTCTCCTGACGTGCAATCAAGTTCAGGCAGCAGCAGATACAACTTGGTAAAAGTAGCTTGCAAAATTTGTTCCATCTCAAGTCAAGTTTATTTTCGTGTTTTAGCTAGGTCTATTGTCCCGGGTTTAAAAGTTGTACTGACACTTGTACTCTGCTTGTGGCGCGGAAGTTTACTAAAATTACTGTGCTAGAGAAAATTTTGCCCCCTTTTCCATACTTTCCTTTCTATATAGAAGTTTACAACAGCAACGGAAAAAACAGTAATAACAAAGTAAATCCTAGAACTATTTGGAAGCTAACTAAAGAGGCTATATATATATATATATATATATATATATTTCCTATTTCGATCGGCAATCTAAAATTAATCTAACAAGTAGCACGTTTTTTTTTTTTTTAAGAAAAAAACTAATTAACAAAAAATACTTCCTATTCCTAACTATAATTGACATTTTCGATTCATGGTTTTGCTTCTTCTGCAATTGCACGTTACCAGCTCCAGAAGCTGCTATGTGATCCAACAGTTGCCAAGGTTGCTGGCTCGAAGGATACTACTACTACTTGCCAGTTTGATCGGATTTATCAGCTCGGTGATACAACATTAGATACTGGAAATTATGTTGCCGAAAACCCTTTTGAGCTTTTACAACAGATTTCCTTATGGAATCTCTCTCGGAAAACCTACGGGAAGAGCATCCAATGGCTTCATGATGATCGATTATTTCGCCGAAGCATTTGGTTTGCCATACCTTAATCCTTACAAGAGCGTCGAGGGCGCAAATTTCAGCAATGGAGTAGACTTTGCTGTTACCGGTTGAAACCTTACCATCCAAAGGTCTTCCGCCTAATGGGAACCCCTATGACGGCTGGTTCGCGCTCATAGGCCTTCTTCAACCGCTTCATTTTGTCACGAACAGATCTCTCAATGTGCAGTTGGAATGGATGGCATCTCATTTCAACAACACTTGTCAAACTAGAGAAGGATGTCAAGATTTATTGAAGAATTCGCTATTTGTTGTTGGAGAGATTGGAGCGGTCGATTATAGTTTTGCAAGTCTTGTACTTGGCGAAGACCAGTTGAATGGTTTTATTGTACAAGTGGTCCAAAACATAATGCAAGCCGTTAAAACAGTGATCAGCTTTGGTGCGACCAAAGTTGTTGTTCCCGGACATTTTGCCATTGGCTGTCTTCCTGTTGCTCTAACATTCTTTTCTGTTGAGGACGACGATCCAAGAAGATATGACTCTAATCACTGCTTGGCGTCTCTAAACGACTTAGTTTCACTTCACAATCAGATTTTGAAATGAGCCATTGAAGAATTGAAGAAGGAATATCCCAACATTGCTATCATATATGCTGATTACTACAATGCCTTCTTGTCAGTTCTATCCAATGCGGAAAAGCTTGGATTCGAGAATAAGTTTTCAGCTTGTTGCGGGAGTGGAGTGTCGTTCAACTTTGACTTCGTGAAACCATGTGGGACGCCTGAAGTTACTTCGTGCCCTAACCCAGATAACCATATCAGTTGGGACGGATTTAGCATGACTCAGCAGGCAAACAAGTTCATGGCTGACTATTTGATCAACTCTATCTCTCCTCAGTTGGATTGTAGTTGAATCTGTTTATAGTTAACCATAATACTCAATCTCTAGTTGTAGGATTCATGGTTCTTAGTTTTGTTTGATGCAGAAGTTTTAGCTGATTTTATCTGTTTGTTGATCAATGAAGGGCGGATTGTCCTGGTTGGAATTTTGTTTTTGCTGCTATAGATTTGACATTTAAAGAAGTTTATTTTCCTTATTTTGAAGTTGAAATTTGTTACTTTCATATTTTTCTACCTTTGGATGGTTCTTATGATCTGTATGATTTAATCCATCGAATAATACAGCAGGTACATGTTAGAAAATGTACTATACAAGTAAACCTGAGCCTTGACCGAGTTCAGCTGATAACAACGGTAAAGGCTATAATCGAACATAGCTAGAAAAGGTTGGCTTGAGCTCGCAATGAACCAAGCTCAAGTCAGGTTTAAGCCTCTACAGTGGTTGACCCGAGGTCGAGCTCTAATACCTAAAAATTAGGAGTATGTACCACAAAGTGTAGTTCTTGAATCCATTAATAAAGGAACAAAGCAAGAACTGAAAGAAGCTAGTTAAAGTATCACCACTCCTCTTTTATTAGTAAGACCATATCTGTAACAAGAACTTATTTTCGGCTTCAAAAAGTTCATGTTGTGAGTACTGGTAAGCTACATTTCCACTCAGATTCCAGAGCACATTTTGATGATCTAGGCCACATCTAACATGTCATTTTACATTGAAAGAACAGCAGTCATCAGTGAATAGCTTGAAAACTGATACCTATAGTCCTTTGAACTGGGATGTGCATAAGTGTCTTCCAAACTGCGAGATAATATCCTTCAATGCTCCATAAATACAGCTACCATCAGAGACTAAAATGAACACTCTAATGTTTACTATTAGACTCTATAATGAACTATAGCAATTGAATTAAGCTCGGCATGAACCACAGGCAGAAGAATAATCAAGCCTAAAAACCAATTTTGCACCACTTTTCAAAAGAAGAGTAAATTACTAGCCGGTCACCACCAAGTGTAGAACCATCCAAAAACAGAACCAATCAGAAGACATGATCATCACTAAATGAAGATATTCACAGTTCCATCATATGATCTAAATACAATACATATGGAAGGAGTTGTGCTGTATTGGGAATTACACTGGATATCGCCAAACTCGATGATATTCTCGAGTAATCATGTGATCATCCGACATAATTGACTTCGTCATGAATCACAAGTTCCTAAACTGTGCAAGTTGAATTGTGTTCTGTATATTTCCTTCTTGATCAGGAATTATATTGGAATAATAATATAGCAATTTATATGATACAACAATAGAAAAGTGCATTTAATTTCTATATGAAACTATTCCTGAATAAAGGATCTTTTGCTGGTTCACTCACAATAGGTGAACGAGAGGAACTATAATAGGCAGGTTGTTCAACAATTTTATTAACTGATGATTACTTTGATGACACCAAATGGTTAAATTTTTTTCTTTTCGGTATAGAGAAATTTAAACATACTTGCATAATCCTAATAACATCATTTAAGTACTATTAAGTGGAACGGAACGGAACAGTTGAGCCTGACTTCACCTTGAGAACCCGTCAAAGTGACTAGATTTGACATCTTAATCAAGGCTGTGGTGAGGTCTCTTCGAAAAGTGGAACCGTCGTCTGACACGTATTCTTCTACGACGGCAGCTGTTTCTTCGTTGGCCATTAACTCCATGTCGGAAAAGAGGAGGCCCCTTCTTCTGGTCAGCTATTCGTAATAGTGAGTTCCGAAATGAGATCTCAACAGAGAAGATGAGGACAGGGTCCATCATGCTGAAGTTGTTATTCATATTCTGACACTTTTGTCGTATCTCCTCTTTGAAATCATCAGGAAGGTATGTATCATTTGGTGGCTGGATGAACTGACAGCTGATGAATCCAATGCTGTGTCCTCCCAAGAGTGCTACAGTTTCCCTCACGGTGAACCCTCGATCAGTAAACAGCTTCAGATTGTCATCGATCTTTCCAAACGGCCTCGGAATCTCGTTCAAGGATTCGTTGAAGGACAGTTTGCTGTCCCTTCTGCCTGTGTAGAGAGGGTAGAAAGGCCCACCTGAAAGGCTGATGGCATCCCTGGCGGCAAGTGCCAGAATATCCGAACACGACACTATTCCAGGGCATTCTTTCTCTAGCGCCTCCTTAATCATATCGATGATTTCAAATCCTTTGAGCTTCTTATTTGGTATAGAATCTTTCTCCGGCACAGGACGTCCCTGGCGTAGCAGTACGGACTACTACGGAAGCATCGCACCCTTTGATGAAGCAATCGTGGAAAAAGAGGCGCAGCAGCTCCGCAGGCGCATTGTTGAATTCTGGATTCTGAAGGATTTTCTGAACCTGGGTGAATATGATTTGCTCTGCCTGCGGGCACGACGTCTCTGCATAGAAATCGATTCTCAGCGATGCTGCTGCCTTTCCTGGACCTGGTATTATACTACCAACAACCAGCCAGAAGAGCACAATCATCGTCATCAATGGGTAACTCATCGGAGAAAATTTAGAGTAACAATGAAATTAAGAGAATACAAGTAGCTAGAGCTCAATTAGTCCTTGTACATATACTGAATTCAGATCAAACCTTTTTTTGTTTTTTGTTTTGAACATCCCAAATGCATGAAGTATGTATGATGGACCTGTAAAGATGTTGATTCAATTTGCATACTCTCACCTACTCTGCTTCTAACCAAATATCATCAAAACTTAACCCTCCAACTCTAATCTCCAAATTAACTTGTATCTGTACAGCATAATGTCACCAACAAACCACAGAATCTGTTCTGCTCAAGAAATGAATTACTGTAGTTCTTTTCTCGGTTTGGATGTTGCACACATTTGCTGAATTGTCATGGAAACGTTTTGTTATACTATTAGCATGATTCAATACAATTCATGAATATGAAAATGCATTATATAGAACACAATTCTACTGTAGAACGTAAGTGTGAGCTGATTAGATGAACTAGTCAATAATTTCAGATGATCGCATGATGCTCCAGAATCTCATTTGTGTTTGACTATTATCCACTGGCCAGTCTTGAGAAGCCAGCCATTGTTAACTCTGCTCGTTAGGAACATTACAGAAACGCAGACCTATGCATATCTGGTACACAGTAAGGAAGCAAAAATGTCACACGTTGTTTAGGAACATTATGGTATTACTTTCTGTGGTTACCTTTGAATTTTGGTATAGTTCGACTTATATCGACTCATTTTGTGCAAAGGGATTAGCTCACTAGTACGAAAAGCCTAGTTTTTAGTTTCATTGAGCTTGCAATTTATAAACTTCCAGAATTCAAATGCGAAATTAGGAACGAAAGCAAGCGTTACAACTATGCAGTTTCTATCAGTGTGTTTGGGAGTTAAAATCATTTTAATGAAGAAATTAATGTATCGCCTAAAAAGCTTTGGAGATGAGAGCAGTTTAATTACTATATGAGATGGAGAGTTGAAATCAACCACTTACATGTCGACCGTCTTGTATGTAATACTATCACTACTCCGACGACGACATTTTTTACTGTCTACAGAAGTCATCAGACCGAAAATTCATGAACAATCAGCCTAACAAAGGAGTATTATCAGAACTCAATCAATTTTCCAGATATCGCGGACCATAAAAGAAAAAAGATTCCCATTTAAAAAAGGAAACTATAAAAATTGTATACGCGATAAGAATCTAAAACATTACGGAACTTTATTCAAGAAGAATGAGAAATAATAAACATTAAAAGTTAGGCAAGCATGCAAACTGATCAGCAACTGTAACCCTTGAGTGTGGAACAGCCTTGGAGAGAAATACTTGGTCGAAAAAGATCAAAGAGATCCTCACACCGAAGGGGAACATAGACACTGGGCAAATATAGATGAAATAAATCCTTGTGCCGTTCATAAACCCAGATCTTCACAGCTGGTAGTCAGGTCAGGAGATAGGAGCAGCTCTCTTCGTGGTCCTGCTTCTAAGAACTAACAGGTTTGCCGTTTAATTTTGGAAACGGATCTTGTTTGCTTAAAACCACCACCTTGCTCTTATGAGCAAAGTATCCCTTGACAAGATTTTTGTAGATTAGAATGGACATAATGCATTCCACCTGCCACAAGAGTAATGGTTGCCCCAAGTACTTAAGTAAATGAATGAGATATTGAAAAAAAGAGAAGCCAATGACTGGAAAGTTGAAAAAAGTGCAATTAGTTAGATACCAGGGTAAACAATTACCTCATCAATATCCATATCCATTTGAAGCCATTTCATTGCTTTAACAATGACATCTAGCTTTATCTGATGGGCCTTATTGGGATCCTTCTCCTTTTGGATTAAGTGACTATAGAGGCAAAGAGAAATTTATAATCAATCACAATTCCTCTAGAAATGAAGAAAAACAAGGTGTAAATACCAGTAACTTACATCTTCTTCAACAATCTTTGGTAAACTTGAAGCTCTAGCTTCTCTAACACGAGGTACACTCCAGATCTTAAGAAGCTGAAAGCACAGTTTCCACAATGTTATTATATACCATAAACATGTAAACCAGTGGTTGCAAGATAATAAATAGAGCGTACCGGTCTTCATGCTCCAGGAGAGCATGTCTAAGGAGTCGAAGATCACCTCGTCTGAGGGATAGCACGATGTCACTATACTGTAAGAAATGAATTATCATCAGTATTTCCCCACATAAAAAAACATTAGAATCATCCTGTAATTATCATCACTACACTGTAAGCATGATGTCAGTACTTTGCCATATCATGTGCTTTCTAGGAGTTAATTGATATAAATGTCATCCATGTTAAACAATACAGATTACAGACAATACCAAAGCTGGAGATTCAGAATGTACCTCAGTCAAACCATAGCTTTCAAGAAGCGATGCTCTAGGCAAGACTCCAATTGACAACTTTACTGGTACTAGATACTTGAGAATCATCCTGTCACATTATGAACAAAAGGAAGGCATTCAGCGTGAAGCTGCTGCAAAAAGATTATGCCTATAAATTCTATGTGCATTAAAAACGTCAAAAATGGCAATTCACTTTTGCCCCTTCAAAAACGTCAAAAATGTCAAGAATGTCATATGTAACTTCATATTGTTCAGAAGCTTCCAAAAAGAGCTTCCTTTCAATAATTTCTGGATGGAGACCAATATGATAAAATAGATGGTGGATCAAGAGCCTTCTTGCAGAAAATAGTGGACCAGGAAAAAGACACGAATGCTTAGTTTCAGTGGGTTTGAGAAGAAAAGGTACAATTTAAAGAATGTTGGGAACACGCAACAGATATTTCTAGAGAAGAATTGACTTTGACCAACCTCATATTAGCTCCCTTCCGGGAATTGCAATGTGTCAAAGCATATGATAATTTATGATCAGCTGCTGGAAAATTCTCATTGTAGACCTCCAGACGGCCAGTGTAATACATATATGTGACCCTATCCCGAACAGGAAATTCTTCGAAGTCAAAAATCCTGGCAGTTTCAATGCTTCTTATGACACTGCGGCATAGATGAACAGTACCAAGCTTGAAGTAAATTTTGAAAAGCTGGCAGGTCACATATAGAGCTCCAACACGTTTGGGACCTTTTCCAGCAAGAGTACTAAAAACTTTCATAAGAAGTGAACCAGCCCCTTTTAGTTTTTCTGGGGTTTTCCCATTCGCAGTCAATTCTCTATCCGCCTGAATTGTTCAAGAGACAAATTAGTACACTTTACAAAAGAGCAGAACCGACACAAAAGAAAAAATAACAATTAAAATGCACAAGGTTTTTTACCCTCTCAGCAAGAACCCTAATCTCATATGCAAGTACATAGACTGCCTCCAAGGCCCAGGCTGATTCCCAATTGCGAAATTCCTGGATAAAAGAACTGCAATTTCAAGATTACTACCGATACCATTAAGCAGAAAAAAAATCGGTTAAGCTCAAACGTACTTTGCAGCCTTTTCAAAGGCCTGGTAGGACTCAACCAAATTTCTCAAACGATAGCTTTGCAACGTGCGAAACAGGGGAAGGATTATGTCCGCATACTGTGCATACTCATTCGATTGTCTAATCAATCTACTGAAATCCTGTGCCATACAAAAACAGGAGAATCAGAAGATCTTTCTAGCATAGATATACAAAGAGCACAGCTAATATGATATGACTCAAACAAACAACATTTATTAAACATTCCTGGATCACATAGGAAACCTTAAACAATGACAAGAGAGAAGAAAAGGTAAATGCAAAAAAATCAAGGCCCCAATTTATCCAGACCAAAAAACAACTGGGAAAGAAGAAACACTTGACCTTCTTTGACTGTCTAAAGCTTAGATGCTTCCTAGCTGCCGAATTCAGGTTTATATAATTTGAAGAACAATCTATAAAAGAGCTTCAAATAAAGCCATAATTCCTCTATCCAATCATTGCTTTTCACTTCTTTTTGCCTGGGTAAAAATCGCAACTTTTTTTTTAAAAAAAAAAAATCTAGGAGATTTTCTAAAATTCATCGATACAAATAAGTAACATCGTTTCATGAAGTTGAGAATTTAAGAATAGATACCCAAAATTGCAATACTGAAACACGAATGAAACCAAAAGGCAGGTAAAAGGAGGCATGACCTGGAAGGTGTTGAGGGCATCGGCGAGGGAGAGGAGCTGAGGGGAATCGGAGGAGATGGAGAGGAGGCGGCTGAGAGACTTGCCGTCCTGGGTGGAAACGGCGTCGGAGAAGCGGTTTAAGTACTCCAAAATTCGCCGGTGAGCTTCCCCCATGCTCATGTATGCTCCCCCGGCCATTGTTTCTGATTCTCTGTGTCTCTCTCTGCACGTCGACGGCGAAAATCGGGCACTGGGAAAGTGTTTTGCGACTTTGCTCAGAAAATTAGTACTACTAGTCAAACAAGCTTAAAGGCGTGTGAGATAGACAAGACCCTGGACACCACGCTTTCTCTGGTTTAACAAAGGCGTCGGAGAGGACAAGACTTTTGCTTCCACGCTTTCTGGAGCGTAGAAGTAAAAAAGTCTAATGAGAAAGAAAGGCGCCAATTTCTGTTCATCACATGTATGATTATCTAATTATTGTTTCTCGATATGTATGATTACGATCTCAAAATTTTAGTAGAAGTGAGCAGAAACACCACCTCTCTCAATAAAAGAGTTATGTTACCTAAATCTCTTTAGAGCAACCGCATTAGGTGGTAATTGGTATTGAGAGTTAGTCAATTACAACTACTTTTTTACTCCAAACCACTGCGGAGAGTTTTCCATATGTACAGTATATGCATTCTTCTGCAGTTTACACCACTTCAATAAAATAGTACATGTAAAGTTGGGATCACCACTTTTACTAAAATCAGTACTACTGTTAAGAAGTAAAATATTGCCTATGACTTTCCTTTAAGTTAATACTTACGAAGTGTTGATGGGCGGTTAAGATGAGTTGCTAGGAAGTGTTGATGGTTCGAATCACGGGTTGGAAGTGGCTTGAACGTGTGCAAGAAAGCAAAGGGAGGCCGAGTGGAAAAGAGTGGGTGGTTACAAATTAGTTACAAACTATTTAGCGGGTAGTTATTTTAGTAGTTTGCATTTGTAAGCCATTTAACTTGTATTTCATTCTTTATCCTATGTAGTTGGGGGTGTCAACTACTTCATCTCTATTTATAGAGATGTAGAGGGGCTGAAAACCAGAGAGAGAGGAGAAGAGAAAGGAGAGAAGGCAAGATGTAAGAATGCTTTGAGTTTTGAGAGTTCGAAGAAAAGTCTAATCCAAAAGTAGACTTGTGTGGGAAAATAGCCAAACCCGAAAAATTATTGGTTGGGGAATAAGAGCCTAGAGTTAGGTTTCTGTTCTCATTTGAGACGTGAATCTCTTGTAAGGTTTGTGTTGAGTAATAAAATTAGAAGTGATTGGGATTTTGGTCCAAGATATAAATGTTTGTGTGCCTTAAAATGATTACTTGGTATGTTGCTAAGCGAATCTCTTCCGCTGCATGATTGCTTAGTGGGCTGGTGGTTTTGGTTGGACAAAATCTACGCCGGTAGATCGCCAAATTCGTAGGAAGAGATTTGGGGTCTAACAAGTTGGTATTAGAACCCCGGTTGCGAGGGATGGGGCTGGTATCAAGGTGATTTGTTCATCACGTGTTGTTGTTCTTATAGAGAAGGACATGCAGTTGGGATCAAAGACTTTGTTTGTTGCTGTTTGGTATGGGACAATCAGTAAGTTTTCATTGTTGTTGATTGCGTTTTGAAAAAGAAATTGTAGGAATTTCTTTTTCGTTGTTGGTTTATTGATGAAACGTGTGGGATCTTGAGGGATCGTTGCTATTTCTTGGTGGAAGTAGCAGCGAGTTGTGGGTTTCTTAGTGAAACATGTGAGGATCTTTGATGATCGTGTGGCTGTTTATCTATAATGATGCGGCGTGTGAAAAATTTTCAGGTGAGATGGGGATCGAGTTTGATCGGCACTCGCTTTTGCAAAAGGAAGAGTGAAGGTGGAGATTGAGAATCTTTGTTGTTGTTGGCTGGTTATGGGACAGTTGATAATGGCTTTGATTCTTGATTGCGTAGGAAATGGAATAGTGAAAGTTTCATTTGCGAGTAAGGAACCTTTGAAAGGTTGAGGGGCAGAAAGTTATTTCATGCCTTGGAGTTGCGCTGAGTTTTATGAACTTGGTACATCGAGTTGTTTCTCTAAGTGTGAGAAAAACGTTTAGAGATTCTTCGTATTGTTCAAACAAAATCAGTGGCATTTGGAGGAGCTATGCTGGTTTGTTTGATGAGGGCATCAAACATTTCAAGTGGGGGGGAGGGGGTTTGTTAGGAGGTAAAATATTGCCTATGACTTTCCTTTGAGTTGATACTTGCAAAGTGTTGCTGGGCGGCTAAGATGAGTTGCTAGTAAGTGTTGATGGTTCGAATCACGGGTTGGAAATGGCTTGAACGTGTGCAAAAAGGCAAAGGGAGGCTGAATGGAAAAGAGTGGATGGTTACAAATTAGTTACAAACTACTTAGCGGGTAGTTATTTTAGTAGTTTGCATTTGTAAGCCATTTAACTTGTATTTCATTCTTTATCCTAGGTAGTTGGGGGTGTCAACTACTTCATCTCTATTTATAGAGATGTAGAGGGGCTGAAAACCAGAGAGAGAGGAGAAGAGAAAGGAGAGAAGGCAAGATGTAAGAATGCTTTGAGTTTTGAGAGTTCGAAGAAAAGTCTAATCCAAAAGTAGACTTGTGTGGGGAAATAGCCAAGCCCGGAAAATTGTTGGCTGGGGAATAAGAGGCTAGAGTTAGGTTTCTGTTCTCATTTGAGACGTGAATCTCTTGTAAGGTTTGTGTTGAGTAATAAAATTAGAAGTGATTGGGATTTCGGTCCAAGATATAAATGTTTGTGTGCCTTAAAATGATTACTTGGTATGTTGCTAAGCGAATCTCTTCCGCTGCATGATTGCTTAGCGGGCTGGTGGTTTTGGTTGGACAAAATCTATGCCGGTAGATCGCCAAATTCGTAGGAAGAGATTTGGGGTCTAACAAGTTGGTATTAGAGCCCCGGTTGCGAGGGATGGGGCTGGTATCAAGGTGATTTGTTCATCACGTGTTGTTGTTCTTATAGAGAAGGACATGCAGTTGGGATCAAAGACTTTGTTCGTTGCTGTTTGGTATGGGACAATCAGTAAGTTTTCATTGTTGTTGATTGCGTTTTGAAAAAGAAATTGTAGGAATTTCTTTTTCGTTGTTGGTTTATTGATGAAACGTGTGGGATCTTGAGGGATCGTTGCTATTTCTTGGTGGAAGTAGCAGCGAGTTGTGGGTTTCTTAGTGAAACATGTGAGGATCTTTGATGATCGTGTGGCTGTTTATCTATAATGATGCGGCGTGTGAAAAATTTTCAGGTGAGATGGGGATCGAGTTTGATCGGGTACTGCTTTTGCAAAAGGAAGAGTGAAGGTGGAGATTGAGAATCTTTGTTGTTGTTGGCTGGTTATGGGACAGTTGATAATGGCTTTGATTCTTGATTGCGTAGGAAATGGAATAGTGAAAGTTTCATTTGCGAGTAAGGAACCTTTGAAAGGTTGAGGGGCAGAAAGTTATTTCATGCCTTGGAGTTGCGCTGAGTTTTATGAACTTGGTACATCGAGTTGTTTCTCTAAGTGTGAGAAAAACGTTTAGAGATTCTTCGTATTGTTCAAACAAAATCAGTGGCATTTGGAGGAGCTATGCTGGTTTGTTTGATGAGGGCATCAAACATTTCAAGTGGGGGGGAGGGGGTTTGTTAGGAGGTAAAATATTGCCTATGACTTTCCTTTGAGTTGATACTTGCGAAGTGTTGCTGGGCGGCTAAGATGAGTTGCTAGTAAGTGTTGATGGTTCGAATCACGGGTTGGAAATGGCTTGAACGTGTGCAAAAAGGCAAAGGGAGGCTGAATGGAAAAAGAGTGGATGGTTACAAATTAGTTACAAACTACTTAGCGGGTAGTTATTTTAGTAGTTTGCATTTGTAAGCCATTTAACTTGTATTTCATTCTTTATCCTAGGTAGTTGGGGGTGTCAACTACTTCATCTCTATTTATAGAGATGTAGAGGGGCTGAAAACCAGAGAGAGAGGAGAAGAGAAAGGAGAGAAGGCAAGATGTAAGAATGCTTTGAGTTTTGAGAGTTCGAAGAAAAGTCTAATCCAAAAGTAGACTTGTGTGGGAAAATAGCCAAACCCGAAAAATTATTGGTTGGGGAATAAGAGCCTAGAGTTAGGTTTCTGTTCTCATTTGAGACGTGAATCTCTTGTAAGGTTTGTGTTGAGTAATAAAATTAGAAGTGATTGGGATTTCGGTCCAAGATATAAATGTTTGTGTGCCTTAAAATGATTACTTGGTATGTTGCTAAGCGAATCTCTTCCGCTGCGTGATTGCTTAGCGGACTGGTGGTTTTGGTTGGACAAAATCCACGCCGGTAGATCGCCAAATTCGTAGGAAGAGATTTGGGGTCTAACAAGTTGGTATTAGAACCCCGGTTGCGAGGGATGGGGCTGGTATCAAGGTGATTTGTTCATCACGTGTTGTTGTTCTTATAGAGAAGGACATGCAGTTGGGATCAAAGACTTTGTTTGTTGCTGTTTGGTATGGGACAATCAGTAAGTTTTCATTGTTGTTGATTGCGTTTTGAAAAAGAAATTGTAGGAATTTCTTTTCGTTGTTGGTTTATTGATAAAACGTGTGGGATCTTGAGGGATTGTTGCTATTTCTTGGTGGAAGTAGCAGCGAGTTGTGGGTTTCTTAGTGAAACATGTGAGGATCTTTGATGATCGTGTGGCTGTTTATCTATAATGATGCGGCGTGTGAAAAATTTTCAGGTGAGATGGGGATCGAGTTTGATCGGGTACTGCTTTTGCAAAAGGAAGAGTGAAGGTGGAGATTGAGAATCTTTGTTGTTGTTGGCTGGTTATGGGACAGTTGATAATGGCTTTGATTCTTGATTGCGTAGGAAATGGAATAGTGAAAGTTTCATTTGCGAGTAAGGAACCTTTGAAAGGTTGAGGAGCAAGAAAGTTATTTCATGCCTTGGAGTTGCGCTGAGTTTTATGAACTTGGTACATCGAGTTGTTTCTCTAAGTGTGAGAAAAACGTTTAGAGATTCTTCGTATTGTTCAAACAAAATCAGTGGCATTTGGAGGAGCTATGCTGGTTTGTTTGATGAGGGCATCAAACATTTCAAGTGGGGGGGAGGGGGTTTGTTAGGAGGTAAAATATTGCCTATGACTTTCCTTTGAGTTGATACTTGCGAAGTGTTGCTGGGCGGCTAAGATGAGTTGCTAGTAAGTGTTGATGGTTCGAATCACGGGTTGGAAATGGCTTGAACGTGTGCAAAAAGGCAAAGGGAGGCTGAATGGAAAAGAGTGGATGGTTACAAATTAGTTACAAACTACTTAGCGGGTAGTTATTTTAGTAGTTTGCATTTGTAAGCCATTTAACTTGTATTTCATTCTTTATCCTAGGTAGTTGGGGGTGTCAACTACTTCATCTCTATTTATAGAGATGTAGAGGGGCTGAAAACCAGAGAGAGAGGAGAAGAGAAAGGAGAGAAGGCAAGATGTAAGAATACTTTGAGTTTTGAGAGTTCGAAGAAAAGTCTAATCCAAAAGTAGACTTGTGTGGGGAAATAGCCAAGCCCGGAAAATTGTTGGCTGGGGAATAAGAGTCTAGAATTAGATTTCTGGTCTCATTTGAGACGTGAATCTCTTGTAAGGTTTGTGTTGAGTAATAAAATTAGAAGTGATTGAAACTTCGGTCCAAAATATAAATATTTGTGTGCCTTAAAATGATTACTTGGTATGTTGCTAAGCGAATCTCTTCCGCTGCGTGATTGCTTAGCGGACTGGTGGTTTTGGTTGGACAAAATCCACGCCGGTAGATCGCCAAATTCGTAGGAAGAGATTTGGGGTCTAACAACAACCACTGCGATTGCTCTAAGAGACATAATCAAACATAATTTTATTTCGATCATTCAAAAGGAATTTCTAATTGTATAACATGTCTTCTTGTGCTAGTTCTCAAATCTCCATCGATGTATAAGACGGTTCACGGATGTGCACCACCGTCACTGATTGCATTCCTGTATGGAGTCGAGATCAAAAGCCACTTACTACATAAGTGATGATTTCGTCTCCATGACTGAAATAGTATTATACTTAGTTTCACAAATTACAACTCATTCAAGAAAATCGTGTCCCAATACCATTGCCCCGAGAGCACTGCTTTGTTGTTCATTGTAATTGATCTTGTTCCTCCAATTATTCCTATGTTTCCCATACAAGAAATACAGCAAGGTGCAAGCTTAGTGGCTCAAGAAGCAGATCGAGTTCAAGATTACTAAATGAATGAAACAACAATCTATAGGCAATGAATGACGAAGAACATTAGAAGATGTTTCACTGCCAACTCAACAAATTCATGACAAGAGTACAAGATTGTAACATCGGACATGAACACATAAGTGATATGATTTCATAAATTTCTACCACGCACTACATTTGGAAGGTAACAATGTACAGAAAACTTCCAGCCGAGGGTTGATGCGACTGCTTTATTCCTTCTTGATAAATCCTGGGACTTCGCCCCTCATTACCCTCCAAGGACCTCCATAAAACTTGGGTTTCATCAGGGGCACTGCTTCTCCTGGGTGATCTTCCCAATATTTCTCCTGTTTGGCAAAAAGCGTATAGGAATTCAGATAAAAGTCTTGGAGTTCGCGTTGATATTTCAATGAAATCAAGACTAGTGAACGTCAAGGAAATGTCATCCCATTGTTAATTTAAGCCCATGAAGAGAAGGAAGCATTCACTCTGCCAAAAGACAAATTCTCGCAACTACACTCCTCAAATATGATGAACCGATCAAATTTAAAAGATGTTGCTATCTGGACACATACTCGTAATAATTTTCTATTGCTACAATGAGAAGGCATGAACTGAAGCATGGGACATGGAAGTAAGGATTATAACTTGAAAAAATGAGACTTATTTTAATCTCACAAACATTCTGATTCCACATGAGATACCAAGAAAAATACGACAAAAACAAAAATCATACGGAGCTCAAACCATTTTTGAGGTAAGGACATTTGCTAAAACATCACCACACTCAACACATTACCCGCAAAGCTTCAATTGAGTGAAAAAGCGGAAACAACTTTATAGACCACAAAAAAGTAGTTAGTTCAGAAAGCAACAGATAGGAAGAAGAGCAACCTTATAGAGTTGTTCCGTGATAGCTGCTCCAATTACTCCGGTGTAAAAAGCAGAGACATAGATTACAACTAGGGGGGTGAAGGTCTTAGGACGCCTATAAGGCTCAAGCATGTCCCAGAGGATAGTCTTTTCCCATTTGTGCCACAAATGATCTGCATATTTTCTCCACAAATACGATGCCATCTTCAAATTATCCTTTCTATCACCTGAATGAAGAGAAAAAAAGGAAAAACAGGGAAACTATCCCAGTTAATATCCCTACTCAGACAATTTTACAAACAGGTTGAGTGCTTCACTATTTTTAACTACTGAAATGCCCAACAACGTGACCTAACATGCCATTTTCTGCAAATCAAATTCTAAGACAAAAGGGGAATTCGCATTTACAGAATTTTGGATCATTGGAACTCAGAAATAAAGGTTTAATTCGCCTCACCTGGCGGTCTTCGTCACTCGTCGGAGATTTGCGATCGGTCAGGCGTCTCAAACTTTCCGGTTAGACCGCACTAGAAGCTAGCCCTCTCTTTTAGTTTGTTGATAATTTTGGGCTAATAAGCAAAAGCACTCTTGAGGAGGCCCATCATATAGGTTTGGACTAGACTTGTGACACAATAAGTATTGTGGCCCATGTTTCCGATTTCATTTTTTTCTTTTCTTGGTGCCCTTTTTTCTCCCTTGCCTTGTGTCTTCAGTTTTCATTTACTTTAATCATTTGTGATTCATGATTTGATACTAATTTTGTTTGGCATTATATCAATATGCACTAAACATTCTACAACTTGTGAATCATTGTACCCATTCCATCTACATCTTTAATTACTTTGCCCAGAAGAGTCGTTTGCTGAATCAGAAAAATTAATATCAAATGTGTATTAATTTTGAAGTAGTAACATGCTACCAGCTTACATTAAAATTAATACATATACATATTACCTTTGATATCTTCATTTGGTCTAAATTTACCGTAGCAACAATGTACACAACAACATATATACTGTATTACTCCCTTCGTCCAAGAAAAATAGTCCACATTAAATTTTCAAATTTGTATTAGTTTTTGGGACGTAAGTAATATTATTTTACTTTTTCCAGCGTCTAAGCTAGAGATATATTCCGCCTTGTTCACCTAACTTCAACAAAGTATATTACTTCCTCTGTCCCAAAAATTATTGTCCAGGTTGGGTTTTCATAATGTATTTTTTTTTTTACCAGATGATACATTTATGGTTCATAGTATTTATTGTCAGTACGATGTTCCAATAGAAAATTATGCATACAGTTAACCAAAAAAAAAAAAAAAGAAAGAAAGAAAATTATGCATACATCACTTTCAGCCTAGGTTCAACTAAACCGATGCTTTGAGGGATCTCCAAAAAGTCCACTTAGGCAGGCACAGATGAAGGACAAGGACCACTTATATATTGCGGATCCAAAATCGATATGTAAGATCGTCCCTGATTGAGTTTAAGAAAATATTGCAGAAATCAGCTTAAATACTTTCACTCTTTTGTGTCTTAATAAGTAGTTTATAATGATATTAGGTGTATAATAACATAGTTTATAGTGATATTAGGTGTATAATAACATTGCTTAATTGTGTAGTATATAGCAATGTCACATTAGACTTAATGAGCTATTAAGGTAATTTTAAATGTCATGAAAATCCCTCTCTTATTTAACTATTTAATAATTTTTTTTATTAACCTTTTACTATTTAATTTTTATTATTTATTATTTTCTCTTACCGAATAGTGTCAAGAATTCTTCTTACGTAAATGTCATGATAGTCATTTATGAAGGCATTTGAAATTGCCTTAATATCTGCCTTTAAATTTATGTACAAAATTTTATTTTAAAAAAATAAAAAATGAACATTTTAAGAAAATCAAAAAAATGTAAATGTAATAAAAAATTAAACTAATACTTAGTATTCAAAAAAAAGTATTATAACAACTGCACTGTATAAAATTACTACCAATATTCATGAAAGAATTGTACTTACAATTGTGCTTATAATAACACAATTATACAACCATGTCTATATATACAAACAAATTAAAAAAAATAAATAGAAAGTGAAAATCCTAAAACAAGCCAAGTTATGAATCTCATACTAAATCTATGAAAACATGAACAATTTCAAATAACGAAACTATGCCATCCATGATTACATTTGGCTTTGCAAATGCGGAGTATTAAGGGAAGGAATTTCGCTGTTCAACTGGTGTTACCTGCCAAATGAGTACTAAGTAAATTAACAATTCAAGAACATGTATATGACAAAGCAACAAAATAACAAAAGTATTGGAATTGTTAGTGCTACTTACCATAGCACATGGTCAGGCAACCAAATCACCGTGTGCATCTTGAACAGTTACATGATAATTGTAACCTTTAATCAACGGCGCATCAGAGATAATAATTACTTCAACAAGAATTTGGCACCAATTAATTCCTATTGGACGTCCACCAACTTCAATACAAGGATATAAACTATGGGCGGAGCTAGGCCCCTAACACTAGGTGGAGCAAAAATTCTCACATGAAAATATGTCTTGCAAAAGTCTAATTTTGTAACCGGTTTCTTGGTTTTTTTAAATGTTATTAGTTTTGAGGAATTGTTATATCTGTTTGATCCATCGGTCTATTTTATTTTGATGTTTCATGTGTCTTGTCTTTTTTTATTGTACAAAAAAAAAATTCACACAAAAATTCCCCTTAAGAAAAAAAGGGAATAAAACAAGACTTATGTAATAAAAACTTACAAAGTTTCTCCATATAAATAAGCCAAAATATTTTAATCACAAACAGGATGTAAGAAAGGGTATAAGAAGACAATTATTAAGACTTTCATTTATCGTTTTTTTGGTGTATTATTAAGAAAGGGTTTGGACTTTGGGCCTCGGACGTTCGGTAGTCTTTAAACTTTACAATAAAAACTAAAAACCAGAGAAATTGGTATGATAATGGGAATTCACTGTGGCACATGAAAACTAATTATGCCATTGAAAGTCAAATTTTACAGTCTTATATTATCTCCCAATAAGAGTTAATTTTCAGTTACACTTTTTGCCCTTATTTTTCCTAAATTTTACTGGGGCAAACATTGATAATTTTTGAAATTTTGGACAATATTAAGGTTAGTTGAGGAAATTTGAGTTGGGGAAATTGCCCCACCTGGATACTATGTAACTCCGCCCCTGATCTAAACTTTCAATTCGTGCTTTCGTGACAGGTTGGTTTAGGTCAGCGAAAGTTTTGAGATACACATATTGACCAACTTAGAATATAGTGACCGAAGTGAAAATAAGTAATAAGAAAAAAAAAGAGTTATAATGAGTAACTTCATTATATCAAGTAATATATATAACGATGTCGCCTTAAAAATCAAACATCATTACCCAATTTATAAGACATGACAATAATTGTAAACTAGGATAAGCAAACACAACCTTTATCAAATAAAGTGGAAGAAGAAATTCGACATTTAGGAGAAAAAAGTTCCCTAAACAGCACTCCAAAATAGAAAATTTTCGAACCTTACCCATTCAATAGATGATAAGCAAACAGTTTAATTTCTTGCACACAATAGCTCCATTAAAAACATTGAAAATACCAACACCAAATGTCCTAACTATAAAAGAGAAAATTCATGTGTAAATATTCACACAAAACAAAATATAAAACCAGCAAGTCGGATTCAAAACAGTACTTTACATTTAAAATATCATGCTTACTCTTTCTTCCAGTTTTCAATTCGGCAAAAATTAGTGTAAATAAAATTTACCTGTAGAGATTGATTAACTATAAATGAGCTTGATGATGAATTGCTTTGAAATTCAGCTTGTGAAACAAGACTCGTTCCTTGTTCCAAAATTCTTCCTTTCAACTCTCCAAGTCTATTGGTGAGGGTTATCAATTTTTTCCGTTTTTCAAGAATTATACGCCTACAAGTAATTCGCTTAGGAATTTGTCTCCACACATGGAGTAATCCCTTGACCAAAAATAAAAAAAATTTGACCAACGGACAGTCTGATCTGATGTGTCCAGCACAGTAGGGAAGCTTCTTCTACACTCTAGCTAGTTGATTACACAATTAATTTATCTTGGAGGAATAGGAGTTTGTTTGATCGTAATTACATCTAGAACAGGAATTTATAAAATTATAATTATACAGACTCAATGTCGGAAGCTACAATCCCGACTAACAAGAATTTTATACTATTCCTTCCATCCCATAATTATTGTCTAGTTTGAGTTTTATTTTTAGTTCAAATTGTACTAAAAATGAAATATCAAACTGGATAATAATTTTAGAACAGAGGAAGTATTTCTTTCACCTGACTTGAGTGCTCGCTTCAGAACTGGCCAATGTGATGATTAACAATCGAATGGTCGATTACTCTCTTTATGAAACACAAATATAAGAAAATTTAATGATAGTCATCTATGTAATGTATCAAATTTAAAACAATTTATAAAGGATAGTATGTTTGGATTAAAGTTATCGAAAAGCGGTTGATTTTAGTTTTGGGGGAATGTATGCTTCATAAAATTAAATTTTTTTAAAAAAAGTCTTACACAACGTATTAAATATATATATATAGTTTGGAAAAA
Organism: Oldenlandia corymbosa var. corymbosa; assembly: GCA_949775105.1. Classification (NCBI taxonomy): domain Eukaryota; kingdom Viridiplantae; phylum Streptophyta; class Magnoliopsida; order Gentianales; family Rubiaceae; genus Oldenlandia; species Oldenlandia corymbosa. The sequence continues at coordinate 31,149,423 of OX459120.1, read as the reverse complement.
TTATCATTTTCTTTTATTTTTTTTAAATTTTGTTTGGTACAATGAAAGAAGATTATAGATTATAGATTATTACAGATCTTTAGTAAGATACACCAACTACATGATTATTTCAGCTTATCCGGAGGGACATTCAATCCAGTTAATACGTCATAATTGGCCGCCGCTAATGAGACTAGCTAGTAGTATGCTGTAAAATTCCGCTTCCCATAGATGTGCTTCAACTCAACTTTCCGGACCATGCTCTGTACGTAACTTCCTGGATTGCCATAACTAAGCTCCGATGCATATGGTTTTTATTTTGAAACTGAACAAAGATAGTTTGAAGAAAATGTTTCCCAGAAAAACCATCGTAATGGGATGCAGTCGACATCAGCAAAGCTGAAGGCCAGGTCCAACCTTTTTGGTATCTACTTCCATCCATTGATATTGTTATTAATTTTCATACACATATCCGAACTCGAAATCTCTAATTCGAATTTCCAAGTTCATGTACGATAGTGTTCCCATATGTCCCGAATGAGGTCAATGACTGTTTGGAATATTGTTTTTTCAGTGTGTGTTTTAAGTGTTTTTTACATTAAAAACGTATTAAAAAAAGTATTAAAAATATTAGAAAAATATGCTGATATGGGATAGATATTATTCATAAGAAATTCTGAGAAAAGACCTACTAAAAATTAAATGAACCAAACGGATTAATATGCTTCCCATATTGTTTTCCGCCGGCGGCCAGCTTACTACTCAGACCGATGAATGTTGGTGGTTCAGATTCACTCCATACCGGAGTGTTTCTACCTGGGTGGGCGCGATCCCGGAGACATTGTTGTCCAAGACTTTTCTTCCATGCACAATTATTTTACATTCTTTTTAGGTATATTGAAAGAGATAATAATCTTTTTAAACCATCACTAAACTTCCACCTTATCTTAAGCACGATTAGATGGCATTTTTGTGTATATCATGTTCATAGTCCACTTTTATTATTATCAGATTGAGAAAGAAAGAGTATAACTAGTTCAGGCAAGTGATAGGGCGTTAGCAGCTGGTGCAGTCGCCAGCCAAAAAATGACTTCCTACACAAAGACACATGTACACGACAATAATACTTAAGTGATGGCGGTATGTTACGGCTGCCCTTCATTTGATTTAAACGAATGATAAAACCCAAAGAGAAAATATTCAATTATTATATACTTTGACTGCATGAATTTTCCCTCCTTGGTACTACATTAATTTAAAAAAGTGCACATATCATCAATCACAATCAAATCTTTTTTTTTTCTTTCTTTTTTTCTCCTTTCTTCAATTGCTCAGATTTTAACCATTGATCTAGTAATCAAATTTCTTTTACTCTTACGATTAATCACAAAATATCAGTTTGTCCTGGAGCCACATTTGTTCAACGATTATATTGTTAAATAAGACATAATTTTAAGTTTTTATATTTTTTTATGATAGGGAATGAAATTGCTCCATAATTCCAAAAAATGACACTGAACTACTACTATAAAAAGGCTAGAAGTTAGATATTCCATACTCACTCACAAGTCACACAACTCACTCAAATCAGCATAAAGAACTGCTTTACCAAATTTCCAGTCAATCAATATGGAGAGCATCACAAAAACCCTTGTGCCAAATGCTCATGAAAATAAAAATGGAGGTGATCAGAAGGCTAATTACTTCTCGCAAGCAATTCATCTGGTCACTTCTGCTTCATTGCCTATGGTTTTGTACAATGCTATCAAATTAAACCTGTTCGAAATCATCGCCAAATCTACTAGCCATGGAGAGAAATTATCACCGGCCCAGATTGCATCCAAACTTCCTACTAAAAACCCTGATGCGGCTTCCATGATAGACAGAATGCTTCTCTTACTGGCCACTTACTCTGTGTTCACTTGTGATGTTGTTGAAGTCGCTTGTGAGGATGGAGTTAAGTATGAAAGAGTTTATGGGTTATCTCCAGTAGGGGAATTCTTCGTGCCGGATGAGGAAGGCAACACAATTGCCTATCTGGCAAAAATGCTCCAAGACAAAGTTTTTATTCACAGTTGGTAAGTTGAATATATGGATTTTTCTTTTCCTCTCTCCGTCCCGAAATCACTGTCCATTTTGGATTTTCATTTTTAATACAAATTGAACTAAAATCGAAAATTCACATTGGAAAATAATTTTGAGACAGAGAGGGAGTATCTTTCTTTTTATATTTACACTCCTTCTGTCCGACTACCTGATTAATCTGGATTCAGAGCGGCCAGATAAATATGTTTAGCTCTCAAATGTCTGATTGAATATACATAAATATGCAGGTATGAATTGGATAATGCTATTCTCGAAGGAGGTGTACCATTCGATCGGGTTTATGGCATGAATCAATTCGAGTACAATGGAACAGATCCAAGATTCAATGAACTATTCAATAAGGGATTGACTGGTTTAACTTCCACCACAATGAAACACCTGCTTAATGAGTATGAGGGATTTGAGGGCCTCAATACTTTGGTTGATGTTGGTGGCGGTTTTGGAGTAACTCTCCATAAGATTGTGTCAAAATACCCTCAAATTAAGGGCATCAATTTCGATCTTCCACATGTTGTTGAGAATGCACCATCTTATCCTGGTATACTTTCATTATAAAACTTTTTTCTTTACTTTTTTTCCTTTAAAAATCAATAGTGATTTAATTCCTACTTACTCATATAATGCGACTTGAACATGTGAGGTAATCTTAGTACTGAATTCAAATTAATAATCTCTATTATCACTATATATCTTGATAATCTAATTAGATGCATGTTACACTTGAAATATTTGATGTAGGTGTTGAACACATTGGAGGAGACATGTTTAAAAGTGTGCCAAAAGGAGACGCCATATTCATGAAGGTAAAAAGGAGTTGCTTACATGGAACTTTGTCCAATGCAATTAATTATTAAAAGGTTGCTTGGAAGGACAAGTGACAAGTCATCTAAAGTCTAATTGAAAGTGAAATATATAGTCTTGCATTTGCATTAATTAATCGTGGATGGTCAAAATGCTGTACAATTAGCCACAATTTGATTCTAAGGAATTAATGAGTGATCCAACTACGTACTTTGTATTTTTTACTACCTTATAAATAGTTAATCTATCGGTAACACATTGCAGGGTGTTATTCATGATTGGGGCGATGGTCAATGTTTAAAATTGCTCAAGAATTGTTTTGAAGCTCTACCGGACAATGGAAAAGTCATCGTGATTGATTTTATTCTGCCATTGAAACCTGATACCACTGTGTTTGCAAGAACTGTTTGCCAGACAGATAACCTCATGATGGCAGTGAATCCCGGAGGAAAAGAACGTCCCGAAGTTGAATTTCAGGCATTGGCTATCGGAGCTGGATTCAAGGGCATAAAACTAATAAGGCGTCATGGCGGGAACATTGGGGTCATTGAAATGTATAAATAGATTATTATAAAGAGAAAATTAACCCCCTAAGAGTACAAAATAAAGAGTCCAGCAGGACGTAGGGTTGTGCTAGCTGGAATGATTAAACGATGAATTTGTAACATGAGGCGATTGATGGTTTGAATCTCGTCAAAAACTAGTATTCATAAAAGTATTCAGATTAGTCCATCTTAATGCTAAATGTTTAGATTTAGTTCAAGAAAAAACTCATTAAGGACGTTATAATTTATGAGTTTTGAAAATCTAAAAATAAAGGTTTCAACATTTTGGAATTTCTTTCATATATAAGCGTAGAGATGTTGTAATAGATTAAATATGATTTTATTTTCGCTGGCGTTATCTACAAAGGTGGAGGTATAAAAAATATTGTCGATCTTCCATTTGATGTAAGATCAGATTATACGTACGAAAATTCAAACCAAAAACATTTTTATGTGATGTTGTGAATGTAGCACACAAACTATAAAAGTCAGTCAAAGAAAAATTTGACGCTAAAAAGACAAATTAAGGATACTAATTAATTTATTATGGGTATAAAAAAAAAAACTTGACTTGCTTCTCGGGATCTGATAATTTGTCGTTCAGGCTCCCCAAACAAATTGTGATACGAGACTGATTTACATTTTCCAGACATAAGTTTAAGAATTCGAGAGGTATTATATCAAGTTATGACTTCACCGTGATATTATTGCCAAAGTGGTTTATATAGCTGTGTACTTTGCTTAGGTTTATAGCCTACATTTTTATCATAAAAATTACTTTCTTTGTTCAAAAAAGAAATAGTTTGTATTATTAATCTTAAAACTTAATATGGATAATTCGTTTGGAAGAGAAGTAGTACTCCCTCCTTCCGGTCCTTAATATAAAAGATTTTGAATTTTGTCCTAAGTTTCACCTAGTACGCATTTTTAATTAACGGAAAAATCTTAAAAATATATTTTCACAATCCTTGTATTTTCTTATAAAATAGTTTTAAAGTTTTTTTGTCAATTAAAAATACGTACTAAGTTAAACCCAAACCAAAATACTTTATATGAAGGACCGGAGGGAGTATTATTCCTCCAGGAAAATCTTCTTACTTAAAAAAAAAAAAAAAAAAAAGTAGGTACTGACTATGTCTATGTGTGTAGTCGAGCGTTCCGCTCAAACTGTTTGATGACCTTGACGGATCAATATTTGGTGGTCTACTGGTGTGTTAGAAAAAGAGAAGTTATAATATCGCGCATGAATCAATAATTTTTTACTAATTAATACCTTAATCTTAACTTTGATCTATCAACCTTAATCGCATCATCTGATCATCTTAATCTAATTGAATACCAATATACATACATCACCTTCATTGAAAAATATTCTTCCTTGTTCAACATATACAATTTTTTCCCCCCAACAACATCTGAGTGTGCATTTTCTTTTCTTGTTCATGTCTTCTAACTTCAGTACTTATAATTAGTTAATTTCAACTAAAAATGATACGTACATACATTACTCCACATAGATTTCACTTTCTCCCTATAGGGAAAAAAAATGTTACTTAAGGAAGCTCCACAAAGTCCACTTTGGCAGCTTAGAAAATGAGATGGAGCTAGCTAGCGCAAGAACTAAGGCAGCAAACGACCAATTTAAGGATTAAAATTAGGAGAACATCACCTTTACGCAACTATATGACACTTACAAATCGAGAAATAAGAACAGTGCAAAAAAATCAGTTTAAATAAGACATATTCCATCCCAATTCATCAAATACTAGTAGTTAAAAAGTTTGAATGTTATAATTAAGGACTTCCTCAGAGACCAATTTTCTTTTTTATTGGTACCTGGTGGAATCAATGTTTTATTATTCATTGTAATTATTCTTTTCATCCAATTTTAATAGTTTATTTTATTCAACTAAGATAAAGAGAGTAACACTTACTCGAACAAGTGCCACAGAGAACCTAGAACAAGCTAGCTTGAGGGTATCAATTTTTTTTTCCCCTCTCATTGTGTATTTTATTAAATTGATGATGAAGAATTTTAACATTGTACTCTGGAATCTGTTAAATCATTGTGTAAGAGACATAACCATCAGTTGATTGGTCTTAATTATCTATATAAACAACTTGTTTATTTGGACTCGTTGTCGTAATATACGTTTTTTTTTTTTTTTTTTTTTTGTAGAATGCAGCTTGTCATCTAATTAAAATCAAAAGTTTCCTTATTTTCCAGTCTTCTAATTGATTTGGATCAGCGATTCAGGGGTTTTACTAATCGTAATTGGCAACTAAAACTCTAGTAAACATATTACGTGCACAGATGACCCCAATCATCATGAACGTCATTTTCTCATTTTCTCATCTAAATTAACAGCACACTATCACATCATTATTATCCTTGTTTATATTCTACTGCGCCTAAACAACTTTATTACATATAATACATTTTGTTTCCAATTGGCTAGCTCCGAGTTTCCAACTTAACATAAGTAGTTACTTGACATTTCACAGTCTAGATTCTAGAATGATTGGTATTTGAAACGGCACTAAAAAATTTTAAAAAATTTCTATCTTGTTATTCCACAATAATAATTTAATTTTTTGCACTAGTCATTTAATATAACAAATTATTTTGGGACGAAAAGAATATAATTACAAAACAGTAATGACTGTAAACGAAATATTTTTGTCGGGGCGAATTACACTCATCTTTTCTAGCTATGAAAAAGAAATGCAGTGGAGAACCCTTCTAGAAATTGTTATTTGCAGCCCTCAAGTACGAAAAAGAGTAGGCTTAATTTGACTGCTATTCCTTTGCCATCTGCAAAATTCCACAATTTTCGCAGATTTAGAGAAAGGAAAACTACAGTAAAAAAAAAAAACAAGAAACATATTATGTGATGGACACCGGTACTCCAAGTAGCTAACATTTCATCCTTCGTTTTATCTCCAAAAAAATATCGAGTTTGTTGAAATAGTATTATTCTTCAACAGACGTGACCCATTTTCGTTTCATTTGTTGGGTGGGACACTGAGAGAGAGTCCGATATATTTCAAAAACCTTCTAACTTTCAGTACTGGTGGCTATATACAGCATTCATCAATGAGATTGAGGTCTTAGTACTGCTTGAATAATGAGGTGCCGCCAAAGTACAACAAGCAAATTCAAAGAAATGATGCCGATCTATAACTATAAAAAGGACTACAACTTACGCACTTCACTCACACTCACTCACAACTCACAAGCAGAACCACCACCAAAAAAAAAAAAAACCATATTTGCAATCAATGGAGAGCATCACAAAAACCCTTGTCGCAAATGCTCATGAAAATCAAAATGGAGGTGATGAGAAAGCTAATTACTTCTCACAAGCGATTCATCTGGTCACTTCTGCTTCATTGCCTATGGTTTTGTACAATGCTATCAAATTAAACTTGTTCGAAATTATCGCCAAATCTACTAGCCGTGGAGAGAAATTATCACCAGCCCAAATTGCATCCAAACTTCCTACTAAAAACCCTGAAGCTGCTTCCATGCTTGACAGAATGCTTCTCTTGTTAAGCACCTATTCTGTGTTCGCTTGTGATGTTGTTGAAATTGCTTGTGAGGATGGAGTTAAGTATGAAAGACTCTATGGGCTTTCTCCAGTTGGGGAATTCTTCGTTCCAGATGAGGAAGGCAACACAATTGCCTACCTTGCAAAAATGCTCCAAGACAAGGTTTTTATTGACAGCTGGTAAGTTGATTAATTATATGTATATTTAGTTACTTGTTATTGTGACAGAGATAGTGATTATGACAAAGTGTTTTTTTTTTTCCTTTCCTTTATTAAAAGTGATGTGTCCCTCATGAGTGATCAATTTTCTGATATTAGATTTGTCATAAAATTTTGATGAATAAGTATGAAGTGTCACATGTGTCACTGTCTATATCATTACTCTGTTGAATGTAGACAAATCGTTTATCGTGCTACCAGCTGAAAGCTTAATTTACATCTGATTATGGAATTTTTTAGGTATGAATTGGATAATGCTGTTCTCGAAGGAGGTGTAGCTTTTGATAAGGTTTATGGCATGAATCAGTTCGAGTACAATGGAAAAGATGCCAGATTCAATGAGCTATTCAACAAGGGATTGACTGGTTTAACTTCCACCACAATGAAACACTTGCTTAATGAGTACGAAGGGTTTGAGGGCCTCAACACATTGGTTGATGTTGGTGGTGGTTTTGGGGTGTCTCTTCACAAGATTGTATCAAAATATCCTCAAATTAAGGGCATCAACTTCGATCTTCCACACGTTGTTAAGAATGCACCGTCTTATCCTGGTAAATTAACTTTTACCCCATGATAAATTTGTCAAATGATCTTGTTACCATAATGAATCAGTCATCATGATTTGATTAAGTATTCTCACTTGTAGGAGTTGAACACATCGGAGGAGACATGTTTGAAAGTGTGCCAAAAGGAGATGCCATATTCATGAAGGTAAATAAAGGGAGATAATTAAATAAGCGCACTGGTTTTTACTCTTTTCGTCTTAAAAAAAAATTAATTTATTTTACTACATACTACTTTTTACAGGGTGTACTTCATGATTGGGGCGATGATCATTGCCTGAAACTGCTCAAAAATTGTTACAAAGCATTACCAGACAACGGAAAAATGATCGTAATTGATTTTATCCTACCCTTAAAACCTGATACGAGTGTTTTTTCAAGAACCGTTTGCCAAACTGATAATCTCATGATGACGGTGAATCCCGGAGGAAAAGAACGTCCGGAAGTCGAATTTCAGGCACTGGCTATCGGGGCTGGATTCAAGGGCATTAAACTAATTAGGCGTCATGGCGGGAACATTGGGGTCATTGAAATGTATAAATAGATTACTATATCATTACCGCCCCAAAAAGAGAGAATTAAGAGTTTGAAAGGTAAGAGCGGAAGATTATAATCACGAAATTTAGTCAAATTTTTGTTGGGAGGAATCCATATGATCACAGTTTTATGATATTTACGTACGAGCATTTGAATAAAGGTCCAAGGCCGGGGTTTATAGTTTAGCTATTTACCTCAGTCCAACCAAACCAAAAGGTATTTATAATCAATGTATTATTTGCTTTTTCGAAATGAAGATACACTTCGAACTAATCTTTTTTTCCCCCTTCTGTACGTCCATTGTTATTTATCATTCGCACTTTACCCTTGTTAATTCTCACTCCAGATATTTTAAAAATTTATTTTCTAAAGTTAAAGTGATGAAAAAACTGGAATATATCTCATGCCTGAAAAATGTTTTAGGATAATCATTCAAGGCACTCATCATTCAATCGCTATACATCTTAACTTCTCGACAAGAATGGAATATTTATTACGTTTTTTCTTTTTGAGGAAAATTTTCGGTTTCATTTAATCTCAAAATGAACTAGATGCTTGGTCCGGGCAGATGCCCGGGCACCCCTCTACTTTAATTTTATGTTAATAGATAAATGAATTCTTTATTTGAAAAAAATAAAATAGCTACATATTTGGTTTTTTTCCTTTTTTAGCAAAAAATAAAAATAAAAATAAAAAAATCATCTGCCAAAGAAGAAAAAATATTGAAAAGTACAACGATGCAAAAATCATACAAAAGAATGTGGAGTAATAAAGGGGATAAGTTTATGGATAAATTTAAATACTATTTTAATTTGATTGATAAATGATAAATGTTAGGAGTTAAAATTGTGTAACTATTTTTGTAAAGTAGCTTTTGTTTTTCTGGATAAGAATTTTTTTTTTCTTTTAAAAAGGGATGACACGTGGCAGAATGGTTAATGCAATATGGTGTATTTGGAGCCAAAAATTTTTAATAAGAAGTTGCCACATCAACATATTGTATTCTGCTTTAATAGGGTAAAAGGGATTCCGTTTGAACGTTTCAGTTGTAATGTAAATTGTACAAGCTACTTTACAAAAATAGTTACACAATTTTAAATTGAACATCCCTTTTACCCTATTAAAGCAGAATACAGATGTTGATGTGACAATTTCTTATTAAAAAAATTTGGCTCCAAATGCACCATATTGCTTTAACCATTCTGCCACACGTCATCCCTTTTTAAAAGAAAAAAAAAACTTCTTATCCAGAAAAACAAAAACTAATTTACAAAAATAGTTACACAATTTTAACTCCTAACACTTATCATTTATCAATCAAATTGAGATAGGATTTAAATTTATCCATAAAATTATCCCCTTTATTACTCCACATTCTTTTGTATAATTTCTGCATCGGTGTACTTTTCAATATTTTTTCTCCTTTTGTAGATGATTTTTTATTTTTATATTATTTTTGGCTAAAAAAGGGAAAACAATAAATGTGTAGCTATTTTATTTTTTCTAAATCAAAAATTCATTTATCTATTAACACAAAATTAAAGTAGAGGGGGCGCGCAGGCATCTGTCTGGGCCAAGCATCTAGTTTATATTACAACTGACGTTCAAACGGAATTTAGAATAATTATTTTGAGACGAAAATACTTATTAGTTCCCAAACCCCAACACCCGGCCAACCCCCTCCCCAAACATCAAATACTTATTAGTTTTTTGTTTTGTTTTTTTTTTTTTTGTTTTTCCTTATTACTGGAATACCTCGTGATATGTTGTGGATTTTTTTTATTTCTTTTGTTCCATATTATAAGATTTTTACCATTGACAACATTGACTAATTTTCTTACTCATATTAGGTATCTCAATGTGTGAGAGAGATGTCCAATGAATTTAAAATTACTCCTTGAAAAATGTTTTTTTTACAATTCTTAATTGTTATCGATCTCTTGCTTGAAAATGTTTTATGATAATCATTCAAGGCACTTGTCATTCAATCAATATATATCTTAAATTCCCAAAAATAAAGGAATATCTATTACGCTTTCTTTTTGAAGAAATTTACGGTTTTGTTTAATATCAAATGATTATTCAGCTGAAATTTTTAATTTTAGTACAAATTATGTTAAAAGTGAATTGAATAATCATTTTGAATAAAAAAAAATACATAAATAATGAGTATTATATTTCTTACGTCCTAAAATGATTATTTGTTGTACAACTAATATTACAAATAAAAAGTTCAAACGGGATAATTATTTTGGGACGGAAATACTTATTAGTCCACAAACATCGAGTCCTAGTCTACCCACTTTTACTATTTTAATGTTTTTGTTTTTTCCTTCTTTTACCTAAGATTAAAATTTCAGTGGTTTCTACTTTTGGTTGCCCCCTTTTTTCCTTATTATTGGATACTTCACGTTATGTCGTGGATATGTTTTTTTCTGATATTGTAAAGTGTTTACCGTCGACAATAATGATTAATTTTTCACTCATAGTAGACACCTCGATGTGTAGAAAAGATATCCAAATGATTTAAAGTTTTTCTTTTCCCCTTTAATATTATAATCTAGGAGGAATGAATAAAAAAATTCATTTATTTATTATTATTATTATTTTTTTGCAGTTGTTAATTGTTATCGATCTCTTGCTTGAAAAATGTTTTAAGATAATCATTCAAGGCATTTCTCATTCCATCGCTATATATATCGCAACTTCCCGAAAAGAATTGAATATTTATTACATTTTCTTTTGGGGGAAAAATTACAGTGTAATTTAATATCAAAATAATTATTCAATTTAAATTTTTATTTTTAGTACAAGTTATATTAAAATGAATTGAATAATCATTTGAGTTGAAAAAAATATAAATAACGAGTATTATATTTCTTTCGGCTTTTCAAAAGGATCATTTGTTGTACAATTTATATTACAAGTGTAAAGTTCAAACGGAATAATCATTTTGGAATGGAAGTATTTATAGTTCACAAAACATCGAATCCTAGCCTGCCCACTTTCACAATTTTAATGATTTTATTTTTTCCTTTTTTACCTAAAATTTTTGAAATTTTCACAGTTTTTACTTTTGGTTGTCGGTTCAACACATATGGGCCTCTCCACGGACCATAGTAAATATATACAGAAGCAGAAACTGTAGAAGCCCCCGCCCCTATGTTTTGTTTTTTTTTTTTTTTCTCCATATTGTAGGGTGTCTATTGTCAATAATAATGACTAATTTCTCTCGTTCATAATAAGTATTTCGATATGTAGGAGATATTCAAAAGATTTGAAGTTACTCCTTACCGCCCCCCCTCCCCTGCAATATTATATTTAGGAGGAATAAATAAAAAAAAAGTCAGTTAAATTTAATATTTTTTGCAGTTGTTAATTGTTATGGATCTCATTTTCAGTAGTCTTTAAAATCATATTAGTAAATGGCTATATTTTTACCATTTTTACCGGTGTCTAATGGTTTCATCTCCCACAAGGGATCGGATTTATTCATCACAAAGAATCAATTCAATACATTTTTTCAAGGAATATAAGGTTTTCATGAGGTTGATATTGAGATGTCAAAAAATGAAGGGAAAAAAAAAAATCAAACAGAAACTCATCCTTCCTTTGTTTCTTCTAAATTGAACTAGAATGGAACTTGACGAATATGTCTTGATTTTATATCTAATATAAATATGTTAAATTAATAATAATGCTTAAGACTTTTTCTGTAAAATTAAAGAAACACACTGTATAATACAACTAACAAAGTGCACTAATTTCCTTCATATATTAAGAGCATATAATTGAGAATCATAAATTAAGGGAGCCCAATATTGCAGCATAGCATTCGAGAAAATGAGACAAATGACCTTCATTTTTTCTTTCCTAACATGTGGAAAATTTTATTGATCAACTTTAACAAGAATTGACAGTTTTAGTTGCATGCGGTGTGTGAATTTCAAACCTAGCCAGCGCCTTTTCCTCTCTTTCCAAAGCCAATTTCGTTTTCCCCTTCTTCCTATCTTGAGAGGATTGATGAAATAGTTCTATTTCTCCCTTTTGTTTCTATTTTATTGTTCCTTTTTTATATATATCTACTAAGTGAGACCATTGCCAATAGTTTAATTTGTCTTGGCTTTCTTCAGTAGATTAATGTGATTTATTCATTGCAAAATTTAATCTTTCAGTAGATTTTGTTGTACTGATTGAGCAATTGTGCAGAATCAATGGGAGCGTAGTCATCAAGACTCGTGTCATCTGTAACTTTGGTTAAAGAAAAACTCAGTTTTTGTTGTGTTTGTATCAATCCTCGTTGGACGCTTTCTGTTAATTATAATTTTTTTTTTATCAAAATATTGAAATTTAGTCGTTAGTTTGGAAAAGGAAAAAAATCCAGGTTCAGATGAAAATATTGTCAAGTATACACTTTTTTCTACAAAAATAGTCATTTTGTAATGTAAATTGCACTATCTGAAACTTGGCATGCGCTCTCACAACACAATCAACAACGTACGGCATTTGTTGAGAATATTGTAAAGCGAAATTGATCATCTTAATTGTCGTTCTATCTTCCAATGCACTCATCATTTATCCTTTTCATTTCAATCTAATAATGTGTGCATGCTTACGTAATCTATCTTCATATTATAGTAGTATTGGCCTAACATGTAGTCATTCTGTCCAAAAAAAAAAAAAATTACAGATGAAGTTTTGATATTTATAATAAAAATAATATACATTTTAAAACTCGATGTGGTCAATTTAGACTATATTTTTTAGGACAGAGTAAATACAGAATGTATACATTCTACACCACTTTCTGGATTGTGACTAATGAATAGTTTAATAATCCAAATTATTAGGTCATAATATTTTAACCTTTTGAACTATTAAATGAACCATTTAATTAATCAACATTCTAATAATAAAAAAAAGTATTTTTCGTGCGCAAACATTTTTCTCCAGTAGTCATTATCGTTCTAGCAAATTTCCACGGTGGTCACAATTAGACCTAGCTAGATGCCCCATGAATAAAGCCAATCTCAAGTCGTAGCCTTATATATACATCACATAATTCACCAAGGCTGCTAGCTCTCTTTATACGAAAAGTCTGAAATGTAAAGATGTGAGGCCAATAAACGTTCGATTACGATTCATGGCACATTTTGGCCACATGGAATTTCTCTTCTTCTGCTCGGCGAATTTTGGCATTTGAATTTTCCTCTTTTTGGTGCCGAATTTTCCCGTTCTAATTTATTTGAATCCTTGATGAGAATATTTCCCTACTAATAATTAATTCGCAAGAAATTCTAGATTTGCTTTGAGATAGACATCCAAGAACAATACTAAAACTTTATTTTTACTATTTGTCTCATTTTAACAATTCACTTTGTTGGTATACTAATCTAAATTTGAATCGGAAAGAATTCTTTCGCAATGTGAAATTAATTCTTCCAATGAATATTTTAATTAATGTTTTAATCACATACTATAAATTTTTTGAATCCTGATCAATGTTAACTTAATTGCCTAGTACATGTACCGTCACCGTATGAATCAAGTGCTTGTTCTTTTGACAATATTGCAAGAGGAACATAAATGCTTAAATGGTAGTCAACAGTCAAGTTAAAGGATTCTGTTGACAGTTTCAACAAAAATACAATAAAATAAATCACCAAGAACCCTAAATGACTGCTATATAAGAACTCAAAATGCGGTACTCAAAATGCACAAGTGAAAAAAAAAGGGGGGGAAGTGAAAAGAAAAAAAAAAACAAAACTTGTAATTAAGCAATGGAGAAAGGTGGAGAATATGCTGAATACTACACAAAAGCAATCCAACTCTGCACCTCAGCTGCATTGCCTATGGTTTTGTACACTGCCATGAAACTGAACTTGTTCGAAATCATGGCAAAATCTGGGCATCATGAGAAACTAACACCAACCCAAATTGCAGCCAAACTCCCAACAAAAAACCCTAATGCAGCTTCCATGCTCGACAGAATGCTTCACTTACTGAGTAACTATGATGTTTTCACTTGTGATGTTGTTGAAGATGCCCGTGAAGACGGTACGGTTCGGTATGAAAGAATTTACGGGTTATCTCCGCTCGGGAAATTCTTTCTGCCGGATTCAGAAGGTCACACCATTGGACATCTTGCTGAATTGGTCCAAGATAAAATTTTTATTGGAAGCTGGTAAGTGTTACTCTATATATCCCTATCATCATAATAATCGTCCATTTTTCCAAAACTATTTTTCAAAAAAATCGGACTAAGTAACGAATTGGACCGTTATCATGAAAAGTATATTATCATTTTTGTCATAATAATCGTCCAATTCCTAATAATATTTTCCCAAGAAAAAAGAAATGGGCTATCTAACGTAACGAATTGGATCATTATCATGAAACACACATTGTAACTTTCATTATCCTAATAATATCACGCGACATTAATTTTTTTACTCTCGAAACTGGATGCGATGAAAGAGTATCAATTTAGTTTCGGTATAATTTCTTACAAAGTTCACTCAAAACATCTTATTTTTAGACGGACGAATCAAGACAAAATTCTTTTATTAGGAAAAGAAGAATTAATTTCGAAGTAAAACTCCATCACATGTGATAATTAAAATACTTAAGAAGTCAAAAACTTGTAGTCATCAAAGGTTAATTTTATCAAAGAGTTACCTTAACATTTCAATTAAGGTATCTAATTACGTTTACGAGTGATTCGAATTAGGTACGGATTGGGAGATGCAATTCTTGAAGGTGGAAAAGCATTCGAGATCATCTACGGGGAGCATCAATTTGAGTACTCCGTCAAGGATCAGAGGTTTAACGAGGTATTTAATAAAGGATTAGCTGGCCTAACGTCCACCACAATAAGGTATTTTCTTCAAGAATATGAAGGTTTTGAAGGCATTAAGACATTGGTTGATGTCGGTGGTGGTCTTGGGATCACTATCCACAAGATTGTGTCCAAATATCCTCAAATTCAAGGCATCAACTTTGATCTACCCCATGTTGTTAAAGATGCACCTCCCTATCCAGGTATAATAAATACACCGTCATTTACCCTCTTCGTCCATAAAATTAATCTAGTCTGTTGAACTGTACATTTCTTCGAATAGAAGAAGTAATTTGACGGCTTGACATTTAATAAATTATCAAAATTAAGGACCATATGTATTGCTAATCTCGCTTCAAAGTTGATATCCTAAAGCACATGAATATTTGAAACATACATGTAGGAGTTACACACATTGGGGGAGACATGTTTGAAAGCGTGCCCAAAGCAGATGCCATTTTCATAAAAGTAAGATTTGAATCCTAAACTATTATTAATAATCAGCCATATTTTTAATCGTGTCATTTTTATTAATTGAACACGTAATCCATATTCATGGCTGACCTAATTTCTTTTGTAGGGCGTAATTCATGACTGGACTGACGATTACTGCTTAAAGCTGCTCAAGAATTGTTTCAAAGCTCTTCCCGAAAATGGCAAAGTAATCGTCGTCGACTTTATTCTACCTCTGAAATCTGATGGCAGTGCCTACGCAAAAACCGTTTGTCAGACGGATACCCTCATGATGACTGTAACTCCGGGAGGGAGAGAGCGATCGGAGTTCGAATTTCAGGCACTCGCCGTTGGTGCCGGATTCAAAGGCGTTAGGGCCAAACGTTATGTCGGTGACATTGGAGTCATTGAAATGTACAAGTAGCTGGCTATAGAGCTGCATGAAATTGGTCCCCCGAAATGAGTTGAATTTTTATTTGAAGTATTAAAAGTAAAATAAATTAAAAAAAAAAATCCAAGTAGAAAAATCATTTTAAACGAAGAATAAAGCACTTTGGGGAAGGGCTTCTAGACTCAGTTAAGCAACCCTTTGTCAAATTTATTAGTGTGGTGTGGTGGGAAACATTAGATTTCCTTTTGCATGATTGTAGTATATTAAATCTGACAAGGGAAATAATATTGCAGTTTGAATGAGTACTGTACTTTCATCTGTTCATCTTTCAAGGCCGGGCCTAATTTTGCATTTCTATCAGAGAATAATTAATGAGCACATCACAAGGAAAATGATATACAGCTTGAATCTTATTTATTCCAGTGGAGGAAATTAATTAGTTAAAATTGAAATTGACGATCCATGAGGTACATGGACTGTGTAGCACAGTGTTCCATTTATTATTATTTTCATCTATTATTCAGGAAATACTATGCCTTCAAGAAAGACCAGTAAAAAAGAATTTTATAGTACATAAATGGCCTAATTCAATCTAAAATTACTAGTTACTAATTCAGTAATTCTCTTAATTAATTGCCCAACCATTACGGGTTTTTCAGGGCAGGGAAAAAAATGTCGAGTTTCTTCTGGACGAGCTGCTAGACTCCTTATCCTTTTCTACTCAAGAAAAGTACTACCTCCGTCTTCATATTGAGTTTTGAGTTTTGTACTGTTTTTAGTTACAAATTTGTAAACTCAATGTAGGCTATTTTTTAAGGACGGAGGGAGTAGAAAACTAGATGAATTTCATTCTAAAAATAATAAATAAATAAATAAACTTTTTTTTTAATCCTAAAACAGAAATTTGGTAAAAACTCAAAGAGAAGAATAAATTCGGAGAATTTAGCTGTAGACATGACTGATAAACTGATTACCACAAGAAACCTAAACAAGTTGCGTGTGGATTTGAATTGTTCGCTTCTATTTAATTTTGTGCATGAGGATGGATTTCTATTATTCAGTCTATGAGATCGACGTCCTATTAATTTCTTTGAATAATGAATACCCATGATAAATGAAAGAAATTTTTAGTAGTCTGGCCCTATCCCAATCGAATCTAAGTCTATATAACCAGATGGATTGTACGTCCAAAAATTCGACTTACCACCCACAGTACAAGCGAAGACCCAAAAAAAAAAAAAAAAGTCTTAAGAAGTGAACTTTAACTAATTAAGGTCGACATTGACGATATCAAATTTAATAGTGGTGGACATGTTTGGTTTGCTTTCTTTCCAATATTTATAAAAATAAATAAATTCACCCAAGGGAAATGCTGCAGCTTGAATACTGCACTTTCATCTAAATCTGTTGTTCTTTCAAGGGCCTAATTGCATTTCTATCAGAATAATGAGGGATTCTATTAAATCACAAGGAAAATTCTGTACAGCTTGAATGCTGCACTTTTGCAATTGTTCTCTAAGGGTAAAACTGCAAATAAAATATACAAAACGAATAACTATATATACCGTCATGCTGCACGCGTGAGTGTAGCTAAGCGCACCTTACGATTGGTTACTATTTTGAAGATCCCGCAAGAGGGTCCTTTGGTGCTGAAAGGCTCTCGAGGGTGAGATTTCCGACACCTTCAGGAGTACCAATGCTGCACCGAGCTGTATTGTGAAGCTCGATGGCATCCTTTATTTTCTGAAACTGCAAATGAAGCAAGAACAGGTAGGAGTTAGGGTTAACGAGTTATACCTGAAAACAAGTGAATGCGAAAGGACAAGAACAATTTGGTGGGGCTGATCATGGTAAAAGCAACTCGTTGCAAATCTTCAAGTAATCTATAAAACTGAGCAGAACAAATATCTTCATTGAAGTTTCTGACGTCGTATAAGTGGCTTAATCTACTAATCCCAACATTTCACATGAACAACCAACAGATACATATGAGCAAATCCATTTGCTTACTTTAGCCAAGGAACAAGAGAATGATTCCAACTGTCCTTCAGATCCACGGTAGAAGTGGAAATAAGGGAGAACCTTCACATTCAGACTCTTGCACATGGGCTTATTTTCATCAAAATTCACTTTCAGGAACAAAATATCAGGGTGTTCCTCGGCAGTCCTGCATAGCTAAACGGCAATACAGATAGGGTCAAAACACAACCGTAAAAAGATGACTTACATGCAAACAAGAAACTAACATAGAAAAGAAGTGGTTCCAGCATCTGTTGATCGTGCAACACTCCTAGAATGATATTAGTAAGGCCATAAATACATTAAAGGCTAATTTCCGTAGCTTATATTTTCTTCACACCATAAGAAAGTCAATCTGACGTTTAGCAAAGCAAATTTGTGTTCCCACTCGAAAGAACGAAAAGTCTAGATCTCCAGATGGCGGTTGAATGCAGGACAACTTGAATTACCAATAGATAGCAAGCAACGTGCAGAAATACCTTTATAGAATTTGAACGGGAGAAAATAGTTGGATGAAAACATAGCACAATATGGAGACACATTTTCTTCATTTTGATCCATGAATATGACCTTTGTTCTCAGATTAATTTCTACAATTTCCTCATAATTTTATAAAATGATCATGCTTCCTGCAAGATTTAAAACTCGCTCGTTAAAATATATGCTTTCTTTTATATAACAGGTTTTCCTTCAAGTCTCAAAATCTAGGAGCATAGGCTACTGTCTGTTTCACAGGGCATTTAAACCTTGATCTAGAAATCAAGAAATTTAGAACAAATTAAATCCACCAAATCCATGAACAAAAAGTAATTCCCAAAAATCTCACCTTTGGGAATAGTGCTCGACAAGAAGCGCACCACGTCCCATAAAACTCAACAATGACTAGCCTATCACCAGCCTCACTTAAAGCCTTCAAGAACTCTTGTGTGGAGTGAATGTCAACCATATTCGGTCCTGCATTTTTTTCCCACCACTTTGGCTGCTCTGTTTCAGTAACAGTGGCCTGCACCTGAAGTGAAGCATTCAATTTTACCAAATCAAAAAGGGGACAAAAAGAACCACGGGGCATATCATCATATTTGCTTGTTTTGTGTGGGGAACAGAATCTTCACAGGAAGAGAAAATTCAGAAATGTGCAATTAAGGAGAAAAAGATCACGCATTCGCTCATGTTCAACACTTGAATTAGAGTAGGGGGATGTTCTAATCTTATTCACAAAGTAAGCTGCATTGATATCATGTCCATACACCACAAGCAAACCGATGTATATTAAGGACTGCTATAGCTTGATAAAGGAAACAAACAATACAGAGATGTCGTCGCAACAAAACAAACAGAATTCTTCTGAAAAGAGTAAATTCTGAAATGCACGACCAAGGAAGAAAATTACACACATTTCCTAATGTTCAACACCTTAAATGGATTTTGAAGGTGTTCTAATCTCATTCTAAAACTTAATCCAGGTGAAACGTTTCTTCTGCGTTGATATCATGTCCATACACCACAAGCAAATTGGCGGTATATGAAGGACTACACCATATATTACCCCAAAAAAGGCTACGTTATAGTGTCACACAACAAAAGACAACAGGAACGTGTAGCCTCGAGTACATATGTTATCTATCTTATTGGCCAACAGCCTTAAGCTAGAAAGCAGTGGAAACGAAAAAGAAAGTAGAACCAGAATCAATCCAACGAGAAAGACAAGATTTTCCCATTTCTACAATAACTGCAGAATAAAAGTATGCATTTTGAAGACACTGCCACCAATTAGAATGCTAAAATTATGTGGGTTCCTAATCATTGCATCAAGTGTTTCATTGCAGAGAAAAAGTAAATCAATGAGCCATTTTATGAAAAGGGTGAAACCAACATGCCCTGGAAACGATGAATCACCAACTTATAACGAACCAAAAGTGTTCCCAGGGGAACATAAAGATATATCTTCAACATAGATATTGTACAAATTTCATTAATCTCAGTCCCAATTTCTAAGATAAGGAACAAACAAAATACACTATAAAGCTCGAATTTTTACCTTCAAAGATGTCCAATTCTTCCGGGGCCTAAAGGTAACTGGCAGACCAGCAAGTGGTGAAGACACTGACAATGAGATGACCCTTTTGCACAAACTCTGAAGCGGTGGTGCGAGAATTGGCTGGGAAGTGCTCACAGATGTAGAAAACGATGTTAACAGGGACGAAGAAGATGAGAAACCCACTGAATTAGCAGACAATCTTACCAAGTCTGCCATTAACACAGACCAAACAAACAGGTTTAAGGTTTAAATCTTCTTCCTTTTGCGGGTCGCTCCGAATTTGCTGGGGATAGGAATGTTTCTGTGTGTGAAGAGATTGCTTATAGGTCACATCAACTGAAGGGTAAGCAAAATAGAAGCAGCCATGAGAGAACTTCGATCTCTGCTATGATGTTTTTTTTTTTTTTCTGGGCTCCGGCGTTGGGGGCTTTCTACCTTGGAGAAGAGTGGGGGAATATGAAGAAGTGGACGAGTTTGAGTGAACCAGAACGAACCTCACCAATGGCGAAAAAGCAATTTCACTTTTTTTGTCTCCTTCTGGACGTCCCCAAGTTTTTCATGTGCTTTTTTTCCTTTTTACTTATCTAGTATCTACCACATTACTATCATCATAATATTAAGCTGGGATTAATCATTTAACCGCACTAATTGCTTTTATATAACACCTAATGTCCGAAGTTACAATCCTGAAACCTGAATTGGTCTGGTCTTGCAAGAAGTATTATTAATGAAATTTTAGACCTCCAATAGCTAAAGACAAGGATGTAGCTTATGACCACCAATAGCTAATGAAATTTTGTTTCGCCCTCCATCCCGAAATAAGTGTCTTGTTTGAATCTTTAGGTTTAGCTCAAATTGTACTAACAGTACAAATCTAAACTGAACGATCATTTTTTAGGCGGAGGGAGTATATTATTACTCTTAGTTCTTGATGACTTCAAACTATGATCGCTTAAATATAGATTATTTGTATTGTAGTACCCTTTGTACTTTGCAGAGTTAAATCACAGTAATTTGAAAACGAAGAAAACTTAGAAGCTTGTCAAATGGAACCTGTCCAAGATATTTGATCTTACAAGGTGATAGCAGAAAAGAACGAAAACAAAATGTCAAATATTTGTAGCCACTGCCGAATTCCACACGATTGACACGATGGCTGAATATAACCCTCTGGGATTTCCCCTCCAAAAGAGTATCTATTGGTTCAAATACATGCTGAAGATTCAGAGAAGATACTTGACAGCTGCTTAACAGAACCACAAAACTTGCTTGGTAACATATGTATATCTTTTCATTAGTAAACATATGCTCCAAAATAATCAGTTTTTGTACCTGGGCAAATAACGGTTGCACCAATATTTGAGCCAAAAACAGAAAACCAAGGGCCAGGTTCCAAAGGAAGATAACAATGTAGGAAAGAAACTCAGAAAAGAAACATTAATCAATCTCCTAAATGGTTTCTTCATAGTTTGTCCACAAAAGACCATCTTACGGTTGCAAAACACAGCAGCACTTTCCTATATTCCATTTAATACAAAATAAAAGACCATCTTACTCTATTAAGTGATCTAGCATGATGTTCAATTGTAACAGCTCTATCTAACAAGGAAATGGTCTCTTCCAAGCTGTTAATCTATGACAGACTTCATATTTAGTAACTACTGACTTTGTGCAGAGCAAAAGATACAAGGAATCATAATTACATAACTAAAGAAAATGCAAGGGTATCTTCATGAACGCCAACGATTTTGAAATATAGGATCCACTGCATATATTAGCAAAAAAATGCAGCAAAAAAACATATACAATTCCTAGTGACTGCCATTCTTGTAGATGCAACAAACGTGTATTACCACAGTTGGAAACCAACAGGCATATACTTATCAAGTGACTATCAACAGTTCATGGATCCCAATGACTTCAATAACATAACGGCCACCACATGAAGGTATACCTGCGGACTTCTTGAAATTTTGGCCATTCCTCACCTAATGCGATCAATCACATTGGAAAAGTGTAAAGCTCTTGAATCATGCTCCATGCCGCTGAGTAGACTTTATGAATCTTCAGGGGCTAGGCAAAAGAATGGTAGAAGGGAAAGATGATGTCCCATTGTTAGGAGCCCCTTGTATCTTGAGAATATCTGTAACCAAGTTGTATATCTGAACATTCTCAAAAGACGGAACTTTGCGACCCCTTGAAAACTGAGGGCCATGGCCAATAAATATAGTCCTCATTGAGAAAAAAGCGTTATCATAACCATGTGCTCCTCCGCATTCTTGCCTTTTCGATTTTGTTTGTTCCACCTTAAACCCTTCCTCAAGTAGGCCAATGATAGGTGGAATTCGATCACTAGCATGATAGTGCAGCCTACTAGGCAGATCCTCCTTGAGATAGACTTTCAATCTATTACCATTGCTAACCTTGTCAGAACTCAACCCGGCATTCATCTTAGTTACGACATCCTGGGGGGATATACCTGGTGGAGGACGAATTGAGAGCAATGGAGTATACGACTGAACCCATTCCTTAGGAATTTGTATCCATGGAGCTAAATCATCTAAAAAGATCAACTTCTTATCGCACGTACCTACCATCCCGTGATCACCCAACATAATAATACTCACATCCTCAAAAACCCCTCTTTTCTCTAAGCCATCAATTAACCTACCAATTAACTGATCAATCCTAGCAACAGCTTCAGTAATTTGAGGGTCATCAGGGCCAACCTGGTGACCCTGATGATCAGGGTCCTCAAAGTACAATGTCATAAACACAGGTATGTCATCGCTTGGTAAATCAAAGTAATTCAAAACATAATCAACTCTATCCTCAAAAGGCACAGAACCATCATAATGCATGCAATATTTAGGAGGGCAATTCCAAGAACCTTTATTTACCTCAGAACCAGGCCAAAAGTATGTGGCTGCTTTCAATCCATGGTTGACCACAGTCTCCCACAAAGGCTCCCCTAGCCACCACTTGGGCTCGTGACTCCTCATGGTGAACAAGTCACCAGTGTTAGGATCAGTAAAATAGTTGTTAATAATCCCATGATAAGCTGGGTACAAACCAGTGACAATTGAGTAGTGATTGGGAAATGTTAGAGTGGGAAACACTGGGATCAGACCCAATTCAGCTTCAGTCCCATTAGCAATTAGCCGGTGGATATTAGGAGTATTGGTCTTGTATTGATACCCAAACCGAAACCCATCTGAGGAAATCACAAGCACAACTGGTCGCTTCAGTTTAGTCAGAGAACGAGCAACCTCCGCAGCTGGTTCTGGTGATGAGGCATGGCTGAAGGAGAAGAAGAGAAAGGCAAAGGCAGCAGCTGCGGAGAGAGCTATACAAGTTGTGAGGATAAGAGAGATAAAGATAATAGCTTTAGCTGAGACCCTCGAATTCGGGGACGAGGAAGAATCCGTGCTAAAAGAGAGTAAAGCTACGGGTGAGATTTGTGGGTCTTCTTCTACCTTGCCGGCGGATTGGGTGGATTTCTGGCTACTAGGTAGAAGATTCAGAGACTCTGAATCCATGACTCCAATAAATGTGACAGATTAATCCACAAAAGGAAACAAATTAATTGACCCGGGATTTCGAAGAATCCGGCAAGTCCAAAACGGAAGGTTAATCGATCCTCTCCTCTTCCTCCGGATGGGTACTGCTAATTTAGTGGTTTGATTGGAGGTTTCAAAGAGAGGGAGAAGATTGGAGAATTGAAATGAGAAAATGAAGGGGGAAGCAATAGATGATAATGTAGTTGAAAGATCGCTGTCGGGAGAGAAATGGAATTGATGGACACAACGACCAACGGGAGGTTTTCTCCGTCCGACGTTGGCCGACGACTGGTAAAGGATCCGAAATAATATCGGATTCCAACTTCCGAAGCCAATTGGAGTTTTTTTAATTGATGATTGGTCGGCCTGCAAAAAATCAAGGATTAGGTAATTTGCGTCCATATAGCCTGTAAATATCTCCATCGTAGGATGCGAATCAGGCCGGCCCAACCCCTCCTTAATTATTGCTTTAATTTCTTGTTTTAGTGAATTGAATTGTGAGTTTTCTTTTGGGGAGGGATGGTTATACTCCCTCTGTCCCAAAATTATTGTCCAATTTGAGATTTCACTTCTAGTACAATTTGAATTAGAAATGAAAACTCAAACTGGACAATAATTATGGGACGGGGGAAGTATTTGTTTTTGGTGAGTTTGGTAGTTGTTTATAGATTTATGAATGGGAAGGGGCAGTTGTACAATTTGAGAGTTTGATCTATTGTTTTTCCATTTCACTTTTTGAGTAGCACTTAAAAGTATGCATCTGTTGGTCTTTTTTATTCACTACTAGTGTTAACTATATGATAAGTAAAGCTCAATTAATCAAGTAACTGAAGGTCTACTAAATATCCAATCCAATATATGATGAAATGTTACACTAAAAGTGATAGAGAGAAGTAAATATGTAAGTGATAGCGATTTTGGGTCACAAAATCTTCCACCAAAGATCAATAAAACCCTCTCTATTTACCATCTAAGTACATCACGCGTGGGTCTGTAGGAAACTCCCAGAAACCCTCCAGAATTCGTTCCGAAGGAAAGAAGCTAACAAACTAGTACTGAGGAATACAACAAAAAGATCCCAAGAGCAAAATGCATTCAGAGTTTCATACGACTTTGCCACTAATGACTCGCCTCTCCTCCTATGTTTTGGTGGCTGCTGCATAACCACTCAGAAGTGCCCTAAATTGGGAAAGGAAAAAAAAAAAACAAAGCTTTCACTTTCACTTTACTTTAAAGGCATCCATCCAATGTGGAGATTCTAATTGAGTTTGGTTTAAGTCATTTGGTATCTGGTATCTGCACTGTTAATCCACTCCATCTATGTGTTATTGGTATGAGTATGAGACTCTGTTGCTTGCTCAATTCTTTATCCAACCCTTTGGATTTGTGAAGAACTAAAACCAAAGTCAATGGATTTTACCAAAATACAAATACGCATTCTAAAGTACATCTTCTTTTCCTATGGGTAAAAATCATTATGTGATTCAGTGTCTGTCTCCCCTAGTGGGGGTTGAGAAGAAAAAGTGCTGTGAAATTGTAAAGATTGGTGTTGTACTGTAGCTGATCATTCAGTCTCATTCTCATGAGTGGTGGATTCCCTGCTTTACCACGCACAAAGTCTATTAAAAAGCTCACTTTAATGGAATTCCAACTCAGAGGGCTTTTATAACCAACCAATGATTATATATCTACTATAAAACTTATCTTGATGGGAGATTGTCATCCATTTAGAATGTCTTCCAAACAAAAGCCCATCAAAAAGTGAGAAGAAAAGGAGAAGTGAAATATTATTAAGAAAGAAAGATTAAAAGGCCAAAGTTGCTACAATTCAACATTTGGTATCCATCTACCTCAATAGCTATAATCAGAAAGCAGTAAGAAGGTTAGGTCCAATGATGCAAACAAATTGGAATATACAATTGATCAAATTGACAATGAGAGGCCAATAAAACCCATCTAAAAAAAAAGTTACGCTTCAGTCAACCTGCACCAGTTGTGATCTGAGATAATACTTCTGAATAAGCAGAATGAGAGATCAACATATCCCATTCTTCATATCTTCAAGTCATACCCGGTGATCTAACAGGCATCAAAGCTTCCACAAGCAGAAAGTAATGGTTATACCGGATGAAGATTTTTAAGTCTAATTTTCAACACAACAAAGGACTTTGTTAAGAATAGTAACTCAGCTAGAGAAAATGAACAACTTCACTATTATTGAGTAAATATTTCCATTCCAGCTGAGATTTGGGGAACATATGATCTACAGAATCGCAAACAGTTTTATTCACAGCGGTCTTAAATCGAGTGACAATGAAACACTCTGAATTCACATTTAGGCGAAATCTTCTTCACAAACAACCTTGCAATATCTTCATGAGTGACCTTTGCACCCACCTTTTCCACCAAAACTGCAGCCACAATCCTCTCATATCCGCCACCTCCTCCAGCTATATATCCAACCAACGCCGCCTGAACCGGCGGCAAACTGGGATTATAAGCGGCGGATTCAATATAAGAGCCTCGGTACACCTTTCCTTCACAATCCATCAATGCAACACCTGAAGGGCAATTGCTGTACGGCGCATGTGAAAGGTTGGCAGCCTCCAGTGCTGCAATTCTTAAAAGGGCATCCTTTTTTCCAGAATCATGACAAAACCCGTTACTCAGATTCTTATGTTCCCCATCAAGATCGAATCCTTTTGTGACCCCATTGCGTGAAATTGCGTGATTCTCTGCGGATTGATGGATATCATCTTCTCCACCTATTAAAGACAATCCATTCTGATGAGTCTCAAGCAGCAACGGAGAATCTTCAGCGAGCAGATCACTAGGGCCAAATGGGCTGGTCAGAAATTCAGATAAGGGCTTAAAAGGAAGAGAATTCTCTAGATTTTGATTAAGAGCCGATGGAGATAGATTCGGGTGTTCGGATGTGATGAGGAGTTGGAGGGAGGATGAATTGCGGAGTTCTTGTAAGAACTGGCGGCAGTGGCCGCAGGGTGCGGCGGAGACCGCCAAGGCAACAATTCCGGGGCATCGGTGGACGGCGAGATTGGTGAGGAGGAATTGTTCGGCGTGGACGGATTGGTTGAGAGGAAAACCCGGGAACTCGAGGTTGACACCGAGGAAAACGCGGCCGTCGGAGCCGAGGCCGACGGCGCCAACGTGGTAGTTGGAGATTGGAGGGCGGGCGAGTTCCTGGGCTGGCTGTACCAAGGCCGGGAGGAGGTGGAGAACGGATGGAAGGCCTAATGATTGAGCCATTGATTCAGCCTCAGCCGCAGAAATGACGAATCTGGGCTGATCCATTGGGACACAAAAAAAAAAAAAAACAATTTCCCTGTTCTAGGAGGATGATTGGATTTAGCTGATTGGCTTGATTTTGAGAAATGAAGATCAGAATAAAGGGAGTAATGAATGAGGGTATGGTGATAACAACAGCCAAAAGCAGAAGTTTTGATATCTTTGAAGATAATGGGCGAAACAGAGTAGAGAGCTTTGGTTATTGAAGATGGGGTTGGATTATTTATAGGGGTAATAAATATTGATACTTGTTTGGATAAATCATAAATCCCTTTTGGGCTCGAAATTACTCATCTTACTAATCTACATTTGAATTTCGTTCAGAAAAATAATATTATGTCCGTAAAGCATAATAACCTATATCCCATACCTTCAAAACAGACTTAAAAAGAACTACTATATATTATTCAATTATTTTTTCTGACCTAATGAATGGTTCCAAATCCGCGGGGAAAAAAAAAAGAAAAGAAAAGATTCCGTTTGATAACTTGTACCAAAATCTTTTTTTTTTTTTGACAATGGCTTGATTTCATATAGTAAGTGACAAAAAATTATTCTACTCTGTCCGTCTCATAATTATTGTCCAATTTGAATTTTCATTTCTAGTTCAAATTGTACTAAAAGTGAAATCTCAAAGTGGACAATAATTTTAGAATAAATAAAGTACATTATAGGATGAATTTTGATAGGAGCATACATACAATAATTGGGATTTCATGTATTATGACTGACATTATTAAGTCACCGACGCTAAAGGCTGCTAATATTTGGTAGGAAGTTTCTTGGAAGCTTGTGAAGATTGAACCGAGTTTTCTTTTTTGTTACTTTTTTATTGTTATTAAAAGAACAAAAAATGTAATGTAAAGTAAGAGGTTTTAACAACTAACACGAATCGAAAAATTAGTTGTGAAATGGTGTTTGAAGATGTCCACAATATAAGTAATTGGATGCAATTGTGGGAATAGTTGTCAATTTGCTTGAAGGCAACGAGACCCAAAAATCAGAATCCATTCTAAGGATCTCAAAAGTTGTCATGTATTGTTCCTACATCAAATTACGGAATCTCCAAAAGACTGTTAGAGTCTCACCCATCAAATGTAGAGTTGTTAGTCCCGAGTTTACACGTAGAATAAGTATTATGTATATATAAGAAGGCGAACACGCAGTCAAGCGTGACATTAACGATCCACAAATATAGGATCAAGGAATTATTATTGTGATTATATCCACATTTAAAACATTGCGTATAAATACAAGCTATACAAAGTACAAACAAAACTCTGGATTAAGAAATCCAAATCCCAAGTCAACTATGGTTTGCTATTTCACGCAATTGCCAACTCTGATTGCAATCAATCACTTGTTTTTATACTAATACTACTACCATTTTAAATTTACGTATTTAATAAACTAACTTTAGTTTGCTGTCATGCTGAATTACACTATTTTGTTGTTACTTGTTAGTACTAGCACTTTGAATTTGTCACCGCTGTATATGTCAGAAGATATATATAATTATTGTCAAAAAAATACTTTCTTTGTCTAAAAATTTACAATCATATTTGTCAGTGCAAAAAATATATATATATAAATATATATATATATATAATTTTGGGTCTTTCTGTATATGTAAGATTCACCAATAAATTTCAACCATCTATAAAAATGAGTTTTGCAACACAATCTTCATTTGTGAAGATGAGATTATTGTCTATGAATTTTGTTTGTGATGTACGTATCAATGTTGTTCATTAAATAAAATGATTACTTATTCACAAATTGATTTCTCACATATTAATTATATCCTAATGGGTTAATATCAAATACACCCTCAAGGTTTGGTCCAATATCTAAAACATCCTCAACGTTTGAAAAAATTATAACACATCCTTTGACCGGCGGGTCAACTATCAAATTCACCCTCCAGTGCCGGAGAAATGACGTTTCACTATGATGTCATAAAGAAAAGGGTTGTGATGACTTTTCTACCCTTCATCATAATCATAACCAAAAAAAAAAACCACAAAACATTTTTGTTTCCATTCTCCGGCCAAAAAGACGTCAGGCGTCGAACCACAAGCAACCGCTGCTACCCTATATTGACGTCCCAAAAAATTTGCTCTAATTCAACTATTCAAGAAGCAACCCACAAGTTCATGGAATTATATTGTTCAATGCATCAAATTAGCCAAAAGCAAATATAGTGGTTTAGAAACAATGCATCCCCAGAAATCAAGTCAGTTGATAAGGATTTGGTATAAAAAAGTCAATTCTAAATAACCACCCTGCAATTTGCAACCCCCAAACTGAAACACCATCTCCACACTAATGGTTCTACAAAGCCCAAAGAGACTGGAGTTTTCTTTCTAGATTCGGTGGCGAAATTTTACAAAAAAGTCTATGAATTTTTCAAGATAAAAAATTGATGATCTAGAATTTAATAAAGGTGGTGGCTTCTCAATTTTGATGCCCACAGTTGACGTCTGGTGGTCATGGGGAAGTATTTATTTATTTGATGAAGAAAGCATTGGCCTAAGTGGGAGAATATGGTGGCGGCCGGGGGAAGAAGAGAGTGTGGGGGATGATGGGACGAAGGAACCGATAAAAAGAAAGAGGAAGAAGATGTTTTGGTTTTCTTTACGAAGTATTTAGGGGTAATTTAGTCTGTTTCACGCTCTGACTTCTATTTTTGGCCAGCCAAAGGATGTATTTGATATTTTCTGTAAAGGTGAGGATATTTTAGATATTATTAAACGTCGAGGGCGTATTTGATATTAACCCTATCCTAATTCTAAACGCATTTAACTTCCTTTTCAGTTTATTGTGCATGTATCCGGAACCACCTAAAACAATTCATAACGAAAATTCAGGCTTATCAATTTCTTTTTTGAAATTAACTATAATAATAATAATAATAATAATAATTACATCTCCACCGCTCAAATTGCAAAAAGTAATAATGTATAGCTAGCTCGCACCAAACTATATACAATATGCCAGAAACCAGCAACTTTGTAAAATGGCATTTTCAATCTGGTAACTTCCAATGCATGAATCATATGGATTTCCTATGTCCCTTCTCTTTAAGTAAGGGGAAAATGCAAGACAAATAACAGAAAATGACTCATGAAACTATTAAATTACAACAAGTGTTTGCAAAGTGCTGAGTTTCATATCAGAATGATCTAATATCCATTTCGTCAGGAAGAAAAAATGATGAAAGGGCTGACTAAGACAGGATGTAAATGTGAAGCACTGTACAGCTAGCTTGATGATTGAATTGGTGAAACTTTATGGTGAGGGCAACGTTCATTTAATATCATCAACTTTTAGCACTCCCTCCATTTCAAATTGCATGTCAGTTTTAGGTTTGAAGAAATTTTTCAAAATATAGGTCGTTTTACAAATTTTAGGCAAATTAATGACTATTTTTCTAACTTTACCCTCAATAAATGATACTAATCTATTTTCATTTAGTCTTATTTATAGTTTCAATGTATTTAATGAGGAGTAAAATAAATACTTAACATACAAATTAATTGTTAGATAATTGTATTCTTAGTTACGTGCAAAGTCTAAAAAAAACGACCACATTAGTAATGATTAACTTTTAGTATCATATTTTGTACCAACTCCTAAAAGTGTTGTTCCTTTTTTTTCCCCCCAATTATATTATGGCTTTTTTTTTTTTTTGGATAGAGTTGGAATTGAAATAAAATTAAAATCTTATAAAACTGAAAATGTGATATTAAGATCACAATTCAATCATTATTTCTTTGTTTAGTAGATATAAAGAATTGGCAAGAAATTAAGTTGCAATACCAATTATTGTGTTTGGATGTTTGATAATTCATATATTAAAATTATTTCGTTGTTATCTAACTAATACTCTCTGAGTCCCTCCATTCTAAAGGATGATGATTTTGTCACGACAATTTCTAGCATCCAGTGCAATCTTTTATTTGTTTCTCAAAATTGCCCCTAATCAAAGTCAATTTTTTATCTTCCTATATCCTAATATTTCGCTCAAAAATTTCTTCTCCTTCTTATCCTCCTTCCAAATTTTCTCTCACACCGATAGCAATTTCCTTCAAATAATTATGAGGTTTCCTAACATGAGAATTTCTTGAGAGCTGTTAAGAATCAAATTTTCTATCCAAGATGGTTGGGCCTTAGTGATGAGGATTTTGGAGATCAAACAGATTTTTATCCTTAAGGCCTATGTGATACTGGGTGGATGGTTTGCGATAGATAAGAGAAATTCAGCTGAATAATTGACATCTCATATGGAATAATTGAAATCCAGAAAAGCACCTCTTTCAGATTTTTTGCATTTGTTCCTGGAAAATCAGACTCGGTTTAGCTAAGATGTAAATAAATTTTTTTTTCTTCTTAATCTATTACAAGGATAGCCAGAAGGTGGAAAGAATCCATTGTTACCTCAATAAACAAAATGATAGCCGCAGTGTTCCCATAGAACAGAAAAGGACCAATGTCTAAAGAGAGGTGAAAAGGAGACCGAGAGCAAGAGATCAGTAAATACGAGAATACATTAAAACTTCTATAAATTAATAATGTTGGGATCACCAACATTTATTAATTTATAAAATTATTAAATGATCGATAAATTAATAAATTATTAATTTAAAGAATTTATATGAGAAAAAAATACCATCACTAAATTACGTAATTTGCAATTGTCTTTATATTCGAATCTATCAATTATTACAACTCTTTTTGGATACTAAAGATTAATACATAGTTCATATCATTCCTAAGGACTGAAAAACAAGTATCATCTGTTCATATTTTAGTAAATATTTATAGTTATTATTATTTTTTTTTACTTTTATGGTATTTATTAATTTATGATTTTATTGGGACCTATAGATATATAGAAGATTTTCACAAATATTATTTATCTTATCATTTTATCGATTATTTTCACTTTTTGTACTGGTCTTAAGTTGGGATCGGAAAAAATTAATAATTACTAGAATTTATTAATTTATAGATTATTAATTTACCAACGTTCTACTGTAATTGGTTGACTTTGATAAGGAGCAATCTTGGAAAGTAAAGGAAAGATTGTTCTGGATGCTGAAAGTTGTTGGGGTAAAATCATCATTCCACTCTAAAATATGTCTTTATAGTAATTTCATTCATACAATTGATACATTAAATAATGTGTTAGAAATACAAAGTTACCCTTATTCCTTATCCATAGAACTCATCACCTATAATGTCTTTTTAAATACATTTTCATTTCCAATACAAAGATATTGTTAAAAAATAAGACAAAATTGTCTCGATTTTGTGAAACGAAACATATTTTAAAAATTTTACAAACCCTGGAAAGAAATATACTATAGAAGGAGGGAGTACAACTTTTATTTTTCTAAAACAAAAATGCATGATTTTATTTAATTTATTATATCAATTTTGTATTATATGATGTACACACTTATGATTTTTATTTTATTTCACAAATATTATTAATATGATACTTGAAATTATCACTCAACACAAACAAGTAACAAGTATAATGTCCTTGTTTCTCTCCCTTTTACTATTAAATTTTAATTTTTAATTTTTGCATTTTTGTAATTGAAAATTTTATAGTTAATATAAAAGTCACTTTATGCGTGTTAGTATTCATTTATATATAGATTGATATTGATGTATCTATGTTAATTATATTTCATTTTTTCCTTTTTTAGAATATAATTATATATGAAAAATATAAATTTAAAATTAACAAAAACTTACATAATTTTTAGATGAAAAATGATACGTATGGTTCAAAATTTATATATGTTAAGCATATATATATATATATATAACATTGGTAAAATATGGTACAATTTCTTGAAAAATATTTCATGAAAATTTGATATCGTTTATCGTGTTATAACATGGTAAAACAGATTTTAACCCAAAATTAATATAATTACTTATTAATTTTGTTCAATATAAAGCCACGTACGTAAAGTAAACTGGTATCACAAACTTAAGGTATCTACTAATAATCTAGAAGGCCCGTTACTCTTTATTACACAGATTCATGACAAACTGAGGCCCAATAAGCTCCAGCGGCAATTCATTACAGAGGAAATTGGCTGACGTTTGTGATAGGAAGGAAAGAGAAGAAAATGGTTCGTTTTGGTACAAAATTGCAACAAAATCTGCCAAATTTGGCGGGTGTTCATCACATTTTACCAGTATTAACTACCTCAATTTCATCATCTATTCGAACTCGTTCATTTCCTGTTCATCAACTTGCTAGAGCAATCAAACAGAAGACCCATTGGTATAAATTACGTAGGAGGGCTGTTGTGGGATTAGGAGTTTCATTTTGGTCACAGTTCATGAGTATGGCCGGATATCTTGGTAGCAATTCTTTCTTAGCTTCTGCCAGGCAAAAGGGTGTCATTGAGGAGGTAAAAAGATTCAATCTTTATGCTCCACAATGCTGATTCTTAGCTTTAAGAAGTTGTGGCTTTCATTGTTCAATTATGCTCATTTCTTGGTTTGTTTGTTAAGTTTGTGACTGGTTGATTGGATTTCTAGTTAAAAGAGTGTACATTAACTCTGCCCTCTGGTTTTTTTCATTTTTCCTTATTCACTCTAGCAATTTCGCTTTCCTTCAACATACAGGTATTGAAAAATGTGGATTGGCCGGAGCAATTTCCCTTCAAGGAAGAGGACTTCCAGCGGTTTGATGAGTAAATTTCTTTACTTCAATAAAGTTGTGTATTCAAGCTACAGGGTTAGAATTGTTCTTCTGCTAGATGATACATCAGATGCTCTTTCTTGGAGGATTTGGCCTCCTATTAGCGTTTAGTTTGAGGGTTTGGAGAATGTAGTGTAATCATAAATTGGGATTACCGAATGAATGGTTCCGTTAATTTATCATTAATTCATTTTCTTTCATAGAAGCTGAGATGGCCTGATAATGCCTTCTGCTTTAGAACTTTATTATGAAGGAGAAGTCAGTTATATGCTTGCCAAATTTCTATTGACTGACTATTTATTGAAAACGGAATTCATCCATTGACAATGGAGAGTAATTATCTAACTTGTCAGAAAATGTTGAGATTACATTGGCTTTCTGCTCTCATTAGATGAGTTGGCCATTGAAAATGTGACACCATTTACATTTTGAGAAACTTTTAGATGAACATAAATTGGTTTATGTTTTCCGTTCAGTACCCGAGAGCTTAACCTATTGCAGTTCGTCTGCAACTAAAATCTCCTGTTTAGATGTTCCCTGTCAGAATATGGATAATAAGCTGACTTATGGTTTTGTTTATGTCCAAACTTTTAGGTCAGCAGACTCCTATTTCTATGAAGCTCCACGCTTTGTAACCCATATAGATGACCCGGCTATTGCTGCACTTACAAAATATTACTCTGAAGTTTTGCCTCCTAGTGATACTCCTGGAGTAGCTATTCTTGACATGTGCAGTAGCTGGGTGAGACATTTTGCAATGCTTTAGAAAATACATTTGAGTTGGTGAATTACATACATTATAACTCTTTTCTTATGTGTCATCTAGGTCAGCCATTACCCAAAAGGGTATAAACAAGAACGAATTGTTGGTATGGGTATGAATGAGGAAGAACTGAAACGGAATCCTGTGAGTTTTTTTTTTTTTTTGATTTTCTGATTTTGTTTGGGGGATACTTCATTATAGTGATATTCATTCACTACTGCTAAAAACATTAAATTTTTTTGTGATATTAATTTCCTTTCATGCAGCTCATTAAAGATCAAACAAAAATGATATAGTTTGTGATAGAGGAACAAGTTTAATGCAAAATTCATTTTTTCTTGCTCCAGGTTCTGACAGAATATATTGTGCAAGACTTGAATGTCAACCCGAAACTCCCATTTGAAGACAACACCTTTAACGTCATCACAAATGTCGTATGTACCTTTTCCGTCTTCTGAATTGTAAGCTTGGCTTGCCATCATACCTGTTGTTGTGTTACATTTGTAGCTCACTTTATGTCAATCTCATATCACTATCAGTAATGAGATCTCGTGGTGCCAAGTGATAATGCTCCAATTTGCATTTAGTTGTGATTGAACTGTTGGATGATGCATCTTGCAGGTCAGTGTTGACTATCTTACAAAGCCTATTGAGATTTTTAAGGAGATGAGGCGCATTCTTAAACCAGGTGGACTCGCTATAATGAGGTAAAATCTGTTGCTGTCTTAGCATCTAGTGGCCCATAACTGACTGTGGTATTAGTAGGTTAAAAGTTCACTCAATTTTTACACAATCTCTTGTCAGTTTTCAATTAAAGAAACTGCCCATTTTGCGGTTCTGATTATATGTAATCTCTTGGATTCTTCTCATACATCAGTTTCTCCAATCGATGTTTCTTTACCAAAGCCATCTCAATATGGACATCAACTGGAGATGCGGATCACGTGATGATTGTTGGATCCTACTTCCACTATGCTGGAGGGTTTGAACCGCCTCAGGTATTAATGCAATCTGTATCAGTGCTAAAGTCTCTTCACCAGGAAAAAATTATAACGCCTAAATAACAATCATTCACTCGTTTTGAAGCCTGTAGTGAACACACATGGCAGGTTGAAAAGTTCCCTTTTTAAAATGAATGTACCGTTTGTCCTGCCAATGCCGTACCTGTTACATGTTCAAGCTTTAAGTTTTTTTTTCCCCTTTGTGTGGCCCAATAAAACAATCTTAACCTTTCTCCCATCATCAGGGAGCAATGGAGCTTGACATTATTCATGCTGCTAGTTATGATTAGGCATTCCCAGAATTTCTTACTCTACAAAATTTAAGATTCTTGATTGCCTTGTTTCTACTTTCTAGCTCCTTCTGCTATATCAATGATAAATTTTGTGTTGGCTTCATTTACCAGAGTTTTAATCTTAAGCTACTGTTCTCCAGGCTGTTGATATATCTCCAAACCCTGGACGTTCAGACCCTATGTATGTTGTGTATTCAAGAAAGCTAGCTACAGCATAAATGAAAGCTCAGTGATCCTGGTCCCCGGATAGCAGAAAAGAGGTTGCTTCATTTAGCTCATTTCTCCTTTTTGATTAAGCCATTAGTTAGTTGCCCCATAAGAGTATCCGGCAAATTTTATACCAACCAAGATTTTTCTTCTGCATGTGGAGGGAATATGTAATGATATCGCCTAATAACTTCTACCAAACAAATACTGGTTTGAACAGAGTGGTCGCCGTTCCTTTCCAGGGTCTCACTCCGAGGTAAGGGCTTGTGATGAATAAATAATTTCCCCTCAAATTAGGGGAGTCGATGGTTCCAAAGAAGTTTGCCGTCGTTCATTAATTTTGAGGAGTTGATTGGCAGAATCTCTAAGTACAGTGCCCTAACTACAATCCACGTGGAAAAAGACGAGTGTGGCATTTGCATCGATTCAAAGCATCACTACGTGAATACAATGAGGGATAAAAAAGGATTAAAAAAGCCGGGTCATTCTTAATCTTTTTGGAACATAATGCAGCAGAAACCATTCAAAACTCAACTAAATTCAGTTGCACTACTACTACAGGAGACTACGTACGCATGCAAGTACCACAAAAACACTTCCAAGTTTGGCAATAATAATACTGAATCCACTTTGCAAGAACTCTCATTTTGTCCTTAATCTCATCAAGGTCAGACCATAATAAGCCCCCCGCATGGCACAAAGAAAATTTGATCGCTTGCTGCTGATAGTTTTCATATGATGATGACCTTCAGCTGGAGTACAGAGCTTAGGGACAGATGTAGACGTTGGAAACCGGCATGTGTGGAATGCTCTCGCGGAGAAGGATGATGAAGGAGGTTGCACCAGGTGATTTGCTGCAAGGTTATTAGTAACTGGCTCTCTTGGTTCTCTGAAACCGAAAGACGCTGAAGAAACTTGACTTTTCCTTGACTGTAGTATCCAATCAATGGAGCGATGGAATTCTTCTTCTGCATCCCTAGAATTCATCCCAATGTGAAAGCAGCGCATGTCACTTAGGTTAGTGTCTTCTCTCTTCAAAGCAAACCCAAGTTGCTTTAGCATGATTATCGTACTTCGTACTGATAGATAATTTGGAAAGAAGTCTGCCTGCAACAAGGGAGAGAGAAGGTATTTCTAGTCAGCCACTAAGTGTGAAAGTTCAAAAATCACAATGAAAGAAAGAGAAGAAAATTACAGAATGTGAAGTTTAAAAGTATATTAGGATAAATTTAGGTAAAATTAGGAATCAGTTTCTGAAATCATACGCGATCAAAGCACAGCAGGCGAAACCTATCAATAAGTTCACCACTCCTTTCGAAAACAGTGAGCATCAATGTTGCAGAAGCCATGGCATCTTGCATCTTTCTGCATTCGCTCAATTCTACATTTCTGCCGGTGTTGATCAGTTTAAACTCTAGATCAACTAGTGAAGCTAAATTTTTCGTGATGCATTGCCCTAGAAAAGAGCTGTCTGCATCGTCACCACTGACTGGAACAAGCAACTTGTTCCAGGCCACGAACAACAGCGCAGCAAGCTCGACAAGCTTTCCCTCTCGAACAACAGAGGAAGTTATACTCTCCAGCTCTGGCGTCTTCTCAGAAAGTAGTTTTACTGTCTCCAAGGGCTCTTGCTGCATGCAAGGTAGAGAGAAAGGTCAGACAATAAAAAACCATTCTCTCTGTCCCAAAATGATTGTCCACTTCGGACTTTCATTCTAGTACAATTTGAACAATGAATGAGTCCAAACTGGACCATCATTTCCGGACCCAAAAATGTCAAGCTAAGGGCAAAAGTTAGAGAGATTAAGTAGTACCAGTTCAGGGAAGCAAAGACAATAAATCAACTTGAAGGTTGATTTGGAAGGATTCCAATCCCTTAGATAGTCATGACAACGCAATGCCTCAAGTGCAATGCTTAAGGGGAGCATTCCGAGGTACTTGGAGTCTTTAACGGCGCAACAAAGATCAGTGCGAGCTCCATGGCGCAGGAATAAATCCGTAAAGCGAGAGCGTAAATTCTCAGCCACAAGGTGCAAAGGATAGCATCCATTTTGGAGTGGCACATTAAGATCAACACAAACTCCAGTCTTTCCTTCCAGCAGAGCAGTGGCACATCTCTCCGCGGAATATGAACAAATCCACATCATTATGTCACCAGAACGCAACATTTTTTTGATAGTCCTGAAACTATCATAATTCTTCATTATGTCACCAGGATGCAACATATTTTTCATAGTCAAGAAACTATCACTATTCTTATCAGAATAGTGGCGCCGGATGAAAGACACAAAACCCTTCTTATGATCCTTGCGAATCAACTCTTGTAGTACCTGAAAGACACAAAACCCTTCTTATCATCCTTGCGGATCAACTCTTGTAGTACCTTCTACCCCAGGTTCATCCCCATGGCTACTACTACTATTACTAGTATTACTCTGTTCCTGAAGCCAATCAAATCAAACCCCCCACAGCATCAAATATAGTGCTACAAAAATTACTTATAATTGAAAAATAGCCAAAAAAAGATAACAATATGCTAAACCTTACAAACTTATAATAAAAAAAAGACGCCACTTTTTCAGCATCAAATATAGTGCTACAAAAATTACTTATAATTGAAAAATAGCCAAAAAAAAAGATAACAGTTTGCTGAACCTTACAAACTTATAATAAAAAAAAGACGCCACTTTTTTCCGAGGAAGGAAAAAAACTAACCAACTAATGAAGAAGAGGACTCAAATTTTAATGCCAATATGATCAAATCACAAACCATACCTCCTTCATCCATACAGGCATGTTTCTGCCCATCGGTTGGTAGCCGCCGGCCAGGAAGAAGAATAATTGGGTTGGGAGAAAGATCACTTTTTTTAGGTCTTAAAGGTTACTATTAGTTTGTCACGATCCGGGGGCCTTGGGGGTGGCCGGACTTACAGAAGAGGAGAAGTTCAGATTGGGGGTTAGGGTTTCGGGGACTGAAAGTCGAAGAAGAAAAAGAACTGAAAATTCAGTTTTGGTATAACATTTCTGATAATTGGTTTACAGTTCCAATCTACTATTTATAGTCTGGCTACTTTCAAAAATTTTATTTTCTAACTTCCTACAACTAAGTTCAGGGGTATGACAAACCCCTCCCCTTAAAACAGTCTTTGTCCCCAAGACTGTGTTTCAAAAGAAAACACCAATTACAACTCCAAATAGCTATTACAACTGACAGTATAGATAATAATACTAAATACTAAAAACTAGAGCAAATAACCATCAAGGAATAAACTAGGAGTTCTATCATTGAAAGGTTATACTCACAATTCCATCCTCAAGTCAGCTCTTCGCCATTTTCTGAAATTCTTAACCGATTGGAATGCTGAACCAAGAGTTGTGCCTCCTTTGAAGCCGGTCACCATTTTGTCCCATGGTTTAGAACCGTACTGAAATTGGAAACTTAGTCTAGTACTTCCTTTGAAGGCAGTTACCAATACAATCCAAGGTTTGGGGATCAAGTCACTGATAGAGTTGTTTTCCAGCACCAAGTTCCATACCTCACAACCTTTAGTATCAATGCTCCATTTTGAACAAGTGTGCACGGCCGTAAATGCTTTAGAACAGATTGCAGCTTGAATCCAAACCTTCATTTCCACAATCAAAGCACCATTCTTCAAACCAGTTGCAACTCTAGTACATAGTTGGTGTTTTCTGTTCGTGCCCTCACATGATATTCCAGCACACTCCACATCTTTACTGCTGATTGGATTTTTAGCACTAGCAAAAAGCCGGGTCATTCTTAATCTTTTTGGAACATAATGCAGCAGAAACCATTCAAAACTCAACTAAATTCAGTTGCACTACTACTACAGGACTATGTACGCATGCAAGTACCACAAAAACACTTCCAAGTTTGGCAATAATAACACTGAATCCACTTTGCAAGAACTCTCATTTTGCCCTTAATCTCATCAAGGTCAGACCATAATAAGCTCCCCGCACGGCACAAAGAAAATTTGATCGCTTGCTGCTGATGTTTTTCATACGATGATGAGCTTCAGCTGGTGTACAGAGCTTAGGGACAGACGTAGACGTTGGAAACCGGCATGTGTGGAACGCTCTCGCGGAGAAGGATGATGAAGGAGGTTGAACCAAGTGATTTACTGCAAGGTTATTAGTAACTGGCTCTCCTGGTTCTCTGCTGAAACCGAAAGACGCTGAAGAAACTTGACTTTTCCTTGACTGTAGTATATCCGGTCAATGGAGCGATGGAATTCTTCTTCTGCATCCCTAGTATTCATCCCAATGCGAAAGCAGCGCATGTCACTTAAAGTTAGTGTCTTCTCTCTTCAAAGCAAACCCAAGTTGCTTTAGCATGATTATGGAAGTACTTCGTACAGATAGATAATTTGGAAAGATGTCTGCCTGCAACAAGGGAGAGAGAAGGTATTTCAAAAATCACAATGAAAGAAAGAGAAGAAAATTACGTACAGAATGTGAAGTTCACAAGAAAGAGAAGAAAAGTACAGGATTTGTATCGTCTCTTAAGCTATGCTTGTGTTTTTGTCATGGCAACTAAAATGTCTCGTCGCTCCTTGTGTTTTTCTCATCCAGTGAAGCCTAGTAAATGGAACAGCGGGCAGCTTGACTTTAAAAAATGGCATTGTTTTACAAAGAGAAGAAAATAAGATAAACTTGAAATCATGCATCATGCACGCACTCATAATTATACTCTATTATGCTGATTTTTTAAAAAAGAAGAAAAAACAAAACTAAACGAAAACAACAAATGAAGATCTGTTTTGAACAATTATAAGAGTACTGAAAGCTGCGGAGATACATTCCAAAACGAATGAAGTACCAATTTACTGAAGTACAACGGAATTAGTGCAAAAGAGGAGGGTTGAAGCCTATATCTAGTAGCTATTATAAAAGCGGGGATATAATACCCCGATTACATCGTGCAACTAGTGTCATTTAAATGCTGCACATACACATGACTAAAGGCATCCAACATTGCTGCTGTTGAATCGACTGCTGCCGCTTGTTTGGCAAAAATCAAGTTTGAACGGCGGATTTCCTTGACCAAACCAAAACTTGAACACTTGAACATTTTCGAGGCCTCGTTTCTGGTACGCCATAGTTCCTTGTTCCTATGGCAATCACGGAAAATATGAAACAAACAGCCCTAGCAAAATTTTTTATTTCTCCCGGCAAATTAAAGGCTGAGGTTGTTAGCAAAATTACGGAGTATTTACAAAGTATTAGATGGATTAGACGCGCTTCGCGCGTACGTTATGTAGAATTAAGTTACGTAATGTACATTATAAAAATAAATAAAAATTTTTAATAATTATTTATTACATTTTTGTTTGATACATATCTACAAAACATGTTAACAAATTTATCGGTAGTTAAAAATTTATAATCTTACATTGTAAAAATAAATGATATCACTAAAATGTGTTACTTATTATTTCAACGGAGATAACGTATAGTATTCTGATTGTGAAAAGAAAAAGACAATACCAATGAGAAATAAAATAAATCAAGTTTATATATTACATGAAGAGAAAAAGAACAATTTTTTTTTAAAAAAAAAAAAAGAAGAGAAAAAATATCAAAAACTAAAACTAAATTTGAGAAGGAAAAATTTGAAAAAAAAAGGATGGAGACGAGCAACAAAAGATGAAAATCTCTGATAGATTTGAAATTAAGAGGTAAAAATAAAGATTGAAGGGGAAAAAAACAAAGAGAAAGAGAGAAGTGACTAAATCTTACACTCTTTTGAATTATATGTGTGTAAATTTATGCTACATGACTTTTAATATTCTTTTGAGTTATGGAACAATAAAAAAACCATTAAAAACCCTATTAAATTCAAAGAGAAAAAGAGAAGAAAAAAAAAGACATTAAGGAATTCAAAGAGATTATAATTAACGAAAACCGTTTTTAGGCCAATCAGTTTTACTTTTGAAATTAATAGTTAGAATATTAAAACCGATTTTTGACTTATCAAATTCACCTAATAATGAGAAATAATTGTTTTGTAACCTTAAAATGAAAATTTAATGAAAGGGAGATCAAAGGGTCATTATATTATTTGATAATAAAGGATAATTTATTATTATAAAATTAGATATAAGGGAGTGGTTTTTTATCATAAAATAAAAGATAATGAGTAATAAGTAAAATAATAATGAAATAAATAGGACAAAATATTTATTGGAAAATGCTTTTGACCAAATCAAATGAGAGACTATAAAATTTTCCAATTGCATGCAAAAACATTAACCAAAATAAATAAGTTAAGTGGGAAGGACTACCAAAAATAGACGTGCTTCGCGCGTTCATAAGTTTGATGCAATATAATAAATATTTAAAAAAGAAAAATCTGAATTTTTAATAATAAAAAGATTTGAGGGTCATTTAATTGTTCATTGCACTTTGTAAAAAAGAAAAAATCTTTACAACTTTATCAAGGGTAAACAAAATTTATGATAAACTTGGTGTAAGTGTAAATAGTATTTTAACTTTGAACACACAAGAAAAAAAAATACTCATACACTCAATCAATTTATTCATCACAACTAACCAAAGGCAACAAAACCAACTAAAAGAAGAAAAAGCTATCAAAGATGCAAACTACAATACATATCTTTGTAAAAGTTTTTGGCCTTTTGTTCCAAAAAGAAAGATGAAAACTAAATTTAAGAGGAAAAAGAGAATGATGCCAAAACTAATTATTAATTATTAGTTATCTTGAAGGATTTGGGATGGAGAGATCATGGCATATAGAGAACAAATGCACTTGAAGTGAAAGAGAAAAAGAGAGAATGACAACACTTTCATTGTTGAGAATTATATATTGACAAAATTAAGTTAAGTTACAAAACTCTTAATATTCTTTTTCACTTTAAAGTTATTTATCAACAAAACATTTATGTAATCATTAAGTTCAAAAAAAAAAAAAAGAAGAAGAAGAAAAGACATTGAGTGATTTGGAAAGCTAATAGTTGTTTAAACTTGAAACTGTTATTTGACTTATCAAATTTACCTAATATTTTTTTTTTGTAATTAAGAACTTCTAAATTATTACTTGTATTTCATTGTCTGGCCACCTTTTACTTCTTTTTTTTTTTTACCTAACATACAAATTCATGCAGCAAAAAAAAAAAAAACCAAAGTTAATGAATAGGAAAGATAGTAAAAAAATCAAAGGTAATACAGTAGCAATGATTGTATTTCTAAATTGGATATCTAAAACTCTCTCATTAATTTTTTTAGTTTTTGCAACCAAAAAAAAAAAAGAACTCTTGGCATTATTTTTAGTTGTGTAAGAGCCCTCAAAGACTCATTATTAAATGATTGAACCATCAATTAAGTTTAAAGCGGAAAAAAGTAGGGAAACCTGAGAAAATAAAATTGAAGAGGTTAAAATCACTAATAAGTAAAACCGTTTTCTAGGCGTTCAAATTACTTAATTAATTATGAATTTATGTAATCTTAAACTTTAAAAAGAAAAAAAATAAAAAAAAGGGAATTTGGAGAGACCCACAAGTCACATCAAAGAATTATCATGGTTAAAATGATGATAATAATTAATTTTGAGGAGAAAGAGTTAAGTAATACTTCTGTAATTAATTGTTTGATGTAAATAATATTTAAAATAAATATAAAAAAGTGATGGAAAGGACTACCAAAGTGAATCCATATTCTCCAATTATAATATAGTGTGATAACAAGCTAATTGTATCAGCAAAATTACGTACAAGTCCATTTAAAAGCCCAGCCCAGCCTAGCCCAGCCCAGCCCATATATACACATATATAGATATAGATGTTGCGTTTGTCCTCCTCTTCACTTGGAAAGAGAATTAGGTTAAATATAAGTGGAAGGGGGGCCGGAGATTACAACGGCGGAGAACATGTCGGAATCGGACTGGGATTCGGACGTGCCAGATTATGTGAAGGGGGATGCCTATTTCGATAGAGAGCTCCACGATGCCATCCAGTACGACAGAAAAAATGTGTTTGTGAAAATGTTGAACCAGCTTACAAGTGAAGAAGTTAAGCGTCTGGATCCTTTGCATTCGGTGTTCTTTTTTGACTCTGTAAATTGTC
Source organism: Oldenlandia corymbosa var. corymbosa (assembly GCA_949775105.1). Lineage (NCBI taxonomy): Eukaryota > Viridiplantae > Streptophyta > Magnoliopsida > Gentianales > Rubiaceae > Oldenlandia > Oldenlandia corymbosa. The sequence continues at coordinate 31,105,418 of OX459120.1, read as the reverse complement.
TGAAAGCAGTGCTGGATGGAAAAACTGCCGGATTATTTGAAATCACCGATGTCAATGCCGTTCCATTCACACGCTATGATGAACAATTAGTTCCTATACTGCATAAGGCAGCTCGAAGTGGATCCCTTAAGATTACAAAATTTTTTCTGCCCCGACTTGAGGCTCAGGTCAACCTCAGAATTGATGTTGAGGGAATGAAAGGGGTCCTCCCCCTGAATTTAGTCCTTCGAACTTTCTGGTGTGATTTAGATTCTTTTTTTTTTTTCCTTTACTTTTGCATTCTTGTTGTTTTTGTTTAATTATACTTTCCGGTCCCAAAATTATCGTCTAGTTTAGAATTTTATTTTTAGTTCAAATTATACTTAAAAAATAAAATCTCAAACTGAACAATAATTTTGGGATTGTTGGGACAGGGTCGGAGTATTATGTATTTTCTTGGTAAAAAATGCCCTGGTTTCTGAAGCCACCGACTAATCTGAATTCGAGTAGGTAGGAGGAATTTTTTTTTTTTTTTTTGAGAAAGTAGGTCGGAAATGTAATTGCTTTTGGTCTTCCTTTTCATTTTAATAGGTCAAAATTTGATTATGGTGATATGCGTCTTCCACATGAGCGGAAGGATATGATAGGCCAGAGATATTGGATATCGCAACCTAGTCCAAAGGAGCTGGAGCCGCTCCTGTTCAAGTGGATTTTTCATCTTACTAATCCAGTACATGTTAGTCCTCCCACACTCTTTATGAGATTTGAATTCATATTCATGATAGTACTTTTTATTATCATATCTCTCTTATTAATTACTGGATCGAACGCGCTTCGCGCGTGCTTCAATATGAAACAACATGAGTATAATAATATATGTTAACTCTAAATATGTAATTATGACATGCTTAAGTTTGAAGAGAGAAACAACAAAAGAATGCTCCATTATCTTATTTTCATAATCCATTTTGTTACAATAATATAGATGATCAAAATGGAACTGTATATAATTTTTCTCACATAAATTTAATTTGACATTTACAACAATAAATTCAATAACCTGAATATGTGAAAGAGAGTCATAGTTTCAAAATGTTTGGTGAAAAAATAAATAAATAACTATTGTTTACGAATTGTAAAGTATTAATCGCATTAAATTTTACCTGAAATCAAGAAGACGCCTATGATTCAAGAACAATTTAAATTTTTTTATTACAACCTTCATTCACTGCTTTTGGATTTTGCAACTTAACTTTATGTTATTTGAATAGCCAAACATCAGCATCCCTACTTCTATTTGAATTCAACTTGAACTTTCAATCAAATTGTTAAAACATATTTAAAGAACTTCCAAGAGAAGAGAAAAAAGAAAGAAAATCAGGATAAGAGATAAAGGGAGAAGAGAGAAAACCAACATAAAAGATGAATTAGAAGTGTGGTGCTTAAATAGTTTTAATAAAAACTATTCTATTGAATGCTAAAAGTAAACAAAAGGACACATGAAAGTATAACATTATTAAATAATAAAAGAGAAATATATATGAAATTTAATATCGATAGTAAAGAACAGAAGATGAAGGGAGATAAAACGTAGAACACATATAGTAAATAATAAAAGATAAAAAGAGATGAAAAATTTAATAATTGTAATAAAAGATCACAATAAATGTTGAAAAATAATAGGAAAGAAAATATGGAAAGGAAAACGAAAAGATACAACATTTTTAGTTTAAGAAGAAAAAAAAAACTAATATAAAGCAAAACATAAAAATGCATGTGAGAATCATGTAAGAGGACTACCAAAAACAATCTCACATTTCCCAATTATAATATATGTTGACAAGTATGTACTACTTCCGTCCCAAAAAATAGTCCACATTGAATTTTCAAATTTGTACTAAAAACAGTATGAATCTCAAAACTTCAAGTGGATTATTTTTTTTTTGGGACGGAGGGAGTAATAAGCAAGAATCTGGCACCATCTCATAGTTTTCTTATTTGCATCACAGAAAAGGAATGCTGAACTTGTGAGATTGCTGGCTTCGAAAACGCTTGAAATTGAACAAGAATTTCTCAAGTACCTGAACGAGCGAAAGCTTTTTGAATTGATGGCATTATTGATGTTTGCTCGCGACCGCGTTATGCCTGGTTTGGAAGGATCCTCTAAAATTCGAGACATTGTTGTGAAAGAGATTGCGACTCTTAAAATGTTCATTTTTAGGTCCACTTATGACGTTGACAGTCACGCGTTGGTGTGTGAGGCCCAACAAAAGAAGATGGAGATGGAAGCCATACTATTGTTGCTAGAAATATTCGACAGAATCGGTGATAGAATTGATGCTTACTTATTACATTACGACTCTAAAGGAGTATGAACTCTTTTTTAACCTTTTTTATTTAGCGTTTTCTTACTTGTACAGCTTGTGGTTTACGTCAACCTGTTGTACTTCACTATCTTGTCATAAGATTTGGAATTGTACTTCTTAAACTTTTAACTGAATTATTATGTTATGTTGTTGTTGTTTTTGTAGGATTCGCAGCTTGATAGTGTTAGAAAAGTTTCTTGGCTGTTGAAGGAAGCAGGGTTTGATGCAGAGCTTGAACTCTTAGATGAGACATCAAGGTTTTAATTTTAGTTTCTACCAAAATTTCTCTATTTCCTGAGTTTACTTTGTGAATGAACCCTAATTCACCTGCGAGTTTTCCTAATCAGTGTATCAGAGTCTACTGTTGGTCAGGTATGTTCACTGAATGGGAACTCAATTAAATTGCTCAGTAGCATACATGAAAGACACAACCTTCCTTCATTTTTCTTTATTGAAATTGAGAGCGATTCAACGTGTATTCATTCTTTTGTGTACTTCTATAGTAGTATTTGCTAAAAGTATGAGTTCACCGATACCATCTTTCATTTACTGCAAAGTTAGCATTTGTTATCTTTCTGCTAAGTTCAAATTTTGACTTAGCTGAAACAATCTGATTTCACGTGATTCATATAAGAAGTTGATTTCCTTTAGTTACATGCTTCTATCTATGTGCTAACATTTGCATAATGTTTTTAAAAATTGGCAGGTTCAAAATGGAATATGATCATCTTCATATAATAATCTGGGGCCAAGGTGGGGCAAAAATTATATATGCAAGTGTTACTGGGGCAAGAATCTATTTATTTTTAAATTTATAGTTATATTTTCAATTTTAATAATACATTATAGATAATTAAAAAATTTGGGATGTATGTGGCTCCGCCACTGATAGTAATATGTGATAATATTCTTCATTTTTGATGCCATACAAATTTATCTACATTTTAGGAGGGAATGGTGTTATATGGTTTGTCTAAGTTCTATCATGTTCATGATGCAGATTATCATAAGGATAACAGAGTCGAGGAATCCAACACTGAGATGAATAGACTCTCTAATGGAGAACCTGATGAGAAGGACAATTCTTATCAAAGGGCACCTGACAAGCCACTGACTGATGATGAGGTATGTGATGTAAGTTTTAAATTCACTTGGAAAAATTTCATGGATCTATCAATTTTTCGGTTGAACACTTTGAACCGGGAACCAAACATGTTAGGAGACCTTTTTTTTTTTTTGTGATGCGTTGTATTTGATCATTGCTGCTTTACTATAAATTCAGAATTTAGTTTCCAACTCACGAATAAATTGGAATTTTGTCTAGTCCAAGCAAGCCTCAAAGCGTTGGGTGGTGAACAAGCAAGAAATGCTATCTAAATTGCCCTCGAGGGATTCTCCCTTTTCACTTCGATTGTATCATACGTATCATTTTATGAGGGACCGCAGGGGTTTTAGTTCTACAATGGCAAATAAAGTTGGCGGGTCTGACATTGCATGCCAATCCTTTCAACCGACGTATCATTTTGCTCTTGGTTCTACTACCACATCAGATATTATACAAGTTAGTAACAATATGGCGTCAAAGTTTGCAATGAAGAAACAAGATCAGGATTGTAACAAGTGTGGTCGAAGAAGAACTAGAGTATGTAGTTGGGCATCAGAGTTGAAGTTCACTGGAGAAAGTATTTTATCTGCAAATTCAAGTCGGCGGGTTCTTTGGATTACTAATAAGCTGGGCCGTGTACTTTGAAGATAACATACTCCTAATGTGTTTGATGGAGGTGGTCGGACATTGGTTTGTTTTCTTGTTTTAATCATATATATACTTCTTGTCCCAATCCAATGCTGCAAATTCTTTCTCCATCTTTTTCCTCTCCTATCTGCACACAGTTATTGTGCACTGTAATGCACCAAAGACCCCTGGGCTGCCTCTATTCTAGTATTCTCTACGATGGTTGTCTTTACTGGTCTTAAGCTGCAACAGTAGTCTTTACGATGAACAATGGTAACAAATCAAACAATAAATAATCAACAATGAGGACAAACTACAATGATAAAAGAAAGAGATACGACAATCCAAAATTGCGGATGTTAATCAATGTTCAAAGTGAAACAATCCCAAAAGACAATTACCAAATTTGAGCCCTTGAATCAATATTTGAACAGAAGGAAAAATTTATTGCTCACTGTTATTCCCTTCATTCTCAGCTGATCAATTACGAATACTTTTAACTCTTGACTCTAGTATGTTAATCATGAAAAATGTTAATCATTGAGATACTCAATAATAGAATCCGAATCCCAAGAAACAGTGCTAATCGTTCGTAAAAAAAACCTAATTTGGGCCAACACTCATGGTACTTTGGGATCCTGAACATATTTCTAAAGGGTTTTCTTACGTACTTAAGTATTCAAGCCAGAACTCATGATTAAATGTGGTTTGGTCAATGTGACATACAAACAATGGAGAGCAAAAAGGATATTTTACTGGAGATAGAAAGGTAAAATGTAAAAGACTGTCCAAGAAGAAATGCTTACCAACCGAAGTTTATTCCCTGAGCTAATGGCAGATCATTCACATAATTGATGGTCCTGTGATGTTGTAGAAAGAAATGGGCAGAAGGTCAGGCTTTTAATTTGAACAAAAAGTGTAGCCTGTAATGTTAAAATGGTACGCATTCAAGATTTTTGTAAGTAGACATGTGAACTCCAACCAGTTTAAGACAAAAGAGAATGAAGGGAAGAGATGATTTTTACCAAATAGCCACCTCTCATCCATTGTATCCATGAATAATTTCCTGCCTCTCGCCCTTCTCCGACGGCTTTATCTCCAACAAATGCTCAGCATATTTCAGCAGTTGTCAATATGTTTTCACATTCACAATCCCACAATCGCTTCTAGTAGGCCTGCAAACCGCTAAGCATGTCAGAATAAAGCAACCAAGGAATGAGACGGACAGAGAGTGCTGTGAGTTTGATGCTCAGAAGCAAGAATAGTAACTGATTTGATTCGAGCAAGAATGAATCCACACACACACAAACAGAAAAGAAATATATACCCATTTGAACCTCCCTTACGGCCCTTTCCATTCTGTAAGTATCTTTCCCCATCTCAAGGGACACAAGCCGACCAAGTTGCTGAAGTTTGGCTCCCAGTTCATTGCCAATTTGCATAACGATGTCACCTCGTTTTGGAGCAAGAACCTGAAACACGAAAAAAGAATATTTGGTGCTTGCTGCAAACAACAGTTCATATGTCTGCCACACATAAAGGAGCCAATATCCAAGAATCCAAATATATGCTGCCCGAGAGGGTATGCCCGAGAGGAAACCAAAATGAGAAGAAAAATAAAACCTCAATATCAATATGAGTACAGAGAAAACTTAAATAAAACTTGAAAATGAAGTTGAGCTTCTCTGATTTTGACATACCAGGTATCGGTGGCTTTAATCGTTTCGGCGGGCAAAGCAAGAGGGTAGATGACTAACGAAGGCTTACGGAGATAGAGGAATTATAAATTCTTGCCAAATCGACCACGGTATCTACCTTCCAAGAATCCCCTCATCGTTGAAGAGTTGAAGACTCTTTCCTTCGTTAAATATCTGCCCAATTTTGCAATCTTCAAGGGAGAGAGTATTGTTTGATCCAAAAGAAAGAATTTTGAAACATAAGTACATAACACGTCCACAATCCCCAAAACTAAAATTAACACCTTCAGATTCGAGGCTGAATCAAATGCAAGAGAAGGCGGAGCTCATTGGTGGCGGCAGCTTCAAATATTCCTCTCTTTTTTTTTTATTGCATGTAGCTCATTAGTTGATATTCTCATCGGAAAGATAGTCTGGCTATTACTTACTCATGATTTAAATATGGTGAAGAGAAGGTGCAAAAAAAAGGGTTTGCTTTGATTTCGTTCTGTCTTAATTGTTGTGGGATTCGTTGTGAATGGAAAAAAAATTAGAATCAAGAGTTGAAGTCTTGCATGTTAGGTGTTTGAATTGGGTCTGAATGAGTTTTCCTAAGTGTTATTTTACAATTTATCTATGCATCATGCTTAATGGTAGCCAGCTTTGCTCCCACTTTGTGAACTTTTTGTTGCCTTCAGTATATTCTTCTGTGAGGGTCCTTTTATGGTATTGCTCGAGACTTTTTACATCAATTAGTTGACCTTAGATTCCAAGTAATTGTATTTTTGATGTGCAGTTTCCATATATTGTTTTGCTAATGGATTTTAGGAGATATTAGTAATCAATCCATGTGCCACATGTCAGTTGGTTCAATTCATATATCTTCAGATCAGTCAACATGTCAATTTGTCTTAATGTCAATTCTTTTTTTTTTTCATGTCTGCAGTTTCTGGAATGTTTTTGTGATCAAATCAGTTGGCCAAAAATGTCTTCACCAAGCATGTCTACAAACAGGTTCGTTTCTTAACTTTGTACAACTCTTCTTTCATATGTACTTCTGTGTAGTTCTCATAATTTAAATCTATTCTGTATTTTAGCTTTCCCCCCTTTTGTGTATATTTGTCCGAAATTGTGTGTCTCTTTCTGTTTAAATAATAAAACAATGACCAAAAAATACTAGATAAGGCAAGCAGCGTCCTTTGTTGGTGAACAAAAATTTGATGCACCTACAGGTAAAATCTTGGTATTCTTTTAGTTGTTCTGTTAAGAGCTAGAGTGTTCGTAATAGATACAGTTTATGAGGCAGGATGATTGCTTGAAGATAAAAGCATTAGAACTTCGACCTAACTCCCTAACCAGTAAAAAGGGCTACCGATGTTGGTATTAGCTAAAAACGTGGGTTGGTTTTCTGTGGATTTTGTTTTGGCTCACTTTCAAGAACTATTTGGATTAGAAAATCATGTTGAATGAAAGACCGTAGGCATTGCTCAGTGTCCTGAGAATAATATTAAACTCTCTCGCCTAACTGTCTTTAAATTGGTGTACTTTTTGGGCAATCTTTCTGTCTTCCCCTTCTATCTCGTCTACTGCTTTCTTCAATATGGGATTACTTAGTATTTCGCTTCAATTTTGTGTCAGTTTAATGCTGCCAAAGTACAAGCTATGCCATGTTTTTCAATTTTTTTTTCCTCATTTTGTGAGCATCTTTTCTTACAATTAATGGATTTCTTCAATTTTAATCCTACTCACCACAGGCCCGCTAGGTTTATGTTAGCTGGCTAGAACCAAATGAAATTTAGAGGTTCATTTGGTTGTCCGTTGCGAAGTTGATATCTTTCTCTTCCTTTTTGTCTTTTTCAAACTGAAATACCATCATTGTTTAAAGGAAGTGTTGTCTTTTAAAAGTTTATGTCTGGACTGAGGTAATAATTTTGGCTGATCTTTTCCACAATGAAAATTTATTTAATCCATAAATCTCCTCGGGCTAGATGATAATGTGATGCTGCAATCGGGAAGGACAAGCAGAAAGAGGAAGAAAAGAAGAAAAAAAAGGAAGAAGAAGAAGAAGATTTCATGACTGCGGCTGGGTTCTGTGGACTTAAAAGTTTTTACTTCAAGAAGAAGGTAGATTACTGTCACTATTCTGAGGAGTTTAAGACTAAAGCTGACAGGAAGGAAGCCACTGAAGACACTCTGTAGGGCTTACAAGTCGGCTGATGTTAGACTATTTTGTGTCTTCTATAAATTAGGTTAGGTTACTGATGTTTGCGGGTACTCAATTTCCCTAATTACTTGGGATAACTAATGGAAAATCTTCATTTGGTCGCTTTGTAAAGAAGGATGAGTTCTGATTCCAGGCATGTTGTAGCAGATCAAAATTAACTCGAATGATGATGCAATTTTTCAGATTATCCTGCTGGTTTATGAATTCTTTGATTCATGCTGAACTGGTGTTTAATCCTACTTATTTTATTAGGTTCAGTTTTGAGTTTTGAACTGGTGTTCAAAAAAAATTCAACCGACATAAGTTTAAAGATGATTATTATCGTGAGTAGCTTTAGAAGTTTATAAGTCACAGGCTGTCATATGCCAACAAAGTACTTCTTGCAACCCATGGAAGATTCAGTTACTGAGTTATTCTTTTTCCCGCTTTAATATGTCGAGGACAGTCTTTTATTTGAGGAGCTCACTCTAGATTTGCACAATGTGGCTAATAATATTTGTCAGAGGTTCTTTAATTAAGACACATTAATGTCTCAAAGAGGTTTTCCGTTCTGATACTCTGCTCCATCGAGTCTTGCTTGAATCTGAGATCACGTGTTTCTAATCAGTATGGTGAGATCGAGTTATCCGAGTCAAAACTGGTTGAGAAAAGAAGAAGGGTGCCTTCACGTTTCTTGAGCTCTATACAAGTGATGGTTAATTCTATGATGTATGAACTCGGCAATATGTGTTCTATTTTTATAAATTGAATTATGAACATCATCAACGTTCACTCCCCTTTCTTCCGTCTTTGTCCTTAGAATAATTAAGGAATCAAATGTCAGTTCTTAGTTCGCTCATTGTAATAAATTTCAGGAAAAAGCTCCTTACCTGGCTAAGACAGAGAAGCGAAAGCAGGAATATGACGCCAAATGCAAGCCTGTAATAAGAAATTGGTCCAGTATATTTTCACCGACTTCTTCAACTGCTTACTTGTTTGACATTGCTTGTTACTTCCATTTTGATTTTGTACTCTGTGCTGTGATTTATCTGTTACGAGTTTAACTCATTACTAAGAGTAGGTTCCAAATCTTTATTCACTTAATTATCTGAACCCTGGTTATATAAAGTTGGTGATGTAGAGTAGAATACTCTTGCTGATTTCAGTTGTGGAGTCTTATATTTGACTTCATTAATGGTTTGAATACGCTGTTTAGTGCTGTTTTCGTAGTTTTGTGAAGCTGATGAATCCACTTTAGTTATCCTTTAGCAGTCATCCTTAACTATCTTTGTAGTTTGATATCTATAAACAGTTTGTCTAGAGTTGACTAATCATCATTTAGGCTTCTATTTTGATCTATACATATGGGTCACTGCATAATGGTTGTACTCTGTATTATTTACTGAATCAATGCGACAAAAAAGGAATAATCCAGTCTGGTTAATTTAATATAACTGGGAGTAGTGCTGATATTTGGTAGTTGGTGTCAAGTCTGACTACATTAATGTTTTCAATGTTGTCCTGTATTATAAAACCTTCGAAGGGTGGTCATGATGACGAATCTGACAAGTCCGAGTCTGAGGTTAATGATGAGGATGATGGGACTGGAGAGGTTTGTTCTATTTGAGCCCTCTGATCATTTGCAATCTTTTGAAAGCTCATTCCGTTATGTGTGAACTGATAGTTGTTGCTTTCTGAACATTTGTAGGCGGAAGAATCCAGATGATGTAAAAATCCAGATGATGAACAGTGTGAACATTTCTGAGTATCTGCAGCAAAAGCTGTTATAGCATGATGTAAAAATCCAGATAATGCCATAACCTCACTTGCCATTGTTGGATCATTTTGGATTACATTCCTTCTGGCAATGGACCTTGTGAACCCTTAACAATCTACTTTCTCAATTTAGTAATAATAATAGATAGACTGGCAGTTTTGCAGGATTGGATGTTCTTCCTGTTTCTCATTTTTTTTCACACAGTGCAGTAATTAACTAGTGCTTTTTCTTCCTCGTAGTTTTTGAGTGGAATTATCTCCTAGTGTTTTGAATGTTTTCTGCTGCAGCATCCCTCTAATTGACTTTTATTATTGTCTTGTCGGATTGGAATGGAAATACCTTCAGATAGAAACAAAAAAAATGCCTCTTAAGACAATTCAGACATCTGACTTTGATTGTAGTCTGTTGTCCTCTTTGGTGAACTTCATCTTACATCCAAATCAAGTCTAGAGGGTGATATAATTTCCTTTCTTTTCCATCAATAGCTGAGCTTAGAGTAATCTGCTCAGATGGTCATTTTAGAATATACTACTACTAGTTTCCAGACTCTGCAGCACCATGCCTATCCTTGGTGTGCTGCTCCAGTGCCATTTCAGAAGCGAATCTCCTGTGAGACAAAACACGAATTTTGTTAGTAAATTTGCTTAAAGAAACCATATCTTCATAAGAGAAAGAAGAAGAAGAACAAGATTAAGAGAGGAAAATCTACCTGTTGCAAAACTTGCAAGGAACTTCTCTATCCTTCTTCTTTCTGCTAACATGGAATTGAAAAACAACAGCAAAGCAGGCAATGGAAACATCATTCTTTGGCACGAAGAAAAATGAAAAAACCGCAACAAATTTCATGAAAAACTCTACTGCTAAAAATCAGAACAAAACAAGAAGCCTACCTCCGCGACCAAATGACACGGACTCGTGTTTTCTGGCCCATAGGGCGTCCTCCGCAGCTTTTACAATGATTCTTTTGTTCCATTGCTGCAGTTCTAACCACATCATCGGCAACATTGGCGTCCGAGTGGACCCAAACAACACTTATTTTGCATCCACTGTTGTCCTGTAAATCCTGCAATTTCGTTTGCAGCAACCTACATTAAGGAGAAGAAAAAAACGATGTGAATTTTCAGACAATCATTCTTCAGTCCTTTCTATCACACCAATGTTGAAGATTATGGTGATTTCTGCGGCTCTTCCTCCAAAATAGTTTTGGCTGCACAGTATAGCTACATAGCAACCAAGATGTCAAAAATACATCTTGGCTTTTTCCATAGGCTTTCTTTGTTTAATATCAGCCAGCAAATTTAAGGAATACCTGGCTTCATTGAGGTGCACCTTATGAGAACTGTTTGTTTTTTGAAGTCACTTTTATACCCTTATAAAACACAAACAAGTTAAACTGAATTCTACCGAATAGGTCAGCAGAGAATGCAAGTAAACATCTAAAAGAAAAAATAAACATCACGACACCTACGAACTTCAAATTTCACTTACCCTTTAGTTGGATATTCACATAAACTGCGCAAAGTCATCAGATCCCGATCCTCACGACACCAATTGGCCCATGAGATATTGGCCTTGGTTTGACACTTATCTATGACAAATCCGGATGCTAAAAGTGACTTCAGGCGCTTATCAACCGGGGGATGGTATGAGCTATTTTGGAATACTGTTGTCTGACGACATTGGATTTTATTGTGGAATGAGGGTGATACGTTCTGACCAGGTGGATTTGAAGACATCCGAATGCAAATTAAAGGCCTTTAATTTGGGTTTAAACACCGTTATGGATCTCGGATTCAAAGACTGTGATATAATATTTGAAACAGACTCAAAGTCTGTCTATTATATTGCTCATTTTCAAAAAAACAAACAAATCTCATTAGTTCCATAACATATGCTTCATAATGTTTCGGATGCTAACGATTTCCTCCTACGAATCAGAACCAGAAGTATCTTCATTCAAACAATAATGTGGGAATGAAGTGTATTCTAAACTTTTTTTTTGGTTGTTTAATTTTATCTAATTCTGGTTCTGATTCGTAGGAGGAAATCGTTAGCATCCGAAAACATTATGAAGCATATGCTATGAAACTAATGAGAATTGTTTGTTTTTTGAAAATGAGCAATATAACAGACAGACTTTGAGTATGTTTCAAATATTATATCACAGTTTTTGAATCCGAGATCCATAACGGTGTTTAAACCCAAATTAAAGACATTTAATTCACATTCGAATGTCTTCAAATCCACCTGATCAGAACGTATCACCCTCATTCCACAATAAAATCCAATATCGTCAGACAACAGTATTCCAAAATAACTCATACCATCCCCGGGTAAACGCCTAAAGTTACTTTTAGGACCTCGAATTCAAAGATAGTGATATCACAATATTTCGAATAGTATTCAATTACCCAAGAAGAATCCGACTCAAAACAGGGTGCATAATCGAAGATTTCTTCCTCCTCTGCCCCATTCGCAGGATTTGGTGTCCGGCTTGCTTCCTTGGAATATGAGCGTTGTTCAGAATTTGTAAAACAGTCAGAGGAACTACTTGATACAGGATCGATCAATCAATCATATATCTAATCATCACTTCCAGGCAATGGAATTCAAAGATACCCTCGTAAGTATCTGCATGAATACTTCCAAGGCAATGCAATCTTTACTTCTTGTGAGAGACAAGATATAACAACAATGCAACAAGATATAACAACAATGCAGATAAATGAACTTCAACAGGATTTCACTACAGGCCTTTGAGGAATCAAACACATGCAAGAACCAACACAGCTGATCAATCAGATATAATATTCATCCCAAAAAAGCAAATGCGAGATAAAATGATAGTGCTCATGACCAAGTATGGCAGGAAGGCAAGAACACACCCCTATATAACACGGAACATACTCAATAAAGAGATCATGTTGTTTTCATTTGAAGGAAACTTCACAGAAAATCCATCCAGCAATAAACAGATGTGAAGGACTACATTACCATTACTACCTACACAAAGCAGAGGCAAACCGAGATGTCTTAGTTGATCTATGTAAAAAAGAGAAACAAGTAAAGCTGAAAACCAAATTCTCCAACTCCAGCAGAAATAAGAACAGCACAACAAAAGAGAGCATGCAAGGAGGAGAAAATCTAACTTCACTTAACTAGCAATCAGATAGGGAGAAAAGAGAGAGATTTCAGAGATACGATAGATTTGTTATAGCAAATAGGTGTTGAAAGAGATATCAAGGTAAGTTCCCACATCTAAAAAAACATGACAATGAAATGCATAAATCAAACACAAATGGATTCTGAAAAGATAAATAAAGCACAGATGATATTCCGAAAACAGTTCTCAAAGACTTACAGCGATGACAGATTACTTTAAATGTACACAGAAGCTAGAAATCCAAACAAACACAAATATTAAAAAAAACATCATTGGAAAGACCAAATTATGCTTAAAGTATTCTACGTTTCCCTCCAGAGCACAAAGGAATGTGGGTCTCGGCATTCAGACACACAACACAACAGCTACAAAACACAACACAACAGCTACAAATTAAGAATGTTAAACAACGGAAGTAAACTAGCATAAGGTCAAGAAAGTGTAGGATACTGAATCAAAGAACCACACATGCAAGAGATGCAGAACAGGAAACACATTCATGAATGCATAGTAAAAAGAGTAGCAGTTTCTCTCCACTGTAAAATCGCAATCACTCGTTGCATGGTGTACAAACTTCAACGAGCAATTGTATTACTAAATTTAAAGATAAACTTCACAACACTTTTTTGTGACAAAAAGATCATTTTCTAGACACAAGGAAGCAAAACATAGGAGCAAATCCAAGCTCACCTTCAGCAAGGCTGAAGGCCCCTCATTAGTAACCCAACCTCAGTTTTATATCTTTCATTACCGAGCAACTGTAACCCAGCAAGATGTTGATAAATTGCTCTGTAACTCCGTTGCTGATATCTCCAACCCCGATCCACAACCCTCCTCACGATGTGAATGTGATTCCTAATCCTCCTCATTTGATTGAGACTTCAGGGGGGGAAGAAGAGTGTGAACCCTAGAGAGAGATTGATGGAGACTTCAGAGCGGAGAAAGAAGACTGTAAACCCTAGAGAGAGATTGCTAGTATCGTGCGGGTTTCATAAAGGGGAAATTCGGTAAAAGGAAAGGGGAAATTGCCGTATATATAATAACTAGTATCGTGTAGTATCCTGTTGTTTGGGCCTTCACGAATATGATGAGCCAAAGATGAGATTAACTAATATGTGTAGATTCAACTGGATTCTGTTTTTTTAGCTGAGATGAAAAAATGGATTTAATTTTTTTATCTGGAATTTGTTGGTGGTGATGAAATTTATCGGAATTTTTGTTGTTCATGGAGAACGGCGGAAAATGGCGGAATCAACCGCATGCAGTCCTCGGATCTTCAGTGAGTCACAAATTTGTATGTAATCCCGGATGAAGTTTCGACAATCATTTCGGACAGAGGGACTAATATGGAATTGGCAGCCAAATCCTCCCAAACCCAACCCCACCAATTGACATGCCTGTCGAATCGAATCGAGTCGAGCTGTTCGGGTCCGGGTCCGGGTCCGGGTCCGTGTCCGCCGAGATTGAAGGACAGATCTTGACGATGTAATTGCAGCAACCCGTGTTGTCATGGCAATTTTCCATCTTGAATCGAGTTTGAGTTTGAGTTTGTTTTGAATTGAATCAACAGAACAATAGGACTAGGGGGAAGAACTCAATCCAAATTGGTGGTTTCCACCAACCCCAAATCTCAAATCTGTTTGTGGGTGGAAAGTGCAATTCTTTGTGCTGTACCAATTGATTAATTGGCCATAGAAATATAAGCAAGAGAGGGTAAACAATAGAGCCATAGAGATCTAAGCAAGAGAGGATAAACAAGAGATGTGAAGATAGGCGGTGGTGGTGGGTGGTGGTGGGTGGTGGTGGGGGTGGAGGCGGCCAGGGTAAAGGATGTTGGAGGGGGTATGTGATAAGGTGGCACCTTAAAAAGGCTTAGGTTAGGGTCATTAATAAATTAATTAAAATAAACAGCACTCTTAGAAGGCAATACTATACTATTTTTTCCCAACAAAATAATAATAATAATAGTCTCATTTTTCCCACAACCCAACCATTTTTTCCACAGCCCAACAGGCCAACACCCAATAGAAGTCCATTTACATATTTGTCTCTCTACTCTTCGGCCCGCTTCACACAACCGGGGGTGGGATGTGAAGCTCCCAAAAGAAGAAAAAAAAAATGCAAAAATAGATTGTCACCTGGGCAAGCACACTTGCACCTTCTGGCTTCTGCAACAATAGAGATTGTCTCATGACACCAACTCACCACCTCGAACAAGATTGCAACAATAGAGATTGTCTCATCACACCAAATCACCACGTCGAACAAGATTGTGTTCAAGGAAAAAGTCAAAACTACCAATACTAAATGAAAGAACAACCCACACTCTTGGAATAAGCATCCACTGATTGTACATAGAGGGATTCACAGACCTAAGAAAACATCATCATTCGATAACATATACTACATGCAATTGAAATCTACTTAAGGTAGACATAATTGTTAACTTCCAGATCTTTGATAAGCGAGACTCATGAGAACCCACCCGGTCAGAATCAGATTTTGGTCGTGAGGATTCCAATCAACACAGTGGATATCAGCATTGTATGCCTTTTCAACCTATTTAAGAAACACATGCAGGGGGACTTCAGATCAGGCTGAACCAGAAATTTGCACGGCACTACAGCTCTTTTGCAAATAATTCAATCAATTGAGACATGAGCATCACAGAAATCCAGTTACACAAAAATTATTGTCTTGAAACCCAAAAGGAGAATATAATAGATTTTTCAAAAAAAAAAAAATTACTCGGTAGATAAAACTATGCATGAAACATCACCCAAAGGGGCCATTTCGCAAACAAAAAATCATCTTCAAATACTTCCAATGTCCTTTGAACCTTGTCTTAAGATATTCTGAATGAATAATAGCGGAATCCTTATTCATCAATTGTGTTGAGAAGGAAAACATGATTCCAGCAAACATGAACCGGACTAGAAAAATGCATCCAGGGGACCTCATAAAGAGAGCAAGCAAAGATTAGTTCTTAACTAAACTGTCTTTCCCCAACCCATGTTTATTTAGCAGCTAATAATTCTAGTTTCAAGGATCAGTTAACATATGCCACACTTTATACCCTATAGCATAAGAACATCAGGGTGCTGCATAATTTAAAAAATAGCTCTCACTCTCAGTAGGTGCAGTCTAGCTAAATATTATAAAAACGGGACTGATAATAGAAAAGCTGAGAAGAAGATCACAATTTTGACATGGTATTTCAAGCTAATTTAGCTGATGAGATAAGAGCCACGACAAGGAGACCTGTGATCAACATTAAAAAACAAGGAGCATGTCCAACTAACCTTCAACATTGGCCTATTTCCTATTCATTCATCCCATATCCGGCAAGAATCATCACCAACAGTACAAAACTACTGTGAACTGCAGAAAAGTTCCACCCGATATATGCTTCAAATGAATGCACTATAAAAAATAGAATAGCATTGTATCCAGAAAAATGCATTTAGGAAAAGCAATATGATAAAGAAACTCAGGTGGATAAAATCTTCTTAATAAAAAGCTTGCAGGACACTGGGGAAGAGAAATTACCAGACTAAATAAATGCTGCAGCACTAAAACCTGTAGGTTGAACCCAGGCTTATGAAATGTATCTGTTAAAACCACGAACATCTCCTCCTCGATTCTTAAAAAGTATGATTGGTAGAATTGATTACAGAATTCAGAGGCCTGCCAAGAAAACAGTGACCAATATAAGAACCAATGAAGCAGAAAAAAAAAATTAAGAAAAAGAGGAGAAAATTATTAAAAAAAGGTTTCATGAAAATATTTAAAAAAAGTTGAAACCTGGAATTTCTTGAGAATCTCTAGTAAAAGTACCAATCCAGTTTCAGCAATATTCCATTCAGTACGCCGGAAAGCCCAAATAATGGAATCCATCACTAGCTTAAGTCGCTGTGGCAGATAATCAAAATGCATTCAGCAATGAATCTCTCAAGGAGGGAGAGGGAGAGGGAGAGAGAGAATTGTGGAATGGGAATCCTCTATTTACAGTTTCACAAAGCACTCAGAATCCAAAAGCAACAGCAATCGCACTTACCTCACTTGACAAATGAATCAGAGCATGGAAATAGCGCGTATTAATAACTCAAAGCAATGAGAAAAATTGAGGTGATGTTCAAGATAACCTTTAAAGTTCTTTGTAATCATCTGAACCGTAAAAAGAAATCTCATATATGAATTACATCAGCATTTAGACATATAAAAAGGTGTACAAAGGAACAGATCAGGAACAAGTACTTTGACAAACACCAAAGTTAAAATAGGCTGCAAAAAAATATAAACATGTTTCCGGCTCAAGCAGGGAACTATATGAATGAGAGAATGTGACGCCTAAAGAAACATTGTTAAAATGCATCTGTTTTACCTTCCCTTGAGAGCCAATTGATCTCTGAGATTAAAGAAGCCTCATCAACCCACTCTTCTTGTCCATGTCAGCAACAAATTGCACCTTTTTGAGCTACAAGATCATTGCTTGGTCCAACTTTTCCAGCAGATAGAAAGATGTAGTTCGACAGAAAATCTGATGCAAGGTTCTGCAACATTTAACTTTGATTATTTTGAGGGAATACAAGCAAATGGATTAAGGACTGGACCAATGAGAGAATACAAGATACAGAGACGAAAGTGCTATGAATACCGACTTGTATCTCAGAGAATATAAGGTATTTTGACTTTGTATTAGGTTTCACCTATAATATTTTTTTAATTAAAAAAAAAAATTTAAAAATATATTTTCATATTGGTTAGGTTCTCTTAAGTATTAGGATATATTTTTAAGGTTTTTATTTCAATTAAAAAGACATTTCAGGCTTAACCTAAAATAAATCAAAATGCCTTATAATAAGGACTGGAGAGAGTACTAGACTGCTTTTATCATTTTCAAAAAGGATTCTAACTCATCCTTTTCCAATGTAACTATTTTTAGTCGTTTCAAGAGCCGATGTTGCCGTGTTGGCATAATAGGTTGGATTTTCCCTTTCATTGAGTTTTGAAATATATTGAAACTTGTAAACTTGATGATATGAATGAAAAATAACTTTTCTGTGAAATTTGCCCTTTATTTAAATAGCACAAACTACCTTATACACTCAGTTCTATACACATTACAGGTGTTTTTGAGTTGATCCATGTGAATGTTTGAGGACCTTATAAAATGTTATCTTTAACTAGTGCTCAATTTTTCTTGACTATAGTGAATGATTTCTGCCATACTACTTGTACTTTTCTTTTGAAACATAAGTCTCAATACCAGAAACACAATACAACCATAGTGTGACTTTCATGTCAAGATCATTATGAAAGAATTTTGAAATTTAGCTGTTTAAATTTTGTTCTCTGATATGGGAATCGTTCATTTAAGAACTTGTCCATATACTTTCCCCTTCAAATTCAACAACACCTTACCATCAAATAATATCAATGACATGCTGCTTGTTCTGCTCTATTTGAATTCTATGTAGTATATCTCTACTGGTATTTCACTTTTCATCTATAATGTACGATAATATCTAAAATTTTCACATGTATCTAATTCATAATCACCAATTTTAACATATAAGTTGTTATTATTATTAATATCACGATTACGAAAGTTACATTCTACATATTCCAATTTAGATGTACTAATGTAAAACATTTAAATCACGATATCACGATTACGAAAGTTACATGCTACATATTCCAATTTAGATATACTAATAGTAAAACATTTAAAGAAACCAAAACCAATTTTTGGCCGTCTCTCCTTAGCTTTCTCTTTGGCCGCCTCTCTTCTCTCAAACCCTAGAAATCAAAATCAATCTTTCCCTCGTATGGGGAAAATAATTTTCAGGTCTTTTAAACATTTTTATTGTATTTCAATTTATTTTTAATAAAAACGGGGTCATAAGACTATGATTCACGGTATAGCGGCACCATCCTTGTTGATGTTTGCTATTATGGCAGCGACATCTTTGTTGATGTCTGCTAGTATGGCAGCGGATTCCAACGGAATATTCGCTAGTATGGCGGTGGTTTCACCAGTGATGTTTGAAGATATGGTGGCGATGGATTCATTGAAGGGGTTTGTCGGTTTGGCATGCTTAAGCCAAGAAAATTTAGTCATATTAGATCTAATTATTAGGTCTATGCTTTGTGAGTTTCATCTAATGGTTAGTTTTGCATCCTTGATCAGATTTAGATTTGCTACGTGCTATAACCATTATATTATGAAAAACACAACAATGACATTATGACCGGTTGTAAGTTGTGTGTTTCTGGATGTATCTTGCTTTTGTCAATCATTATTGGACGATTTTTAACAAATTAATGTATTTATCTTTTATTTAAAAAAAATAGTAAAACATTTAAATCGTAACATCTACCTTTTTCTAACTCGGCATATGGTCCGCTCTTTGTCATTTGGGAGCAATTATGAGAGCCCAATTATGGGAACAATTATGCCATGAAATGAACTCAAAACAAATCGTGAGAGCCCAATTAGTCCTTCACATTTATAAAGGTATTTCCTACTCTTAGCTAGTTTAAACAAAGGAGTTGCAAAACTCCTTATGAAAATTCTAAAGGGAAGTCCTATTTCGAAATAATTGTTTAATATTTCAGTTCAATACAACAAACTGATTGGGCAGATAACAAAAAAAAAAAAAAAATCTGTGCGCAAATAACCCTCCTCTACACAAAACTGGAATTCTTTTTTTTGTTGACGACTGAAACAATAAGTATAAACATGCACATCAGTATAAACTCACACAAGATGTATTTTTGACATGTGTGAGTTTTGAATAATTTATTACATTTTATGTCCAAAAATTATATTATCTTCGTCCTAAAAAAATAATCTACATCGAGAAAAAATAGACAATGAGTAGACTCAATGTAAATTATTATTTTTTTTTTTTGGGAGGGAGAGAGTATAATTCTCTTGTTAACATTCTTTTGATTATTCAAAAAAGGACAATCAAAATTCAAAATTATTAGCAATTAAAACCAATCATAATTAATGAATCTTTGAATAAAATCTCCGAGTACTTAGAGTTGGCCCCAAAACACAAAGCATTAATTAATTTACTGATGAATTATCAACGAGGCCACCTTTAGATTGATACAGAGATTTAAAGGAGTACCAACAAAAATAAATATAGAGAAGAGAACATCTATAAGAACATTAAATAGAAGAAACTTGGGTAGAGAATCTGGGAAATTTCATGTAGACGATATACGCCATCCGCGTCATCTCTTAAAATTTAACACCGTCAGCAATCCGGCAAGCTTACCGTTTATTGGCTTTGCTTTACATTTCATACATCAAGGGAATTCAACGGAAACGGAGACTTTCAAGTTTCCATCTTTCTTCATTCATTTTGGGTGATTTCAACAAAGCTTTAAAATACTAACATTTTTTCAATAGGTAACTCCGACCAAAAAGAGATCAGATTCTGATGGGGGCGGTGAACATCTGGAACGCCGTCCAACTGGCGGAGGGAGCTCGGGAGACTCATTCCTCCGACATTCCATCCTCTTCTCTCACCGTCATCACTCCCTTTCTCTTCCCGAAGATGAAGCCTCGCATCGTGTACGCTTCCTTTTTATTCTTCTTTCTTATCCCTTCTCCCTTTTTTCCTGCCGGATGTTTAGATAGTAATTTTGATTTTTTGTTTAATGAGGAAATTCTAGATCCTTTCTAAGGAGTTGATTCTGTTGTTACTTACTGTATCTTGTTAGTTACTGTATCTATAACAAGAATTGACTGGACATCTTGACGTTCCTGTAGTTTATGTTCATACTTTCTGGAAATTTGATGCTGAATGATTATGAAGGTACTTCGTTCTTGGTTAGCTTCTTCTTTCTGGACGTGCTGTCTCTTTTCCTCCCTGTTGACATCCACTACCCCATTCCCTAGTAGCTATTTTTCCATTGGTTTCAAGGCATTTGGAACAACTTCCTAGTTGTAAGAATTTCATTTTCCTTTCAAGAAAATGGAACTAAGATTATATTGGGATGTGTTAATGCTACATTTAGTGCGAATTTCTTTAGTTTTCTTTCTGTTGACTCAGCCTTAAATCCACTTTACGTTTTTCGTGTTAGAATTAAATTAATAATAAATATCATTCAGTATCTAGTAGGCTTAAAAAATTTAAAATATTTGTTTGGTTAGGCCTCGAGGAACATTACATGCAATGTAAATCTACATAAGAAGTGGTACACCTAAAAAAATGTTGAACTGTTGATATAAGTTTTTTAATTTTCGCAATTTGTTTTGAACCGTACGGTGGTAATTATCAGTTTCTCCAGAGGGAGGAGACTTCTACTATTTTTAAAGGAAGTGGTAAAGTTAAGCTACTGCCTTTAATTTTTCCTATCGTTGTTGATACAGCGACATGGATACTTCCTGACTACCATATCTGTTGATGGATGACCAGAGAAACTCTACTTTATCGATTTCGAATATGGATCATACAGTTACAGAGGTTTTGACATTTGAAATCACTTTAATGAATATGCTGGCTATGACTGTGAATACAGCTTGTGCGTCTTACTACTATCTTTTCCGTGGTTCTGGGATTTGTAAAATTTGTAGTGGTCATCAATTTTAATCTGCTTTTCAGGTATCCAAACAAGGGTAAGCAATATCATTTCTTCAGACTCTATTTAGATCCTGAAAGGCCAGATGAGGTACTTGTTTTTCAGTCTTTTTGAACTTGCACTGGTGATCTTCTCTTTCCATTAGCATTAGATAGTTACTCTGTTTAGTTTGTAAAGATGGATCGTTAGAAATTGCCAAATGAAGGTATCGAGTTGGTTTGTAATTTGTTGAAGACGGCCTTTTTGTTCTAAATTGTTGAAACAAATTTTTTAATTTGTATTTGTTTAAACTTTATGATGGTGATGGCTGCCAATTGGTCTGGTCGTTTGTTTTGCCTGATCACACACATCTGCTGACTCTACTTTGTAGTTCAGGTTGAATGAATTCATGGTAACTTGATGTGGCTTTGGTAAACAATAGCCGCAGGTTTGTCTAGAAGTAGCTTTCATCCTCTGTATTACGACAGTAGTAGTACAACATGTAACTTCATCATAAAATTTGCTGAAACCATGGCTAACATTGATATAAGGTTAGTGTCTTCTGCATTGGGTGCATGAATCATCTTACCTTTAAATCTTCGTATTCCCTCCTATTTTATGCGACTGATTTAGCAATGGGATATCTTTCACCATATAATTTTGTAACACTGATTATATTAGGACTTGAAAGATGTAGCAAAGTTTCTTGTCTGAACAGGTCTCTGACCAAGATCTGGAAGCTCTCTATGTTTGAGACTAATATGTTATGTTAGCCTCACACTTATATTGCGCATTATGGGTTTTAATCCAGGTACTCTTGCTTACAGTAATTGATATTTGGTGTTCTTCGTACAGAAGAGATTGAAGATATTAATTAAAAATCAGATCAATCAAGGAATTTGTGTTTTTATTTTTCTACATACATAGGGCAGCTACTTACCTGGCATCATTATCTGTTTTCTAACTTGAAAATGGAGTAAATTGTGTTTGACTATCACAATTTTCTGCAGGAAAAGATGTCTCCTATAGATTTTGATTATCTAGGTTACTTTTACCTATGGTACAAAACAAAAAGCAGGAGGATACAAATATCTCATTGGGGAATTCGTACTAGTCAAGATCTCTCAAGGGATGAAATGCCCTGTTTATCGTCAATGTTCGCTCTCTGGAGCAACACCCTTTCTGAAACCTTTTCTTTTCTTTCTTTAGTTGTGGTTAGGACTGTATAGACATTCTTTACTTACATAATTAGAGAGACGATTAGTCAGTGATAGGCTGAAAAAGTCGAAGATTTTCTTTGTTGTCGTAATGATTATTGTAGAACTACTGTATACTTTGTAGTCTTGACGTTTGTGTTCTTCAGAAATACAAAATGATAGCTGTTTTTGCTTTGTGCTAGTGTGTGTGGTCTTATGCTGTTTGTGTATATCTAATTGTCTTGATAAACACTTAAACAGAATATCGTGTTCTGAACACTCTGGGTGTCTTTGCCTCCGTCTGGTCTGTTCCAAAATTCCAACCATTCCCAAAATCTGATGTATTTGGTCCCTTGTTTGCATCTAGCAACAAATGAAGTGATTGATCTGAGATCTTTTTGAATGATTCTATCCCATGTCCTCAACTTCTTGACAGTCTTTTTACCGCTATGTTTTTGCCATTTTGGAGTGGTCCAGTTCCACGTTGTATGTACTCAACTTGCAGAAGGTAATACTAACGGCATTTCTTCTTATCAAGTACCGGTTTTTGTTTCTGGAAAAGTAGATCATTGTAACTTAGCAGGTAGTCATTTTGCAAGAAGTCTGCCTCTGGCCAAAATTAGTCGCATTATCCATGCATAAGAATTGTTTTGATTTTAAAGCAGAAAGGGGATTAACCTTAGCGAAACCAAAAGAACGTGTTTGAAAGCCTTGGAACTACCCCTGTGCATCCTGCTATCAATGTGCTTGCTCCAAGAATCAGTTGCTTCATCATACACCTTTAGCTTGCAGCCATCCTTGCACTCCAGCGAATAGAGGTTCCTCCATCCATCAACCAGTCCGTCAAATACAGGACGCCAACTATCAGTTTCAGGTTTGTAGAACTCACTCAGAACCTTTCGGTGAGCTCCTACAACCTTTAAGAACCAGTTTCCTTCATAGACAACCCCGATTAAGGGAACCATGTCTGTACTCATGTCCGAAATAAAGGACCATCTTTTCTTCTTTGGATCATAAACTTCAGCAGATCTCAATAACCTATGAATCCCTTCATTTCCTCCACCAGCTACATGAGCCAAGGAGCTGATTTTGTCCTTAATCTCACCAATGTCAGACCATAATACACCCCGCATTTGATTGCCTGCTGCTTATATTATTCATATGATGATGAGCTTTAGCTGGACTACAGAGCTTAGGGACAGATAAAGACATCAGAATCCGACAAGTTCACATACTCTCAAGGAAGGAGCTGAAACAGGTGATTAGCTCCCAAGTTATTAGGAACCAGCACCATTTTTTCTGCTCACATCAAAAGATGCTGAAGTAACCTACAGCCTGCAAGAAGCAATAGTGATTAGCAGTAACCCATATAATTTGCCGACTCAACGCATGAACTGAAATGCCAACTTAAGACATGAAATAATATGAAATGAAATCAAACACATTCTTCATTACATGCACAACAATTTCACCAAGTGTTCAAATGCTCATGTCAATAATTTTCTTGTTCTTAAAGGAGTCATGTCAAGAAACACCATCCCTAAAGCTGCTGTTCTCATGCATCTGCCCCTAAATTTCCATGAGAAGATGCCACTCTAGAGGCCATATCCTAAAATCATATATCTAGACACACAAACACACACCAGACAAACCCACCCACCCACCCACACACACACACACACACACAAATATGCACAAGTTAGGAGGGGTAAGTCACTTGACTTTGCCTTGAGGGCAGTATCTGATCAATGGAGCAATGAATTCTTCTGCAAAAAATGTGGAAAGAGGGAAGAATTTGGATGGAAACCATGCTAATTCAGCTGTTCTATACTATTTATTAATATCTTTTACATAGTCTTCTATAAAACGAAAGCATCAATATATGGACAATAGATATGTAGACCTGCGTGCCTAGAATCCATCCCAATGAGAAAGCTTCTCACATCACAATGTTAATGGATCTAGTTAAAAACCAGTGTGACAAGTTATGAACGGACTATAATATTTAAGTCACTTAAACAACGAGAAGATTACGAACATGCATAAAAACATACCAAAGCATGTCACTTACGGTAGTGTCTTCTCTCTTCAAAGCAAACCCAAGCTGCTTTAACATGATAATTGTACTCCGTACTGATGTATAATTTGGGATGAAGCTTGCCTGCAAGAAGAGAGAGAAGTCAATTTTTTGTCAGCTTCAAAGTGTCAAGTTTGAAAGTCAAATCACAAATGTGAAGTTCAAATGACAGAATGAGGTTTCAAAGGCATATGTGAATAAAGCACAGTAGCAGAAATTTATCAATAAGTTCACCACACCTTTGAAAAACTGTGAGCATCAACGTTTGCATCTTCCTGCACTCACTCACAGCTAATTTTTCTGCCATAGTCAATTAGTTTATACTCTTGATCAGTTAATGAAGCTAACTTTTCGTGGTGCACTGCCCAATGGCAGACCTATCTACTTCGCCACCGTTGGCTGGGACAAGCAACTCGTCCCAGGCCACAAACAACAGCAACCTCCACAAGAGTTATTTTCTCCAGCTCTGGCGTCTCCTTAGAAAGTAGTTTATTTGTCTCCAAGGGTTCTCGCTGCATGCAAAGTAGAGAAGGTTAGACATAAACATCATTACCCCAACTCACCTAATTTGAATTTTCAATAATCACAAGCTGAATAAAACAGTATTCAAAATGGCAAGCATGAAATGAAGGGGGGAAATTTAGGGAGAATACAAGTTCAGGGAAGCAAAGACAATAAATCAACTTAAAGATTAATTTGGAACGAGTCCAACCACTCAGTTTTGTGACAACGCAATGCCTCAAGTGCAACACCTTAAGAGGAGCATTCCGGAGTACTTGGAGTCTTTAACGGCGCAATGAAGATCGGTGCGAGCTCCACGTTGCAGAAATTAATCCGTACGCCGAGAGCGTAAGTGTTCAGCCACATGCTGCAGGGATAGCATCCATTTCTGGGTGGCACATTAAGATCAACAACAGAGAGTCCAGTCTCTCCATCCAGTAGAGCAGTGGCACAACCCTCCACAGAATGAGAACAAACCCACATCGTTATGTCACCAAAATGCAGCATATTTTCGATAGTCCCGAAACTGTGATTCTCCGAATGGCTCCGGATGAAAGACACAAAACCATTCTTAGCATCCTCGAGAATGAGCTTTTTCTACGTAACTCGGGTCCTCCTTTCTACTACTACTAGTTTTACTCAGTTCCACTGAAGTCAACGAAATCAAACACCAAGTTTCAAATATATGCAATGCAACTTACTAATAAAATAGCCAAAATGATAACAATATGCAAGGCGATCAGTGAACTTTTAAACTTTAAAAGGACACAGCTCTTCTTTTGGGAGGAAGAAAAGGCAAACCAACAAATTAAGAGGATCCAGTTTACTACGCCTACTACTACTTTCACACTTTTCCTCCTGATCACGTGAATAAAATCAAGCACCGGCGTCAAATTGCAGAGAGTTACAAGATAGCAATACGCAATCAGTGAACTTTTAAATTTAAAGGATTTTCAAAGAAGAAGGGAAAAAAAAAAACCCAAAATCTCATGATTTAACAATTCTATCTGTAGGGTGTGTTCCATACCTCATCCATCTTTCCCACCTATTTCTGCTGGACTGTGATATTGGGGAATTAGGTGCGGTAGTTGCCGGCGGAGCCAGGAAGAACGGGCAGCGAGACGGCGGCACCGCACAAAAAATGAAGACAGCACACATTGGGTTGGGCCTTAGGCCCTTGCTTTATAGGGCCTTCACCTTTCTGGAAGTTTGGGTTTGCAGTTCCAGTAGTCCAGCCCAACCTTGCTGGCCAGGATATCTATAGTATTATACTAAGAGAGAAACCAGAGAGAGGAAATCAAACTTCTCCCCCCATTGACACATAGGACAAAATCCTATGTGTCATTTCCTTATAAGTTGTTACAAAAAATATTTACAATAATTACACTAACAGTCCTTTAAATTTCCAGTTAATAAATTATTATCAATTCTTAATTAAAGTATATCAATTAATTGTGTGTAAACTTTCTATTTTATATTCCCTAAAATGAAAAGAAAAATGGAAAAATTTTAAAATCTTAACATTAAATAAGATTGATTTGAAAAAGATTACCCGATTGGCTGAATAATAATATTACGTCTTGATTTAATCATTAAACAATATTAATGATTATTTAAAATTCAAAAATAATAAATACAAAATCATCAATGATTCTTCAACTCAACATTAAAGCTGATTGATTTGAAAAAAATTTCTGATTGGCTTGAAAATGCCATTAATATTGGTTTGATCATTAAGCAGTATTAATGTTTTTTTAAAAATTCGAAAATAATAAATACAAAATCATCAATGATTCTTTAATTCAAAATTAAAACTGATTGATTTGAAAATATTTTCTGACTGGATTGAATAATACCATTACATATTGGTTTGATCATTAAACAATATTAATATTATTTTGAAATTTGAAATAATTAAAAAAATTATAGATAATATTTTTTAGAGATATATCATCTGTCATAATTGCATACACGAATATCCATTTACTTTATTTAAAAAAAATCAAATATAAACAGATGCCTATAATCACTCCAATTGCATTAATCATGTGAATAAAATTATTATGTATATATAAAGTGTGCTTATAAAACTCAACTAGGTTGCAATCCCAGTTTATACCGGAATCTTTTCTTCTTTTTCTTCTCTCTTTTTTTTTAGGATTTATGTTTTTTTTAATAATCATTATTTTTTTGTGTCAAAAGTTTTTCGCTTCTAACTTTTAGAAATTATGCGCAAATATTTTCTGTAGCAAGAATTTTCGAATGCACATCACGGTGAGTTTCTTTGCCAATCTTAACTAATGATTTCAATGTTTGATGTTTTCTTAGGGACAACATGGCGAAATATATGTTGATGATTCACGAAAATGAAATATATTTAACACGTAGATCAATATATGGATCTATTTATTTTCTTCTGTAAATAATTAGCGCTTAAAAATTACTTCTAATGTAACATTATTTAACTTAGTGTTTTTATATTCTATATCAATTTACTAAAATATAAAATATTTCTTTGATTTTTATTATGTTTGATTTTATACATAATTTAGCTATCCCGCACATCGTGCGGGTACCATCTAGTACATATTATGTCTGACGTTCGTTCACTTCTTCGTTCGGCCATTTGGGAAAAGAGCGGCGGGGACTGTGGAGCAGATGGAAGAATCAACTACAATAAGTTTGATTTTATTTGTTTATTTTTTATTTTTTTTTTGTGATTATTTAGGGTATGGTCTTGCCCTTAATTTTCTCTTTGTAGGCCTCTACACACACTAAATGAAAATCAAAGGAGGCCGGTTTTTTTTCTGTTTGCTGTCTCAGCTTCGCTTATCAATAGGGATTAGTATTTATTCACTCTTACTTTAAAATTTGAAGATCTTAATACAAGGAGTGGAGAGCTACTGCCAATTGATTTCTGATTTTGAGACGTGAAAGAAAAAAAGAATTTATATCAGGAAGAACTACACGAATCCCCTTAAAGGAATATATTGGGTTGGTTTGGTGGGGGGTGTGAATTATTGAACAAGTCCCTTTTAATCATAAAGTGGTTGATCACCAATATTCACTAATGATTACCTCCTCTATTCCAAAATAAGTGTCATTCTAGAGTTTGTACATAGTTTAAGAAAACATTAAATAAGGTAACTAAATTATTAGAATATCTTTAACCAACCCCATTAAAATAAATATTCCCCAATAATGTTATTTTTTTTGAGAGTATGTTTGGAAATTTTTGACAAAAAATGCATTGGAATCCGAAAACGACACTTATTTTGAAATTTCTCCATTTTGCCAAATCGACACTTATTTTAAAATGGAGGGAGTATGTTATTTGGGGTAGATTTTCTTTTGAAACGGAGTGGTAGTATTCTTGTCCTTTATGGGCTCATTAGGGTTTGTCTATTGGAGGGAAGGTTCAATTCTTTTTGCTTTGTACTAATAATGAACTAAATCAAAATTGCTATATTAAAGTACTCCTTCTATCAGTGTAGTCGCTGGAAACCAATATTTCAAATGTGGCAAAGTATCCTAGGTCACAATGCACCTCTTTGTATCATTACAAGATAAGGCTAGGTGTATCTGCCCTCCAGACCAACTTGGACCCGTTGGTACTCCGTATGTGTTGATGTATGGGCTCATTGGCGAGCTGTTACTCTATCTTTTTCTTTAATATAAAAAAATTTCGTTTATTTTCTTACTAATTACTTTTTCTATTCCAAGAAAATCATCCATTTTGTTGAACTTAATAGTATAACCAACTAGATTATTTGTTTTGGGATGGAGGAGTGCAGTTTAATTTGTCCAACGTCTGCTCTTCCTTGGTCTTCCCACTTTCACATGTATTTTCTTGTTAAAAATTCTTATAGATTATTGCCCATGAGACTTTGCCCGCCGTAATGGTAGATATATAGTATTATAATTCAATTTATTTAAATGACTTAACTTTTTGTAGTCCATCACCATTAACCAGTTTACTGAAAGTCCATCATCGCTGACGATTTCCAGCACCATTAAAAATGTTGCATGTGAAAGCTTGGTTCTACTCTAAAGAATATAGGTATTCATATGTCAAAGCTTCATTCCACTCTAAAGAATGGGTGTTGGACATTTTTGCAGGAAGAAGATAATATCCTTGATTCGGATCAACATTTGGATGAGCAGATCAAGGATGCCACAGAATATTCATGTGACAATGGCTTTGTGGGAGAGGACTTGGATGACATGATCTGGGATGCCGTCGATGGTGATAAAAAAGAGCTCTTTTTGACCGTGTTGAACGACCTTACACATGAACAAGTTGTGCGTTGGGATCCTTTCAATTTTATATTTGAGTGTGACTCTGTAAATTGTGTGAACGCCATGCTGAATGGGGAAAGTGCTGGAAAATGTGAAATCAACAATGTCAATGCTGTTCCATTCACGCGCAACAATAGACAACTAGTTCCTATATTGCACAAGGCAGCTCGTCAGGGAGCCTACAAGATAACAAAATTGTGTCTTCCTGGAAATGAGGCTCAGGTGAACCTGAGAATTGATGAAGCTGATGGCATGAAAGGGGTCTTGCCCTTGAATTTAGCCCTTCATAGTTTATGGTATTACAATTCAGATTCCTTTTGTTTTTTTCTCCTTCTATTATGCATGCATTCTTGTTTGATAAAACAGGAAAGAAATTTTAATTCACTATGACTTGATATTCTTGCTTATGGTCTCCCTTCATATTCATCAATAGGTTAAATACTTAGTTTCGTGAATTTCGTTATCGATATTCATGGAGCCGCAGCTGGTTCGACAAAAACTCAGAATGGATATCGGACCCTCTTCCTTCGGAGCCAGAGCGGCTTGTGCTCAAGTGGATTTTTCTTCTTTGTGATCCATCTCGTGTTAGTCCTCCCGCACTCTTAATGAAATTCAAATAGATATCTTTTATGGGAGTACATTTCATGTTTTGACTCTTACATTAATCAGTATGCAACAACGTGGCACTGTCTCATAATTTTTAGGGAAGGCATGCTAACCTTGTGAGATTGCTTGCTCCAAAAACTCTTGAAATCGAGCAAGCGTTTTTTATGTACTTGAAAGAGGGAAGAATGTTCGAACTGACTGCCTTATTGTGTTTGCTCGTGACAGCGTTATGCCTAGAGGCTGCAAGATTCAAGAGATATTGTCCTGAACGAGATTGCAACTCTGAAAGTATTTATGTTACGGTCAAAATATGAAATTGGCAGTGACATGTTGATAATTGAGGCCCAAAAGAAGAAGATGGAGATGGAAGCAACACTGTTGTTGCTTGAAATATTTGACAGGATTGGCGATAAAATTGAAGCTTGCTTACTACATTACACCAAAAAAGTATAAACTCTTTTTTAACCTTCTGTTTCTTTTGATTTGCATTTTCTTCCTTCAACAAGTTACGGTGTCTGTCAACCTGTTACTTAACTGTAACGAAGCTCTTTTTACTCACATCCAGAGTAACCCTCGTTTGAGTTTTCACCAGATGGAATTGTAGCGTTCAAATTTTTAAATCAATTACTATATTATATTGTTGTAGGCTTCAAAGCTTGATATGGTTAGAGAATTTTCTGGGCTCTTGAAGGAAGCCGGGTTTGATGCAGAGCTTGAACTCTTAGATCAGATATCAAGGTGTTTTATTCATAGCTTCTCTAAAAGTTGATTTCCTTGAGTTACCTGTCTATGCTAACATTCAGATTAATGTTTGAAAATTGGCAGGAATTCTTCTATTTGATATACTTTTAGGTAATTATATTCTTGATTTTGATGCCAGATAATCCTGTCAAAATTTGGAGCGAATGGGATTATAGGTTCATCTAAATTTAATCATGTTCATAATGCAGATTCCGACGAAGACGACGATCCAGGATCGGATGAGGAGGACGATCCTCATCACAGGGCTTCTGACAAGGCAATTATGAATGAGGTATGTTTATACAAGTTGTTCAAATACCTGTAATGGCTAATACCTGGTAACCTAGGAGACCGTTCATTGTAGTTTGGTTGATCGTTGTTGCTTTACTATGAATTCAGAATTTAGTCTTCCAAACTTACTAATAGATTCCCTTTTTGTCTTAGTCCAAGCAAGCCTCAACGCGATGGTTTGTGAATAAGCGAAACATGCTATCTCTATCTGCATTGTACTGCGGCCATCTCGATCCCTCTCCACTTCGATTATATCATACGTATCATTTTATGAGACGCCGACCTGGTTTTAGTTCTACGATGGCGAATAAATTTGGCAGGTCTCGTTTTTCATGCCAATCCTTCCAACAGACATATCATTCTGGAAGATCCAGCGACGGTCTTGGTTCATTCACATCAGATAAAGCCAATAATGGTGTGATGTCGGGCTTGCAATTGAAGAAACAATGTCAGGATTCCGGCCAGTCTGCTCGAAGAAGAACTGGAGTGTGCAGTAGTTGGGCATCAAATTTGCAGTTCAACAGAGAATGTGCTTTATCTGCTCATTCAAGCAGATGGATTCTTATAAATTACTCGTCATCTGGGCCGTGTACTTTGAAAATAAAAAAGTTGGTGGTGTGGCCAACTTGATCCTTTTTTTTCCCTTGTTTAATTTGGGGTTTCGATTCAAGTTATCAAGTTAATTTCGAATTATTATAACTTATTGGAGGTACAAGTTTACCGTGTCGTGTTAGGTTGTCTCTGAAAATCGAGTTGTTATATATGTTTTGGTCCAATGTCTTGTTTTACCAGATAGAAATTTATTTAATCGGCTCATTTGTTTTCTTCTTTGCTTAAACCACCCGATAATAGGAAAAAAATTCCGGCAGAAATGATGTTCCGACAAAGATTTATCTTCTGAATTTGTTTCTGTTTTGAACACATTGGTCACCGTTCTTTTCCATGTGACGCGTAATCAGAGAAATGAATATGAATAAAAATGTCCTACGAATCACAGGGAAAGTCGGTGGCCTTTATTATCCAAGAATATTGTGGTTGTTCATTAATTTTGAGGAGTTGATTGGATTCAAGCAACCTCGATTCAATTCTTCTCAGAATCTCTAAGTACAGTGTTTTTACTTTACTACAAAACCACAAGAACAAGACGAGCGCGGGCATTTGCATCGAAGCATCACCACATGACCACATGTTCTTATGTCCAGCATTTGCTTCATTTCATATCAGTCGCAGCTTATTCAATACACATGAATTTATGTAATTGTATTCCTTCCTCTTGACAATGGTATGTTTTTTTCAAAGGGATCGGAAAGTGATTAGTTTAATCATTTATCAACTATTGTTGGTATCGCATTAGTCGCATCATTATTAGCTAATAATGTGTCTCATCAATCGCTATACACTACAAGTTATTTGAGTCCCATTAGAAAGTCTGTAAATACTGTGTTAGTATTAGTAATAATCAGTACTAGATAACCAAACCATCTAGGCAGATGTTACATGAGAATAACTTAAAAAAAGTGAGCACATGATGGGCTCAAAACGACAAACTGGGATGAGAAGAATCTGATATTGGAAAAGTAAGTAAAAGTTGATCATCAGATTCGGACCCGATTCCTGTCTAATTTTCTTTCTTCGAGAATCTACTAAAGTATGGATGATGAAAGAAAATAAACCATTCAAAACTCACAATTTAGTACTAATAGAAAGAATATGTACAGATGTGAACATCGAAGCTATAAAGCAAAATGGCACCAAAAAGATACCCAAAATCATCACAAAATTGTGCTCTTGCTTCATTTAGTTTTCCTTATGCCCACCCACGTTTGTACTTGTTGAAGAGCGACTCCGTCTGTGCGTTTCTATAAGCACTACAAGCAATGAGATAAACCCAAATCAAAACCACCACCGTAACGATCAAAATGACGTTGGCTTTCCTCCATTCCCTTCTTAGGTTTCCCAGCAATCCAGCTTTGCAGGAATCACAATAATAGCAGAGCTGGCCAGGGTCATTGTTCCAAAGGTTGCAATCCGCATCAGCTACTGGGGTTGCCGGATTTATCCATGTTATTGGGTTCACAAACTGGTATCCACAAAGGGTTGGTGGCTTACAGCATCCTGACTGCACCATTTTAATAAACAAAGTAAATTACAAAGTTACTACCACGCCAAAATTAGAAGTCCTCATCAGTCATCCTCTAGTATTAAGAGTCAAGAGTGCAAGACAAGATGGGGGAAAGTTCCCTGAAAAGATGCACCATCTAACTAATTAAAGTGATAACGACACTACATCGCAAATGTTAGTCAAAAGATAGGAACTGAATTTATTTTAATATACTTGTTGATGGAGACAATATACATCCTAAAGTAAGCATATATATTTTGTAATCTTCCATTATTCTCAGATGCTCCTACCACAAAAATAGAGGGAAACGGAAAACCTTTGATTCAAGGGATAACCAAACGAATCACAAACGAGACTGGTAACGAATCACAAACGAGACTGGTTCCCAATTGCAAACAACAGAAAGAACCCATTGTTGCAATTGTTTCTTAAGATAAATAATCCCTCTGTCCCAAAACGAGAATCATATTTATTGACACTTAAATTTTGCACCGGAAGGAGCAATATTTTAGTAGTCTATGCCAAGCTCATCAAAATTTTAAAGAAAAGTAATCTAATCAACACAATGATCATTAGACAGGATAGCATGGTCTTGTGGGCCTCTGTAACCATGATTTTTTTCTACCCAAAAGATGGTATGATATCTCATATCTCATTAGAATGATTTCGGTTTTGACCTTTCTAAAAGTGACCTAATAAATACCCATAATTCTTGAATAATGGATGGTATTGTATCCAGAACAATTACTGGTTTTTACGTTGTTTAGCAATGATAATTGAATGGTAGGACCAATAATTCCATCTTCCCTGCTTGAAATGTAGCCACTCACCACCATTCATTCCATTCCCTAATAACAAATGACATTGTACACCACGTTATCCTGTCCAGTTCCTATGTTCCATCATATACAGTAGTACTACCGATCCATAATTATCACCTAGCATAATTAACTTCTACAGTAGTCCGAAAATTAGGATTTTAACTCCAGAAATTAAGATTACGATACACCTCCAGATTAATTAATTAACCAACCAACTAAACACTATGAAGCCAATTTAAATGCAAAAAAACAGAGTCTCCCCTGCAAAAAAAAAAAAAAAAAAAATTAAAGAAAAACAGAGCAAGAAACGAGTAGTGAAAGAATTAGTACCTCAATCGGAGAGAGGTGACCGGCATAGAACTGATCAACAGTGATGTACTTCTGATTAAGTTTTGGACAAATCCCGGAATCAGCCAAACAGGCCCTAATCTTGACCCAATTATCAGAGCTGGTAATATGATCTCGGAGCCAAGAAGAGAAACCATCAAGGCGGTACTCCTCGTATTCTCTGCCGGGGACATGGTACGCGCCGCTGGGACGGGTGAAGACAAACGCCATGACAATAAACACCAGGAGGAGAACGATGAGGATGGCCATGCACACCAAGTAGACACCGAGGAGGGATTCTTTCCTCCAGTAGGCTCCGATGAAGCCGGTCAAGGAAACCAAGAGGATGGCTATTCCGAGGAAGACGACCGGCCACCGGAGCCAGTGGATGCACTCGTTGTCGGCCTTGGAAGCGAGCCAGGTGCCGGAGGCGATGATTGGGATGGAGCACATGAAAGCTAGGAAGTTTAGAAATGCGGTTATGTTGTTGCTTACAGCCATAATTAAAATTAAAAAAAAAAAAAAGCTACAGTGATTGGAGAATTTTTGGTTTGTTGGGAGTGAAAAGTGAGGAGGAGGACAGGGGAATCTGGAAGAGAGTGGAAATATGAGGAGACGAAGTGAGAATTGGTGTGTACTTATGGGAGTTAGCCGCTTGTGTAGTTGGGTGTCACTTTGCTATGTGATCTTTGTTTAAGTGTGTTAGTGTGTGACTGTGTGTGACTGTGTGTGAGAGAGTTGTGTCAGTGGGGTGTGTGTGTGTGAAAGATGAAAAGTTAAGATGCGGTTGTAATGTAAGGGGAATATGTAAAGGCCCGGAGAGTGAAGTGAGAGACTGGTGAAACTGGTGAAGGTGATAAGTTTTTGTTTTCTTAGATTCTACAGCCTTACGCGCGCAGTCCGTGCTTCCTTTGATATTCGTTTATTTTGAGATCAGCAAAAATTGTGATTTGTTTATTTGTCTTTCTAACTTTTATATATTTGAGCTATGCTCAGGCACTAATCAAAATGAAAGTTGAATAAGATAGTTCTTTTTGTTAAAATTAAACAGAATAGAGTATCACAATGAATAGAGGATGTAACATCAATAACAATATTGAAATACTTTTGGTTTGATAGTTTGAGGATTGGAATCTTATGTGAAACTCACACCGATATGTGAAACAAGTATGCATTTTTCCTCCATTATGTAATTCTTTACCAATGGTGAAAAAGTTAATTTCATTATAAATTTTTTTTGTTTCTGAATCACTATTTTTTTTTTACTAAATCACACAAGACGTACCACATATTTGGGCAAAAAAATCATTTTCATCCCATACATTTGAAAATGCCCATTTTCGTCTTTTTTCGTCCAAAAAGGGGATTTTTCGACTATTTACATCCCAAATCAATTCTCCGTTCAACAGGCGTCAAATGTAAGGGTATTTTTGTTTTTTAGCTCAACTTTTAATTTTTCAATATTTAAGAAATAAAATAA
Organism: Oldenlandia corymbosa var. corymbosa; assembly: GCA_949775105.1. Lineage (NCBI taxonomy): Eukaryota > Viridiplantae > Streptophyta > Magnoliopsida > Gentianales > Rubiaceae > Oldenlandia > Oldenlandia corymbosa. The sequence continues at coordinate 31,069,481 of OX459120.1, read as the reverse complement.
TAATAAAAAATAATATTAATTAAAAAATATTTAAAAAATCAAAATAAAAATTTTTCATACCATTTTTACTAGGTAGGGCCTCAGTAAATTATTTTTAAATTTTTTCTACAATAAATAGGAAATATATTAAAATTTTCATTATAGAAATGGAGTCAAAGTGTAATTTCTTGAACTTTTATTCTTCCCCAAGTCGACTGAAATTCCTGGTGACCAGGATCTGCTGTCACCGTCGCCACTAACGATCGGCTTTCATTGTGGTTTACCAAAATCAGCAAATTATATGTCGAAATATTCCTTTTGATAAGATCTAAAAAACCCATAGTAGAATTTGTTGTTTCAGTTCAAAAAATAAGACGAAAAAGGTCGCGAATCTGTAATTTTCAGGATCATCGCTTAGATCTCCCCAAAATTGATCCCGTAATATCTAAATTGAAAACCTCTATCCTTTTTTCTCACTTACAGACGCATTTAGCACAAACAAACTGGGTCGTTGGAGGTTGTGGTGGAGCAGATCATAGCTTGGGTTGGGGGAGGTGTAGTTCATTTATATTTATTTTTAGGATTTGGTCTAATGAAAAAAAAAAAAAAATTCCCTCCCGATCATATCTATCATCTCCATCTGTGCCGCACTGCTACTCCAGATTTGCGCTATAAGGATGTGTATTTTGGCTTGCCAACGAGAATTCTTAACAGGGAAGTTGTGTTTCTTGGAGCCGCCTTTGGCTAATCATGATTGTTCAGTGAAACGACGAGTCAATTTAATAGATCAACAATGTCCATATGAATTGGTTTGGGTTCTCTTTTGGCTGTAATGTAAATATTAACTTTCTTCGGTTCTCTTTTGACTGTAATGTAAATATTAACTTTTGAAGAAAGCGATTCTACTTTTATTTTTTTTTGGAAAGACACTGAAGCAGTAACGTCAAATTAGTTTAAACTCCACAAAGGTGGAAAAATGCTTTAACTAGATTGAGAAATGAGTTTCGGGGGATGAAATTGATTAGTGAGAGTTAATGTAAGAGGGAAATCTTGAAGGCCATATAAACCCACATGTGATTCTACTTCAAAATCAATTGGCAATGAGAGGAGTAGCACATGGGGTATATATGTTGATCAAGTAAACTTCCTAACTTCAATGTGGGACAAGTGTCTTTCACCTTGTTTTTCAAATTCAAAGGGGTTTTAACACCCCCTCTCAAACCCAAAGGGGTTGGACAAGGCCCCTTTGAAAATCATAAACCCAATACGGGTAAATCAAAGTTCTTGGATATACTGCCGGGTCTGTAAAAGCCTAATACGGGTAAAATCAAAGTCTTCGAATATACTGTCATGTCATTCAAAACCTAATAGGGTAAAATCAAAGTCTTCGGATATACTGTCGAGCCAGTCAAAGTCTACCCACAAAGTTTGTGAATTAAAACCCGATCTGATATCATCTTGAAGGTCTATATAAAACCACATATGGTTCTACCTCAAAACTAATTGGCAATGAGGAAAGTAGCACATGCGATATATATGTTGATCAAGTAAACTTTCCAACTCCAATACGTCACTTGTTTATCAAGTTAAAGGGGTTTTAACAAAACATCTTTGCCACAGTCCAACCCCCGATCAAAGTTGCCTCAAAATGGAAACATCTTTGCAAAAACAAACAAAACAAGTCAGCTAATTAGACAGTGTACTCCACTTAAACATTTGGGGGGATAAAATGTTCAATAAATACTTACCAATTTTTAACGAGGTGTAGTGGTAATGGTGGTGGTGGAGGCTAGTTGTGATGGTGGTAGTAGATGGAGGGTGCAGTTGTGGCGGTGGTAGTGGCGGCCATGGCTGAGGAGTAGTGTTCTAATCCGGCGTTTCATTTTTCTCCTTTTTATTTTTTCTAAGGAAAAAAAATTATATTAAATTAATATTAGTTTTACTGTACCAATGTGGGTAAAAACTAAAAAGGTAGATAGAGTCAAATTTTTTTAAGTTCAAATTTGAAAACATTTTATTATTTTAATATATTTACGGTTTATTGTAGAAAATATTAAAAAAATTATTTATGGAGGCCCACTTGGTACAAGGTATAATTTTTTTTTGATTTTTTTAAAGTTGCAAATATTCTTAATTTAATATTATTATTATTATTTTATTTACTGAGAAATCAAAAGCTAAAAGACAAAAATATCCTTGTATTTTGACGGTAAGTTGGACAGAAAGTTAATTGGGACGTAAATAGTAAAAAAATCATCGTTTTTATATGAAATATGACGAAAATAGACATTTTCAAATGTATGGGATGAAAATGATTTTTCGTCTAAATATATGAGACGTTTTGTGTGGTTTAATCTTTTTCTTTTGAAAGATTATTCAATTTAAATATTTATTCGTATTAAAAATCATTCTAAAAATAAAAAATCGAACTAAAAATAATTTTGCGATAAAGGAAATATTGTTTTAATCGTCTACCTTTGGTAGTGTTTCTCGTCTTGTTATGAGTAGCCAATCCATCAGGAATACTAGCGTCTATCTAATTTTTTGATACGATTGAAAATCAGTCAATACCTACAATGTACAGTTTTCAGAACTTGAAAGTCAAACTAGTAACTGTTGCCCGTACACACGGCGGGACGGCGACCCCCGGAGTCCCGGACGGCAGGACGCGATTGCAATTGTTTGGAATTTCCACAAAGTTACTGAACACAATCCACTCGCACCTCCTTATTCGTTGCCTATCACGCGCCACCATCAATTATCGCAGATGACATTTTATTTATTGTAGTATTTCAAGAGGGAAAATACTCCTAAAGAAAAAATAAATACTCCCTCTGTCTTAAAATTATTATCCAGTTTGAAATTTCACTTTTAGTATAATTTGAACTAGAAATAAAAACCCAAACTGAATAATAATTATGGGAGGGAGGGAGTAAATTATTGCAGCAAATTAATACCACGGAAAGAAATCAAAAGTTTCCCGCACTTTTTTCCTCAATTACATCGCCCTCCCTACTCGCCGCCGCTCTTCGTGTTTTCCGTTGCCGGAAATGGAGAGATGGGTTCCACTGTTCGAGATTTTCATGAACTCCCCGTGTCCCGAAACTGAGGCATCGCTATGGCTTCAAAAATCGTTTGCCTTCTCCTCATTCCCTTCCATTTCTACTTCCTCTTTCATTTCCTTGCTGACAAGTTCTTCAGAAGTCGTTGTCGTTAACTCTGCTACTTCTTCCGAATCTCCCTCATCAACTCACACCAAAAGGTAATTCACTCCATTGTGTCATATCATTATCCGGTGCAATAAATTGTGTTTATTTTAATATTCAATCTCTCGACCCTGAAATTATTGCCCGTTTCTTCTTTTTTGTGTTTGTCTATGAGCAGATTTATGTATTTACAGACGTTGCCCAACGCAGTTCAGGCCCGTATTTTGTCTTTTCTAGTTTATGAGCGACGTAGATTCTGCAAAAGGGATTTGATTGAACTTGCTCGGAGAATGCTGACAGAGGGTCATGAGGTGGACTTCTGGGTCAAAAAAGCTGCACACCAACTGTTTGATGTGCTTTCTGGCTCGGGGTTTGAATGGATATCTTGCTTGGATTTGGATTCTGAGGAAGAATGTGTAGAGGATAAGTTCAGAGCTCTTCCAGATTGGCTTCAAGAGGCTGCAGCTGATCGTGGTGATTTAGTTCTCCCTTGGCTCCCTTTGCTGCCCGAAGAAATTAATGTGGGAAGGCCATTTTGTAATTTCCAGGATGATGAAGATTCAGAAAATTGTGTTGAGATTGCGAAACAAATAGACGAGGATGAAGTGATGGGAGAAGCCAGGGCTGATGATCAAAAGCATGTTATGGACCATGAGGTGGACATGATGGCTGCTAAGTTGAAATCCCAAATCCTAAATTTTGAGACTACTTCTAAGACGATCGAATTGACTAATGACCTTAGGAAACTCTGCCTCACAAGTAAAGTGGATTCTTCGCATATTATGACCTTCATTGAACCTTGGAAAGCAGATGACGAGACTGCTTCAATTATGATTGCAAATCTTTTGGGCCGCGATGCAGATGAGTTTGGTTGGCCAAGTCAGATTCTTTGCTCAGTTGTTCTTCCTAAATTGTTAGCCCTTGAAGTGCCAGCCTCTCGAATTCTGGTGAGTGCTACCGTTGAGTTCTGCAAGCGACATCAAAAGGCTACTGAATATGCATTGTTGTTTCCGTTACTTCTAAAAGTTGATGGAATAAACAATTCCATTTGTGATGTTGTTACAAGGATAGTTAGAGAATGTCTACATCCAGCCCATGTTTCTGCATTCTGTCGGAAGCTCCTCTGTGAAGAACTAGATGTCAAGAATTTCACCTGCCTTCCCTGTCACCGAAGTCTAATTGCTGGTGAGCTGGTATGGACAGAATCACTGTTTTACTTGATGCAAAATATTTTAAACCATAATGTTCCTTTGACCCAAGACACTGTTGATAAACTTGTTCAAGAGGTTTGCAAATTTGCAACTAGGTTTCCAAAATCTCTCAAATTAGGCAATTTTTGTTTATGCTTTGTGAACAAATGTGCTCATCTTTTAAGACCTCATAAGCTTATGTTGATGGAAACTGTTGAGCACACCAGTACACTTGTAACCAAATCTATAATGTCTAAACTAACTTCTTTGTAACTCCCTGTATCCTGTTACCATTCTTGTTCCCTGCACGTATCTGTAATTACTGAAAACAGAAACAGAATGTTCTACAACCTGTCTTATGTTGTTTGCACAACTTCATTAATGCTAGAAGTGTGACAATGTATTTTCTCAGGAAATGCAGAGGCATTCTTCCGCATTTTCCTCGTAAAACGAGAGAATCCCTGAACTTTAGCTTTATAGTTTATTTTGTAGAAATGCGAGTTACATTCTGGAAAGGATGTAGAGATTTTAAGGGTTAGTGAACTAACCCTCTTGCCGGGGTGGACCCTGTAAAAAAATCCTTTGTTTGAAGCAATATTGAAGAAAAATCCTCTTTTTTATTGTTTATTTCAGTAAGAGTAAAACATCACCTTTTTTCCTTCCTTCTAAACAACAGAACTATAGTAATATATGTAGGGCCAAAGTACAGGAAGCAGGATGCATTAGCTTCTCTTGAACTCTGCCCATAAGGAAAATGAAAATTCTGAATAAACACACAAACAGCATTCTTTGGAATATATCATGATGGCTGGTTCTATTATACCAGAAGATCTTGTGGACCATTGTTCAACTTTTTCATAATCTCAAATCTTGGAACTTTGTCCGCGAACTTGGTTTCAGCATAGATTTTCAGATAATCTTGAAAGGAGAAACCCTGTGGATATAAGAGCTTGGGTGCTGGAGCAATTATGGCCTCACCAGCAGGGTTGTAAAAGGTGGCTATGGAAAGCCTACTTCCGTTTTTGTCTGTCATGACACGATGCAGAGCACTCTTGTATAATCCATTACTTAGCACTTCCAGTTGATCACCTGTATTGACAAAGATTCTGTTGTTCTTTGATGGTGGAATTTCCACCCACTGTCCATCTTTAAAGAATTCAAGGCCCGGAACCTTGTCATCTTGGAGCAAGAGAATAATACCACCAGCATCTGTATGTTCCCGAAGTCCTCTCACCAGTTCAGGATGTGGACAGTGAGGGTATTTTGCCACTTTTGTTCCCACAGAGGGACCTTTGCTCCCTGAGAATGCTTGCTTTATGTAGTTCTTCTCCAACCCAAGATTCTCGCTCATCAGTTCTGCGAGAAGTTCTGCCAGCTTGATCAGTTGATCAATGTACTCATCCATCGATTTCCTGCAGGTATGCTTCTTGTCTTAGTAAACTTTCATTGCTTTATGATCAATCATCAATGATTGGTTTTCTAGCTCTATAGTTTTCAATTCTGGTTAGTTTTGATTGCAGTAGTTTGTAAAGTTATTGACACTAGAAAATGAATGTATTTTGATGATCACTTACTGAAATTCCGCTGGGAGATTTGGAAGCTGGTCAATGTTGGACTCAGGTCGGTGCCAAACAAAGAAGGCACTTTCCCAGTCAATGTTTCGGGTAGTTTCTTTGTGATCTAAGCTCTTCACAATCTCAGACTTGAAAAACCTTTCCTTCATGTTTTCTTCATAGTGTTGATTCACTACTGCCTTCACTTTTGCCATCAGATCTTTGTCGACATTATGGTTCTCTATCTGCAAACATAAAAATTGATTTCTTTTAGATAAAACAATCATTGGTCAGAGAGACACTCATTACACATTAGTCAACAATACCATGAAACAGCCCCATTTCTCACAAGCTTGGTGGAGAAGAGCCAGGGTCTTGCTCCTCTCCTCACCATCAAGTTTCGCAAAGTTGATAACAGGAATTTCCATTTCTGAGATTTCTCTTTCTTTTCTTTCTTCTTCTTGTTCTTCTTTTGCTGGATGAGTTGGTGCCTAAAATGACCAATTTGGCTGAATATATATAGGCAGACTAAAGGGGTACTTTCAACTGTCATATTAACTTAAGCAAACAGTTAATTTGAAGGAATGGTTAGTTGGAATGGGAACCGTACCTCATTCCTAGGAGAATTTTATGGTGCATTGGGGAAACCAAAAGAAGGACGAATTGTTGGTCCAAATTCAGTTGATTAACTGCTCACCATGTGATTTTGACTTCCAGTTTCAAGGATCTAACATTTTTCTGAACCAAAATTCCATGTAACAGGCACCAAGATTTGCTTTTTTTTTTTTTTTTTTTTAATTTTTATATATTTTTACCCTAATAAGTTGGTTCCTTAGACATTCTTCTACCTATCTGACTTTCTTTCTGTTTACCGCTTTACATTGTTTAAATTATCAACTGAGCCTTTGAGTATTAATGATATCCAATGTTTAAGCAAGTTATCTCTACTTGAACTGGTAATTTTGTCCTCTTTAGGGAAAACTACTAAACCAGAAGTAATGCTTCTTTCAGTTCTGTGGGTAGCTTCAGAAACTAACAAGCCAAAAAAAAAAAAGGAAAAAGAAAAAAGGGATTAAAAAACCCTTCCAGTGGGCGGTTTTAGGTGCTGAAGAAATGGGATTGCCAGTTTGCCATAAACATCATGTAACAGGTATGGCTGTATTGTATCGTTGTCAGAGATCTTATTCTACAAGTGTTTTGGATTTAAATGACACCATGTCGGATGCCAAATGACGTTTTAGACTTTAACTTTGTTGGGTTGCTATGGAAAAGTATTGATAGCTTAAAGTGCTAATCAGTAAGTGCAAGTTGATATATTTCTGAATCAGAAGAAATTTCCCAGGAACTTGAGGGAGTTTGAAAAAGAGGAGCAAAACTCCAAACAGGAGAAAATACCTACTCCCCAGTAAAAATATTTCTTCACACTTTCCACTTCAGTAGCCGATAATCTCGTTTTTGCCTTTCTAAGTTCCAAGTAACAAGAGCTTTTTGACTTCTTTTTGCAAAAAAATATATATATAGGCCGGTGAAGTTCCCCTACCATAGGGTCAGAACTCAGAAGTATATATGATAATTCTAATATTGCAAACTAATTCTTGGAGATAACTTCCAAAAGTCCTGCTAATCTCATCTTAACCAAATCTGTAACACAATTCTAAAAGGAACTTCATCTACATATATAAGAGAGTGTCTGGTTCACCAAGGGTTTGATACTCTTCAATGGGATTCATAGAAAAATTATATAAAAATTTTAAGCAATATAAAATGTCACTTTTACCCGTAACCCTATACTCTCCCATTTCACCATTTCTCCTCAATTCCCCCGCCTATCAGCCACCACCACTACTTTGTCTTCTCTTCCGGCCGTCTTGGCCCAAGAACAACAACAACTGGGATTAACAACCCAAATTGAATCCAGAATCAACTACCCCAAATTTAGAATGAACTCAAAAAAAAAAAAAAAAAAAGAAAGAAAGAAGATTGGAACAAAGAATATAATCAATTTTCAAAATAGTCACAAAACTTGATTCTTTAATTAAACCATTGAGCAATCTCAATAACCATGCCACTATCTCCATTGGCGAACCCATCAATGTGTTAGCCGCAGAGAAAAAAAAAAAACTGGTGGTTAATTCAAATTCACCGTCTTGGGTTTGTTAAATTCAGAAAATTTGAACTGGGTTTTATGAAATTGACATGGCTAAACACTCTAATTGTGCCTTGGGTTTGTTAAGTTGAGAAAATTTGAAATGGGTTTTGTTGAATTGGCAAGATTGAAGATAAGAAAGTGCAAAAATGTGGGGAGATAGCGGTGGATTTGAGATTGCACAGTGATAATGGGTATGTGTAAATGGTGGCTGGTGAGCTGAGAGAGGAAGAAGAAGGGGCATCGAAGGTAATATTCTTTTGGAGAGATTCATAACTTCCAAAAAGTTGAGGAATGAGTTATTGGGAGTCAATCCCAATTATGTGGGACCTTCTCACTCCCAATTTTTTAACCAAGCAACAAAAATTTAGAAATTGGGAATGAATCTCCTACTTTGGGTATGAAACCACCCAACCAAGCACCTTCCAAATGTTTTTCTCAATCAGCAGCCCTCCTACATTATTTTTGGGAATAAGATAACTTTGGGGGCCGCTTATTTTTGGGCCGGCTAAATGATGTTGTTGCGAGTGAGTACTCCTCTTTTGCCTATGATATCATGTTAGTGTTGACCCAACACCTTTAACCAACTCAAGATTTTAACACTTTTGTCCGCAACCTACTTAATTAATTTAATTTGTTTAAAGCCGTCTCAGCGATTACTACTTCCTAGTACGTGACCATTACCAAATGGTTGTCTAAACTTTCCCTCTTTGAATTGACATTATATGGAGTCCTTTTCTTAATTTTGAGCATCATTCACTTCAAATACGATTGTATACATCTCATTACTCTCTCTCTCTCTCCCAAATGGATGGTCTATTTTAGATTTTCATTTTTGTCTATTTAAATTTTTTTATGTTTAGTACAAATTGTACTAAAATTAAAATTCTAAATAGAACAATTATTTTGAACCAGAAAAAGTACCATATAATTTTCACCAATACCCTAATCGAATCCATAGTTACCCATGTATCAACGGACGGATTAGAAATGCTAGGACTCCTTATTTTACACTTGTGCGATTTAATTCAAAGTTGCTGGCAAGAAATGACAAGATATGTAATCCGCTAAAAACCTTTTGAGACCTCTTGTACAGTGAGAGAAAAGTTAAGGGACCGAAACTGCAATTTCTTGGAACGTAGTTTTCTCAAAAAAATGAAATTGATGTGATCGAATCAACCGGACGGAGAAAGCCCGTCGCCATCAGCGCGTTCAAAACACTCGCGGAAAATGGGGCCGTAGGCATAATTCCCTTTACCTTTCCTTCCGTCATAATTCTCCCACCTGACTAAAATCAGAATCTCCAAATCCCGGGGCCTTTTCCGTAATTTCACTCCACCTCACCGTTCTCCTCCTCCCTCCCTCCTCCCCTTCCTTCCCGCAAAGCCACGCTTCCCCACCTAATTCCCCATTCATTCAAAAATCAAAATTCAAAACCCTTCTTCTTCTTTCATTGCGCAATTTTGCAGGGGTTCGGTGATTTCCTCCCTGCAACAGCACAATGCCAGTGCTGCCATGGCGAGTTCTCTCACCCTTCCTCATTCTCTGTTTCTTTCTAACTTTTGCTGATTCGAGGCGTCAAGCGAGTGACTTCAATGCCACGCTTCCTGACTTGAAAAACTCTTCTTCTCCGGCGATGCCCAAGGTGGACAGCTTTGCTGAAATGATTGATAAAGCTTTGGATAAAGAGTTCAATGAAACTAATGAAGAATCATCTGGTTAGTGAGATACCGTTTGCTCTTTCGTGTGCTCCACTGATAAATGACGCCACATTACTGTTTCTCGTAATTATTCTTACTATGTTGTTTTTTTTCTGGAATCGCGACTTCAATTGTTATGACAACTCAGGAGAATTTTCGACTTCCGACTGTGTTCTGAATTCCGTGTTTTGCTTTTTCATTCGTGAATCTAGTCCAATGTATCTGTGATTTTAAAACGTGGCGTTCTCGGTAATTGTTCATTACTGTATGTAATTAGTGGCTCTGTCTTCCACAGAAGTTGATCATGGTAGCTTCAACAATAGCGTCGCTGGAGAGCAGGTTAGGGATTTGGTTGTTTATTTTCCAATTGATCTTATCATATGCTTAGATCATTGTTTGTTTTTAATTGCATATTTTCCCAAGAAATACAATAATAGTGTTACTCTCTATAGTCTACTGGAAACAATTATTGAAATGTGTAGATTCATTGTTGTAAATTGATTGAGAAAACTTGTTTTAGTATCCGATTTTATTCTCTATCAAATTGAAGTATCTGATTTTGAATGAGGAGTGTCATCTTGCTAATTCGTCTTGGTGTTTCTTTTCTGGTTCTGCATAAAATGGCAAATGAAGAATTAGAGTTTGGCATTATTGTTGCTTCTATCCATGGAACTTCAAGTTTTTTCTTGCACTTTGTAGAGATTAACGATCATCACTGATTTTGCTTCTTAAGATACAAAAATGTGCCTATTTTGTCCTTTGTTCAATCTGAATTTTACTTGCATTTTCCATTTTGTGTCATCTATGTGATTATTATCTTTATGCCTATTTAATATATGGATTGTAATGAAATTATTGTTCTGTAGGCAGTTCTGGAAACTGTTGCTAGAGTTCGGAACAAGAAAAACGAGACAAAGGAAGAGAAGTATGTTTTATACTGTACATACATTATAGAGCTACATGCCTTCTTATTCTCTTTGTCATCAAGTCCCCTCCGTTATTGAGAATTCTTAGTTAAAAAAAAAAAAGAGTTTGAAAACCAGTAGCGCTGAACTTCTAGACCATTTACTTACAGGTCATTTCAGTTGCATGATGTTTTCAACTTGGAGAACGAAAACCAAGCTGAAGATACACCAACGCTGATAGATAAGGAGGTACTTTAAACATAATTTTCAAACATTTTGGATCCTTCCGATATCTACATTTTTAGCCATGCTCCAATTTTATGTGTATGTAGCCTGAATTTTCTTTGTGGTTTGATGCTTATGTGACCAATGCACTGATACTTCTCAGGACAATGTCTTCATTATATCCAGTTCCAAATCAAAGATCCCAATACTGCAGTTAGACCTGAGGTTTTTTCTAATTCTTAGCACACATTTAGAAGATAACGCCCATGTAATTTAGCTGATTCCACTTTTTCAATTTATTACTTATTTGGCAGATTGATAAGAGATCTTGTTGTTGTGATTGTATCTGCGACTTGTGGTGGTATAGCTTTTGCTTGTGCTGGACAACCGGTGAGTATCTGGAGAAAATGTCAGTGTCATTGTTTAAGTATACCTGTCCGGATGATTTTAATCCTCTATTTTTCACCTCATTGTCTGGATATATTTACAAAACTTACCTCTATTACCTACTGTCTGAAATAATCAACTTCTGCCATTACTAAACCATGCAGGTCATAACTGGATATTTACTAGCAGGTTCTCTCATTGGACCTGGGGGTTTCAATATTGTTAGTGAAATGGTGCAAGTATGTAACTTTGATCCTTATTTTCTTACACAATACGCTGGTTCGTGCTTATTTCTTATGGTCTTACATACTTAATGGTCCTTCCTGTTATGGAACAAATTATCACACTTGTTTATATATCTCCCTTTCTCTCTTTCTCCATATATTTTACGATCATTTTCTTGTGGGCCGGGCAAAGTAGCAAACATGGTTTACTGCTATTCAGTACCTACAGGTGACCTGTTACCTGTGGTTGAACCTTATGGTTTGTCCAAAATCAAGTCAAATTAACTTGGTAGAAAAACAAGATTCCATATATCTCTCTGCTGACCTCTAGTACCGATAAAATTAGATGGTCAAACAGTTCCTTGTCAGATCTCATAGGAGATCACTCTCCTGTGTCTAAGAAAATGAAGCTGCTCCTGCAATTCATCTTAAATATACCTATAGTGCTCCTTACAACTGAGACAGTTTCATGCATTTGTTAGCTATCCCACTTTATATGCATGGATATATGGGTTCATTTCCTCTCTCACAATTCTATTGATTGCACCATGCAGGTTGAAACCGTTGCACAGTTTGGTGTCATCTTTCTCCTTTTTGCCTTAGGATTGGAATTTTCCACAGCCAAGGTCCTAATTTTTTCTTCATTTGTGGAGTTTTCCAATCAATGTAGAAGTTGCATTTACCCTTTGCTTCATTGCAGCTTCGTATTGTCCAAGCAGTTGCTGTGTTAGGAGGTTTGCTCGAGATTTTTCTTTTTATGTGCTTGTGCGGGATAATAGCCTCTGTGAGTTGTTTACAAATTTTTCATATCTTCTTATGGATGCTGCACAACTACTTGGGAAGCTTTCTTTATGTGTTTGTGTGTATTCATCTGTTATTCTCTGTTGGACAGTTGAATCTTTTCGCATTAAGTAATTAGAGGTCCTTTGGCATTTTCTTTCTCTTAATCTTGCTTGTACATATGGACACCATCTCTTGTAAATCTTGTTGCACCCCTTGCCACTTTCATTAAATCCTTGTTTAGAAGCTATAAATGTGTAGTGTTTATATTACTTTAGCTTTCCCCTACTTTTCATCTTATTGGGTTATTTCCTTTGCAGCTATGTGGTGGAGAAATATCTGAAGGGGTTTTTATTGGTGTCTTCTTGTCAATGTCTTCAACAGCTGTGGTACGAACCTTTCTTGTTCACCTATTCACAATTTCAATGCAGGAATCAGCCTTTATTTCTGTGTGCTAGTGCTGCATGTTGTTTTATTATATTAGTTTGTCTTTTACTATCATCTGAAACCATTTTTTTTATTAATGTTAATTTTGACACATCTTCAGCTTCTGATATGACTCCTGAACTTCATAGTTGCTTCCTAAACCAAATTCTTTACCTCCTCCTTTACATATGTGAATCCATCTTACGTACATATTAGATTATACTAATATTAATAAGAACTTACTTTTTCAATTTAATAGTTTTTGTGGCTATATTCGAAACCAGCCCTCTGCATTCATTAGTCAGACAGGCAGTTTGGCATGTTTAATATAGAAAAATTTCTGCTCGAAACATTTTGCAGTTCTGCATTAATTTTGTGTTTTCTCCAACGTGGGTTATTTCTTGGTTTCATTTCTCCTAGAAAATTCTTTTCTTACTGCTGGGCATTTCTGTTTGATACTGCAGGTTTTAAAGTTTTTGATGGAAAAAAGGAGTATTATGACAATTCATGGTCAGGTCACAGTTGGAACCCTGGTTCTCCAGGTCTGTATCTATCGGGGAAAAAGACCAGTAGCATGTTAAATTTGTCTAGGGGAAACAATTATTTCTCCGCCGTATGTTTACTTATATGAACAGCAGAACTAGAATACCTCAGTTACTTCAAAATTTTGTCTTGTCTTCTGCGTTTTATACAAATGCATGATGCGGCTTTGACTCTTCTCATGTTCCAGGACTGTGCCGTGGGTTTGTTGTTCGCATTACTTCCTATTCTTGGTGGTACATCAGGGCTGCTTGAGGGAGTAATTTCCATGACTAAAGTGTGAGTCAGAACCCCTTTCAATGTCTGTATTGTTGACATGTTAGTCCAAATGTTGGCATGATACTAAGTTCTGGAGTCTTTGATCCCCTTTTACCTTTGCGTCTTTAAAAATTTAGCAGTAATGTAGTCCTGAACTGAGATTGGAATCTTCTAGTTCTGGAATGATGATGAAATCAAAGAGCAACAATATTATTTGGAAAACTTCATTTCTTTTGCCAAAGGTTCCCCGAGAGGTTTTATTTTATATAATTTTATTGCATCTGTACCAGGCCTGAAGTTATTTTAAAAGGAAGTAACTTGTTTATCTACTTTAACTCCTGTCGTTTAAAGCTATTATTATTATTATTATTATTATTTATTTATGAGAGTTTTGCTTTGATTGATTGGTTTTCATGTAGTTGATTAAGGTAGGTGTAAGACTATAATAATCGACTCAAGTTATTCAATGAGAGGTATTCAAACAGCATGTTGCGTTTATGCTTCAGAAAAGTTTTGCTCAGCCTTCTATATTTTTTATTATTAGGACTCTTTTCTATTTTTTTCCTTTTTTTTTTTTTTCCTTTTTGTCTTTTTCTGGGTATGCTTTACATATTTGAAGAGTGGATTCTAGTCAAGAATGATGGAAGTCCTTGCTGGGCCCTGTTTTGGATAAATCAAACCATGTTATTTACTATGTGCCCTGTGTTATTTTCTTTTTCCTTTTTTAGGTTGGTGATTTTAGCTACATTCATGACCATCCTGTTAATACTTACCCGCACATGTATACCTTGGTTTATGAAGCTGATGATAAGCCTCTCATCAAAGGTGATTTTTCTCTTAATTCGCTGATGTGTGACTTCTTTCCTATTAATTCCCTTGTTGACATTATTCCACAATAACCTCTGCAGACTAATGAGCTTTACCAGTTGGCAGCTGTGGCGTTTTGCTTATTAGTTGCTTGGGTTTGTCTCTTCTCCCAGTCATTGAGTAGCATTTCCCTGTTCAATTTTAACTTGGTGTGGAGTATAACTATCAAAGTTCAGCACTGCTATCTTCAATGTTTGCAATTGTTTGAAAATGTAGATAACTATGTCAACATGCCCTATGTCATTCATGCCTCTAAATGCGATTATGTGATGTTTTTTACAGTTTGCAGATTCTCCCAGTAAGATCCTGAAACATAAGAGCTTGCATGGGAATATTTAGAACAGAAATCATTTTTTAACTCTTTTTTTTTAAGTGATTCATGGCCTGTATGTGAAATGAATAATTGTGTAGTGTGTCATATCAGTGTAGTGATAAGCTGGGCTTGAGCCTTGAATTGGGATCCTTTGCGGCTGGAGTGATGATTTCAACCACTGATCATGGTCAGCACACTCTCGAACAGGTAAACTATCTAGCTGGCCAATACTATGTATATTTTTGTTTCGTTGCTGTTGCCTGTGAATCTGATCTATCATTATTAAAGGGGGTTTAGTTTTTGAATTTATTGAAGATTAGACGCTTAACGAGCAGGCGGAAGATAATTATTTAGGAGCCTGTAATACTAGAATCATTATACTGAAGGATTGTTTCGGATGGACAAAATGCACTTTTTGTCCCCCAGCTTTTGGAGGTAGCAAGATCGAGTCACCATGAATTTTCAATTGGCAAAAATAGTCCCCTAAAATGTTTTTCCCGTCAATTTTGGTCGATTTAACGGAAATTTTGAAGAGGTAACGGTTTGTGTCAACTTTCCGTCAATTCTCAATTTTTATATTCATTTATACACTGTTTGTGGGACCCACCAAGTTTGACCCCAAAAAAAATTAATAAAACAAAAATGAAAAAAAAATGAGGAACCTTCTTTTGCCGCCGCCGTCGTCAAATCTACCCCCAAATCTTCTCCTTCACCCTCTGCCTTTTTTTCTCTCTTTCCGGCACAGATCCAATCGTGTCCAATGGCGATAGAGAAATCAGCCAAAATTTTCAAGTGATGCTACACATGGATGGGGTCGAGGGTAAAAATAACATCTTCTTGCTGTTTTTACTACCTACTCTTTCTGAGCAGGCCTACATGGAAAACAGGAGCAAAATCCCAATAGGTACCATAAACCATAAATGAGAATTATGGGCTTGAAGTGTAGTGTCCCCATGGAAGATGGCATATTCGGGCACAATTGGCTTGTTGCATAACTTCATTTGAACCAAGCTAGTTGCAGAACTGAACTCACTGGACTTCAGCTCATCTTCAACGCAGAGTTCTGGATTTCCCTGCAACTTCAGCTTTGTCCCAATTTGAGCCATAAAGTTTGCAGTGAAAGGAACTTTACCGCTCAAATTGTTGTTCTCAAAGTTCAATTCGCTCACAGACTCCAATGAACCAAACTCTTCAAGCACTGTCCCTTCCAGCTTGTTGTTATCAAGGCCAAGGTAACACAGATTTCTCAAATTCACAGCCATTGAAGCAGGGATAGTTCCGATAAGACCATTGTTCGAGAGCCCCAAACCCAAAACACTCCCTGTATTTTTCCATATTTCAGGAATACGCCCTCCCAGGAAATTCCCATTCAAGTACACCCTTCAAACTGGGCATTTCTCCCAAGAACAGAGGCATGTCAAAGTTGCCGAAACGATTGTAACTCAGATCCAGAAACTCAAGTCTCTTCAAAGCCTTTAGACTTTCTGGGATTTCACCAGAGAACCCATTAAAGCTCAGGCCAAGCTTCAATAATTCAGTGGACCCATTTCCCTACGTTCCAGGAACACTGCCCATCAGCTGATTCTGACTCAATTCAAGAACCAGATTTTTCAACTTTCCAAAAGTAACCGAAACTCCACGTTGGTCTGGATTTGGAGGTTAATCGTGATAAAATCAGCGGGGTAAGTGTTGTTGGTGTTGATGCCTCCGAATGTGGCGGCAGAGAGGATCACGTAGTGGAGTTTCTCGGTGAAGAAGAAGTCGTGGACGGCGAATTGATTGGTGAGATCAAGGTCGGAGTGGGTGCGGAGGAGGAGGTTGGAGTAGCCTAAAGATTGGAGCTTCTGGACGACCGCAGAACCGACTAGCCCGCAGTGGCCGGCCACGTAGATTTGACGATGGCGGCAGCGAAAGAAGGTTCCTCTTTTTTTTTTTCGTTTTTGTTTTATTATTTTTTTGGGTCAAAGTTGGTGGGTCCCACAAACAGTGTATAAATGAATATATAAATTGAGAGTTGACGGAAAGTTGACACAAACCGTTAACTCTTCAAAATTTCCGTTAAATCGACCAAAATTGACGAGAAAAACATTTTAGGGGACTATTTTTTGCCAATTAAAAATTTATGGTGACTTGATCTTACTACCTCCAAAAGCTGGGGGACGAAAAGTGCATCCGGTCCTTTTCGGATTATTTTATTTCTGAAATTTTTTTAGGGGAACTTGGCAATTTGGACCTTAAAATGGTTTTCTCTCCATTCGCTGGTGGAACCTATCCTAAATTCAGCTATTGGCTTATGAAGAATTATTTCAGTTTATCAGTTCAGAATTTCGTTGCAGGAACTTTTAGTTTCATTGCATAAAAAAAGCTTATGATCTGGGTTTGTTCTCAAGAGCGTTGTCGTCGTTTGTTGTTCAAGTATTTGGAAATTTCTTATAACTAGTGATCCATTTCCAAATCATCACTGATTTGAGTGGGTGTCATGCATGAAACCATCTAATTTGGGTGGGTGTCATGCATGCTAGTATGTCAACAAGAAACCATCTCATGGCTATGCTGTTATCTCCTTTTAATTGTTTCTTGTGCTGTCTGTGTTCTTTCATATAGGTTGACATGGTCTAGCAGATAGTTACTTCAAACTGATTCCTCTGTACCTCATTTTCTCTCCTATTTGGCTTTATTCATCAATTGTAGTTCATTACTTCGCGTTGTAGTTTTTTTAGGTATAGTCCTTACATCTGAATTGTGTTGTCAATCTTGTTTACTTGAAAGATGAAGATTAGTATAATTTACCCCTTTTCTTTACTATACATAGTCCCAGGGACAAGATTTAGGAAGATTAACTGCTATTTACATATTTTTGTGTGGTTATGATCTTTCTTTGGAGGACATAATATGATGCTTGATTGCATTTTGCATTTAGGTTGAACCTGTCCGAAACTTGTTTGCTGCTCTTTTTCTCGCCAGCATTGGAATGCTTATTCACGTGCATTTCCTATGGAATCATATCGACTTTCTACTGGCTGCTGTTATTTTGGTGATTGCTGTCAAAACAATTGTGGTTGGAGTGGTGGTCAAGGGGTTTGGCTATGGTAGTAAGACATCAATTCTTGTAAGTCCTTGCTACTTCATGTGAATCATGGTGGCAGCATTTAGTTTCTTTATACTTCCAAGTGATTGATCGAGTTTGGCCTCGGTTTATTTCAAGGTTGCGATGTCCCTAGCCCAGATAGGGGAATTCGCTTTTGTTCTTTTAAGTCGTGCCTCAAATCTTCATCTGATCGAGGTATTCCTTTGTATGACTGTTTGAGCTAAATATTTGTGACTGTTATACTTTTTGTATTCCATCAGAATCAACTCATTCTTGGAGGGAAATAGGAAAAAGTACTTGGCATTTCTTTGAATGGCATTTAGCTGAATGAGACATTTCTTTTACTTTTTTTATTAGGGAAGTGGGAGCTTTTGGTGCTTGTTCATCTTTTCTTGTGTCTGTTCCGTTCATCTGTGGTTAAGAGAATCCTTTTGTTGCAGGGTAAATTGTACATGCTGCTCCTTGGCACTACAGCTCTGAGCTTGGTCAGTCCTCTAAATCATTCAGCATTCCTTCCCTTCACCCCTACCCCCCCCCCCCCCCCCAAAATTCAATGTTTCTATCATCATTGTCAATTTAAAAATCCAGTTACTCTGTATTGATCTGTAACTAATGCAATTTTATTAGTTCTATACATTCTTGAATGACTTTTGACTCTTTACTCTGTTCCGAGGGTGTTACATTTCTGAGTAGTTATCCTAGTTATGAATTTGTCGAACTTACACTCGAAAGATATTAGATTTATCTTTTCCTGTCTCCCTTTTCATGAGATTCCCACCTGGCTTTGTATTCTAATTTCTCAGTTATTGGCATTGAATGCAGTGAAATTATATAAGGTCAGAGTTTATAATGATCTATGTCTAGTTCAGTTTCCGGATAGTGATGAATATACCCTGAGCTTTATTGCATATGGAGATATGACTAGTGTACCTATCAATTTTAATCTTCGCCTAACATATTTTGGTATTTTCCCTACTGCACTGAAAATTGCATTAACTGGAGTGCTTCTACTGATGTAAATGTTTTTCTGTAAATGTGTTTCAAATTCATAGAATTATGTAGTTTCTAATGGTAAAAGAAAATGCTTGTACCCCCTTTCATCCGTGAATTGAACATTTTCTTTTGCCGATGCCACTTAAAGGGAAAAAGGCTTGCTGTTGTAGCTGTTGTTGTTGTTGTTGTGGTTGTTGATATATGTATCCTTTCAGTTATATTTCACTTTGTGCTAAGAAATGCTTATAAGCTGAGCATGCAGGTGACTACACCATTGCTATTCAAGCTGATTCCTGCTGCAGTGCACCTTGGAGTGTTATTAAGGTGGTTTTCGCCTGACATTTCTACTGAGGTAAAACTTTGTACTGTTTTAATCTTTTGTCATACTTGAATCTCTTTATACATGCTGTGGGATCATTTGGATTCTTTCTGTGAGCTCTGCTTGAGTGAAGAGTTTTGAGCTGTCTTCAATATTTTTTTCCCTCCCAGATTGGATTAAAAGGTGATGTCCTGCGTGCTGAGAGTGCTAAAGTATTACTCTGATGGTCCAAGGATCACATGATTCATGATATAAAACATGAACCAAAATAATCAAAAATCAGACTTATCTTATCACCTTCTTATGCTCTGGGGAACAGGTTCTGAAGAGTGCAAAGGAGGTAGATTGACTTAAAAGATATTGGATCATGGTAATGGAGCTTCTGAAGTTTATCATGATGACGACTGCCATGATGTACATCGTCATTATGATTTTAAGTCCTTGAACAGTAGACAATCCGTATATGCTAGGCTGCAGTTAAGTTCTAATATTGTACATGTATATAGGGAGGCGTGTAAAAGATCTGGTTTAAGCCTGCAATAATTTTTGCTCATTCTTTTCATACCGTTGTCTGCATAATATTCTTTTCTTAGGTATATATTGGCCCAGGTAACTACAAACAGAGTTTAACCAGAAATCAGATGTATTCTTTGGCCTCCATGTAAGTGAACATGCACCGATTTTAGTTGCATGAAAATGTATCTTTCATGTAGTTAGGTGAATAGTAATTGCGACACCTTTTTAACGCAACAGTTCGCTAGCTAAGTTGGTAAGGACCCCTCTATCTTTTTTAAGAGGTGATTGCGGCTTTGAGATTTTCAGTACTGTTTTTCTGGACAATATATCCTTGGTGTTGTAGGATGTTCACTAGGACATTTTAATTTTGATTTTTACTGGAATGGATTGTGGTCGCCTTAGGACAGAGATTAACAGATGTCTCTGTTCTTGAATCTCCATGGTGCTTGAAAAAGAATTTGAGAGGCAAATAAGAGAGAGTGTTCCTACTTCCACGTAAGCTGCGTGGTGGTTTTGTTTGATCCATACCTTTTTCAAATCCTTTGCGGATAATGTATACTACCTCCGTCCCATAAAAAAAGTCCACGTTGAGTTTTCAAATTTATACTAAAAACAATACAAAAGTCAAAACTCAATGTGGACTATTTATTTGGGACGGAGGGAGTACTACATTATACAGGTGATGGATGATTTATGTGTCCCTCTGACAATCATTCAACAACGATAAATGTCTTTGTTGTTACATCAACTTTGTCTTCTGGGTTCTCTATTACGACTAGTAGCAAGATGTTGGGTGTCTCTACTCACAAGTCCCGCCATGAGGACGAATGAGGCTGGAAATCACTTTCCGGACCATCGAGCATTGATGATGCAGCGTGATTGCAGACCGCCAAAAAAAAAAAGAAAAAAAAGCCCTCGTTGTTTGCTTTAGAAACCACAACTGTCCATTTTTTAAAAAGGCTATCATGGAGTATCATAAGGAGTATTTGCCCATTAAGAATGATGTCTCTCTGTGGTTTCCACAAAAATTTATCTTTGGCTAGGGTAAGGTCAAGGGTTCCTGTCCGATTTCGTAAGGTGGAAATCCTGTTCGGGTTCGTACTCTAAAATTTTCTACTAATTCCACCCTGCAAGACATATGATGGAAGTATGAGGTAAATATGAAGGTTTCTTAACAAGGGTTGTGTATGTATTGAGTGGATGAGATGTTATTAGTATCTGGAATCGCAGGAGGACGCAGTTAGGTGTCAATGCGATGCAAGTCATCGTGACGTCGTCTATGGTAATAATGAAGTATATACGAGGACGTATATAGTACTTTCTTTCTATTTCTGGCGCTTATGCCCAAAGAGAAAAAGGTTTTATAGGCTTTTTACATTTCCAGGACCCTCACCCTCCGACCCCTTTCTATTCTGGTTCACGGGTTTTAATTTGTTTCTCTGTTCGTCTAGAACTAATATAACGATTTGTGGTCCCCTTCAAATGTCTATTTTTCCTTTATAAGTATGAATCATGACTATACGTCAGTGAGATTCAGTGTCCAAGTATAGAGCAGCGTCTCAAATAAATTTTCCCAGCTGTTCTGTGTGTCTTGTCCCTCCTAGTATTTGCCAAAGACAGTAAATGTGCATATCCCATGCACATAGAGTCAAATCAAGTCGTGCTCCTGGTTAATTAGTTAGTACCCCTCTGTCCCGAAATTATTGTACAGTTCAACTTTCATTTGTAGTTCAAACTGTATTAAAAGTAAAATCTCAAACTGAATAAAAATTCTGGGACGCAAGAATAATACTCTATACGCTCAACCCTTATTGTGCAATAAAACATGTAATTATGGAAGAAAAACAAGTAAATAGCTAACAACCAGCAACCCGATTAATGAAGCATATAAGTGTGATTTGCAGGTTAACAATCCTGAAATCTCGAACACGCCGAGCAAAAGATCAAAAACAAATAGCACTATGACGGTTGTTTATATAATGTATAACAAAGCTAACCAGTTAGATTTTCACCAGTTACAACCTTATTCTCTCCTGTCAAAAGTACGTTCTCATCTGGAGATAGAAACCTCGATATCTTCGTTCGGAAAAAAACGTGTTGTGATACCGAAGTGACAGCAGTAAATTAAAGCAGCCAATTAAAAAGGGCGAATCTACCTAATGTTATTAATCAAATGTTATTACAAAATGGTTCAGTTACTATATAGGAAATGAAGGGCTTTTATTACATGTCTGGACCATTTTTCAAAAAAAAAAAAAAAGCTGATGAAAACCTAATTCTCGGAGACAATTTAATGGCTGCATTTGCATTTGTATTTGCTCGATCGGGACCATTTTAAAGTCTCGACGACGAAGACCTCTCTGTCAAGTGTGTCAAGCGGCAAGAAACCCAAAAACGTGTCTGATTTTCGATCATAATTCGCAAAGCTGTGATGGGTCGTCGTCATCATATAAATTCAAATTGGCTCTGTGTCTTCTCTCATTGTACGAAATCAGCCACAATTCTACATAAATTCAAGCACATTCCTTTGTTCTCACCTTCTCATCCTTCACGTTTTTTTTTTAATTGTTTTCTTGTTTTGCTGTCGGTATACTGTTAAAAAGTTCGTTTTATCAATGATCAAACTCCGCCCCCCGCGCACTGTAAACTCAAGTATGCAAGTAAAAAAAAATTAATTAATATCCATAAAAAAGCAAATTATAAGTAGTCCCTTTTCTGTCTCAAAACTAAGTAAAAATTTTTTTGAGACAGGGAGTATAGCTTATTATTGGAATCAGCCGGGGGTGGATTGTTTTTTACCGCAGGAGTAGGGTTGAAACTTGTTCTCGCAACAATTCAATACAAACAAACTATTTAGAAAAAAAACAAAAAACAAAAAAGGAGAACAAGGTAAAGTGATTGGTTTTGTGCATATAGGATGGGAAATTTCAAGCTTGATGCATATATAAAATGAAGCCAACTAGCTATAGGAAGCTAGTTAGCATGGTACATGACAGGATGAAGCATGACCAAAGACATCGCAATCAAACTCAAAAGGATATAGTTAGAGAATTATGGTTTGACATGATTGAATATCCATCCATTTAATTGGTTACTCCAAAAAAGAAATATGACATGATTGGGATAAGGTATCCTACTAGGTTTGATTACGACCTTATTGGCCAATTTGGATCCATTGGCATTGAAAGAGAGATTGCTATAAATATGAATACATATAACTATGTATAAATATATGACAGTACCGTAAGATAAAATGTATATATATATATATATATATATATATATATATATATATATATCCACCGATCCACATGATGCTCTGACTCTCTCCTACGGAAAAAAAAAAAAACTACTAGAAATGTGAAGTTTTGTCGGGATCGATCGATCAGCTGGAATAATAATCAATTATAATGTGGTTGGATATATTGCTACAAAACAAACCTACTATTTCTCTCCCTTTCCTCCGGAAAGATCATTTATGTGTATGAATTGTGTATCTATACAGGTCCACTGTCTCTCGAAAGTTAACTGACAATGTCCTAGCAAGCACCAAATATTAATGATTGCTTGAATGGAATTTTTTTTTATTTTTTATTTTGGGGGTCTAATTTTTATTGTAACCAAATCAATAAATTTGAAGAATTGATTATCCGTCACAAATATAGAGACGTCAATAATTTAGCTGATGTCTTTTGATAATTGCAAGATATTATTACTTGTACATGTCTATTCATTATGATTTTAGTTATGGTAGAGTTTGGATCCGTCTCCCATATCTAATGACTGATAACTCAAACAGCCGGATTATATAAGCAAAATCTGCATTAATTCTCCATATGAATATACTCCATTTTGGGATCATGATCGAGAGACCTTGAGGTGAAGATGAACTGGTAGTACTATAGTAGTACTCATGAAGTTTTGGATTTTAGCACATAAAGGAATAATATAGTACCGTATGTATATCATATTATATGATTCATATATCATGCATCAAGCAATTTCTCCAATGCCCAACTAGTTTTATTTTCATTAAATTCGTAGCATTTAGTGTCTCAGTGAGCCCTACTTTTTTTTTTTCTTCTTCTTCTAGTGGTTTCTTTGAGCACAGTAAGAAAACGATAGGAATGCCCAAAAGAGCCAATCTAATAAAATCTCTGTCAAAATCGTCCGATGGACCCATGCATGCATGTATTTTACTACGTACGCTGGATTGGGTACGTAACGTAAGTGGCGTGTTTTCTATAATCGGATGAAAATTAAAGATTTAACTTGGATATGTCAATATGAGTGGAGAGATCCAAGTATTTTACATTTGGTGTTGTGGGAGATTTGGGAATCGGATGAGATATTTTGACTCAGTGCCTGTAACAAATTGTTCATCGATGATAATAATTGTTTATGGAAATCAAATACTCACTCTATCGAAATAATTGTCCAATTTAGATTTTTATTTTGACAGAATTTATATTAAATGCGAAAATCATATTAACAGTTACTTTTGGGAGGAGGGAGTATTATAAATAATTAATTTTATCCTTCAGTTACAACACTTTAGAGAACTTTTCAAAAAAATTTGTTCCGCTAAATATTTTTGTCCAGCTACTCTGATTGTTTTTTTGAAAAAGTAGCTACGCTTTTTTTTTTTTTTGACATATTTGCAAGGTGTTTACCATCGGTAACAATGACTAATTCCCTCCACTGAATTATAAGCATCTGAATGGATAGAACAGTTGGCCAAAATATCTAAGGTTATTTCATGCCCATAGCGAAATTCGAACCGATACAACATAAAAGGTGGCTACTCTAATTGTTAGTATAAGAGAATATCCTCTTACGTGCATATACAGCATAGAAGGTGGCCTTTTTTTTTTTTTTTTTGACTTTTGTTGAACAGTTTATATATATAATAAATAGGATGGAGTTTAATCCTATAGGAAACAGTTTCGTTATAGCTATAGTGACCAATATTTTATTCTTTTCAGTTACATGCTCTCGATCGCCAACTTTGGTGATACACGAATTATTTGATGATGATGTTTTGCTTATGTCATTTTTGCTGTCAAAATTATATCCATCGATCACCGGATCGTGATCTTTAATTAATCAACCATCAGAGGGGAAAATAATTCATTACAAATTATCGATTGTGAGATACTCCCTCTGTTCTAAAATTATTGTCTAGTTTGAAATTTTATTTTTAATACAATTTGAAGTAAAAATGAAAATCCAGACAGAATAATAATTATGAGACGGAGGGAATACTATTAGCTACTCTATTTGACAATAAACACCGAGACGTAACGTTTTCGACTTCATCATTCTCAGATACGGTTAGGCACAATTCTATCGTATCTTGGACTTCTTTTTTTTCTTTTTTCATGCAATCAATTTCGGAATTGTACAATGCAAAGATTAAAAACTAACTCTAAGTTTGAATCATTCAATTCCTTGTCTGATTTTCAGAGAACATGTTATTGATCTCGAAGACACCAATGTCTTCAAGTCACGCGTGAGAACAATTTTTGACTAATTCAGTTTAATAGATGTTAGGACCTAATCAACCAACCTCGGAAGTCATATACATAGGTTTTAATTTTAGTAAAAACTTCCCCCAATTCACGTCTTGGGACAACCCCTTTTTCTCCAAACATCCAAACCCCTAGAAAAAATCGATATTGTATAATAAAGTCATGATGCGCTTGAAAATGGCACTTTAGTCAATTAATGTTTCTTTATTTAAATTTCGTATGAGTCAAATAATCAGCACGTACGAAGTCTTAGTACTAGAGTATGGATATAAATTTTCAATCAAATGGTTTTACTCATGAGCTATGAGTCATAATTTTGAGTAGGTACGTAGATATTGAATTTAGAATTTATGGCTTAACTAAATCTAAAACAGAGCGCAGGAGCGAACAGTTGGACTGATCAGACACACATGTCCAGATTAAGTAGTAAACCGAACTAAATCATGAGTGTGTCTTTGTTTTCTGAGACAGATTAAACATCTTGAGCGAAAGCTTTTATAGTACTAACATTTCTTATTCTTCTTAAGTATATATGTAGTAGTTAGATTTTACTGATGTTTGAAAATCATGTAAAATAAATTTAATTATTTATATAGACTATAATCTTATAAGCAGAATATTTCTCATGTCTTAAAATTATTGTCCAGTTTGGAATTTCACTTTTAGTATCATTTGAACTAAAAAAATGAAAATATAAACTGTACAATTAATTTTGGAACGGAAGGAATATTAGTTTTAGAATACTCTAATTCTAATAACATACACATATATACATCTAACCCTTTTCTTTTTCTCCCATCCATCTTTGGCAATAACCATGAGGTGTCGTAATGCTAATTTAACCATTTCTCATAAATTTATTCCCCACTAATAATTTCTCTGCATACACGTGCTTCAAATTTATTTTCTGAGTGGATATTTGAATATAATGTTCTACTATACATTAATAGATATAGTACATGATCAGTTTACATAAAAAGTGTAATCTGAATTCGTTTAAAATAATATGGTGGTGAAAAGTATTTTGTAACAGTAGACATACATTGGTTTCAAATTTAATGATACCGATATTTTGGAAAGCAACCGTATTGGTCAACAGTTGTCTACGTACGACTACTACGGCTACTCTCTCTGCCTCATTTTTTGGGCATTTTTTCTGCACGTAATTTAAACTCCTACTACGTTAGTAATTTAATCAATTTTTTGTCAGAATTCATTTATTTCTGATGGCGAACCTTCTGATTTTGTGCTTTTCACTTTTCAGTGACAATCATGTTGCTAATAAGTTAATAATACTACGTCAACGAATCAGACGAATTAATTCTTGGACGTCAACTAAAATAAGATTCAATTCGGGGCAAATTACGAATTTAAATCCAAAGTACGTACATGTAATGATGTAACTTAGTTAGGCATATTAGTTGATATGTAGGGCTTCATTATTGGTTTCTAGAAACTGATTTATGTATCTCATTTTACAAACGCGATTGTTATAATACTTGTGAAAACAGTCATTCTGTCTTAGTAGTACAGTCGTATCTTTATATATCGGTAACAAAATTAACGTTCTTTGTCTTATATTACTAAATCATGGAAAAATAAGTTGTAAATATAATCGGAAGGAGTCCTGGTTTATACTCTTAACGAATCAAAGATTCGAATAGTGGGAATAACAAAACGGAATCTCATTTCCATGTATTCATACTAAACTTCAACTGCAAATAGTCAAAATACAAATAAACGAATACAAATTAAATTATTTCTTTTGTTCCAAGTTTATGGAAACTAATTGGTGGGAGCAGTAATACACATTACATGAATTTGATTGAATCTTCAATTGACGCCAAAATGGTATCTTTCAGCTGTCACTACTACTTTTTTTTTTTCTTTTTTTTTGTGGTTGGTACAAAGTCAGATTACACTGATTGGTCCGATTAGGACCGATGCCGGAGTTCGACCAGTGGTTGTTGTTTTTGGGCCGGCCAGTGTCAGCTCCAGGTTAGGAAGGCCGCCGCTACTAGTACCGCCACCGCCGGTGGCCGTGGTGGTGGTGGTGGAAGAAATAATAATATTAGAAGGTGATGAAGACTTTGTCGAAGATGGTGATGATGATGAAATGTTGAGATTGTTTGCCCAGAAACCCTCTTGAGATTTTGTAGTTCCTTCTTGGACACTATTGATGTTTTTATTAACATCATTCGAATCGAATGAATTGAGGTCGAGCAAAAGTGTCACAGAAGTACTCCGATCATGTCGGTTTAAAGGTGGATTGTCATCCTTAGTAGTCAGCTGAAAACCCGAACCTAAACCCTCATGATGATGATTATGATGATGAGAAGAATGATTGTTCTTGTTGCTCTCAACCTATTCAAGTTGATCATTAAAATTTGTAATGTTTTTAAAAAATTAATCCTTAAAACTTTCTGGATATCATAACAGTTTAAATAGCAGAATTCTTATTTAGAGACGGAAGAACAGTAAAAATATATAGTATTATAAGAAATTTGAAAAGATTGAAAGAATACGAACCAAGTCAAATAGGCTGGAACGTCTTTTTTTCTTGGCTAGACTGGCTTGTCTGAGAAAATATTTTTGAGCATGACTAGCAACTTGAGTTGGAGTCCTTGTAGTCACAAAATTCCTTGAAATTCCCCTCCAATCTCCTTTGCCTAACTTCTCAAGTCCTACCAAGAAAGATCGGTGTTCTTCTTCCGTCCATGGAACTCCTATAACATCATCATCATCATCATTCAAACAAATTAAGGTTACATTTTTGCAAATTAAGGAAATTAAGAAACTCATAAAAATGAATACTCTTTAGTCACACGACCAAAGTTTATGATTATTTTAATTCGATAAAGTGAATTGTTACTATTTTTTTAGACATGATACCCAATTATATGCCCCCAAAAAAAAATAAAAAAGCAAAAAGGAATGAATAAGAATCTGAATTAGGAAAACATACCTTTCTTTCTTTCTTGTAGTGGGCGACCCAAGAGGCCATCAGAGAGATAACCATTGATAGAAATCTTGTCACAATTTTCATGAATGGAGAGCCTTGAAGAAGTCAGTGAAGATGAAGGTGAAGGAGATGAAGCCGGAGACGATAAGCAATCCAAACTGAAACTCTTCTTCATGTGGATATTGGAATTACAAGAAGAAGGATTAGACACATCAAGTTGTACACCAAACAGCCTCAAACCAGCAGCCATTGTGGCAGTAGAAGAAGCACAACCACCTCTATAAGTGGTACAAGTTCTTGAGTTATGGCCTATGTTCCCACAATGCGAGCATTTCCTGCCCATTTTCAACCAGACAGATTATATGCTTTTTCTGGCTCTCCAATTCTCCACATCAACTTCTTCTAAAGATAGAAAAAAAAAGGAAGAGAGATCTCAAAAAAAGAAGAAAGAGAAAGAGAGAAAAGGGTTCTCAACAACTTTGCCAAATGATGATGAATTTATCCAATTATATATATGTAGTGATGTCTATCAAAATATAAGGTGGGGTTTTCTGGAAAAAAAAAAATTGGATGCATACACACCAAGAGAGAAGATGATTGGATGGAGATTGTTTTTTTGTGTTGATAAAATTTTCCAACTTGGGGGGTTCTTACCTAAGAAAACCAGAAAAATAAAACCCTTATCTCTCCCACCAATTATATAATACTAGTTTACTATTTACTACTTTTTTTTTTTTTCTTTAAAGAGAAAAGGAGATGTCAAATTAGAAGTGTAGGAAAATCAAGGGCTTATCCTAGATAAGATATGTATGTTTACCATTTTAATGTTTGGAGGGACCCTTGAGTGATATGCTTTTCTACATGTTAGACAAAATAACAATTAGAAAATTAAAACATGCACCAAATACAAACAAAATGGTATGAGTACTCTCTCTCTTTCTCTTAACACTTTGATTAAGTTAACTTATATTTGATTTCCTCTTTAACATAAACTAAACCTGTGATTGGTTCCTACAGCACATTCATCCACTTCTTCACATTAGTTATATGCATGTCATCAACAATTTAGGCCATTATTATTATTATTATTACATAGATTTATGCAGCACTATCTACTGATCATTTTGGAGGGGAAAAAAAAGAGAGACGATATTGGTGATCTTTGAATCTTGATTATATGGTTGTAAAGTACCGATAATGCTAAAAAATTGTAACCATGGCAGGATGTGGTTCAAATCTTAAAGGGAATAACCATAAAAATTCAGAAAGATTGATGACTGAATTCTCAAATCTAACTAAATTGATGAAATGAATTGGTCGTTTATTTAGTTTTAATTTGTCATCATCAATCGATATTTTTTTTTTTTAAAAAAAATCACTATTGAAACTCGAAATGTTAGTTATAAGAACACCAATAATTGTGATCTTATGGCGGATCTCCAAGGTCTCACGCAATATACAGAGGTTTAAGTTTCGGTTAAAACTTGAATTAATGAATATATTTAATCTCATTTCGAATTTGTAAGAGATATCCTGTGCTTCTTTCCTTTTCTTTTTAATATATAATTGTGTAGAATTATCTGTGAATAATTATTCTTTTGATCATGTGGAATAAAATTAAAGTCGTTCCAACAAGGGGGAATAAAAGGAGAACATTTATTCATACATGTAATCTAGGCTAATGAATCATTGGATTTTGATTCTTTATATGTATAATTAGCATATAAACAATTGCTATATAATCATTGTACGGGTAGCTAGTTGCTTTTATTTATTTTTAAATCAGCTACATATACAATCGAACGATAATTGATTCTCACTCATCCTAGTACGTACCCTTGTCTTGACCAACTCTTCTTAACTTTTATTTTTTCAAAAAAAATAAAAATTAAAAAAATACAATTAATATTTGAAAAAGGTTCACAACGTTAATGATGATTACCTACCTCGTTTGGTGCAACTAGAAAAGAAAACAATATCTGAATATTTGAGTATGTAGTAAAGTAAGAAGACCAACGAAGTGCAAAGTTAGTGAAGGACTCAAAAGTGTATTTATCATGGAAATTAATTTAATGATAAGAATAATTATGATAGTACGTTTAATGACTTATGTGGAAACCATCGTACCCATTTTGGTATGGATCCTCCAATGGCTCTGAAGTGGTGGTTGAATGACTTGAAAGTGGGAGAAGAAAACTCTCTCTTAGATCATTAACAAAAAATAAAAAATAAAAATCTTACTTTGAAAGTTACTATTAAATGATAATAAAAAGGAATGAAATTATTAAAAGTTTATAACTTAGATATCAAGATTAACTAACTATATAATAAAATTTCTTCTAACAGTACTATGATTTAATAAAAATCGCCATGCTTCTACATCCATACATCTCTAAAGTATTACTGTTGATTTCAACTGTTATTCAGAACAATAAATACGAAGATAATCATTTTTCGAATCAAAAGAGTATTACTCTCTTGATTTGAAGCAGTAATTATGAGTAATGAAACTTTCAAAAGACAAGTTAATCTTAACAAAAATACTTGTTTTTTATATATTATTACTCCATCTGTCCCAAAATTATTGTCAGATTTCACTTTTAGTATAATTTAAACTAAAAATGAAAACCCAAACTGGACAATAATTATGGGACGGAGGGAGTAGATCATTTTGGAGCTTGGAAAGCAACCTTATTCTTCCATTCGAATTTCCTAGGAACAAGGCGATAAAAGTCAGCAAGTTTTTTGTTGGTCATGGAGGAGATTTCTTGGTGGAGTTATGAAAATATGATACTACTAATTCTTTATGGTCGTGTTGAATGGTTCAATATGTCTTATGTTGTTCAACTAAAATATTTGGAAGAGTGAGACTACTTCGACTGATCTTCAATTAAATGAATTTGCTTAGTATCTTCAAGGTAGGAAAAAAGAATAGTTACAAGACTAATAATCAGTCCAAATTGACCCTTAATTACCTTTTCTTTTTCTTTGCACTTTGTCAACTTTGCATGACCAAATGTTATGATTCATTATTGATCAAAACATGTAAGGTTTAGATTACTGAATTATTATCATTCTGATATCCGAATTTTATTTTTATTTTTTAGTTAACAATATCTGAAATTTTAATCCGTAAGGAGAGCAGTCCAATTAAAAAGAAGAAAAAGCAAGTTGACGTAGGAAATTTCTTTTCATCAAATTATTCTCTATCTCGCTTCATCTTTTGAAACTATAACAGTTTGAATGAGTCATTATTGTTTTCTTGAATTGGCATTTTCCACATGCATATGTACCATAAATCCCAAACCAAAAACAAGAACAAAAGGCACCAAACAATCAAAAAAACAAATTAGCAATGAATGCCAAAAGCAGATCCAAGTTTGTCCCTAATCCAAAAAAAAAATCCCAGAACCACTGCCGAAGTTTGAAAAGGTCGTCTCAATCGTTGATTGTTAGTTGAAAAACTACATATTTTTTCATGGATAAGCAATCACGAAAAAAAGTAAAGGAAAATTGTACTAAAAAATAAAAATTCAGATCAGACAATCATTTTTAAGACTGTTTGAATATATAAAAGTATACATAACATTTTCAAAGGTTGAGTCACCACGAACATATATATTCATATGTGGAAGTTTGAGAAATTAGTTGCAAATAGTCTATTCATATGGAAGTTTCTGGTCGAGCCCTTTTGTCATATGAAAATTACATTAATTCTGTTCTGTCCAACAAAATTTAGTACTTGTAGTTGTAAATAAAATAGACACCCCAGCCGTTTGGTTTGATTAAGTAAAACTACGTTAACATTACTAAATTGGGACGGAAGAAGATAATCAAAATCCGACGAATTAAGAATGGTTGATTCACTTCTTCTCATATAAATTATGTGTACCTGTTTTTGTATCTTATTGATCTTTGATGTTGATTGGAGCTCTAGTTATAAATGTTTAAGAACACAAATCTTTCTATTCTTAGTGGTCTATATTTGTATTAAAAAATGTGGTTAGCTTTTCATTAAGGGCAAGTTGGATTTAGGTCATCCATATTCCCATGCATTATTAATTATTGTTATAAGATAATGATGTGAGATTATTTTAAGGTGGTGTGTCTTGTTCTTCACTTCATCACCCGATTGTGTTGAAGGAATCTTTCCCATCAAAGAAGAACAAGAGATTAAAAAAATAAATAAAATTGTAGATTCTTTTAACCATCCAAGTTGATTTGATTTTTTTTTTTTCTAGATAAATTATATACTTGGGACTGTTTCTTTCATATCAATCAACTTGCGGTAGTGATTATATATACAGCATCGTTCATAATCATGAGCAAGTTGACAGCAAAAAACATTGTACCATCGTTTTCAATTACTGTTGAAAAACAACCGAAACAGGGATACTTGAATAACTCAAAAAGATGAAACAAATTAGGACAAATAATGTATTATTACTTCCGTGCCGAAGAAATAGTCCACATTGAGTTTTCAAATTTGTATTAAAAATAGTACAAAATTCAAAGCTCGATGTGGACTATTTTTTTTTTGGGGGACGGAGGTAGTATTATCTTTAGTAAATGTGAAAAACTTGGTTGTCTATTCTGAACGTCTACTTCTCCGGGTCTTTTCTCAAATCTTCATTCATCCAAGACGCTGATGATCGGGTTAAACATAAAGGATAATTGCAGAATGAGGACCTCAAAAACAGTACAATCCAAGAGATGAGAGGACGGCCGGCTGGAATGATTTCCGGATAACTACGTTTCGAGATAGTTTTATCCGGGAGGCATCACCAACCATAGGAAAACCTAACCAGAAACCGTCTAAAAGGTTTAGGGGAGAGAACAGGTAGTCTAAGAAGCTTGTGATAGTTACTAGAAGTGTATCAAAATCATCAAACTCACCAGTAAGGTAGACAAATTATACACAACAAAGCTTTCGGCGGGCTTAGATGTTAAATAGAAATAGTTTTAAGTACCAGAGAAACAAGATAAAAGATTGAATTGAGTGTACAAAGCAGACAGACACCCAAAATAACATGTCACCAAAATTCAAATCCAAGTTTGTACAGCACTAACATGTTTTGGACAAGTGTGACACCTTCTAGGCTTTTACTATTGTACAAGGAATCCTGTAAGTTTTCTTGACTATCCATCCCCAAGACACCAGAGAATCGCTATATTACTAGGCTCACCGTCACAAAATTTACAACTTCGGTAAGTATACCAAAGACAAGATGCGGCAGCAGGTATAACTTCTGACTAATCTAAATTGAAACGTACTGATATCTTATGTTGTTGCATTCATTCGCCTCTAGGCTGTCAGTCACAAATGAAAGGCTACCAACAGTCAAACTTCTGATAATAAACATTTCCAAGTCCCACCGGAATTCAAAACCTGTAAGGGCACATAATAAGCAAGTTTTTTTTCGAAAAGTAATAAGCAAGTTCAATTGCCAGAGATGTTGACAACTTTTTCGCCTGATAAGCATCAAAAAGTTAAGGAGCCTAAAACTTTGTAAATGAAATAATGTAAGTTGTGGACAAGCGAACTGAGACTTACAACTAAGATCCACTCCAAGATCTAAATTTGCATATTCCACGTCGGTCCTCGGTAAAGGAGTCCCGAATAGACTGTAACATGGAACGGACAGCAGGAATGAGGATAAGTGCTTCATCCAGCTCCTGAAAATTCAGAATACTCCCAAAATTTACTTCTTGCAAGTTATAAATCAAGAAAAGCCAAAATGAGCAGTGCTATTATACCACTTGAACCAGACGCTCTTCAATGTTGCCAGAATTTGCATCAGTGGGCATAAATATCTTCCTGTAAGCAGTTCTCAGGCTTCTTATCTGAATCATTGCAGCATTAGATAAACAATTAGAATACAGAAGTGAAAGACTCACTAAAAATAATGCATGCACCTAAAGCAAAACATCACATAAAGTCCAAGAAGGCAAAACAAAGGCGACATGCTAAGTTTTTATCACCATTAAACCCATGAGTCTCGGAAGTCTATAGCAAAACCTACTAACAAGACACGTAATCACAAGCTCAAAATTTACACATACAGAAGAAACGGCAAAAGTTGAAAATGATTCCTTTTCTTCCGAGGAGAAAGATTCATCAGGGACTTTACAGACTAGAAATTCACAATGGTATCGCCAATGTACAACTACCATTCCGTTCTTACCAGCATCGATACAATATTTGGAATTTTATATGTAAAACTGCTGCCTCGATTTGACTTGGGTTTACATTCAGAGTACTTATCATTTTAATAAGCCAAAAAAAGAGTTTCTAAGAAACATAATAAAAGAACTTGGAAAACACATTAAGGACTGTTCCACCCAAAAACCAACCTCTGCAGCCGAGAAACCACGACGTCGTAGACCTTCAACATTTAACCCGCGTAGCTCAGCTCTTTCTCCAGACACCATCATGTAATTTGGGACATCTTGTGATACCTTAAAACAGAAAACAGGTTGAGTATCAAGATTGAATTTTCTTAATCCAACAACAGATGATAATAGGAAGATCATGAAGTATTGATATAATAAATCAGAAATGAAGAAACTTACAACTGAACCTCCACCAACAAAGGAAAATGAACCAATACGACAAAATTGATGAACGACGATGGCTCCTGCAGTGTGTGCATAATCCTACATTTGAATACAAGGCGCACAGTTTAACTAAAAGGAGACCTATCAAAAATGTTACTGAAAGAAACGAGACAAAGGATTTCACTCACTTCCACCACAACATGACCTGCTAGAAGAGTATTATTTGCAAAAATATTGCTGTCGCCCACTTTGCAGTCGTGGGCTATATGACAAGACCCCATTATAAGATTGTTATCACCAATAACCTGATTACACATAGAAAACATGAATAGACTACGAAATTTCCATATTCGGTAAATAAAGCATTGAAGGTCTGATATCATACAGTTATTTCACTTGGCTTGGAAGATCGATGGATAGAAGTGTGCTCCCTAATGTCGTTGTTGGCACCTATCTCAAGGAAACACTCACTCCCTGGCTAGAAAAAATTGATACATGATTATTACAGTGGCTAATCTCAATAACATTTACATATATATCTTTAAAAGAAAGAAATGGTAAGGAGAACAGTGATAGCCTTCTCAGATAATGTTCTTATCTTTACCGTGTGGGACAAGTAAAAAATAAGAAGCAAGTTAATGAAATTACAGAGAGGTATCTAGCACAGATTCATTTCTCAGTTGGTCATGAGGGAACCAGCCAGTAGAAACCGTAGGAAATACTCCATGTCATTCTTACAGACAAATCAATAGAAATGCATAGACATTATAGAATGATGCCACACAAAAGACAGTATTATGCTTGACCATGACAATCAGAAACGAAGGAAGATAAAGCTCACCATCACTGTTAAAAGAGGCTGAAAATGTAACCAGATTTTCGAGATCCCATGCAATGTACAAAGGCAACAACAAGCATGCATGCCAACCAAAAAAAAAGTAAAACTTGGGGAAATGTTGCAATCTAAAGTACACATTGAAATCCTCACTACAGGTTCTAGCGCTTCAGAAAGCCCAAGTGGCTCCAGTCCCAACTGAGGTAATATAATCAGAACGTAATTTACTTTAAACATTACTTGGGGAATATTATCCACAGTTCTTGAAATCTCACCTTGTATTTCAAATCTTGGCATTTATTTCCAACCACAGCATGATGACCAATAGTATTATTGCATCCAATGATTGTATGACCAGGAAGATCATCACCAACCACAGCACCACTGCAAAATTAATAATGTAAAGGGCAGGAGCAAACATGAATGTCTAGGGGCTTAAACAAACAAAATATGAGTTAGTGTGGAGAGTTTCAACTCACACCATCAAGGTACAGTTATCCCCTAGTGTTGTATTTCCGAAGATATGGCTTCCAGGGTACAACTGACAAGCGTTTCCCAGCTTCACTGAAGGTCCAATTGTACAAAAGGGACCAATGGAAACACCCTAGAAAAAGAATACACATTTTCTTATCTCCAACCAGCTAAGCGAAAAAGCATCACAGCTACGCCATCACTATGAAGATTTCAATTTCATCAAGAACATTAACATAGATGAAAAAGAAAGGCACTATTTGGCAGATTATCCACCATCATCCCCCAAAAAAAAAACACACCAAAAATAAAATCCAACTTGCTCCCTTCTGATTGAAATAGTGATGGGAAATTGTTAACAACAATTTAGGCAGCTAAGCAATAAACAAAAGTATGAAGGAAAGATGATGTTCCTAACTTCCAAAGATTACTCTTTTTAGAGGTTTACAACATAATCCAGCAAATAATAAGCACAAAATCATTGAAAAAGCAAAAAGAAAGAAAAAAGGAGGAAAACCTGGCCCAAGGTGGCATTAGGATGAACAATTGCAGAGGGATGAATGAAAGTAGGACGCTCAAGTTGAGGTCTTTCTTCTATGCAAGTTGAATTATCTTCCACAGAAACATCTGCAAATTTCACAAAGACTAGCCAGTAAACGCATACTCTGGGCAGAGCATTGAAAAAGAATATTCAAAAGAAAGAAATTCGATCATACGAGGTAATGAAGAGAAAGGGAATCCCCGGAGAGTGATCCCTCTGATAAGAGACACAGAAACCGGCCGCCGGAGGGAGAGGATTGCAGGCATGCCTCCGGAGTCCGGCAGTCAGCAAAAAAAAAAGTTAAATCGATTGAACTCGGCGTTGGAGACCTTGGAATTTCACAGGTTCTAAAGCTAAGCAGGAAACAGGAAGAGGCAGCGCCTTTAGGGTGAAGTTTTTGCGCCTTTGGAATCAACCAACCAGAGGCGCATAGTTCAATCCCTACAATAACAGCGCTTTCCGGTGCCCAATAATTTACTGCAGATTAATAATATTTTGGGGGGAATGGCTACCGTTTTACTAGTTCAGATCAGTTTTATTCAGTATTTTTTGGTTCAGTGTTCGGGACTCTTATTTTGGGACGGAAAGTATACTTATTTTACATATCACAAGTAACTCTACAAGAAAAAAAAAAGTGTGAAATTATTCATTCTCTCGTCCTAAAATGATTGTCTTGTTTGATTACGAAATATAAAAAAGTAAAACTGAGAAATGCCAGTTGAGAACTTGTAATCATGGTCGATTGGAAGGTCCATTCAGTTAGCAACAAAAAAATCGGACTGTGTCTGATCAGTAACAAAAGAATATAGGATTAATGAAAAATCTAATTACAGAGAATCATAGGGTATATTAGGCCGTAGTTGTAGCCATATGGTTCCTGAAAACTTTCTGTACAACATTCTCTCTCGCGAAAATGGGAACGTAGGCTTCAGACATTTAACAACTCCTGGAAACCCTTCACTTGCCTTATCCTGGTTTTGCTGATCCTATTTAGCCATGTTATACTTACCCCGTCCCAAAATTATTGTTTGGTTTGGATTTTCATTTTTAATACAAAATGAACTGAAAATGAAAATCCAAACTGGACAATAATAATGAGACAGAGGGAGTATGTAATTTTGTCACTTTTAAACCAAACTTCAATTCACCTCGAAATCATATGTTGCAATTCAAGCATGCCAGGATGAAACGATATTCTGGAGACGATTTTTTGGTGAAAAGGTTTCAAGATTTAAGAGTTGAGATTGTTGCATACACTTAGCTGATCTAACTGTCGCCCTCCAGCATCCGAAGCACCTATAGAAACGGCAAACAAAAGGCAGTTAAAGTTTGTCCATAGATCTTAGGCTAATGAGATGGTACTTGTTAACACAGCTGGATCAAGTCTCTGATATTTGGAAACTCAATCAATTCATTCACACTGAATCAAGCCCTTATATAAAGTTTATTCATCCATCAAGATGAATGTAACAGTAAAGATACATACCTGAGACATCCGGGGCCTTAATAGTGGGTCTCGTTGGATGCACAGGAAGGCGCAGCGCAACATACATTCAACTTCTTGCTCTGGATAACCATTTGCCAGAACAGGATCGATCAGTTCTCGAATGGCACATTTCTCAAGCAACGGGCGTGCCTGTTTTCGCATCTCAAAAAACATGAGCAGGAAACACAATCATTCAGCAACTACAACGATTCTGATTGAATGACAAATATTACTCAATACCAGTTCTTCGAGGGAGTTTATGATGACTACATACCCACTCAGCTAAGTATTGTTCGCCCTTGGGCCGATTTATATCAACAGCCTTCCTTCCTGTGACCAGCTCTGTCAGCACCACACCAAAAGCGTATACATCCGCTTTCTCAGTGATATGTCCACTTTGAGCATATTCTGGAGATAAGTACCTGCATTCATCAAAACTCAGTTTTATACTGTATCTTAATGTCATACACATGTTTA
Source organism: Oldenlandia corymbosa var. corymbosa (assembly GCA_949775105.1). Lineage (NCBI taxonomy): Eukaryota > Viridiplantae > Streptophyta > Magnoliopsida > Gentianales > Rubiaceae > Oldenlandia > Oldenlandia corymbosa. The sequence goes on along the minus strand of OX459120.1, from coordinate 31,031,005 downwards.
AAATTGATATGCCTTTTTTGGACGTTGAATTATTTCATAATCATCAAGTACTTACCCAAATGTACCAATGACCCTTGTTTCGAAGCCCATATCTCCCACTTGCTGCCATCGCGCTAGTCCAAAGTCGCCAACCTAGTTTAAAACAAAGAAAATGGAAATAACACGTTAGAATCAGAACATAAGATTTATAAAAAGAATCCAGAGCTCAAGGTAGAAAACCGATGCTTAGCAAAAGTAACAGACCATCATCTAGCATGGATTTGCAGAATCATAATCTTCAGGGAAAGGTCAAATATCACAAGAAAGCAGATGAACGGGGATGACATGGAGAAATACTTACTAATGGCTCAAAATCATGTGTAAGAAGAATATTATTTGGCCGCATATCACGATGGATAATACAACCAACTCTGCACTCTTCGTGAAGGTATCTCAGCCCTCGTGCAGCTCCAACTGCAATTTTTCGACGCGCTGACCAGTCTAATGGATCACCCTTTTGTCCTGCAAGACAGGGTAATAGCATCAGAATACCAGTTTAAACATATGTTGCAATGTATTCCATGAAGTGTATTCTACCCATATCTTTTCTGTTAGAAGAGGAAAAAATTAGAAGTTTTTTGACGACCTGCTACAGACTAATTCATCTAGGCCTAAATAACTTTTTCACATAGCAAACTGAAGATATTAACTTGGAACACAATGGTGGAACTTAAGCAATTGTGAAGATAAAAAACAAGTAGATAAGGAATATTACTCTTCAAAAGCTATTTAGCAAATTTCCAGTATTGATTATGAACCTAAATAGCCCAAAGTTTGACAAGAGATATGATCCAAAAGTAGTATACCATATAGATGAGCATCCAAAGAACCATTGCATATAAATTCATAAACCAGCAATCGCTTTCCACCTTCCACACAAAATCCAATCAGCATTACAACATTTCTATGCTGTGCGCAGCTTAAGACCTCTACTTCTGAGCAAAATTCACGGTCACCCTGAGAACTTGCTGCTTTATGCTGCTTGATAGCTACTACCTGACCATCCATTAGGACTCCACGGTATACAGAACCATAACCTCCCTCAGCCAAGAAGTTAGCTTGTGAGAATCCATCGGTGGCATGTTCAAGCTCAGCGTAAGTAAACCATTTAGGAGGTGTTCCAAACACAGGTGCTTTGTGCTGACATACTGTACAAAGCGGAGGAGGGTCATGCGGCGATTTTGTGTCTAGCGAAACCACTTTTCTCAAATTTGTGCGCAAGTTATCCAGGAGGTGTTTTGGAACTTCTAGATCAGACACTCTATCAGATGCAGGAAATCTCCTATCAAGAGATTCATACACAGGATTCAGCATTCTGTTGTAACTGAGAGATTCTTTCCGGGCATATTTCCAGCACTCCTGTCCAGAACTAAGAAAATCCAGCTCCCATGGCTTAGAACCAACAAATGTTGAAGGGGTACTTAAAAGCTCACTATCTGTTTCAGAATCTGATTCTTCATGGTAATACTTAAACCGATCTTTGTTTGAATTCCAATCAATATCAGAGATAAGTTTTGGAGAGCTCCCAAGATCAAAGCTTGAAATTGAGGATGTCCGAGCATCAGTTACTGTAAATGAGGAGGAGTGCTCCGGACTACTCACCGGAGTCACATTTGGTACCTGAGTGACATTCCACCTATCAGAGCTTTTCTTGACCCCTATCGAATGGAGTTCAGATTGATCGAGGCTCCCATTCTCTGGCATAGGTGTTCCTATTAAATTCAGGCGAAGAACTTTTGGACCATGCTTCTTCATCACTACAAGATTACAGTCAAGCTCTTGCATGCAAGATTTGGCTTCTTTCTTGAGTCCTCTGTCAACAAAATGGAACAAAAAAACCGAGGGAAGATATTCAGAAACCAATGACTAACATAAACAAAATCGAAAAAACTGTGAAGCATAACAACATATTTAACCATCTGATCTTACTTATCTAATATAACCCAATGCGTCCGAGATTTCTTGGCTTCAGCAGCAATCATTCCTTGTTGAGACAAAGTTATAACTTTGACCTTCACATTAATCTGTGAAGTACATAAAGGATAATTCAACCATGTGTTCTAGAAGAGATTTACTAAAGAAAGAGCATATAATCAAACCAAAAAAGTACACATACTTTATCTGCATCATAAAAGCGATGGAGTTCCAGGATCATTTGGGTGCAGGAATCTGTAATATAATCCTTCTGATCCAAGTTTGTTCCTAGAAAAGAGCTCGCATTGCCAAAAGCAACAGCGCAATCACTATGAAACCTTGGAAATCCCCTCATCCATCTGGCTGAAAAATCAAACCATTCATATTATTCAACATTTACATCTCCACTAAAATGGTAAGAGAGCATTACACATTTACACTGGAAGATAATGAGCGAAGTCCTTTTTAAGCAGATGAAGATCAAGTAGCACAAGTATCAGTAATAGAGCATAAATGATGCAGGGCAAAGTAAAGTAACCATTTTGAAAGCCTAAAAATTTACTGAAGAAGCATCAAAGCTTACATGAACTGTGAGGAGAAATGACCACCAGAAGCTTAACACAATCCCCTGGTTGAGCCGCATGAGTGAGAGCCCAAGTTAAAGCATTTTTGGGGATATCTAAAGAAAAATTTACAGCAACAAGCACAACTCTCTCTGCTGCCCTCAACTCTGTCTTCCTCGCACTCTTTTGCCTGAGATTCATCACAAACTAGTACAAAAGGCTCAACCTTTACAGCAGAAATTCCATTCAGCACATCAAGTTCCTTGACCACATTAGTAATTCTTCGACCAAATCTTGTTTCTTCCACTAAACCATGCCAAAAACTCAAAACAGAAAAAGAAAAATATACACCTCCAAAAAAGGGTATGTTTCTTGCTCAAGATCACGCTATACAGTAACCCTCAACGGCATTCAGTTAGACATGAAGAATGTCTGGCCAAAGAAAGGATTTTTTTTTTTTCAAAAATCATTTCCAATAAATGATAAACAATCCCTCCCCAAAAAACCAGCTGTAATTCACTTCATCTAAGTTGTGAACCTGACATCTCAAATTTTTTCAGCAACTAAGTCAATAACTGAAAGTAGTAGGTTCGGTTCAGGCAGAGTTCATAAGGAAAACGTGAACCCAAAAGGACCAAACGTTAGTAGCAATAAAAGGGCTTCTTTTAGAGAAAGTGGCCAAATGTCAGCAAAGCTGCAGTTGCAGGGGCCAAGTTAAAGTTAATACAATTATCTATTTTTGGTGGGGTATAGAATTATAGCTGCTAAGATCCATTGTCTTAGTATAGGACCATAGGTTAGGAGCATCATCAATTGATCAAAAACAAACGAGAAGAAGGAAACAGCAGTAAAGGAAAGGGAAAGGTGACAATGATTATGGGACAAGGGTTGAAATAGAGGACATCATTTCAGCCCCACACTGCACAGGGCGACACAAATTAGTATGTCATTCATGGCAACTTTCTCTCATTCTAAATTTCTAATCAATCCAACAAAGGAAGAAACCTTTTTCTCTAGCTAGTTTGCTTTTTTCCTTTTTCCTTGATTGACTCAACTACTTATTGGACTCTTTTAATCCAACTTGACCCAATGTGAATTATGTAAGAAATGAAGCGTGATCAGAAGGGCTAGTACTACTTTTTTTATATATATACTCTTTTGGACTTATGCTAGTAGCTCTTTTTGGAAGTATGGATGAAGGTATATGCCTTGCATGATCACATAGAATTTAGCCAAAATCTGATTGATCACTCTAGTTTAGGAAATTATGGTCCCTAGACATAGTTTCAAATAATTTTAGCCGAAATGTTACTCTCTCTATGGCATATTAAAGATTCATATGTTTATTGTTTTAATGATTGATGGAGTGAAATATTTTAGTTTTGCTACTAAATGAAGGGGAAAAAAATTGTTTATCTTTTAAGGAAACAAAAGAGATGCACAATCAGCGGTTCCAAGTTGTTGCTGATAGCGATAAAAATCAACTGGATCATACCCAACCCAACCAAAAAGATTGTCCCAAATGTTGACAACAGCAACAAACTACTTACAGTTCCACTATTAAATTATTTGAGTACTTTCTTTATGTGTTACACCTTGCATATTCAATAAATTTCTCCACCAAAAGGAGGCCAACAATTTATTCAGTTCAAATTGGACGTGAACACACAAACAAAAAAAAAAATCGTTTTTAAACGTGAAATATTGCGAACAGAACATAAATCCTTTTCGTACTACTACATTTCACTTTTAAGAAGTCAACTGGTATTATAAAATGCATATACTGATAACGAAAATGTAGAAAATAGCTTTAGTCCAAAGGACCACAGCCATTTTTGCAGCTGGATTAGTTAGAACTCATTTGTGTTCCATCGCTATTGCACAAGCTGAAATCGTCAGAAGATTGCAAAATTAAAAAATTAAGATACCAACAAAATGCTAGATCTCAAAAACATGCCGTTCTGGTTTTAGGAAGAATATGGCCGACCCGGTTGATTGAATTGAAGAAGACAAGCAAATCAAATTGAAGAAGCCGGATGTTCCATTCCACCCGAAAAATTACAGGACATCATTGATCAATGGAAAGATTCCATTGGAACCCAGAAAGAAACATTCAGAATAGCACAGAACAAATCCCATTATTAGGCCATCACAAATTAACCAACGGAAAACCCTTTCTCATCATAAATTTACTGTTACAACAGAATCCATCCAATTTCCAAACATTAACTTTTTTTTTTTTTTCATATTTGCAGGGCCGTCGGTAACAGTAACTAATCCCCTTGCCAAAGTATTTAAAATTACTCTATGTCCATAGCGAGATTCAAACCCTCGATTTATGGTTAAAGGTAGAGGATTCCCTTCCACCCCACCTCAACCATTTTGGTTGAACAGGACATTTGTTTCATACGTATGGGAAGTAAATTCACTATTATTTGGGTTTGCTTGGGTTTGTAACCAACTAACACTTTAGACTTTGGTCCGCTTCTTAGTTGCATTTCTTCGTTTTACACCAATTACCAAGTTGATATGGATCAATTCTTCCTTGGGTTCCTTTTTGGGCTTTCGTTTTTTTTAAGGAAAAAAAAAACACAAAATTATAAATTCATAAAATTATTAACCAAAGGGTTATAGTAGAGTGGTAAGAATTCCTCCACATTTAACCATAGGTCGAGGGTTCGGCTCTCCCACCCATCGAGATGCCTTCCATGAGCGAGAGGAATTAGTCATTGTTGTCGACGGTGAACACCCTGCAATATGTAAAAATATAAAAAATAAAAAATAAATCATGAGATTATTACAAAGAAATACTCCATCCAATCTTAATGATAAAGGCACAAATTAGTAGTACTAAAATTAGTTCAAAGTTATACCTTACAATTAAAACTAGAGGTAATATGCATTTGAATTGTGGTACACTCCTCCGTACATTTGGAGAGACTTCTTAGACCTACTTAGAAACTTAATGCATAATACTATGTTAGTGTTAGGGATTTGATATTGTTTTTTATTATTTTTCTATTCTATTGTATTTGATTTGCTCTCGGTGAATACCCTATAAATACATAAACAAAAGTAAAATAAAGATAAGGAAGTTACAATAGTCATTGTAGTGTCTAAATGTCTAATTTGATCTTTTACATACTAATTTAATTATTCTAATATAATTTTCTCAAACAACAAAGGAATTTTGTCTTTTTCCTTTCCTCTCGGCGCATGTTAACAACCTCATGCTAATGTACGCCCGCCATGGCAAGGGCGAAGAACAAGACCAAAAAACAACCTAAAGATACAGAAATTGAGAGCGAGAAGACGACTGGAATGGGTTCACCGAAGGAATTGACGAAAGCTGCTGGGAAACAAGTAGATCTGGGAGTAAGGGCAATATCATCTGGTCAACAGAAGGAGATGAGCAATCAGATGCAATTGAATCAAAAGGTGGATGAAGTTAAGGAGCATCACTTGCAACAAACCCTGAGTGAGATCTTGTGGGTATCAACGTCAAGAAAGCTTGTCTGGTCAACGGAGACGAAGGAGAAGACAGAAGCCAGTGTATGGGATACTTTTGATGTGAAGAAACTCAGGAAAAGTGGTCTTTCGATTCCATTTGTACAACCTGTAGAGCAGGATGGCAAACTGGTGGCACTGGTTCAGAAGCCGGAGATTTCGCCGGAGTTAGAATACTGAGAGAATTCAGTCATAAGCTTTGTACTGGGCGCGAACCCTCCATTCAAGGTGATGGAGAATTACTACAGGAAGCTTTGGAAGCATTTGGGGGTTGACAAGGTATTACTTACTTCTTCTGGTTTATTCCTTATTCGATTCAATAGTAAGGAGGCTAAGTAGAAAGTACTGGCTGAACCAATAAATTTTTGGGTACCAACCCAGTTATTGTAAAATCTTGGAATGCTGGGAAAGGTATGAACTATAAGGAAGTGAAGCATGTCCCAGTATGGATTCAGTTACCGGGACTTGACCTGAAATACTAGAATCCGACAACACTTGGAAGGATTGCTAGTACTCTAGGTCAACCAATCGCAACTGATGAATGCACTGCTTCTAAGGATAGAGCTGCTTACGCAAGGATCCTAGTATATGTGAAAATCAGAGACTTGCCCCCATTAATAGCTCACTTTGTGAATGAGGAAGGGAAAATTGTTGAACAGCTGGTGTACTACGAATGGAGGCCAACTCAGTACAATTGTTACTAAAATTTTGATTATGGGCAGGAGCATTGCAGGAAGAAACCAATTGATGTAGCTCAACCTCAGGAAACAAAGGCAACCAAGCAGATAAATGCTACTTCAGTAATGGAATGGAGAAGAGTTGGTAAGGCTGGGAAGATTTCAGAGGATAAAGCTGAAAAACAGATCCATGGGAAAGAAGTATTAGTCATTCATGATGAAAAGGAGAATCAACAAGCAAAGGAGAGGAAAGGAGTGAACTGAAAGGGAATGATAGCCCTACCCACTGTATTATGTTGACAAATGGCTATAGTTTGTTAACAAGGCTAAACGATGGAAACCACAGGAATGCATTGGATGCAGTGGAAGTGGCTGATGGAAGACTGGAAGTGAATATGGCCAAAGCCAGGGTGGACACTCCAATAGATCCAGGTATTCATGATTAGTGCCTTATATTGGAATATTAGGAGTTTAAACCACCCTGTCAAGCAAAAAGAATTACATAGAATTACTACTGCATATAATACTAGCTTTATATGTGTGGTAGAGATAAAGATGAATAGTATAAAGATAAATGAAATGGTTAGCAGACTTTGGCAAGGTTTTATGTATGATACAAAGTGTGTTGGCCAGGAAAAAGGTCGAATATCTATGCTATGGAATCCTTTGATTTTGAAAATAGATGTTATCATTAAGAATAGATAGTTTATACAGCGCAGGGTAGAGATAAGGAATAGTAATTATATTTTTTACTGTACTTGTCTATGGCTCTAATTCGAAAGAGGAAAGAGCTGCATTAAGGGAAGATTTGATTAGTATTTTGGGTGGTATTAATGAAGCATGGTTGATGGTGGGTGATTACAACAGTGTCTTAAACTTTGATGAGAGGGTTGGTGGCAATAGAGTTGACTTATCTGAAATCATAGATTTTTGAAGATGTATTGAGGAGTGCCAATTGTATGATCTGAAACTTCAAGGTCTAAAGTATAACTGAACAAATAAACAGATAGGCAATACGAGGATATACTCAAAGATAGATCGACTATGGCGAATGAAGAATGGATTATGAAGTGGCCTTTATCAACAGCAACAGTTATGGTGGAAGGGGTCTCTGATCATACCCCTATTCTTGTAAGATTGGATGGAGGTATGTCACAGAAACCTAAACCTTTTAAATACTTCAATATGTAGAGTGAAGATGAACAGTTCTTAGAGGCATGAACCTACCAGTGAAGATGAAGATGAACAGTTCTTCAATATGTACTATGATGTTTCAGATAGTTACTAAACTTAAGAGGTTGAAGATTGGCCTGAAAGAACTTAACAGAGTAAAGTTCTCTAAGTTTCAACAGAGAGTCCTGCAAACAAGAGACCACCTACAACAAGTTCAGATCAAACTCCATGCTAGACCTGATGATCTAGAGCTGCAAGTAGAGGAGAAAGAAGTGTATAAAGAAATGATGAAAGTAGCTAAAGCAGAAGAGAGCTTTATGCAGCAAAAAGCTAAAGAAATGCGATTCAACTGGGAGATTCCAACTCTGAATTTTTCCATGCAAGGATGAAAGCAAGGCACATGAAAAGCAGAATATGCTCTATAGTCCCTGATGATGGAACAAAAGAGGATGATTGGAATCTAGTGAGTTAGCACTTCATTGAGTTCTTCAAGGAGCAGCTAAAGACGAGGAAAGAAAGGCAATAGCCTCAACCAGATGTATTCAGATATGGCTCTGTGTTAACATGGCAACAACAAGTCTGGCGGTTTCGTGAAGTTACCCCAATGGAGATCAAAAAGGCAATGTGGGAGATTGATAAGAGGAAGAGCCCTGGACCAGATGGATTCGGAAGTGGGTTCTTTATAGATGCCTGGGTTGTAGTACAGGGGGATATCATTAGGGCTGTGATGGAATTTTTTGAAAAAAGACGAATGCTGAAGCAGATGAACTCTACGATGATAGCTCTTATACTGAAAACTGACTTACCACAAAATGCATCGGAATATAGACCCATTGCTTGTTGCAATGTGGTCTATAAGTGCATTCAAAGGTGTTGTGCAACAGACTTAGATAGATCTTGGAGAATCTAGTTGACACTAATCAAAGTGCATTTGTTAGCAATCGATTAATATTACACAATGTACTTTTGACTCGGGAGTTGATTAGATTCTATGGAAGGAGGAATATCAGTGGACGATGCTTGCTAAAAATCAATCTCAAGAAAACGTACGACTAGGTGGCCTGGGGTTTTGTTGAAGAAATGTTGACTGGTTATGGCTTCCCGGACTCGTTTTCTCAAAAGATTATGGAACGTGTTAATACCACTTTATTCTCACTGAACCTTCATGTAGAATTATGTGGCTTTTTCAAAGGAGAGAAGGGACTTAGACAAGGATACCCAATTTCCCCTTTATTATTTGTTCTCATCATGGAGTACCGTATGAAACTGACCAACATTTGCTTTGCAGATGATCTAATGATCTTCTGCAAAGCAGACATATATAACCCCTTCAGGAAGATAATGGAGGTGCTCAAGAAATTCGCTGTTACGACAGGTATGGCTGCTAACCCTGCCAAGTCAGAAATTTACTTTGGGGGTGTGGAAGAGGATCTGGAAAAGCAAATATGTGATGTAACTGGTTTTAGAAAGGGAAAATTCCCCATGAAGTATCTAGGGGTGCCTTTATCTCATAGGAAATGGTCCCAAGTGGACTTTGAGCTTTTGGTGTAGAAAATAACTGCCAGAATTAAATGTTGGAGTTCACGCCATCTCAGCTATGCTGGCCGGTTACCAATGGTGAACTCAGTTTTGATGGTGATGTAAAATTATTGGGCTGCTGCTTTCATTCTGCCACAGTCTGTTATACAGCAGGTTAATAGAATCTGTCAAGATTTCCTTTGGAGAATCAAGGAGAGTGGGAATTATCATGCACTAGTTAGTTGGGATCAAGAGTGCAGGGAAAAGAGTGAAGGGGCTTTGAATATAAAAGATGCACAGTGTTGGAATAAAGCAGCTCTGGTAAAACAAGTACGACACATTGCTTGTAAAAAAGACCAACTTGTGAATCAAATGGATTCATGAGAATTATATAAAGTATAGAGATTTTTGGCAGCTGGAACCTCAAACAACTTCAAGCTGGCATTGGAAGAGGTTGTTGCAACTGAAGGAGAAGGTAAAGGCCGAGTTTGTTGATTTAAAATGGCAGCATACAACATCTTGTCAATATACTATATCATCAGGATACAACTGGTTGATGGGTAATCATGAGAAGTTAGTAGAAGCACCAATTGTTTGGTCTAGGTATAGTGTGCCTAGTCATGTGTTCATTATGTGGCTTCTGATAAAAAACAGGATGTAAACTAAAGATAGAATGATCAGAATGGGTTTCAAGATTGCTGATCAGATGTGTATGCTGTGCAAGTGCAATCAGAAAACACCTGATCACCTATTCTTTGCCTGCCCATTCTCAGGTGAGATATTAATGGAATTGGTTAAATGGATGGAGGTGTATGGAATTCCAGTGGAGAAAAGAAAATGGAACAAAACGATCTTGGTCATTTGGAAGAAATCAAGACTAAAGAGGAATGTTCTCTTCTATGTAATCGCAGCAGCTATCTACCATCTCTGGGAGGAGAGAAACAACAGGATTTTTAGAGGCCAAATGCGGAGTGTTGAGCAGATAATAAAGACCATCAAATAGGAGGCTAAATGGAGAATTGAGTATTGTTTAAAAGGCAAAAAGACAGATGCAGAGATATCGATTTTGAATAGATTATTTTGATTCTTACTTTTCTTGTGTACAAGAAAGAGACTTAGATGTAATAGTTGAACTTTTGGTTGTAAATATGAACTCCATTGCAAAAGGCACTATAATATACTAGATGTTAAACCCGCACGATATGCGGGATTTATACATATACATTTATTAAAATATATTTTTAAATTTTAAATGTGATTAATACAAATAAAGTAACTGGTTTGTAATAATAAATATATCATTAAAATTAAATTAGATCGTGATAAATAAAATTGTTATATATACTTTGAAATGACAACATTTTATAAATTGTATGCCAAAAATGTAATTAAATAGTGGAATGTGTATAAGGATTATATACAAATAAAAGTAAAAAAGACCACCAAAATAATAAATCAGATGTTACATGTCATATAAATCAAAGCAATTTATGTCTATACGGTTAAAAATGCATGTTAATCAAGATTACAAACAATTGGAGAAAGAGACACCTTACATGTTAAATAAAACATGATCGGAGTGAGGTCGTTGCCGCAAAGATGTTTTGTAAAGTATATAAGATGCTTCGCTTCAGTGTTTCACCGGTTGTCATTGTACATGTTAGAGTTAGACCGAAGTGGATATTTATAGTGAATGTCTGAATGAGATATCATAACCAGTAACTAAAGTAAAATTCATAACTATAGAATAAAGACGATAACGTCATGTTGATTAAGGGATAAGATTGGTGGGGAAATGACTTCCATTACATTAATGTTGATTAGTCTTTTTCAATTAAATTTGATTAGTTTTTAATCACTAAAGAATTTCCACTTTCCCGCACGTTGAACTTAGGTTTTAAATCAATCAAGTAGTGATTTTAGGGATTATTTTGTAGAGGAATTTTTTTTTATTCGAATTGGCTGGGATAAAAAATCTCGGTAAATTAATGTTGAAAATAATAAATGCCTTATCCTTTTGAACTTATAATTTAAATCAATCGATTAATACTAATTGAGGATTATTTTTGGGAGGGATTATTTTTTAGAGGGAATAATTTTGGTGCATTAGTGTTCATTAATCCCGTCCATTAAATTTCATTAATTTTTATTTTCCTATTTTAAACTATAGTTTTAAATGCTATTTGATAAAACTTTATTTACATAAAATTTGAAGGACTATTAGTATAATTGTTGTAAATATTTTTTGACTCAACAATTTGAAAAATGACACATAAGATTTTATCCTATGTGGCACATTTAGAATTCTTTTTTGTTTTCTCTCTCTGGTTTCTCTCTTAGTATAATACTATTGATATATATATATATATATAATTTTCTCAGGTTCTACTAATTTTAATGTTTGTGAGAGATGCCATTATGGCAAATCTATGAGGAACCAGTATCATTAAAAAGGTGATAAGTAAAAGTCCATGAAATTACGTTAATATAATTTTCGTGTAAGCAACGACGCCGTACCCTGCTTGCAGACTACACAGATAGGCATGGGTATAAAAGTAATTCACATGATTTCCAAAAAAGTAAAGAAGAAAAAGGAAGTCAATTAATACCCACACTCTCACTCCCACTAGGCTCCAGCGCGCTTTATGAACAGTTGCCAGAGCAGCAAGTAACGGCCAAATTCTTCTTCCTCTTTGCCTCTTTGGGGGAAGAAAGAAACACCTGAGGAACCAACGCTGATGAGGCGGCTGAGAAGACGACGGCTATGACCTCCGCCATTGTTTACCCCTCAATCAGGCTCAAGAGGGAGGAATGTAGGCGTACCAAACATGACTCTGCTTTCTCCCCCTGGAAGGTCTCCATTTTTACTCTCTTCTCTCTCTCTTTTTTTTTTTCTTTATTAACTGTTCTTGAAATTCGATGTTCTTGGATTTTCGATTTGTGCCATGTATCTTGGAATGATAAAGATTCATGCTTTTTGCTAAAAGAAACTGAACCCACTATTTCTTTATCTTGATTTTTGTAGTTGGAATTCCCCATTTCTCCGAAATCATTGTTTGCTGGGCTTACTAAAGACTTGGAAAAAGTGTATGCTTTGCTGTTCATGTAGTGATTCTCGATAACTACTGAATGAAATGTTAGGAAAAAAGGGTATGTTCGGTTAATGGTAGCGAGCTACGATTACTTTGAAATCGCACAGTAGAATTTGTGATCTGCAGCTGAAAGAGAATCAGTTTTGGATCTGGGATATGCAGATGCTTTTAGTCTGGGCCATTTGAGCTTTTGTTGTTTGCAGACTTATGTAAACTTTGTGTTTATGCTTTTAGGTTCTCATTGGTCCTTCTGATTGGGAGGACTATGCCATGGGGAAGGAGGGAGCTGAGAGATATAGGACTCAGAACCTTCCTAATTGCACTTCTTGTACTGGAGTTTATGAGCTTGGGGTAACTTTTAGGCGACGTGGAACTGGAAGAGATTCCGGCAAAATTGATCCCGACTTTGTCATACCTGTTTACCTCGGAAAAGCAGACAATGTCAGGAACAGAATGCAGCAATATGGCCGCGAAGGAGCTCATTTGGAGATTGGCACTTCAAATGGTAGATTCAATGACTCCTGTGAGATTTTGGTGCAAAAGGGGCCTGGAGTGTTTAAGGAGATATTCTCGAAAGGCTTTTCTATTGTTTACAGATGGGCTCCTGTAAGTGTTTCACTTCTGTTTTTGTGTCAATCTTTAATATGTTGCTCCATTCTTTTGTTTCTAGTGTTTAGCAGTAACCAAGAATGGCATCGGATAAGGTCATTTTTGTTTTCATTCATCGTTTCAGAAAAAAACTGGAGGTGCCTAGATTCTGTGTTCTTGCAATAATATAGATTAACCTTTGTTCGAATTCTATCAAGTTTTCTTCAGCTTAGAAAAGCTTTCCAATCTTAACCGCTAGTTATAGCTGTAGATATATTGTCAGCACCTATTATATTCTTTCGTTGCTCAGTAAGCTGTGATTAGAAACTAGGATAATACCAGGGAGTCTACGTTGACATCTCAAATCACGAAATCTAGAATTTGAGCTTTCTTCTTTTTTTTTTTTTTTTAATATAGAATTTGAGCATATCAGTGGATACATTTATCCATAGGTTCCATACTTCCATCTGCCATGATAAGCTGGAGCTTTCATTTATTCAGAATTTTTCGTTTCACCTTGCATTTTATCTACCTTGGCAGATGGAAAATATACGGGATGCTGAGAAAACAGAATCCGACCTTCTTGAAAAATTTGATTATGCATGGAACAAAGGCAGTAATGGTAATCGCCGGCGCAATGACATCCTAAAAAAACTTGGACGAATATCAAAACCTTATTCTTTTCTTACAAAGCTACAGATAATGCCTCAACAGAAGAAGGGAATCAAAATCAAAGTTTCCAAACAACCTTCTTTGCACAATGGTTTGGACTTCTATTCCAACTTGGAAACAAATGGTTTCCTTCATCGAATTTTCAAATTTGGGAGATCACAGCCAAGATTAGTTGTCAGACCAGGTCTCGATGATGATTGCTCTGGCATCTGTGGTGTTGCATTAGGTCATGGAGTCATCTGTAAAAGGCCACCAACTGAAGGGAATAAGAGGTGTATAGAGCATAAAGGGATGAAAGTAAATGGTTTTACTTCTAGAGACAAGGATTCCAATCCTGTTTGTGGATTTCTATTGGATGATGGTTCTAGCTGTACAAGCAAACCACTCCATGGAAACAAAAGGTGCCTGGAACATAAAGGAAGGAAGATTCGCAGCTCTGTTAATCGTCAACAAATGAAAGATAAGAAAGTAGATCATGTACATTCCCCAGTTTATGTATCCCCTCCAAGTGAAGTAGTGAAACATTGCATTGAAAATGGTGACAGTAGAATTGAATGTGGAGTGGAGCTAGGCGGCGGGACTTACTGCACAAGACAACCTCCCAGAGGGAGAAAGAGATGTGAGGAGCACACGGGAATGAGGATCAAAAGGATCATTTCTACATCCTCTCCCTCTTCAGTTGAAAGAAATACTAGTAGAAAAGAGGGTCCAAATGGTCTGTTATTTATTCCAGCAGCTTTTATCGAAGGAAGTTCTCCTACTTGCGGGGCAGCATTACAGAATGGTTCATTCTGTAGCAGGAAAACAACGAAAGGAAACAAAAGATGCTGGCAACACTACGGCATGAAGGTCAATTCATGTCCTAGGATTAGCCCTAATGAGTTTATTTATGGTCAATCTTCTTCGCAAGCCTCGATCGACACCGGGTATGAGAAATGTTCATCAACTTGTGGAGCACCCACGCGCAACGGTTCGCATTGCAGAAGGAAAGTGAGTGGAGGTAGATGTTGGCAACATGGAGGCTATAGCAAGCTTAGGAAATGATACCAAAGGCAGGAAAAATTTTTGTTGACAGTGAGATTGCAACTTGTTCAGTTAACAATTATCTATTTATTTCTTTGATTGGTTCCATTCCATAACAATCATCTTCAAAATCAAGAATGAAGAATGCCTGGTGGAGCAATTTGAAAAAAGAAATTGTTGATGACAAGAACCCCCAGAATTGCAGTGCATTTACTATATTGGAGAATCTGCCAATGCCACCCTTTCACAAAATCCACCAATGGAGCATATGGATGACTTTATGAAAAAAAAAATATCCATAGATTAGGACAAATGGCAGACTGTATTCTGTCGGAAACCCATTCGATTCTCCTCAAAAAAACCGAATCCACACAATATTACTATCATAATTCAGTGAGCAGCTGCTTGTTTTTTTGTTTTCTTCGCCCGACAGATGACACGCGTAGAAGACAATCACAAACAGTATCAATTAGTCCAAAATAATCCCCACTTTTCTCCCGACAATCACCCAACAAAAGTCACTCACTCCATATACTTTAAATACCCCCAGTGGAGAAAGAGTACTTAGGCAGAGTAAGAGAAAATTGAGGAGCTGTAATGCCCGGGGAAGAATTACGCGCCGCCGCCACGTCGTCACCGCAATTACAGCCTCCGCCGTCCCCGATGGACGCCGCTGAAGACGGCGGCGACGAAGAAGCCCAGGTGTGGGATCAGATTAAGGCGGAGGCTAAGCGCGATGCAGAAGCGGAGCCGGCGCTAGCCAGTTATCTGTACTCCACGATTCTCGCTCACCCTTCTCTGGAGCGTTCTCTGTCGTTTCATTTGGGGAATAAGCTGTGTTCTTCGACGCTGCTTTCCACCCTGCTTTATGACCTCTTCCTTGATACTTTCTCCAATGACCCTAGCCTCCGTTCGGCCGCCGTCGCCGATCTCATTGCTGCCCGGGTTCGGGACCCGGCTTGCGTGTCGTTTTCCCACTGTCTTCTTAATTATAAAGGCTTCCTCGCTTGCCAGGTGATTCCTACTTCTTCGATGGTGTCGAAAATTTTCAGCTTACTTTCGTGTTAAAGATTGAGTCTTGGAATCATCGTCTTTTCTTTCTTTTTTTTTTTTTTTTCCCTCCATGAATTGGTGAATTGTACACTTGCTGTTCTTATTTTTACCGGACATTGTTGGAAATTTCGGTGTCATTTTCTATAAGGGATTAACTTTTAAGGACAAGTTTCAATGTTGCTTTGGTCTGACAAGTTTGGATAACGTGATGTGATTCTTAGGTTCATATTTTATATTAAATAGGAAGAAAATGGAAAGAGAAACTTATGGGAAAAAAAAATCCAATTTTGCAGAAATGAGTACCTGAAATTTGATTACCAGAAGTTGGCTTGTATCATGGTTGTAGTAGTGATGGAGGGGTTTACCTTTTCAAATCCTTTGTTCAATCCATGTAGGGGAAAGTAAAAATAGGCGCTAATTACGCACATACATTGCTCATAATTTGAGATTTAATGAATTTGAAACAGCAGTTCAAGCTTTGCGACTGTGGAATTTGTCTTAACGTAAATTCTATAACGAAATGATGTGTGTTGAGTTCCTGGAATAAGCTTGTGGATGAAATTATATTAATATTGATAGATGTAAGAATTTAGGCACAAGGGTTTTAGACCAGGATCAGCTTTTTAAAAATTCCTAGTTTTGAGAATTGGGCTGTCTAAGATCAACTATACTTGAAAAGTCCTTCATTAGCTTGGCTCCTTTTTACGTGCTCTTGTCTTAAGCTCCTGCTCTTGTCTTAATTCCGTTTGCATCATTAACAACATCATGTAAATTTTCCGGCTCATGATGCTGAAACCTCTCTTCCTTATCCAACTTCTCCAGTATAGAGAATGTGGAATTGACTTTATGTGATATTTTCTTCTAGCTTACAGCATATTCTGTGAGTCTTAAGATTCTTGATGGAGTTATATTTTTTGCTCCTCATCATCAAGTATTTAGCATTTGAGGCTTCTCTGGTTCCTTTGGTTATGAAGATGACTATCATCTCAGCTTTCTGTACTGTAAAATGCATGCTCAAAAGACCTTCTAAAGATTAAGTGCCATTGTACGAGATTTGTGCCCTCTTACTCTTTCTCTGCCACAAGGTTACTCTTGAGTCTTAGCAATTGTTACCCCCTGATGTTTTGGTTGCTGCTCCTGTAGAATCGTAAGACCTCTTTAATACCATGAGGATGTGGACTCTCAGCAAGTGCTCTAGTCTTTGGCTGATAACGAAACTTAGATCTAGGTGGAATAAAGGTGTGGATCTAAAAACTTCTTAAATGAGTCTAAGAAAGGTAAGCGACACCTTGGCATTCGTATGGACAAGGTGAGGAGTCTCTCTTAGTTCTTGTGACGACACTCTGGACTTCATTCCTTACGCTTTCGTACTTCCATCTCAATCATCTTTCCAATAAACTGACACTCAGGACTTCACCTCAACGTTTTCGTGTGTGTGTGTGTGTGTGTATGTGTGTTCTTTTTTTTTTTTTTTTTTTTTGGCTTTAGAGTTTCTATTTCACAAATAACATTAGCTTATGAATAAAATTAACCTTCTTGGTTAAGTTGGATTGTGATTGATCTGTATTGGAGTACATGGATTCTGAAATTGGTATTTACTGGAAATTATGTTCTGAAACTCAGATTAAATTCTTCGCTCTTAATCTTCTCTTCCTACTTCATCTGAATTCTGCTGTTCATATTTACCTTCCTGGTGTTGAAGCATCCTTTTTTTGACCTTTTTTTGAAACTTGAATTTGTATACCCCCAAATATTTCAGGCCCATAGAGTAGCCCACAAGCTCTGGAGTCAATCTAGAAGGGCACTTGCCCTGGCTCTCCAATCTCGAGTTGCTGATGTATTTGCAGTCGACATTCACCCTGCAGCTAAAATCGGCAAAGCTGTCCTCTTTGACCATGCAACTGGAGTGGTGGTTGGCGAAACTGCAGTGATTGGAAACAACGTATCGATCCTCCACCACGTAACTCTTGGTGGCACAGGAAAGTTTGGTGGCGATCGACACCCAAAAATTGGTGACGGGGTTCTGATTGGTGCTGGGGCAACTATACTAGGCAACGTAAAGATAGGAGAGGGTGCCAAGATTGGTGCTGGATCAGTAGTCTTGATAGATGTTCCTCCAAAGACGACAGCGGTTGGAAACCCTGCTAGGTTGGTGGGAGGAAAGAATAAGCCCAGACAGCACGATGAAGTGCCTGGAGAATCCATGGATCATACATCTTTTATCACCGAATGGTCTGATTATGTGATATGACCTCCTTCTATAACATAACCTGGAATCCTTCTATAAACGAAGTCTTCTGTATTGTACAAGATTGCCATATGTCTAAAAAGTAGGGAGCTTCCGAGAGATGCATTATTATATTCTAAAAATCAATGTATCATTTTTGCTCTCTTCATTGAAGCTGAAACTGAATATGCCAATTTTGATGAGCGTAACAGTTAAAACCTTGGATGTGGAACTTGTCACTTGCTAGGAGAAAATCGTTTGTTCTGTATTACATTATAAGATGACTTACGGAAACACTTGAGCCTTAAATCCTGGTCCTATTTTGGAACAAAGTGAAGTTATGGTAAGCGGTAACAATCCAATCATGTGGAGTCTAGTTGGTAAATGGATCATATGTGGCCGATTACCAACTAGCAACGAAGAAATAATAGTTACTCTTTCTGCTTCAAAAAAATAGTCGAGTTTCGAAATTTGTACTCTTCACTACACGCTGCAACGACGCCGTTGAGTAGATATTTTCTGGATACGCTCTTAAACAGTGGCATTTCCGTCGAATTCCTTCGTTTCAACTCTTCTCCCTCACCAATGGCTTCAATGTCTTCTATCCACACAGCAGGCAACTCCATTTTCTCTTCTACCAACTTTAAGTTTTCCTTTCCATCTCCCTTCTCTCATTTTCCTGTAAAGGTTTCTTCATCCAGAATCTCACCATCAAAACTTATCTTCTGTTTCAGTGCTCCAAGTTACAGTACGAGACCCAGACCCCGTCAGAACGCAGCTTCCATACCATCCCAACACAACAAGAACAATTACAGAAAATCCACTCTTGATTCAAAGGGCGCCAAACCATTACCTGAAAACCCAGAAACAATTCCACCACCAAACGTTGATTTGGTGTCTCTGTGTCAGGAAGGCAAAATTAAAGAAGCAATTGAATGCATTTCGCAAGGTGCCGAGGCTAGTTATTATGTGTTTGAATCTTTGCTCAGTTCGTGTTGCAGTGCTGAATCAGCTGAGCTGGGGAAGAATGTGCATGAGCTTATTATGAAGTCGCCATTTAGTAGGAATGTTGAGCTGAACATTAGATTGGTGGAGATGTATGTCAAGTGTGGGAACATGAAGAGTGCCCGTAAAGTGTTTGATAGGTTGCGTGACAGGAAACTGGAGTTATGGCATTTGATGATTGATGGTTATGGGAAAAATGGGGAGGGGAAGAATGGGCTGCTTTTGTTTGAAAATATGAGGAAAGCAGGGATTCTGAAACCGAATGGAGAGACATTTTTGGCAGTTTTATCAGCCTGTGCTAGTGAAGGGGCCGTGAAGCGAGGGTTTTTGTACTTGGAGATGATGAGAGATGAATGTGGAATCATGCCAGGGATGGAGCATTATCTGGGAGTCATTGAAGTTCTGGGTCAAGCCGGCCATTTAAATGAAGCTTTGGAGTACATTGAGGATCTGCCAATGGAGCCTACAGTTGAAGTTTGGGAGGCAATGTTGCGCCTTGCCCGAATACACGGAGATTTGGAGCATGAGGATCATGCTGAGGAGATGTTGATGAAGTTTGATCCCAGTAAAGCTCCAGCTGGTAAACTTCCTACACCATTGCCCAAGAGGAATTATGAGTTCAATATGCTTGACGGGAAGGACAGAGCCATTGAAATAAGATGCATAGATCCTTACAAAGAAGGTGGAAATGATAAATTCAGAGGCCTAAATGGGCAGATGAGGGATGCCGGGTACGTTCCTGATACAAGGTATGTACTTCATGACATTGATGAGGAGGCTAAGGAACAGGCTTTGATGTATCATAGTGAACGTTTAGCTATTGCATATGGTTTGATTAGTACTCCAGCACGAACAACCCTTAGGATCATTAAGAATCTCAGAATATGTGGAGATTGTCATAATGCTATAAAGATCATGTCTAAAGTTGTTGGCAGGGAATTGATTGTTAGGGATAATAAAAGGTTTCATCATTTCAGAGATGGCGTATGTTCTTGTCGGGATTATTGGTAATTACATAATCTTTAGCTGCTGGAGCCACAGATTCTTTGTATTAGCTAGTACAATTCTCAAAACTGTATAGAATTGTTAAAAGGAAAAGAATAGTAGATTATGTAATAGAACTATGGGTTAAATAATGTTGCACTCTTGTATAAACTGGTTGTCTCCTCATATCCAAATACAAAGAGGAACAACCTTCAAGAATATGGGACCGAATCCCATTAGGGCCTTATCTCTAGAGTATATGATTTCAATCTTTACAAGAATAGGAATCAACATTGTGAATACGAAACTGGACCATTCCTCTTTATTCCAATGTCCCAAATAGTCGGTTGATCAATCTAGTGCTGGCCATTGTGGTTGAGTCCTTCCATTCATCAACATTCTTTCTCCTTTGATTTTCAGATTATTATGACCGAAAAATGCCTATATTACAGTTGAATATGATACAGTCAAGTGTTAAATGATGACGGTTGTCTGTTTCTTCTGTTGGTTGAGACTTCTATTACCGATTCGTCTCTTGATGGAACTCTCAGATATGATTTCATGACATCGTATACAGTGAATCCAATAGCAACAGATGGTACAACCTGAAATGTGAGTATGTTCAGGAAATCTGATCTGTAATTGACAGAATGATCCAAAACAATTTAGCGAAGACCGATGCAGGCTTACCTTCAAGTAGTTCAGGCTAAGGCCGGAAAATAAGTGCTTCCATCCATTGTTTTGCACAATCATAACAAGGGTCTCTATGGTCCCTTTCATATCGGCACTGTTAGATGCCGAAAGTCGCTGGACCTGCCATGTTTTAATTACCACTTCTTTTAGAAATTAGAACATGTATAGATGGGAGTTCAATTCGGAAACTTTGAGGAGCTTACCTGCATTTGTCTCCTGACAACATCAAGAGGATAAGTGAATGTTTGACCAAGTAAACCTGCAACTGATCCACACGCAAGTTTTATAGTAATATCCTTCTTGTGGTCTTCAGGAACACGCCTTTTCATTTCCTCATAGAAGTAGAACTTCAGTCCAGCATAAGGGAAAATTCCATACAAAGATGGAGCTGAAATGATAGAATAAATGTCAAATAAGAGAGTTGAGGAAACAAAACATGGAACTATTAGGAAATTTTATATATAAATATAAATATATATATATACATATTTATTTTGGGGTAAATAACTAATAGGAAATTTGGGAAAGCTTAACATACCAACTCCACGATAAAGGCCTCTGGTTCCAGCCTCCCTGTAAGTCTTGGAGAAGCAATCCACGATTCCTTTATAAACTTGTTCGCTAGGAAGATGGCCTTTAACCTACAGTAAGGTAATCCAATAACTTCTGTTAACCAGATTCAAGTCTGATGAAGTTCAGAAGAGATATAATTCTTTCTCCTACCTGGTAAGCCAACTTCGTCCTAACTAAATCAAGTGGATAAGTGAAAAGGACGGCAGTTGCACCAGCAAAGGATCCTGCTACCAGATCAAGAACAGGGCCTGTCCCAAAGCCAGGTATCGAAAGGTTTATCAGTCGCCGGTATTCTTCATAGGCCATATAATGTAGTGCCGCATAGGGCACAATGCGTGCAGCACTAGCCCCATTTCCCCTGAAGGAAAAATCCAGCAAGCACATAATTTATAATTAATGCCCACACTTGTTTATCGAAATAAGCAACCTGAACACCTACATTATAAGGCTAAAAGCTAGAAGATAATATAATTTCACCTGTAGAAGCCGAGGAGCCCTTCAGTTTTCGCAATCTTAGAGAATGATCCAAGGAGCCCTATACTCCGGAATTCAGCCTGTCTGGTCTAGCAAAAACAAATGAATGCAAAATTAGCTCATTCTGTTTGAAGTTTACTTTAGCCTCAATATCAATGTGTTCATTAGAATTTCATATTGCTCTGATCAACAAGTTCTGATCAATCAAACGAAAACCCCATTCTCACCTACATCAAACAAAAAAAAAGAAAAAAAAAATGATCTTGCAGAGTTCCAAGCAGACACTAATCAACAATTCTAAACTCCACCAAATCACATAAGCAAGACCATCATCTCTCTTCACCACAAGCATCCCAAACCAAATTGAACAGACAATGACTCTCTAGGGGACAAAAAAAGATCCAATTCCTCATAAATTAGGCAACACTACTAACTGGATGACCCCTGTAATCAGTAAATTCAAAGAATTGTGATTAGCAGCCCCAAACAGTACCTGAAACAAGATCTTAATTCGTTCAAGAGGGGCAACAGCAGATTTTGCAATCCCACCAGCCACACCACCAGCTATGAACTCTTTAGCAAACAAAGGCATGCCCTCAATCACCCCATCTCGAGAAAGCTCTCTTTCATCTCTCTTATTATCCATCCCCAATCTTTTCTGCAGCATAAACAATACAAAGAACAAGAAGAAAGAATCAATCCCTCCAAGAAGAAAGGATAGATCCCTTGCTTCTTCCGGAATCAATTGCCACTTGCCAACAAACAATGCAGAATCGAAAACGTCTTTGTTCTCTTTAAAAGTTTAATTCCCCTCTAGAATCTGAATGGGGCGAGAATTGGAAAAAAAACATGAAAAAATTTTGTTGGGTTATTTATGGGAGTATCACGTATGCGTACGTACAAAGACGGTATTTTTAAAAAATACACAAGATATTGTTTGCGGCACTAGACTTTCGACAAGTCAGACTCAAGTTCCATTTACGTCTCCTATTTGTACAATTATTTAAAACAAAAGTTATACTACTACTAGAATATTTTTCTTTTTAAAAAGGGTGAAAAAAAAATTCAAAATAAACGTGCCCTGTAATATAATTTTTCCATTAGGACGACGCCATATCATTTAGAACCTCTGAAAATGTTAATGGTGGGCGGAAAGGATATGTTATTTTTATTTTATTGATAGGATGATTTTTTTATATAGTATTTTTTTTTTTTTGAAAAAGAACTATTAATTTTATAACAAAAGCTGAAATCAACCAATGATGACCAGAGGAGACCATTTTATAATAAAAACTTGAATCAATCAGTAGTGAGTGATGAACAAAGACAACCACAATGTGTCCTCACCTTAGAAGACTTTAACATTATCAGCAATTTCTTGAGTTAATGAATTCTCTAACCGACTAATCCAAAATAATCTAAAATAGATTAAGATTAGAGAATTTTTGTAACTTAATAACTTAGTGTGAAAACAATATATAGACGGGATGATTTTTTTATATCGATAGTAACTAAGTTCACTATTTCTTATGAGTAATTTCTAGATAAAAAAAGAATATCCCGCATTAGTGTGAAAATTCAATTGACATTTGATCCCAATTTCTTTTGAAAGATTGCATATAAATACAACTTTTTAGGCCAAGAATGTGATTTTATTTGTAGAGAAATCCAGCCATTAGTCTCCGCAGATTAGCAATTATCCACCATTTCGATCATTGCCAGCATCAATAAGTCGAAGAAGAATCTGCTCAAGTTCTTCCCCATTGGACCATTCATGAACTCCTGCTTCAATGAGCTCTGGATTACTATTTATGCGATCGCATAGCGGGAAATTCTTCCTGGGCATCACATGGTCTCCCTTACCAAGCTTCAAGGCAGGACAGAAATCACCACCTCCATCTCCAAGATATATGAATCTGGTATCCTCATAGTCTGCCCCCAATGAAGCTAGGAACCTCTTAAAAACAAGTCCCTAAGGAAAAAAAAGCTGATCAGATCAGAATGCCTCATTGGAGGACTCATAAACAACAGCCATTCTAGCAAAACAAGGGTCCAATGAATCACTCTGAACAAATTTCACAAGCCCGCGTTGAGCGATGTTTTTGAAAAGACATTCAATCCAAAAAACAATTGTAGTAAATGAAGAAAGGGGCAACTACTTGAATGCGGTTGAATACCTTGCACATGTTAGGAGGACAAAGGGTGCAGCCGTGGGGAGCATTTATGTCGTGGTAAGGGTAAATCCTAAGCCTGTCGTGCTCATCCACTGTAGATGGATTTGTGATGATCTCAGAGAAACAATCAAGTAATCCGTGATGCTTCAAGACAGTCTCAATGTAGAACTTATTAGCATCACTGACCACTTTTAGATCACATCTGAGACACAGTAAGCACAAATTTATGAATGAGAATGTGAAAAAAATTGAAGGACAGTACAGAATGGAGAGTGAAGGGATTCACCCCTTAGAATGAGCTGACTTAATGGCAGCAGCAGTTCGCTGATGCAGAGGAATCCCTTGCAAACACTTGGCAATCTCTTCAGTTGTTCTACCTTGTGAATGTAATTCTTCAACCATCCTATCCTAGTACATAAACAAATCAAAAGCCAACCCTCATCTCATCAAACCTCATCCTTAACCATTTGCAAGAACTGTCTAGCCTAATATATTTGGGATGAAATTCTAACAAGTGAAACGATATAACAACTTGGCAACAAGAAAAACAATGAACAGCCAACAAAAACAGCATTTGATGAGTTCTCTGTGTCAATCAAGTAATAACTTCAACAATCAACAATCAACATCAGCAAAGGGAGTAAACTGACTGAAGAAGGTACCAAAAGCTGCAAATTGGGCGTAAAACAAAATTATACAAGTACAAGCCTAAATCTTTTCATACCAAAGCAATCATTCATATATGAACTGGAATCTACGGCCAATCTTCATAGTCAAGACACAACATTAATGTCAAAAATTAAGAAAAGGGCACTTAGGGATGTACTTAGGGAACTGACCATGAGAGATGTCCAAGGCATAATGGGTCGGAGCTGATTGTACAAATGGGCCAAACCCATCTCACAAATAACCCACCGGTCAGAGTCATCGTCGATCAGCGTCCGATCAAAGTCGAATATGATCACAATTTTGTTGGCCATTTTTAACGGTTTCAGGAGCACCCCACGAAGGAAAAATGTTCTGTATCCTTTGGGGCCTCCTGAAATAAAAAAAGTGGAGAAGAAATTTCAGTTCTATCAAAATTCAAAATCCGATCACTTCGGTGGTGATGTATATGATTTAGTTTTAGATTAGTATTACTGGTTAATAGTATCCTTATCTCTCTGCTGATTTCAATTAATTTCTCACCTTTTTTTGAGTTTTTCCCCACCGTTAAGGTAAAGGTACCTCATTTATCATTTCTTTTCCTTCGAATTGGTTGTTCACTGTTTACTTTATCTTTCCAATGTCCAAATTTTCTCCCCCTTAAGACAAAAGTTAAAAAGCAACAGCTGTTTTCCGTGTTCTTCACTTGAAGAAAAATGTCCATAAACAATGAATGCCAAGTTGCCCTTTGCCAACCTGAAATTTGGTGGCATACATGTCTTAAAAATGGTTCTTTGAGCCATTTCAGCAGAATCAAATCGAAAGGGGGGAAAAAAAATAAAGAAGTTTGAAGCATCAATGCCCGCAAATTATTGATCTCTTTTGTCATTGTTTTCTTTCATGTAAATGTCCACTTCAAGATGGATTTTACAACTGAAGAGCCATTTATAGGATTCGCTGACTACAAATGAATGAATACAGTGGCATGTATCTCCCTCCTCCCCCTATGTCCATTAAAGAATATCAGTCCTATATCTACATTCCAATATCTACCCATCACCGTGAAATTTCAACAGCGTTTCAAAAAAGAAGCTAAAAACACAACAATGTGGATTATTAATGTACATCTTTGTCAGTCCAATGATCCATCATTATCTTTGGCATATTTGGCTGGGACGACGCCAATGTTATATTCTTGTTTTGATTGGTTTCAATTTCAATCCCATACTTTCGGGTGAAAGCAGCTCCGGCGATATGCAAGTTGGGCTCAGAGGACTCCTTGGACTCCCGGTTAACTGAGTCGGGCGGTACATACCGAATCCAGTCAGGAAATACTCCATGGGTATTAACATTGCATGAGGCTGCTCTTCCGTCACCATTGATCCACAAGCTTGTACCTGCAAGAATATAATAACTCACCCTTCAGAAATTCTAAAAGATATTGATCGCATTCTGATAAAGATAGTGCTAATGTAATAACAATGTGATTGGGAGCTAGGATCCCACATTAACGCCTACAAAACTGTGGATTCAGATCTCAGCAATGAAAAGAAGGTATGTTTTGTTAGTATTTAATTCCATCTGCTGACTTGTAAGTAATTAAGTGTGATTTTTTTATGAATATCACACCAGCTCATCATTACTCCTACCAAAATAAGTTGGATACAGTTCAGAGTTCTAGAAACTAACAAAAAAAGGAAAGGAAGATCTACCAGTTAATGTGCAATCTGATTTCTAAATGACATCAAAAGAATGTCATTGGTAGTTGGTACAATACCTCAACTAAAGCACAGTATCTTCTGTCCAGCTTAGATGTCATGTGGAGAGCCTCGGCATAGAAAGGAGAATTCTCCCCAACAAATATTAATGTCCGGCATTTCAAACTTTTCAAGCCCTCCGTAATATCAGGTCTCCTGTTTATCAGCAAGAGAATGCACAAGTTGCAACATTTGTGTCCCGAGAGAGATTATTACATGCTAAAAATCATAAAATTGCTCGGAGTTCTTTTACCTATCAATGCATTGAAGAAATCGGAAGACATTAATACTCTGTCTCTCGTCCAGCAACTGAAAGAAATGCATAACACGAAAACATAAACTTCAACAATCAAAGCATCTGGTGGGGATAAAGGGGCAGAGTCCAATTATCATGCCAAATAAAAGAAACAAAAATGAGGCACTAACTCTTCTGCAGGCTTGAACTATATCTGATTCTGGAACTTCTGCACTACCTCGAACTTCCTGATACATGTCGAACAAACTTCCTTAACATAAATGAAGGAAAAAAGAAGGAAAAGGAGCAAACAAGGTTTAGCAGGACTAGTGTCACTTGACAGATGGTTATACCTTGCTGAAGTAACGGAAAAGTAAGCAATCCTTTAGCAGACCACACATACCATAGAAGTACAGCAAGTTCAACATCACCTACACAGAAAACAAATCACTTAGGTTAAGGTCATTTTACTTGGACCAACTAACTACTAAGTAAAAGATAGGTGTAACAAGACAGACCTTATTACAAAACCATTCCGTCCACGAGGGTGTTCTGCACAGAGGAGAAACGAGGATCAACCCAACAACCCGCTCTCTATACTTCATCTGGGAAAAAATTACTGTCGGTCAATGAACACCGTAATTATGATGCTATTTTTAAACATGGGCAGGAAAGGGAAACGTACCGCAAATAAGGTGAGAATGTAAGCTCCTGCAGTCACTCCCATGCACATAACTGCCCCAAGCCTGAATAAAGACAATTTCAGAGTCAGGGGGGCGATGGATAAAAGAGGGAATGTTCGAAATGCATGCAAAATGACACTAAATAGAACAACCATTAGGTTTAAAGAATTAAGATTAATGAACTGCATTCATACAACTCCCAAAGTAAATTACCTAAAGTGATTTAGAACCTCAACTATTTGATCAGCTAAA
This sequence comes from Oldenlandia corymbosa var. corymbosa, assembly GCA_949775105.1. NCBI lineage: Eukaryota > Viridiplantae > Streptophyta > Magnoliopsida > Gentianales > Rubiaceae > Oldenlandia > Oldenlandia corymbosa. The sequence continues at coordinate 31,003,484 of OX459120.1, read as the reverse complement.
TCATCAACTGACGGGACGGGATCATCAGGACAAATGGCAGCAGCTCCCAACTGCAGGAACTCTTGTGGAAGTCCCCAAAACACTATGTGAGTAACAGCATTATCAAGTAAACGACAAGTTTTGAGGCTAAAAATTTCTCCCCGGGGAAACAAAATCTACAAACACGTTAGCTACAAGAAAGCAAGCACTGACCTCATGCCCAGGAGGACTGATGTGGTAGATGCAGAAATTATGAAGCAGCAAAGTAGCTGCTTCTGGACAAAAGAACAATCCTTGGAAGCATGACATGTCTGCAGGAGATGCAATAATCACACGGGAGAAAAGCATGAGACAACAAGAAAAACAGAACAAGAAACTATATACGAAAAGCTATTTTGGAAAAATAAAAAGAAAATGACTTACGATTTAGGGCTAAATCAGGATATGTGACAAGTGCAGGCTTGTCTTGGTCACCATATACGATAACAGATACAGAGCCACGGCCAGTCCGTACAGTATGTTCCTGCATATAGATTACGTATCTCGCATTACAAACATATTCCTTATGCAAAGGTATTTCAAATCATGGAGAGAAAATTAACTCAAAGTTCAAGGATTTGTCAAGTGAGAATACATTTATTTGTGCCATGAGACTATATCAACAGAGAGAACTAGATTAAACTAGGCTCATAGCTCACAAGACACATTCAATGCGTAAGAGAATTCACGTCCAGATTAAGCAAATCCAATTAATAATGGCAGTAACTAATGTAAGTTTTCGGGGATCTTCGTCTTATCAGCTTGCATGACAAAGACCAGCCAAGAAATAACTTTTATAACTTTTCAATAATTGAACTTTTGAAAAAGTAAACCCAGCTTAAAAGAAAAGTATGGGGCCAACAAGCCAATAATGTAATCTTGACAGGTGGTATAATCAAGTGATGATTGCAACACCTAACCAGATGATATAGAAACTAACACACAGACAAAATAACAGATGCATAGAGTAACAGCCAAGTTGTGTTTTCCAAAAAGAAATTAGTGATTGGCGCATGACAGGTGTCAGAAGAAAGTGCCCCCAATTAGGCAAATTTAAGTAAGGAATCAGAAACCAACCAACTAGAAACGAGATGTATTCAATTCATCCCATGGAAAAACAAGGACTGAAAAATAAACCAAAAAAAAAAAAGATGAGGAAGCACCAAACATCTTACTATTTGAAGATTTACATCCCACATTGGGCAGAACAGAAAGTGTGTCCAAATTGATTATGCGTGCAAAAACTAAAGCAAAAATGGAAGCCTCAATCGGGTAAAGAGGAAAACTAAATGAAGAAGAAAGAAAAGTAAACACCTAAAGTTCCATTTTTTATCCTCTAATAAGGTGGTAATCCAAAAGGTGACCAACAGCCACAATTCTTAAACTCGTGAAGAATCACAATGCACCACAAATCCAATTTACCACGTTATCTCAAAAAGGGGGAAAAAGAAGGATCAATTCAAGCTGCACAAGAATTTAATCATTAACAACTTATTATCACAGAAAGAAAAGGCACAATTTTCGAATTACAAATGACACCAATGCGCTAATTCAATTACTAATTCAAAATGATACAATTCAACCCCCAGAACAAGAAGAACTTGAAACAAAACCATCCATTTGTAAACAGCAACAAGAAAGAACACCAAAAAACCTAATCATTGTGCTCCCTCCAAACATAGTTTCCACATTGATAACCCAGGTGGAATACAAACTACATTCTTTGCGCAAACAAAACGCGCAAGTTCAAGCAGAATAACAAAAGAAGGAAGAAATTTCAACACAATGCACGCAAGAACCGCAAATCTTTTTTAAAAAAGAGGAACAAAAATAGAACCTTTCCGCCAAGATAAATAGTCTCTATATCGACGGAAAAGGAATCGCTTGAATCCGCCATGGGCCGGTGGCTCCGACTATCTGGGTGTGAAACCAAAGAACCAGCTAGAAGAGAAAAAGCCTTCTCAGTCTTGTCAATCAAAATCAAATATTGTACATCTATATCTATCTATATATAAATGTATGATAGAGATAGAAAGAAGCCTCAATGGCTTATGTACCAAGCGATTCTTTCTCTTTATTTTTCTTGAATATTTTTCTCTTTCTTTTTTGGTTGTAATGGGGAGCTTTCTAATCTCTGGCTGTCTTTCAAACCAGAAAATAATGATCTTCGGCTAATAATATAAGGGATAAACCCAACCGACAGTTTTATAAGTTAAACGTCATTATTTTCTTAATTTTCTTTTCTTTTCTTTTTGGGAGGGGGACTTTCTCTCTCACACAGTCACACAGTTGAGAAAGGGGAAGAACGAAGGAGAAAAATCAAAAATGGCGACGGGCTGTGAGAGAGAGAGAGAGAGAATAATTCGGGGGGCTTATAAACTCTTAAACCATTGAGCTGAGTTGGAAGGGTTAACTGTAGTTAATTGAATGACCCCGACAACTGGGCTTAGCTTGGCTCCCTTCGTATATTTGTGGGTGTATGGGCCCAGTTTCGGTGGGTGCCCGTATTTAGGGCGCGCTAGCCTGTCACCTGACTCACCGTTCATACAATGAACCCGCTACCTTCCAAGGGGGTCATATCGTAATTGTACATTTTTTTCCCAGTTGTAATCGTGATTTTCTTTTTTTTTTTGACCTACAGTTGTTCCTGGTCAAATATTAGGTTAATACACATTTCAACAGAGCATCATTCCGTTTAACCCCCCCCCCTCCCCCCCAAAAAAGCATCGTTTCCAGCTTCATGTCGATGACAGCCAAACGATCCGTTCCAAAAAATACTCTAATTCATTTAGATTAATCATTTCGAATTCGTTGAGGCACCGGTCTTCTGTGATACCATTGTGTTACACTCTTTGTGACACCACCTAAAATATTGACAAGTGTCAATTAAAACACAATCTAACTGAACATAAACTCTAATTAAACTTATTATTAATTCCTAAAATTAATTATTTATTTCCTTATATATAAAAAAACAACTCCCCCTCGCGCCACCCCCTCTTCTTCTCTGCTCTCTCCATATTCCCTTGCTCTCATCTGCGACTCACGTCCTTCTATGTTTTTCTCTGAAATTCAAAATTCAATTTTTTCTTTCTTGCATAAAATTAATACTGTTAGGAATTTTTAAATCTATGACAATGATTTATTGTTTGTCAGATATATTGAAGTTTATTACCGATTACCAATTGTCAACAAAAAAAAAGTGAATAAAAGGAGACAATTGATTGAATTGTAGGACTTCAGTGGCATCACACCCAGTTAGGATTGAAATTTTAAAATTGGATTTTGGGAAAGAAGAAGCATATGATGGAGATTTTGTTTTTTTGATGACCTGCGTAAGGATTTGATTCAGATTTTGGTGAAGGAAAAATAAAAAGGATTGAGAAGTTGGCGACCTGAGAAAATTTTTGCGGTGGTGGTATCGGCGATAATGACTGTTTTGGTGAAGACGGCGACTCTGCAGCAACACGTATTTGATGTGTATATTTGATAGGTTAAGGCAACGGGGAAGTGGAGGGAAGGGAGAGTTCTCTTTTTTTCTTTTTTCTTTTTTAAATGAAGAAATAAATAAATAATTTTAGGAGTTAATGATAATGTTTGACTAGAGTTTATGTTTGGTTAGTTTGAGTTAAGTAAATGGACACTTGTCAATATTTTAGATGGTGTCACAGGGAGTGCCACACAATAATGTCACAGAAGACCCAGTGCCACTCGTTGAGAAGATAATCGATAAATATTTTTTCATAGATGATTGATACGTAATAATAGCTCTAGTGAAATAATAGAAAAAAAAATAATAATTTGCATAGACTAGAGTTTCAAGTTTTAACACTATCTATGAGTAGGGAACAAAAAAAAATTGCAACGTGTGTTAGGAATTCCAGCTCGTGATAAGCCTAAGGAGTTTCGATATTAAGTTCAATAAGTAAATATTAATCCATTTCAACTTAAAACTTCAAGATGATAGGTGTTTGGGCTATTACTCTCAGGTGTTGAGCAGATTAACTTAATCATGATTTCAACAATCTTTTCGTTACTCTTATATATATATATATATATATATATATATATATTACTCTCAGGTATTGAGCAAATTAATTTACTCATGATTTCAACAATCTTTTCGTTACTCTTATATATATATCGATGCATAAGTCAATGCAGTACAAAATTCCTCACGGAATATTTCGTTGACTTATTTGTCAAAATATAAATCAAGACGAATAACTCGACGAAGAGGAAATATTTCCTGGTATAAATTTTGTTGACTTTTTCATTGAGCTATATAGATCAACGAAAAAGTCGACGCAACACAAAATTCCTTAGAAATATTTCGTCGACTTTGCCGTCCAGATAGATATCGCGATGTATAATTTGACGAAGGCAAATGAATCATGGTGTGAGTTTCGTCGCCTTATTCGTCGAGATAAGTATCTCAACAGGTATGTAGACGCAGTACAAATTTTTTTAGTGAACATGTCAAGTTATGTATTCATTTGAATAGGCAGGGCATATTTTAGCTTCCTTTTACGGAGCGTGCATGGTGATCTTAGTACTGGAGGAATAAAACGCTGGATATGAAGATTTTCGAGCATTGAGTATTTGAGTAAAGGAGCTTTCATAATAATTAACCAACAAATATTGCATTCGTGATGGGGGGTGATCAAATCCATAGACTTTGTATGTGTTCCAATGGTCATATATATCAGATAATTGGCGTGCCCCCTCTGTTTGATGTGTTTCAATCGAAGTATTTGCGGTATTTGTTTTTAAGGAAGATATAGCTAATTTTAACATGAGGAACATACTTCGGTCCATACTGGAGGAAAGCGCTAGCACATTGAGCAGCATAATAAATAAGGTTAATCTTGGTGCAACAACATTTTCTTTGAATATATGATCCTTCATCCCATTTGGTACAAAAGAGGTTTCCAAGTAAACATCTAAACAAGGAAGCAACTTTGTAAAGGTTTCCGCAAGTGTAAATTTGTGATATTAAGTAAGATGCAATCTTTTGCTTAGTTCTAGAAAAGAAGACAAACTCCTCTACTATTTTTACTTGTAAGTTGCTGTAAATTAAAAACTTCAGACATCTCATGATTCTTAGTTTACCTTGAAACCATGAGTTTAATACAACAACAACAACAACAAGCCTTGTTCCTACTGGGTGAGGTCGGCTATATGGATCATATGTCGCCATCGTGTACGATCGGTGCATAACTCATCTAACAAATTTAAAAACTTTAAATCATTTTTTATAGTTTCTTTCCATGTTTTCTTAGGTCTACCCCTACCCCTTTTAATTTGAAATCTTGATTCTATAGTCTCTACCCTCCTAACCGGAGCCTCTACCGGTCTCTTATGCACATGCCCAAACCATTTTAAATCGTTTTCTCTTATTTTTTCGTCTCTTGGAGCTACCCCTACTTTCTCTCTAATACAATCATTTCTAATCCTATCTAATCTAGTATGCCCATACATCCATCTTAACATTCTCATCTCCGCTACCCTCATTTTTTTTGCTCATTTTCATATTTAGTGGCCCAACATTCGGATCCATAAAGCATCGCCAGTCGAATGGCCGTTCTATAGAACTTACCTTTCAAACTCAATGGTACTTTACGATCACAAAGTATTGACGAGGCACTACGCCATTTATTCCACCCGGTTTGGATTCTATGTGTTACATCTTTATCAATACTTCCATTTTCTTCTATAATGGATCCTAAATATTTAAAACTTTTAGATGTGTTCACTTTATGTTCTCCAATCGTAACATTTACCATGCTATTACTCCTACGGTTACTAAAGTGACATTTCACATATTCCGTTTTAGCCCTACTAATTGTAAAACCTTTAGATTCTAACGCCTCCCTTCAAGTCTCTAACTTGGCAGTAACCCCCTCCCTTGTTTCATCTATTAGAACTATGTCATCCGCAAATAACATGCATTCAGGAATGACTACTTGCAAGTGTTTAGTGATTTCATCAATTACTAAAGCAAAAAGGTATGGGTTCAACGCTGACCCTTGATGCAAACCAACCTTGATGGGGAACTCACCCGAGATTTCTACGGGAGTCCTCACACAAGTTGTTGCATTATCATACATGTCTTTTATTATTTCTATATATCCTACTCTCACTCCCCTCTTTTCTAACACCCGCCATATTATATCTCTATTATCCCTATCATATGCCTTTTCAAGGTCAATGAAAACCATGTGTAAATCTTGTTTTCTCTCAATAAAATGCTCACATAATCTTCTTAATAAATGTATAGCTTCTATTGTTGATCTTCCGGGCATAAAGCCAAATTGGTTTTCCATTATGTTTGTCTCTTGCCTTAGCTTAGTTTCTATTAACCTTTCCCACAATTTCATTGTGTGCCACATTAGGTTTATGCCCCTATAATTAGCAAAATTTTACATATCTCTTTTATTTTTAAACAAGGGTATTAGTGTACTCTTCCTCCATTGGTTAGACATTTTCTTACTCTTTATTATTATGTTGAATAACTCCGAAAGCCACTTAATCTCAAATTCACCAAGAAATCTCCATGCCTCTATTGGGATGTCATCGGGACCTACGGCTTTACCCTTTTTCATTTTGTGCAAAGCTTTCTCAAGCTCTTTAATTTGGATTTTCCTATAATATGTGAAATTTTTATGCTTCTCACTTAGCTCTAGTTCACCTAGTGTTGTTTCCCTATTATCTATTTCATTAAATAGTTTGTGGAAATAATCTTTTCACCTATCTTTAATGATCTTATCATCCACTAAGACATGCCCATGTTTATCTTTTATGCATTTAATCTCGGTTAAATCTTTTGTTTTCTTTTCTCTTATTTTTGCAAGTTTATAAATGTCTTTTTCTCCCTCCTTACTATCTAATTTTTTGTAAAAGTTTTCAAAAGTTTTTGTCTTTGCCTCACTTACTACTTTTTTCACTTCTTTTTTAGCATTTTTATATTTTTCAACATTCTCATCACTCCTACAAGTATATAATGCTTTGTAGCATACTTTTTTCTCTTTTACTTTTTCTTGAATATCTTGATTCCACCACCATCATTCTTTATTGCATTTATTCCCTTTTGAAATTCCTAGTTCTTTTTTAGCTATTGCTCTTATTTCTTTAGTTACCATTTCTCAAGTTTTATTGGCTTCTTTTTTCATGTTCCAATTAACTTTTTCAAGTAACGTCTTAGTAAACCTATCTTTTTTATCTTTGTTATTAAGGTTCCACCATTTTATCCTATGTATTTTAGGTATTTTCCTCTCACATATATTGGTTTTAATTCTTAAATCTATGACCAACAACCTATGTTGGGTTGTTATACACTCTCCCGGTATCACTTTATAAACTTTACAAAGTTGTTTATCATTCTTCTTAGTTAAAAAGTAATCAATTTGTGATTTGTTAGAGCTACTTTTATATGTAATCAAGTGTTCATCCCTTTTTTTAAACAAGGTGTTACATATGACAAAGTCATATGCCACCGAAAGGTCCAATATAGTTTTACCTTCAATATTTTGTACCCCAAAACCATAGCTCCCAAGAACCCTCTCATATTCTTCATTTTCCCTTCCTACATGTCAATTTAAATCCTCACCTATAAAGATTTTTTCATTTTGAGGGATTGATTGGATCAATGACTCCAAATTATCCCGAAATTTTGATTTAGTGGCTTCGTCTAATCCTACTTGAGGCGCATACGCACTAATTATATTCATGGCCTCATTTCCTATTATCATTTTTAAGGTTATTGATCTATCCCCCTTCCTAACCACCCCTACTACTTGGTCTATGAATAATGAATCCACTATAATACCAACCTCATTCCTATTCCTATCTTTCCCACTATACCAAAGTTTGTACTCCGTGTTGTCTAGAACTTTGGCCTTTTCACCTACCCATTTGGTTTCTTGCAAACACATTATATTTACCCTCTTTCTTCTCATACGTTCTACTAGCTCTAGAGATTTACTTGTTAAGGATCCTATGTTCTAACTCCCTAACCTACAAGTCTTATCATTTCTATGATTATTCCTAGGTTGTTTTCTACATTGGGGATTTTTCCTAGTTCCCACTACTCTTACGCCCTTATGAGAGTATAGTGGTCTTTGCCAAGAAGTGAAAGATTTAACTTGTAATGCTTTCTTGGCGTATGGGGCCTCTTGCACATTTTGCACTACACCCAAGTCCCCATGGGGATGTAGCAGTCCTTGCCAAGACGACGCAGTCGGACCCTATGGTGCGCCACGTACAACGGATGGTGTTCTAACATTTACACGATTTCTTATATGATCCATATTCATGAGAATGGCGGGGGTTTTTAATGATGGTTGCCAACCTAACGCAAACCCTCCTTCTTTACATTGGCTTGGGATAGTCAACGATAAACTCTAGAGAACTAACGAACCCTAGAATTTACCGCAAGCGGAGTTGAAACCATGAGTTTAATGAAGTACATTAATGATCCCAAGCGTCAGTTCCCAGTGAATCAAGTACTACTTGACCAAATTGTAACAAATGCAGCACGGGGGGATGTAAAATAAGTTTAAGATAAATTTTACAATTTTATTTTTAGAAAAAAAAATTTATTTATATGTTGGAAATCGTCCAACTGCGTTCGACAATACAAAGAAACAGTCTAAAACACAACTTGCAACAGATTACTATCATCTTATTGTTGTGTTTACCGTGAATAAACCTACACAGATCTATCCAAAATAAGACTGGACATATCACGTACCGAGATTCAGATCCGGTTAAGGATATATCACTAATTAATCATATGAAAACTCCAAATTATAAATCTAATAAATAGATTTATAACAACTGATTCTTGTAGAAGAGTCAACAACGAGCCCTCGAGCATCACCACCACATCATGAACATAACAATCGATTCTTGTTGAATAGTGAACAACGAGCCCACAAGCATCATTAATGACACCACGAACATTGCACACAGCATATCCTACCCCCAACTAGTAGATTCGATCTACTGGGAGAATACTATAATCAAAAGTACCCTACTCTTTCAATAAATCACCCGAGTAATAACTTTTGGGATTAATCCCCTTTATTAAAACAGAAAGAGAAACAAGAATACGATAAAACTAAAGAAAAAATTATTTCCCCTCTCCTTCCATGATGGAAAGAAAGGGGAGAATTGGGGAATTTATTTAGGGTTTAGATAAATTTGACAATTTAAGTTAAAATGTTCTATGAATGGGGTATAAAAAGAGATAATTTTAAAAAAAATTGGGTTTAAATGTTTTATATGTTTCTACAAAAGTCTAGAGGAATGTCCATAATTTCTAAAAATTCAGGGCTCACTCCGATAATTTTCGCAAATCAGTAGAAATCTATCACCCTGTAAAAGTAAACAGTAAAACCGTTACTCGAAGTCGAAGCTGGAAATCTTATCATTGTCCTATACTACTCCAATTCAGATCGTTTCTTTCCGTTGCTCTCATTTCCAAAAACTAACTACAGACTACAGAGTTCGAAGACATAAGAACCAATTCTTACTTGGAAGAAATGGAAATTTACAGTTCCCCGCTTGTGGATGGGTTAATTATACTGCCCGGAAGTATTATTCCTTGTAATGTAAAAGTTTCTACAGGTAGAGGAACGAAAATGAAAAACCCAAGATTCCGGCCTCCAAATGATCCCAACAAGAAGCTCAGTAGAATTAGATATTCTTCTAACTTAACCGCTCTTTTGGAGGATGCTGGTATAGAAACTGTTAATAAAGGGGTCAACACAGCTGGGACGGATGTTGGCGGGATTGTAAATTTCAGTACAGAAAGGCTGCTGAAATGGTACTCGGTAAGGTTTCGCGATTGTGCGGAGAAAACGTGTCTGAATGAAGGAAAAGCAATTCATGGGAAGTTGATAAAAACTGGGATTAACCCAGATACTCATTTATTTGTTTCATTGATTAATTTCTATGCAAAATGCGGAGCTTTGAATTTTGCGCGCAAGGCATTTGATGAGATGCCTGAGAGGGATGTTGTGTCATGGACTGCATTGATTTCTGGGTTCGTAGCTGAAGGTCTTGGTAGTGAAAGTGTTGAGTTATTCTGTGAAATGAGGAGGGAAGGGATAAGGCACAATGAGTTTACGCTGGCCACAATTTTGAAGGGCTGTTCCATCGCTTCTGATTTCGAATTCGCAAAACAATTGCACGCTGACGTGGTTAAAGGAGGGGACTTTGAGGATGTGTATGTTGGTTCTGCTCTAATTGACCTTTACACTAAATGCGGTGAATTGGAATATGCTGAAAATGTGTTGTCTGTCATGCCAGAGCAAAACTCAGTATCTTGGAATGCACTCCTCAATGGCTATGCACAAATGGGTGATGGAGATAAAGTCCTGAGTTTGTTCTGTGAGATGATGAAGTCAGAAGTGCGGTTTACTAATTACACCATTTCTACTGTTCTTAAAGGATGTGCAAGTTCCCAGATTCTGAGAGCTGGTCAGGTTGTTCATTCAATGGCAATCAAGCTTGGGGGCGAGGTTGATGATTTTGTTTGTTGCGGTTTAGTTGATATGTATTCCAAATGTCAGATGGTGAATGATGCACTCCATATTTTTTGGAGGATCAAGAATCCTGACCCTGCGACTTGGTGTACAATGATCAATGGCCTTGATCAGCAAGGACAGAAAGTAGAAGCCTTGGATTTGTTTCAGTTGATGATGCGTTCGGGTTTGAGGCCTAACCAATTCTTGCTATCTGCTATTCTTGACACAGCCGCTGACTTGGGTAATCTGGAGTTTTGTAGAAGCATTCATGCTTGCATTTGCAAATATTGTTTTGATTCTGATACGTTGGTCAGCAATGCCCTGATTTCAATGTACATGAAACTTGGATTAGTGTTTGAAGGTTCCCAGGTGTTTTCTGATATGAGTCAAAGGGATGTGGTTTCATGGAATGCACTTTTATCTGGATTCCATGGCAATGAAAGTTCTGATGAAGCACAAATGATTTTCAAGAGTATTCTTGTGAAAAATATAAAACCAAACAAGTTTACATTTATAAGCATTCTGAGGAACTGTGCTAGCCAGTCAAATGCTAGCTTTGGGAAGCAAGTGCATGCTCATGTTCTAAAAAATGGCATTGATAGTAGGGATATTTATATAGGAAACGTTCTGATTGATATGTACTCCAAATGCAGATGCTTTGATGCTGCCAAATCTATTTTTAACAGTTTGAACGAAAGGGATACCTTTTCGTGGACTGTGATCATTGCTGGCTATGCTCAGAGAGAACATCTAGCAGAAAAGGCCTTGGAGTGTTTCAATAAGATGCAAAGAGAAGGTGTTAAGCCCAATGAGTTTACTCTTGGCAGCTGTCTCAAGGCTAGCTCAGGCATCGCAAACCTTCAAAATGGACAGCAGTTGCACTCCTGGGCAATTAAGTCTGGACAGGATTTTGATGTATATGTGGCAAGCGCACTCATTGATATGTATGGGAAATGTGGTTGCATTGATGATGCGGAGAATATATTCAATAGCATGGATGCTGTTGATACAGTTATGTGGAACACAATGATATGCGGACATTCCCAGCACGGACAGAATGAACAAGCTCTTCAATCTTACAAAACAATGTTAAACAAAGGTGTGCTGCCTGATGGGATTACTTTTATTGGTGTCCTTTCTGCCTGCAGCCACATGGGTTTGGTTGAAGAAGGAAGGAGATATTTCCAGGCAATGACTGAAAATTACAGAATCACTCCTTCAATTGATCATTATGCTTGCATGGTTGATATCCTAGGGCGGGCTGGTAGATTTTGTGAGATGGAGAGATTTATTGAGGACATGAAGATCACTCCAAATTCCTTGATCTGGCAAACTGTTCTTGGAGCTTGTAAAATTCATGGAAACGTAGAATTGGGTGAAAAAATTGCTCAGAAACTTCTCGAGACTGAACCTAATGAAGATGCACCTTACATATTGTTGTCCAACATATATGCAGCCAAAGGTAGGTGGGATGATGTTACAAGAATCAGAAGTTTGATGTTAGGTCAAGGTGTTAAGAAGGAACCTGGTTGTAGTTGGGTTGAGGTTGATGCTCGAACTCACGTGTTCTTGTCTCAGGATGCTTCACATCCAAGGTCAAGTGAAATTTATCAAAAGCTGGGAAACCTGCATCAAGAACTATGTTTGACGGGCTATGTTCCAAACGTAAATCATGCGCTTCAAAATGTATCAGACGCAGAGAAGAAAGAAAATCTCTTTCATCACAGTGAGAGGCTAGCTTTGTCCTTTGCGCTTATAAATAATGTTCCTGGTGGACGAATTAGAATTTTTAAGAATCTAAGAATCTGCGGAGACTGCCATGAGTTCATGAAGGGTGTTTCAAGCATTACTCAGAAGGAGATTGTTATCCGTGACATTCGTAGATTCCACCATTTTAGAAATGGGAAGTGCTCATGCAAGGAACGTTGGTGATAATAGGGCAATGGCAAAAGATCCCCTGTAACACACGATAAATGCTACTTGTACATACTACATACATCTTTACCTCGGTTGCTAACATAAGAGAGTGACGAACGAAAGCAATTGTTGAACATTATAAGACATGACTACTAAGAGATATAAAAGGGAAAAAAATAAGTTTCACATTTGATTGACCCATTTGAATGTTACTCCAGATTTCACCTACAGCACCAACTCTATGTCACCATTACAACAATATGAACTTTCAATATACTTGTCGTTTCTGTCCAAATGATGCAGCTTCAATGAATATTCATTTGAGACAACAAAAACTGCACCCTTTCTAACTTGGGAGAGTGCATGTACTCCCATTGCTATGTTTGAAAATGTATTCTGATACAACTAATCATCTTCATCAGAACTTGGATTCTCAACATCACTTGTGCTATTCAAATTATTGGTATCAACAAATGTGGACTTCTCCCCAAGCAGATCAGAATCTTCATAGAGTTTGTACTTGCGAAACTTCAACCGACCTTTCTTTTCAACCTTTCCAGATTTACGCTTCTTTCCTCCACGATCAGCTGACTGTAGCGAATGAGCAGCAGTCACAAAAGAGGCGCTTACGGCTTCAGCCATCTTTTCATCTGTCTCACCTTCATCTTTGTCTTCACCCTTGTTATCAATGTAAAAGAGAAGATCTGTATCAGAGTTCTTCTCCTTGTATGCCCCCAGTTTGGAATTATCTTCTGAATGATCAAGAACCATTTTGGCACGATAAGTTCCCATGTCATTGTCAAATACTTGCATCCCTCGATTCTCTATATTAAGGATCCATCCTGAAAGTTCAAGCCACAACAGTTAGGCCACATTGTAACAGCTAAAACATATATTCTGCGTCGAACGCTATTAAAATGCTTACTTAAAAGTGCTTTTGGTGACACTTCGTTTGGTTCATTTGCATCACCTCTGATACCAATTTGACTTTTGACACAACGTATTATCTGAGATTGCAATCTTGAAGCAGAGAAGGCATTTAAACAAGAAAGTGCTTTTGACTGTTCTCCTTGTTTTCTGCATCGTGGTAACACAAAAGAGATTCCATAATTATCATTCTGCCAAGAAAGAAGGGGAAAAAGCTGCAGATAAGTTATTCAATCATTCCTACCTGAAGAACTCCACAGCTTCATGGACAACTATCAGCCTTCCCAGGGCAGTACTTTTCACATGCTTGAAGGGCAGATGAACCATTCTCTCAGGATTAAGAAAAGAGTATTCAACCAAAATGACAGCATCATAAAGGACCTTCCTGAATCTAATTTCATCATCAGAACTCTGCAGGTAGCCCCCATAAGAAAAATCAATTTAGAGATGATCACATTAGAACTTATATCTTTCCAAAAAAATATGATGCAAACCAACAATATTAGGAAAACCACACACATTGTGAAAGAGCAAAAACTAGCAAAGTTATATGTGAAAATACATAGCTTCCAAGATACAGGAATTGCATATCCAATTTCACACAAGAAACAGCTCCAATTGCTCAAGGGAGGGCAAATCCGCAAATAAATTAAACCATCAAAGCCTCCAGATTAAATGAATTTCCGAAGTATGAAAACAAACAAAGATAGAAATGAATCCCACTTACCAAAAGAGAGGCAACAGGCAAAGATGGTCCTAGAAGCAACCTTAGCAGCGCATCTGAATGACAATTGAAATAAGGAATCAAATCGCCTAACATGCTGTCATTTAACAGAAGAGCATTATGTATACTGAAACAAACAAGATGCTTCTTAAGATCATCCAGTGAAGATCAGTGATCAAGTAAAAATTGACATAAAGGAACCAAATAAAGGAAACTAACCAAAGAAGTATGAACTGCGAAGCCCCGTAATGGAACCAACCACCCCATCCCTCAGTTCATTCAGCGAATCCTTTGGGGAACTTCCATCAGGAAATGCCAAGCAGTACCTTAAAAGGAACACCTGAGCAATCACACAACCAGCCAGCTCACTCAATCCACAACTTCCACCTATCATCTTTCCCACTATCTCATCCCCTAAAAGTGGGAAAAAAAACTTTAGCCTGTCACCTTCCTTTTGCTCCTTCTCGTCCGAAATCCAGATACTAATTAAATCCTCCAATGGCCTAATCAAACCCTCCAAGCTATCCGCATTGTTCTCCAATCCCTCAGAGAACACACTTACAAACCCAATAACTGAATCCACCAAGTCCCTGATATCTTTCATCAATTTCTTCTCTTTCTTCGACCTCAACACGAAGCCTTTCAAATCCACAACAAATTTATGCACATGATAAATCACAGGTGACATCATTAAAATGCTTACCACAGAATTGCAAGGAGCTGAACGAGAAACTATGAGCTGAAACAAGTCCTTTAAGGCTGCAAAGTGATTCAAAGGCTCATTCTTGGAGGAATTGAGCTCTCGAAAGGCTAAAGCTGAATAAACCCATACAGTTTCAAGTGGTTGGTTTATTTTACATTGCAACAATTCGCTAAAAGTTGATGTTAGACTTGAGAGCTTCTCAAAATTCCAATTCGGGGCCGAGTCCAGAAGCGTTTGGAGTGATTGATCGAGTGCAGTATAATAGTTTTTGCCAATGAAACTTTTGAACTCACTTTGAGATTCCATTTGAATGGAATCCATGCTTGACGACGGACAGAAGGATGGTTGATGAATTGACGACGGTGTATATTGGTGGGAAAGAATTAGGGTTTAAGAGACCGGAATTGAAGGGTTTAGGAATTTAGGATTTGTAAAGTTTTCGTTCAATTGCAAATAGCTCCTTGGGAAAGAGTAAATTTTATGATCTATCCATTTATATTTTAAAAAAAACTTTGCCCCTATACATTTATCAATATTTCAGATCTCCGCGACAAGGTTAACAAAAAATTTAGGTTACAACCACAATTTTATACTTATACTATACCTTACTTGATTTACACACCAAATGTTGAAAATGAATATCTGTTTCAATTCTTCTTTCAACATGACTAACTCATCGTGAGTTGAAGTTATAACGTGGTTGAAACACGATATTATTAGTGTTTCTTATCATTGGAGTGTAAATATTATTCCATTTTCTATCGATGCATAAAAGATAATTCTTAGAACTTTCAGACCGTGCATAATCACAGTAATCCTTTTTAGCAATTCTGTCAATTGAGATGCTAACATAGCATATTAAATACGCAAGTGCACGGTCGAGGGTTTCCTGGTCTTTCTCTCTCAACGAAGTCTCTCTCTCAGCTTGAATAAGAACGGTAAAGGATGGAAACCGACCCTGTCGAGGTTTTCCCCGGCAGGGACGTCGGCCCTTTGCTGGATAACGCGAATCAATCGGCAGGGCCGATTCGGACAGAAGGATTGGGTGGTCCGCCGTAGCCCATGTCGTTCAAGGAAAGATTAATTGGAATTAGGAAAAGGAGAGCTTCCTCAAAAATCCAAATCGAGCTTAGGGATGTTATCATGGAGAAAGTTCCTATGGGGGAAGCTTAAATTCTCGGAGCGATTGAAAGCAATCTTCAGAGAGGACTGGGAGGATATGGTTGTGGTCTCTTTGATCGGAGTTACTCTAACTTACCGGGGACTTCACACTGCCATCAAACGAATGTGGTGTCCGAATAGGGATTATGAAATCCTTGACTTCACGAATGACTTCTTTGGTGTCTTGCTACCCAGCAAGGCGGAGGAAGAGAAAGCCCTCAAAGGAGGCCCATGGTTCATTGGTCCACACTGTTTATCCATCCAGAAATGGATGCCAGGATTTAGGGGCTCTACGGTGAAAGTCAACTCGGTGGTAACTTGGATCCGATTACCAGACCTTCCAGTAGAGTATTATCATGAAATTGCTCTTTTTTCAATTGGAAATTTTGTTGGCAGAACTTTGAAAATAGACGAAAAAACGCTAAATGCCGACAGGGGAAAGTTTGCTAGAGTCACCGTCGAATTAAACTTGGATGAACCTCTAACGCCTAGCTTCCAAATTGAGGACAAGTGGCTGGCGGTGGAGTACGAAGGACTTCCGGTAATCTGCTACAACTGTGGCTGCGTTGGACACGGTAGTACTACGTGTGCAAGGGAGCCTAGGCAACAGAATCCGATGGTGGAGCCGGAGGCGGATAACACTGTTCAGGGATGTCGAGAGGCAACATCTGCCAAATAGGCAATTGAGGAGGAGGGACATGTGGGGCTTGGACCGTGGATGGTGGCGCAGAGGAAGCAGAGTAAGTTTGTCTGGCAGCAGGAGTCGGCGGCTGATCGGCAACAGACGCAGGGAAAACAGGGGGGTGTGATGGGCTCGCGTTTCAATACGCTAACAACATACTCTGACAATGGGGCCGAAGAGGGTGTAACGACTCCAAGTCAACATCAGGAAAGAGAGTTTGCCTTTTCTAGCCCAAAAGGTCTTTCAGCCCAGGAGAAAACAAACCGAAGTTCAAAGAAGGCCCAGAAATCGGTTGGAGTGGGTACTAGTGTGGACTCTGACAAGAAGGCTGGCCCATCAAGAGTTTAAGAGGTAGGATTGGACAACTCTAATTCAAGGAAAGCCCATCCCATAATAAAGTCTTCCAATGGGACCATAAAGGTGCATGAGGTTATGTTGGGCAACAATAGCTTGGCCCCTGAATATTCAATTGGGTCACAGTACGGAGGAATACAGAGGAAATATGAATTTAAGCAAACATAAAAACATGGGGTCAAAGGGGAGTATAAGGAGCAGAACAAGGCAAACACAGATCAAAACCAGGACAAATATGCATAACCTCTTTTGGGTTGGGATTCAGAGTACTCAATTCCGGTTGAAGGTGATAAGAAAAGAGGAAGATTGACACCAAATTTGAAGAAGCCGTCGTCAATATCGGGTTGCTCAGACATGGCCTTGGACAAGATTACGATCCTCTCTAAGCCACCAGATCCACAGATATTGAGCCAGGTGGTGGTGCAGCCCGGTGAATACGGGGTGGGAGAGACGACTCAGTTGCAATTGGAGCTACCGGATCCTTCGAGGGAGGGAGTAACGAAACCCCCGTAGGATACAGTCGTGCAAGAGCTAGGCGATGGGGTTCCCCAACAGGGAATCTAGGTACTGATTTTGTGAGCTTTTCACCCTCAATTATCTTTTAAATGAATATAATTTCGTGAAATGATCAAGGCGCTGGGTCGCCGAAATTCGGCCCGGCGGTCAAGCAACTTGTAAGAACTGGAAACCATATATTCTGGCATTATTGGAACCTCGAATTAGTGGTGAGGATGCCAGAAGGGTTATCAGTAAACTGGGATTTAGTGACTGGTTTGTTGTTGATGCAGTTGGGTTTTCGGGAGGACTATGGTAGCCTCTGGAATAAGAGTTGTACTAAGGTAGAAATTCTGAGCTCGTCAAGGCAGTGGATCCATTTTTTCTGGAAAGTGGGGAGTGATAGGGGATACAGTACAGTGGTGTATGCTTTCCCGGCCTCCCAAGTGAAAAAAATCTTGTGGGAGGAACTGGTAGTTCTGAAGAATAAGATACTGGGGTCCTGGGTAGTGATGGGGGACCTAAATGTTTACTTAAGTGTAGAAGAGAAAGTAGGCGGAGCTGCTGTAAACACTTCAAAATGTAGGGAGCTGAATAATTTCCTCTATGAGAGTGGCCTAGAGGATCTGGGATACATTGGCCCGAAGTTCACATGGAGGAAGGGGAAGAGCAATAAGCTACAAGAGAGGATTGACAGAGCATTATGCAATCCAGATTGGAGACTCAAATTTCCCGACAGTATAGTGAAGCATTTGAGTTGGGTTAAGTTCGACGTAGGCCAATTCAGTTGAAACTACACCAGAATTTGGCACCAAATTTGGATGAGAGACGCTTTCGTTTTCAGGCCTGTTGGCTAACTCACTCGGGGTTCGAAAAATTTGTCAGAGAGTCTTGGAAGTCGATTGCAGGGTACAGAGAGGCGGAGGAGGATCTTAGGGCGAAGTTGATTGCTCGGAACAAAAAAGTGCTTGGCAACATATTTGTAAGGAAAAAGCAGCTAATGAATAGGTTAGAAAGATTGGAGAGGGAGTTGAATCATAGCTCTTCAGACAGGTTGATTACTTCGAGGAATCAGGTTAAGGAGGCGCTTGAGGAAACGCTAATCTAAGAGGAAATTTTATGGTTTCAGAAATCTAGAACGAATTGGCTACAGTTTGGCGATATGAACACGAGATTCTTCCATCTAAGTACATTGGCTAAAAGAAGACGAGGTAAAATAGAAAGGCTGCGAAACGAGGAGGGTAATTGGGTGGAGGATCAGAGTCAATTGAAGAGCATGGCAGTAGCTTTCTACAAGAGGCTATTCTCAAGGGACGTGATACTCATGGATCGGACGAGATATTTTGCCAAGTTCTCACAGCTAAGCAAGACATATTGGCTTTATCCAGACCAATAATGCCGGAAGAGGTTAAAAAAGTTGCTTTCGAAATGGGGGCATATAAGGCCCCAGGGCCGGACGGCTGGAGTCCAATTTTTTTCCAATCGCAATGGAATACGATACGTCAGACAGTCACTGATTTTGTGTTTAAGTGTTTTCAAGAGGGTAAGGTGCCAGGGAAGTTGAATGAGACCCTGTTAGCTCTTATTCCCAAAGTGAAACAACCAACCCAACTAGCACAATTGCGGCCAATAAGCCTATGCAATGTTGTTTATAAGGTGATAACCAAATTACTGGCCAATAGGTTAAAACCCGTTATAGGGAAGTTGATCAGCCGTACCCAGACAAGTTTTGTTCCAGGTCGCAAGCTCGTTGATAACACATTGATCGTCCAAGAGATTATTCATTCAATGAGGTTGAGCAAAGGTAAAAAGGGTTGGATGGCTGTGAAGATCGACTTGAAGAAAGCCTATGATAGATTGGATTGGGAGTTCATTGTTTACACGCTGGTGGAAGCCGGGATTCCCAGGAAGCTAGTGGAGTTGATTCAACACTGCGTTTCGACATCAAGTATGAGAGTATTGTGGAATGGTGGCACATCTGAAAGCTTTGAGGCAACAAGGGGAATTAGACAAGGAGATTCTCTTTCACCCTACCTTTTTGTGCTTTGTATGGAAATTTTATCTCACAGTATAATTGACTCAGTTCACAGGAACAAATGGGCGAGAACACGCATTGGAAAAGGTCCCATTATTTCACATTTGTTTTTTGCAGATGACTTATTCTTTTTTTATGAAGCAACTGAGGAGCAGGCACGTCTAATGCAACTTATTTTGGATGATTGTTGCAGGACATCGGGGGAGAAGGTTAACCCTAAAAAGACAAAAATCTTCTTCTCTGCAAACACTCCATTGTCGGTAAAGAAGACAATTATTAACAAGCTGGGTTATTGGGAGACAAAGAACTTTGGCAAGTACCTTGGTTTGCCAGTAATTCATGGCAAAATGACAAAGAGCACCTATAACGAGCTGATAGAGAAAATCAGATCAAAGCTGTCTAGTTGGAAGGCGAACCAACTGTCCCTAGCTGGTAGAATAACACTTGCACAATCATGCCTGCAGTCAATTCCTATGTTCAAGATGCAGTCCACGAAGCTGCCTTTGCACATCTGTGATGAGGTGGACAGCTAAGTAAGGAATTTGTGTGGGGATCGACGACTGATAAGAGGAGGCTACATCTCGTCAACTGGGATACAGTGTGTAGTCCAAAAGAGAAGGGTGTGGTCTTGGTCTTCGAAAAGCAAGGTATGAGGAATGAAAGAGTTTTTAATTGAGCTAACTTGAGTTGTAATAATGCAATCAGAACTGCTGTGCATAGGTATGAGGGGATAGACAAGAGCCAAAACTTACTAAAATGGCATAGAAGGGGCAATAGAGGAGTTGAGAAGGGTTGGAGAAGGCCTCCTCCATCGTGGTGGAAAGCGAACTGTGATGGAGCCGTTTGTACTGAGTCAGGAAAGGCAGCAACAAGAGGAATTATAAGGGATGCAACTGGTCACTTTGTGCTAGCATTTAACAAGAATGAAGCAGCATGCTCTATTGAAACGGCGAAATTACGAGCCATTCTTCTCGCGATGCAGACTGCCAGAAGCCGAGGATGTTCGCGGCTGCTGGTGGAATCTGACTCCTAATTTGCGGTTCAGATTGTGAATCGGCTTAGGGAGCAAGAATTTACTCCCCTGGATCTTGAGTTACGGGAGATATTCCAGGTTTTAAAAGCTGAAAGGGAGGTGCAGGTCGTATTTGTAGATAAAAATAGCAATGTGTGTGTGAATGCCCTGGCCAAACATGCTTTGAATGTAAAAAGGGAGTTTTATTTTTTGGATGTTCCCCGAGATTTATTTTGCTGTTCTTAGAGGCAGACCTAGAGTCTTCTAATGCCTTGTAACTGTATTAGCTTGTTAGCCAGTGGGGCTAACGCTTGTTTACCAAAAAAATAAAAATAAAATAAATAAATAATACGCAAGTGCTAAAAGAAGTGAAACATTAAGGGCTTGAAGTGAAATTTTGCATAATCAAGTTATACATATTGTGCTAGAACCCCTGCAACTACTCCTAATGCAAGAACCTACGTGGTTATCTTCCATTGGTTGATATTGGGGACCACCTACACCGAGAATTTAAATCAGCCAATCAGATACAAAAGAACACGTAAGAACTAAACGACATCTACCAATATTGTATTCCTTCTTTCAACACCCACCCCCCCACAGCAAAATCACACTGCTCAAATTTCATCTTCTAACCCGCACTTCGTTCTTCTAACTGGGCTGGTTGAACATAAATTTCCATGGCAAAATCTTACAAAACAGTAGTTTTACTGTTACCTTTGATGGTAATACTTTCATCATGGATGCCCATTTCACAATGTTCGAAGAAGCCGGTTGGGATGGCAAGAAAAGAAGACATACCTTACATTCAATGTCAGGTCTGTGAGAAATTGGCTCATCAACTGTACCAACAAGTTCAAGCAAAACAAGATGAGATATTGCCAAAGAAGGTAACTTTATCATCTAGGGTTCGCTCAATCGCTCTGATCCTTTTAGTTATTTGTTGATTGATTTTTTTTTTTTTGTTCCTTGATCAGTTTATGGGACTGTATCGATCGTCCCTTCTTTATGCATATTTATGATTGGATTGAGGCTTTCTTTGAAATTTCTGCAATGCGCGCGCGTATTAGTTTAACAGAGTATGGATTTGGTTGTTAGTGGCGTTCTTTAAACTTCAAATCTGCTTGGGCTTCATATGTCTTAACTCTTCAAGAAAAGTGCTTGATTAGGAGTGATATATGGTAGTTACATTAGTAAAATGCTAATGTTGATGGAACTTTGTCTGGAAGTACATTTTTTTCCCCTCCATTTTGTTTTCTACTTTTTTCATTGTTGGTTTCACGCTCATATACAACTTGTGTTAATTGTCTGCTTTTCAGATTTCAGAGTATCAAATCATTGAAATGACGGAGAATGTTTGCAATCTGAAGAAGCAGGAAGCTGACTGGATCCTCAAAATTGATATTGTCGAACAAGGAGATCGTTTAGAGGTAACCATTCTATTGTTTGCTAGCATTTAGAATCAATTTATTCTCGATTCTCAATGATTCAATAAACTATGAAGTACAAAGTATCCAGCTAAATTCTGTTTCCATTACTTGCTTGAGTGCAGCTTGTTGAACAGGACTCTGAAGGACAATGCGGTTCAGAATGTAAAACAATTGAGAGAGCTTGTCAGGAGGTGAATTTTTAATTTCATCTTTCGTATAAACATTTCACACATTACTACCGGGCCTTGGAATTTTGTTAGTTAAAAACTTCAAGATAAAGTTGTGCTGGCCACTAGTACAAACATAGTTCCTGATTGTTGAACATTTCAATCATGGCAGTAAGAGGTCCCTGATTACCGAATTAAATCCTTTGTGAAACTGTTGTATGAAAATCAGTTCCTATCTTTTACTTCACATTTTTGGAGCATCTGAAGCTCATCTATGAATCTAAGTTTAGTTGTTTCTCAACTATTGCAGGTTATGGGATATTCGGACACTGATGTGGCGGAATACCTATATAAGGCAAAGCCCGATGTAGACTCTTTAGTGAAGTATCTTTGTAAGGATCTCACTGGGGCATGCAGCAAAAAGCCCCCAAAAGTGCCTAAGGCAAGCTTCTCTGACTCTTGCTTAGTTTTGATTATATTGGGTGTTCATGAATTCAGATTTTTTCTTGGACTGATAAAAAATGCAAATGGTGTTGTTTATTTTGGGGTGGGGTGGCTGCCTTTCAATCTTTTCATAATTATGTAAAGAATGTTTTCGCCCCAGCCTTCAAAAATCTAAAATGTTCAGCAAGCATTTGATAATGATAGAAACCTAATCGTAAGTCACGATGGTGCAAATGTGTGAGAATTCTTAGATGGTTCCAATGTGTGATTATCCTTTCTTTATTTCATAGAGAGACTTTATCTAAGATGGTGCCAATGTGTTATAGTTCTTAGAAACCATGGATCTTGGTGAGCGGTTAATTTCATCCGACGTTATCCTTTTGACACGTCTCTGTGAAATATCTAAGAATCCGAGAGCAGTTCAACTACAATCACTACTAAATAACTATGTGCGAAAGAAATATAGAAGGATCTGGATGACACATGTGATACCCTTATTCCTTTGCCGATATCCCTAATGCAGTGGGTGCAACCTATCTTTGATACTTTCATTACAAAAAGATGTGGTTGTGCTCAGAGAATAATAAAGGAAGCTTGGTGCTTAGGGATAATGGGTATGGTTGTGTGTAGATGGTAAAAGTGGAGAATTAAATTCTATATTTGTAATCAGATTATATGATTTGAGAAAAAATTTATGTGATTTATCTTGATTAGATTTCTCTACGTTTCCCGTCTACATAAAGTTAAATCCGTTAGGCATCACGTTCTTGATTGTCTTATTCCCTTTGCAGGATAGAACTCCAGGAGAGCCATTTGTTCCAAAATCCTCAAAAGAGGCTGAAATGGAAAGACTCTTAAAATCTATGGAGGTGACTCTATAGTGTACGAACGTTGTATTTTTTTACACAATTATTTGCACCCTAACTAAAAGTATTCTTTATTATAGGGGATGCCAGGAGCACCTGGTATGAAGATGTACTCGAGAGATGATTTGATGAACATGAAAAACTTCGGTGAGGATGATGCGGATGAGGATGAGGATGAAGACGATGATGAGACGAATTTCCCTTCTAAATTGGTATGAATCAGAGCCTTTTTCCCCTTGATCTAACCCGAACTATTGACTTCAATAGCTAATAATGCTAAGGATTGCTGCAGGGGAAAGCCCTAAGGGATAACGAAAAAACCAAAGGAGATTGGAAACATAGAATCACTAAAGGAGTCTTGGATGCTGGTGAGGCAGTCAAGCATCATGCAAACAAAGTCTCCAACAGGATTCGACAGTGGTGGAAAAAGCGTACAGCAGCATATAACAAGCAAAACTCGAAGGGCAACAAGGCAGAGCTCTAGCCAACGGACACGCTTTTAGACAGTGGAGGTTTGGGTTTAACGCTTATTCTCTTAGTTGTATATTTAACCCGAAAAAGCATCCCTATGACATGTTTGACATCCTAATTAAACCTCATTTAACAGATGTAGTTCTTCTAGCAGCTTTGTAGTACTACTTTTTGTACCATTAGAATCCAATTTTACGAATGAGGATGGACCATTTTATGGATACACAGTTTTGTATGCAACGGATTGAGTCATTGTTATTTATCTTACTACTGAAACTTTAAGCATGACGGCACCATCTTTTGATGGTGTCGATTAAACAACTCTGCAACATTTGCACACAAAAACGGGAAATGCCAATCCCTGTAAAGAATATGCAAGTTTGCATAAGGCAATCAATGTTAATGTTGTGTTTTGGAAAATGTGGAGGAATTGCATACCAGAAAACCTGTTCTGGAGTGTGACAAGGATGATATAGCCTATTGCATCAATAAATCTGGATTTAGCTTTGAGTTGCCGCCAAATCGATAGTTGAACTCTTCAAGAATTCCTTAGCAACAATAATTTTATGTACGAATATCTTTGTGTTGACTTGCCAGTCAAGGGGGTAGTAATATGTTCAAAGGACTAGGGGATTTTAGTTTGTAAGCCTAAAAGTAATTTGCCCATATCTTTTTGAACCAAGCCATGGTAAGCATGGATTCGTCTTTATTAATTACAGAGTTTTTAATTGGCGAAATTTCATGTAAACTTATGGATAAATAAGTGAAATTCCTCTAATTTAAACGTAGTCGATCCTTTGTATCTAGGGAAAGAAGTTAACAAAATATATGGTTTCATGTAGTAACTATCGTTCAGTTGACCATATACTGTATGTCTATCTAGCTAATTAGAATGAAAAGGTTTTCACTTTTTTTAACAATGCACGTCTCACATATATAATACTCACTCCGTCCCACAATTATTGTCCAGTTTTACTAAAATGAAAGATTTTATTTTTAGTCAAACTTAACTATATTTTACCTTAAACAACCGGATATACCCCTACATAAGTAATTATTTAACCACTAAAATTTTATGAATAATATTTTTTATTAAGAATAAATGTGTAACTTGATCCATAAAAAGTCAAAGTGGACAATAATTTTGGGACAAAATTTTTTTAGCAAAGTGGAGAATAATTATGGGATGGTAGGAGTAATACATATAATACCCTGTGCTGTTTTTCTCATAAATTATCTGCACTGAGAAACCAGAAAAAGCAAATTTTATCACCAAGATGAACCGACTAATCAAACTGGGGGTATTGAAGGCTATAAAATAAGTAGAGCTACAACCTGCAGATTTTCTTTAAAAATTATACACAGGCTTAAAAGAAAAAAAAAAAAAAAAGAGAGAGGAAGTTTTCCAAAAATTCAAAATGACCAATAAGAGGTGGCATAAAACCCTGCAACAAAAACAAAAAAGCAAAGCAAAAACAATAGCTTGCTTAGCTCAAACGATCTCATAATATATAATTACCACGACCGTTCGTACTCTACCGGCCCATTTCTCCAAGTGTCTGGTTCCTAGCTCACACACGCGCACACACAAACTGCAAATCTCATATTCCCGTTGCTATCCTAAAAGCCTCCTCAGTCGTTCCTCCCCCACACTCTATATATATATCATTTTCCTAACTTTTATTTGGTCAAATGGGTTTCTTTCCTTTTATTTAGAGGAAATTATTATATTAAGTCACATATAAACGTAGCTAACATTTTCCTTTATTAAGGCAGCCTGATTATTTAGCGAGGTTTTGATGTTTTGGTATGTTCTTTTTAATTAAACTACTATTCTTGTTTAAATAATTGCAGCTGCAAGGAGAAGGAGATTGGCTTTACGCTGAGACCCCGAACTTTGTTCCCCGAATAAATGGCGTAAGGTATCAAAATCCACACCGGAGAGTTGCTGCAACCACTGGATATCCCTATCCCTATCCCCGTGCATAGATAACAGATTTACAACCTCTCGGGAAAGCAACTTGCATCTTTGCCATATCATATGAAGGGGGAATTATGTTCGCAGTTGATACTCGCTCCTCCCATATCTATAGAGTGTTTTCTGATTTTTTTGTTCAAATAGGAGACTACCCTTTTAAAGGTCAATAGGTACATCCATATGTTTGGGTTGGTGGCTCCGGAGTTTTGGTAGAATTTCTGGACATGGATGTGATCTTTTTGAGGGACGAGGCCAAAGAATTTCCATCCAACAATCAGTGCATGCCTATATCCGTCCGTACGGCAGCTGAATGACTGTTCCAGCACATTGAATACGAAATCAGATAGAAAACACATAGCGCTGCCGATTCTGCATTCATCCTTGCCGGTTACGATTAGGAAATTCCAAGGCTATAAAGGGTTGAAAACTTTGGTATCCATGACGCGCCACAATCCAAACCCGGTTTCATTGTCTTGTCCTGGGTTCGGGAGACCAATTCGTGAAACCTTTTGTTCTTGACGGATATAGAGCAGGCATGAGCACGCACGCACATACACAAACTGCATATCCCATTATTCCCATTACTACCCTAAAACCCTCCTCAGGCGTCCCTCTCACACACTTACACTCCAACCCGGAATCCCCTCCTCACACGCTTACACACACAAGACAGTCGACCCTAGCGTTGATTCTCTTCTCCCTTTCTTCCCTTTTGCTATATAAATTCTTCTCCCCCTTTTCCATATATAAGTTTTTATTTCCTCCCTTTTATTCATCTTCCATAAAATAAGAATGGCCAAGTATAGTCAACCATACCTTCACAATGGACCATCCAACACCGTCTCCTCACACCAATTCGATGGAAGACGTGGTTGTAGACGTCTAAATCATCAGCACAGATCATGGGACGAATCATGAAAGTGAAACCGGAGGTAGATTTCTACCAAACCATATCAGGCGGGCCGTAGTGCATGGTGGGGTAAAATTGCCGCCAGAGGTAGAGTCGTCTTAAATAATCATTATCGAGGCCGTAGAGCATAGGGTGAAACCGATGTTGGAGGTAGAATGCTAAACCACCATCATCAGGGCATATCATGGGCTGCAAACGGAGTCTTCTCTGAATCCCAGGTTGTTTTTTTGTTTCAATAATTAATTAATTTAGTAGTAGTAGATTTAGTTTCTCA
Organism: Oldenlandia corymbosa var. corymbosa; assembly: GCA_949775105.1. Taxonomy (NCBI): domain Eukaryota; kingdom Viridiplantae; phylum Streptophyta; class Magnoliopsida; order Gentianales; family Rubiaceae; genus Oldenlandia; species Oldenlandia corymbosa. Next base: position 30,976,384 of record OX459120.1, on the reverse strand, counting down.
AAAAATAATTATCATTATTATTATTTAAAAGCATTAACTTTTGTTTGGTCAAATGGGTTTCTTTCATTTTATTTAGAGGAAATTATTATATCAAGTCGCATATAAATGTAGCTAACATTTTCCTTTATTAAGGCAGCCTAATTATTCAGCAAGTTTTTGATGTTTTGGTCTGTTCTTTTTAATTAATACTACTATTAGGATACTTCTGCCCACGATACGTGTGGGCCGGCCGATTGTGATCTCTGTTTTCATCTTTGTTTTCCCCTTAACGGAGTAAGTTTTATAAACACCAGTCTCATGTAAATACGACGCAGCTAACTTCGCTGTCAAAAAACCCATGTCTTTCCTAATGAAATACAAACATTCAATTATCCCGAACAAAAGTGCTAAAATTAAGGAAGAGAACTGTGTAAAGAGTCTTACATATTACAAAAACTGTAAATGCCCAGATCAAAATGAATCCATCATGTCAATTCGTACCTAATCAAAAGTTACCAAATAGTAATGTTCATGAAACGGTGATGTTACATCACTATTGCAACGGTGATGTTAGTTATGTCTTTGGGCATTTACACAACAGCTACAGAGTGAAAAAGAGTTCAGAGATCAGAGTCTTTACTGTTGATCAGAAGGAGGGAATCTTGTTTTTTTGGATGCCCGTTCAATATCATGAGTTAGAGTTCTTTTGACCGCAGTACCTTTCTTTTCTGCATCTTGTACTGAAACATATTCTGAATCTTCTGCCACTGAGGTGGGAGTGTCAACATGAGTTTGTGATTTTGTAGTACTTCCTTGTTGACTTGGTGAGCTTGTGATTGCTGGGTAAGTAGCTGGAGTAGTGACAGCTTTTGTTGGTGTATCTTCAATCATCATATCACAGGTTTTTTGGTCTGGAGTGAATGCTGTAAGTTCAAAACCAAAAGCTGATTCTTTTATTTTAAAAATTCTCAGCCTGGCATACAGAACTTGAGTTTGCAATGTTGTATTCACCTATCGCAAATCCACGGGTTTTCCCTATTTTGACATAACAATAGTATGATCAGTGCACTTACTGTAGGGATAAATATGGTTTAAATGTTTGTACTTACCGCTAGATGGTTATGATAAACTTCATCAGCACTGCATCGTAACAATTTTTCAGCATATTCATTTTGGATAACAGCTTGTAGAGTACCAGTGATGTCAGCCAAGTTGATGACAAAGTTTAAGCTGATAGAATTATAGGAAAAAGAAAAATTTGAATCTTTAGATGAGGGAAATGGTACTGAAATAGTGAAGAGAATAATACTGAAAAATACAAAATAAAATAATGTTTACCCTGGTTTTGGTGCTTTTCCAGAGGTACCACAATAGTTGCAAGTAGAAATTATGCCCATTGGTGCACCAGATGGATTGTCACAATTCGGACAAATCGTTGTGTATAGACGTTGGTTGTCTTTTATGGTTGCTGTAGCTTTGACCCAACAATTTTTCACCTATAAGAAATTTTTCTTGATTATTAGAGATGTGAGGTTGGATACATTATGAAGGTAAGGTTTACATAAATTTAATAGAATGAAAATATATACAATTACCGTGTGTTGTATGTTAAGGACTTGATTGATTTGACGGATATGTTTTTCTTTTGGTACTCGAACCTCTTGCTTCTGTTTCTCATAAAGTTTCTTCTTGATGACATTTTCAGCATAGTCTTTGTTTTCGACAATCCTGAAAAATACAGAGATTAAGATTAGTGAAATGCAGTTGTAGTATTTAAAATAGAATTTTTGTTTTGAGAGGATTGTAAACCTAGTTTTCAAAGAGTTTGTCTCAGGGATTTGTGGATCAAATACGATTTTGGTGTTGTTTTGAGCACCAACACATGTCCCTGTGAATTAAGAAAAAAAAAAACAAAAACAAAAGAAAGAACAGAGAAGAAGTTAATAATGATAGGAGAAGGGTACTGGTGTTATTATTGTTTCGAGAGTTTTGGTTTTATGTTACCATGGAAAGTTCCAAGTTTGACACCTATGAGTAAGACAACAGGACGAGTATGCATTTGATTGATGAGTTCTTGATATTCTTCAGCTTGATAACTTTCCCATATTGATAGAATTATGGGTCTGCACCTGTAAAATTAGGTTATGTATCTATAACGTCCATAATACTAACTTATGAAGCACATAAAGTCAGAAGGCAGCCAAAAACTGTGTAAGGGAAAAGGAAATCTTTTCTATTTTATTCGACTTACTCATTGTTAATGATCACAAAGTCTTGTACAATTGTTGGTCCATTTTGCGCATTGACTGTTCTGGGAGGAAGCATATGGAGGACAACGCAAAGGAGATCTGGAAAGGAGTATTGAAGGAAATGTTAATGTAAATGAGGAAATACAAAAGTAAGAATAACAGTTAGAAAAAAGGTTGTTCTACGAAGTATATTACTCAGATTTTCGTTCTCTTTGTCTGGATCAACATCTATTTCCCAAAAAGGAGTTATTGGTAGGCACTCATCTAGATGGTAGCTCTTGGTTCTTTCAACTTTTTCAAGAAAACTTTTCCTTGTCAATGTCATTTGAAATGGTACAGATCCATTTTGGTTATAAAGGCATTCCCAATATAGTAAGTTTCATAAAGCTGAAGCTTTTGTTCAAGGAAATTCAGGTCCTTTGTGTAGATGACAGCTTGCATAAGAGTTTTCTGCAAAATCATAAAGAAAATTGTTGTTATGTAGTTAAATTAGAAGTTCAGAATGTTAATGAAACTATCCTTTTAGTAAGTTATGTAAGAATATCTCTTTATCAGCAAAGAGAAAGCGTTGGAAGGAGCCTGCTTTTCCTTTGGAATTGACAAGAATCCCTTTAGTCAATAGGATTACCTTTGTATACCATTCGACAGTTTTTTCGTCCAAATTTCTTAATGGAACACATCTATCTTCCATATCTACAACATGGAATATTCAAGTATTACCTGTAGTACTATAACGGAATATATGAAGCTATACAAGTTAGTTTAGCAGAATGTTTGAAAGTTTTTTTTCATTTTCTTTTACCTGGAAGAATTATAGATATGATGCAATATGAATTCGATTTGTTCTTGTGCTGGGGATGATTTTCAGGCCTGCAAAAAATGATAGGGGTCAGTTAAAAGTCAGGTGGACAGAACTAATACAAATAAAATTCAGGAAATACTGGATTAAGTATTTTCAGCAGCAACAATAAATATTTCAGGGTACACTATGTTTCTTGTGCTATTTGGATACTCTGTTTTGTTCTCTGTTGGTTTAATTAAGACCTTGACATTTTCTGAAGTTCTAGCTCTAGAAAGGGCTACATATAATTGACCATGTGAAAAAACAGGTTCTTTTAAATATAGACCAACAAAATCAAGTGTTTGACCTTGTGCCTTGTTTATTGTGAGCGCAAAACATGGTCTACCAGGAAATTGTATTCTTTTAAACGGTACGCAACTTTCATCATCAGGACAACGTAATAGTCTTCGAGGTATGAACACTTCTTTTCCAGAAAAAGAACCAACAGATATCCTAGCATGTATGACATTATCAGAAAACTGCAAGCATGTTAGACGCGTACCATTACAAAGACCTTCTGCTGGATTTAAATTTTTAAGCAGCATGATAGGACAATTTTCTTTTAATTCATGAGATGGCAGGCTAGGTGGATTATAAGTCTGTAACAAATCTTCATAATCTCCTTGTTGCCTTTCATCAATTGTTTTATTCAAACTGATAAATCTTTTTTCAACTCCTGGAAATCTATGAATTAAGATATCATGTATTTGGTTAACAAACTCATTTTTTGTGGTTAAAATTGCCCTATTTAATAACCAAACCAGGATCAGAATGAAAAAGATGAAGATTTGGAAAAACAGAATGAATAAGCATGTCAAGTGAAGTATTCTCGTTGGTGAATGGTAAAAGAATGGAGGATGGTAGACAGATTCTATCGTCTTCAAAAGTTGGTTCTTCTCCATTTCCAACTCGAAGTAAGAATTGACTAAAATTAGGGTCTGATTGTGCTCGCATGTTGGTTGATAGTTTAATCTGTTCCAACATAGGCCATAAGTCTGACATGACGAGGCTTGCTGAAATACAATCCTCTTTTTGTCCTTTTCGAATAACTGGTAATGTTTGCCGAAAGTCACCACCAAAAACAACTACTTTCCCACCAAATATTGTGTCGATACCCATTATGTCCCTGAGCATTCTATCAAATGATTCAACTGAGTACTTTTTGGCCATACTTGCTTCATCCCAAATGATCAACTTTGCTTCTTTAATAAGCCAGGCTGTTCCTCTCTGTTTGCTTATATTACAGCTGTTGTTTTCGCCTTGCCTTACAGGGATTTTAAATCTTGAATGAGCTGTTCGGCCTCCAGGAAGAATGGATGCTGCTACACCGGATGTTGTTGTAGCTAAAGCTATTTGATTTCTTGATCTTATCGTTGCAAGTAGAGCTTGGTATAGAAAAGTTTTTCCAGTACCGCCAGGGCCATCAACAAAAGATGCTCCTGGTTTTCCATTATTAACGTGATCCATTATTTTTTCATATGCAGCTTTTTGATCTTTATTAAGCATGCTCACACTTGAAAGGTCTTCATCTGAAACTATGATGCTTTTTTCTGTAATGATCTCTTGGGTTTGATCTTGAAGATCAAATACTTCAGAAGGAAAATAGCTAAAACCATAATTATCTAAAGTTTTCCCCATGGACTTTAGATGGTTATTAATCTGTTGCAAGACCTTGAAACGTACCTGATCTGTGGACAATGTAGTGTCTCGTGCTATGTCTTCTGAAAGATATGTCTTGTACGTAGAAAAAGCTCATTCTCGAGGATGCTAAGAATGGTTGTGTGTTTTTCATCCGGAGCCATTCGTAGAGTCACAGTTTCGGGACTATCGAAAATATGCTGCATTTTGATGACATAACGATGTGGGTATGTTCTCATTCTGCGGAGGGTCACTACTGGATGGAGAGACTGGAATCTCTGTTGTTGATCTTAATGTGCCACTCAGAAATGGATGCTATCCCTGCAGCATGTGGCTGACACTTACGCTCTCGGCTTACCTATTAATTTCTGCAACGTGGAGCTCGCACTGATCTTCATTGCGCCGTTAAAGACTCCAAGTACTCCGTAATGCTTCCCTTAAGGTGTTGCACTTGAGGCATTGCGTTGTCACAAACTGTCTGAGTGGTTGGACTCCTTCCAAATTAATCTTTAAGTTGATTTATTGTCTTTGCTTCCCTGAACTTGTAATCTCCCTAAATTTCCCCCCTTCATTTCATGCTTGCCATTTTGAATACTGATTTATTGAAAATTCAAATTAGGTGAGTTGGGGAAATGATGTTTACCGTCTAACCTTCTCTACTTTGCATGCAGCGAGAACCCTTGGAGACAAATAAACTACTTTCTAAGGAGACGCCAGAGCTGGAGAAAATAACTCTTGTGGAGGTTGCTGTTGTTTGTGACCTGGGACGAGTTGCTTGTCCCAGCCAAACGGTGGCAAAGTAGATAGGTCTGCCATTGGGCAGTGCACCACGAAAAGTTTAGCTTCATTAACTGATCAAGAGTATAAACAAATTGACTATGGCAGAAAATTAGCGCTGAGTGAGTGCAGGAAGATGCAAACGTTGATGCTCACAGTTTTTCAAAGGTGTGGTGAACTTATTGATAAATTTCAGCCACTGAGATTCACGTATGCTTTTGAAACCTCATTCTGTCATGTGAACTTCACATTTGTGATTTGACTTTCAAACTTGACACTTTGAAGCTGAGAAAAAAAAATCACTTCTCTCTCTTCTTCTTGCAGGCAAGCTTCATCCCAAATTATACATCGGTACGGAGTACAATTATCATGTTAAAGCAGCTTGGGTTTGCTTTGAAGAGAGAAGACACTGCCGTGAGTGACATGCTTTGGTATGTTTTTATGCATGTTCGTAATCTTCTCGTTTAAATGATTTAAATATTATAGTTCGTTCATAATTTGTCACACTTTTTAACTAGATCCATTAACATTGTGATGTGAGAATCTTTCTCATTGGGATGGATCCTAGGCACGCAGGGTTACAGATTCTATTGTCCATATATTGATGCTTTCGTTTTATAGAAGACTGTGTAAAAAGATATTAATAAATAGTATAGAAAGGCTGAATTAGCATGGTTTCCATCCAAATGCTTACCTCTTTCACATTTTTTGCAGAAGAATTCATTGCTCCATTGATCAGATACTGCCCTCAAGGCAAAGTCAAGTGACTTGCCCCTCCTAACTTGTGCATATTTGTGTGTGTGTGTGTGTGTGTTGGGGGGGGTGGTTGTCTAGTGTGTGTTTGTGTGTCTAGATATATGATTTTAGGATATGGTCTCTAGAGTGGCTTTTTATCACGGAAATTTAGGGGCAGATGCATAAGAACAGCAGCTTTAGGGATGGTGTTTCTTGAAATGACTCCTTTAAGAACAAGAAAATTATTGAGATGAGCATTTGAACACTTTGTGAAATTGTTGTGCATGTAATGAAGAATGTGTTTGATTTCATTTCATATCATTTCATGTCTTAAGCTGGCATTTCATGCGTTGAGTTGGCAAAATATATGGGTTACTGCTAATCACTATTGCTTCTTGCAGGCTGTAGGTTACTTCAGCATCTTTTGATGTGAGCAGAAAAAAAGGTGCTGGTTCCTAATAACTGCAGCAAATTGTGATAGTCAAACACAATTTACTCCATTTTCAAGTTAGAAAACAGGTAATGATGCCAGATAAGCAGCTGCCCTATGTATGTAGAAATATAAAAACACAAATTCCTTGATTGATCTGATTTTTAATTAATATCTTCAATCTCTCTGTACGAAGAACGCCAAATAGCAATTACTGTAAGCAAGAGTACCTGGATTAAAGCCCATAATGCCCAATATAAGTGGGAGGCTAACATAACATATTAGTCTCATACATAGTGAGCTTCCAGATCTTGGTCAGAGACCTGTTCAGACAAGAAACTTAGTAGCTACATCTTTCAAGTCCTAATATAATCAGTGTTACAAAATTATATGGTGAAAGATATCAGTCGCGTAAAATAGGAGGCAATATGAAGATTTAAAGGTAAGATGATTCATGCACCCAATGCAGAAGACAGTAACCTTATATACAATGTTAGCCATGGTTTCAGCAAATTTTATGATAAGTTACATGTTGTTCTACTACTGTCGTAATACAGAGGATGAAAGCTACTTCTAGACAACCAGCGGCTATTGTTTACCAAAGCCACATCAAGTTACCATGAATTCATTCAACCTGAACTACAAGGTAGAGTCAGCAGATGTGTGTGATCAGGCAAAACAAACGACCAGACCAATTGGCAGCCATCACCATCATAAAGTCCGTCATAAAAACATACAAATTAAAAAATTTGTTTCAACAATTTAGAACAGAAAGTCCGTCTTCAACAAATTAAAAACCAACTCGATACCTTCATTTGGCAATTTCTATCGATCCATCTTTACAAACTAAACAGAGTAACTATCTAATGCTAATGGAAAGAGAAGATCACCACTGCAAGTTCAAAAAGACTGAAAACCAAGTACCTCATCTGGCCTTTCAGGATGTAAATAGAATCTGAAGAAATGATATTGCTAACCCTTGTTTGGATACCTGAAAAGCATATTAAAATTGATGACCACTACAAATTTTACAAATCCCAGAACCACGGAAAAGATAGTAGTAAGATGCACAAGCTGTATTCACAGTCATAGCCAGCATATTCATTAAAGTGATTTCAAAAGTCAAAACCTCTGTAACTGTATGATCCATATTCGAAATCGATGAAGTAGAGCTTCTCTGGTCATCCATCAACAGATATGGTAGTCAGGAAGTATCCATGTCGCTGTATCAACAACGATAGGAAAAATTAAAGGCAGTAGCTTAACTTTACCACTTCCTTTAAAAACAGTAGAAGTCTCCTCCCTCTGGAGAAATTGGTAATTACCACGTACGGTTCAAAACAAATTGCGAAAATAAAAAAACTTCAATCAACAGTTCAACATTTTTTTTAAGTGTACCACTTCTTATGTAGATTTACATTGCATGTAATGTTCCTCGATGCCTAACCAAACAAATATTTTACTCCTACTAGATACTGAATGATATTTATTATTAATTTAGTTCTAACACGAAAACCGTAAAGTGGATTTAAGACTGAGTCAACAGAAATAAAACTAAAGAAATTTGCACTAAATGTAGCATTAACACATCCCAATATAATCTTAGTTCCATTTTCTTGAAAGGAAAATGAAATTCTTACAACTAGGAAGTTGTTCCAAATGCCTTGAAACCAATGGAAAAATAGCTACTAGGGAATGGGGTAGTGGATGTCAACAGGGAGGAAAAGAGACAGCACATCCAGAAAGAAGAAGCTAACCAAGAACGAAGTACCTTCATAATCATTCAGCATCAAATTTCCTGAAAGTATGAGCATAAACTACAGGAACGTCAAGATGTCCAGTCAATTCTTGTTATAGATGATAAAGTTTAATGAAAGAAGGAAGTAGATTAAAGTGACCACATTATTTAAAACTGAAGTTGTAGATTTATAACAAACTTACAAACCTTCAGCTCAGAAACTTCAGTATCGATTTCTTCAAATGAAATCATTCCGTACATCTTTTTCTTGTCAACATCATTGAAGTTTAATCCAGGCGCTACAAGCAACAACAAAAACATGCAAAAAGCATGAGAAAACAGATGGCGTGATATTATCTCTGCTCTGCTTGGATATAGACAATGTTACTGTATTCATGTGGGAAATGAATGCTAAACTGGAGAACTGAAAATGCTAGACAATAAACCTTTTTTAAAGAACTTAGAAATGTCATTCCACAATTGAGGTTCATTAGAGCCTGGTATCTCCACCTGATGAAATACGAAGTTGTTTAGCAATTTCAGCTACTACCTTTGGCTTCCTCATGTCGGACAACTTATAAACAAGAATAAACCAACTTAACTAATGTCACAAAACCTCCAATGCAGAGAAAGGATGGAAAAAATGATATAAAGTAACACTGCAATATAATGACCAAAAAGACCTGACCCTTCTCATCAATGCAACAATCTCAGTTGAGCTATCTCGCGAACCACCTAAAATTTCAGTCTAACCCTAAAATGCATCTCAACTAAAAACCAATATCCTTAAGAAGGGTTGCATATTTCCAAAGTTCAGAGCACAAAGTTTAGGCCCTTCTGTTCTTAACAATAATACTTGGACAAATAATTTGGCACAACTCAGAGGTTGAGAAACTACTCAACGAACAGCTAATGAATACTAAAGCAGTATTTTAAATGTCTTCACTCTTCATCAATAAAGGTGAAATAGCCATTTGATCCTTTGCGAAATCAAACAATGTTAATTTGGTAGAATTATCTGCCAAATGGCAATATGAATATCATGTCAGTTTGAAAGAGATACCTGAAGGAGTTAGAGTCCGTGCATTGATAAACGATTGGACCATCCCATTACCACACACGCCAAGTAACTTCCCACCAAAGCCTGCAGCTGAAATATAGGGTATAGCCTGAGAACACGGTGCTATAACATAATCAGAAAATAGTTGTAAAAAAAGAATGCTCAGCTGGAAAGATTTGTCAAAAGCACCACATGAGTATTAACCGAATAGTTCAAATAATTAAACAAGTTTTAGAAAAGACAGTGAAATCATGCTTGCACAGTACACATTAAACGACTCTGAAAACAATTCAATGAACCAAGACCAGTCCAACTGAGCCAACATTTCGCGAGTATTCATCAAAATAAATAGCTCGCTTTGCAATCAATTAAGCAGGACGTGAACAAACACCATATACACGAAAAGCTTCAGCTAACAAGATACAGTAACTAACCACAGAAACGAATCCTTAGAAAGGAGCTAGAATTTCCTCATTAAACAAAAAATAAAAATTACTATCTAAACATCCGGCGGCAAAAAAGGGAAAAGGGATAAGAAAGAAGAATAAAAAGGAAGCGTACACGATGCGAGGCTTCATCTTGGGGGAAAAGAGAGGGAGTGATCGACGGTGAGAGAAGAGCATGAAATGTCGGAGGGATGAGTCTCCCGAGCTCCCTCCGCCAGTTGGACGGCGTTCCAGATGTTCACCGCCCCCCATCAGAATCTGATCTCTTTTTGGTCGGAGTTACCTATTGAAAAAATGTTAGTATTTTAAAGCTTTGTTGAAATCACCCAAAATGAATGAAGAAAGAAGTCTCCGTTTCCGTTGAATTAATTCCCTTGATGTATGAAATGTAAAAGCAAGGCCAATAAACAGTAAGCTTGCCGGATTGCTGACGGTGTTAAATTCTAAGAGATGCTACTGAGCTTACACAGAAGCCTATTAGACTTTGTTTGTAACTTTTTTGTTTGGAGGATTTTACGCCTTTTGGCTTTTTCTTCAATGTTGAATGAATCCTTTTGAGGACCAAACAAGAGAACCTTTTGTAAATAGGTTGACTCGTTTCTTTGCACTCTTCTTTTGTTAGATTGATTTGTCTTTTTTTGGCTTAGAAAAGAGACCAAAACAATGATGTCTGTGTGGATGATATAACACCAAGAAGCAGGCAGCTCCATGGGACCCATCACGTGAAAAAGCAGAATGAGATGGAGTTTTTTTGTGGTTGGGATTCAGGGAAAGAAATGTCCATTGTGGGTGGGTGTTCTATTTCGTCTCTTTGTCCAAAGGTTCCCTGTTTATTTGGATTTGGCGGTTGCCTGGGAAGAGAACATGGAGCAACAAAGAGACAAATTTTGGATTTAATGAGGACATAGAACAAAACCTGAAAAAATAATGGTCAAATGCGAGATTTTGGTGCCAAAAAAGAAAAAGTAACTAGGCAAAAGGCCCTCTTTTTTCCTTCTTTTTTGAATCCCACGATAATCCTTTTTACCCTATTAAAGCAGAAGACATGAAACTTATGTGGCAACTAAGTATGCATCTGTTTTGGCTCCAATGCACCATATTTCAGATTTCAGGAGTCTTTTTGCCACGTGTAAGTCTCTTTTAATTAGAAGTTATATAATTTTTTTTTAAAAAAAAACACATGTTTTACTATAAATAAGGATCAGTTACATTTCAAACGAATGGATATATTAATTCAAATTCAAATGTCCAATCGTATAGTTTGCAGGCTTAATATAAACAAAAAATAAAAATACCTAAATCTAGCAATTAAGAATAATGCCTTATAAACTAATTATTTATTATTCCGTTATAACCTCAGATTTATAGGTATATTTTTTAAGCCCCAAATCATAGCATAAATGATATCTACGCCAAATTAATTCCTCAAAAAATAGTAATTCAATTAGATTTTAATAAAATAGTAATTTAGAAGGTGCGCCCGGACATCTGCCTGGGCCAAACATCTAGTAAGTAATTATTACAGTTCCTTTTTTAAGTTTCGGCGGCGTACCCACCCACCGCACACACATTCTCATTCATGATCCAACAAGTCTACCATTTTCCAATGTCCCACCCGGATCAATTCCATCACATACAGTAATTTTTATTCTAAATCAGTAACGATTCACCAGATTCTTCACTAAAACCATTCTAATTTTATTGTTATCTATTTTCGCTTGGTGTAGTCACTACCTTTAATACGATCGTTAGTGTTTTTAATGGCTCGTATCCACATATTAACCTTATGTAAAGTGTTATCATTTGGGAACATTTGGACAAAAACATGATGTAGGAGTATTTGTTTAAAGGTTATGAATTGTATTATTAATGGTAATTAGTAACATACATTTTACGATTAGTCTATACTTTGAATTTTCTAATTTACTTATCAAAATATAAGCCAATGTAGCCCACCAAAAACTTGGCCGTAGTTAATGTACTATTAAGGACTAAAAATGAATTTATTTAATCAAATGCTTGCAAAGAAAGAAAAAGAAAATTACATTCCGTTGAACCATTTTTTTTTTTTTTTTGGTGAATTACTAAATGACGAAAATTATCGGAGGTTCTAATAATAACTTTTGTTGATGTTAATGTTAAGGTAACAATTTTGCTCTTTCTTTTTCTTTTTTCCTTTTTTTTTTTTGACAACAACAATTTTGCTCATATGATACAGAAAATGCTCGGAACAGGAATTTTTATTTTTATTTTTATTTTTACAAAAGCTAGCATAATCCATACTCACTCCATTTTTTCCTCCATTTATTTTTACAAATCATTTTAGATTTGGATATATATTTCAAAATATAGGTGGTTCTAAGATAAATTAATGATTGCCTTTCCAACTTTGCTTTAAATGTTGTTAACTACTCCTCGTCTTGTCTTATTTATAGTTCCAAAACAATTAATTATTGAATGATTGACTTTTTAATTTTACGTACAAAATCTAAATTTACTTATAAAAAGAAATGGAGAAAATAATCCATACTATTAGGGTTGTCTGATCGGGCAGGTTCGGTCGGTTCAGGTGAATTCGGATCGGTTAAATCGGTTTTTTTAGTCTGATGAACCGCCCGAAACTGAACCGTAAATACTATTCATCCGAACCGAACCAACCGAATAAGCAATCGGTTTTAGCAGTTCGATTTCGGTTTAACCGATATTGAACCATAACTTGTCAGACTGACTTTGATGTACCATGCACTTTATTCACGATCTGGGTGGTTAGTTAATCATGACACTTTGCATTGCATGCTGCAGTTTCGTAATCTGGAAAGGGGTGTTGACATCCTAGTTGCCACTCCTGGGCCCCAGGTTGATATGATAGAACGAGCTAGAGTGTCGCTTTGGAATGTGAAGTTCTTGGCTCTAGATGAGGCTGATAGGATGCTGGATATGGGGTTTGAGCCTCAAGTTCGGAGAATTGTCCAGCAAATGGAAATGCCATGTGCAGGTGTCAGGCAGACTATGCTTTTCATTGCAACATTCCCTACTGAGATACAAGTCCGTATTCATAGCACTTTGTCTCTGTATCTTGTATTCTGTCATTTGTCCAGTCCTTAATCCATTTGCTTGAATTCCCTCAAAATAATCAAAGTTAAATGTTGCAGAACCTTGCATCAGATTTTCTATTGAACTACATCTTTCTATCTGCTGGAAAAGTTGGACCAAGCAATGATCTTATAGCTCAAAAAGGTGCAATTTGTTGCTGACATGGACAAGAAGAGTCGGTTGATGAGGCTTCTTTTATTTCAGAGATCAAATGGCTCTCAAGGGAAGGTAAAACAGATGCATTTTAACAATGTTTCTTTAGGCGACACATTCTCTCATTCATATAGTTCCCTGCTTGAGCCGGAAACATGTTTATAAATTTTTGCAGCCTATTTTAACTTTGGTGTTTGTCAAAGTACTTGTTCCTGATCTGTTCCTTTGTACACCTTTTTATATGTCTAAATGCTGATGTAATTCATATATGAGATTTCTTTTTACGGTTCAGATGATTACAAACAACTTTGAAGGTCATCCTGAACATCACCTCAATTTTTCTCATTGCTTTGAGTAATTAATACGCGCTATTTCCATGCTCTGATTCATTTGTCAAGTGAGGTAAGTGCGATTTCTGTTGCTTTTGGATTCCGAGTGCTGTGTGAAACTGTAAATAGAGGATTCCCATTCCACAATTCTCTCTCTCCCTCTCCCTCTCCCTCCCTGAGAGATTCATTGCTGAATGCATTTTGATTATCTGCCACAGCGACTTAAGCTAGTGATGGATTCCATTATTTGGGCTTTCCGGCGTACTGTATGGAATATTGCTGAAACTGGATTGGTACTTTTACTAGAGATTCTCAAGAAATTTCAGGTTTCAACTTTTTTTTAATAGTTTCATGAAACCTTTTTTTAATAATTTTCTCCTCTTTTTCTTAATTTTTTTTTTCTGCTTCATTGGTTCTTAATTGGTCACTGTTTCCTTGGCAGGCCTCTGAATTCCGTAATCAATTTTACCAATCATACTTTTTAAGAATCGAGGAGGAGATGTTCGTGGTTTTAACAGATACATTTCATAAGCCTGGGTTCAACCTACAGGTTTTAGTGCTGCCGCATTTATTTAGTCTGGTAATTTCTCTTCCCCAGTGTCCTGCAAGCTTTTTATTAAGAAGATTTTATGCATTTGAGTTTCTTTATCATATTGTTTTGTGATTTCAGGTAGGATCAGATACATTAACAGAACCTTTGTGGGACATCTCCACAGTTTACTACCAGTATTCAAATAATGAAATGTTTGTGCGTGAATATACCAATAAGCTCTTACAGAAGATGCTCCCAAACATGACAGAGGCTGAGGTAAGAGTGCATTACTCTCGCAAGATATTCCCTGTTGTGCACTTAACACATTTGCTCTATTTTAATCAGTTGGATGATTTCAGGTTGCACGATTTGTGAGAAGGCTTCTTGAATCAAAGTCTGAGCTCTCCAAATTTAAGCACCATATGAGAGACTTCCTTCTGTTATCAAAAGAACTTCAGCTAGGGTATACTTTGACAGCTCATGATTGCTGCTTGCTGTTCTTCCCTTCTCTCACACAACGAACTTTCTCTATTCTAAAGTATGCTTCCTCTTGTCTGCAGCAATTTTAAGGAACTACTACACTTGTGTTCATATACTCGGGTAGGCTTCATTTTGCTGTGGATTCACGGGCGTCTGCATTGGAAGAATATGGCAGGGCAATCACAATTCAGGATTATGGACATTAAGCCATCGTGATAAACAGATCCTTAAACAGAGTTCTAAGTGGTAAGAAATAGTATGATTCCACCCAGAGTCGTAAAACTGTCATGAGATGATTAGATGGCATTTTCATCTAAGATTGCGCTGGATTAATTTCTTCAATGCATCTTGAAGTAAAAGATTTTATGTTATTGTGCATATTTAACTTTTACGTGGTCCGTGAAGTTTTCTTGATGTTCTGTGTTGTGCTACTTTATTGCAGGTCCACCGAATTAGGGAACTCCCTCAGAACAAAAATATTACAGCAACGGATGTTGAGTGCCCTGAAGTAAGTGGATGACCAGCCTGCTTATGTTTCTGTGAAGCTGTTGATCTTTCCTAGTTTGACGTGCATTGTTGCAGGTCCTCATCTGGGATGTTAAAGCCCAACCTTAAGCATGTTGTTCAAGAGGCAGGGGAGTCTCGCCTTGATTTGGTGCGTCTCACTTCGTAATATTTTTTTTGCCTCATTTCACCTTAGTATTCGTCTTTCGTGGTTAAGTGTGAATTTGCATTTGCTTCTAGTACAAGTAGTCATGTTTAATTCATCTTGTTCAATCATTGATAATTTTGCCGTGTGAAGTGCTGTTTCTGGATGCCAGTAGCTTTGGAAATTTGTAAACTTGTCTGTAATTTCTATATTCGTATTTATTAGAAAGTAATTGCGTGCATCCATCAAGTTCATTATGACCCGGTGATCTACGTGTTTACTTTTCGTGTTCTTTGTTTCTGTTTCTTTGAGCCAAGGGTTTTCTTGACCTTGACTTTTCTCATTACAAGTACTTAAAGAAAAATGTCTGATTGTGCCGTGCTTAGTTGTTGTCTTGCATATATGCTTTTCATGGAATTGTGTTAGAAGATCTTCTGCAGGCATTGACAGGATACAAGGATATTGTTGAATTTGCCCTCATAACGTGCCCATCCGAACCCTTAGAGCTTTCTGGAGGTTGGACTTGTTTTCGTCTGCCTTTTTGTTGAAATTATTGTGAAGTCTTTGGGTACATCATCATAGATGCAGAAAATGTTAATGTTTTCTCATTTTTTCTCTCTTTTGGTTATTGGTGGACCCTTCACAGGGAAGGATGAGATTGCGGTCCTCTGGAATATTCAAGATCACAGATATGCATCTGCTAGTAATGGATCAAAGGCCTTCTGTTCTACTGGGTCAATCATTAAACTTGCTGATGGTTCTCCTGTCTGGCCACATGGTTTTTTCAGGGGCGTAATTATATTGTTGAAGATGTGCAGTGTTGCCCATCAAGGTAATCCTCCCTTGAACATTGTTCCTCAAATAAGTAACTGGAAGAGGTTCGATTTGCACTTAATTGGTAATCTGTAATTGCTTCTTGAACAAGAGAAACAATCTTCGACTTCTTTCAAGGACTGGAATTCAGAATCTAAGTAGTGCATACTAATTTCCAGTATTAATTTTGTGAATTGATGGATATACCTTTTTTGCAACTGTTTTTCCTAAATGCATTTTTCTGGATACAATGCTATTCTATTTTTTTAGTGCATTCATTTGAAGCATATATCGGCTGGAACTTTTCTGCAGTTCACAGGAGTTTTGTACTGTTGATGATGATTCTTGCTGGATATGGGATGAATGAACAGGAAATAGGCCAATGTTGAAGGTTAGTTGGACATGGTCCTTGTTTTTTAATGTTGATCACAGGTCTCCCTGTCGTGGCTGTTATCTCATCAGCTAAATTAGCTTGAAATACCATATAAAATTCGTGATCTTCTGTTCAGCTTTCCTATTATCAGTCCCGTTTTTATAATATTTAGCTAGACTGCACCTACTGAGAGTGAGAGCTATTTTTTAAATCATGCAGCACCCTGATGTTCTTATGCTATAGGGTGTAAAGTGTGGCATATGCTAACTGATCCTTGAAACTAGAATTATTAGCTGCTAAATAAACATGGGTTGGGGAAAGACAGTTTAGTTAATAACTAATCTTTGCTTGCTCTCTTTATGAGGTTCCCTGGATGCATTTTACTAGTCCGGTTCATGTTTGCTGGAATCATGTTTTCCTTCTCAACACAATTGATGAATAAGGATTCCGCTATTATTCATTCAGAATATCTTAAGACATGCTTCAAAGGACATTGGAAGTATTTGAAGATGGTTTTTTGTTTGCGGAATGGCCCCTTTGGGCGATGTTTCATGCATAGTTTTATCTACCGAGTAATTCTTTTTTTTTTTGAAAAATCTATTATATTCTCCTTTGGTTTTCAAGACAATAATTTTTGTGTAACTGGATTTCTGTGATGCTCATGTCTCAATTGATTGATTTATTTGCAAAAGAGCTGTAGTACTGTGCAAATTTCTGGTTCAGCCTTATCTGAAGTCCCTGCATGTGTTGCTTAAATAGGTTGAAAAGGCACACAATGCTGATATCCACTGTGTTGATTGGAATACTCACGATCAAAATCTGATTCTGACCGGGTGGGTTCTCATAAGTCTCGCTTATCAAAGATCTGGAAGTTAACAATTATGTTTCATTGTCACCTTAAGTAGATTTCAATTCCATGTAGTATATGTTATCATTCACTGATTTTTACAGTGAATGATATTGCCAATGAAGTTCAAGCCGCGAAATAAAACATACTTGAATCAACAACAGGAAACACAAAACTAGTAACATATTCACCATCCAACCAAATATTTAGAAACAAGTAACTATCATTATGTTGTTCTATCCTGGATTTCTGACAAGTACCCAAAATCATAACAATTTGATCATATGCTAAAAAAAAAGTTTAAAAACCAAGATTAGATAAAACCGCGATTACAAAACAAGTTTTAAGCAAGTAAAATTTGCACAGTTTACTTGAAGCACTTGGCATCCAGTAGAGCTTCACCCTCGAAAGGCTCAGAATCCTCAATCATCCAATTCACACTCAATCACAAATTTTGCTGGTCCAATGCCTCGAGGCTTCTTTTTGCTGGTCAAATCATACAAAGGAAAGAAAAGAAAACCATTGAATCAAAAGCAATATCACGCAACCCAGTCAAGGAGCTAATAGGCTCCCTTTTTTATCTTCCAGCAAACAGCAGAAACAACTATAACAGAAAACCAAGCAAATAAAATTGTACTGTCAAAACTCCATCCCAAAGAATTTTCAACCAGGCCAATTATAACAAAAATTTGAAAAAGAAATCAAAAAGCCTACTACGAAGGTGGAATAATAAGATAAACTTCATTTTTTATCTTTTCAAGACGTTCTTGCACACCAGCAACATCTCTCATTGATCTCGCAGTCAGCCTACTCGCATAATCTGTTGCAGCATTTACTTTTGATGGCACCCACTGGATGTCAACTTTGCATCCATCTGTTTCTTTGAAGTTATACAATGTGTTCTGAAGCAACCGACCCAAGAAAACAATAACATAAATTGACATACATTAAGACAGTTCATATGAAGGCTTAACCAGAAAAAATGAATTTTCTCCAAAATAAGCAAAAACAGTTATATATACACCTGGCCTCCTCGAAGTAAGATTCGCGTTCATTTGGACTCTTACCCTCAGCAACTTGTTTTGCACACACAGAGTCCGTCTCCAATATAACATGACAACCCTTATACTTCTTCTTATACTTGTTACTTATCAGGACATCTATTCCCATCTTCATTGCTTTGATCTCAATATCATTCTGCTGTAGTTTCTTGCCAATATCTATGTCTGTCTCAAGATGCACAAAGTTACCTCTGGAGTTTACCAAACAGCAGTCATAACCCTGTTACCGTCTTCATCTATAATAGCATCGGAGGAAACTTTGATTCCCCTTTAAATAAAAAGCAGTAAAAGAAAGTCAAACTGAATACATCCAAATTGCCATGGCCAATCTATAATAGCATAGGAGGAAACTTTGATTCCCCTGCAAATAAAAAGCAGTAAAAGAAAGTCAAACTGAATACATCTAAGTTGCCACGGCCAAGTCAAAAATCAACCAAAAAAGATACAAGTCTGAATCAATTTTTACTTGACAAAACCACCCCAAGAATGAAATTAAAAATCAAGAATAATTTACCGAGAAGAAACTTTAAAAAAAAACACCCAGCAAAATAGACATTTGGTGTTTTTTCAGCAAAGAAGTGTTAACTGGACATTATCTGTTCAAACAGGTTTAAATAAGTGTTAAAGGAGAATATCAGACAACTTTCAGTAGTTCATAACAGAGAGCGAGCATCTTGTATGATGAACACAAGGGAAAAAAAAAAAAAGCACAGGCCCTGAGACAAGGTAACTTAGGACTATGAAGAGAGCAGCTTGTGTCAAACACAGCAGACTTGGTATGTACAGTAACATAATGCCCAGGCAAAGATATTTCCTAACTGCAGTTCTATATTTCATGGCAACCATTTTCAATTCATTTCCACAATTGATACAATACCAAAATCCAAAGGACAGATATAGAGTACCAAATCACTTTGAATGGTTTGGACTCCCAAAAGTAACAATCAGAGATCATTCTAACAAACTTACAACAGGATAGTAAACACATGGAATCAGAGATGCTGACGAGAAACTGAACAAAAAAGCAAAAATACATGGAAATCAGATATGCTGACGGGAAAATGAACAAAAGGGTGAAAGACATTTAAACCGTGATAACCCAGTGATCAAATCAAACACCAATCATGTATGATATGTAACAGATATAAATCAAACCCAGTGGTACTCCATTCTTTTCTTTGACCTTACCTGATCTTTGGCTATGATTATTAAGTTTCATTGGTTTACCATTTCAAGGACACTAGAACTTTTAGTCACTTATGTTGCCACCAGAAATTATAATTTTCTTTTTCCTGGTTGCTTTTATGGTACGTCTCAATTCATGGTTTGATCCTATTGTTTGAATATATGGAACTACTTTGGAGTTGTGTATCAGAAGCAGCCTGTGACACTGAAATGTTCTCCTTTCTTTCAATGTCTGGTACTTATTCTTCATTTGTTTTAATTATTACTAGGGAACCCCAGATAAGGTTTTTGCCAAGAAGCTATCCTCTGCAGCTGAAATCAAGAAGGTCTGGGCCCTGGGGCTTTATTTATCTACTTATTTTCTTAATTTTTCTTACCTACTCTTTTACATTGATTTTGTACTATTTCGATGTGCTAGGAAGCCTTTTTTTACCTGGCTTATCTATTTTGTTATCTTTATATTCTCTAATACAGGTTGACGAGGGTAGTTCTGATGGGAAAGTGAAGAAGTGGATGCTACTATTTCTGGTGGAGAGTTTGAGGATGGTGCAAAGTTGCTGGAAAATCTGCAAGCCATGGTATTGTTTTTGTCAATGAACTGAAACTCATGTTGGTGTACTCTTCACTCTTGTTTCGGTTGTGTAATGGCCAAACTTATCTTTCCCCAGGTCTCAACTGAGAGCAGCTCGAATAAAACATCTTCAGAAAGTGATGATGAAGGGTTGTCGTCTGAGGAAGAGAAGCCTAGCAAGGCCCCTCAAAAAAAGGTAATGCAGGGTGCTTTTAGCTCAAAACTATTTTTAAGTTGCTCTAGCTGAAATTTCAAGTTATGCATTTTTTATCCCGCAGCCTGTATTTGTAGTTACATTTTTACATTGTCTCAATTGACAGGTTTCAGTTAATACAGCAAATCCAAAAAAACTGATTGCCACTTTGCCAAGGGCATCAAAGCTATACATTGGAAAGCGGTCATATTCATCAAAAAAAGTGTCAAAATCTAAGGAACATGCACCAGTTCGAAAGAAGCAGACAGCAACCATTTGAGAACTTTACTCTTTTCCTCCGTGTCATCCTTACAAAGATCCCTCTCTGGTAATATTTGTTATTAACGAATGTTTGATCACGGTTTTGTTTGCTGCTTATCTTATTATTTTGGGTGCTGATGCCTGTAGGAGGAGATAATGGCAATTGAAAAGCATTACGAGGTTCCCTTCAAAGAACAAATGGAGATTTCTAAGTGTACAACCAAAATAAATCTTGGCATCGGAGATTTTGTGCGGTTCATCTTGTAATGTCGCATTAATGTTCGGCCTGATGCAGTGAAGGAACTCAGTGTGAAAAATATCAATTTAGTGGATGATTATACTCTCAGCAAAGACAGATTGATGTTAAGAACCTGGATTCGCAAATATCCAAAGAAGGGGTAATCCACTTGCCCCTTTGAATATCCTTCCGTAAATCTGTTACATATTTACTTGATTGGTGTTTCATATCTGTTACATATTGTACATGATTGGTGTTTGATTTGATCACTGGGTTATCACGGTTTAAATGTCTTTCACCCTTTTGTTCATTTTCCCGTCAGCATATCTGATTTCCATGTATTTTTGCTTTTTTGTTCAGTTTCTCGTCAGCATCTCTGATTCCATGTGTTTACTATCCTATTGTAAGTTTGTTAGAATGATCTCTGATTGTTACTTTTGGGAGTCCAAACCATTCAAAGTGATTTGGTACTCTACATCTGTCCTTTGGATTTTGGTATTGTATCAATTGTGGAAATGAATTGAAAATGGTTGCCATGAAATATAAAACTGCAGTTAGGAAATATCTTTGCCTGGGCATTATGTTACTGTACATACCAAGTCTGCTGTGTTTGACACAAGCTGCTTTCTTCATAGTCCTAAGTTACCTTGTCTCAGGGCCTGTGCTTTTTTTTTTTTCCCTTGTGTTCATCATACAAGATGCTCGCTCTCTGTTATGAACTTGTTATGAACTACTGAAAGTTGTCTGATATTCTCCTTTAACACTTATTTAAACCTGTTTGAACAGATAATGTCCAGTTAACACTTCTTTGCTGAAAAAACACCAAATGTCTATTTTGCGGGGTGTTTTTTTTTAAAGTTTCTTCTCGGTAAATTATTCTTGATTTTTAATTTCATTCTTGGGGTGGTTTTGTCAAGTAAAAATTGATTCAGACTTGTATCTTTTTTGGTTGATTTTTGACTTGGCCGTGGCAACTTAGATGTATTCAGTTTGACTTTCTTTTACTGCTTTTTATTTGCAGGGGAATCAAAGTTTCCTCCTATGCTATTATAGATTGGCCATGGCAATTTGGATGTATTCAGTTTGACTTTCTTTTACTGTTTTTTATTTACAGGGGAATCAAAGTTTTCTCCAATGCTATTATAGATGAAGACGGTAACATGGGTATGGCTGCTGTTTTGGTAAACTCCAGAGGTAACTTTGTGCATCATCTTGAGACAGACATAAATATTGGCAAGAAACTACAGTAGAATGATATTGAGATCAAAGCAATGAGGATGGGAATAGATGTCCTGATGAGTAACAAGTATAAGAAGAAGTATAAGGGTTGTCATGTTATATTGGAGACGGACTCTGTGTGTGCAAAACAAGTTGCTGAGGGTAAGAGTCCAAATGAACGCGAATCTTACTTCGAGGAGGCCAGGTATACAACTGTTTTTGCTTATTTTAGAGAAAATTCATTTTTTCTGGTTAAGCTTTCATATGAACTGTCTTAATATATGTCAATTTATGTTATTGTTTTCTTGGGTCGGTTGTTTCAGAACACATTGTATAACTTCAAAGAAACAGATGGATGCAAAGTTGACATCCAGTGGGTGCCATCAAAAGTAAATGCTGCAGCAGATTATGCGAGTAGGCTGGCTGCGAGATCAATGAGAGATGTTGCTGGTGTGCAAGAACGTCTTGAAAAGATAAAAAATGAAGTTTATCTTATTATTCCATCTTCGTGGTAGGCTTTTTGATTTCTTTTTCAAATTTTTGTTATAATTGGCCTGGTTGAAAATTCTTTGGGATGGAGTTTTGACAGTACAATTTTATTTGCTTGGTTTTCTGTTATAGTTGTTTTTTCTGTTTGCTGGAAGATAAAAAAAAGGAGCCTATTAGCTCCTTGGCTGGGTTGCGTGGCTGGGTTGCGTGATATTGTTTTTTATTCAATGGTTTTCTTTTCTTTCCTTTGCATGATTTGACCAGCAAAAAGAAGCCCCGAGGCATTGGACCAGCAAAATTTGTGATTGAGTGTGAATCAGATGATTGAGGATTCTGAGCCTTTCGAGGGTGAAGCTCTACTGGATGCCAAGTGCATCGAGTAAACTGTGCAAATTTTACTTGCTTAAAGCTTGTTTTGTAACCGCGGTTTTGTCTAATCTTGGTTTTTAAACTTTTTTTTTTAGCATATGATCAAATTGTTATGATTTTGGATACTTGTCAGAAATCCAGGATAGAACAACATAGTGATAGTTACTTGTTTCTAAATATTTGGTTGGATGGTGAATATGTTACTAGTTTTGTGTTTCCTGTTGTTGATTCAACCATGTTTTATTTCGCGGCTTGAACTTCATTGGCAATATCATTCACTGTAAAAATCAGTGCAAATATATAGTAGTTGTATAATGTCTGTGTATGAAGAAACATATCGGATTGGGAACATGACATCCACATATTCCGGTAGATACGAAAAGTAAATCATGGACGTAAGAACATGTTATGCTTCTACGCATATGCCCAACTCGCCTTGTTCTCGTAGATCTACTATACAAGATTCTGCATAGTTATCTGGGGGCGGGAGGTGGGGGCGTGCTCGCTTTTCTTCCTAAAATTTGTACAACAAAGATCCTGTAAGGTAGTTAGTTATGTGGGTGGGTGGGGGGTGGGCGGGGCTCGCTTTTCTTCCTAAGATTTGTACACGAACTTACTGTAAAAGTCAACAAAGATCCTGTAAGGAATTCGCTTTACAACCAGCTTCAGGATTTCCTTCAAACCAAACATAATAAAGGCGCCAACAGTATTTGTTTGTAATCAGGGAAGCTATCCTGAGCCAATCTTGACATTCTTCGCTTATGAAAAAATGCAAGAACATCTTTAAAAGGCAAGCTCACATACAGTGAGAAAAGAGAGCTTTTAAGGTTTAACACTTATTGTCACTAAACATTTTACTACTCATTACAAAGAAATTTTCGGAGAACAGTTGTCCACGAGAACCTCAGAACTAAACAGGCAGCCGTATCCAAACATGGTTGATTTTGGAACGCAAAACAATAACAAAACAGATGGCGGAAAAATGCTCCATCCTAACAGCACAGAGATAAATCATGATACTAATATAAATCATACATGACACTAATCCAATAACTTCGTGTACAGAACAAATCATTGCACCCCCCACTATCCGGGAGCGGAAAAGAAGAGGCAGCAGAATAACCTCAAAGCTACAGAATGCAACATTAACGCATCCTGTATGACTGAGTTCTTGCAGCCTTACAACGTCGGCCATTTAATGAATACTTCAGCACTATATCCACATCTCGGGGATTATTCTTGTTTTGGGCAACCGTCATGCTGCCAACTATAGTTTCTCCTTCGCAAACAGTTAGCACATCTTCAAGGTAAAGAACAGTTTGTTTCCAATGAGTTGCTCGCGATTTTGGCCCTGTAAATAGACAATCTAGTGTCACGATACAAAACTAAGGATAACAGTGATCAAAAGTGGTCAATCATTTGTTATTGCTCTAAGATCTAAAGATTCCACAATCTCTTCGAGGAACTAGGTTTCCATTCTACACAAGAAAGGAAGCCAGAAATTCTTTCCCACTCGATGAGGCTGCCGCCTCTGAGATGCAGATGGGAATAAAGAAGCATGTATAAATAAAGGCATCCGAATAGATACTTTACTGGTTAAAGAAAATGGAGATCTCATTCAAGCCACATTTACCTGTTGAAAAGCCCATCAATTTGTGGCATTTTGTAAAAGACACATCAAAATAAGCTACAAGAGCATGGATGTAATCATCTCGTTCCGCCACTAGCTTGAAAGGAGCAGTGAAAGAGGCATCCCCTGAATCCATCTTAGCAATGTCCATTGTCTGCATGAATCAACTTCAAAATTAAGACAAATGATTGATATGACAAAACAGAAACATTGCAGTTTCAGAGGACTGATAAATTTCCAACCTTAAGCCGCTGACAACTTGTGACAATCTGCTTCTGGTCTACAGTGTCAACAAGAGGCTCCATGATGGATTGCTTCCTGATGCAGCTCATATTAAAGCCATATACATTGTTCCAAACTGCATCAGCACAAAAAGAGTTGAGAGTTATGAAATAGAGCTTACTTAAAAAGTGGAAGAAGAGCAACTGTCAGGACGGTATCTGCTATCTTAAACTACACCAATAAAGAACTTGAAACCATGACGCAATCACACAAAGGATGAATATCTCACATTCAATTTTGTCTTCCTTGTAATCTGCATCTTCTATTGCTGTGAGGTAGAGAGAAGCTTTATCAGGCAATACAAGTCCATCTTTGACCTGCATAAAAGCAGAATACAAAAGCTGAGCTCTGTTTGCATAAGAGGAGTAATCTTAAACTATCAATTAGCAGAGAGATCCAGGGACTAGAGCATACAGATAAACTTAAAACTCAACCAAAACCATGAGTTCACATTTGAAGCACTTATTACAGAAAAGAGACAGAACTCACAAGCCATTTATTACGAGCGTAAAGGACTGTGTCCAACATATTTTCATAGAGCAAAAAGTATCCCATCCACTCTGAAATGATTATATCCACTTGTGCAACTGGAAGCTCAATCTCTTCAACCTTTCCCTTCAGAACTGTAATAACTGAACAATAGAGAGGAAAAAAACACAGAAAACAGAATCAGATGGGTAGAAAGTAACAGACAACTAGAAGTTGAAAAAACAAAACATCACCTTCTGAATATCCATTAAGTTTCACAATCTCTTGCGCCATATCAGCCATGCCGGAGCATTCAATCTGAGATATCAGGGTTCAAAGGCAGTTACAATAGAGAACCTAAACATATTACTGACGCCAATGTAAAAAATCCAACTACCAGTAGCAACACAAACACGTCACCCCCTCCTCTCCCAAACAATGAATTTCAAACCTTAAAAGTGAACATTTAACAGGTTAAAACCTTAAGAAATCACAAGAAGCACAAACTAAGGAGGCAACATAGGCTGCCCTGTTTTGTACCTTCTAAACTTATCCAATAACCGCTTACTGTCATCTCAAGTTTTGCAAATTCGAAAAAACTAACATAGAGTTGGTTTGTTTGAGAGTGAGAGAGAGAGAGAGAGAACATACAGCGTAAACATGTTTTGCCCCAACTTTTGCACAAAACAGGGAAAGGATTCCAGTCCCAGCACCCACATCAAGTACAACTTTATCCTTGAAAAGAAAGCTATTCTTGTAGATGACATTTTGGTAAGTCTTAGTTCTTACCACATCCTTCAACATTTCCTGCAATAGCAAAAACTCGTATGCTTGAGAAGAGTTAATAAACCCAAAAGGCACATTGAAGCCGAAAATTGGCTGAAGTAAGATAAAAAATTTTGCTTTCAACTCACTTCTGTAAAGAGAATATGGCTTAAGTCACATAATAAATTTTGGTTTCACCACACTTTTGTAAAGAGAATATGAATTAACCCAAAACTGAGATAGCTGAAAGATGGTTAACACGAAAAAGATTTGAAAGTAAAGCATTTCTGGTGCAGTATAGGAAGAATGGATATACATCCAAAGCAGGCAAAGCTAGAACAGTGGGATGTTCTGATTCTGATACATATGGCACTCTCAAATGACAAAAAACAAAACATAGCCTAATACTTTGAGTAAAAGATGGTCCCTTTGATATGACCTCTGAAACAAAATTTAAGCCCAAAAAAAAAGTACAATATGCACTCTGCATAAATCAACTCAAGCTGTTGCAGGGGGAAGGCCAGCTACAGAGGGCAAAGCTAAAAACTTTATCTCCATCAAAAAACACGTACCTCGTGAATCCCTGCAAAAAAAAAAAAAAAAAGAGGCAAAACACCAAGTAATTAGCTCTTGCAAAGAATGCGTAAAAGAATCAGACGTGAGAACTCACAAAGTTTAAAACTTTCAAAAGCGCCAGTAATCAGCTGAAGCATAAGAAAGATTGCAACTTCATATTTAAAATAAACCAAATTAAAAGAAAAAAATTCATTAAACCAGAGGCAGCTGCATAAACTAAGCTCCAAAACCAACTTGGGCAAATTTTTCAAATTAAGAAAATTTGAAAAAAAAAATAAAATAAAGAGGGAAGGAGGGTTGAGTACCAAAGTGAGAGTAGGAATCGAAGTAGTAATCGGCGCTAGTTTTGTCGGCGCCAATAACAGAAGCGTCATCCGGGTCGGGATCGCACATGGTAAGATCTTCTTCGAGGTTGGAACTCTCGGTGGCCGCCTCTTCGATGGTTTCATCTGGGTCTTGGAATCTTGATTCCTCCTCCCCCTCGTCGTCATCGTATTCAAATCTTATCTTTTGCGGCATTTTGCCGGAGGGATTATTCTGATACTCATGCTCCATTGTTGACGACTTTCTATTCCTCCTCTCTCACAGAGAAAGGGTTTTAGGGGGAGCAGAATACAATTGAATGGGTGGCTATTGTTAGGGTTTTAGACCACGCACACGGTTAGATTTGAATTTATTTATGGGAAAACCTCAGATTTGGTCCCTAATGTTTTGGGGTAGTTCAGGTGAGTCCCTTTTTATTTGTTTTCTAACAAAATAAGTCACCAAAAATGTTTGTTTGGTCAATTTTAGTTTTTTAACAGAAATTTTGAGAATTTAACCGAAGAGGTCTCCATTCCGTCAATTGTGTAATATTTAAGTAATTTTTGTGATTGATGCGGGCCCTACAACTTTTATTTAGATTTTAATTGTTAAAAAATAAAAAACAAAAAACACAACTAATAAAAAAGTCCCCACCTTCCTCTTCCTCTCACCCCGCTGCCGCCACCCCCGAAACCACCACCCTTCCATCAGTTCATCGCCACGAACAGAAATCCGTAAATCCTCCATAAATCTTCAAAGTATTCAAAGAAACCACTTCTCTGGACCCTTTTCTGAGATCAGGAATAATGGAGCTGGTGACTAGCTTAATGGAGCTTCCAAAAAGCCACTGCAGATCAACTTTTTGTGCGGACAATTCGTAAATGGAAAGTGTCTGCATGTACTTGGTAACTATTTATTTCGAACAATCAGAGATTGAGGAAGGCTTTTTGCTCTTAAATCTGGTAGGAGATGGCCAAAAGCAACAGTCAATCGGGTAGAGAAGATGAACCCCGACCCATTTTTTTAGACTTGGTTAGATACTAACTGAAATCACAATCCCCGTTCTTGAAAGGTGAGCTCAGAGTTAAGTTTGGAATTGTTCCGCTTTGGACATCACTGGATAACTTGGCGATTCAGATTTGGAGTTCTTGAATTTGGTGGGGTTTGGGGATAATTTTGGGGCCGCGTGTGGCGCGTTCCCTTCGTTTTGGACTTTTCACATTTGTTACAGCCCTTCTTGTTGTTTGAATTTTGAAAATGCCTTGCGATACTGAGTAATCCATGAATCAATAGTTACTTATCTATATAGCGCACTTTTTCTTGGCTCTTCAATCAATTCTACATTGCAAGTTGAATTAAATCACGAG
The DNA here is from genome assembly GCA_949775105.1 of Oldenlandia corymbosa var. corymbosa. Taxonomy (NCBI): domain Eukaryota; kingdom Viridiplantae; phylum Streptophyta; class Magnoliopsida; order Gentianales; family Rubiaceae; genus Oldenlandia; species Oldenlandia corymbosa. Next base: position 30,948,246 of record OX459120.1, on the reverse strand, counting down.
AAGAGAAGGACAGATTCAATCGGACGGCTGGACCTCAAAAATTGCACCTTTACCAATCAAAACTACCATATATAGAAAAAAATTTAGAAGAAAGAATAAAGAATCAATCGATTGTGAAGATTTCCACCTAACTCATTTAACCACCTATTCGAAGGGATTATTGAGCTTTTACAAAGGAGTAAGGTGGAGGCGATGAACTGATGGAAGGGTGGTGGTTTCGGAGATGGCGGCGGCGGGGTGAGAGGAAGAGGAAGGTGGAGGCTTTTTGTTCAGTTGTTCAATTTTTTGGTTTTTTTTTTTTAACAATTAAATCTAAATTAAAGTTGTGGGGGTCGCATCAATCAAAAAATTAATTAAATATCACACAATTGACAGAATGAATACCACTTCCGTTAAATTCTCAAAAATTTCTGTTAGAAAAACTAAAATTGACCAAACAAACATTTTTGGTGACTAATTTTATTAGAAAAAAATTAAAGGGGACTCACCTGAACTATCCCCAAACATTAGGGATTAGAGCTGAAGTTTTCCCTTTATTTATAGTACAACGTTTGTTCAAACTGTACTTTTGAGTTTTGACTATACGTAGTAAAATATGTTTTTTTTTTAATCTTTATTTTTATTTTTTTTAAAAAAGAAAGACTATGGTATATACTAGTAGCATTTTTCTTCTTTGATTTATTATTTTCGGATAAATTATGTAACCACCCTCAACTTTCTTTGATCCTCATCATCATCATCTTATAAAATCACCAGAATTACCAATTGAGTCTCTTTTTCTGGCACAATTTTTTGTTCATCTTTTCACTGAGAATTCCAATATGGGTTTACCAAAAAATAAAAAATAAAATAAATTCCAATATGGTGTAGTCCAAGCCTTAAAGGCAATTGACAAAAATTGTTCTCGATTTGACTGGCACAATGTTTGTTCATCGTTTTTCAGTTTTTCACTAAAGAATCCAATATGGTGTAGTCCAACACTTGAAGCTAATTGACAAAATTTGTTCTCTATATCTTCCTCTCAATTCTGTACGTTCATTTTTTGCTTGTGATTTTTTCTCAAGTCTCTACCTTGATGTTTGCTTGTGATTTCTTTTGTAACAACCAAACTGGTATAATAAATCTAGTGTTGTGGTTTTCGGCTTTGGTAAATTTACCAACGGATTGCATCATTGGGAAGGGGAGAGTAGGGGTGTATTCGAGTCGAGTCGAGCCGAGTAGTCGTGTACTCGAACTCGAACTCGGTCTCGAACAGTACTACTCGAACTCGACGAGTTTATGATATAGCTACTCGAATTCGGCTCGATCGAGTTCGAGCCGAGTTCGAATCGGGTTTCGAGTATTAGAAAAAAAATAATTTTTAAATAAAAATTAATTTATAATTAAAAAACTGATTAAAATTTAAATCATATTTTATATAATACACAATTATAAATTCAAATTAGCATATATTTAAATAAAATATAATTATTTTATATATAATGACTAATTATATACATAATTATATACAATTATATATTATATTAACATATTTTAATATATAATTAAAAATATTAATTAATATTTTATTAATCGAGCTATTCGTCAAGTACTCCGAGTATCGAATTCAATACTCGAGCTCGACTCGATAACCGAATATTACTCGAACTCGACTCGAATTCGGGCAAACTCGAATCAAGCTCGAGCCGTTGACCGAGCTACTCGCGAGTACTCGAACTCGGCTCGGTTCATTTAACACCCTTAGGGGGAGAATAGAGTCACAAAAGGACCCATAACCAAGGGCAGAGTTACATATATGCGAGCTGGGGCAAAAATTTCACAATTGCCCTTTAAATATCATTTCATCTACTAAGCTTTCAAAACATTGCCCCAATAATAATTTGAAGAATGGGGACAAAGAGTAAAATCATATTAACATTGTGCTTTAACAGTATAAACTAATTTTTGCCCCACCTACTGCAAAGGGCTTGGCTCCGCCCCTGCTCATAACCTCAAATTTATGGGACAATAACATTATCCAAATTCCAAACTCTTCAAACTCTATGGCTCAGTTGAGTGCTAGTTTTGCAGCTAAAGAGAGTCACTGTTCCAAATTCATTCAAAAATGGTTGCACAAATCAAAGATTCCATGGAGTTGTCTAGTTGCACTTTCCTTTACACTTCACTCTTGCTTTGTGAATTTTATTTGTGGTCATTGCAGTGAATGATGAAAACTTAACTAGTTAAATCTTGGAAAATGGACAACTGTAAGTTGTAACAACAGTCCTGTTCCAAAACTAAAATTTAACTCCAAGCTTGCAGAAAGTGAGAAACTGGTGACATAACATCGTCCCTAAAAAGTTTAGGAATGGACTTTTCTGGTAATTTTACAAAAACCGCACCATCCCTGAAGATCAAACTAAGTTTAACAGTCATAAAGAGCCCATTGACATGCGAAACAGCCAGGATCTCTCATGAACAGATTACATTATTCAAGTTATGCACTAGTTTCCAGCCCAACACACTTCAATGAACTAGCTCTCCATTGTTGTCAGAAGTTGTTCTTTTGATAGGCCAAGGTGCCCCTCCCATGACAGCCTCGATATCTTTAATCTCTCGTGGAACCTTGGTCAAGTTCACGCAACCACTTGAAGTAACATACTGCGATCGGAAATACAAAAGCACAGAACGTTAAATTTTTTGGCCCAGCAGAATAATGTGTGGGGCAGTGTGCTTTCTTGACAAGAACTCAAAAGTATCTTGAATAAAACAGAATTAAGAAACTAAGCAAGTTGTTTATCCTGAATTGCTGAGTTTCCATACGAAATGAATGAAAAGAGCCACATGTGATCAATAACTGAAATATACTGGGATCAAAGAAGATTATGACTATATTCAGTAATGGACCAGAGTCTCCCTGTTCCTTGAAATAATGAAAATGGAGGAAGAATGATATGGTAATATGAGTCCAGGGTTGTTAATTATTTTTCCCAGAAGAGCACATAACTTGGCAAACAAATTAATCCAACACATCATGTTGATATAACTTAATCAGTTTCTAGCATTCGTAATATGCTTGCTAGAAGAAAACATATGTTCAATTGAAACAAGCAGCAAAATTTGAGTTCAAAATTTCAACTGCTAAAGGAGGGTCAATAACAGTACCACGTCACTTTCAATCCGGACACCGCCGAAGCCTCTAAATCTCCTAATCTGCTCATGATTGAAAAAGCTTGATGTAGCCGAGTTTTCCATGGCTGGAACTAACACAGCGTCAATGAAATAGCATCCAGGCTCAACAGTTATAACCTGCAATAAAATTCCCAAACTCTCAGATTTCCAGCTATATCTGACATATTTATGCAAAAACAAGAACTGGTTATAAACAAAAAGAAAACTCCAATCTAGAAGGAACAACTTTATTAAACCTGCAATACGAAAATTTTCAGATCTATACTTAGACGATAAATGTCAACAAACTACTTTTTCCACACATTCGTACATTTGAGAATCACTAAGTGGTCTCTGAGTTAACTAAGAATAGGTATATTTCCCACAACCCCTAACCATCGTTATCAACGAAATAGCTCCAGAAATTAGTTGTCATTATTATCCGCGGTCAACATTGCAAATTTAAATTTCCCAGAAGGTTAATGTGTAGGATACATTTTTGAGATTATCTAGAACTAGTATGCGCACAACGATAAGTGAAAAAAAAAGATAAGAAATCAAGAACTAGTTCATACAACAAATAAAAAACAAAATGAAGAGCCAAAAGTTAACTCTATCCCATAAAGAGTAAAATAAAATTAACGGAAAAAAAATCAAACTAACCATTCCCTCCAAGAGTTCTCTGCTAGTCCGCAGAGACCTTAATCCTGCTTCTTTAGGTCTCTCAGCTCCCTATAATCACATTGAACAGACATCAATCAAGGAGCGAAAACAATTAAAGGGGAACAGAACTGTAAGAGTATGAACACAGGTACCTTTAGATAACCCCCGGGATCATGAGTATCAATTCCTAGGAGGTGCCCAAGGCCATGAGGCATGAAAACTGCACCTAATCTCTTGGAAACCATGGCATCAACATCACTGAAGCAAAATGTAAAAAGATATAACTAAATATACCACCAAATCTTAGTACCAAATGAAAGTCCAAATCTCAATTGCAAAGTAGGATGAGTACCCAAGAAGAAGTCCCCCTTTCTTTAATGACTCTAAGACAATTCTCTCTGCCAATCTGGTTGCAAGGAGATATCAGAGTGACAAGAATAAGCACTTGAAGATGAACACCGAGGGTCTAATTGAAGATAATAAAGCTGGTGACCATTGATTTAACATAGATGCTATTTACGTATTGAAAATTTAAATTCTCTCCACACAGTAACACAACAAAACTTCTAGAGTAAGACAGTCAAACATCTCCTGACCTGGATATTACTGAAATCTTGATCTTAAAACAAAGTTCACTAGAAATCTTGAATCCATCTACAACTGACAAATTTTAATTCTTCCGGTCTTCAAATGCAATTGCATATACCAGTTGAAAAGGAAAAAGCATTTCTTCAATTTTATTGTTCATTCAAGACCAGCATTATTTTAGCATCATTTTTTTAGACCAGCGAGTTGTTTTCCTACGATTAGACCAGTCCATCATCAGAAAAATAATTTCCTGCCAATCTCACATAAGTTTAACTGTTTAAACAATGATCTCATTCACATCTGCCTCCTTTTACTTTCATTTAAAGAGACAATAAACAACTCGATATAACATGCTAAAGCTAAGTTGTTGTCCGTGTTCATATCGGGTAAAGAATCTTACATGTGCATATCAACCCAGCAAACTCCAGGTTTCATCTCAGAGATAACAGCATTATGGGCATCAAGAACAGCCTGCAGAATGGCGAAACAAATGGAAAAGTAGATAATTCTTTAGAAGAATGAGTCCCATGGTAGTGCACTTATATAAAAGAACATCCGAACAGCTTGAAAATATCAGCCGTCACTAGCCATATCATGTTTGTTTACTGCAGATTACCATTTTGGACAATATTTAATTGTGCTGACAATAAACACAAAAGAAGTCACCAGCGAGACAATCTCAAAAGTCCTTAACAAAACAACTGTCTGAAAATGAAAAACTCACATTATATACAAGTGCTTGATCATGAGTAAATTTCCCATTCACCTGCAAACACAAATATTACTATCAGAGAAACCCAACATTTGGTTTAGAAATGGGACTACTAGGGAAAGAGAGAAAGTAAGAAAAGAGGAAATATAAAATGGTATATATATATTTGCTAATACCACCAGCCATTTTACAGGAAAGCTTAGCACAGCATGAGAGAAAACTATATTGTGGTCACTGAGAGGGGCCGTAGGAGGGGGGAATAAACCATTTGGTAATGCAGCATAAAATTTGACTTTCTGTTTGAACTAGGCTACAAAAACAATAAAGTTCTACTGTCTACAGACAAGTAGTATCATCCACACATATTGATGTTCACAAAATCCATAGAACAGGCACACGTTCACTCAATAAGATCATGTCAGGATGTAGGTAGAAGGGTAGCAAACAGATCTTACGAATCTAACAATCAGTAAGTTAACAGGACCTGTGCAGTTACATATACATCAGCACATGTATTAAATGCTATGAGACATGACAAAGCATCAAATGCAAAGTTGAAACCACCATACAGTGTGCTGGTCCATTCAGTAAATTGAAGAATAAACTTACAGGGAAGGAGCAAGTAATGTCAGAACCATAAAAATGGTATTCAGCACCCATATCAAACAGTGACATATCTCCATCTTCCAACGTCTGAGAAGGAAAATAGATAACTGATTACACAAAGAATCTTTGTAATCTAAAGTACTCTAAAGCTACAAAGGAAAGTTCTACGACATAATCAAATCAAAGTAATCGGCGTAACCTACCCTGTCATTTGGTGCTGCAGCATGACCATAATGGAGAACAGCGCTGAACAACAGAAACAAACTTAAAATGATAGTTTTGAGCGAGTTAAGTATCTATTTTACTTTTGCAGAACATATAGAAGAATTGTCTTTCCCAATATCAAAGGAAATGGCCCATAAAATGACATTTACTGAAAGAAAGAGAAGAATGTCAACATGGAACCAAAGTAGCAGCCTTTGCAATATGCTAAAAATAAACGATGACCCTAAGTTGAATTGAAAATTCAACTACAAAGAATGTGTAGAAGGGAAGAACTAGAAACTAACAAACCTGTTTTCACCAGTGGCACAAATACATGTATATGAACAATGTCTACATCCACCAAACATGTAGGTATGATGAAGAAACATGCTTTCAAGCTGATACTCTTTAATACCCACTCTAGCATTTTTCATTACCTGAATGGAAGATAATTTCATAAGAAAACCGCCATCTACTAGTTTACACACGCAAAGGTAAAATAACTAAGTCTTTAAACAGTAACTTCAGAAAAAAAAGTTGCAAATTGCACTTAGTCTCTTGACTCTCTTCAGGTCTGAATATACTTTAACAAAAGGAAATGTGTCAGAAACAGTTGAAACGTCTCAACCTAATCAATAGATGCAATATCAAGGCTCCTCCGGAAGGCACGCGGGCTAGGATTGAAAGACATGTGACAGCCTTTTACAGGAACTGTTATGTGAAGGCGAAAGTTCTTTGACATTGAAAACACACTTCAGTTATTGCTCAAGCTACAGATTATGCTTCATATACTGTAGTAGGATCATCAGAAGTTACAAGGCTAATAATGGTGAGACTAGGGTTTAAACAATCAATGTTTTGTTGCTGTAAGTAGGAAAACATGATTTTTGATAAAATATTTTCTTTTTATAGGTAGCATTTTCCAGAGTTTGAAAGAAAGAATCATAGTTAAGCCCACGACATCAAGACTTCTCCAGTTCACCAATGAAGCCACTTTCCATAATACCAACAATTTCTATTCTCCGTAACATATTTCTCACGATTACATGCCAGTCCAGGAGTCAGTAAGGGGAATGATTATAGGCCATATATGCACCTTCATCAATAATATCGTAATATCTAAGTAGACAACCTTTAAGAAAATCTAAAGAGCACCAACCTGCACATGTGCTTCTGAGCTAATATCATTGGCAAACTGTATAAGAGCAAGTTCGAGCTTTGATTTTAAGACACGGCATTCAGTCAAAATCGGATGTAAGGTGTCCATATCGACCTCAAACTTCTCAATTCCCTGCCAAGATATACCGAATAGATTTTTCATTCAAGTTCAAATACTTCCACCAACATCTAAAGGAAATCTCATACATCCTTGTACTATGAAAACTCTGCTAACAAGACAAAAAAATACATAAATAAAAAAAAAAATTGTTGTTCTCCTTTACTATATAAACTGAAATTTCAAAAATGAAAAATAAAAAAATCCCAATAAAAAAAGGTGGAGGTTGTTGTCAGGATTTGAGAAGCCGAATTGCCCTATCTCACAATTCACATAAATCAATAATCACTATGCGCCACTTTTATGCGGATCATTATCGTCAACAGCACTTCTAGTTTACAACATTGAGGAAAAATGAAACAAGTATTTGTAAAAGCAATCTTTTAGTATTAAATCAAGGTTTTTTTTTTTTCTCTTTTCAGACGCGAAATCAAATACACGAATGAAAGAACGAATGTTTTGCCAAATATTCTTTTTTTTTTTCTACTAAGAATTATTACTGGTGTCAATTGATTTGAGCTAAAGTTAGAACAGAAGAACCAATTTTATCCCAGAAAGTAGAGTTACCATGCAAGTAGGATGTTTTTTCCATATGAAATAAAGAAGCCCAAGCCCAGTGACACATATATTCAAGAATACTGTTCAGTGATTGCCCTTGAGTTCAGGTGACACATATATTCAAGAATACTGTTCAGTGATTAAAATTCCTTCTGCTTGATATTAAACAAACCTCAAACTCTGCCGGCTTGGAGAAGTTATTGCTGTCAGTGTTGAGCCCACGCAACAGATACAACAATGGTTTTCCATGTCCTTTGTACAGATCATGCAACACTTTTGTAATCTCATCAGTATAGTACACGGTGCTAACCATGTATCTTTCCTGCAAAAATAAAGAATGAACTTCAATTGCATCATACCACTGGAATTCAGTGGTATTTAAGTTCACGCGACTGTTTATGCAATCACCTTGAAGTAGGACAAAGGCTTTATTTCTCCCAACCAAACAGCATATTCAGAAGGCAATCTCGGAGCAAATAGAATGGAATTCCCACTAGCCACATCCTATAGAGATCAGCAAAAAACGCACAATTTAAACAGAGGAAAGAAAAAACAAATTCATCCGGATATAAGAATGCATTTGAACGAAATTAATTTGAACCATCATGGTAACCAAAAACAGTACCATTACATCCTCCTCACAACAAAAGGGGAGGAAAGAAAATTCAAACTTACAATAGCTCCATAGAAGCCAGGTTCTCGAACTCCAAACAAGTAAGCAAAATAACTCTCCTGTCTAGAAATTAGAAATGAAACATTCGCTCAATCCAAAGTCATACAACAAAGAGTGTAAATCATTTTGAAACGAACATTGCAGATTATCATTGATCACGCACCTAAACAGTTCGGTGTGATCAGTACAGTATCGAGTTTTTTCCTCACCGCCCTAACCATCACAAATTTCAATTCGAATTTAACAAAAACTTATACTTAATCGAAAGAAAGTCTAAAAACATTAGGGTATCAACAATTTGTAATTAGAGAGGGGGAACAAACAGAATTATACACAGTACACGTACCTGGAGAAGAACGAAACTATGGTGAGGACGCGATGACGCAGAGAGGTGATCACGTAAAGATTTCAGCAGCTTGTCTCTGTTGAGACGATGTAGTTCCATCGGCACCTCCGGTGGAGAGAGCGAGGAAGCCATTGTTATCGGCTTCCGTTAGAAATGAAAATCGGTTTCAATCGCCGGATGTTATTGATTCCGGAGCCGGTGTGAATCGGGCTTTTTAACGCTTAGCAGCTTAGACCTTCTAATAATAAATGTGGGCCTCCAGAAACAAAACTGCTAGGCTTTTCATTTCGGCCCAAAAGTTTTTCAACTTGATTAGAAAAGTACATCAAAAGTCCAGCGATGGACATCTCTGTTGCAACTATTGTTGTGTTGAAACCCGTATGGACAAAATTTGTTGAAGGTGAAAAGGTGATGTGGTGATGGCGTGATGCCCGTCAGGGCCAAAATTAAAACAGAAAAGTACATCAAGAGTTTCACTCACCGGAGTCAGGAGGCGGTGGTGTATTCCTTGAATTAAGAGTATCTTGTTCTTAACCGGCAAATTTCGATAGGGGACGCCTCAATAATAACTGTGACTGATGCGTTAGCAAAATTTGGTCTTTCTTTGTCATATGGGCGACTCCCCCATCTATGATCACAGAGAATTTTAGGGATATTTTGTAATCAAGCACTCAACCCTCCTTTCAACAGATAGGAAAAGGGGAGTATCATGTTCTTTAATCATAATTTTAAGTTTGTTACTTTCAAAGAAGAAGGTCATAGAGAGTGTTGAGGCAGAAAAAAAGAAAAAAAAAAATACTATGGTTTATTTGGTTTCATTTAATTGCATAGCTTCTAAAGTTTTGTATAACATATTTTTTTAAAAAAAGAAATTTGCTCCGAATAACTCGAATTATGATGCATCTTCTTGCTAATGCGGATGGACCGATTTTGTATCAGTGAGAAATATGAGGATAAAGGCTATGATAGAAACTCTTTCCACAAGCTAACTTACAAACCTTTGACGACAGCATTTCTTGCTAGCTTCATAATTATATATAATCATTTTGAGATATGTGGAGAAAAATAAAATTGACCTTTTTTTCACGAAAAAATAAAACATTTATTCTGTCAAAAAAATCGCTGGGCAGGCCGCATGCAGGTGATGGCAGCAGCAGGGTTTGTTGTAAATCATTCACTTGTCGCTGAAAATGTGGGAGATCATTTGAATTTTGAAGGCCTGATTCATCTTCCAAGCTGATGATGCAATTGTTAGTATTTTCTTTTTGTGAATTCGACAAGGACGATGTTTCAATCGAAAACCCTTACAAACTCCGATTATTGTTTCTTCATCGAATCATCCAGTCTCCATCCGAAATCTGATTGGATATCTCGATTCAATTTTATGGGTTCCAAACTAATTAATCTCATTAATCACATTCTCTACTAGACCGATTCATCTTGTGAGTTTATTTCATATATCAAAATTTCAATTTTAGGTTAGCTACGACCATATATCTGAACCTTGAACTTGATTTTACAACATTAATGAGCAAGTCAAACTCTCTGTTAAAGACGATCAATTCCAACCCAAACATTAATAGCCAGCTGAGGAGAACAAATGAAATAAAATATGGGATTACAACATATTAGTGGTATAATCTTGGTAAATGTTGGAAATTAACAACCAAGAATAAATATAATTGTGACACATTTGTAATGTTTTGAAGGGAAGAGAGAAGAAAATCAAGACAGAGAGAAGGAAATGTTAAAATCCCAAATGGCGCGGAAAACCATAGAAATTAAAGTCTTATTAGAATCCTATTTTCAGGCCACACATCAAACAGTGTAAAGCTGGCAAAGGTTTTACCAAAGGTTATAATTCTTTGCTGAGGTTTTTTTTTTTTTTTTTCCTTCTTTTTGCCTTTCCTTAACAGTTTTTTCCACCAAGATTTCATGCCCATGTCTTCTTCTTATGCCTTTCTCTTATAAAGAATCCAGAATGTTGCCTGGAAGACAACTGATCATTTTTTAGTTGTCTGTACCTCAGGCAGCCGGAGAAGGCCGGGCAAGCAATCTTGGTGGCGGCGGTGGTGGTGCCCTTAAGAAACAAAAACAAAAATAAAATCATAATTCATCATCATCGTCGTCATCATCAACCATCATGCCGAACAAGAACTTTTTGGGTAATCCGACGACTTTTAGCCTGGATGGAGTTATTCATGACAGGCCAGGGCAATCTCATACCTGTTACCTTACGAATGCGACTTTGGACCATGGAATGTGGACGGATATTAATCCATTGAGCAGGAAACTCCCTATGTTCGTCATTCAACTTATTATTGTCATGACCATAACTCGACTCCTCCTCCTCCTCGCGAAACCTCTTCGTCAACCTCCTTTTGTAGCAGAGTATTTGGTAAGTTTTTTGGTTTCATTTTCCCCGTCTCCTGTTAATACCATTTTCTTTTTTCGCATTGTCCATTTCTGCGGGGAATTGGGTTTTTGCCTTTTTGATGACAGGGGAAGGAAATGTCATCAGAATTTGGTAACTTTAATCAGGAAATGTCATCTGTATTGTAAATGTCCATACTCCATTTACTCATGGCTTGATAAAAAAAAAATTTTCCTCCCTCGAATTGTTGAAAAATCTAGCTAAAGAAGGACCTAGATTCTTGTCATCAGAATGCATAATGGTAGAACTCACCAGTCACCAGCATATAGATTGAAAATGTTCTGTTACGAATAAATGCAAATGATGGTTTATCTGACAACAGTGTTTTTCAATCTGCAATTTTGCAGGCTGGTCTAGCGATCGGGCCATCATTGTTGTACATTTTGCCCGGGTTTCTTGCTGGCCCTCTAAGGAAATTCATCCTCAACACAGTCTTTGCCGTCCCTCGGGTTATGATGATGGAGACAGTTGCAAATTTAGGGCTCAACTATCACCTGTTCTTCCTTGGATTAGAGATGGACTTAACTGCGCTAACACGAGTTGGAAACAAAGCTTTAAGCATTGGCGTATCGGGATCTTTGTTCTCCTTCGTGGTTGGTGCTGCATTCTACTATTTTGGTTTCAATCGGTACAAAGAAAACTTCGCTTTGGGTTGCCTTTTCTGGGGTTCCGTCCTGTCAGTCACAGGCCTACAAACAGTTGGCGATTTGCTCGTGAAGTACAAACTCCTCCATTCCGAATTTGGGAGAGTCAGTTTGTCTTCAGCATTGGTTAACGGAGTTGTTTCTTGGATACTTCTCCTGATTTGCGCCTCAATGACGAGTAGCGGTCAGATGTTCTTCCTGTCGTTGTGGATGGGACTTGTGTTAGCCGGTTTTTTCTTCTACGCGGTCAGGCCAGCAATCTTATGGGCGATCAGACAAACTCAAGAAGGCGAAGAGTTCAGCGAATCCACCGTCTGTGTTACGCTGACCATGGTTTTGTTCTGTGGCTTGTTGACTGATATATGTGGCCTCAGTTCCTTGTATGGTGCATTTGTGTTTGGGCTGATCATACCAAAGGAGGTTCTAGGGCAGAGATTTCTTATGGTGCTTCAAGGTTTTGTCTCAGATTTGTTATTACCTTTGTACTATGCTAGTGTAGGGATGAGAGCTCATCTGGATAGTTCAGTGCTTCCTAAATCAGGGGATTGGTTGGTGGTTCTTCAAGTCATCTTTCTAGCTTTTCTGCCCAAACTCACCACAACTTTGGCTGTTTCTTATGTCTACAAAATCCCTTTTAGAGAAGGAATAGCCATTGGAGTCCTCATGAATGCCAAAGGCCTTGTTGCTCCCATCGCCTTAACTTGGGGGCGCGACCATTTGGTAATTTTTAAAGATTTCTCTCTCTCTCTCTCTCTCTCTCTCTCTCTCTCTCTCTCTCTCTCTCTCTCTCTCTCTCTCTCTCTCTCTCTCTCTCTATATATATATATATATATATATATATATATACTCCTTCTGTCCCCAAAATTATTGTCCAGTTTGGATTTTCACATACAATAATTTTTGGAACGGAGGGAGTGCCTAATCAGCGTCAAAATGAAACATTTGAGATTTTCATGATTTTGATATTGGGAATCTGTTTCATGCAGGCACTGGATGAGCATGGATATGCTATGATGATATTGCCAATAGCAATAATGACAATGGTAGCATCACCAATCTTGGGGTATCTTTACAAACCAAAACGACATTTCTCACCAAGCAAACATAGGGCACTTCAGAAACTCAAACCCGATGCCGAGCTTCGAATTCTCGCTTGCATCCACGAACTCCAAAGTGTTCCTGGCATCACGGCCCTGATCGAAGTTGCCAATGCGACGAGAAGATCGCCGATTTGTTTATTCGCGCTCCAACTGATCCGCCTCGCGAAACACACGACGGCGCTGCTGATCGAACACGGCCCCTGCGGTGGCACCAGCGGCTATCAGAACAACCGAAGAATCGACGGGCAAACTGACCAAATGATTGCCGCCTTCGAAATTCTGGAGCAAGAAAACAACTTCATTTCGGCTCAGCCGCTCACCGCCATGTCGGATTACGCGACGATGCACGAAGATGTTTGCACGATCGGGGAGGAGAAACGGGTCAGCCTCATCGTCTTACCGTTTCACAAGCGTCAAACGGTTCATAACCGAATGGAAGATGTCAACCCGGCTCACAAAGAAATAAACGAGAACATACTAACAAATGCGCCTTGTTCAGTCGGGATCCTCGTGGATCGCGGGTTCGGGTTGTATTCGAAGAGAGAATCCGAAGCTGAGACTGACACATTAATCCGAGTCTGTATGCTATACATTGGCGGACGCGACGACAGAGAAGCACTCACCTTCGCTTCGCGAACCATCGCGAATCCAAAGGTGTTGTTAACCGTGATTCGGTTCACCCGTGGTGGCAAAAATGTAGAGGAAAACGGCAAGAATAATAATAATAACAATCAAGTCAATGCAGTAAAACTAGACATCGAAACCGAACAACAACAGGATGAGGAATTCATTCATGAGTTCAGGCAGAGAAACATGGACAGAGAAAACTTGAGATACTTGGAGAAAGAGTCGCAAAACGGGGCGGAAACCGTCACGATAATGAAATCGGTGGCGGAAAGCTTTGATGTGTTTATAGTAGGGAGAGGGTTGGGGATGACGTCACCCTTAACCGCAGGGTTAGAAGATTGGAGTGAGTACCCAGAATTGGGAGCCATTGGGGATCTTCTGATATCATCAGATTTTCCTTCAACAACATCTGTGTTTGTAGTGCAACAGTATCTTGGGACGACTTCTGATCATAAAAAGGATGATCAGGATGCATCAGTCAAAGGAAATACTGTTGTTGCTAATAATAATAATGTAAAGGCAGACAAAGAGTTGGATGAGATCAATCCTTGATAAATATGGTTGAATTTACCATGATTTTTTTTTTTTTTTGGTTCAAATTTTCTGTTTGCAGATTTGCAAGAAAGTGAAATGTTGAACATGTGGCATTATAAGTTGTGTTTCCAATACAAAATTAAGTGCGTACACAGTTTTAATTTAGGCCTCAAGATCGCACTTACTACGTTTATGTCAAAAAAAAAATTTCGTGGGTGTTGCATTTTTATAGGAAACAATAAGTTGCAGAAGCTCTTACAATCTTGAACAAACATACATATGTATAACCCAAACTATATTGGGAGGGAATACTTTTTTTTTTTTTTCGGTTTTTGTTTCTAACTTGATGAACCATAATTGTAAGTAAAACGTGTCCTCAATTAACATTTGGTTTTTCAAAATATATTTCAATATATATATATATATATATATTGTAAGTAAATCTGTACATTTGTAGGAAGAGATTATTAAGTTTATTTGTGGCAATTTTGGGAAGAAAAAAAAATCAATGTACTATTTTTCGAGGCCATACAGAAGGTAAAAGTTATGAGCCAAATATAAGGTTAATTTACGATTTTTGTCTTCAAGTTTTGCTGAAGATTTTGTGGAAAATTTTGTCCGGCAAATGAGAAATAGTATATGGTTTCACACTTTTTCACTTACATTCACACCTGTTTTTTTCATTTAGTTTAAATTTGCAGCTTCAAAATAAAATGGGAAAGAGTACGACATCGTACACGGTGGAAGCAAGAGAATGATTGCATAAAAAATAAGCCAAAAGAAAAAAATAATCAAAAATGAAAATCATCATGGCTTAGGAGATCTTTACAAGATTGCATGGGAAAAGCATCAAAACTCAATCAAATAAAAGCATGAGTTTGGAATAAACTACCAATAATTAGTACAAACAACTATATCTGAATAAACAAATAAGTTTGACGAGTTCCAATGCCATTTCTGTCTTTTGTTGTTTCTGAATTTTGTTTTAATTTATTTTTTTTTGGTGCAGTTGAGCATGTTGTTCAATTAAATTTGCTCTGAGTTTGGACTGTAAGTGGTGGATGAGATCATGGTAGTATATGTAGTAGTTGGCATGTGCAGTAGTACATAACCGATGGCCTATTCAACTGGACCGCGTAATGTGTAACAAAATTAATTACCAGGATAGTCGAAATATGTATTCACAATGGAGAACAACAAAATATCCTATTTTCTTTTTATCCTTTTGGTAAAGATCTTTTGTTCTTCTCTTAAGTTTAAACTTATAGTTCAAACTGCCATGTCCTGAAACCCCTGAAAGATTTACTTTTTGTTGCCCATTAGTGTTAGTTATATGCTTTGCCTAAGAAATGTATCTTTGAGGAGCTAAACATGCATCCACACATGTGAAATAAATTGAAGCCTAGTCGATCTTGTTCTTGTTTTAGTTGTAATTTTTTTTCTTGCGTGACTTAAACTTTTAATTTTTGAAATAAACGTATAAGGTATAACTGTAACGGAAAAAGGAAAAAAAATTCAGAGTAAATGAGATAAAAACTTCATGGGACATGATATGTTGCATGCAAACTTCCAACGAGCCATGCGATTTGGTGGTGTCAAATTAAATTGACTTTAACTAAACACTAACTCAAATCTTCAATACGTTGACTTGTTCATTTGGATTTTTTTTGGTCAACTGGGTTGATCGTGCAATAATATAGCTAGGTTGCTTCAATTGGGCTGATCATCCAATCAGGTTACATAGCTTGGTTGCTTAACTGACAATCGAATTCTAAACGAGTCTGAGGAATTGAGTGTCGTAATATTGGTCATGATGGCGTCTTTGACATTGTTTTCTAAAAGGAATTACTTGTTCAATGCATGTTCTGTAATCTACTCGTTTTTTGTCAAGCAGATGACAAAATGAAGAAGATAAGATTTTATAGCTTTCTATTCTTTTTCCCAAGCTTCGATTAACTAACACGAACAAAATTTTATAAACTCCTAACTCACGAAATATATAATACTCTTTTTGTCTCAAAATTATTGTCCACTTTAAATTTTTCTTTTTAGTTCAATTTGTACTAGAACTAAAACTCCAAACTGAACAATAATTATGGGAGGAAGGGAATAACAACATTCCATCATCCAATGTGCAATCCTTGCACACCCTTGCGTTCTTTGTATTGCTAAATCAACTGGAGATTTTAGTCTCACTTATCAATATGTAGACACCCAATAATATCATTTATAAAAAAAAAAAAAAAAAAACAGAGAGAGCATAATATAACTATTTAACACTTGCCTAACTTTTTTTTTTCATCATTGTCTATCTTTCAACTGAAAATCTCATCACCTCAATCTTTAATATATAACATCACTAGCTACGTAAATGCATCTCCGCCACGATTCGAGAAAGTCGCTAAAAAAGGTAACCTTTGGCGTATGCTGAAGTCCACGCTGCAAATTATCAATTACAAATGCGAATACATGTTAAAAAAAAATAATACATTATCTCTTTCACTAAACAAATGCAATTCACAGAGTTTAATGATTAACTTGGGCAGACTTGGTACAAATACAGCGATGATCTGATGTGTGGAAACTTTTGCATCGCATATTAATTCTTTGAAATAATATGGTCGTATCTTAATCAATTTTCCTTTGGTTATTATTATTATTATTTTTTTCTCTTTATGGCTCTCGAACTTCTTTCTTCTTCTATTTTCCCCTTCTTTCAATCATCGAGTATACGAGGGAGCACGTACGTAAACATAGAAGATATATTAGCCCAGAAGCAGCGTGTTTGTACCAAGCTTAGCGTGTTTGACTTGCATCCACACAAGCTTTATACATAAAAAAAAAAAAAAGTTGCTCGTAATAAATATTAATTTTTACGTTTCAATATAATTATCTTGTTTATCAGAATACGACAAATATGAAAATTACTTTAGAGCGGATGAAAGGAAGGAGTACTCGATATTAATATCCAAAGTACTTTCTAAAAAGCAACGAAATGTTTTGCATGATTAAGTCGGTCGAATGATTTATCATCTGTTAAGTGCAACTATTTTAGTCTGTGTAAAATTCACCGTGGCAACTGTTTTCCGCCTTGACTATATAAATTTGAGTCATAAGTCTAATAAAAGACTTTTTATTTGGTCACTTTGCTTGTAATTTGTACAAACATGATTCAAAAAGAAGTCAATACTTCAGTATTCAACATGTTACTTGAAGGTAAAGCTATAGCTTTGTGATCAAGGGTAAGACAAACTTGACCGAGTGAAAGATAATCAGGTGTATGGATCTATGCGGATAGTAGGGGAAAACGGTTTTTTTAAAAAAAAAAAATATTAAACAACTTTAATGTACATTTACACATTCGTGCCTAGTTGGATTTTGAATGTCATATGAATATAATATTAATTAAAAGTCTCACAAATTAACTCAGATGGTTTGTTTGATAATCATTTGAGTAGAGCAAGTGTTGAGGTTTGTATAGAAACGAGTATACATGGCTATAAGGGTTTGTCATGAAAATTAGTTATGATAAGATTAGAAGTGCTGAATTATAAAGGTTATTTCAAGGTTTGCATTTATTTGGAAATTGGGGAATCGCTAATAAGTGATTGCTAAGATTGATAATCTCAACCTTATTCAAATAGTCAAGAATAGAGATTTTATCAACATGCATCAGGGCCTTGTTCGATTGCGAGCTGACGAATAGGAATTGAGTTATCGAACTGAGACATTTTCAAAGATCAAACTTTGTCGCATATTATATATGCCTTCTACTAAGTATTCGGTAGGAACCATTTCAGAAATAAATAAATAAATAAATATTCGATGGGCTCTCAATGAGTTGGCAGTCTAACTTCAGGACAAAACTATGATCGGAGTACGATATTATAAGATTTATTTTTTTAAAAAAAATCAACATTACTGGATCCTATTTAACTGTGGATAAACCCCTCTACATACCCCTTTGTGAGAATTGAACTCAGATCTAATGTCTGGAAGTCTAGCATCCTAACCACTAGATTGTCATTCAATTCTCGATATTATAAGATTTATTTTAAGTCAACGGGATGTTTAAATTTTGATTTCTGTTTATATCCTCCATGTTTGTAAAAAAAAAAAATGTCACAAATAAAATATGGAAGATCTGATAGAGAAAAAAAAAAGTCACCCAACGAAAATTTGGAACATTAAAAATAAAGACTTCTCGTATTTGTGTAAGTTTTATCATATAAACAGAACAAAAAAGGGCTAGCTATCTACCAAATTGTACTATAACATAACTATCCAAGGATTCATTACTTATTGCACGAAAGCTAAGGCTTTGTTTGTTTTCAAGTTTTAGATGGTTTTTTTAAATTATTATATTATTAACTGTCTCATCCCGGCATACTTTTTTACATTTTCAATACACCTTTTTATATTTTCAATACAAAAAATATCTAAAAACACACACTAAAAAAACGAAACAAACATACCCTAAATATCCGTCATATGTTAGCATATCAATGTCAATAAAATTGAAGGTGTGCCCAAAGTGTTAATATTTATACATTTACTAAAACCTCTTGGACTCAGTCTTATGTTCTCTTCTAGTGAATAATAAATAATTGTCTATCTGCAGAATTATTTTGGCTGCATATAGATGCTAAGTAATTAGAACTCTACGTGGATGCGAAGATGTGAAGACACTCCCTAATATTCTTTTGTATTATATACTCCCACCATCTCATTTTAATATTACTTCATTAAATTAAAACAATACAACAAAATTGAATGATAAAAATAGAACTAAGAGACTAGCTAACTAGAGCGAGATTATTTTAAGCCTTAAACTTATAATGCATTCATAGTGGTTCTATTTATAAGATACACATTGAAACTAAATTTAACTTCCAATTATTCGTTACAAATAGGACCAAGAAGAGTACCATCACCATTCTAGAATAATTATTTAGTTTCAATTTTTATTTTTAATAATAAAAATAAAAATACAAACTAAAAAATCATTTCAATAAGGAGAAAGAAAATATTAATGCGGACGTGTACACTTAATTTTTAAAACCTCGATTGGGTTAGGACTTAGGTGACCTCGATCGTGTATGCAAATTCGCAATCATGCCTTTTCTTTTCGCACAATAATTTCTGTCCGTCATAGAATACAAATAATTTTGACTTTCATTTGATATATGTGTGATTAGTATTGCAATTATAGCCATGATGGAAAACATTAAATTACTGAGTAGGCCTTTTGTTTTTGTGATGCTGCTCGATTTTTATTTTACTATGGAAAATTAGTAGCATTGCGTAAGCACCGCTTTGTGTTATCTACCAATGTAACATCAGCCTTTGATTTTCTTAGGCATAATTTTGAAAGATAAGTTCTTAATTTATTGAATTCTTTTTTCACAGTTCATGAACAGTTGATGGATCTTACCTTAACATTTTCCAAGCATGAAACTTGACCGCGACGGAATGTCAACATTACCACTCTGATTGGCCATTCCATGCACTATGCTGATCAAAAAGATTAGTGACAAATTCAACTATTAATATTAATTATATACATGTAAATCTGTAAATGTATAAGTGATATGAGTAATAATATATTATATTCGTTTTCCTTTAATTAATTATAAATTTATGTTTTCGTATTTATACAGGCTTTTGACCAAACAAAAAAAAAAAGAAAAAGAAAAATCAAAACTTCGCAAAATTCTATTGATCATGTCAACGCTTAGCCACTTGCAGATCGATCTAGAAAATTATATTGCTTCTCTGATCATCATCACTAAGTGGAAACACATCTTCTTCTGTTAAAATATTATTTGAATTAATTTGTAATTTCAAATAATACTATAATCAAATCAGTCACTGGTCACATTATAATCAAAGTCGTCGAGGGCTGACCATAACCCTAATACATACAATCTTTTTATTTTATTTTCTTTTTTTTAAAAAAAAACATAAATATAACTAAAAAAAAATAGTAGAACTTTGATTAAATGGCTTGAAAAAGGTGCGTAGGCATTTTGTTTAGAGCTTAATCAATATGCTGATCTTAATTAGTCTCCTTACACGAACAAAGCATGTTAGTAAATTTGTTTATCTTCACCAAACTTTGTTAGTCAATTATCGCTAACATTTTTCAGTCCATGTTATATATTCCATTGTTAACTTTTTAAAGGAAAAAAAAAAAACGAATAATCAGCTACAGTGGAAAGCTAGCTATGGCGGTATTGGTGGCCTGGACGAAATTGATATTGTACGGATTAATTAATAGTAGCTTGATCAATATGCTGATCTTAATTAAGTCTCCTTAATGAACCCCGGTGTGGAGACAAAAGGACAATTCTCTAATTTACAGCAAATACTTTGAAGAATCTCTAAACAAAAAAAAAAAAAAAAAAACTCTACCCTAACACATGTTGGACTACCCGTACTAATTAATCATCATAAAATGTGAAGAAGGGGATTTTATCCCATATTGTCTCTTTGCTGAGAATATGCACTACATAAGATTTGCAGTCTTTGTCGACTTACTACATCATTAAGAATAAGCAAGGACAAGGTGAGCTGGTTTAAAAACAAATGATATTCTTTCCTAATTTCATTCTTAAAACATTGTTTTCCTTTTGACTATACTATTAAGCATCAACTGACTCTGACATTTTTGTTATCGATCTCAGAGAGACTAAACCAATTCGTTTACTGTTAGTGGCTATAAACATACTGACACTTGGTGATCTTGCACAATGGATCGATCGAGGAATATTTCCTATCTTCAGTTAAATCAGATTAAGTTCATTGAATCCATAGCCATAACGTTAAAATTTGGGAAAAGAAACAATGACAAGACATGTTGATCCGACAATCTGTAAATATTTCCCTTCTCCAGGTACAAAATCTGAACGTAAGGTGTCATAATTGTGGTTAATTTATTCTCTCTAATAGGTGATTGTTGTACGACCAAAGGCATAAGCAATGCTGGATTTATCATGTGATGTTATTTGATTCAAATGACAGTGTGTACGTTTAATTTCTTTTTTAGAAAAATGTAGGGCGGTATTTGATGGGCCGGTATTTTAAAGAAAATTACAATATGCAGGGTTATATAAACACCCTTAATTTGATTTGATCAACGTATGTATGTAAAAGACAGGGGAAAGAACCATCCTTCTTTTATTTGAAAATGAGCAAAATAACAAATAGAGGAGAGGATAAGGGATATGGTGGTGGCGGGTTTTGGCG
The DNA here is from genome assembly GCA_949775105.1 of Oldenlandia corymbosa var. corymbosa. Classification (NCBI taxonomy): domain Eukaryota; kingdom Viridiplantae; phylum Streptophyta; class Magnoliopsida; order Gentianales; family Rubiaceae; genus Oldenlandia; species Oldenlandia corymbosa. Next base: position 30,926,883 of record OX459120.1, on the reverse strand, counting down.
CGTATTTTGTTGGTAGAATCATACTACTTCATATATATATATATATATATATATATATATATATTTGCTGTTGCTATACATATTAGATAGAAAGAACAAATGATTTTCTATGATTTCATTCAATCTTTACATATATAAGCGGCTAGAAACTAAAACTATTTAAATTCTAAAGTTTTTATAATAATCTAACAAAAATTCATTATTTTTTTTTATGAGACGAGTGAAGTGAGATCAAAATGGAGTTAAAATCAATCTTGTTTAATTGAATCAATCGGGATCGTATTGTGAATTGCGAGTATCAAGCATAATTTGTGTACCATGCCATTCTTTTTCTCAGTCAGACCAACATATAATTGTACCTGATCAGTTGCCACTTTTGCCAGCTTGCCTCGGAAAGGAACAAACGAATGTTTTGAAGGCGTGCTTGGTTCGACATGTAGACTCGAAATCTCAGTAGGCATGATCGAATAATATACCTTCACAGCTTGCTTCATCTCTCATAATTATTTTTTTATATATAAAAATTTTCTCCATTGAAATTAATATTTGCTAAAACACCATATCTCCTGTTCAGACTAATTCACATTCAACTCGAAATGGCTCAATTATGAGATTATATGTAAAACCATTATGTCTTTCTCTTTTGAGAATTAATTGCCGCGGTTAATGACTTTCGTGTGGTTGTTGGCTCAACACTACACGTATGTAATCAGTGAAATCATCAAACTAAAGTGAGGAATTAATCATGTGTTTTCTTATTTTTTTTCGTAAAATAAATTTATAAGTTGTGATAATAAAATATTACACACATCACATTCAGATTAATTCTCCTTCAAATGCACAATAGATGATGGTTTAGCGCATCTCATGGTCCCCGTTTCATACACAAACTAATTGCCTGAATTTATTCTTTACCCTTCTTGATTCAAAGTTCAAAACACCCCAATAGGCTTATTCGCTTTGTATCATCCATTCCAAAGTTAGGTGGTAACTAATATTATGTGGATTTTTGGAACACGTAATTTGATGATTTGGTTTGATGCTTTAAAACTGCGCTGTTGATCACATACGATTCATATGACGCCACTGAAGAGATCACAATGTGGATATGATTCTTCTGACCCTAAGTTGAAGTATATACTCCCTCTGTCCCATAATTATTGTCCAGTTTGGATTTTTATTTTTAGTTCAAATTGTACTAAAAGTAAAATCTCAAACTTGACAATAATTTTGGGACAGAGGGAGTACTAAACAAAATAAAATTAATCAATTAAAAAGGAAAGTACACATTAAATTCTTGTACAACAAAAAATTAATATAAAACCCTTTAATTATATATTTATTCGTAATTAAGAACATCGTTTGCCATTGAAATGTCATAACCTAGCAAGTAACCAGTCCGCGGCCATCCATCAATCACTATATATATATATATATATATATATATATATATCCATTTCATCATAATCTCGATGCCATCTAATTGTATTTTTAAGACCAAAAGAAAAAAAAAAGGGGTCGTGCTTGGTTTGTATGGGAATTAAGAAAGAGAATCATTGTATAGGGAATGAATGGGATGATTGTGATGGATACAATAGATTAATAGTTGAATAACTACAACGTGGAGGTATGGTATTGGTGGATATCCACGAGCACAAACTAAAAATGTTAAGGAGGCTATTCATGAAGTACTAATAACGATAACCTTCTAGAATTAGGAAGGTTGACTCAAATTCGTTTTGGTGTTTAATTAGATCATCATGAATTTAAATGGATAATATTAAGGTAAAACCCGAGTTACTTTGATCATTCGAGGTAATATTATACAAGGAACAAATCTATCCGATAAAAGGTCCCTCGATGAATGCTTTATTTTCGCTCTCTCCTTGGTGGTCAAGTCACACAATTCGCATGTCTTGAATTTCCCAATGTATATGGTCTTTTCAATTTGACATTTAAGTTTTAATTTAGTTACAATTATTTTGAAAGTATTAAAAAAAATGGAACTTGATTAATTCAAATCGCGGTAGATTATCGTCAATGATTAGGACACGAACGCTTATGATTACAACCATCTCTTTTGATTTACTGGGTTCATTCTGGTAGTATACACATTCTCTTGAAAAAGGTAGTGGGGCCGTCATATCTTCTTGTAGCCTCTATTTTGTCATTTTTCTGAATGCAAAATCAGAATCTTCACATCTTTGATTTTTTTTTTTCGCAGTATCTGTGTCCGATCAGCAACACTTAACTACTCCTAGATCTTCTTCTTTGTATTATTATTATCGTAGTACTACGTACCATCCTCCCAAGTTCCCAACAACAACAATGTTACATTAATTGCCTTTATGTTTTTACTTGTAAATTTCAATCGAGTTGGTATGTCTAATTAATCGAGAATGAAATTTAACTAACGTAGTTAAAACAATCATAACATGAAATCACCAGTTTGATTCTCACCAACCGCAAACACTATGCATCTAGGAAATAAGTAATTACCACTTCTATTTTTTATTTTTTAGTTTTTATCTATCACTTTAGAATGACCCAAAAAAAATTTTTATCTGTGGAGTTTCATTTCTACTACACCATAAAATATAATTTTTTCAATTTTATCCTATTACTCTCTACTTTTAATAACATATATTAATGACAATTACTTATTCTTTTACTTCATTAATTTTAAATTTTTGTAGAATTCGAATATTTTTAATTAGGATCAAGAAAGATACTATTATACTTGAAAATTAAATTATTAATCATTGTTTTTTAATATCCGTACAAATCCTAAAGCCACATAAAAAATGGAGGTAGTAATTGAGCGATGTTAATTCCAGGTCAAGAGATGAGTAGCGATTGGGGAATGTGATGTGACGCTTTAAACAGTTAAACGCATAGTACGGGCACTCCAAAACTTTTGGGCTAAAAACATTATGTCAGTAAACTGCTACATTAGGGTGAGACCCCCAACGCTAATTTTGCCGAAATCCAGCTCAACACGGTCACCTATCCGCTAGTATTAGTAGTATAACCTTAAACAACCATTTTGCATGTTGACATGTTCTCTTGTCAATTTTGACGAAATCCTCTGTATAGTGGTATTACATCCATTCCAATTCAATAAACACAGTTCTAAAAATCAAATTGAGTTTCTTAAACTATATTTTGGGATATTCCATGAGGCGTTTTCGAAATGGACACAAATCATATTCAGTCTGTTACTCCTTTGACTCGAAAAACTAGACATTTTTTAGAAGTGAATAATAATACTTTTTCTATCTCAAAATGATTGTTTAATTCAAAATTTTATTTTATTAGATAATTATTTTGAGACAGGGAGTACTAACTTGCAACTTACTACATTACTCCATATGTGGTCAGAATTAAGAAGAAGTCAAGAAACCTAGTAAAATTTAATTTAATGGAAGAATTTAAAAGACATGTGAAAAGATAAAAAGAGGGAACAAAGAGAACTTTTTGTACTGCTAGGAGTAGTAATTCTAAAGATTAACAACCTCACCATCCCCATCAAGGTAACCACCGTATTTGCTTTGGATCATGTGGAGATTTGAGTTTATATCAAGTGTGAAATGATGACAGAAGCTAACAGTTGTCACCGCTGATTAATTTAAGTTTGGAAAAGGCGAGTTTTGATCTCGCTTACTTTGCAGAATCAATAATTGGTTCTTTTTTATATTTTCATTTTATTTTATTTTTATTTTTCCCCCATTAATTTTCTTTGCATAATGTTTAAAGGTCCCCCCCACCCCACCAAGAAGTCCAGCACTTCCTATATAAGAGGGGCTTTGACAAATCAGGCTTCATAGTTCATTCAAACCACCATTCATTTCTAACTCCTCTTTTGAGTCTTTCTCCTCTTTCTCTCTACATATAAAAAGAAATATCCCTATTCTTTGAAAGGCTTCCCTGAGCAGCAAGTTGCAAATTATAGTCAAAATAACAAAGATATAAATGGCTGTAGAGATTGTGCCCCGGCCTAGTGTACCGTTGTCGAACGTCGCGGTTTCCGACACTCATGGAGAAGATTCTCCTTATTTTGCAGGATGGAAAGCCTATGATGAAGACCCTTATGATGAATCATCCAATCCAACTGGAGTCATTCAGATGGGATTAGCAGAAAATCAAGTCAGTTTTTTTTCCCTTCAATTTCTCTGTTTCCTCCACGAATGAATGTGTACTCAAAGATTCTAATATGGGTTGTTCCGTACAGGTTTCATTTGATTTGCTGGAAGAATATTTGGAGAATCATTCCCAAGAAACTAGCTGCTCTGGTAACAAAATTTCCAGCTTCAGAGAAAATGCATTATTTCAGGATTACCATGGTCTTCTATCTTTCAGAAAGGTACATACATATATATTCGGAAAAAAAACTGCATGTCTCATTTTAATTATTGCATGAATTCAGAAGTTATAGGAATTTGATCAACAAATAAAGTTGTATGCTTTTCACCAAATTCAGGCAATGGCAAGCTTCATGGAACAAATAAGAGGTGGAAGAGCAAAATTCAATCCTGACAGAGTTGTTATAACTGCCGGCGCCACCGCAGCTAATGAACTTTTAACTTTCATTCTGGCTAATCCAGGGGATGCTTTACTAGTCCCAACTCCATATTATCCAGGGTATGCTCATTTTACGAGTTCTAAATAAATAGTCCACTTTGTTGAGCTAAAACAGTACGTTTTGGTTATTCGTTTTCTTAGCTGAATTGGTAATCTTACATTTTTTTTTCCCCCTTTTTGGCAGATTTGACAGAGATTTGAGATGGAGAACCGGAGTAAACATTGTACCAGTCCATTGTGACAGCTCAAACAATTTCCAAATTACAATTGAAGCCTTAGAAGCAGCATATGCTTCTGCAGCATCCAACAACATCAAAGTAAAAGGCGTTCTCATCACAAATCCGTCAAATCCATTAGGGGCCACAATTCAACGATCTATCTTGGAAGACATTCTCGATTTCGTCACCCGAAAAAACATCCACCTCGTATCCGACGAAATCTACTCGGGATCTTCCTTCTCCTCGGACGAATTCGTGAGCATTGCCGAGGTCCTGGAAGCCAGAAACTACAGAGACTCGGAAAGGGTTCACATTGTTTACAGCCTCTCAAAGGATTTAGGCCTCCCGGGTTTCCGGGTCGGGACCATTTATTCCTACAACGACAACGTTGTCACAACAGCAAGAAGGATGTCGAGTTTCACTTTAATTTCATCACAGACACAACAGCTCTTAGCATCCATGTTGTCAGACAAGGGATTCACGGAAAATTACATAAGGACTAATCGAGAAAGGCTGAGAAAAAGGTACAATAAGATCATCGACGGGTTGCGAAAAGCCGGTATCGAATGCTTACAAGGGAATGCGGGGTTGTTTTGCTGGATGAATTTGAGTCCATTGCTGGAAAAACCCACAAGAGAATCTGAATTGGCTCTTTGGAAATCGATTCTGTATGAAGTGAAATTGAATATTTCTCCAGGATCTTCTTGCCATTGTTCGGAGCCCGGATGGTTTAGAGTCTGTTTTGCCAACATGAGCGAGAAGACACTGGAAATCGCTTTGCAAAGAATACAGGATTTCATGGAAGCCAGGAAAAAGTGAAACAGCAGTAACTAAAGCTAGTTAAATTATTCTTTACTTTTTTACCATTGACTTTTTAATTTCTGTTTTTCATTTTCTTTTTTCTTTTGTCCCGGGATTTTTTTTTTTTTAATTCTTTAGATGTCAAGACTGTAATCCCAGAAATTGGGATTTGTTGCCATCGATTGGAGGAGATCCGATCAATACGTTGTAAAAAGTTTTGGCGTGTATGGAATTTTACTTCTTTTCCCGGGATCAAAAGAAGAAAAAGAAAAAACAGTTTCGAAATAATTAATGGAGAATTATTTTTGCTTTTGTTTTGGGACCAAGTATTGAATTTTATTTTTTTTTTATTTTACTCTCAAATTTAATTATTTCTTCCATTTGTTAATATTTCGTCTCCCTGTTGATCCTTACTGTCACCATGATTGGGGGTATGGAACTCGCGAGTATTATTATCAATTGTTAATTTTCAGTTTGTTTTTCAAGTTGATGGTCTCAACTCTCTAGCCACTCTCCAGTTTAGAGAAAGACTGATAAAATTAATCATTAATCCAGGTTCCAAGTGGTAACAAGTCACGGTCAACGTGGCCAAGCCTTCCCCCAAAAAGAAATTATTAAAAATAAAAATCCAGAATTTGTGAAAATGATTGATAAAATCAAACTGAAGTACTCATGTACCTTTTGCACACTATGGTTTCAGATATTTATAGCTTATAATTAATCTCCAAGAAAATTAAAATGTTACCCGAAATTGATCTGAATAATTAAACTGCAAAGAAAATTGAGGCTTTTGTTTTTTTTTTTTTATGTTTCTTTTATCCTTAAGATTGATCCAGAGATGAAGTTATTGTGGTTATGCACTTTATAAGTATATAATGCAGTTAAACCATATCAAATGTCAATGCCGCGTGTTTTGTTTGTTCTACCTAACAATTGAATGTTTGTTCCACCCGACCAATATATATTGCTTTTATTTTCAATATCACACAAGTCGTGCGTTCACAAATACTGATATTATGTTTGAATTCTGCAATACTCTTATAATTTATCATATGTATTCCTTTTTTTGAGATATATATATATATATATATATCATTATTCTTCAACACATAAAATGAGGGTAACATGCCTTTTTTTTCTGTTAGGTGGTAGGACTAGCTATATTTTCAATGAAAAGACATGCCAAATTAATCAAAATTTAATAAGTTATAACACTCAATTTTGAAATGGCAATTTTACCTTCTGATTATATACGCCACATAAGTCATCGATCCTCCATTTATAAAAAAAAAAAAAGTCATCGATCTGAATGCATTTTTATTTCCCTAACTAGAGCATTTACTAGTGGACTGGCGAAGAGGGATTTATCGGGATTAAAACAAAAGAAAAATAAAAGAAAAAAAAAATGATGTCTCCTACACATCTTTGTAATTATTTTTTTCCCTACCTAGTCATAAAAACAATACATGAAAAAGAATTTACAAAATAACAAAAGGGGGAAAAAAGAGAGAGGAAAATGGAAAAATAGAGAAGCCAAAGACGTTAAATAAATAATATAAGTATCCCACACCGTCATTGTTGATTTTCTGTTGCTTGGTTTGTACGTTTTGGCTTCACGAAGCCAGCAAGTTTTGAACTCTAACGAATTGATAAACTATCATGAATTTAACGGGCACTTTTAGGCTGCTATTATGTCCTTGTTTCACAAAGAAAAATAATTGATCAGAAAATATGATTTATCTCATGTTTTTATTTTTTGCTTTTTTAGAAGCTTTGTTGAATAAAAAATTATTAGTTAGTTAGAGGAGCTAGCTAGCACATCAGTGCTAGGCTTTTGATACGATTGACGTAAACTCAAACGATTAACGTGAGAAATAGGATAACAATCCGGATTGCGTTTCTAATAAATTAATGGATCAAATAGGTCAAAAGCTATTAAATAAAATGAAAACCATCAAAACCCTCAAATACACAATCAGCTTCAAGATTGGAAAGTAAAACCACCACCCCCCAGGAGCTTTGACATTTCGAGCAGTTCATAATAAATGCCATGAACCTGTCATGATCCACACCAAAAATGAGTGTGTCATTTGATTATGATGTGGTACAAATTGAATGAAACTACATTTGGCAATTCTCATTCACAAGAAATTACTACTACTAACCAAAGTCCAAAACTCGTCATTACTTAGACATTCCATCTAAAACGAATCAATTCTTAACAGATGAAATAAAATATTAAAATGAATAATACTTTTTTCGGAATAAGAAAGTATAGTTTCTAAAACAAATACACTAATGAATGATTCTCAGGGATTGAAAACTGCAAGTCGAATTATGAGATTTTTTTTTTCCTTCTACATTTTGTTTCTTTAAGGGAGTCAACGGGGGGCATTTCAGTTATGATGACTCGAAGTGTGATGACTTCGAAGTACTCTTGGACCGGCCAGTTGCAATTGACAATTGGAAATTGTCACTAACTTCAGCTGAGTTGTAAACTAGGTTATTTTGATTTAGGTTTTCTTAATAATTACATTTCAGGTACATACACGAATTATGTTATTCATTTGGTCAGTAACAAATCACGATCAATAACCGCGGGTCATCTTTAATATCGTCAAGAAATTCTAATATTAATCCATGCAAAATTTTTCCTTTTTCTTTCCTCTTAATTATATATTGACTTTGTTTTTTAACTACCTTTGTCTCAAAAAATAGTTCACATTGAGTTTCAAATTTACACTAAAACTAGTACAAATCTTAAAACTCAATATAAACTATTTTTTTTTGGGACAGGGTGAGTATTTAATTTTGAGATCAAAGCTACACATGTGTTTCTTATATATGGTGCATATCGGTCGTTCCTTACGTTCAACCATGTGAATTTTAATGAAAGGATGTAGTGTCTTTCTTAACAGAGAATGTTTCAAGCGATTATTTTTTCTATTGAGGGAGTAAACAGTTGCACTGTAGTGTTGAAAACTAGCTAGGGTTTACTGAATTCAAATTAATAGAAAAAAAAAATCAATGCATATATGCCAATTGACTTCCCTAAAAGTCGTATGGTTCGTACCAGCTAGTGATGTCAAAATTGAGTTTACTAAAAATTTTCAACAAATTCATTAATCAATTATATTCTGTCTAGCTTTTGACTTCTCCAAAAGTCTAAATAAATATCGATCAGAAAATCAATAGAAAAAATATTTGGCTTATCTAATGACTGACCTAATACATCAAAGTTTCGAAAGTGTCAAAAGGCATTTGAAGATATTCTGATCAATTTCATCAATTAAGAGAAGGTCTTAATCAGCTCTCTGGAGTCGGCCACTTGGCATCATAGTTTCAAACTGAATTTTCTGTTTATTGCAATTTGGTTGACTTGGCTAAGGGGCTTTTCATTGGTGAGTAATACTCGTTGTTCTTGCAGCTCATCAATTTGTAGAAATTAGGGTCAGACTAACAAACTTTGTTTAGCATATGGGCAAATTTTGACGTCAAGTATCCCTTTTATTCCAGTTGTCATCTGACTCATCGTACCCCATCAAGTTTTTCTTATTGTCACCATCATTCTAGATATATCTTATACATTCGTTTTTTAAATTAAAACAGTACAATAAATTTGTTCAGTGATGTGCGTAAAACTACGAAAGAAACATCTTAATTAATTTACAGAAGTAGCTGATCGTGTATCCTTTAAGGCTTATACGCAATTAATTGTATTCGGACTAAGTTGGAAATTAACTCAACAAAAGGATGATATAACATGCAGAGACTCATTCTTTATCAAGTCTTAAAAAAGAATACTCTCTCCTTCAGGTTTTCTCCTAAAAAAAATTATTTTGCTTGATCATAATTTTTGTTAATTAATACGTATTTTACATTTCAAGTTACTTTTACGTGTCTTTTTGGACGATGGAGTGATGACTTTTCTAATACCTTATTGTTTAATTACATGGTTGATTTCTCCTAGTCCTATCTACCAAGTCATGAATGACGGTGCGGATGGTTTTCCTAAACCACAAATCTCATTTTGGTTGTTTCACCAAAACCTTAAAGAGGTAAATGTCAACTAACCGACTTTTTGTACTTTTTTTCATTAAGACTTTGTAAATCTATATATAAACACTTAATTAATCCGTAAACCTTTATTTTAACCTTATTTGGTAACGCTTTTAAACACCAATAAAAAATCAATGTAAATACGGTTATATACGTTATATGAATTATATGTCAATCAGTATCATGATACAAAAGAATGGAAATTTCATAACAAGCAGAAGATGTGCGACGGTGCAGCTAGCGACCGCCGATACATGATAAAAAACAAAGCCCATGCAGGGAGTTACGAACAACAAAAGGGCTATAAGTCAAAAAGAGGCCGGAAAGGAATCTCCAATTTGGGAACATATTTGTCCAACATTGATTCTATTGTACACGTTTACGTAGGTTTTGTTTTCTTCATTTTACGGCGGTTATCCCATAAGCTCCTAGTTGCTAAGCTAATATATATATATATATATATATTATATAAGCATCCATATTAATTAGTTGCTAGCCTAGCTAGCCTATTGTCGGTATAGTTAGTTACTTGCTAGTTGTTTTCATAAAGATCTATTGTTTGGAAATTACTCATTCCATCTCATGTTAATCGTCTATTTTTTATTTTTTTTGAAAGTGCATATATCTACATTTAATCATGTGTCTAGGTTTGTTCTACTTCATCAATTGATCTTTTCGACATCTATTAGGTCGGATGATTTCGCAACACAAAAGCTTATTACATGTTTATACAGAAGGGGGAAACCAATAATGGAAGTGGAAAAAAAAAAGATTATTTTGGTTATCTAACTTTGATACTCCTTTCATCCTAAAATTATTGTCTATTTTGAATTTTCAGTTTTAGTTCAACTTGTACTAAAAATAAAAATTCAAATTGGACAATAATTTTGAGACAGAGAGAATATATTTTTATTTCCGTTTCTAAATGATTGTCAATTTTGATGTCCATAAATTCTAATAGCTTTTAAGGGCTAGATGTAATGGCCGTCTTCATCTTGATTGTTGATGATCTTGTTAAGTAATCGGGTAAACCATGGGATGATGCCGTCGTCGAGATCGTGATCCACGTGCTTCGGGAGTTCAATCATGCGATAGCAATGCCCACATGAGTGACTTTACTTTATCGAAGATAGTTGTGTCAAAAAAAAATTAATAATAATAATCACCCATCCCATCTAACAAGACCAACTTTTGGAATTTAATTAATTATATACTGGTAAGTAGTACTACACTTAGCTAGTCTACTACTATTATCATTAATTAATGTTGGGATTATTGGGCTCCCAACATATGTAGAGAAAGACCCAATGGAAAAAATATTTTAGCCCACTTTTTGACCACTTAAAAGGGCAAGTCGGCATTTGAAAGAAAATAAGAGTGAGAGAGAAGAGAGTTTAACGGCAAAAATGGACAGCAAAGGGAAAGGATTTTTCAGCAAGGATTTACTGTAATTGGTTCTGATTTCTTGTCGATTGGAGGGGTAAATAGAGTCGGATTGCTCTGAAATTTTTACTGGAGTTAGAAGGCTCATCACTTTTCATCTCTGCAGAAGGGTTTTGGTTTTCGATGTCCAGGTTGGGAGTTATAGATTTTTGAACATTGCTGCAGTTTAGTTGATCTTTTAATCGTGTATTGATATTCTAATGCCTTTTGTACCTTGGTTTAGCTTGGTTAAGGACTATATATCTTTGTCGTATTGCTGGAAGCCTTTGTACTCAACTCTCATTTGGTGATAGTGGATTTGACAGGCCTTTTGGTCTCGGGATTTTTACTCCTTCACATCGAAGGGGATTTTCCACGTAAATCTTTGTGTTCTTGTGTGGTTTTGCTTTGATTATTGTTTCGTTACTACAATACTTCCATTTGGTTTGGTGTTTTATCCTCCTGGGGTGTCCTTGCAAATCGAGGAGGTGTTTGGTTCTTCCGCTGTAATTTAGCTAGCCCAATTTATGGATACAGCTAGCTTGTTGCTGCTGTAACCATTCTGTTTGTGATTGAGCTAGCTGGTTTTCGGGATATAGCTAGCTTGTTGTGCTATAAGCATTCTGTTGTGAAATAGCTAGCCGGATTGTGGGATATAGCTAGCTGGTCTGCTGCTATAATTATTCTGTCTGTTAGTTAGCTAGTTGCTTCCAATTTTAGCTAGCTGGTTTCTCTGATATAACTAGCCGGTTTTACTTTTAGCTAGCTGGTTTACCAAAAAGAGCTAGCTGTTTTCAGCTAGTCAGGTGTGTCCTCTCCAATAGAGTGGTATCAGAGCCACGGTTGGTGGCTTTGATTTGCTGAGGATTATGGAGATAAATGCCATGGATGTTACTACAAGTAAAATGATATCATTGACTAGGAGGAACTATCATTAGTGGAAGGGTAAAATGCAAGGTTTGTTGTTTGTGAAGAGTATGCATCTATTAGGTTTTGGTTCAGGTAAGCTAGAATCCAAGAGTGATGAAGTGTGGAAGTTTGAACACCAGCAAGTGTGTGGCTTCATCAGGATGTATGTGGGTGACAATGTCAGAAATCTTGTTGCAAATAAAATAAATGCAAAGGAGCTCTGGTGGACACTTGAGAAGATGTATGCTTCTAAGACATGTAACAACAACTTGTATCTCTTAAAGTAGTTGATCAATTTGAAATATGTTGAAGGTACACCTATCTCTAATCATGTGAATGAGTTCCAAAGTGTATTAGATCAATTGTCTAATGTTGGGGTTACCTTTGAAGATGAGATACTTAGTTTATGATTACTAAATACTTTGTCAAACTCTTGGGAGACTTTTAAGGTCTCACATTCAAATTCTGCTCCTGAAAATAAAATGTCTTTTGATTATGCCAAAAGTGGAATTCTCAATGAGGAGATTAGAAGAAGAACTCAGGGGGTGTCATCTCATACTAAGGTCTTGGTTACAGAGCAGAGGGAGAGACAACAAAGTAGAGGACATAGCAACAGGAAAAAGAGTAGAAGCAAGTCTAGAAGAAAACACAAGAATGTAGAGTACTTTTAATGTAAAAAGCCTGGTCACATCAAGAAAGATTGTTTGATATGGAAGAGCAAGAATGGAGTAGGGAGTAGCAAGTCAGAGAAGGCTGAAGAAAGTACTTCTGGTCGTGTTGCCACAGCTACCAGTGATGATCTTATCATTGTGTATGATGACTGTGATATTAATTTAATTGCTTCTGATTCTACTTGGATTAGTGATTTAGGGGCTGCAGTCCATGTTACTTCTAGAAGAGAGTTTTTCAGCACTTATACTGCAGGTAATTTTGGTTATTTGAGAATGGGTAACAATAACCTTGCCAAGGTTATTAGCATTGGAAATGTTTGTCTGAATATGAACAATGGCTCAACAGTGCTACTTAAAGATGTAAAGCATGCTCCAAATGTTCGGTTGAACTTGATTTCTATTGGAAGACTTGATGATGATAGTTATGGCAATGGTTTTGCTGGTGGAATATGGAAAATTAGCAAGGGGTCCATGATTTTGGCTAAGGGTACAAAATTGAAGGAAAACTTGTATGTGTTGCCAGCTTCAGTTTTGGTTGACTCAATTAATGTGGTGGATAGTCATGTTCACTAGAGTTGTGGCATAGAAGATTGAGTCATATTAGTTCCAAGGGACTTGATGTATTGGTGAGGAAGAATGTCCTCCCTGGAGCTAGGGATTCTAGCTTTGATAGATGCTCACATTGTCTTGAAGGGAAGCAGAACAGAGTATCCTTCAAGACTCATCCTCCTCATAGGCAACCGAATTTGTTGGATTTGGTGCATTCAGATGTTTGTGGCCCTTTGAAGGTAAAAACACTTAGGGGTGCATCTTACTTTGTGACTTTCATTGATGACCATTCCAGGAAGCTTTGGGTTTATGCCTTGAAGACCAAAGATCAGGTGCTGGAGAAATTCAAGGAATTTCAAGCCCTAGTTGAGAGACAGACTGGAAGAAAGTTGAAGTGCATCCAGAGAGATAATGGTGGTGAATACCATGGGCAATTTGAGGAATATTGTAGGCTACAGAGGATCAGACACCTGAAAACACCTCCCAAGACGATTCAGTTGAATGGGTTGGTAGAAAGAATGAACAGGACAGTGATGGATCGTGTTCGATGCATGTTGGTGGAATCTAAGCTCCCTCAGTCATTTTGGGGTGAGGCTTTATATACAGCTGCTTATGTGATTAATTTGACTCCCACTATTGCTTTGTAGGGTGATGTACCAGCACATATGTGGACTGGTAAGAACACCTCTTATGATCATTTGAGGGTGTTTGGTTGCAAAGTTTATGTTCGTGTTCCTATGGATGAGAGGTCCAAGTTAGATGCCAAGGCAAGGTAGTGCATCTTCATTGGCTATGGCCAAGATGAGTTTGGTTACAAGTTGTATGATCCAATTGAGAAGAAGGTCATACGCAGCCGTGATGTGGTGTTTTGTAAAGACCAAACCATTGACGACATTGAGAAGGTAGAAATTTCAGATTCTCATGTTGATGATGACCTCATAGATCCTACTGCAGTTGGTGGTTCTACCAATGAAAATTTGCAGCATGATGAATTTGCTGATGGTCAGCAAATGGATAACTTGCATAATCCAGAAAATACTGATCCACAGGAACTCAGAAGGTCTACCAAGGAGAGAATACCTTCTACTAGGTATCCCCATGATGAGTATGTCCTTGTGACTAATCGGGGAGAGCCTGAGAGCTTTGAGGAAGCCATGGAAGAGGTAGACAGTCAGGAATGGTTTCATGCAATGAAAGATGAACTGAAGTCCTTGCACGATACATACTTTTGAGTTGGTGCCATTACCTAAGGGTAAGAGGTCCTTGAAAAAAGGGTGGGTCTACAGACTGAAACAAGAAGAAAGTTCTTCCAAACCAAGGTACAAGGCCAAATTGGTTTTGAAGGGGTTCAGTTAGAAGAAGGGTGTTGACTTTGATGAGATTTTTTCACCTGTTGTGAGAATGTCTTCAATCCGGACAGTGTTAGGGCTGTCTGTAAGCCTTGACCTAGAAGTTGAGCAAATGGATGTGAAGACTGCATTTCTTCATGGTGACCTAAATGAGGAAATCTGCATGGAACAACCTGAAGGGTTCAAGGTGAAAGGAAAAGAGGATTATGTGTGCAAGTTGAGGAAGAGCTTGTATGGCCTGAAACAAGCTCCAAGATAGTGGTACAAGAAGTTTAAGTCTGTGATGAGGCAGCATGGCTACAAGAAAACTACTTGTGAGCATTGTGTTTTTGTGCAAAAATTCTCCCCTAATGATTTTATCATTTTGTTGCTTTATGTTGATGATATGCTTATTGTTGGTCTGAGTGCTTCTAGGATTGACATGTTGAAGCAGGAGTTGAGTAAATTCTTTGATATGAAGGATTTGGGGCCAGCAAAAAAGATTCTTGGTATAAGAATTTCAAGAGACAGAGAAGCAAGGAAGTTATGGCTATCACAGGAGAAGTACATTGAAAAGGTATTTGAGAGGTTTAGAATGGACAAGGCTAAAACTGTGTGTACTCCTTTAGCAGCGCACATGAAGTTGACAGTTGATCAGAGTCTCTTTACTGACGAAGAAAAGAAAGCAATGAAAAATGTTCCTTATTCTTCTGCCGTTGGTAGTTTTGATGTATGCAATGGTGTGTGCAAGGCCTGATATTGCTCATGCAGTTGGTGTAGAGAGCAGGATTCTTTTCAAGCCTAGAAGAGAGCATTGGAATGCAGTCAAGTGCATTTTGAGATATCTTCGTGGCACTTCAAGTTTGAAACTTTGCTTTGGAGGTGTTGAATCAGTTCTCACATGGTATACTGATTCCAATGTGGCTGGAGATGTTGATACCAAAAGATCCACTTTAGGTTATTTGACTACTTTTGCAGGAGAGCTATTTTTTGGCAATCTATGTTGCAAAAATGTGTTGCTCTATCAACAACGGAAGCTGAATTTATTGCAGCTACAGAAGCTTGCAAAGAGTTGTTGTATTTGAGGAGGTTCTTGAAAGACCTTGGATGCTCACAGCAAAGGTATGTTTTGCTTTGTGATAGTCAAATTGCAATACATCTTGGTAAGCATCCTACTTTTCATTCCAAGTCTGAACACATAGATGTAAAGTATCATTGGATACAGGATGTGTTAGATGAGAAGTTGCTTGAACTTGAGAAAGTTCACACTATTGATAATGGTGCTGACATGATGACTAAAGTCTTGCCTAAATGGAAGTTTGAAGTTTGTTGTGGTATTGCCGGGATGGTAATTTTCTCTAGATAGTCGGGAGGGGGGAGATGTGTTGAGATTATTGGGCTCCCAACATATGTAGAGAAAGACCCAATGGAGAAAATATTTTGGCCCACTTTTTGACCACTTAAAGGGGCAGGTCAGCATTTGAAAGAAGATAAGAGTGAGAGAGAAGAGGGTTTAACTACAAAAACGGGCAGCAAATGGAAGGGATTTTTCAGCAAGAGGTTTACAGTAGTTGGTTCTGATTTCTTATCGATTGGAGGGGCAAACAGAGTCAGATTGCTCTGAAACTTTTACTGGAGTTAGAAGGCCCATCACTCTTCATCTCTGCAGAAGGGTTTTGGTTTTCGATGTCCAGGTTAGGAGTTATAGATTTTTGAACAATATTGCAGTTTAGTTGATCTTTTGATCGTGTATTGATATTCTAGCGCCTTTTGTAGCTTGGTTTAACTTGGTTAAGGACTAGATATCTTTGTTGTGTTGCTGGAAGCCTTTGTACTCAATTTTCATTTGGTGATAGTGGATTTGATAGGGCTTTTGGTTTCGGGGTTTTTACTCCTTCACATCGAAGGGGGTTTTCCACGTAAATCCTTGTGTTCTTGTGTGGTTTTGCTTTGATTATTTTTTCGTTGCTGCAATACTTCCATTTGGTTTGGTGTTTTATGCTCCTGGGGTGTCCTTGCAAACCGAGGAGGTGTTTGGTTCTTCCGCTGTAATTTAGCTAGCCCGATTTATGGATACAGCTAGCTTGTTGTTGTTGTAACCATTCGGTTTATGATTGAGCTAACTGGTTTTCGGGATATAGCTAGCTTGTTGTGCTATAAGCATTCTGTTTGTGAAATAGCTAGCCGGATTGTGGAATATAGCTAGCTGGTCTGTTGCTAGAATCATTCTGTCTATTAGTTAGCTAGTTGCTTCCAATTTTAGCTAGCTGGTTTCGCTGATATAGCTAGCCGGTTTCACTTTGAGCTAGCTGGTTTGCCAAAAAGAGCTAGCTGTTTTCAGCTAGTCAGGTGTGTCCCCTCAACAATTAATAAAAATAGTAGTCAATATTCAGGTCATGGAGGCATGCTATGCCAGGGGCTTATTGCGATCCTTTTAGGCATTTGCACTGCCATGATCCTCGCTGTCAATTTGCCAATTTAGACCATTTCTTCTTCTTTTTTCCGTTAAGTACAATTTTACTTGTAATTGGTGGATTGATTGATCAAATAACGCAGTGCACAAAAGGGCCACACCAAATAGGTGAAACCTTAATTAAGACGGGTGGTATGAGACTTCAATCATGATTGATAGAGATATATCATCTGTGATTCAACATCAGAGTTTTATTTGTTGTATTAAAATAGTTTGACAGGTAAGAAATATGTATCATGACTTGGGAGAAATTAGCACAATTTTTCATTGTTCCACTGAATTTTTGATGCTGTGTGCAAAATGTTAAAGTTGGATGGTTGACCATTTTCAGAGTGCGAACTGCGCAGGAAGAGGTAATATGTCGGTTATGTATATTTTTGGTAATCATTGTTCAAAAACATCATTTTCAACTAATCAAATTGCTCCACTGAATATGTAACACTCACTTATTATTTAAAAAAAGAAAAAAAAAGATATTGCTAGACTAAATAAGATCAATCTACGACCACCGCCGCCTAGCAAATAACAATATCAATCTATGGCCACGGTCCACCGCTGCCGACAAATATTCCGGCCATCATGGGGTAATGTAAGGTCTGAGGAGGTGGAAATTTCATGGGTGTTGAAGAGCATGATCGGCCTTAAAACCCATGGGCCTTGTATAAAGTGGATTTTGGGCTGGATTGACTAAAGTTCCAGTTTCGCCTATTTCTAATTGGGTTGCTTGGAAGACTTGTTCCACTGTCCCAGGCCTCACAAGAGAAAAATGACATTTTATTACATTTCGCAATTAGGGTGATTGGATTTAAGTTTAACCTTTAAATTAAAAGTAATATAATAGAATTGTTCATAATGATATTTGAAAGTACAGAATTATTATCACAACTAAATTATAGTACTCCATATGTGATGAGGATAGAACTAAAGGCCGGGAAGAATTTTTTTTTTTTTTTTCATATTGCATGGTGTCCACCGTCAGCAACAATGATTAATTTCCCTCGCTCGTGGTAGGTACTTAGATGGGTGAGAGAGCTGGCCAAAACATTTAAGATTACTCCATACCAATAATGATTAATTTTCCTCGCTCATGGTAGGTACTTAGATAGGTGAGAGAGCTGGTCAAAACATTGAAGATTAATCCATACCCATGACGAGGTTCGAACCCTCGACCTATGATCAAGGGAGGATGAGTCTTTACCACTCCAGCACAACCCCTTTGGTTGGCGAGAAGAATGTTATAGTATGAGAACATATGGTATCACCGAAAATTATCACTAAGAAGATTTGTTTTTTGTTTGGCTAATAAGAAAATAATAGACTCACTAAATCTTTATGTAAGTTTTTTTTATTAATAACTCAATGAACATTTTAAAATCACCCGACAGACTACAATATGAATAAATGAACTTATCTAAAATACGACAAAGGATTATTTAGCATTTCGTTTTAATTAACTTTTTTTAATAATTTGAGATGGACATATTATATTGGTGATAAATTTGATGCGTAAAGTCCATTTCCAAATATAAAATGTAAAGTCCACAATATAACATTTGTAGTACCGAATTTGATTGTAAAAATAATCAAGATTGATGAGTAAGCATATCAATAAAGGAAAAATATTTCGTATATTTGAAAATTATTCTTTTTAGTAGGTGAAAGGCGTTAGGGGGCGGGGGGGGGGGGTGGGAATGTAAAATTAAATATTTACCTAAGTCGAAGATAAAAGTCAAAGGACGAAGCACGGTAAATTTAGTAAAACGTAAAAAAAAACTACCCCAGTCCACTCCCCCATATCTCACAATTAACGATTATCAGTATTTCCGTCTCTGGATCTTCTCCGCAGTCACACAGTAGTCCTCCTCACCGAATCCAAACCCAAACCAGCTGCCCCTGCGGCGAGAGAGTCCAAGCCCTTAGCCCTCGCCCCTCCGCCATTAATTCCCTTTCTCTTTCTCAGGTATAGTTGACCTCCAATCTCATTTTCAATGGAAGCTTTCCGCACTTTTCTCTTTCCTCCCTTTTTGGTCTCGATTCATTTCGCCTTTTTATCTGCTCATTTCCTAGGGTTTTGAGCCGATTTGTCTTAGATCTCTTGCGTCTTTGTTCTAACAATATGGGGTATCGAGTGTACGCTTATTGTATTCAATCTTTCCGTTTGTGATTGTTTTCATGTGTGAATTGGGGATAGTGTTTTAAGTTATGCTGTATTTCACTGTGTTTGATGCTGTTGAACTGTCTAATTGCTTATGATTATTCTGATCTATTAACTCGGATACATTTTTATTTCGGGGGTTTTTGTGGGGTTTAAATACATCTTTAAAATAATAATAATAATAATAAATGAAATGGGTGTTTCTATCATTTGATGATATTGTATTGATTTTTCCAGAAGGGAATGAATAGACAATGTTTATGTAAAGTTTGATTTGGTGTTTGTCACCATGTCATAATACATAATCAGATAACATCGTAAAGGTTCCAGGCTTCCAAGCTCCTTTTTCTGGTGTTATGTTTTTCACTTAGCTCAATTACAGTGTGATTTAAGCTTCTGGGGGAACTGGTGTATAGTTGTGAAAACTGGTGTCAGTTGACCTGGATATATGATACAGAGAGTACTAGGGACTGAAAACGCTTCTAGTCCACTCTGATGACAATGCATTGTATATAGATACAATTATAGGATTAAAGGTTGTTGTTTGTTAAGTCTTTATTGGTTTTAACCTTTTATGCATTGCTTAGCTGGTACTGGTAGTGTTGATGAAAGATTTAGTGATGATTTAAGTTTTGATTTTATATTAAATGTGTTTTGTACTTCCAGAGAAGTGTTTTAACTGCAGTTTGAATGATCAGGATAGTATGGAGGAATAGGAGTCACTGCAGTGTTCTTAATCATTGTACTGATAATTAACGGATTGAAGTATTCTGTGATCTGCTTACTTTTTCCTTTTCCTTCCTGATTTCTCACGGGAACTCTGTAGTTTGTTATCTCTTGTTTGTGCGAAGGCTAGGCCTTAGTTTTCACTTATATGACCGAGATCTTCAATCCTATATGGCCTTTTGTTTGCCTGAACTCTAGGATTTTCTTTTCAGATTAGATGGCAGCAAGATTGAAGCAGTTGCAGTCAAAGGCAGTGCAAGCTTCCCAATTGGTTTCCAAGCATGGAACTACATACTACAAGCAGTTACTAGAGCAGAACAAGCAATTCATTCAGGAACCACCGACTGTAGAGAAGTGCAATGAATTATCAAAGCAGCTTTTCTACACCCGTCTTGCCAGGTTGTTTCCCTGAATTCTAGGCATGAACATGTATAATACGACTGACTGTTATGGGCATGTTCTCCAACTTATCATGGTAATTGAAGTTAAAAAGAAAAGAAAATATATCAGAGGACTGGCTTCAACTCAAATTATAAAATTGATAAGCTCACTATCTATACTATTTTCTCAAACAATCGATCTCGTTTTCAGTTGAACAGTGAATTTAGTCTGTTAAGTGATCTTTATCATTGCTAAAGATTGATATCATTACAATCTATTGCTTAAGTTTTCTGAGATTGTACTTGGAAAATCTTTTTGAAAAGCAAATGATAGAGGCATGAGGTGTTTAGAACCTATTTTATTCCTGTGAATGACATATTTTTGATAAGTCAGGCTGTGTTGAAACTGTTAGTGTGCTATACAGTAGGTGAACTGTCCCATGCTGTTACACTTATTAGCTAATTCTACTTTGAGAAGGCTTGTCTTTTGCAGTTTTTAATTTCACTCCTCTTTGATGGCTTAATGGAGTTTGTATGTATTTTGCACACTTCAGAATATGAACGACTATCTGAGAGTGTGGTTTATGTGTCAGTGTATACTGCTATTGTGTCGTTAATTAGAACTTGTTCTCTTTGAAGTTTCATATTGTGGTAATTTTCAATGATCATTTTAGAATATAATGTATCAACACATGCAATGCTCAAGAATGCCATGTGGATAAAGATATTGAAGAATTATTCGGGCGATACAATTTCGATCTGCAACTCGTTGCCTAAGAGATTTATCATGTGGTCATAATAAATTTTGTATCTGTTTTAGCTGCCTGTGTCAGCTCTTGATCTTATTTAGCACTTTTCGTTGAAATCCCTGTATTGTTTTGAACTACTTGATTTTCATCCTAATCTAAGTGTCGGAGTTCATACTTGCATCCTAATTAGTCTTCGCCTTCGTGCAGCATTCCTGGTCGCTATGAATCTTTCTGGAAGGAAGTTGATTACGTCAAGCATATATGGAAAAACAGGCCGGAACTGAAGGTTGAGGATGCTGGTATCGCAGCATTGTTTGGCTTGGAAGTGTTTTGCTGGTTTTGTGCTGGTGAGATCGTGGGAAGGGGCTTTTCAATTACTGGTTACAAAGTTTAAAACCCACTAGACAGATAAAGATTTGTTTAGGAAAGTCGACTCTTCAGAGCTCTTTCTCATCGTTAAGTTGATTCGGGTAACTGGAATTTCACATGCGAGATTTTGTTTTCCTGCAAAAGTAGTAAAGCTGAGAAATCAGTGGTCACAAATGGTTGCCTCAATAATCAGTGAATTCCTAGTTACCTCACCAGTGTAATTGCCTTGAGCAAAGGATTATGTTATTCCGTCTTTTTTATTTTTGTTACAGGCTGGTTATGCCAGTGATGACTGTAGTTTTGACCCCCAACAAAGGTTAAATTTCCCAACATATCTGGTCAAATGCATCTATACTACTTGATTAATGGTATCAGCACTTCATTGGTAGTAGCACTGCATAAGTTTTCAGTTTGAGAAGCTGGGTAAAATGACTTGAAATATGTGCGTCCGACTACTGCAAACATCGGCATCAAAACATCTTGATCTGCTGACATGGTTGGTGCCGTAATTTGGACTTGTAGCATAAGCAAATTTTGTCATTTTGGCTGACTTATGGTTTTAGTGTTAGATGCATCATAAATGCATTGAATCGAAAAAATGAGTTAGATATGATGATGGATGGAGATTGTGCCTCAATTTGATTTTACGACTTTCAGTAAATTGCCCGTCCTGGACTATGAAACTGTCTACAATTTGGCAACATGTACCATCTTTGCACTTGAAACGTACATATTCAGGGAGAGTTGCACCGTGAGAGATTTTGGGGTTCTTTCTTCGTTGTCAGCTAAGGTCAGAAACTACATTAAGAGAAGAGAAGAGAGTATCTATCTTGAAGTTTTGATGAGACCGCAAATTCCTCTCTTTCGGATATTAGCATCCAACCAGATCGCCACTGAAGGGTAGGATTGGATTAGTTCTTCGTTATATACTTATATATGCATTGCAAAAGGTGCAAATGTTAAAAAGCAATTATCTCCAGAGGCTACATGGGCAAAGATATTCTTGCTAAGTGATATCTTCGTTTCAAAATAATAGAAGATGCCTTGTTTTGATTTCATCAACATAATTATTGTTTTCAGACGAAAAGAGTATACCTTGCTACAAGAATTCAAAAGAAACGTACCTGAAGAAAAACACGAGAGAGGTTTTAGAAGTAATTTTGGGCGGAAAAAATAGAAAATTCGACCCTGAAGAAAGAAATTTTTTTTTTTTAATATTTTTAAATAAGGACATCTCGTCAATCAACCAATCAGAGAAGGCTATTACGTAATATTCCGAACCAGTAGGAGGACGGCAATTTTTTTCAAATTTCAGGGATCAGAAAGAAAACAACAAATTGCTGCACCAGCAACCAGCAAGAATCGCCATAAGATTTGAACACACAACAACGAGAGAGGGAAGGCGATAAAAGGACAAACCATCTTCCGGAGCTCCCCATGGTTTCCATTTGGAGGTCTATCGCCGCTGCATTGTTTTCTATTGGTTTAATCTCTTCCATCTTCTTCCTCGCTGTTACCGCTGAATCCTCCAACAATTCTCAGGTAATTTAAGATTTCATAGTTCCTGGATTCAAATACCACATTTCCGTTATTTATTTATCGATGGATGTAATTGATTAATCGAAATCTTCGGAAATTTCTAACCGTAGGTTAGATGCAGCAAATCATGTGTTGCAGAGAACTGCAATAGTAAGTTCCTTATTCCTTTGTTTTTTTTCTCTCTACATTGAGTATTTTTTGTTGTTGTGGCTTTTTTTCCTATTGTTGATTGATCTGCTTTCATTACTTGAAACCTCGATGTAGCAATCGGGATTAGGTACGGGAAGTATTGTGGAGTAGGATGGACCGGATGTCCTGGAGAGAAACCTTGCGATGATCTGGATGCTTGTTGCAAGATTCATGATGAATGCGTTGAGAACAAAGGTGTACTGTTTTCAATTCTCTTACGGTGTTTTGGTCATTTTTTTTTTTGTTTTTTAATGATTTGTTACAGTACTAAGGAGTGGCTTGCATTTTTGTTTTTGTTTGGTCATTGAGTTCTCTCAACTATACAACTTAGTACCTTGCATTTTAATCCCTTTTTTGGCTGTTTGTTTATCCATATTTTCAAAGTGAAATTGGACTTTATATTTGATTTGGCATAATTCTTGTCAAAGGAACAATTCGATTTGGAACCTGTTGAATCATTGTCTAGCTGATGCTGCACTGGTATTGTAAACTACTTGAGTCTGGTGCCTATTTCCATTCTGTAAAGGCGAGCCATTACTGATGTGTAGCTCGAATATCATAAATTTGGGAGCTCAATTTAGATGAGTCATTACTTTTGCCCCAACTTTTTGCTGTTAATTTTATGCTCTACCATTGTTTTGGTTCCCCGAATATCTAGATTAACAATATCACATATATGTGAGACCAACACTCTTTTTTTAAAAAAAAATATCTTATTTGCCGTCGTTGATTTCTCTAGACCTGGTGTGGTGAGTGGACACTAGTTTCTTGCACTAAAACTCGCAAAAGTGACAGCCGCAGTTGTTGGTGAGCTGTGGTTAGCTAGGTTGTTTCGATGTGTTAAAACAGTCTTTGAAGAAACCTAAGTGCTTCACTTGCTTGGGCTCTATGAACTAGTGAATTTAGTATATCTTGGTGTTCAGTGGTTCAGCCATTGTTTTTCTGTCATTGACAAATTCTGATTTCCTCAGTCTCATTCCTTACAAACTACCTTCATGGGATTTGGCATTTTATTCTGCTTCGGAACTTGTCTAGTTTTAACAGTAATGGTGAATGAGTACCTTTTATTGGTTGAAATACAACCTGGTCCAGTTACTGAAAATTGAGCTTTTGCCATGTGTATCATTTGTTACCTGTTGCACGTTCTGAAAGAGCTGGGATGTATGGGTATGCAGTAAATCAATGAATACTGACTGATTGATTTAGATCATGTGTAACATTAGCGTAAGCGTGAGTTCGCATTTTAGTAACTTAACCAGTAAGTACAGATGTGACACGTGTCGCATCAATTTGAGTAACTTAATTAGTAAGTACACATGTGAAATGTGAATTTGAGTAACTTAACTGGTAAGTACATATGTGAAATGTGTCACATCAATTTGATAATTTAACTAATAAGTACATACATGAAATGGGTCCATATCAATGTGATATATTCATTGAGAGTCTGATGTTGATATAGCTGCAATGGGAAACCTTTTACTGCCTTTTGATTAAACATCGCAATTTACTGATTGAGAGTTTGCCAAAGCTGAGGCATTTGCTTAATGTGTCATGGTGACTTGCGATCAGGCTTTCCTTTTACCCTCATTATCCTGTAAATTTGGTATGGAGATCAGAGCAATCTGTGTTTTGCTCAGTTACTTACATCCCTTATTCCGGGTTCTCAGGTTTAACCGATGTTAAATGCCACGAGAAGTTCAAGAAGTGCATAAAGAAAGTTCAGAAGTCTGGGAAGGTTGGTTTTTCTAAAGACTGCCCCTATGACACAGCTGTTCCTACAATGGTGCAGGGTATGGACTTGGCCATCATGTTTAGTCAATTCGGCAACTCAAAGTTGGAACTTTGATTATATGCATGACAATGTTAAGTTAGGCATTCTTTCAGATTTAAGGAAAAAACATTGAACAGGAACAATATCCCATCGAATGATTTTTAGAACTCTAGGTCTGCAGTACTGCTATAGTTTATTATATACTCCCTCCATCCCGAAATTATTGTTTAGTTTGGGACAGAGGGAGTACTAAAAAAAAGTGATTATCATAGTACCACAGCTTCTTGTACCGGCCATTTCACTCTGGTGCAGTTTTGCCCACCTACAAAAGGAGCCTGTGACCTCAATGAACATTTTGTTAAATGCAAATATGTGCTTGACATGGTATCATAAACAACGTTATAATCAAATGATATAACCGATGACATATAGTGGGATAAATGCTTAGTTTTCATTAGTAGTCTTGATTCTCTCACTAGTATTTATCTAACCTGGAGTTTGATAGAGACAATCAAGATATAAACTTTGAGGAGAAAAAGGAAAAAGAAAAACCAAAAAAAAAAAGAGTTAGAAAAAAAGAAAAGGGGAATTACAATATTACATTGTTTTACAATGTAGGGAAGATGAATATATTTAATCGTGTTAACAAACGATAGGGTTTTCTCTGATGACTCTATGTAGTAAAGAAAACACTATCTGATGAATTAGACAGAAGAGGGAAAAAATATATATATAATCTACTTTTGCTAAATCAAATCAGCACAAAGAAATGATTTTTTTTTTTTTTTTTCGGCATCGGGGTTGTGCAAAGTAAGCTGGTTGGAATCGCAATGAAGGTCGTGGGTAGTAGGTGGAACAACAAAAGGACTTGACTCGAATATAAAGAAAAAAAAAAAAGAAAAGCTATAAAACGACTTTGAGGTCTTTTTATAATTCTGTTTAACTGAAAATAGGCAGACTTTTAAGAAACAATTAAAGAAAAGCAGGGGAAGGAACAAAACAGATAATCATCATATGAATATATTGAATAATAATATATGGGCTTTGTCTTGTATGTGTATCATGTTAACTGCAAAATGCTAATCACGTAGGAACAAGTGGAGAAGAAAGAAGTATCGTAAACGACATGAAGAAGCCCATGTAAATTTCACTTTCTATGATGATGCTGACTTGAATAAATTTAATTTTGTTATTCATCTCTTTTAAGTCTCCTCCTCCACACGTAATCAACGTAAATGGCGGCACATATTTATAACTCCATGAGAAGCAGGAGGAAAGGATGCCGACGTTTTGGATCAATCTTTTTTAACAATTTTGATCTCAACTGTTTAGTGTCTACATGTGCACAGGTTTTTCACAGGGCCCCCATTTTGGCACCCTTCCCGTGATACAATGTCTTGTGACTATTACGTTGTACCCTCCAATAGCCGGCTGACCTACGGCTTCAACGGTGCAAAGTCCCCGGTTTAAGTTGAAAAAAAAGAAAAAAAAGAGTGGGTGATATAATCGACATCTTGATTGATTTTAAGTTTCATTTAGTATATTTTTCTAATTAAAAATATATTTTTACATTTATTGCGTTCTCTTAATTGTTATTTCAGACATTATGTATTTTTTTGAAGTCAAAGATCTAGGAGTAAATTGCATAACTATTACCGAAAATAAGTTTTGACTAGTAAGTAAATTACATATATCTTTTTCCCCTTTTCTGAGTGATGTGATGAGTGTTACATGTAAAGGCATTTCTTTCTTTAAATTGGGAGGAGCTTTGCTGATCTTACTAAAAACATAATTGCGACAATCAAATCTATACTTAAAACAAGAAATCCGGAATTATTTATGCCTAAAACAATACGCAAAGTGGCATATCTTTTCCATCTTTCTTTCTTACCATTTAGGAAGAAACCTGACCCGATTTGACTAACTACTTCACCAAAATGTTTACCCTTTTAACCTTTCTCCGTAAAAGGAAAAAGATATAACAATCCAACTTCTTGTAATCTCTTATCTCGTATGATTTTCAATGAGTAATGAACGAAAAAATATTAGAACCGCCAATCAAATAAAATTACAAAAAAGAAAAAAGAATTGCTTACTCACACGAAAAAGGGGGAAAAAAAAAAGAAAGAAAAGGAAGAGAGAATCAAAATTCCAAACATATAGTATATAAGAGAAATTACTCGGAAACATTAATAGAAAAAACGCGGTAGTATATGATATTCCAGAAAGAATTTACAGAGTCGGAAAGTCAGTGATTAGGCAGAGCCAAGGGCAATCTGGTCAAAGGCTACGTACAAGTCAATCTCTGTGAAAATCTCGTTATTTGTACAAAATTTAAAATTTTCCCAGGCAGCAACTTCTTATTCTCTTCCTAAAATCCAAAATTCCAAACTAATTCCAACACGCTTTAATTTCTCCTTCTTTTTTATTTTTATAATCAAATTATTATTGTTAGTATCATTTTGGTTTTAGAATTAGATTACAGCAAGTCCCCTCCTCTTCTTCTCCTCCTCCTCCTCCTCTGTAAATTACGTTTTCCGAAATCAAATCGACGCAATTTTTTGTACAAAAGTTCCTGCAAATTTTGCTCAAAAAGGCTTGTAGTTTTTTTAAGATAGGAAAAAATTCTGATCCAATTATTCGTTATCGCCTTGCCAATATACGACGATTCCGTGATTCTCTGGAGCTCTGATTCATGTTTCTGAATTGGAACCTAAATCCAAGAAAACAATGAAGAAATCAAGTTTCCTCCATCACCATAATCCTAAAGACATGCTCTCCAGGAGCTTCAAACCTGCTAAATGGTGAGTCTCCGTTGTTTTTTCTTCGATTGTATCGCGCTTCGCCACTCTATTGTGAATTAGTGCTGGTTTTTGTGTTTTTCATTTGTTTATTGGATTTGGTTTTGTGATGCAGCAAGACGTCGTTGAAGTTGGCTGCTTCTAGGATGAAATTGCTCAAGAATAAAAAGGAAGTACAAGTTAAACAGATGAAGAGAGAATTGGCTCAGTTGCTTGAGTCCGGTCAGGACCAGACCGCTCGGATTCGAGTAATTGTTTTCTCTTTCTTTTAAAACTTCACTCACGTTCGTGATCGTCTGAATTTAATCTGTTAACATTTCTGCACTTTGTAGAGTTCATTGACCATAATTGTTAAATTGATGATCTAAAAGATAGCATTTCTAACTCTTAGAAGATCATTAAGCTGCTGATTTTAGTCTTATCTGTATTTGCATCATTCATTTGTTTTGATGAAAAAATAGCCTATCCGCAGTTATTTTGCTATTAGAAAGTAAAACTGGTTGCCAATGTTTGTTTATGGATCTTTTTTCTTTAGTTATTGGGGTATTTTTGGTCAACCTTGGGAGGAAGTTTACACCAACATATCTGGTGTACTGTAATAGTTCTTTTTATTGTATTTGTTGCAAAACTTTCAGTTTCCGGTTTAAAGTTGTTGTTGTTGCAAAGACATTCGATGTTTTTATGTCTCGTTGGATTTAAAGGGGCTCTGTAACTGCACTCATTCCTTAAGTTTTAATTTTATGATGCAGATGCTGATCCAACCTTATTTCGTTTACTGTCATTTCAGGTTGAGCATGTCGTCAGAGAAGAGAAAATGATGGCAGCATACGACCTTCTTGAAATATATTGTGAGCTCATTGTAGCACGCTTGCCAATCATTGAGTCTCAAAAGTATGTATAATCACAAATCATTTCTTTGGAATTGATATTTTATCTGTATATAGTAATTCTGGATGTCTGATATTCACTTATTGCTCCTAGTTATGTCAACTATCTAGCATTGCTTGCAGAATTCTTAACCGTGAATGCGACAATATGATCTTGCACACTCAATTTGTGATCTCTACAAATACAGGGGAGCAATATATGACCCAAAAATGTGTTCCGTGTACATAACGTATTGTCTTAAAGCACATTACTCAACTTATAGCTTTTCAGTCCAATGGAAATCCCTGAACTGTAGTCCTATTTATACTCTCTCATTCAAAATGGGTACTTCGTTTCCTGAGTTTGTTTAAGTACCTTCAATTCTAGACACCAGTTTGGTCACTTCTCTTATAGATGTGCACTGTAGGGCAATTTTGGCAATTGCTTCTTATTTGATTTAATCTGCATTACTGAGGGCAAGTTGATGAATCCATTTGATTCTTTTAACAGAGAATGCCCCATTGACCTGAAGGAAGCAGTTACAAGTGTCATATTTGCTTCCCCAAGATGTGGAGACGTACCAGAACTTATTGATGCAAGGAAGCTTTTGAGTGCGAAATATGGAAAGGAGTTTGTAACTGCAGCCATTGAGCTGCGCCCGAATTGTGGTGTTAGCCGCTTGGTATGTGTTTCATCATACTCAGCAAGTTTTGTACAATTGATTTGTTTGGGGAGAAGAATAACTTTATACCATTTGCTTTTTGGCTTTTCCAGCTGGTTGAGAAATTATCTGCTAATGCACCTGATGGGCAGACCAAACTGAAAATTCTGACAAAAATTGCCGAGGAGCATAATATCAAATGGGATCCAAAATCATTTGGACAAAGTGGCATACAGCCTCCAGATGACTTGCTGGTATTACTTAATTGCTCAACATTTTCCGTTATATGTTTTCTGGGGGAATGAGTAGAAGATTAAAACGTATGTCAGAAGTTTCCTGTAATAAACATTTACTAACAATATCTTCCCTTATAGAATGGACCGAGCACCCTTGGGGAAAGTACAGTACTTCCTGAAGTTCCTCGCACAACTCCTAAATTGCAGGCTCCATCTGGTTATGATAAAATGGAGAACCAGCCAACAGATTTCTATCAACAGAATTCAAGATCATCAGCAGGGAACCCTGAATTTGCTTCTGTACAAGATAGTTTCAGCAGAACTACTTCATCTTCCATCCCAAAAGAACAAATGAAACCTTCAGGTAAAATTCAGAAGTTTTTATATTCTCTTCTAGGCTACTGAATTTCTCGATTCTCATGGATGCAATTTCTGCCATCAGTAGGTAGGCAGGAGAAGGAGGAAATTAGTGAATCATTTCAGAGAGAGCAAGGTAGTTCATTTAGCAGGGAAAGTTGGAACATGGAGTTCAAGGATGCTACAGCAGCAGCACAGGCAGCAGCTGAATCTGCTGAACGTGCTAGTATGGCTGCTAGAGCTGCTGCTGAGCTTTCAAGTCGTGTCCAGACTGCAGCTACAACGTATTCTCCCTCAGAAAATCGTAATTCTAATGGTGGTGTTCATAGAGATGAGAGACCACGAAAACATGTTTCCTCGAAACACTCCAGTGATTACGGTTCACAAGATTCAGTTAAGGACTCCCTATCAGACAGGAAACCCAGCTTTCAGAACAACCGGCCTGATATGATTAAACAGGAAGGTAGAGAAAGTTCATCCAGAAGATCCTACCAGGATGATCGTGATAGAGTAAATAAATATGGTGATATTGGACCTGAAACGTTGGTCCAGGATGAGACTTTTGCTCATGGCATCCAAGGACCAGATGGTCATTTACATAAAAGCTCATCTAAGAAAGAGGAAATTAAAGTTGAAAGCAGTGGGCGAAGGCAGTCTGGTAAGTTTGAGAGCGAAGATATGAATGACCCCCGGGTTGGTTTTGGCGCTGAGAACTTCACTTATCCCATGGAAAACATGATTAAGAAACAATCCAGTGTTCGCTCTTACAGTTCTTATTCAAACAACTCTGATAGTGATGGGGAACCCCCGAACTCCAGTCGCAAAATTCTTGGCCATCATGATGGCAAAGGTCCATTTTTTGGTGAAGATGAAGAAAACAATTCCAGAGACTCTTTGGCGCCCAGCTATCGTGCTGCTGATGCTCCTGTAGTTTTTGATGAGTCTGGTTCTGATGGTGAGGATATTGGGTCTGGTACAGGTTTCAGGATGAACGAGGATTCAAATTTTCATTTTGCATCACCCGGTAGAAGCTCTCTTTCTAATTGGCGTGCAAACTCAGGCAGTGAAAGCTATATACAGAGGACAAGAAAATCATCTGTTGGTGCTATGGCAGAGTTATCTAATGAAAAGCATTCCTTTGCTGAGTTCTCAGAGATCGTAGAACCTTCTATGGATGGTTCACAAGCAGATAATTATGGCCCTGTAACTTTTGATGATTCAGATGGTTCTGAGAGTGATACTAACATGCCTCATGCTGAACATGGTGGATCTGATGATGATAGATATCCTCTGAACAGAAGAAAACAAAATGATGACTTGTCAGGGACTCAGATCTATAGAAATGATAGCCGAAAGGCAGATAAAAAAGATAGCCGAAAGGCAGACATGAGTGTAAGTGAATCTTCACCTAACTGTCAATCGTCTGTTAGACTTGGGAAGTCTCATCAAGAACTTAAGAGTGATGTTGGAGATGACCCCAAGTACCTAGCTTCATCAAAATCAAAGGTCTCTTCTGTGCAAGGAGTACTAGACGACATAGACTCAGCAGATTTACTGAAGCCAGATATGGATGAAAATTCAGATGAAGGGATGGGTTTGAACTTCAAAAACTTAACTGGTGGCTTTCGACAGAAGGGTTATGTTCGTCCTCCTTATACAAGGGGTAAAGTTGATGATAATATTTATTCAACTAATACAGTTGCAGATGAAATCCCTTCTATGACTAGGCAATCTGTTGCTGCTTCTTCTGCTGAAAGATTTACAAGCACTAGACAGGAGAAACTTGCAGGTAATGGTAGAGGCTCAAGGGTGACAGATTACAGTTCTGATTCTGATAGTGATAGTTCCATGGATGAAGTTAAACACCAACCTGTAAGTCTCAGAGGAGAGCCAGACATCCGAGATGCTCGCAAAGATGTTCAAGCTCCATCTAGCTTAAGAGGTTCAGCATTTTTTGACGGTGACTCGGATGATGATTCCCCATCAAAAGTTAATATTGCTAAAAGTAAAGTGGTTAGTGGGATTTCTAAGAGGACAAAACCATCTCAGTCAAGTTCAACCTCAATCTCTAAACCAAAGGCTGGCTCGAGCTCAGAGATTCGTGTAAATGATTCTGGATCTGGAAGGACTCCAATTAATAAAACCCATGGTGCAGAAACTCCTCAAGATTATATGAAATCTCAGTCAAGTTCAACCTCAGTCTCTAAACCGAAGCCTGGCTCAAGCGCAGAGATTCATGTAAATGATTCTGGATCTGGAAGGACTCCAACTAATAGAATTTATGGTGCAGAAACTCCTCAAGATCATATGAACTGGAATAGGAACACATCTCAGTCAAGTTCAACCTCAGTTTCTAAACCAAAGGCTGGCTCAAGCTCAGAGATTCGTGTAAATGATTCTGGATCTGGAAGAACTCCAACTAATAGAGCTTATGGTGCCGAAACTCCTCAAGATCATATGAACTGGAATAGGAACTCAGATCAGCGCCAAAAGCCTGAGCGGACTAGCTCAGGAAAAGTAGCTTCCAAGGCATCCGAAACTCCTCAAGATCATGTGAACTGGAATAGGAACTCAGATCAGCGCCAAAAGCCTGAGCGGACTAGCTCAGGAAAAGTAGCTTCCAAGGCAAATTCATCATCTCGGACATCATTGCCTGAGGAAAACCAAAAGTCATCTGCAGCAGAAGCATCAGCCAGTGATCAGCGTAAGGCGGAAAAACCTGAAAGTAGTGAAAAACTTAAGCCATCTGGTGACACTGGAATTGCCAGAGAGGATAGCCTGAAGAAACCTAGTCATGTTCATCCAAAGCTTCCAGATTTTGAAACTCTAGCTGCCAGAATTCAGGCCTTGCAGAAGTGATTTTTTTTCTTTTCTTTCTCAATTCTGCGATTCTTTTATGCATTGAGAATGCTACCTACCTTGACCAGATGCCAGATGCGAGAAGAGACTTTTTCTGTTTCTTGTAAAGAGTTCTACAGATGACCGTCTTTCTTCTATATCTTTTTCGGCATTTGTGGGTTCATATAGAGTGATTATAACTAATACAGTACATTCTTTCATACTTCATACTTGATCCTGAGAGATAAAAGTTTGGATAGCTGTACAAAACCTACTCTTTTCCTTGTATAATTTCCGGTACATGATTTTATCAGTTACTTGTCCCTTTTTGAATTTATTCTTTTGAGTTCAATTACTTGACTTTCATGACGTCTGAATCATTTAGTTATCACCTTCAAAACAACTCTTATGGTATCAAGCTGACTTTGTTGTCTTCTTCCTTCTTTTGGTTCTCGAACTATGCTGTTAAAGACTTCAAACATAAGAAAGCCCGGACGTTGCCTTGATTGATCTGGACAAATCAGATCAACTGGTACAACACGAAGAAAAAAGAAGGAACAACTAAATACTCCTGTGTGCAATAAAATCAACCCAATTTAGTAGGCGCTTTCCTTTTTCCTTTCTTTCTTTCTTTCTTTCTTTTTTTTTTTTTTTTTGATGATGTAATTAGTATGCATTTAACTGGGAGTAAAAGTTAAAATTGAAGCAAAACAAGATTTGGCCAGTTACATATCCCTGCCTGAAATAAGTCATTACTCATTACAAGAAATCCTTCAGACCATTCTTGGTCCTTACCGGGACATATTACAAGTACGGATAAGGATAAATCTACATCAATAACTTTGTGCTCATCAATCTTATAAAACTGCTAACTGAAACTTTCCTGCCTAAAGGTTGAGCTCAAAAGAATGTGGAACAGGATCTTCGACGATGATTCAAGTGTGCGGAACTGAACTAGATTGTATATGCACCTTTCGATCAGACTAAAAGATGAGGGCAGTGAAAAGAGGGAAAGAACTTGATGCTATCCTTGTGATTCTTATACTACAGAGTGTCGTCGATGCGGAATCTGAGTATCTCCCACTAAACGAATGGCCAACTAACCAAACAAGACGCCTCCACCAAACTTCTGACTTGGAAGTGTCAAAATAGCTTCATGAAGGGTTGAAAATCATCACTGTTAGTCATGGAGTGTACAGCAAATTTGGATGATGACAAAATTCAATCAGCTAAGGCTTTGGCTGTATAATTGCTTTGCTTCAGAGCAAATGTTTCTGCTACAAGGAGAGGAAAGGCTATAGTTGCGTCACAATGAACCTGCCAAAAGAAACGTTTAGCAACACTGAACAACACTGACATTTGAATGATAGTACAAACTTGAAAAGGAAAAAAAAAAAAAAACAAATATGTTTCTGCTGACAGCCATAAAAACAGATGTCTAACAAATATAAAACATCAACAAGAGCAACCTTCACAGTCTTCGCAGAACCTCGTATTTTTCCCCATGATATGGCTTCATCAGGACTGGCACCAGAATCACTTCCATCATACTCTTGCGCAGTGTTTATATAGACAGCAAAATCTGCCCCATTCCGCATCATATTTGCATTACAAATATGATGTTTGGGGAGCCCCCCTCCCAGTATTATAATCCCAGTCTTCCTAAGACCAGCATGGACAGCCTCCCCATTCATGTTTCTGATATCTGTTTGCAAGACGAACACACAATCGAACTATCAGCCAAATAACCTCATGTTGGAATTCTAGAAGAACAATGTATCATTACCCTGCACAATGTCAACAACCAGGCCAGGATTCCGGAAAGAATGGAAGTACAACATGTCTCCCAATGAGCCATCTGTTAAGCCAGGACAGTAGACCGGAATATTGTTCTGGAAAGTAGATTTATAAGTAAGCAAAAAATTCAACCAAACTACTTTGTTTTAGTGGCAAGAACTTAAGAAATTGATTCATTTTAGAACAAGGCAGTTATAATTAGAGATATACATCAGTAGCTAGCGATGCCATATGGACCATTTAAAACAATCTTCACCATCAAATTCGTGATAAAGCTCTATAATAGGTCATCAAGTTTCCTCCTCCAGAATGGACAAGTAAAACTTCTAAAAACCACAACCACAACAAGAGTGGCCAACTCACGGTAATATTTGCATGCTAATGCCACATCTAAATTACCCCAATATATATATTCACAGACCTCTAATCCTAGCAATCCATTTTAACTATCGTGATAGAGCTACTCAAATGCAAGACATAGTCGAGAAGAAAATAACAAACTATTATCTTGGCTCCACCAAATAAGCTAAAAATTTTAACAGACTATTCTAGCAGCAGCTCAATCACAGCAACATCACAAAGGTACTTGGAAAATAAGCAACATATTATATTTATCTTTGAGGACTAGATGATTTTCTGGAAAGAAGAAAACCCCCATGTCCAAACCTCCATAATTCGAATGGCAAAAGCAGCAATAGAAGCAAAACAACATAATAATCCTAAAATTGTGATGTTCTACCAAAGACATCTTGAACTTAAAGGAAAGAACATTAGCTGTATGATAACTTGCATAGATGCTAAAATAAAGATCTACCTTGTAGGCCCAGTACAAGTACGAACTCTCATTATTGATCTCTTTCCCAAGGCGAGCAATGACTTTGGATGGTGTCCAGAGTATATTCTGCAACAAAAGGAGTCATGATCTTTATTCAATACTTTCTGACACTCATTAGTAACTGGTTATTCTGTTACAGCCATAGTAACAGAAAGGTAAAAGGGAATAATATAACCTTTTCCTCCCAAGACGAAAATCATCTAAGAAAGTTTAGCAAAAAAGAGACATGCAAAAATACCTCTGATGCCTGCTCTTCCAACATCTTGTCAAAAATTGGAATAATCCATTCCTCAAATTTGCAATAATTTTCATTTGGAATGAATACATTACCAGCTCTATTCAACCCTTTATCGCGTAAAAGGCGTCCGGATGCCGTAAACTGGCCTTTATATGAAGGTGCAAGGCATTTGACAAGATCCTCCTCCACACCACCAGCTGTAGTTACCACTACATCAACCTGCGTACCGATTGACCCCATAATGATGACATTATATATGTAAAAATCGAGCAACAGTAAAAAAAGTACATAAATTAACAAACCTTTGTACAGTGCCCTATCGTCTAAACAATAATCAAAGTGGTAGACTTCGAAGATATAGCATAATAACATAGTATAATTTTAACGCTAATGATTGATTGTCAATATTTGGATTACTTACTAATCGATTTGGAGATATCAATGCCACTTGGAAGCAGTGAATATTGCAAAATCATAGATATAATGCAATCATAGATTGCACTAGAATAGTACAATGTCTAATTGAGAAATCAATGAGACACTGACGGAACAGTTTTAAAGACACATTTTCATCTACCAACAAGGTCATGGACATCCTTTGTGACTCTAAGCAGATCGTTATGATATTATTGATAACTATCATTACTCACCATGTGATGTTGAACAAGATACCGAATGATGTCTCGGATCCCAGAAGAAACAAGATTTGAAGTGAACCCGAGGAAAACTTTACACCTGACTGAATCCCGGAAAGCAGGATCTCTCTCCTCTTCACTACTATCTTCGGCCGGACACTCGTGGGAAAGCTTCCAATCTATCTGTCACCAGAATAGAATGTAAAACAAACTTCAATCTCTAGAACAGAAAAGATTAAACAATCAAACACAGTTTAAAATTGAAGGAAATTTAAACGTTTAACACTTGAAAAAGGGCCCCAATTTTATTTTTTACTTTTTAAATGTAGAATCTGTAAGTTATGCAGAGTCCCAGATGAATAACAGAAAAGCCAACAACCCACGTCAGTTGGTGAAGCTAATCACTTGCTAACCGGGTCTACCTAAAACCTTGATTGATTAAGTATGAACGAAGAAGAAAGCGAAGCCTTTGAATTAACTCTAAGTTGAAACGGCCATAAATAAACTGAAAAATTGAAAATCAACTCACTGAAAAATGTTGCAATGGGGTTTTGGACTAGAAGATCAATTATCATACATATTCAACATTTAAAACGAAAAAAAAAAGTAATTGAATTAAGAGGACCAACCATCTCGTTAACAATGGCAATGGCGTCTCCGAGATTGGACGCTTGAAAGCCGGTGGTAAGCATTGATCTGAGAAGCTCCGGATAATTGACGCCTTGGTTGAAATCATATCCTCGAATTTCTGGCAAAGCTCCTTCGAGGCTTTCTGATTCTTTGAACGCTGCTGAACGAGCTGAATCCAGTAAGCGGTCACTCTCGTCTCCTCCGTTCATGTTGGTTTCTCAGGGGAAAGGCGGAGGAATTTGGTGGTTAGTGTTTCTGCGTTGGCTTGACGCTTGTTTTTTTTCCTCCTCCTCAGTTATATAAAAGCAACTTCCCGGCGGAAAAAAAAAAAGAAGGCTGCCGCTCGAATTTATATTGTGCTCCCATTGGAGTTTGCCCTCCGTATCAAACGACCGAACTACCTTTCACAACCTATTGTGTTCACCCTTCCTGCAATGGGTTTTATAGTAATTACATACTGTTACTTTTGGGGAAAAACAACATCATTCAACCCTAATTTTTTTTTTTTTTCCATATAACAAGTGTCTACAGTCAGAAACAATGGTTAAACCCCCTTGCTCATGATAAGCACCTCGATAGGTACAATCGGCAACAGTGGCTAAACTCCTTGCTCATGATAAGCACCTCGATGGGTACAGTCGGCAACAGTGGCTAAATCCCTTGCTCATGATAAGCACCTCGATATGTGAAAGAGTTGGCCAAAAGATTTAAGATTGCTCCATGCCCATGACGAGATTCAAACTCTCCACCTATAGTTAAGGTTGGAGGAGTTCTTACCACTCCACCACAACTCCTTTGGTTGAACTCTAATATTTTGTGTAGCAAAGATTAAAGATTATGTCTTAAAGGTCCATATAAGTCTATAAATGTAGTTTTTATGTAGCATGTGAATTTGTCGATTTGGGTTATCATTTTCAATTTGGACAAGTGTATTTCACTTGTTTTCGAGTTCAAATGAATTTTTTAACACCTAATTCTCAAGTCTAAAGGGGTTGGACAAGTTCCCTTGAACTATTTAAACTCCAAATAAATTGTCGGATCATCAAAACTCGATACGAGTATATCAAAGCTCAATAAGAGTAAATCAAACTCCTCAAATGTATTGACGGACCAGTCAAAAATCAATAGGGGTAAAGTCGAAATTCAATACAAGGCAATCAAACCGAATAAACTGTCGGATTGTTAAAAGTTCACTATTAAATCTACGGGATAAATTGTTGGATTGGTCAAAATCCACACAAATTTACATGATTAAAACCTGCTCTCATTCCATTTTGAAGACCTATATAAGTTCGCATGTGGTTCTACCTCAAAATCAATTAACAATTGGGAGTAATGCATGTATATGTTGATTAAATTGAAGAGTAATGGTTGATACATGGAAAAAATGACAAGGAAATGACCTCACTCATCATTGTTAAAACTCTCCAAACAGAGTTTATACAGTTAAGTTAGGATATAGTTAAGATCTTGACACATCATTCCATTTTAAATGTGGAACAAGTATCTTTCCCTCGTTTTAAGTTGAAAGGGAATTTTTAATACTATCAAATTTTATGGGAATTTTTTTATTTTTTTCACCGTAGGCTTTTAGTGTTTTTTTACATTAGAAATGTAAAAAAAATATTAGTTAAAATGTAAAAAATTATGTTCAGATGAGATAGTTATTACCGTATTAGGGAAAAATTACGAAAGTAACATG
Source organism: Oldenlandia corymbosa var. corymbosa (assembly GCA_949775105.1). Taxonomy (NCBI): domain Eukaryota; kingdom Viridiplantae; phylum Streptophyta; class Magnoliopsida; order Gentianales; family Rubiaceae; genus Oldenlandia; species Oldenlandia corymbosa. The sequence goes on along the minus strand of OX459120.1, from coordinate 30,888,394 downwards.
AAAAAACCAACATTTTAGAGGACACAATAATTCATCCCACTATATTGGGGCCAAAATAAAAGAGAAGAAACAAAAAACTGAAAAAAAGGGTCCATTGTATGCCGCAGAATCGTCGGAGACGAAGATGGAAGACCTACCGACGCATCTAGTCATCGACATCCTGAGTCGACTCGATGACTCGGCGGATATCGCTCGCTGTCGGGTCGCCTCCAAGACACTCAACTCCCTGTCTCGCGAAGTCCGGTCGATAAACCTGCGATGCTCCTTCGACCGTTACGCAAAGTCTCGGTCTCCCCTCACCCGATCCTCGATTACGCCTTTCAAGACGATTTTCAGGAACCTGATTTCAGAGCTCGGAATCATCGAGTCGGTTTCGATTGGCGTGGAAAAGCCGCTCCATACGGTGGCGTATGACGATGTCGAAGACGAGGATGATTTGTTCCTGACTGATGACAAGTTTGCTGTTGAATGGTTGCCGAAAATTGGGAATGGATTGATATCGTGTTCGATTTCGGATTTCTGGGTTCAGTCTTGTTGGCGACGATCTGATGTCCTCTCCCTCCTTTCTTCTTATTGTGAGTTGTCTTATCTCTATAGAGTTTCTTTTTGTTATTGATTGCTTTCTAATTCACTACTTATGGATGATCATTTTTCTCTCTTTAGCTTATTAGAATTCACTTTAGCCCATGTAGACAATCAGAGAGGTGTTCCATTTCCCACCTTTTGTTTTGGATTGGCTGATGATTTCGATTTGTTTGAAGTTGTAAGGGAATATAAATTTTTTACTTTTCTCGTCTTTGGAACAAACTTAATGATTGAACCAAAAGAAGAGAGTCTGTTTGTGATAATTGCCATCAATCATCATTTAATGCAATAGTTTCATTTAATTTGAGAGAATGGATGCTGCATCTTGGAGTACAGTACTTAAAAGTGTAAAGGGTCAGTTTTTACTTATTCTGAATCATCTCCGTTACTATGGTTTATGTATACCCATAACTGTCATGGAGATATTTTCCTTCTTCTGGCGCCATCTTACCTGCTCATAAGTGGTTCCTTTAATGTATCTAGTTGGTTTTACCTTCGTAAATGTAGGTCAAAATTTGATTGAGCTACAGATCAAGAATGCTTGGCTTTCAGTGGATGGCTTGAATCCTATGCCGATGCTCTCCAAGTTGACACTTGAGTACATTAGGCTGGATGACGAGGACCTGGACATGGTGAACAAGTGCTTATCTTCCTTGCAAGTTCTGAACTTGATTGGAGTTGGAGGTCTTAAGGAGCCGAGGATTCATATGTCAGGCCTTAAAACCTGTCATTGGACTGTGTCTAACGCTGTCACTTCGATTAATATAGTAGCTCCGAGGCTTGTCAAACTGAAGCTCAAATGTGCGAGGCCGAAAGCACTTGTTATTGATACTCCATCCTTGACTGATTTGTATCTTTCCCTCGAGGAGGCTAGCAAGTTCAAGGTGCATGACTTTACCAGTTTGAAAACCCTTCATCTTGAATCCTTCGACCTTTACCGGGTTATCTGCAAATTGCCTTTTGGTCCAACAATTCAGAATCTAAAGTTGAGCTCAACGAGAACCATAGGGCTGATGGTGGCTACATATGGCTTCAAGTTGTTGTTTAGTGTTTTCCCAAATATAAGTTCTCTTACTTTGAATCCTCGGGCATGGTCAGAGTTGGAGATGTGTGAGGATCTTGAAGTCCAAAATCAGATGAAGGGATTGAAAGACATTACCGCTTATCTGGAGATTCATGATTTTGACACTACTCTTTTATTCATCTTCTTTATCCTCGATAACTGCCCTAACTTGACAGATGCAAAACTATTCATTCACCGCGATGTTGTTTTCACTGTCACCAATACTCTCATATCAAGGTGTATGACCCACTGTCCAAGGGTGAGATGGAGATGGGGAATGTGGAAAGTTGGAACTGAAGATGCTTGGATGCCTACCTGATGACATATAGAAGATCTCCTCTGAATTTTGGTGCGTCAGGCCCATGTTATCATTACTGAAATAGATAAAGTGCTGGCAATAACACTTCACCATAAGTGGCCAGATTAGCTCTATGTCGAATTTGGTTTGAAAGCGAGAAGATAGGGGATCCAGTACCTGCATCCTTAGCTATGACAAGCTTGGTCCTCTTTGTGGGATCCAGTACCTGCATCAACAGCTATGACCAGCTCGGTCCTCTTCTGCCTATTAAGAACGGGTTTCGGGTTTCTGGTTTCTGGTATAATAATGTTTGTAACAAATGCTTGTACTATGATTTGTATATAGCTTTCTTATGTTTGCATATATTTAGCTTTGTTGTATAGTACTTCGAAAGAATGGCTTGGTATAGATGTTTTAGTTTCAGAGTCAGGAGTTTGGCTGAACGTCTACAGAACTTATATTATGTACTCTCTGGAAAATACAGAACTTATATTTGTTAACCTTATAAGTTTGATTCTCATTCTCCACATGCTTAGCGTATGGAACCATCATCTACGTTTGAATCTGATTCGGAGCATTCTGGTTTGAATCTGGTTAGGACCGTTCCCAAGTATGATTTTTGTCTGCATAATTAAATAAATTAAGAGCTCTATATGGGACCTACTGTTTGATATACTGGCTCTTTCAGAGTAGTGCGTTTTACGTGCCTTTGCCATCGTTTTTCTGGAGTTTTATTTTTTTATGCAATCGACTTTGAAAGGTTTCCCGCAACCAAATATCTCAAATTGTCTGTAAGCATCCATTTACAAGCGAGGAGAGGCAAAAAAGGAGGCGCCACAAATTATACACCAAATCAAAGATAGAGATGCAAAAAGGGGCGTTCCGAGAATCGAACTCGGGACCTCTCGCACCCAAAGCGAGAATCATACCACTAGACCAAACGCCCGCTATTGAATTTAAAACCGTCGTAAGTTTAAATAAAGTTTAAATAAAAGTTTTACGCTGTTGGCTTTGGGCTTAGCCCAGCGCTCCCAGTTCTAAACCCGACTATATAAATGCTGCGTAGTGGCAGCAAGAATAGTGAACAGAAGAATAGGCGGCAAATACAGAGTAGTAATCTAATTTACACACTGAGGTTCAGCGTTTCCCGCCTCCTACATTTCCCGCTCCCACCTCCCAAAACCCTAACTCCCCCCCACTATCACTATGGGTACTAAGAACCAGGCTTCTTCCGATCTTGTCTCTGACCCCAAGAAGAAACGCCGGGTTGGATTTGGGAAATCTGCTCAACTCGGTGAGTCGTCGTTTCCAAGTTTTCTTTCTTTTCATCTCCTGCGGTAAATGTTTCATTTTATTTTTTTTTTAATTTGCTGTATTTTGCCCTCTCTAATTTGACTACAGATCCTGGCGTTGAAGCGAATGACTGCATCAAAATATACCTTGGTACTGTACTCTTGCTTCTTTTTTAATAATGATTTTTGGTTGGACCCTTTATATGCCTCTTAATTTTTCAGTGACCATCTCTAAATTGGCAATTAACTTTATTTACTGAATTTAGTGAGGTTTTCATTTTGCGTTCCAGAAGGTCTACTTATTTTTTCTTCTTTTTTTGGGGGGGGGGGGTGGGTGGGTTATGATTGTTTTGAGCTGGCTGCTTTTTAGTTCAGTACTCTATTCAAATGTTTTCATTTGCTGGAACTACAATTGGTAAATATGTCAATTTCAACTTCTAATTTGTAACCTAAAAAGTTGTTATGTTGTGAAGAGAATGAGGGAGGTGCTGGACTTATTACTAACATGATGACTCAATCCGAAGTGTATGCTTCAGAATCTCTGTTTTAAGTGCCAAACAAATGAGTCTGTGTGTGAGTGTTTCCTTCTATTTGGGAAGAGAAGTGGGCGGGGGTAGGTAAATATCACTAGAATGCTTATAGTGCTTCTCATTCATTTAATTGTTTTATGCCCGCATGGACATGGCTGTATCTAAGAAATCTTTTCTTCCAGTCTCTCGTAAAGAGGAAGTCGACTCTCCAGATAGTTGCTGCATTGATCCAATTGACCTGAATAAGTTCTTTGAAGATGATGGCAAGATTTATGGTTATAAGGGCTTGAAGGTGAGATTGTCTCCGCTTAATGAACATTTTTCTTGAAGTCAATTTTTCGCAGATTTTGTCCTACCTTTTCTGCACTTTACCTTTGATTGAAAAACATTGAAAAATGGATTCACCTTTTCTGTACCATAGCCATCTGGTTATGTGATTTACCCCCCCGAAAAGAAGTGTTGAAAAAATGGATGAAAACAAGGACACGAGTGGATACGTCGAACTATTGATTTGAGCACTCATCAGTTTATCTGTTTGATTAATTCATGAAAAATTAAGCTAGATGCAGATAGGTGATTGCCCATGTCAGTATTTCTGGACTTTTCTCCATTTTAAAGGAATCGTCAAGTGCACGTCCATTTTCTGTTGTTTTCATGCACACGCTTCTTTAGTTGGTCTAATGGTGTTTTTGTTGTTTATGCAGATAACTGTTTGGCTCAGTAGCATAAGTTTTCATGCATATGCTGATATTGTTTTTGAGAGCACCTCTGATGTAAGTATTCTTTTCTCTTTTGGTAGTTAAAAAAATCGCCACAGAAACTGTAGTGAAGGTGTATTACACCTCTAGTGTATCAAGGCTGAGCCTTCAGATATAACTTTTAGAGGGTGTGTGATTCTTACTGTTGATATTGTGACAAAAAAGAGCATTTCTGCTCAAAGACGATCACTATAGAAGGATGTTCCCAGTTGCTCGTTCACTTTTATTTTTAGTCTGCTTTGTGGTGTTTTGTTCTTAAAACTATATTTTATTGTTAGTGGCATTTAAACTGAATAGATTTTGCCTTATTTGTCAAGTTTAACTGCACAATGATCGAATGTTTATGTACCTTGGTGAGTAAACTCATTTTTTTTCATCTAATGTTCTTACTTTGTTTATTATGTTTTTCAAGGGAGGCAAGGGTATCACAGATCTCAAATCTGCTCTTAAGGTAATGCTGGCACCTGAGTTTGACAGTTCTCTTCATTTGCTATTTAGTGATAGGTTTAGTTTCAATAAGAACGCTTATTTGACTATCATTTCTATCAGAATATGTTTGCTGAAAACCTTGTTGAGAAAAAAGAGGAATTTCTAAACACATTTTCCAGTGAGCGCCTGTATATTAAGTAAGTCCCATGGCTATCTCACCATATCCTCTGCTGTCATTATTTTCTACTTTTAAACATGCAAACAAAAGAATAACCTCAAATTCTACTTCTCTGATTTAACATTTTGATTTCCATGCAGATCTGTTATATCATCTGGGGTGGCATTAGAACAGCCAACTGCTAATGGACGTAGCAGTGATTCTAGCAAAAATTCAAAAGGAGAGGCTTCTGACTTTGAGGTATACTCCTTCGTTACAACTGAATGGGGACTGCTATTCTAATTTATCTGACCATTTTCCGCGCCTGTCTGAAGTTTCAATCTGTTCCCAAATTTTTAGGAATTTCGATTGATGTCCCTTACTTTTCCTTTGAATGATGATACGTGTATTGATCAAACCCGGGGTGAAGTATGATCCATATAGCCGATCCCATATAGTGGGAAAAAGGCTTGTTGTTAATGTTCTTGTCCTTACTTTCCTGTGCAAATTGTTTCATGCCCCCTGGCTGACTGGTTGTTATTTCAGCTGTTAAAACTTCATAGCATTTTTTTTTTCCGGTTGGGGCTAAAAATCGTAGCAATTGAACTTGGAAGTTTAATAGAAAACTGTGCCTTTACTGATTACTTCGATAACAACATGATCTGAATCCTAACAGATAAATAATTTTGAGTTTTTTGGAAATGCAAATAATTAATGGTTGTACTTATGCCATAGAAGGGAAAGTTCATAATGTAGCTTCCTTTTGGCAAATGCTGAAGGTTGATCTAAAGGCTGCTTCTTTGTTCATCACTTCACGGTCTCTCTTTACTGTCAAAATTTACCAAGAAATGAACTTCAAAGTTTCTTACTTCTTTTCACCCCAATTGTAAATCTGTGTCCCTCTTCTTCAGGTATTCAAAGTTGCTGGTGAACCAGTTGGGCACCTTTACAGTCGATTAGTGCCTCTTGTCCTTCTCCTCATCGATGGTAAGAGTTCATTACTGGATTAAGGTTTGGCAATTTAAGTATAACTTGGGGTTCTGAAAGAATGCCTCTGTGGAACAGGTAGCAATCCTATTGACATCAATGATCCCAGATGGGAAATCTATATGGTGGTTCGGAAGACAGCAGATCTCCAGGAGGATATTGGTATTAATATGATTGGATTTGCCGCAGTTTATCGCTTTCATCGATATCCAGATAGCCAACGCTTGCGACTTGGACAGGTTTGCTCTATGTACTTGTTTGCTTTGTGTTCATGTAGGCATGGAGAGCTTTACAAAATGACAAATAAACTCAATTTGTATTATTGCTTTCTTATTTTTGTCCTAATTGGAGTTGGAGGAGTATCCAACTGTCCCTCAAATATTGTAGATTTTTTGCTGAGAGGTTTCTTGATTGCAGATATTAGTACTACCTCCATACCAGGGGAAAGGTTATGGTGGTAGCCTTCTGAAGGTCCTCAACAATGTTGCAGTGTCAGAAGATGTTTATGACCTGACTGTTGAAGAGCCAGAAGATTCCCTTCAACATGTTCGCACAAAGATTGATTTGCAACGTCTGCTTGTTTTCAGTCCAATACAGAATGCACTTAGTGCGGTCGTGTCACGTATAAAATCTGAAAATCCTTCAAAGAGGAGTGAGCCCTGCCAATATGGCCCACCCCGGAGTGCTGTTGAAGATGTCAGGAAGAGCTTGAAGATTAATAAAAGACAGTTCCTGCAGTGTTGGGAGATTCTCCTCTATCTTGGACTAGATCCCATTGACAAGTACATGGAGTCTTACCGTGCAATTGTTACAGCTAGAATAAAGACAGATATCATAGGAAAGGATTCTGAAGTTGTTGGGAAGCGGATTATTGACGTTCCTACTGAATTTGATCAAGAAACATCATTTGCTATGTTCAAGTCACAGAATGGCAATGTTACAGGGAGCGAGAGTGACGGAGCTAAGAGTAACCAAGAGGAATCTCTTCGGCAACTAGTTGATGAAAGGATGAAAGAGATCAAATTGATTGCTGAGAAGGTATCCATGTCGACGAGATGAGGAACAGCTTCACCAGTTATCCACTATTTTCATCCCTTCCTGTTGCCCCTGACTACTTATAGTCCCATTATTGATCATACCGTTCATTGTAGGAGCATCTTTTGCTGCTCTGCTGCTTCAGATTAATGACCATCTCTTCTTTACCCTTAGAATGACATTTTTTTACTAATATTTGGCTGTAATTATCTCCTCTTACATTTCCGCTTTCCCATTTCTAAAATGGAGCGTACACTTATAATCAATGTTATTTTAGAGAGTTGTGTTTTCACTTGTGCTTCCTGATTACTGTGTACAAATTTCAGTATTTCAGTATGCTCGCAACAATGGCACTAAAGTGCATATTGTTTACATCATAAGAGACGGTTCTCGACTGTGCTTCTGGCGAGGAAGGTAGCGGAGAAATGAAAAATAAACCTGACTTCCACAACAATAAAAACATTAAACCGACTATGCGGGACTAATATGTATAATTTGAGGAAAATTGCATGTAACAGGCTCAAATGGTAAGGACTGTGTTAGACCCTGAGAATAGATGTTACATGACATGCTACCGATATAAAGCCTCACAAAAACACATCATCTCACAGCCTGATCTCATCATCCCCTTGAAATTTGGCAAGAAATTATCTCTTCTGGTGAGGGTAACTGATTGGTTCTACTTTCTTTCCTCCCACACTTGCATTGGCTGAAGAACAATGCCAAGACTGTTTCATGAAATAGCATCATCTTTCACTGCCTGTTAGTCTTGCATTCTTCTTTCCAGTAGTATGCCACGGGCAACACTCATAGGATGAGGAATCTGGTTACTGACCATGGGAATCACTCACAGGTATGGTATTCAGCTACTAGCTGCTTAAATTTTGTGAACGCTACAACCAGCATCCTCTGATGTGTAGTTCTCAATCCAATTCTCAAATTCAGCTCCGCCAAATACCACTTGCTTGATCCCCAAATAGCTGATAAACAAGAAACAGGAGATCAATGAAGCCAGTGAGCACGCCTACATTTAGACAGATGATTTTTTGCCTCTCATCCATAACACAACCATAGGTTTTACCCAAAAATAGAAAGAAATCAGTAAGTTAAGTTGGTCCTACAACATGGAAAATATGTCGATTAAGAAATTGTAGCTAGATGAGGCGCAGATTGGCTAGAATAAAATGAACTGTTCAGAGAAAAAAAAATTTTGATCTTACTCAGAGCTAATCTGGGTCAAGGCATTAATTAAAACGTCTAGAAGCATCGGTTCACTTGTCCCAATATCAACCCTGCAAAATTGATAGCTGACTTCTCAGAAACAGGGTTGCTCAATATTTTCACATCAGACAAGATATTATAGATCAAATCCCGATTACAGTAAGTTTAAGCTACCATATGCGAGCTAGATTATCTTGAACTTCAAGATCTCCAATGTTATAAAATGTAGTTGGTGAGACATTTGCTCCTTGAACAGCATCATAACTTGGTCTTTTATCCAAAGGAGATTGTGACAACTGCCCAAACAAGAAAGGTTTGGACAACACCAATCAATGAACACAGAATCTTACTTCCCAGATTAATTGCGATTACTTTCCTGATCTATATATTTATATAACACAAGCCTGAGAAAAACAGGATATATTGATTGTATACTGCAACCATATGAAAATTCAATTTGAACATGCAATCAAGAAAAAAGTAAATCTGGCATTTTACTTGCATATTCATTGAATTGCATCCTCCGAGTCGTCCAACAATGTGCCATGATCGAATTGTCTGCTCATTAACACAACAAGCTTAGACACAGAAGTCTTACCAACAGATTAATGCAGGGACCAAGGAGGGATTATACTCACATCGCAAATCAAGGCTACATCTTTCTCCAGAGGAGCATGATAGAATTCAAACCATATGTATGAATTTGAGAATTCAAACCTACAACGAAAATCAAATTCATTAATTCCAACACTTCCAGTTAAGAAGTCACAAGGGTGATTTTGAACGTGAATTCTTACGGGATGGAGGTTAAATTCTAAAAATGCTGCAGATCATATCAAAGTGAAACAAAAACTTAATTGATAGGCATCAAACATGTTTGCCGACTTACTTCTTAAATGTCACCTTCATAGGGGTTGCCGAACCAGTTTTCGTGTGTAAAATTCTGTTCCTTTTCTTTCTCAACCTCTCTTCCATCTGACATTTAAATCAACCCGAATAATCAGCTATATTGCATTTCATTCTCATATTGCAAATTTACAAACAATCATACGTGGTACATTTTTTCATCTCCAAATGAACAAACATATCAAGCGCAAATACATCTTAAAGCCATTGAAAGTAATCTCCACCATACTTTCACAGTTAACAATAAAAAAAAAGATACCATCTTTTAAAGAATTTGCGAGCAAAATGAACTTACTTTGGTCCTAGCTTTTTCAGGGTTATCCACAACACTCCCAAGAATATCTGCAAACTCAGGGTCTTTATCATAATCTTTGCCATCTTCCTCTCCCTTGAACCCTCTTCTTCCAGAAAACTCACCCGCATCCTCCTCGTCATCCTCTTCATCAGAATCATATTCTTCTTCATCGAGATGTTCAAAATTTGGCATCTTAAATTGGTGTTTTTGGGTTGCTTTAGTGGTGAATTCAGAAACCCTCTTGTCAAATTGGGGTGGAATTGAATTAACAACATTAAGAAATGGAGGATAGTGGTGGAACTGCTGATAGCACAGCTGAGGGGTACGAATTGTGACCTGAAAAAATGGCGGGGAAGGGTTTAGGACAAACATGGTGTTGAACTTGAATGGGGTTTTCCAGGGCAGTATCACGTTTTTGGTAAGGCTAATAAGCGTAATTCAATAGTACCAAAGTCCAATTAACATTTTTGGCTCATTTTCCCTTTGCAAAACCATCCCCTTCCATTTTGCTAAAACAGGGTCTTTCTTGTAGTAAGGAAATCACCTCTTTGGAAATTCAAACAAATTTTTTTTTTTTTTGGTTAATAAACAAAATTTTTGTTGGTACCTAATTTCTGATTTGACACCTTAGAAAAACTTATACTCCCTCCGTCCTAAAATTATTGTCCACTTTGAGTTTTCATTTTTAGTATAAATTATACTAAAAGTGAGAATCCAAACTAGACAATAATTATGAGACAGAGGGAGTATATGAAAATTGATAGCTAGGAGTGTTATTTACATAATAGATGATTTTAGTAATCCTAGAGCGCTGTTCAGTATAAGAATTTTTACAAAATTTGACAATGAATTAAATTCTTATATATTGAAAGTATAAATTTTATGAGCGATTATTTGATGTTAATGATTGTAACACTTAATTAAATACTAAAGATCATAGAATCACATAGTACATGATGTGATTTAATGTGAAATATGACCATCGAGAAAGTTATAATTCGAGAATTATAATTTTTACTTCAATTATGAAGTCAAGTTATCAAATTACAAGAAAATTAAAATTCCCTATTTTCAATGGGAAAAAAATATAGAAAACCAAATAAACATGTTTTGAATAATATGGTGGCCAATGATATAAAATTACCAATTACGAATAAAAATAATTACGAGTAATTAATAAACCAAAAATTTTCACCAAAAAGGTGAAGAATGGAATCATACTCCAAGAGAAAGCAAATATTCCTCGTCCATCTGTAAACTATAAAACCCAACCGAGAACTGCTTTCTAGGGAAAGCTCCGGTAATACATCATCTTTGATTGAAGACAAACAATTAAACTACTCCAAAAACACAATCTTTGAATTATTATTCAGAAAAAGAAAGAACACTGAAAAAGGCCCCGAACAAAAAAGGAATGGATTTGTTACCGGCTGAGGCTTCGGAGACGGTGAAGAAACGGAAGAGTGGGTTTCGGTCGTTGAAGCTAGTCAACGTGAATATGGACGACCCTTTACCGGAAGAGCCTTTTGGAGTGGACTATGGCAGACTTGAGAATGGCCTCACCTACTATGTCCGATCCAATTCCAAGCCCAGGATGAGGGCTGCTCTTTCTCTTGCTGTCAAGGCCGGGTTTGTACTTCTATTTTGCTGCTTATCATTATTATTTTATCCCTTTCTGCTTGCTTTTGATGCAAACGGGCCGTTGATATATGGATTGGGTTGCTTTGGAAAAGGGCGTAATTTGGACATGCACTGAGAAAGGGGGATGTGAAATTCTGTAATATTTTGCTATCTTTTCCCCCTAAATTTGTGCTCAGTTTAAAGCTTCTGAAATCTGCTTTTGGTTCCATTTTTCCCTCTCGAGTTTTTGGTTTAGGGATGGAAATTTGTGGTTGATGTCTGCCATGCTACGCTTGGTGATGTCCGCATTGCATTCAGGAAGATAGCTTTTTGCCCTCTTTTGCGGCATGTGATTGTGTGCTTAAGTTATGTGCATTAGGTTTGCCAAGCTCAGTTTCTCTATTTTATGGCAGTTCAGTTTTGGAAGAAAACGAGGAGCGTGGAGTTGCTCATATCGTTGAGCATCTTGCTTTCAGCGCCACCACGAATTACACTAATCATGACATTGTCAGATTTCTGGAGAGCATTGGAGCCGAGTTTGGGGCATGTCAAAATGCTGTTACTTCCGCGGATGAAACTGTCTATGAGTTGTTCGTTCCCATTGACAAGCCTGAACTGTTGTCCCAGGCTATTTCTGTTTTGGCAGAATTTAGTACCGAGGTACTACTAAGAGTTTTGGCTAAAATTAAGTTAACTCTGGTTTCACGGTGCCTCAGTTTTATGGTATGTGTTTCCAACTTTCTTGTGTCCGTATGCAGGTTCGTGTATCAACGGATGACCTTGAAAAAGAAAGAGGTGCTGTCTTGGAAGAGTACAGAGTAAATAGAAATGCAAACGGTAGGATGCAGGATGCCCATTGGATTCTTATGATGGAAGGTTCCAAGGTAGTTGGCTCAACCTACATAAATCTTGCTTCAATAAGTTTCTTATTTATTTATTTTCTAAAATTGGTTACTCTGCACTTGGTGATGATTCTATTTTGGCTGCAGTATGCTGAGCGACTACCTATTGGATTGGAAAAGGTAATCCGAACAGTTTCGCCTGAGGTAGTGAAGGGATTTTACAAGAAGTGGTATAATTTGCAAAATATGGCCGTTATTGCCGTCGGAGATTTTCCTGATACACAGGTTTGAACAACTTTCTTTTGACTTTCAATTATGTCTAACAATCCTAAAATCCTGTACAATTAAGCAGATTTGACTTTGTATTGTGCTATTCATGGCTCGTAAATGCAGAGTGTTGTTGAGTTGATAAAGCTTCATTTCGGACCTAAATTTTCAGCTCCAGACCCTCCAGTTATACCGTATTTTCCTGTTCCGTCACATAAAGAGCCAAGATTTTCATGTTTTGTGGATTCTGAAGCTGCCGGGGTCAGCTTCTCACCAACCTTGTTGCCTTTACAATAAAATTTATAGTTTGCTTCCTTTTCAAGAAAGTGAAGGAGATAAATTTTATCTTCGTGTAATTTATGGTACATATGATAGCTACTTTTTTTTTCTTCATTTACTCTACATTTTTTTTGCTCACAGTCAGCAGTGATGATTAGTTGCAAGATGCCTGTTGAAGAGCTGAAGACGGTGAAGGATTACAGGGATTTGCTTGCTGAGTCTATGTTTTTTCATGCTTTGAATCAGAGATTCTTTAAAATATCCCGTAAGAAAGATCCTCCATATTTCTCATGCTCTGCTGCTGCGGATGTCCTTGTTCATCCAAGTAAAGCCTATATAATGACATCATCCTGTAAAGAGAAGGGAACTATAGCTGCTCTCGAATCAATGCTCACCGAGGTAATCCCTCTATCCAACTTTACAAAGAGGATGTTTATGCATATCGCTGATGCAAAAGGTGTTACATTTCAGGTTGCTAGGGTTCGTTTGCATGGGTTTTCTGATCGTGAAATAGCCGTTGTGCGTGCGCTGCTAATGTCAGAGATTGAATCTGCGTATTTAGAACGGGATCAAATGCAGTCAACAGGTTTACGAGATGAATACTTGCAGGTATTATGAAAAACTTCTTTTCTGTGTCTATCTATGATCTTTTGCCATGTATAAGCCGCTTTTCTTCAGATGAACACCTTGTCTAAATGCTATTCACATCTCATGTTTAGCATTTTCTGCGAGATGAACCTGTAGTTGGGATTGAGCATGAAGCACAACTCCATAAAACCCTTCTACCCTGTGAGTTTTCCTGACTCTCTGGGATCTTTGGTAGTATTGAGAAGGCAAAGTGAATATAACATTTCTGCCTACTTTTGCATTTGATTAGATATCACAACATCTGAGGTATCAAGATATTCGGAAAATTTCCAGACTTCATCCAGCTGTGTCATAAAGATAATTGAACCACACGCAACAGCCAATGTGGATGATTTGAATGCAATTGTGTTGAAGATCAATTCCCTCGAGAAAGAGAATGTTATTTCTCCTTGGGATGATGAGGACATTCCAGAAGAAATTGTCCACACCAAACCCAATCCAGGGTATACTCTATCTGCCTTGGTTATCAAATTTGCTTAGATCACTTTTTTTATTTTGGTCTAATTTCTTGTTCCTTTATTGTGATTTTGCAACCCAACCACCCCCATCCTCCAATCCCCGCCCCCTCTTTTCTCCTCCTCAAACTATTATGAATTCGTAGTGATGTACTTGAGATCAGAAGGTCTTAAATTGTTTCTCCTGATTGTAGATTTGTTTGTGCATGAATGTACTTTCAGGTCAATAATCCAGCAGGTTGAGTATCCTACTATAGCTGCAACAGAGTTGATTCTTTCCAACGGAATGCGAGTTTGCTATAAATGCACCGACTTTCTAGACGATCAGGTAATAAGAAGTTTAAGAGCGCGAACATGAGATAGACTTGCAGTTATTTAAACCCTTAATTGTTTTGGGATTCTCGTGGTATTAATATAGTGGATGTTCATTTATTTTTAAATAGAGTTGAACTGCCAAATAGACAGCTTTGAATTAAATTCCAATAAGCATAGAACATCGAACTGATTTGATTCATTTTTCATTAAACATATTCCTGATTGTCTGTTTATTTGAATAGGTTATATTCACAGGGTTTTCTTATGGGGGCTTATCTGAGCTTCCGGAGAGTGAATATTTCTCCTGTTCAATGGGCCCGACAATTGCTGGAGAAATTGGTGTATTTGGTTATAGACCTTCAATGCTCATGGACATGCTCGCTGGTAAAAGGGCTGAAGTAGGTACGAAGCTTGGAGCGTACATGAGAACCTTTTCTGGTGATTGTTCACCTTCAGACTTAGAAACTGCCTTACAGGTTTGTTTCTACTGTTGAGAATCTTGAGATAATATCTACAAGTTATGGTTGCCACCTGGCCATATTGAAGTTTACATGTCTAGGTTTGTGGTTAAAGAATTAAAGGACTGCTTTCGAAGTACTTACTCTTGTCTTCTGCTGGTTGGACATTATTTTTTGTTGCTTCTATCTCTGTGTAGATAGAGCTGTGATTTTTATGCCTCATATGCTGACATTGACTTTATAGAACATAGTGAAAAATTTAAAGTTTCAGACTGCTTTGTTTTAAATTTATGACAGTTTTACAAGTATTTATTGTTGTGGCGGTTGTTTGTGTCACATAGTAGGTTTTGCATTTTGTAGGATGGCTAAACACTTGCACAGCCTGTTCCTGTTGTATGGTGATATCCTGCTCAAATATCTTTCATTGCTTATTTTCAGCTTGTCTACCAACTTTTTACGACCAACCTGGAACCAGGGGAAGAAGATGTTAGCATTGTGATGCAAATGGCAGAAGAAGCAGTGCGTGCTCAAGATAGAGACCCCTATACTGCATTTACTAATCGTGTGAGAGAACTCAATTACGGGAACTCTTACTTTTTCAGAGTAAGTTCGAACTTCAGGTTTTCTTTAAGGGGTTTCTTATTAGGGCTTCATTCTGTTTATTATGCAACTGATATGTGGAATACTCTGCTGCAGCCAATACGAATCAGTGACCTTCAAAAAGTTGATCCACTTAAAGCTTGTGAATACTTTAGCAGTTGTTTCAAGGATCCATCTACCTTCACAGTGGTGATTGTTGGGAATATCGACCCTGCTATTGCATGCCCCTTGATTCTGCAATATTTGGTAAGCAGTATAGGAACTTACTTCATGCATGGAGATATCAAAAACTTGATTTACATTTCCAACTTTGCTATGCAGGGAGGTATACCAAGGCCTTCTGAACCCGTCTTAAGTTTTAACCGGGATGACCTCAAGGGATTGCCTTTTACTTTCCCTTCAACCATAATTAGGTATGTAGAACTTAATTTTCTTTACATTCAGTAAAAGAAAGTAACAGATGCTGCCTTTAAGAAGTGTAAAAGAAAAAACATAAAGTTATCCAATATTGGTTATGTGAAGACTATTAGTGTACTTGGGTTTTAGTGGTGCTTTCAGATGTCCACATGGACATTTTATTCTATAAATTCCAGGAAGCTAATACAGTTATTGCTTTGGGTTTCAGAGAAGTTGTCCACAGCCCCATGGTGGAAGCACAATGTTTGGTCCAGCTATGCTTTCCTGTTGAGCTGAAGAATGAAAACATGGTACATATGTTTTTCCCTCCCAGTCGAATTAAGTTTTGTTAATCATTTGGATGGTATGTTTTTCTCCACTGCTGATGATTATTCTCTTTTTTACTATTTGCTTGGTAGATGGAGGATGTTCACTTCATTGGTTTTATAAGCAAGCTTCTAGAAACAAAGATATTACAAGTCCTCCGTTTCAAGCATGGACAGGTTAGCATGGTTTTCCATTGATTCCTTATCCTCATGGTTCTTGTTCTGAATCTAATCATTCGGTAAAACTTGTAATACCCAGATTTACTCTGTTGGAGTTTCTGTTTTCCTTGGTGGCAATAAACCTTCAAAAGTTGGCAATGTCCGTGGTGATATAAGCATAAATTTTTCATGTGATCCGGAAATATCTTCAACATTGGTATATTTTCTTTCTTTCAATTTGGCCATTGTTTGGCATTGTTGCAAAGATTTATTATTCTTTTCCTTTCACAGGTGAATCTTGCTTTAGATGAGGTATCCCGACTTCAAGAGGAAGGTCCTTCAAATGATGATGTCTCAACAATTCTTGAGATTGAGCAAAGAGCTCATGAAAATGGATTGCAGGTAAAAGAAATCCTTGTGAATTTGATATTTACCATCGCAGAAATGCTTGTGGTGTAGGATTATGGATTTTAGTTGAGACTCCTTGCTCTGCTACTGATTTGTCTGATTTTTACAGGAAAATCTTTATTGGCTAGATAGGATTTTAAGAAGCTATCAATCACGGCTCTATTCTGGTGATGTTGGTACTTCGTTTCAGGTTTGTGTCACAGAACAACTTTATCTAGATGAACAAACCTTCTTTCAGAGAACTTTGTATACTGTTTTCTTCACAAGCCTGGGATCACAAATCACAATAAGAGTTATTTCTTTTGAATCCTTTTTTTGGGGGGTAATTTAATGTCAGCAAAGGCAATCGATTTCTATTCTTTTCTATCTGGTGTGCAGACTTTGAAAGTAACCCTGTTTACCTTTTCTTTGAAACCAACCTCTCGGAATGTCTTCCATATGTTTGCAAAAGAATATGATTTAAATATAGATTTGAGCCTATCCAGTGACTGGAATTTGGTTTCTAGCTGTAACTTTTGTGAATAATTAGGGGTTTGTGGTTTTGAATCATGATGGTTCTTGGAGTTAAGATCCATGGGAGCTCACTAAGTTTCAAATGAATGCTTTTTGAAAAAGCTTTCTACTTCTTTTCAAACTTGTAAACTCGAAATCTACAACCGGCTTTTGGGTAGATATGCTTAAAGATTTACATGTACAGGTTCAAGATGAGGAACGTTCCAAAGTGAGAGAGAAGTTGACGCCATTAACAGCACAGTTAGCACTCCAGAGAATTCTTCCTTTTCCTTGCATGAAGCAGTACACTGTTGTGATCCTTATGCCTCAGGCATCTCGGTTGAAACGGTTAAAAGCATTAATCCAGTCTGGGAGAAACCGTTATGTTGGTGATGCCAAGGTCAGTCATTGGTTACCTCTTTTATGGGCTTCACTGATGCCATGCGTGTGAGTAAATGGATATCACATCTAGTTGGTGATATTTATGTCAGTGATTTGAGTTGTTTCATTTTCCGCGGTGTGTTTTTGTTTTTTTTTTCTTTTTTTTTTTGCCATGTTCCTTTAGTAGCTAGTGCTATAGTTTTCTTGTTCTTTTGCACAATGTACGCTGAGTTCGGAGAATCTTTTCTATTATGTAAGAGTTTAGGTCTTCCAAAATTTCTTGTGAGTTACAAATTTTGAGAATTTGCCCCTGTACATCTTTCACCTTATGCTCAAAATTTTCTCACCATTGCAGTTTTTGGCTGGCATCGCTGGGTTAGCAGTTTTATGCCTTAGTTTGTGGAGATATTCAAGAAGTGCGGTTAGATCCTAGCAAACCTTCATCTTCTTTCCACCTCAAGTCGTTGCGGCGCCACTGCCTCTATCAAGGAGTATTTTTTTTTTTCCCCATCACTTAGTGAAAGGTGCAAATTCATGATTGAGCAAAGAACAAATATCCTAGGAGATTACGTGGCTTTATATGGACAACCGCTCCAATGTGCCCTGCAGATCACCTTAGCTGAAAAGTGAAATGTATGTATTAGATCTAGGACAAAGTTAAGGAGGTTAGAAACTGTCATCGGTGATAGCATACCCGCTGTCTAGGACAAAAAATGGTTGTGTTTTCTCCTTGTTTGTTTTTGAGACTGAAGGAGTATCAAGGGTGGACAGGTTGGAGAACAATAAGTACTGCTCGTTAGTCCGGTTCCTGAGGTTTGTGGGCAGAGATGTATAATTTTTTTGGTACTGATTAACATTGGTTACTTACACAAATTTTTTTGGATATATATAATACATTATTACAACTAGATTTGTAGATTCCTTTGCCGTTCTTTTTTCTGCAAGGCTTTGCGCTTGCGGCATTATCGAGTCGATTTTATGTTGAGTTGGTTCTGTATTAGATTGTTTTCAGTCAACATTTCTTGTAAACCAAAAAAAAAAAAATCTCTACTAAATCTAAATCATAGGCCTGAAGGTCCAAACTTACCCTCCTGAAGTTCATATAACGGGCTTAACAATTCAGACACTAGAAGGCCCAAAATAGCCCAAAACCAATCGGTCTGGTCTATATTGTGAAGCCCTAATCCTACCACATTGAATCCTGCATTTCGCCTGTGTGTTGTCGGCTGCAGCAGCTCTTGTTCCTCTTCTTCCTCCGCTTACCGTCTGAAAGTCTCGAGCCAAGGTACTCCCTTCTCCCCCAATCTCTCTTTCTTCTTACTCACGTACTCACACACTGTTTCACGTTTGCGTTGATGCACTTCCACTTGAGCCGTTTGTTCTTATCGCTTAATTCGCCGGTGTATTCAATTTGCTGATTTACGCTTCTGTGTTTTGGGCTTCAGATTCAGTGAAACCGACAGAGAAAATGGTAGAGAAAACCAAGATAAGGAAAGAGGATGTGGTCACCCGGGAGTACACCATCAACCTCCACAAACGCTTGCACGGCTGGTAAATTATCAGAACCCAGATTTTTTTCTCTCCTTTAATTTCCAGTTGCATTCTGCGGCCTTTATTTTAAAACGTTGTTGTGTAAACTTGACTATTGGAGTTGTAGTTTTGTGTTTTTAGGACTGTTTAACTCAACGAAATTGCTTTTGTTGAATTTCTATGTTCAATGCCAGTTACTTGTGAATCTAATTCGAGATAGTATAAGAATGTAATTCGTAGAAATTGTAAATTCTTTTATGGTTATGTGATAGCCGGAGTAAGGACTGTTCTTCTAAAACTAGGATTATCCAATATTCACATTGAACAGCGTGGAAGTAGTTTTGCCTTTGAGTTTGTCTTTCTAAGTTGTGTAAAGGGATTTTATATGTGCTTGCATGATTTTGTAGAAGATGACGGAAACTGTTGGGTGAATGAATCTGCTTTAAAATAGAGGAATTAAGCTCCCCTTGGCCATGAAATTCTTGCCAATGCTTTCTCTGTCTTAACTAGAATCTGCTACTGGACAATCCCGCAAAATTTCTTATTCCCCTGTAATATGGATCCTGCCAGTGTCCATTGGCTTCATACTTTATACAATCCTAGTTTGGTCTAATTCTGATGTTGTTATTGCGCATAACAGCACTTTCAAGAAGAAAGCTCCTAAAGCCATTAAAGAGATCAGAAAATTTGCTCAGAAAGCCATGGGAACCAATGATGTCAGAGTGGATGTGAAGCTCAACAAACACATCTGGAGCAGGGGGATCCGAAGTGTCCCAAGACGTATCAGAGTTCGTATTGCTCGCAAGAGGAACGAAGATGAGGATGCAAAGGAAGAGCTCTACTCCCTTGTCACTGTTGCAGAAATCCCAGCTGATGGCCTCGGGGGTCTAGGCACCACCATCATTGACGATGACGAGTAGTTTATTCTCTTTTTTTGCTTCCAGAAAACAGATTACTAGTTATAATGGACATGTGTTGGGTACCAGAGTCTCTGTTAATTTTTGAACTTCTATTGAGTTGGAACAGTAGTTCTTTTTTGCGATACTCATATTGTTTGTTGATCACCATTTTATGCGGGCTTCAGGTTTCGTCTTGTTCGTCTTGTCACAAAAACTACCACAATATGAACTGTTGAATGTTGAAACTCAAGTATTGCTTCTGGGTACACACTAGTTTTAATGGTTTCTTTGGCTGCCATGTTATTCTGGAAGGTTGGTTGAAGTTTAATAAGCACAAAAAGAACAGGTTAAAGTCAAAGTGACCTTGCAAAACCTTACATCATGTAATGCAGCCAAGACCGACATCTGAACTGAAAATTTATGCTGTAAAGTCATGTTGAGAAAGCAATTACATAGTGATGCAAACTGAGCCTAGAATAGACCACTGAACATCCTCGGACATTTCACTTAGGTAGCATTGATCCATCCCTTGTTGCCATTGGAACACCTCGTTCCATTGGAATTAGGAACCCTGCCTCCCGAACGGGAAGATCTCCCATTATCGTGTTCCTTGCGCCAACCATCATCTCTCTATGATCCATCACAAAGTTTAACAGGCTTTGTAAGAATACATGTACCCTCGAAGTTTTCTGATTTCCTCATATGACTCATTAAGTAAATGGTCCACATAAAGGCAGATTCCAGCGCCACTAATTATTATCAGAGAATCACATTAGAGTCATCGAAGAAGCAAATGAGGAGTCACATATAGGAAATTTTCTGAAGCAAGCTTACCCCAGTGGACCTAAAGGAAGCCACAAAACATCCCATCTAAAACTTGCCAATCTGCAAAAGATAAAAAAGCAAATGAAAATGGTGCAACAGCTGCCAAACGAAATGGCCTTGTGATTCATCAGACCAGATGTATAGATGGCTCAAGTCTTCAACTTAAGTTTTTTTAACATTGTTTGCATATTGAAATTACAAGTTTCATCTCTGAACTATATTTCATAAAGATCAGAATGTTACAATCTCGAAGGCTCTTATAACTAACATGGGTCCAATCAATTAAATCTCTTATTAGAACAACAAATGCAAGTCAGAAGTTAAATATCTAACGTCATTGATAAAGTCCAAGACTGAACAAAAAGGGTTTATTGATGTAGTTCGACAATTACCAACCTCAGCATGTGACGTAACCAGAAGACCATCACTAGTACCCCAGGACAACAAGAATACCAGAGCCACTTCCTTTGATGCCGCGAGTTATGCAGTAAACCCCTAATGGCAATCAAGCATGCCAAAATAGCCACCCAATCTGTCATGCCATTTGAGTCAGCAGCAGAGCTATATAAGCAAGTCCTAATTGTCTAAAGCATGTCGTTTGCAGCAAGAAGCCAAGAAATTGAAAATCTCAATGGTAACAGATTAAGTAGAAGCTTATATCACATCATCTGTCACTGTTTAATTAATCGCATCTTAGGATGAAGAACAAATTTATGCCTTATTTTGATTATTGACACTTGAGTAGTTATCTACCAAAAACTGACACCAGCCAACAAGCCACAGCACGAAAAATGGAGCGGAAAAACAACCAACCTGCAGTTATGATGCTCCTTGAGTCAAGTTCATATAGAAAGTATGCATGATATCGCTGTTCATAAAAGAAAAAAGTATCAACATGGAATTCCTTATCAGAAGCATTTGAAACTGTTTGCAAAACATTTATCTCAATGAAAGACTGGCACTTTTGATTCCGATATCAGTGAGAGACAACAAAAGCCAGAAGAGATATAAACGAGAATCAACTTCAAGGGAAGAGAAGATCTTGTTAAACCTCATTCGGCCACTAAACAACTTAATAAAGCCAATAGTAGAATCCTCTCCCTAATTGAACAAGTTTAATGACATTTATGGCATTATAGCTTCTTTGCAGCCTACAAATGTTCAATCGGAATTGACAACTTTGGAACCTTATCCAACATTTGTCTTCCATGCATATCAATACATTTTCAGCAAGCACATGAGGAAACTCAAGGCCGAAACCATCACAAAGAGAGAACAAAAGAATAGTAAAGACAAAGAATTACTATGATGGAATACCAATTCCCATGGATAATAGGCCTGGTGATAAATTGAGTAGAGGAGAAACACCACGTATCCCACGAGCAGCCCCGAAAATACGCTCTGCCAATCACGACCGAAAGAATAAACAATATCAGCAAACACTTTGCAGTAAATCAGCACTGATGATTATACAAGAAAGAAAAGGTAACGAGAATGAAAATATCAAATAAAATACCCTCCAAAGAAGAGATTGTTGAGCTTGAATCCTTTCCAATGATCGAACCAACTCCTCCTGTTCTGCAAATTGAAACCCAGAAAGGGATTATAAAAATATTCTTCAATAAAATTTACTTGGGTGGCTACTCAAAATGGAGAAATCAGTGAGCCTCCGACCGTGGGTTTCCATGGGGCGGGAATCGGCGCTTGTGGGAAGAGAGAAGTCATCTTCGTCTTCGATCAAATCACCCCCACCTGATTTCCTCCATTTTCTCTTGAGATTCTTCATCGTTTTCCACTTCCTTCGCCTACTCTTTTCACTTGCAACTTGCACCTCCCTCTCCATATATATATGTGAAATTAATACGTACGACGTCGTTAGGTTTTTTTGATTTTCAACATTTTGTACGACAGGGTCTCCAACATGTCCAGCGGTTTTATTGTGGCCTTTTTTTAAAAGTTCACCAAGTAGAATTATGAAAGTAAAGATTATTATAACTGATGAGGGATGAGTTACCAATTCAGTTAGCATTAATTAGTTTGAAATTACGCTTGAGAATGGAGTTGACAAAGCAGTGTGAACTGTAAACATGTAGTAAATAATATCCAGATATGAATCTACCAATTACTGCAATAAACCTCTTGCTAGCTAGCTATCCAACAATAACTGTTTGTTTCCTGTATTCGAATATAACCTACATTGGTTAAACCTTTCACAAGAACAAAGAATCACAAGGTGACAAAGTTGGTTCACCAACTTTGTAACCAAGTAACAACAATGCACATATCCCCCTGTTTTCAAGTTTCAGAGATCAGCTCTTCCCGGGTATCTTGGGAAGGGAATGACGTCTCTGATGTTCTCAATTCCTGTGGCGAAAAGCAGCATTCTTTCGAAACCTAAACCAAACCCGCTGTGTGGAACTGTCCCATACCGCCTCAGGTCAAGATACCACTCATATGGTTCGAGTGGCAAGCCCAGTTCCAAAATCCTGCAATTCAACTCAAATGCATCAGCGACCTGCCTTTTGATTTTTCCTAAAGAGTCACTTTGGCCAAGACAAAAAGTCGGCATACCCATATATATCCCAAAGAGAAAAACAGAACACAACCAATGGAAGAAAACTTGAGGTACTATCATTCACACTTCAGTAGCACCAAAGCAGGAAAGTGGTTACCTTGATTTAAGAACCTCATAGTTCTCTTCTCTTTGGCTTCCTCCTACCAGTTCTCCAATCTGGCATTACAACATCAACCAATAAGCAAAATATTCAACTTTCCAAGCAAATATTCACAAAAGATGACCAAATACTATCTTAAACAGCATACAATCAACTAAAACTACTGCCTGCCTCAAATAGGAAAAACCTACCCTTGGTACAAGGACATCCATCGCTGCAACTGTCTTCTGGTCTTCATTGACCTTCATATAGAAGGCTTTAATCTCTTTGGGGTAGTTGTACACAATGACTGGTTTTTTAAACACCTCATCAGTCAAATATCTACGCAATGGAAAAAACAAAATTCAAAATGTACACATGTATACAAACTTATTATCAGACAAGTGAAGAAGTATATAATAAGTGCAATACCTCTCGTGTTCAGATGCCAAGTCAATACCCCATTCTACTTTGTTGTCAAATTTCTTAACCTCGGATGCTTTTTCGAGAATTGCAACTGCATCTGTATACGATATCCGGTGGAAGTCACTCGATGCTACTGCTTTAAGTCTATCAATAGCAGTTCCATCAACATTTTTCGCCATAAGTTCCATGTCATCAAAGCAATGATCAAGTAACCATTGGCACAGAAATTTCACATATGCTTCTGCGCAGTTCATATCATCCTGCAAAAAAGAATCCACTCAGCCATATTCTAGCACAACAAAATAGTAACGTGACACATGAAGGAAAAATACAACACCTGCCAAAAGATAAAGCTTTAGGGAAAGACATTGACCAAAAAGTAAACATGTAGAATAAGAATGCATCAGACGAGATTTGGAGGCAATTCTGAGTCTAACTATTTGCACCACTGAAATCTCTATCTTATGAGTAGCAGATCCTCAAATATGTCAACTTTCAAGATGTCACTAAGCTCACAATCTTCAAGTAGAAATGGTCTCCAATACCATACTACATGGTATCACCAGACCCATCTCATCTTTCAGACAACAAATGGCATTGATTTATTTTGATAAATATCTGAAAGCAGGAAATGATTGAAATATACCTGGAGATCTGCAAAGGCAATCTCAGGCTCCACCATCCAAAATTCTGCTAGATGCCTTGAAGTATGTGAGTTTTCAGCTCGAAAAGTTGGTCCAAACGTATACACACTACTAAGAGCGCATGCATATGTTTCAACCTGAAGCTGCCCCGAAACAGTCAAAAATGCTTGACGGGCAAAAAAATCTTCGGAGTAATCTATCCTTCCATCCCTTGTGGGTAAACCAGCACTAAGCCTAACTCTCTCTAATAGCTTGAATTTCTCCTGAAGTTTTTTGACATCTTCTTGTGACTTTTTCAGCACATCAACAGCAGCTTTTATTGCATCCTTACTTGCTTTTGCAGATTTCAATTCAGCAACAGCCGTCCCCTTCTCTTTAACAATCAGCTCTGCATCTTTTATCTCAGCTTCCAAAGCAGCAGGATCAACAGCACTTTGCTTCATCTCCTTCACCAATTTTTCAGCTTCACTGAATAAAGTGGTGACTTGAAACATCTCTCCAGCACCCTCACAGTCGCTGGTAGTTATGATAGGAGTATGGATATAAAGAAAACCGTGCTTCTGGAAAAATGTATGCGTTGCATAAGCCAAAGCATTCCTGATTCGAGCAACGGCAGAGATCTAGCAATAGAAATATATGATCAACTGTGAGTACAGATAATATTACAGCTCCACTTATCTAGATTTTGAAACATATACATGAATTTTTAAGGATGAACAGACTTTGTCATATTCAAACCTCCCAATGTAGTAAAATGCCATAGGTACTGAAAATCGTATCCAATACCTACGATATATGCAACTAAAAGCTCAACATATACATTACAGATAGCTCGAAGAAGAAAAACTGGAAGGGGGGAACAAAGAAAGCATTCCCAACCTCCACCTTGACTATACTACTACCTAATCAGCCTTATTTATTATCTGTTGTATAGTACCGAACCAGTAATGAATCAAACAATTTTCAAGTACATCAGTTCAAAAACAAAATCACACAATCTCCATAGAAAGTCCCCCAAAAACACAATAAAACACCAACCCGGAAAACAAAAGAGTGAAAAAGAAAAATAAGTAATTACCAGGTTAGTTCTGGACCGAAGATGAGAAAAATCCCTGAGAACTTCAAGAGAAATTTTGCCCTTGGGCAAAGGATACTTGGCGGCATCGACAGTCCCCACATGCAAAACCTTCAAGACTCTAAGCTCAATTTTTTGTTTGGTTCCCTCGGGAGGCAGCTTCAGCTCGCCCTCCACGTGTATGCAAGTACCTCTGGGCACCAAATCGCTTAGCTTATAAACCTCGGAATCCACCATAACCTGCAGGTTCGCCGGACAAGAACCGTCGTTGAGTTCCAGGAAAGCAAAGGCGCCCTTCCCCTGTTCACGGCCGGTTTTGACCCATCCTCCAACCCGAATAACTTGACCGGCAAGACCTTCCCCGCCGTCGGGACGGTTCACAATGGATCGGATCAGGACGCGTTGGGAGAACTCCGCCTTCTCCACGGTGCCCGCCAAGGACAGGCCATCTAAAGTTGGAGCTAAATCACTCGACATTGTTGACGAATTACAAAAATTGGAATTCTTGCCTCCTCTTCTACTGATGTATTGTGTGCTCTGTGGCTATGGCAGGCGGGAGAGCGAAGGAGAGAAAAGCAAACGGGTATGCTGTTGTTCGCGATAAACCCTAGTTATAAAAAAGGAAAGGGTATTTGGAATTCCAATTAAAACGATCGTTTATGCTAATGTGACTATGTGAATCTGGTATTTAACGGTGACGAAGATTCTAATTGAGACTTTTATTGCCTTTGACTAGATTAATTAGTGCTTTTGTTTTCATTTTCGACTTGAATGTAGAAAGTATTTTAAATAAATATAATAGGGATGAAAAAGTTATTTGGATGATATTTTTAGCAAAAAGCTATTTAGATGGTGGGTAAGGAAAAGTTATTTGGAAAATGTCAATTTTAATTACTGTAAAAAAAATTCAAAAAGGATCACTAAACAACAGAAAAATATCGATTTTTGCCATTGTAAAATGATCACTAAAATCACGGAACAACTTCTAAAATCAATATTTTACCGTGACTAAAATCGACACTTTTTTATTGTTTACTGATCATTTTTTAAATTCTTTTTTTACAGTGACTAAAATTGACATTTTTCGATTGTTTAGTGATATTTGTCGTACTTGATATTTCAATAAATATTCCAAATAACTTTTTCTTGACCACCATGAATTGGGCCTCGGTTTTTTTATTAGAGGCAAACTGAAATAAATGTGCAAAAATTTTGGATTTAGTCATGGAACTATTTTTAGTTCAAGAAATGGTCATTACACTAACAAAATGTTTTAAGTTTGATTTTAAAATGTAAATCAGAAAGTTGTTTAGACGGGTGTTTGTTTTACATTGAGTTTTGTGTTTAAGAGGTAAATTGAGTTGAAAATGAAAAGTGAATGGACGTCCAAACAAACAAAGCCTTCATCTCTTCTAATCAACTAGGCTGAGTAATATATTTGTTATCATTCAAATGTTGTTATTTTAATTAGTCATTTAAATATTATTATATTGACTCAATATATTTTTCTCTAAAACTAATTCATAGATGTACGTCATTTTCTATACAATACATGTTATTTAACCTTAAACAAGCATAAGTTCTTAGTTTAGTTTGAATCAATATTAAGCATTCTACATTATAACATTATATACATTTACTTTTATATGATTATAATAAGGTAAAGTATAATGGTTAAAATATTAGGAGTGCTACAATAAGCATATGACTTTGAATCATGGTTCACGATTGATAGTTGGTGAAAAATTGTTATAGATTATATGGTGAATCACAACTTTTACTAAAACCAAAAAATAATGTGATTATTTATTTATTTTTTAATCTTTTTTATATTTTAATAATATTTCAATTGTCATTGACTATTTCATAATTTAAAAATATTTATGAATATTTTATTACTGAAAATTGTTCTTTTGTTTTATAACAAAATTCAATAGCTAAACTTCATGATTTTTTTTTCAAATTTTGAATTTGATAATGTTAATAATAGTTAAACTCCAATAAAATTTGTTAGTTTGTAACAAGCAGAAATCACTCATCTTCCTGCTAACACATTCTACATTCGTCGCCTATTTCCCACCCTACGCCACAACATAAACTCTAGTATATATTATTAGAGTGATGATATAAATCTCACCCAATTTATCTCACCTTTTCATCTCACCCTACATGACATTTAGTTATTGGATGAAATTTCATAAGTTAATTAATTATTAAATAAAATCTAATAAGTTAATTTAATTATTTTTTTGGTTAGGTTTATATACTTCTTGAATATTTTTATAACAACATGATTTTAAAATAAATAGACACTAACCTCAAGAAAAAAACCCTTTTGAACAAAGTTATAATAATATAAAATATTATCATTAGGACTAATATTATGAGAAATATGATAATATTTAAATTAATTTATTTAGATAAAAAGTAAGAAATAAATTACCCTATCAACAGATGCCATTTAAGGTGAAATGGAATAGTAAATTGAATTAGGTAAGATGAATATCACATTACTCATATTATTATAACACACTTCTTATGTAAAAATCTAACTAGTGTAAGAGATTCTTTGCGGATTTCAGAAATCTCGTTAAACATTGCCATTTTAGCCCAACTGAAAAGGTTAAGATCGTCATTTTAGCCCAACTGTAAAGGTCCAATAACAACTTTTTGTCAAGCCCAAAATATCGAGCTAGACAGCTAGTCATTAGAGCCCCGACTGGAAAGGTCCAAACCGCTTAGACAAATAACCTAGCCCACCTTTTCGATATATATATATATATGTGAACCTCAAAACCCTAGCTAAAGGAACCCCCATTTTCATCGGGAAGCAAATCGCCTCTTGCAGTCGCAGCACCTCCGCGGTAGATCTTTCTGCAGTTCAACCTCGACAACCATGGGTATGTCGAAAATCCGAATGAAGCTTTGATAATCTTTACTTCTCCTCATAATCGAGCTTTAGTTATGGTTGAAATTTTTGCATAAATTTTGATACAATCGTGGTGATGAACAGGTAAGGTGCACGGTTCCTTGGCTCGTGCCGGTAAGGTGAGAGGACAAACACCTAAGGTCGCAAAGCAGGACAAGAAGAAGAAGCCCCGCGGCCGTGCTCACAAGCGTATGCAATACAACAGGCGTTTCGTCACCGCCGGTAATATTTATTGATCCCTCTTACCATCTCTACCACTAAGTATCTACATAAGTTTTCCTTTTTTCGGATTTAAAATCTTTAAGTGTTCTGGAACTTTTTATTGTTTTTTTTGGGTGATAACTCTCGCAGTGATTGAGAAACGTAGGAATTGGTTCAATTTCCATTTTAATCTGTTGGATTTTTGGTAGCTTTTTCTGTTAAATTAGATCTTAGTTTTGAGATTCAAAGGGGGGAATGATTAGGGTTTTTGGAGGCAGTTGCTTTGTTTGGTCGATTCAATTCATTGGGAAACAAAAATTTGAACTTTAGTTGGAAGGAGTTGTTGCTTAATTTAGTGCGTCAGTTTGGCAATAAATTGTGCTTCATAAGGTGATCAGCTCTTAGCATTACCTTGCCTAGTGGCTAGTTCGTTTACTTTAATGGGATTCCCGTGGTGACATTCTTTGTTTGTATAAATGTCTGAGCTTGTCCTGGAGGAATGATTTTGACAGTAATGTTAATGATCTTTTCATTCTGTGTTTAAAACCTTTTCCTTATAATTCTTTCTGTTTGTTTTTGCAGTTGTTGGCTTTGGCAAGAAGAAAGGACCAAACTCATCAGAGAAATAAACTAGGGGCATTCTAGTGTTAACCTAGTTTTATGATGTTTTGGGAGCCCTCGTTTGTAATGGTTTATTTACTTTA
Organism: Oldenlandia corymbosa var. corymbosa; assembly: GCA_949775105.1. Lineage (NCBI taxonomy): Eukaryota > Viridiplantae > Streptophyta > Magnoliopsida > Gentianales > Rubiaceae > Oldenlandia > Oldenlandia corymbosa. The sequence continues at coordinate 30,859,305 of OX459120.1, read as the reverse complement.
GTGCACTTTTCATTGAATATCACCTTGGTACTAAATGTCGACTTAGTAATTTTTATGCCATAGTTTATGAGTTAAAGATTTTGCTCCCTTTGTGTTTGCTTGAGATTGAAATCTCATGGTCTCTTGCTGTTCTTTTCCCCTCTTTGCATTGCATTTGACGAGCATTGTTTGTGCTAGTTTTTCCACAATCATATGTTTAATCTCCGGATAATCTTACTTAAAAGTTTCTAAATTTACTGGCCCCAATTTTTTGTCTTTCTTTGTTTCACCGTCGTCCTCTTTTGGATTAGTAAAGTGTGTATCTCTCTGTGATTATTATATGCAATTGTACTTTGATTTGTGTAGAGTTTGAATTAGAAATCTAAGCTATGCGGCTATTTGCCTTTGGTTATATACTTAAAAACCGGAGAACAGCGGTTGAAATGATACAATACAACATACTGTATTGTATTGTGGAATGGGAAGGAAAATCAATCTGAAACATGAATACCTGTTGGTCAAAAATTTAATTTGAAGATGAATACCTGTTGGTGTTGAAAAGCTATGATGATTGGAAAATTATGGAACTAAACTAGAGTCAACTGAAAGCTGCCTGTAGTGTCACCAATCTCTTTATTGTTTGTCTAGACAGACCCTGTTCTTAGTCCAATGCGGTTTCACCTTGCTCTCTATGTCCTTTGGGTAGACAGGAGTTACCCCTGTTTTTCTTCATCTTAGGGGGTATTTGTTAATAAAGCTCTGTAATTCCTACAGAAATCAGCAGTTGCGATTCTAGTTTCGTTTGAATGTGAAATAAAGCCAACGAAGAAATATGCTGTTTTTCCATTTCAATTCCAGAGTTACCGCAAAATGATCCAAATTGACATGCAAAACAATCCACTAATTGGCTTGGTTATGGATTTCAAAATAAAAAGTGAACAGAAAGCTATGTGGATTATTGGCTTAAAAGACATACGTATCTCGATCTTTGAAGTTTATGGAAGCGAGAGAAGTAAAGAATAGGGAAGAAAACCAGTTGTAGAGTCTTTTGCTGCTTGACGCAGCCATAATATTACATCTTCAACGAGGTGGTTGTGAAGTAGGAAATGAAGGCCACAATAGAGGGGCAACAACTACCCTAATCTTCACATACCCAAAAACTTAACCTTAGGAGATTATTTAAAAGCACTTTATAGCCCATAGGTTATCCTCTAGAATTCTTGCAGTATTCAATGGCCGAATGCAAATTCTCTTGAAGTTCTACAGCATCCATGCTGCAATAGTTAGGCCAATTCGTGGTGCGTTGGTTCAAATGTTGGCGGGTGACTCCTAAGGTGGCTAGCCTTGTGGCAGGATTGAGGCAACCCATGTATCTGTTCAAATTCCTGATCATTGACCTCCACAAGCTTGGCGGGCAACAACAATTTTGGAAATCAACAGGTACGGATTCCGACTTGGTGGAAGAATTTCTGCTTGTTACCGGAGAAATTCGATCTTTTCTTGACATACTTGTGGATGGAGGAGTAGCTGCATTGAGAAACCACATCGTTATCCCGGATCAGTCGAGCAGATAGACGTGAGAAGAAGATTCAGTCTCTATACAACCTGTAGATGCAAAAGATTGAGGACTAACCCCTCAATTTTATACGAACTAATGTATTCGTTTTTCAACAAAGAAAGGCGTGGTTTTAGCCTTCTTCCCATTCTCAGCTCATGAATATTGGCTCCAATCTCTCCCTTAAATTCACCGTGTCCTAAATGTATGCAGATTAATTAGAGGCTTGAGATGGGCTTTACAGCTAGATTACTTGCGGATGATGGGTCATTGCAGCTGGGAAATTAGGATATATTTAGCATTACAATAAAGATGTTCTTTGGCCATAATAACTAAAACAAGTGAAAAGCGAAAAACCAAAAGCAAAATTATGCATCTTACCTTAAATTTACAGAATTCTATGAAAGAATTCAGTTTTTGTTTCACTGATATAACAAATTCGTCTATAGAAGTTACTACAAAACATCATCTCATCTTCTGGTACATGAGGAGATGTGCCATGTCGAACCCCTCCAGATACACAGAGATCGGAGTTTACGATGGCGGTCTTGCTTCCTTCTGTTTATCCTTCTTGATTTCACTCAACTTGGTACAATCAGATATCCAGTGGGAATCAGAAAGATACGAATGCCCCGATCATCGATCAGTTAACATGCTTGGTGCTGTTGACATTTGGAAACAGTTGCCCATAGTTGAATGAACGACTCAAACATGGGCTTACAGAGGAGTAATGGACAACATTTGCACCTTCGGGTTGTCAATTCATACTTGGAACTTCAGTTTTCAAGAGACTAGTCTGTTAAGTAGTACTACTACTAATGAAGACTCCTAGAAGAAATGCATTTAGTATCAGTTCCCCATGCCACATTTTGTTTCTCTACTCTAATTTTCAGCAATTTATGAATGGTTGAACATCCTGGTGATGAGGAAATAACGGCAGATGTTTTTGATAACATGAATGTTGCATCAAGCAGGTTAGCAAAAACAGGGAATATTTGGAGTCCAGTAACAGAAACTCAGGCTGAAAAACATTTTAATTTCTTGCAGAATCATATAACAAAGGGGGCTGGACAAAGTTCTTACTCCACTGCAAATCATTCCAGGAGTATTGTTGAAGTAACAGCCTGCAACTTCTGAGATAATTTTTAAATAATCAAATTAAGATGTTGAACTCAGAATTAACAAGAAATGTCATCAACGGCTATGTATACAAATACCCAAAAAAACAAAATTAAAGAATTCGTGGATAAACCTGCATTATTATTAACTAAAGCCTCCACACATCTAATCCGAGTACAACAAAAGTTGGATTTTTCACTCTCAACATAGCTACCCACAATCAATTTGATCAAGCTCGGTTTCTGATAAGTTTACTAGTGCCAAAATCCGCATTCCCAAGAACTGGGTTGTCATCACCATATTCAGGAACTTCCCGGGATTGTCAGAAGAAGCGAACTTCACAGTAGGACAACAGATATAAAGTAACAGCAAAAATGTCAAGGACAATAGTCCTTGTTGTGAGAGATCTAAACTGTATTGGATTCCAGAATAACAGAAAGTCCATGAAAACTCAACTCCAAAATCTAACAACGGTTTCAATTTTGATTCAGGATCAATAATTTCGTAAACAGGATAAGATACAATGAAAATTTGTAACATGAAACCTGGCCAACAGACCAAGAACTGTATATCTTATTCCCAATGACTAACAAAAAATTAAAAGGCAACAAAAAGAGGAAAACTAGTATGCTACTCCCTTGCTGCATTCCTGAAAAAGTGAAAACTTAACAACCTGCAAGCCCAAATGATTTATCCGCTGGAGCTCTTGCAATATTCGATGGCCGAATTCAAATTCTCTTGTCGTTCCACAGAATCTGCGCTGCAATTCGTACTCCAATTTGTGGTCTTCTGGTTCAAATTCCGGCTGTTCACCCCTTGGATGGCGGGCCTTGAGGTGAGACTGTAACACTCAATGTATCTGTAAAAGTAGTTCTTGATCATTGATCTCCGGAATCTTGGTGGGGAAGAACCATTCTGGAAATCAACAGGGGTCTGATTCATTGAATGTACGGATTCCGACTGCATCAAACAAGTCCTGCTTGTTCCCCGTGAAGTTCCATCTTTTCTCGCCATACTTGTGGATGGAGTAGCTGCAATCAAAAACCACATCCTTGCGGTTGTCCACTAACAATCAAAGAGAGATCTTGATGGAAATTCGTCAGTGCGTGAAGAAGAAGAAGAACCCGAAGATTGCAGGCTATGATGGCTCATACTAAATTTATTAGCTCTGGAAAACAATTTGGAAACAGAGTAAGACGTAGGCGTAATTTTTGCCTTACTTCCCCAATTTCAGAACGCCAAAATTGTTTCCAATCTCTGCCTTCAATTCTTATTAAAGTTGGCCAGAAATGACGGAAGATGACTCACAGCAACAGAGGTATCAATATATTTTTTGCATTACCATAAATATGTCATTGGGCAGATAAGCTCAAGCGAAATAATGCATCTTTCAAATGTTAAGCCGTGTGATGCTGGCAGAATTGTTTCCTTTCTTGTGTCCATGCACAAGCAAACTGGTAACTTCTTGATTTGAAAGTACCAGAAAAGGGAATTCCTTTTCGAATCAAACAGATAAAATGGTTAAACTTACTACGGTATGATGATGATGATCATCAGTTGAAATTGTTGCAAGATTACATACAAATTTTACAACTGCGTCCAATTGAGAAATCCACTCAAACACGAGGAGTATCGGACATTTGCACTTTCAGATCTTCCATACTTGGAACTTCAGTTTCCTGAAGCTTGAACATTTACTTCCAGATGTGCGACTGATCAACATCAGTTTCTCGGTCACATTTTGTTTCTCTCCGGAACTTGAGAGTAATTTATGAATGGTTAGACATTCGACAATCAGGACAGAATGGCAGAGATATTTCCCACAAAACAGAAGTTGCATCAAGCAGATTCAGTTATTGCTTCTTGATTTGCTCCAGTGAAGGTAGTCCATTGCATGGTTATCCTCAAATCCAACTAGTTCTGCACATTTTACGTTAAGAAGCACCACTTCCGAGACCTTATAGCTCGTCATGCATATTTTTGTCTTGAGTAGATAGTTTTGGATGACGGTCAAGGAGATAAGTTGCAGCCAATGATGCATGCAGAGCAGCGCCATATTGGAAGACATCTTCATTTACCTTGAAATACGGAGAATGCCCTGGCTTGAGTTGTTCCTTGGTATCATTTTGCATTCCGATGCTATAAAAGAACCCAGGAATTGATTCAGCGAAAAAGGCAAAGTCTTCTGCTACCATGGAGGGTGTAGATTGTAAAATGTTTGTGGCACCCAGCATTTGCCCAGCTACATTTTGGAAATGACTATGCAACTGATTATCATTTATAGTTACTGGGTAAAACGGCTTCTCATTTGATTTGAAGTCAACAGTAGCATTGGATCTCTGTACTGCTGCTTGTGTCAAAATTACCTATAAGATGCATTTGGCAAACCCAAAAGGGAAAATAAATCAACCTTCAAATTGGAAAGAAATAATGCTACTGCAAATTGATGGTTCTAATTGTCTCTCATAAAAGGTATCAGGGATCAGGACTACTACCACACTTACCTCTTCAATCCTTTTCTTAAGTTGCGTGAAACTGTCTTTTGAAAACGCCCTGAATGTTCCACCTATTGTAACAAAATCAGGAATCACATTGAATGCGGCACCACCTTCGAATTTTCCAACTGTTACTACCTGCAAGACCAAGACCATGCATTTGAGTGGACTGAAAAATCTCAAATATAGATCACTTGAAGAATGGAGGTGAAAGCATAGTTATTGTGGTAAAATGTTGTGCAACTATTCTGGATCAGTTACCAGAAGTTGAAAAAATATGCATGCAGTAATCACAACAGTTGGTCTTGATACTTTAATAAATATAGGCACTAGAAGTCCCTGTTTAGTTGCAATGAAACAGTAACTCAAAACTAAAATAGATAGGAATACAACCTGTGAATCTAAGGGATCCGCTTCACGTGAAATGAGATGTTGCAAACTAACAATTATGTTAGAAGCTGCTACAATAGGATCGATATTGGTGTGGGGAAGGGCTGCATGCCCACCTTTTCCTTTAATTACAGCTTCGAAGAAACCACTCGCTGCCAAAATAGGCCCTGGTCTAGCAGCAACTGTTCCGATGGGAAATTTGTAAGAGACGTGCAGCGCGAATATAGCATCAACGTTCTTCAGTATGCCAGAATCTAGCATTTTCTTAGCTCCTCCTCCTCCTTCTTCAGCTGGTTGAAAAACCAGAACAACAGTACCCTAAATAGGTGAATAGAATCAGTGACATTTAACTCAAAAAGGATTGTATCAAGGAACAAATCCAATATAAGTTCTCATCTATACACAACAACAAAATGCACATGGCAATCTTTTATGAAAATCATTCAAGCGATCAAATTCAATTTCTTTCAAAATCACAACCAGTAAACCGATCAGTTGTTACACTACTGCTATTCCAGTAACAGAGTGCACCTTATCAAATTAATTCTAAATAGAAATATGAAGAAGGTTCCATTATAAATTATCTAAAATCAAAAAGTCCAGTGTAAAGCAAAAGAAAGGAAATAACACCCACGCATTATATTAATGCAGCCTTAATAAAGCAAAAGGAGCATGAACCAGGACCTGTAGCTCATCTCGGTGTTCTTGAAGCAACTTTGCAGCACCAAGGAGCATGGCAACATGAGCATCATGTCCACAAGCATGCATCTTTCCAGGAATTTTGCTTTTGTGTTCCCATTCAACACCTTCCTGCAGCATTCAAACATCAGATTAGAATCCACAAGAACCCAAGACAAATTTCACTCAATTTCATATTCAAGAGTCAAATAAAACTTCAAAGCTAATTCCATATCCACAACAAATTTTACCATCCCAGACATGTGAATAAAACCTCAAACTCAAGATTAACAAGAAACGTCTCATTGAATAAGCAAATTAATATAGAGGCAATCATAAATTTTGAAGGATTGGTGGATAAACCTGCATAGCTAGGGCATCCATTTCTGCCCTGAGGGCAACAAAGGGCGGCTTTCCGCTACCAATATAGCCCACCACACCAGTAACAGCCACGGGGTGCTTATAAGGAATTCCCATTTTATCAAGCTCAGTTCTAATAAGTTTACTAGTCTCAAATTCCTCAAAACCAAGTTCAGGGTTTTCATGAATGGCCCTCCTAATACGAACCATCCACTCCAAAAGATCCGGTCTTTTCGCCATATTAAGAAACTTGCCAGGAACATCAACCAACCTTTCTTTACTCAGAAAGGAATCTGCGGAAGCGAACTTAGCAGAAGCCACAAAACAGCAGCAAACGATAAAAGATACCAGAATTTTGAAGAACCCCATTACTAATTATCAAGCAGAAATGATCGCTGCAATCAGTATTGCGAGAGATTTTTCCGAAGTGGGGTGTTTGACATTTTGAAGAACCCCATTACTAATTATCAAGCAGAAATGATCGCTGCAATCAGTATTGCGAGAGATTTTTCCGAAGTGGGGTGTTTGACTGGGGGACTGACGAATGTAGTTGTTCCGGAGGACTCGATGAAGGTTTGAACTCTGTGAAATCGACAAACAATTCCAATTTAAATAATTGAGATGACTTAAAACAAATTGTAGCAAAATAATTATTAAGTTAATTGTAGGGTCCTCAATTATAAATATTCATTATTCCCCCTTAACCAATTTAGTGATTTTTTAAAGCTAAAATTCATTTGATATTTTCATCTCACATTAATATTTAATGAATACTATGATACACACATTATAAATTATAAGGAAATTTCATAATAAATTTTGTAAATATAAGATTTACTTTGTTTGAACAACATTTTGTTTTCATTTTTTCTTTGGATTAGGACGAGATTTAAAATATTATTTGAGTGAAAATTTTGAAAAATTGTTTGGATTGTATTTTAAATAAAATAATAATATTTATCTCCACCACTGGACCTCCTCCACCACTACCAGCGGTGGTTGAGGTAATCTAGTGGTGGTGGATGAAAATTGTATAAAAATAATGTTTAAGTTAAATTTTGAAATGTAAATTGAATTGTTTATTTTGTATTAGGATTTGCGCTTAAGAGCTGAATTATTATTATTATGATTATTTATTTTTATTTTTGTTTGCTTTTGAGAGGTTTGCCAAACATATTTGCTCTCTTTTCTCAGAAAAACAATCCACATTATAATTGATAAGTTGCATAATTTTTGTACAATACAATGTGGGACTTAGTACTCCTACTGTTTTAAGATAATTGTTCTTTTGATGCCTCCAACGGGATGGCGAGTGCAAGAGGGCTAGTAAGAGATCATTTGGGTTTGATAAAAAAAAAGGACCACTTGGGTTGGTGGTGCAACGGTTTTATCATAAACGTTGGTTTTGCCCCAATTACAGGGGTTGAGTTGTGGGGATTGTTCTAAGGTTTGCATCTAGTCTAGGAGTTAGGTTTCCGGAAGCTCCTTGCATAAGAAATGGTCAAGTGTTGTTAAGATGGTCAAGGAAACATAAGAGATTTGTGGTGTGCATCAGAGTATGGTGTTGGCTATACGAGAATTGTTGAAGAATGATTAATCAGCTGAGTTGAAACATATACACATGGAGTTAAATTTTGTTTCTGATTCATTAGCAACCTTAACGATGGATAGCCCCGGTGGTTTATTGTGCTTAGATGATTCTCCGTCTACTGTACGATCCTAATTAAAACATGACATAGTTGGTGTGTCGCACCAACATACTGTAATGGTCTAGAGTTAAGGCAACAACCTCATTCATTGTACCAAAAAAAGATAATTGTCCTTTTTTTTAAAAAAAAAATTAGTATAACGTATACTAAAGTAAAAATTCCTCAATAAATAATCATTTCGGAGACTTGCTATTATTATTCTTCTAGCCTTCAGGGGGGGGTTTGTAATTTAATAAAGCTTCATGTCCATTTGGTAATTTGATCAAAATAAAGCAAAAGACAGAAAAATCCACCCAATGTCACCTTTTCCGTTTGAAACGCCATTAGAACAACACGCTTAAGCAAAGTCAACAAAAAGACCAACAAGCCCCCCATTCTGTCCGTATATCTTATTGCCCCAGTTTAATTAACACTTTTATCCAAAGACATTTATATTTGGTCAATTTCTTTCATCAGGAAAAAGAATCTCGTCGATTCGATCAATCCTCCTCCTCCCCTCTGAAACCCTAAATTTTCATCTCCCGAAGGTACGCAAATTCGTTATCTGGTCGATAGGTTTATCAGCTGTGAGATTCAGATCTTTATTTGGAATTAGAAATTGGAATCTGGGGATGCCTTTTTTTAATTTTTTTTTTTCTTGTGTGCGATCAGGATTTGTTACTGAGAATACCTGTGTGTCCAATTTGCAGGAGATCGGAATCGTATAATTATAATTATTACATCTGCCCCGCAAGATGTTTAATCGGTTATTTGGCAAGCCGAGGCAGGATACCAGTACTGTCGCAACCCTTGATAAATTGAATGAGGTAGGAATCATTTTTTTTTTCGGAACTCCAATCTTGTGCTATTGATTTGTTTAATGGTTTGTTTGGTGTCTGATGATTGCATATCGGATTCTTTTTAATGCTTTTTTAATTTTTGAAATTCTTATTTTGTTCACAGAGGCTTCTCATAGCTTTGGAGTTGGTTTTTCTTAAGATTGATGCCTGTTCTGAGCTTCTTTTAAGGAAAATGGTGTACCATGAATGCTTGATTTTATCAGTCTTAATGTTTTTTTTATCCATAGTCTAAAAGATAGGTTACTGACGTTTTTCTCAGATTCCTCTAACTTACAAAAAAGTGTTATTGTTTAGTGTGTAGTGGCGGATGTGAAATTGAGCTTTTGGAATTTTGAGAACTATTAGTTGGCTATTGGCTCAGTACTGTTCCCGAAACAGGTGTAGCTGAAGCTGTAATTTTTATGAGTAGAAAAGGATTTTTCTCGCTTGCAATATCAACATGTTAATTGTATTATAATATCTTTAATTTCTGCTTCTGGTGTGATTTGAGCTGATTTGCGAGAATGATTTTTAAATTTGGGGGGCTTGTTGCTAGCAAATTATCTTGAATACCTAAGATGGAACACCAGCATTTGATCTCTTTTCAATGTATTCCATTTCCTTTTTATGGTAATAATGTTTTGAATATGTGAGTCTCTGGTTATTTATATGTTTTACAATTAGGCGAGAGACGTTGTGCTTTATCTGGTCCTTTTTGGGGCCCACAAAGGGTAAAAGATACTGCATTCTTAACCTTTTGAATGCTGTAATTAAAAATCAGTCTTCTTAGCAGACTCATTTCCCCCCGTCTCAGATCCTTGCAATGAGGATGTTAAAATTCATCATAAACTCTAACAGTGTTAATGGAACCCTGCTAGCTAAAAATGTCTTTTTTTCTAAAACTGTATTACATGTATCTGCCCAACTTCATTTGGACTTATGTGGCACTTGATTTTTTCCCTCACCCTTTAGATTTACTGATTTCAGTGTCATTACTACTTGTGTCTTGTTTCTAGACCTTAGAGATGCTAGAAAAGAAGGAGAAGGTTCTGACAAAGAAGGCAGCTGCTGAGGTAGAACGGGCTAAGGAATTCTCCAAAAATAAGAATAAGAGGGGTATGTTGTGAATTGGTTGTGCATGTTTTCTTTGACCTAGTTCCTATGTTATGAAATAATGAGACTCTTTTCCCCAAATCTTGTTTCCAAACCTGCAGCTGCTATCCAGTGTTTGAAGAGAAAAAGGCTTTATGAGCAGCAAATAGAACAGCTTGGTACTTTCCAATTGCGTATTCATGATCAGGTTTTCTCTCTCTCTCTCCTGCCCCACCCTCTCTTTCTCTTTTTCTAAGTCAGACTATTGATCTGTGTGTTTGGAATAAACACAAATATCTATGAAGTGCATTCTTTCATATTTATACAAGCCAAGTGATTTTGACATTTGTGGATGCTCAGATGATTTTGTTGGAAGGAGCGAAAGCTACAACTGAAACTGTCGATGCTTTGAGAACTGGAGCAGCTGCAATGAAAGCAATGCAAAAATCAACGTAAGTTTTATGCCTGTTCATAATACATTTGAGAATTTTTTTTATGCTGAGTGAGCATTCTCTGCTGAATGAGTTTTTGTAAGCCTGGTGGTTTTATGCTGGGGATTACATGAATGTTCGTGCTTCTTTGTATCAGCTAAGTTATTTTTATTTCTTTCTTTTTCTTGCGCAGGAATATTGATGATATTGACAAGACAATGGACGAGATAAATGAACAAACTGAGACTTTGAAAACGATACAGGACTCTTTGAGGAATTCTGCCTTTGATGATATTGATGAGGTTCTGGCTTACTTCTTCTATCTGCTGAAAACTCTGTACCTGTGAAATTTTATTTGTGATGTTTTGAAGGTCATTCGTGTTTGTTGTTCATTGCAGGACGAATTGAATCAGGAACTTGAAGAATTGGACGAGCAGATTTTGGAAGAAGAGCTCTTTCCAACTCCAATCGCTAAACCAGCTACGAAAGTACCTGGTCCTGAACCAGCCAAGCAACAACCTGCTAGGGCTGCTCCTCAGAGGCAGTCTGAGGAGGAAGATGAACTTGCTGCCTTGCAAGCCGAAATGGCACTTTGAGCAGCTTCCCTTCTACACGTTCATTGGGCTTATATGGTAGTATGTGGGTCTGTGTCCATCAAGCCCTGTTTGTCAATTATTGGTGAATTGTAGGCACTACAGGTTGTAGTGATATGGAAGATTGTGGTCGTATTGTCTTCGGTGTATATTATTATTATCTATAAGGCTGGTGTCCTACTATTTTTGCTCAGTTTCAATAACAGGATTCCTCTGTTACCTCTCTGGTGATGTATATGTTGACATTGGTTATGATAACTGAGTTTTCTGCAGAATTTCTCATTCTGGGGCTAACGTTTCATCCTTGTACTACTATTAAGAAGATTCAGTTCATAACAGATGCTCTTTTTCTGGTTTACTCATCCTGAAGGAATCTTAGATATTTTACGCTCATGCTTCCTTTGGATTTGTACGAGTATATTTGTAACTTGTAATAATTATATAGTGAACAATATGCTCGAAAAATGTGGAGCGTGTATTTGAACTAAACTAATAGGGGCAATTGCTTAGAAAACTATGTGATGTTAAAAATGCTGACAGGCACATTTTCAGATCTTCTCTTAAGCCTGTAAAATGGAATGGAGCTCCTTCCCAATGCGATGTGCATGAAATTGACAGTTAAGTTGGGAATAATAATTTTGGAAAAAGATGTGTTTTCAAGAATCCCGAATCGGTAACAAATGGCAGTTGGCAACCGGGAATCTAGAGGTCTGGGGAGGTTTCTGTATCTCAGTGAATTATTTAGTTAATCAACGAAGCAATAAAAATAAAAAAATGACAAAATTGCCTCTAGATCCAACTCACGTGTTTTAGATGTGAAAAATAGTAATAGTTTTTCTTTGTGAATTAATGGCCAAAAGTAACAAAATAACATCGGATGAATTTTTTGCTTAATATAAGGTCCTATTTATTAATAAATTTGATTGATGATCTGTGATGAAATTATCCAATAATTCGATGACCGTGGTTTACTCTTCAAGTTAACCTACTAATGGTCAATTTTGTGAATAAAAATTTATTTAATATATCTTTCATTATTAATATTAGTATTTATTTTGTTTGAAAAGTTATTATGCAAGTGAAGTACCCTATATATTTATGTACCGTAGGAACTTGACATTTAAGAATCTGAGTATCTAAAATATTTTTACAATTAAAAATATGACATGATATTATTATAATTATAAACAAGTAGACAATTAATTTTATTTTTATTTTTCAAATCTTACTAATTTGAGACTTTAGACTTTAGTTGTGTTTGTGACTGACTTGAAAATTTCGATTATTATCAAACACAGAATATAACATAATTAGTTCAATACTTATAATTCATAGTTCAGGCCTCAAATAATCTTAGCCCACGGGGCCAAGATCAATTTGAGGTTTGTAAATTTGTAAAACTTTCAAGTCGATTTGGTAATTTGGTTTTTCTAAAAAAAAAAAGATTAAAATGACAGAAAAGCCCACCTAAGGAAGGAAGAAAGAATACAACATGTTTCCCTTTTCCCATTGGAGAACGGAAACAAAATAGTAGTAGGATATCAAGTTATCAACACGCTTAAGCAAAGTCTTTAAAAGACCAACAAAGCCCTTTGCATGTCGTCGTTGTTATTTGATAGCCCTAATTATCTTATCCAAAGACACATACATAATTGCAGGGAAATCATCGGAATCGTAGAAAGAATAATAACTCTTACGTATACGTCCAACCGGCAATGATTTTTGATCTTGGTAGGCTATTTGGCCGGAAGAAGGAGGACACCGGCAGAACTGTCGCAACCCTCGGAACATTGGAATCGGTAATGTTCAATGTTTCTGTACTACCAATGGGAATCGTGTGGCATTGATTTGGGTTTAAGAAGATCATTGTCGTAGTAGTTTACTAAGCATTAATTGGTGCTGTTAACACACAACCCTTGTCATCATCGTATGGAATTTTTTAACCTTCTTTGTGTATTGGTTATTTGATTGTTTGAGAGCAATTTTTGTTTGGACTAGGTTGTTGTTGTTCTTATTAAGATTGATGGATGAGCCTGTTCTGGGCTTTGTGGTATTGCGGATGTTTGGTTTTTGTCAGTCTTCATGTTTATTGCTGCGTAGTAAAGAGATGGCTTCCAGAATCCAGAGGTTTTTGTTACACTCTTGTAATTTCAAATAGAGATTGAGCCTACACACAACTTCATTGGGACTAATTATGTGGCTCTTTTTTTTTTTTTTTTTTTTTCTCCCCCTTCAGATTTAATGATTTTAGTGTTATTGTTTTTGTATATAGACCTTAGGGATGCTAGAAAAGAAGGAGAAAGTTCTTACAAAGAAGGCAGCTGCTGAGGTAGAACGGGCTAAGGAATTTTCCAAAAATAAGAATAAGAGGGGTATATTTTGAATTTAGTTGTGCATGTTTCCTTTGACCTGGTTTGTTCCTATGTAAATGATTGTACCATTTATTTGCTAACCTTTTGTTTCAAAATTAACTGCAGCTGCTATCCAATGTTTGAAGAGAAAGAGGCTTTATGAGCAGCAAATACTCAATCTTGGTACTTTCCAGATGCGTATTGATGATCAGGTTTTCTCTCTCTCTCTCTCTCTTTGTGTGTGTGTGTGTGTATCTATCTGTATTTGGATACATGCGTTCGCATTCTTTCCTATAGATACATACAATCCAAGTTATTCTGAGATTTTTTGATGCGCAGATTGCTTTGTTGGAAGGCGCTAAAGCTACAATGGAAACTGTTGGAGCTTTGAAAATCGGAGCAGCTGAAATGAAAGCAATGCAAAAAGCAACGTAAGTAATCTGTGCCTGTTTATAACACATTTTGAGATTATTCGGTTTGGTTCTTTGGGTCAGTATGTTTTCTCGTTTTCTGTCGACTAACTTTTTGATGATGATTTTTCATAAGACTGGTGGCTGAATTTTGCTTTGTCTAGCTTCTTTCGTGTCAGCTAAAACTTTTCTTCTTCTTCTTCTTCTTCTTCTTCTTGTTGGCGCAGGAATATTGATGACATTGACAAGACAATGGACGAGATAAATGAACAAACTGAGACTTTGAAAACGATACAGGAGTCTTTGAAGAATTCTGGCCTCGACGATATTGACGAGGAGGAATTGGAACTGGAACTTGATGAAATGGAGGCGCAGCTTTTGGAAGAAGAGATCATTCCAACTCCAATCGCTAAACATGCTGGACCAGCACATGCTCCTGTACCAACAACAGCAGGCGGGCAACCTGCTCCTCAAAGCCAATCTGACGAGGAAGATGAACTTGCTGCCTTGCAAGCCGAAATGGCACTTTGAGCCTTCCTTTTTCCTTTCTACACGTTAATAGGGCCTTTTCTTGGTAGTGCTAGATCTCTACATACTTATACAGTTACATAATAAATTTTTGTCGGAATTTAACTCAGTTATACCGTTACTCTACAAAATCTGGTCTTTGATTTTTATTTGACTGTCTTTTTCCATTATTAATATTTGATTTAGTTTATGCAAAATTGCAGTGTCTTTTCTCACGTGGAAAAAGGATCCATTCCATTTTACAAGGTTTTTGGATATATGATACATGTGAGATGTCTTTGATTCACGCAATACAAGTGTAATTATTTCTGTTTTGACAGACTCGTCAATTTAGAATATTTGAGATCACATTATGTTTAACAATACTCGTCCATTTCAAATTAGAGACCAAACCAAATTTAATTCCGGAAAATCGATAGCATAAGAAGCAGCAAGACACAAGGCTCTCTTCGCCCACCATGCAGCTTCATGAACAGACCAAACACAGCAATCACGATATTTTCTACAAAAAAAAAAAGCAAAACAAATAAAGATTACTAAATCGTGTCAAAACTATTATTTCAAGGAAACAGCAAGATGGTGCAAGAGAACAAGGAAAATGAGCCGTACTCTTCGTCAGGAAAATTTGAATGCGGATAATAATTTGCAGCAGCTGGACTCGGATTTTTTTAGTCTAGTCAGGTTTCCCCGGTTCAGATAACCATACACCGAATCAACTTTAGATCCAGCAGCCAATCTTTTTCCCCCTTTACTAATCAGTATGATCGGCGCGATACAGTTCAGGGCTCTACACGGAAAAAGAAACCGACAAACAGTGATTCATAGGAGTAGGAGGGATTAACCAGCTCACAACCAAGCATATCCCATTTCCAAATGAAGAGAGAATAGTCACAATACCTTCCTTAATAGTCATTCCCTTCAGGACCCTACAGGTACAAGGAATCAGATAGGAGTAATTAAAGGGCTGAACTAGCTCACAACCAAGCCTATCCTAAAAGTCCACCAGAAAAGAGATTAGCCACAGTACCTTTACTAAGTCAAGTCCCGCAACCAGTGCAACGATTTCCACTTCATCACGAGAAGCCAGAGTTTCGGCCATCAACTGTGCTGCCTTTTTAACATAAATTTTTCTTGCATTAATTCCCCATTGGAGGAACTAACATTCTTTTATTTGTAGTAATTTTTTTTATTTAATTTTTCAGGAATAAAACTTGGTTTTTTAATACTATTACACAACCATATAAGTTTAGCAAATCATCGTAACGCATGAGTGATTAAATGCTTAATAAGATTTAGATTTTAGAGATTAAGGAATTAAGATGGCTGAAGTTGTGTGTAAGATGTATCCAGCTTGTGTATGCTGTATAAAAATAACTTCACTTCTATAGGAAATCTTTGCTAAAACCAATTATATTATACACATGTTGATTAATCACAATATGTAGACCAAACAGCATACATTTCGTTCTTTTTTCTCTCAAAATAGTTACGTATTCTCGATCAATTTCTTAGGGGGAACTGATTGGAGATGGTGATGATAATCCATGTTCTTGTTTGTTTAAACCACCAGCAGCAATGCAGCTTAAAATTCAGAGAAATCCCACAGAGTCCTCTGTTTCCCCCATAAAATGAGCAACATTAGAAGTTGTGGGCCGGAGGGAATTTTTCCAACCAAATTGGTTATGTGAGAGATTCAGAAATGCAAGAAATTGGAAGCGCACCAGTATTAATTGTTTCAGCCAAGCTCAATCAATTTCCCAATTGATGTTGGAATCGTTCCTTAGATTGCAGCCAAGAAGTCTAAAAAATGGTGAGATTCAACAAGTCCCTCAAGCCTGTAATTAAAACTGGCTTTGATTGTGAAATTGGAAACAGATCTCTGTTACACATGAGGAGACACGGATTGCAATTTCCCTAAAACAACAATTTGAAGTCTCCGAGGAAAATATAAAATACAAAACGAATGTGCATTTCACGAATTCCAAATCTGAGACAATAGGCAACCATGAATCAAGTTTCTGTACTAGTGTATTTTCGATGGTGAGTTTAGACACTCAGTGAATCATGTAGGTAATCAACAAAGCAATTAGCATCAGCACGTACGCTATTCCTTGATCAAGTGACATCCCTGCGGATCACACAGAAGACAGCAACGTCAGGACAAGTACTAATTTTATCTTTTCTCATTAAAAAAAAAAGAAAACAAAAGAAAACCAAAATGGGAGAAACAATGAACTACAAACCATCGTTGGAAGGCAAGGGGGCGGGTGCAGGGGCGGCAGCATTGGCCCAAGGAAGCAACAGAAACAAGAACAGGGCATTGGTCATCAAAACCAAGTAGTACTTTCTAGGCATCTCCATTCTATCGTCTCTACACGGAGAAAATTGAACCCAGTACTTGGGGAGTTTCCTTCTGTTCTTGTTCTTACTGGGACGGCAGCCTAGCGTTAAGGATCTGAAGATATAAAGGATAGGAAGAGGGAGAGAGAGAAGAATCTTGGTTGGGGGTGAATAATGGAGTTGCAACCTTCATTTAAGCCTTTCCAGATACTATTGAGCTGGGAAGGAAAACTGGACATTGTCCAACCAATGATGACATATGAAACTTATACTGCCAGTTGCCACATGCACCATTCCTAATTATTGATTATTGATTGCTGTAGCATATATTCCCACTTTGGAGACTTTTGGGCTGTAAACTTTGTCGGTATTATTGATCCTCAACATGGACATTCTACAATAGTCAACTTTTGTGTTTTTTCCCCTTAGAATGGAGGAGGGGTATCGCTCTAGACAAAATGATTTCCCAATTTGAATTTACACTAAAAATAACAATTCAAACTCGACAATATTTTTGGGACAGAGAAAGTCGTTGAACTTTGTAAAAATAAAAGCTACGAATTATCTTAGAGATAGTTCTTATAAGAAAAGGCGAGTAATTTCTAAACGTTGATTACTAAGGAATTAATGTTTTAGGTTCTCTCTGACAAATTGAATTGCAAAGTTCGTTTATTTCTTGAGACCCCGCACCTCAACACTCTCACTTCAACTCCCAGAAAAAGAAGAACATTATAAATTTGAAATATATGGAAGAATACTTGTCCCAAAGTAAGCGTCTGGCCTAATGGCATACATGATGATAACTTGGTAAGAGCCGGCCGGCACAATGAAATATGGTGCTTGTGTTTGTTTGGACGCAGGCCTGTCGCCATTTCGCTATCGCTTTAGGTAGGACGTTGGCCTAACTGTTCCTGTTAGTTTTCCCCTTCTCAGTTTGGATACCGAAGCATAATTATTAGTGTCTGATATTCCAAAGAAAATATTCCATACTCCTCCCACCATCTTGATCTTGTCCAGATTCAACAACTGATATGAAGCTTCAGTTTCTTTCCCGTATTTCTTCTCAATATCTCTCTCCATCTCTACCTACCCACTCTTTCAGTTTCTGTATCTAAGGGGATTTTCATTTTTAGAATCACAGCCAACTCCTTGTAGTGTAAGAGTGGTCTATCGTATAAGAAACGTTATAATAGATCCTTAAATCTACTTGTTCCACTAAAGAGATCACCAGAGACTATGCACGATTTTCGCCCCAGAAAAATATCAACTAAAACGTAAATTAGAGTAAAGAGCAGCTCAAAACCAAAAGATACAGAGCCCTGCTTTCACTCCAACAACAAGTACAACCAAGACCTAGAGATGAAAAACCAGCTTGTAATGTCTATATCCTGATATATTACGTACACATTATGATCCAAATGACAAGGGATATACATTCATGTTGCCAGAGTCCTGATCTAAAAGAAATTAGTCAAAATTTTCAAACCTTAGTGTGGAACAGCCCAGTAATATGTCCTTTGTCAAATTACAGTCCTCAATCATAAGTTTCCAGGGTCTGCTCAATAGGAGCCACGGGAACTGCAGGTAACTCCAAGTAGTCGAATTCATCTGTAACTCCAACCTGTTTTGGACAACAAAAGTTATCAGCTGTCCAATCTGTACCAGTTTTCTTTCAGGAATTAAATTCGAAAGCTGTCAGTGATTCTAGCTTTTGTCCTAGGAAAACCTCAGAAAACTTATTGCCTGCGGGACTCTCTTTTAACATTACATTTGATCACAGGAATTATACTTGCCTCATTGTAAAGGTTATCAAGTTGTTCTTTGGCCTGGGGAAAGTTATTTGAACACCATTGTCGCAATGTAAAGATATTATCTGCAAAATTATTGCCCTTGATTAGTGCAAATGAAAAGACAATGTAAAAAGATAACTGCACTTTCATTAAAAAAAAAAAAGAAGATAAAAGTCACTAGGTGTTTGTGAAGTAGGAAACCTGTCCATCTGTTAGCTGCTGCATGAGCTACTTCAATTGCTTTCTCTGTCAACAAAAGCACAAAGAAACCGAAGTAAGTTGACATGTTGAAATTTAAAGCCATATTCCACGAAAAAAAAAAAGAAGCAAAATGGTTAACTAGTAAAAAGATCAGCTGAGAGTCCTCAACTCTTTGTCTCAAAAGTAGCTGGATCATTTTCTGCATATTTCCCAAGTTCATTCTGAGAAATGAAATACATTAAACATACATTAAACTGAGAAATTTCCAAAGACAAGAAGTATGTTGCAATTCTCAGTTCAGTGAAAAATACATTAAACATATTCAACCTTTAGCTCATTATGTTTCTGTTCAATCTCTTTGAGCTCCTCCAATGCCTTATCCCGTTCATCCTTGATCCAACAGAAAGTAGGAAAAACAAAGGCTATTTCAGCAATCTTTTCCAGAGTAATATGATTTATAGGGTAACATAGGTTGCTCTGGATAAGTATAATATGCTTACAGACTCCTCACGTCCCTTCTTCAAAGACTCGCATTGCTCAGTAAGTTCTGAAAGCCTATTATTTCCACTCTGGAGATCACTTTCTAGTTTCCGGCGTATGTTTCTTAGCTGTTAGCAGAAAGTTTAACATTAGAATAGTTCAAATGTTGGCCAGCTGAAGAATTCCCAGATGTGTAAAAGTAAAACAACTATATAACCTGATTTCCAGCACAACTTGGCAGACTCCAAAAGTACACCTGGAGTAGGAAAGCCAAAATTGCTAGCATGTTAGTATTTGTTCAAACTTTCTCTCAGATAAAAATGCCATTCAAATACTCCCTCCAAAATGCCATTCAAATACTTACTCTGTCCCGAAATTATTCTCTAATTTGGATTTTTAGTTTTAGTACAAATTAAACTAAAACTAAAAAACCAAACTGCACAATAATTTTGGGACGGAAGGAGTATGTTTTAACATTATACTGAGCAATTCTCAAAGGAAACTTCAAAGATATTTGGAATCTGAAAATTTTAATCAGCGCAATCCACTCACAGAAGTCCCTATTTTGTCCTTTGAAACGAGATCATCATCCACCAAACTCTGGATAACATCTTTCACAGACTGACTGATCACACCTTTCTTTGGACCCAACTTCTCCAATTCTTTCAACTGAAATTATCAAATTAAGCAAATGCATCATTTCAGGCATAAAATTTTGAAAAACATATCGGCATTTATGACAACATTACGCAAGTACGAGTCCACATTGGAAAATAATCAAACAGTCCCAAACAAATTAACCAAGTCTGAATTCAGTCGGTCATTTTAACAAACAGATGAGAAACACCATCTTATAAATTGCGTACAAACAACCAAAATCACTCAACCTAACAAACACCCTAAACAAATATTTGGAATGAGAAAAGGGGATTCTCGACTTACAAGGTAGAAGTCCTGCGAATCGTAGAAGATCTGAAGCATTTTCTCGCGCTTCTCTTCCAACGAAAGTCCTCTTTTCTTAGACTGCATCAAAACCAAGCAAAATTATCATCAATTTAAGAATAGAGTTACTAATTTGCGAGATAAATTAAAAATCGGAAACAACTCACGGCATAATTTGACAAATGAAATGAGGATAAAAACTCTGAAAAAAGGGGAAGAAGAAAGGGAAATATGGAGCTTTCGCCTTTCTTCATTAGGCATACCATTTTCTCGGCGAAATTATCCGGCAACCCGCAGGCAAGAAGAGTGCGCAAGAAGCCTCTGGAAGAAACACGATTTCAAAGTAGCGATTAGCCGATTACCAAAGAGTCCCTCACAAAACAATTGTTTTATTAACTTTTAAACTTGCTGCTGCCCCCCACAGCCGAAAATATTTTCACAATATTGGCGGGACATCTAGAATTTTGAAGTAAATTACAGTTGCACCCTTTGCATTTGAGAAAACTACGAAAGTCGCCTAAAATTTGGAGAAAAATTAAAATAGTTAAAAAGTTAAAAACCATTTGACCACCGAAATTCGTACCCAACATTCCAACAATGTGGCCCGTTTAAGATTTTTTTAATTGGGAAAAATGCATTTTCTTTGTAAGAGGGGAAAGAAAAAAAAAAAAAGAAAAAAAGCTATAACTACATGCGCTAAATACATCCACAATTTTTTAATTTTAAAGAAAAACGTTCGAGAAGATGTTCACTATCTAGAGTATTTTGAAATCGCCACATTTTTGAAAATTTAAATCTTAGGTTATTTTATAAATGAGTACCAAGAATAATATTTTACGAACAATTAACAATACTCCATCTGTTCTTAAAAAAAATTAATCTATTTTGTAATTTAAAAATTAAAGTATCTTTTTAATAATTTATAATTTGTAATGTGAACTATTTTCTACGTAAGGAGGCTCTTTTTAACCATTAATTGTTGTGACAGGAAAGAACTTGATTATTTTTTTGTGTATCTACCTAGTGGTGATAACCAGTGTTTATCATGAATCACCAGAATTCATCCCATCACTATATATTCCTTGCGAATTTTTCACCCTATATTTATTCATATCTATCATACTAAAAATAATACTCCCTCTGTCCCAAAATTATTGTCCAGTTTGAGATTTCATTTTTAGTAAGTACTCCCTCCGTCCCATAATTATTGTCCAGTTTTACTAAAATGAAAGATTTTATTTTTGGTCAAATTTAATTATATTTTACCTTAAATAACCGGATATACCTCTACATAAGTAATTGTTTAACCATTAAGATTTTATGGATAATATTTTTTACTAAGGACAAATGTGTAACTTGATCCATAAAAAGTCAAATTGGACAATAATTTTAGGACAAAATTTTTTGGGCAAACTGGACAATAATTATGGGACGGAGGGAGTACAATTTAAACTAAAAATGAAAACTCAAACTGGACAATAATTATGGGACGGAGGGAGTAATATAATGAAGAATAGAGTAATAATTATTTTAAGACGGTATATTAAATGTTTTACCCATGCTGGCTAGAACCCTACAAGCTAGAATCAGTCCACTTACATGAATGGTTTGTTGTATGGATTCCATTGAAAACAAAGATGTCTGCCGGCGAGTTTCAATTATTAAATGAGGTACAATTAGCTCATTGTTTCCGTTATGAACACAACCGCCGGCGGGAGATAGGTGATTATAAGAAGACCTGCACAAAAACAAACCAAAACTAAGTAGCGCCATGGAAGTATTGCCAGTCTTTGGTGGTTTACATATCCTTCTGGGAATTTTCTTGGTTTTACTTTTCCATGGATATGAAGCTAATAATGGTAATGGAGTTCAGATAAAAAGGGTTGGCCTAAATGTAATAGATCGCGAGGCCGAGCCTATATCTCCTAGTTTTGGACTAAATGTGCTTAATCGTAGTAGTTTTCCAGATGGTTTCATCTTTGGGGCATCCACTTCTTCTTACCAGGTTCTCGTTCATTAATTTCTACACTTCAAAACATTTTTATTAGTATCATTTTGGTGGCTCTATCTGACTGTTTGATTTAGTTTTGTGGTCTTAATATAAAGAAGTGTTATTTCCATTTTTTTGGACATCTCAATCTAGTAACTGACCTCGCTAAAACGGATTATGGATGGATATAATTCTAAGGTCTCAACGGCTAACCAAGTTTTTTTCTTTTTTTCTTTTTTTTTTTTTTTTGAAAACATCCAAATAAGCTGATAGAAATGAGTTGATACACTGATTAAGTAGCGCTGTAAATTGAAAATATTAAATTTTCTTTATATACTACAATCCTTATTCAAACTACTAAACCAAATAGTATACACCTTATTATATCCCTTTCAAAGTTGAAAGTTTAATTACACCCTCAATTTATCCAAGGTGGAAGGTGCATGGAACGTTGATGGCAAAGGACTCAGCAATTGGGATTACTTTACACACACATTTCCAGGTCTCTATCTCTAGTTAATTAATTACCACTCTTTTATCTGAAGACTGAAATTACACCCTAATCTTGTGACAAAAAATTAGTCACATAATACGTTACATTATAAGAAATTTAACTGAACTTGTTTTTTTTTCGCCAGTGATTTCTTCAAAATCTTGAGCCCAGGAAACAACGAAAATCCTTTCATTTAAACCATAAAAATTGAAATTGCATATTTGCTCTATGAAATTAATTAGAGTGGGTTCAGTATATTTGGTTTAATCAATGTCAATCGATCTTTTGAAAATCACAGAAAAAATAGCAAATTGCAGCAATGGAGATGTTGCAGATGATTCCTACCATAGGTACAAGGTAATGTAAACATTAATCAAAGCCAGTGTCATCCTCAAAGACAAAGACTAACATTCATTCAGCGAAGAGTAGATTTTTTTTTTTTTGGGCCAGTTTTATTCCTTGAACCCGGTTCGCTTAACATATATGTATCAATCTAATTGATCAATTCAAAGACGACATTCAGGATGATGTCAGACTATTGAAGAAAATGAACGCTGATTCATATCGATTCTCTATATCTTGGTCTCGAGTAATTCCCTGTAAGTCATGACTCATGATCGATCATTATGTTTGAATATCAATTTATAAGTAACACCTTTCGTCTCATAATGATTATTACAAAAGTAAAAAATTCAAAATATACGACCAATTTTAAAATGGATGAAGTTAAATATAAATCATTCATACAGGTAATTAAATTCCCTCTTTTTTTACTGTGTTTGCAGCTGGAAAGATTCGCAAAGGCATAAATGAGCGAGGAATCTTGTATTACAATAACCTTATCGATGAACTTCGAGCTAATGGTACGTAACAATGCAATGATATAACTTCTACTCCTTTTGATTATTGATAGATCTAAACTCTTCCTCGATCCGTTATATAATACTACAAAAGAACTGCTTGTTGAATGTAATAATACAACACAAACAAAACTTTTTTTTTGTGGGACGGTACAAGTATTTTGTAATGCTTTTCCAAAATTTTCGTATATGTGAAGGTTTAACGCCAGCTGTAACTATTTTTCACTGGGAACTTCCCCAAGCACTTGAAGAAGAGTACGGTGGCTTCCTGAGTCCTAATGTTATGTAAGTAGATATAATTAATTCTTAGTGGTATTATAGTATAGAAGATAATGATAAATTAAGATTAACATTTTTCCTTTTCGGTTGAACTCTTCCGGGACAATGATTAAGGTGTCAGATTTGCATTTTCGGTACATTAATTGATTAAAATTCTCATGTTTTGCATGTATTAATTGCAGACAAGATTACGTAGACTTTGCAAACTTGTGCTTTCAGAGATTTGGCGATCGAGTAAAATTATGGATCACGTTCAACGAGCCATTTACTTATAGTCAATTCGGTTACGACAACGGAATAATAGCCCCGGGAAGATGTTCGCCATGGGTGGATCCGACTTGCACCGGAGGGGATTCCGGTACCGAGCCTTATATTGTCACACATCACCAACTATTGGCTCATGCAGAAGCAGTTCATCTATACAGGAGAAGATATCAGGTTACCTCTTGTTATATTACTTCTACGTCCATGTGACTAATGACTAATCAATCAAAAAGTCATGATTTGGATGTTTTTCAGCCCCATCAAAAAGGTATAATCGGGATGTCAAATGTGGCTATATGGATGGTGCCTTTGACAAATTCGTCTCAGGATGGCCGTGCATCTATTCGTGCCCTAGATTTTATGTTCGGATGGTAATTTTATATTCCTTTCATCCTTAAAAAATGATTCTCCAGTTTTAATTTAAAACTAGATAATCATTTTTTGACAGAGAAAAAAGTGTCTATTATTTCAGTTCGAATTAGTCTTTTCTTCGTCGTTGAACCCTTAAACAACGATCGATTGACTAATCACTTTTTATGGAATTTTCAGGTTTGTGAATCCTATAGTATATGGTGATTATCCAGCGGAGATGAGAGTGCTTGTTGGCGACCGTCTACCTAAATTTACTCCTAAGCAATCTAGGCGACTAAAAGGATCGTATGATTTCCATGGCCTGAATTATTACACTGCCTTATATGCTTCACAACTTACCAGCCCTCCCAATACGAGTTATGTAAGATACATAACAGACGGCCATGTTAATCTCTCAGGTACTTGACTGTTGACTTTTTTGATTGTTTCCTATTACACATGTTTGTTTCATTTTACATGTTTTCTCTTGGCGAATGGCAGCTAGTCGCAATGGCAAGCTTATCGGGCAACAGGTAGATTCCTTTGTGATTTTTATTTTTTTGACATTAAAATATTATTCTTTCTGTCCCAAAAAAAAAAAATTATTCTGTCTTGTTAAGTCATGTTTTTGGACGAATTAAGTACTTAGGCATTTTGGATCTTGCCAAACAAAAAGATAGGAGTACTACTTCCAAATTGATTTTGCAGGCAGGCTCGGATTGGCTTCATATGTATCCACGAGGAATTTATCATCTCCTACACTATGTAAGGGCAAGATACCAAGACCCCATCATTTATATTACAGAAAATGGTACAACCTCCGGTCCTTTCCCTCTTAAAATATAGCAAAAATGACAATTACGACTTCTATATGCAACAAGATTAATCAAATTTAGGGTTCAATGGAATTAATCAGGGGTTGATGAAGTAAATAATCATTCAAACCCAACTCCACATGCTCTTAATGACAGCTTCAGGATCCGATTTTACTATCAACATCTTCAGATGGTCCATAGAGCAATCCAGTAAGTCTCCTCCTACACATTTCTTCTCAAAAAAAAAAACCTTTTTTTTTTTTAAAAAAAAAAATAATAATAAAGCCAACTTTAACGTACGTTATTTTTGGCTTTTTTGGCAGAAATGGTATCAGATTGAGAGGATATTTTGGCTGGTCACTAATTGACAATTTTGAGTGGCAAAATGCTTACACGGTTCGCTTCGGAATTAACTTTGTTGACTACAAAAACTTAACAAGACACCGTAAATTATCATCCCATTGGTTTGAGAACTTCCTACGCAAATAAAGTTCCACTTCATAAGATTGAGATTCTTTTCACCGCAACACGAGCGAGTTGAGTTTACTGCTTCTGGCGCCCGAATATAGAGTTAGGAGAAAGTAAAAAGAGAAGAATCTCTTTTTGATTTTAACACATTCGTGAGTTGTTTTTGTACTACAACTTTTTTCCCAATGATTCTATGATATAGCTAGCACCATCTCTCGTCTCAAATCAAAATGAAATATTTATTATGCATTGCAAAAGCATAATAATGTAAATTTTGTATAAGAATTTTGAAGTGTTCTAAATAATTAGTCCTTCCGCCCCATAATTATTGTCTAATTTGAGTTTTCATTTTTAGTTCAAATTATATTAAAAGTGAAATCTCAAATTGGACAATAATTTTGGGACAGAGGGTTTACATAATATTTTATTTGACGATCTAAAAAGCATGTTCTATTTTTGTGATAATCAAATATTCAAAAGGCAAGGAGGAGGCATTGGCATCGTAGATTCCATTGAATGCCCAATACGAAATCTCCAGTTTCTTTCTTCACTTCCATTGCAAGTCAAAACACACAGTAGAATGTGTGCCTGGTAGTCTTTGTACGTTACATTATACTGTCAGGTGGGGACATATTAGTTCTCGGCTTTTGAATTGGACAATGGCATGCAATCTTTGTGATTTGTACTAACTTGTTTGTGTGACAGAGCTTGCTGACATTAACACGCCTCGACCTTTCTCGCTCCTATGGATTCCAATTTTGTTCATATCGTTTTCTTCTTCTTCTTCTTTATTTTTTTCTTATTATATTTTGTCAATAATTTAGAAAATCAGATAATTTATACCAAAAATCAACCAAAGAACAAAACAATTACTAATGATCAGAATTCAAAAGCAGAAAGTCTAAACGCACTTCAACGTCATTAAATCATATCTCTAAAGACTCTAACAATCAAAAGTTCACGAGTCAATGCTAAATTGTTAACAACCAACACAAGCAAACGAAAACGATTAATAATTAACTAAGTTAATCCTAGAAATTTTGACATTTCTTCCCATATGCTTGTTTTAATAACTTTAATTTAATTTGTCAACTTCAAACTAATCAGGCTAGACGACTAGCTAGACAATGGCTGCATAATGATCTTCGGTTCTGAATTCTGATGAATGATGATGACTGAGACTGACCCTTCTTCTTCTTGTGAATTTCGACAATGATAATGTTAATAGTTTGATGATTCTGACTCCACTTTCACGAAAATCCCCATCTGTTCTCCAATTCCATTGGCACTCCAAGAGTTGCCATAGCTTCCGGCAAGAGAGGATGAATGTGAAAGCCCTGAAATTTCCTGGGATGATGAAGTTGTTGTGGAGACGAAACCATCAAAGGGGCCACCGTTTTCTTGGAAATCAGTGAGGCCCGGAAGTGGGAAATTGTCGATCAGTGACTCATAAAGCCAATCAGTAGAATTAAGGGAAACTTCAGGGTAGCCCTGAATCACATCCAGGGAATTAGGCAAGAATGATGTATCAGAGGCATGCTTGAGGGGATACGCTGAATTCCCATAATAATTTGCCTGGACTTGGTTAAAAGCAGATACTGAAGTTTTCAGACCGAAATCCATGGCGTTGAGGGCGAAGCTGTTCGGATTGCTGAAGTTAATCGGAACCATGGAAGTAGGAGTTGGGATTTTTGGTACTTTTGCTCCTCCTCGGGCCAATAGCTTCCTCTTTAATTTGGTGTTCCAATAGTTCTTTATGTCATTGTCTGTTCTTCCAGGGAGTTGTGAAGCTATGACAGACCATCTACATCAACGTAAATTTGGTAAAATTATACCTTAATCGAGTCGGAAAAAAGTTCGTATACTGAACAAAAGAAAGGACTCAAAGGAAGGGAAAAAACAGGGGTCGTTGATTTGGACTAACCTGCTTCCAAGTTGAGAGTAAAGTTTCAAAATAACATGATCTTCTTCTTCAGTAAAGCCACCATGTTTGATGTCTGGCCTAAGATAATTCAACCATCTGAGACGACAGCTCTTCCCACAGCGATTCAGTCCTTAATCATACCCAAAACAATAAAACAGTAATTTCAGAACAGAATCATCTAAAATCCCCCCTTCTCAGCCTCAAATCTGAAAACCCAAAAGGAAATTACACCACGCAAACTTGCAGAACCGAAAAAAAAGAAAGATGGAATGGAAACAAAACCTGCTTTCTGAGGCAAAGAAATCCAGTTGCCACCAGTGCCTTTAGTGTGGACATAATCTTTGAGTATGTTGTCCTCTTCAAGAGACCATGGTCCTCTCTTAACTTTAGTCTTGTCACAACAAGGAGCTCTTCCCATTTCAACGCTACAAACAACTCAAGCACAGAAAAAGGGATTTGAATCTAGAACTTGAATTGGGGCGATATTAAGAAGAGAAGAAGACGAAGAAGAAGAAGCAGTGGCATTATGAGATGCTGTTACTTTAAATTGACAGGAAAAAAGAGGAAAATGAAAGTTTTGGTGATGTTGTAAGCTTGTTGACTCTGTCAAAACTTTGATACCAAGTTTCTTCTGCACTTCAAAAATTTGGCTGTTGGGGGAATTGGGAGTGGTACAGTTTGGTTACAATTTTATGGGGTTAACGTTGTAAAACAGATAAAGGAAAATGTAGGTGTAACTTCTCTTTATTTCCGTAAATGGATAATGTAACAGTAACAAAGAAACTCAGTCAAATGTGGGTTCCCCGGGGCCTGAAATTGTACTAAAATGACAACAAATTGAATTTCCGTTACCGCTTTTGTTATATAGAGTCAGGGGTCCATAAAATCAATCTTGTTATTTTTCATAATAGAAAAGAAAGAAGATAAGAGACTGAAAGTCTGTATGAAATGAATTACGCAAAGCATCAAGGAGCATTGAAATTTTTTGTTTCACTTTGAAGAATTTCGTGGCACTATGAGTAAGAAGAAATTTGACCCAAGACATGCTATTTCATCGTCTTTAACGAGTTAGATCTAAATGGAGTAGGATTCATAGGAAGTGGTTACAAACTCCATTAGTCCAACTATGTATTTCTTCTCAGTTCAAGACCGTAGTATTACGTATTTATATGAAACATATAAGAAATGGATGAACAATTGGGAAAGATTTCACGCGGATTTCTCTTCAAACAAGTCGATAGTAAAAAATCCAACTCGTATCACTGAATTTTTAGCGTATGAGTTTTAACGACACAATCTAGAGACTTTGTTTCCAAGGTCAAACAATTTATGCATGAGTTAAGTTGGATCGGATGTTGGGGATTCTCTGAACGCGATTCTCATGGCTCGAGGCGATTTGGAAAGCTCTGTTTCAGCATTCCCAATTGTTCAAGATATTAAGAGTCTTCTCCAATGTTTTTCTAGTCTTAATCTTTATTGGATTAATAGATTAGAAAACTCCATACCCCATAAAATAGCGAATTATGCTAAGTTCTGTAAGATGCGAGACACTCTTTGGTCATCTCCACCGGATTGGTTTTCCATCAGTTCTGGATAATTCCAGTTTAATATATCTTATCCTTTTCAGAAAAAAAAAAAAAAATAGTCAGTAATTTTGGGACAAGAGGGAGTAAGACTTAAGAAATGACGTCTAAAAGTGATCTTCAACCCAAAAAGAAAGGAAAAGGTATCTTAATTTGAAAACTACTTTTATGAAAGGATAAAAGTATAGTTTGACGAAATGATTAAAAAGAAACACCATATTATTTTCATTTACATTATATTATATTAGTTTATTCTCGTGCATTGCACGGAATGACAGATGATTCTTATTTAAATATCAAGTAATAATGTTTTGTAATTGTTAAGGACTTGTTTGGCCAACATTTTGTTTTTGTTTTTGTTTTAGTTTTGATTTGGTTTTGAGATGTGATTTAAAATGTGTTTTGAAAGAAAATTTTAAAAATTATTTGATAATATTTTAAATAAAATAATAATATTTTTAGACCACTATCGGATCACCCCCACCACTACCGGCACCGCCGGACCGTCCATCGCCGCTGCCGGCCGGCGATTGGCCAGCTTGATTTCGGCCAAATTCCGGCAACTTGGCTGGAATTTGGCCGGAATCCAGCAGACCGGTCGCCAGCTGGCGGCGGCGGTGGGAGGACGGTGGCGGCAAAGGTGGTCCGGTGGTGGTGCAAAAAAATGGTGTAAAAATAATGTTTGAAATAAATTTTAAAAAGTAAATTAAAAAGTTGTTTGGATAGTATTGGGTTTTGTGTTTGAGAGGTGTTTTAAGAGGTAAAATGAAACAAAATGACAAAATGGGACTTGGCCAAACAAGTCCTAAACTTTCAGTGTTGATACATAAAAAAATGGAATATAGTATGTGATGTTAGGGACACATCAATGAAGTAGATCAAAATCGAAGAAATTAATGAATATTTATATCATTTGGATTGTTTCTTTGTAAATAATATGTTTCGTCCGATTGCTAAATTCTTCTTCTGTGCTGTGTATAAGTACTTTAAGACCCTGTCTAGATTTCACCTTAGAAAGTGTAATTTATATTGTTTTCCATGGGCAAAGACTCGACGTGGTAAAAATAGGCCCACTTGCGAGAGTGACCATGACTGTTATTGATCATTATAGCAAAACACACAACAATAGAGAATTCTCTCATTTAGAACCTAATTGGTATTCTTACATCGGACAGTTGGATGTCCATAAATGGAATATATATATATATATATATATATATATATACATACATATTGATATTTGAACTGTATATAATAGTAGCCTGGATGACGCGGTCACCCAACTCGTTAATCTGAAGTCTGATACCGTCACACAGCTAGCCGGTCTAGATCTTGAAGAAGTCCTTGCCGCTATTTTTCATCCTTGATCAATTTGATTGAATTTTTAGAAAATTAGAATGCTTCTTATCTTATTCGAAATCCCCCCAAAAAAAAAGTAAAAAAATTTAGCACGCATACAAATTAATGAAAAAGAAAAAATTTAAAAATTTGTTGAAATTGTATTGCCCTGTAAAATAATAGCAATCAATATGTAAACATGATAATGAACATATCAGGGATAAATCAAACAACCTTTTTCATCTATTAGGAAACTTTCTATGGATATCATCCGAGTATAGCAGCTAGGGAAATTATTTCGCCAACCAAAATATTAAATTTATTTTGTCATCGTGTGTCATTGCTAATTTTTCGGGTAGGATTGGGTATATGATATAAGACATTTATTCAGATATAATCATATCAGATGATTTATTTTTATATGACATGTCAATTTTACTTATTGAATATTTTGTCCATCATGATAAGAGGCTATTAAAAGTTAATTTATTTGGACATAATATTTTAAATTTAAATTCCACAATTAAGAAGATCAAAGTAAGTAAATACAAGGGTTTCAATAAACAGATTGATTAACTGATAGAAATTGACTGTAAAAATAATACAAAATTAATATTAAGTGAGGATTTTGAACAAAACACGTAGCAAGTGTCGAAATACATAACTTTTACTCTTTTTTTTTTTTAATACAAATTACAAACTCTTATTCTGTGTTCTTATATATATACATCAACTCATATGATATAAATGAAGTGCCAATGAGTTCTTTTAATAGAGTGATTGTGACACTTTTCAAAAATTTACTTACGAAATCTAATTGTGATACATTAATCTTTTTATAAATTCACATAGTATTATATATAAAACTAAATTCATTAGAGAAAAATTAAGAAAAATCACATATAAAACAAAAGTATAGGAAAAAGTAACTATTACTAAAAAAATGTAATACTTGTAATTTTGCTTTCTCATCCATCCCTACAATTCTAAAACAAAATGAAAAAAAAAAAAAGAAAGTAGTAAAAATTCGTGATTCTAATAAATAATCCGTACAATGAAAATACCCAATAAAGAAACCTTCAACTGATTCGCAGATGGCATATTTCAATGTCGAAAATGACAAAGATGGGTTAGAAGGCAAGAGAAAGAATGAGATCTGAACAGAAATATTGAGAGAAAAGAAAAACTTTAGATTATAATAATTTATGAAATTGAGATATCATCCCATTAAATAAAAAACAAAAACCGATATATTGCACTACATATATTCACAAAGAAACTAATACATATAATCTATTCATTTTCACCTGAAATAATTTGTTTTATATATAAGTTTATTATAGTTCTCTGTATGTCACAAAATAAACAAAGTAAAGAATATTTACATATCAATATTAATCTCATAACCAAGCAGTCATAATTGATACCGAAAAAATAAAATGAAATAAAATAAAAAGATGTATTATACGTACGTAGCTTTAGGAGGTACTCTAATTTTTTTTTTCTATTCTTTTTGAAATCATGAACTTTAACATGGTTATAATTAAGTGGCCATTTTTTCCTTATCATTCATGCCATCTTGTCCAAATAAATAAATAATAATAACATAAAATCATATCATTATGAAAATTGTGAAACTTTTCAAACTGAAACGCTAAAAATTGGCCCTATAGTTCTATGTCATTCACTGATAAAAATATAAGGTATAAAGCTTTTCCAACTGCATCCAATTTATTTTTTTCTAAATTAAAGGTTTTGTGGATTATTTAACTAATAATTACGCTACTTACCACATGTATGTACATAGAAATCAAAATATTTACATTTAGGTAAAATATATATTGTTGCGAATTTAACAAAATAGAAGGTATCGTAAATGTTGGGGTTGGAGAAGTATCTACAAATTTGCAAAATATAAAATGACTGCATCAAAGTGCATCTTGAAGGATCTACATAGTTATCAAAGAAAAAAAAAATATCATAATCCAAATTTTACAAATTAGTAATATAATGGTTTAGTATTCGTAGTTCAAAATTGAAGTCAATTAGTAACGTGGACATGTTATTTATAGTTTGTTGAAGGGATATGAATTAGAGTTGCAATTGAGGGCGAAAATAGGCAAAAAATAAATATGAAATAAACCATAACTCTATTTTGATCGCTGATCTTATCTCTACATTTCTAAATATGGATAAGAAGTCAATATTTTTTTTATTTATTAACATTTATAGTATTGATATAAAATAAGTAATGAAATAAAGGAAAAATGGATGAATTAGTTCCAACCTATACTTGTTTGGTTAAAATACTTGATTTAGTCACTTTAGTTAATTTAAATGAATTTATCTATGTTTTGACTGATTTTTAACGTTTTCATTAACATTTCTTTTTTCTTTTAACCTAAAATTTCCATCTTTAATAATTAAAAAGAATTTATCATAAATACCACATTCCCCTCCACTATTTTTTCAGATGGCCGCCGTTGACCACCATCCACTAAAGCACTAATTATCATTTTTTCCCCTCTATTCTTTCTCCATGAAAAATATTATGCACGCTAAAATTACATGGGGATCTGGAGAAAGCATTCTAGCAAATGAAAACAACGCCTTGGTCCCTCAATTGGAATCCTCAGAATCGAGATCTCATGTTAAAATCTAAAATTTCTTCTTAACTAAAGATTGTTGTGACCTGGATATAAAAATCAAATTGTATTTGGAAATTCATGAATAAATCTCAATATTAACTAAAGATCAACGAATGAGATAAAAGTAATTGGCCAAATGAGATGGGGATGCGAGGAAACACATTCAAAGAACTGTGTCAATTAACTGCAAGTCTGTCAAGTCATTAAAAAGAGTAATGCGATTGGAAAGTTAGGTCATCCGTAATTTATATGAAATAATGTAGAGAGATAGTTTTTAATTTGTACAATCTCAATTTTTATTGATGGCCAGAGGACTACTAAGGTGCTAAAATTTGTTTTTTATAATATTTGGCAGTTAAACCCTCAAAGTTTCCCTTGTGGTTTACTATGGAGAATTGATTTTTAAAAAATAAATTAATAATGAAAATAATTCTAGGTTAGGACTAAATTAATAAGTTAATAAATTAATAATGAAGAATTATTGTTAAATAATTGATTAATCTCATTAAATGGATTAAACTGGCTAAATGAATTATAGGTTGTGACTAAATCGATGAAAAGGAATATGTAGGGATGATATTATAGCTGGAATGTATAGATCGGGACTAATTCAATAATTTTTTCTTAAATAAATAGAATCAAATTTGATATTTTTTATATTAAATAAATGTCCCTAATTAATGATATTAACTTTCAATTTAATTTGCTAGTTATTTTAGGAATGAATTTTAATCATTAATATGGTAACTCGTAAATAGAAATGGGTAATTAATTAGGTAATTAATCAATTTACAAAAGTATAAAGTGGGTGAAATGGATAGGTGATAAATGAGTTAAGGTAACCAATTTACCATAAAGTTTTAATGGTTTAATGAAGGAGAGTTTCTTTTATCGACTCGTGTCAGAAGAAAAACGTGAGTTTGACAAGTGACATAGAAGTCTCTGGACTATCCCATTGCGCGACACGTGTCGATTGAAAACTCTCCTATTATATATATATATATATATATATATATATATATATAAAGATTTGTATTAAAAGTGAAATATTAAATAGACAGTAATTTTGAGACACAGGGAGTAAGACTTAAGAAATGACATGTAAAAGTGATCTTCTACCCAAAAAGAAAGGAAAAGCTATCTTAATTTGAAAACTAGTAGTTTTATGGAAGGATAAAGGTATAGTTTGACGAAATGATTAAAAAGAAACACCCTATTATTTTCATTTACATTATATTATATATATGTCACGCTCTCTTATTAAATTACATCAACACGGGGACCATTTTTGTGATGACATCGGTAACAATTCAGTTGCAACGCTTCGATCAGAAGAGAAGGTCTCCGCTACGAGGTAAAAAGTAAATCAACCTTTGAATAGATCTTTTTAGCCAAAGACATTTGAAACTACCGACAAGGTTAAATTAAATGGAGTGATTCAAAAACTCGTGGTTTCAAATTGGAAAAGTTCTTGGTCTTAGTCTTACCTTGTGCCTTGCTTATGTCAGTATCTCATCAAGTTGAGACTAGTTAACTCGATTGATTTTGATTTTTTTAATTGTTGCTTAAATTTGAGTTTTTTAGTTGTAGCTTTCAAAAATTCAACTAGTGATTTTTAGAAAGCAACTGAGGATGTCAACGTCCTTGTGGAATATATTCTATCGTTTTTTTTTTAAAAAAAGAAAAAAGTCCAATGACTCCAATCTATTAAGAAAAAAATTGTATATCAAATATAATTTTTATTTTGGAACCGAAGAGTACTTTTGTTTTTTGAAGAATTTTTAACTTACCATTGTTTTCTCAAAAATTAAAATAACAAAGATTTTTATATATATGGGGGAAAGCTTTACGCTTAGTTTACAAACCAATTCTACATGGGGGTAAAAATTTACATAGATGAGTTTTCATCCACGAGTAACAACAATACATGGGCAATGTATCCTGATTTTTTTTTTCTCGAAGCCCAATTAAATTTGTAAACAAACATGATTTGAGTTGTCTAAGTTGCTCTCCATTAAGTTCAGCTTTGGTTTATTGAAACCACTGCCGTGGATCAATATGATATATAAAAATTGTTGGATTTGGAGCCCGACAGTTTGGATTTAGAGCCCAGCAGAATCACTGGATTTCATTGTATTGGGCAAGATTTAACTCTTTTAGTACTGTCACCAATATTTACAAAGATTCCAGCTCATTTTTTCTCACGTTGCAAATGCATAAAAACTACTAAACTAATACTATTTCTGTTCCAAATTGTGGTAGTTTAGATTTTCAGTTTTAAAAATAAAATCTCAAATTGTAGAATAATTTCAGGACGGAATAAATATATGAATTTGCGACTTATAGAAATGAGAAATGGTTATTGAACAAACTCATTTACGGAGTGATTCATGGGTCTTAACGATGAATATTGTTGTGAACCAAAAAGTTAGAATGATTTAATTATCACAAACTTATTTATGGAGTGCCTCTATGTAAAAAGGGTGGGATCAAATGATGGAAATTGGAATGATAACCATGAAACTAGGTGTTTGAAGTAGGGAAATTTAGTAATTGTTTAGAATTTAACAATAGTAGTAACAATTAATCATAATCCCTCTGTCCCAAAATTATTGTCCAGTTCGAGATTTTATTTTTAGTACAATTTGAATTAAAAATAAAAGCTCAAAATGTACAATAATTATGGGATGGAGGGAGTATAACTTTAGTGGTTAAAAATTTTAATTGAAAAGGTCAATGAAAATATCAGCGAAACTCGTTAGTTTTAGCCATAAATCCCGCCCCCATCAATTTGTTTGTCGTCATAAGCCCATACAAAGCTTGGAGTAGGTGTATCTAATCCAAACGAAAGAAAATGATTCATCCTCTTGTTTTTAGGTCGGCCGCTTTAGCTTAGCGTTAACCTCAATGCCGGGTGGCCGGTTAATCGCCTTGAAAGACTTCCTAATACCAAGAGCCAAAAGGTTGAGATAACTGTTTTATTGTTGTTGGCTACCACTTGTTCGAAACTCTGTAGTTGCTTGATATGTCGATCAGTGGATGTGTTTAGAGTTTTCCACATTCGATTCAATTTGTGTGTTTCTTATTTTATGGGTCTCAAAATAATTCTTAATTTTAATTTAAATTAATACAAAAATTCGACGATCAATTCAGGTCAATTTTTTTTTTTTTACTTGGTGTCCAAAACAACGATCCAGATTATTCAAGCTGATGATGATTCCTTTTCAAACCCTCGTCAAGTCGTCATATAATTAAGCCACCAATGTATTGTGTTTTTCTGAACTCAATGGCTAAGCAATCAAGTTTTGTGATAAATTATTAATGTTATTCTTAATAAAATATATAAAAATAAGCTCGTATTGAAGAAAAATATTCATTTCATCTAGCCCATTTATTACATTTCTCACAAGAATAATTTACTTCCAGTAAAAAAAAAATGTTAATGATCATGTTCACTGTCTTAGCATTTTAACACAAAACATACACGACTATCGTTTCATCAGTATATCATAACGTAATTTTCAGGAAATGTAAACCATTAAACCCGTGGTCAGAACACCCTTTATAGTCCCATGCATGAATCTAATCCACATTGTTCAAGAGACTAGCATGTCCCCTTCTCACTTTTGTTATGTATACAGTACTAATACCACCTTTGTTCAGTGAATCTAGTAGGCTCTATACTCGTTTTTACCACGGTAAAAAGTTAAAAGGAAAGATATACTCCTACCCAATAGGGGGGTAATAGACCCACTGCAGCAGTAGTACCACCCTCAATTAAAAATAATAAAACGAATCCCTGCAACCATTCATCATAACATTTCCCCTGTACAATTGCAGACTTCCTGGGTTGCGTGCTATACCGGGTACGTTAACAAACCACTTCTAAAGGTCTACTACTATTATTACCACTCACCATCATTAATGTACCGTAGAATTTGGTAAGCATCCCCTTTTCTTTTTTCCTACTTCCATGTTTCAATATTTTTTTTTCCGGGTCAGTCAAATTTCACAGGCTCAATCAAAGACCAAATCAAACATGTTGGTTCAAATTCAAAAAGATTGCAGAGATTGCTCTTCTTTTCATATTTTGGTGTTTTGTATTTTCCTTCAACTGTAATCAAAATCTGGCTTTAAAACTGAACGGATGAGGATTGAGGAGGGACCAGAATTCGCTCCAGAATTCCTGGCCCCCCCGCCCCATGTCAAAACAAAATCTGTCCCCCCTTCCCCCTTCTCCCCTTTCTTTAAAGAGAGATAAATCTCAACTGTCCCCTTTACCTTTCACCTTTTCCCCCTTATGCAAAGTTACAAACCTGCCCCCTCCGTTACTGTCTCTTTTATACAGACATCAACCTTTTCTCAAGTTTTAAGTTTTAACTTTTAACCCCACCTGAGTTTAACTTTGTTTCCATTCCATCCCCTTTGCCACAACATCTCTTCCGTTCTTCTCACCAAAACACAAAATCTACATTGCCTCAACCAAAATGGCAAGTAAAACAAGCCATCGTTTTTGGTCAAAATGTTTCTCTACTTGAGTATCCCTATACACACGCACACACATACCAAAAATTGTGCAATCCTAAAACAAAATAGAATACGGCCAACATTCATCATCTTATCCTCCAGATCTCCCGAGCCAACATAATTTAAGGAATTTATTATTGACAATATTCACAAGTGCCAACAACATTCAGTTGATGAAATAGAACAAAAGACTGAGAAACGTAGCGCCGGAGATTGAAGACAATCCCGGCTAATATTTAATTAACAACAAAATAACAAAAGGGAAATTAATTTACATTAATAATTTCGCTGCTATTGTCGCCAATTCCTTCAGCAGCACAAAACACGAATCTCCTTAATGCCTGAGAACCTTCTCGTTCGTTCTTCCCCAAAACAAGAGATTCCCACTCTTCTTTCCCAAAATATCCTTCCCATGCAAAAGGCACCATTTTTAGGAGCTTCTAAATTTCATACTACTAACAAGTAATCTACTAATAACTTCTTTTTCTTCCTATGTACAAAAACTTGTGAATCTTCAGATAAAGAGCAAATTACCAAAACACCTCAGATCTTTCTCTCATCTCCCTTTTTTTTTTTTTTTCCAATAATGATTAGTACTAATTACATGCCAGAAGAGATGGAGAGAAAGGCAGGCGCAATACTTAAGCAGTCCCCAAAAAAACAATTAATCTCCATAATTAAGAATATGATTAATAATGATTACCAAGAGCACTACTTTCAGGCTTCCATCATTTCCAATCTTTCACTTTATCAGCTCCGTGACCCACCCAACATCTGGATTTGGTGCATCATAAGAGTTCGGGTCGGCCCGATCCAGAGGGTTCTCCTTGCTAAGTTTCTGGAAGATCTTCGCCCTCAAATCCCTTCCCGACTCCACCCTCTCCATCTGCGGCTCCTCCTCACACCCGCCGTTATCCCAGTTGTCAAAGTACCCGATCCCGTTCCGGTTTGCCATACGGGTCGGGGTGGAAGGCAAACTGCAGTACCCGGCCCGGGACATAACCATCCTGGGGGACCCGAGTGCAGAACCACCAGATGCCTGCAGGCCCCAACTGGAATTAGCAGACTGGACTTTGTTCAGCTGTAACTGGCGCATGGATGCCATCATCTCGTTGATGGAGTTCGACCCGAGAGAACGGCTCAACGGGTTCATCGACGATGCGGTGGTCAGGGGAGACATCGGCGGCGACTCAGACGGCGGGGAGCCGGATTCCGGCGATGACATGAACTGCAGAGCCTTGCTGAAAGAGCCATCAAAAGCCAAGCGATGAGGAGACCCATCATAGGATTCGGCACGGGGGCTGAGAACCCGCAGTTGGTCCGGCGAGTGAGCAAAGAAACAGACCCTCCGCTTGCAATTCATCCCATCTTTGCATGGTTGGGTACGGTAACGAGCCGGGTGGAGCCAACACTCGAACACGCCATGGGCGAACTCACAAGCATCGCCTTTCCGGCAACTGCCCTTCCGGAAATCCGGACAAGCAGTGCCTGAATAGTGATACTTCCGGGGGTCCCGCCGGCGAGCCTTCTCGCCGGGATGGGCATACGGACACTCGGTCCAGTCATGAGACCTGCCACGCATGCATTTCCTCACCTTGAACTCAAACATGCGGAACTGATCGCATGAATAGGCGTCCACGGGAAGATCCAAGTCCTTGGCAAAAGCGTCTTCGTTTTCCGGGTCAAAGTCCTCCAATAGCAAGTCGGTCAGGTTTGTCTTGACGTTGGACGGCAGATAACGCTGCAGGGCAGTTAGAGCGTATGAATAGTCATCGAAGTTTGGGCTACAGTTAGCATTCCCGCCGCCGGGGCTCAAGCAGGAGAAATCGGCCGCCGGACTATCTGGAAACGATGACGGCCACGGCGGAACATGGATGGTGTGATTGGCGTGGTTTCGCTCTCCGATCATCATTTCTGGGTTTGGGTGATTTTTTCTGGGTTGGTTTTTTTTTCCTTCTGGGAGTGATGGGCAGAAGAGGTTGCCAGTCCGTATATAAAGTACCAATGTAGTGGGGGTTGAACCAGGGTTACGTCTCAATTAACCGTGGTTAGGTTGAAAATACTGTGAGCAGCCGGGGGTTAATACCGCGGTTAAAATACTGGGCATTTTTAAAGTTACATGAACTGAGATTTTGGAAAGCTGAAAGGCTCGCTGTGATTTTGACGCGTGTACGCTGTGATTCAGTTTGCGGGTTGTAATTGGACTGTGACTGAAGGTGTGAGTGACATGTGTGGTAATTGGTAAAAGATCGGGGTGATTGTTTTTTTTTTTTTTAAGTAACTTTTTTAAACGGACAGCCCATGGAGTTCCAAAGGCGGTGGAGCGTCATATACGCTAGATTTTTAATCCCGTAATGTTTAAAGGGGATAGTGGTTCATTTAACTTTAAAGCCATGCAGGAAACTAATTATTAAAGTGAATTAAATGGAACAATTTAATGATAATTACGCTTCTGATTTGTTCTTCTTCTTTGTGGACCAAGATAATTACTGTCTCGCGGATAGAGATATGGATAATGGACTCAAAATTTGGGGGATTGAATCTATTTTGTTGTGTTACACCTCTTGAAAACACGACATGTGTTCTTTACAGATAATTACACAACTTAACGAATAGCTCAACGACAAATGGATGAATGGTACGAATAAAGAGAGGCGTGTGTCAGAATCTTATAGTGTTATATATCTGTAACATACAAGTGTAATAAACTCTTACAAAAAAAATTTATGGTTACATGAATAATTGTGACAAACGATAATGTGTTTAATTTTCTGGATTCTTGCTTAGGAAGTCGTTGATGATAATTTGATTCAATATCAGGATATTTATCTTGTTTCCCCACGTAAGGTGTGTTTTTATACTGCCGAAGATTGATTGGATAACTCTCGTTTTTTTTTTTGGGGAGGGGGGGTAATTCATAAGGGATAATCATAATTTTGTGATAATTAAGAGATTGAAAATGCTGATTTGTAGGGATAAAAGGATGGTAATTTGGCTCCTTTCGTACGTACCGTACGACACACGTATGTACGTTAAATTACCCGCCTTTAGATCCGGTGTAAGCTAAATTTGTGAGGTTAGTTGCATGAAATTTTAAGGGGAGATTAATCTCAGATTTTGTTACACAAGATTATTCCCTTGTTTGAGGAAACTTATTAAAAGAAAGGAAAGGAAAAGGAAAAAAAAAAAAAAGGACACCTCAGCGAATCATTTTAAAAGAAAATTTCAATCATTCTGTAAGTGAGTGAATATTTGAGGAAATACGAGATAAATGTCGATTCATCTAACTCCATCATTTGATACACTCTAAGCCCGATGGTTATATCAATGCCGTCTTTTTCATCTTTTTTGTTATGCTCATCTTAGCTCACTTTAATCTAAAGAATATCTCATGTTTTCGAATATAAAATATTAATAGGATAATGGTTTTTGGGTACACAATAATGTATCAAAATATGGTAATAATTCAAAGCTCCACCAAGAAAGGAAAACAAAAACAAAAAAAAAACACCTAGATTAATATCAGAGAGGCATTGAAGGCACGTTGCAGGAAATATGAAGAGTTACGATTTTTCTAGTTTTAAGTTTAGAAGATACAGAGTACGAGTGTTGGTCCCAAAATGTTCTGTTTTTGTGATTGAATATATCGTTCTTTCATACGGTACCAAGTTTGTCCATGAAAAACCATGTCCAGCCCCTGCTTTTCTTTTCTTCTTTTTTCTTCGTTATTTGGGTTAGTTTTTTCTTCTTTAAATTTTGAATTTTTTGTTTTTTTTTTTGGTTCTATGGGTTGGTCCTTTCTTTTAAACTACAGGTAAGATACTCAATCATGGAAGTCGACTTCTGGCCGGTGCAAATGTTGAGTAGGTTTTCTTTTTTATCGTTTATTAATGAGATTAGGTGTTATCCAAGTTAATGCTATTCATTTTTGTATTTCGCTTCTCCATCGACTACTTATATATATTTTTTTATTTCAAAATAATTCTCCAGTTAAAAATTTCACTTTTATTAATGGAAATAAATTCAAACAAAATTATGATTTTGAGACGGTCAATTTATGTTGGATTAATTTTACATATTTTAAGGTAACTGTTCTTTGCTTCATAATTAATTTATTGTTTCAATTGTCCAATCTCCTTCTCTTTTGGCACTATGTACAACGCATAGTTTGCATTCATTAACAAAATTATCATGACATAAATCTAAATATGAATCCACGACATATGTGAGCTTAATAGCATTGTATTACGCATTCCGTGACACTAATCTACTTTAACACGAGTTTTAAAGTTATAACCAAAACTAACACCAAAAAAGAAAAAAAAAAAAAAAAAAAACCAAAAACACCAACAAATTGGTCAGTGAATCCTCGTGAATTACTTATATGGCACGTATAATTAGCTATTTAACCAATGTCACATGTGACAGATAAGTGGCAAAATAATAAATTATACTCCCTCCATCCCACAAAAATAGTCCGCTCAATGTGGATTATGTTTTTTATGGCGGATGTAGTATATTTTTTAAAAAATAGTCAACGTAATATTTTGTAAATTGAATTAGATACAATTTATTATGTGGACTTTTTTTATATAGTTTTTGAGAGGGACGAAGTATTATTCGTCTAGGACCCTTTTTGCCAAAGAGGGTTAGTACGTGCGTGACGCGTCTTGGAAAACTTTGATCCTTTATGTCCCAACAATTTGGAGAGAATCGGGGGAATGGAAAATGAACGAAGAGAGACTTAGATAATGTATTATTGTGTTGGTGAGTGTCACAAATTGAGAAACTCTACACGTTCGGATACAGGGCGACGTGACAACGATAATTCATTTGTTGAATTTCACATTCATGATTGCAACATCAACGATTACAAATTACGATATTTAATATATTCTTTTCCGTTCTAATTATTCTCTCCGGTCCTTATTATAAGACATTTTGATTTCGTTATAGGTTTCAGCTAGGATGTCTTTTTAATTGAAATAAAAATCTTAAAAACATTTCATAATAATAAGGAGAACACAACGAATATGAAAATATATTTTTTAGGTTTTCTTTTTCAATTAAAAAGATATC
This sequence comes from Oldenlandia corymbosa var. corymbosa, assembly GCA_949775105.1. NCBI lineage: Eukaryota > Viridiplantae > Streptophyta > Magnoliopsida > Gentianales > Rubiaceae > Oldenlandia > Oldenlandia corymbosa. The sequence continues at coordinate 30,816,425 of OX459120.1, read as the reverse complement.
TTAAGTTAAACCTATGATGAAAACAAAATGCCTTATAATAAAAACCGGAGGGAGTATAAGATAGACTATCTCTATTCTGGGGAGAAAAGATTTTAAGATTGAAAGTAAGTTAATTTGAAGGACCGGAGGAATATTGATTTATTTTCCGAAGAAAGTAAGTGTGGTCAACAACATTTGCAGTATAGGACTGCCATGAAAATGCAATCGGCCGGGTCACAGCAGGATCAAAAGTTTCCATTAATCTTTGAACTTAATCCACAATGCCTTATTTTATGAATTAATCATTTGTTAATCCTTGATTGATTTAACCAAACTAATACAATAATTGCATCAAATTAATATTGTATGTTACATGTCAAGATTGCCACCACTAGAATCTAGCTAGAAACCCCAAAATGCAGGAAGTTTGTGGGACTATTAATTTTTATCTGAGTTTGAATGAATTAATAATTAAGATGGACCTAGAGAGAAAAATAATTAAGATGGACCTGCCGTGATGATAGCCTGATTTCATGAACTGAACAATTACAGAAAACTTATATAAAGTTTGACTTCTTTGTTAACTTCGTTCAGTCATTATATATAGGTAAACAAAATTTAAGCTGTCCTAATCATGTTGCGTAACACTAATTCTGTCGACATCAATCACTATATCTATATGTGTTGCGTTAAAAAATGCAATATAAAAATAATTCAGCCACAAATAAGGTAAAATAGTCAATGTATTTATATATTTAAACATTATCCACTTCAACTATGTTTCTTTTTTGGCTCGTAACATATATATTTTCGTAGCCATGCGTATCATCGCTCTCTTTGTAGAACTAAACACAGATATAATGATAAAATTAAATTAAATTTTTAATTAATTGATATTGAACCTGTAGTTATACGTAATAAGAAACAAATTACTCCTCCAAAATTATTCGTACTAATAAATTACTGCGTATTTCCATGTTTTTGTGAGTCTAAATTGTGTTTTTTTCATTTCAGTATTACTTTTGTTATGCATAAATTTACTTTTCACACACACACGAATTCACTAATACAAAAACCAACGTGTATATGTCACCGATTGAATATTAATGATATACGCGTTTGTTTGTGAGAAAAGAAAAGAGGAGGGGGGTGGGGAGGCATTACTCACCCACGATAAACTTGAGAGATTTTGTTGTACCAAATCATTCATGATTCAACAAGTGCATTGTTACTTTTTCTTCTTTCCTTTTAACGTTATATCCTGCTGTGCAATATCTGTTCATTCTATTGTTGAAAACAAATAAACTTGCGTTTAACTCAGCAAGACAGCAGTGCGGGAAAGAGAATCGCTGCAGGAAAAGATCGCAAAAGGGAAAAAGATGGTAATTAGCTTCTAAGTTTTGGGCTTAAAGTTAAGCATGCAAAAAAAAAAAAAAAAAAAACTAAAAATGAAAGAAATGACAAACGATTTGAAATCCCTCCATTACTTCATTTTTGTTGAATTTACGCTAACTTTATTATAATCATCAAATCAAATATAATATATATATATATATATATCTGTTCGTACTTCGTAGTGATCAATTATTGAGCCCTATGATAAGAAAGAATTTGGGGCTTTTTGGGGGATGTTTCAAACAAGATAAACAAGAATAGGGGACACGTAATGGAGTTATGTGTTTTGTTGGCATCAACGAAGCATGTGCTCGAAATCTTACAAGAACAGAGTGGTATCTCTTCTTCTTCTTTTTTTTTTTTTTTCCGTAATTAGACTACTTTATCAAAATAACTACTTTAATTAGTAGTATTCATTCCACAAAAGAAAAGCCTGCAAAAGTTTATTTTATCTGTTAGCCATTTTAGTTAAGCGTACACAGTATAGATTATATAATGTCTGCATGCATACTTGGCGCTGCTTCGTTCTTTTAGCCATTAGTTTTCAGAACAGTTATCCATTTGCACATGACAATAATTGCTTGAAACTTGAGTTGCCACCTCAGGAATTCAAGTCCGTATTGGAACTCTTCCCTCGTAATTCATTTCATTTTACTTTATTAATCTAAATACTGTTTATAATGTTAAAATCAAACTAAAAGAATACATATATATTACTTCTTAGATTTTTTTTCTTTTTCTTTTTTTTTTTTAAAAAGATATTCATGTAGATTGAGCACTAACAAACAGGAACGTCAACACAATGAAGAGTCGGTCAATTGGCTTCCATAACTCCAATAACCGTGGGCACTGCTTGTGTAAAGTAAAAATGGGAATTTTAGTTGTTGCTGTACATTACACGATCTTCAGGCAAAAATTCCTCTTTCGATTGTTATTTTTGTTCTCGGAGCATTTTACCGCTCGTCCCTACAACCTTCTACTAGAACCTGGTGTACATTTGTTATTTTGTGAGGAAACGCGCGAAAAATGTCACATCCATCATATTGTCACCCGAAAAATAAGCTAATCTCAGAATGTGAATGATACAAATACCTAAAAATACTAGCAATTTTTAAATTATGTATATATATATATATATATATTTTCTCATAAAAAATTTTTACTACATACCCTACACCAAAGTTTCTCCTTTGCTAAATGCAAAATTTGATAATTCTTAATTAGCATATGATCTTTACATATAGTTTACTACTCAGAGAACTACTAGATTAGTCATTTAACCAGAACTATCGAGATATTTATTTTTAAATGGACAAAATAATAATTTACAAATGGGTTGTATTCATATTAATGTCTATTTATATTTATTAATTAGAAAAATTCTTAGTTAAATTAAAAAAAAACACTTCTTAGTTTATGTTATGAAGAAAAAGCTTACAAATTGGAAATAGAGCGTCCAACAGTTTCAGCTATTTCATCAAATTGCGGACCAGTAGATAGTCAAAACTCAAAACTTGTGGATGTATGAGCAAATTAATTTGTGGGCACATTTTTATAGTTTCCCCGCACTTCACGGAGAGGTCTCCAACTTTCCCTCTACTGGATTCCGACCAAATTAACTTCGCAATTCACACAAGCTATTCTAAAATCGCCATCAAAATCGAACGGTGATTAGAACATGATGTATTAAAAATATTGTATTTCATTAATTTAAGCATATACTTTTTTCATTGTAAAAAAAATACTAATATTTACTCCTTCCACTACTATGTTAAAACGCTCTAACACCTCTACATTCAATGTATGGTCTGCAGTCGTCACTCTCCTAAGATTTTTGTATTCGGGGGCTCTCTAAAATTTACGGAAAATAATGGCTTAGAAAAGAAACACTATAAATGTATAACATCAAAGGGTGGGCGTTTTGTGACATTGCACTAGCAGCTAAACATTTCACTATTCAGGATTATCTATATAATCCACTTCAACCCCGGTTGTATATATATAATCAGGGCGCTATATTGTCGTGCCTTTTATATTTATCCACAAAATTTTTTGATATTTTAGGTGAAGGTCTGAAACCATAATTGCAAGGTTCACCTTGTAATACTGATCAATACTTCCTTCTTTTTTTTTTCTTTTGCTTCAGGGGTAACGCTTCTCTCTACATCGGCTTCTTTTGTACCACATCATAAAACACGGTACTAACGACAATCCCTTTTTATTTTGCCTCGTATGTAATATTCTAACCCGTTTAATTTGACGTTATTTTTATTAATCGAGTACGATAATAATATACGATTTATAATCGATCTTTCATTTTGGAAAAGAAAAAACATGTAATAATTGGGGAAAGAAAGAAAGAAAAAGGATTAGTGCGTATCTTCTTGCTTACCTTCAAGAATTAGAAACCCATGTGTTTTTAGAAGACTTTCTACAAGTAGTTAGGGTTAGGGAGCTAGTTAGTAGCTAAAAGTGGGTGGGCAATCTTCCCTAAAAATGCCTAAAAACGCAGAAAGAAGGGAATTAAAGAAGGATGAAGAGATGGGTTTGGTACTATAAATAAATAATGGAGGACTGAGCACTGAGGAGACTGTGGGTAGGACCACGTGAGGGAAGATAACACGAGGAATGTTTAAAACGACGCCACCACATTTGAAACGACACATGTCCCTTCTCCTAGGCGTCCATCGCTAGCCGACAAAGAAACAAAATCTGAGCTCGCCGTACGAGGTGGGGTTCCCCACCGTATCTGTATCCAATCCACCCATCCATCTGTCCCTTCCTCGCACGTGACTCGTTGTTTTCCTTTTCGCACGTGTCCCTCCCCATTTTATCCTCTTCTTCCCTCTCTCTTTTATTGTGTGTATTGTGTGTGTGTGACTGGTGACCGCTGACCGGTGACACGACGCAGCATCCACCGGGCTTCCGGTGGCCCACCAAATGTAAATGGGCCATTTCTTTTATCTTTTCTTTTGTACATTGTAAGGTGTCCACTGTCGTTAACAGTAACTAATTCGCCTCACTCATAATTGGCACATTGATAAGTAAGAGAATTAGCCAAAAGATTTAAAGTTGTTCCACACCCATAATCTTTTCTTTGTTTTCTCATAATCATAATTTTCATGCAGATTTCAGAATTAAATGCACTACTTATTCTAAAAAATAGTTCACATTAAGTTTTGAATACAGAGAAAGTAATTAAGAGACACTCTCCATCTGTAGACGTTAAAACTCACGTTCACTGTAATAACTTGTAAATCATATTAAAAGGCGAATCATCTAAAATAAGGTTTAAGTTACACATTCTAGTACGGAATTGAAAATCCAATATAAATAGAAGTTTGCTATAACAAGTTCTTCAAAAGAATTCATGAGAAGATTATTGTGGAGAATTAAATTCAACATTCTCTTAAAATAGAAAGTAATTTTTACCACTGAATTAACATTTTATTCGTGTGTGGATTATTTTAACAAGTGACCTTTTTTTGATTTTATAATTTATATTATTTTTGTAAAAGAATACTAATTATATCAGGCTTTGATATTTGTACTATAGGACGTTTGTGTATTTGCTTCGTCCTCTTCCGTTTTCTCTCTTTTTGGTTTATGCAGTTTTTGCTTGCTCTCAAGATCTGCGTGAACTTCACCAGCTGCATTTAATGCTATGGGTAAAATTTTCAATTTGACCAAGTAAATTTGAAAATATTACATTCGGGCCTAAAATCCATTAATCAACATGTATTATAATTGGGAAATATGATTTTGGATTTGGTAGTCTTTCCTCTTGTATCTTTTTTATTTTCAAATTTCATGTATCAACTTTGCTTGTCATTATTTTTGTGGGAGATTTAATTTAGCGTTTAGTGGAAAATAAAATGCGGATAAGAAAATGAAAAGATGTACTGATTATGATTGTTTATTACTTATTATTATTGCTAGAATTTGATAGGTGATAGAAACGGCTGTAACAAGTTTATTTTACATTTTATAATTCTTTACATGTATCATTTTGTAAACTTTCCACATTGATCTTCTTCCCATTAATTTATTTTTTACAATCACCATTAATATGCGATTTGATAGGTCAAAAAACAATTTTGATGGTTCTAATGTATAATATTAAATGATGTATGAGTCTGTTTATAGCTTCCTCTCTCTCTTTTTCTCTTTGTTCTTTGCTTTTTTATGTTTTGTAACGTCTTCATTATAATTCTTTTGAAGATAATCATCTTTCATCGTTCATATTCATTTTTTTCCAAGAAATCTTTTATCTTTGATTTGTTTTTTCATTTTAAAGTTGTTTTTTTTTTTTTGATGATGCATAAAAACTTGATTGTGTCTTATTACTTTGTATGTCTTTTTTTTTTCCTAATCACATTTGTAATATTATGTGTAAATTTTGTTGAAATAAAAAATGTCACATTTTAATAATACGATTCTGTAAAATATGTAAAATATATAACATTGTCGTGGGTCAAAATTTTTTACTATTAACAAATTATTTTTTATTTTATACAATTTGTATTCTTTTATTAAATATAGTGTACGCGTGAAGCGCATATAATCCATCTAGTATGTATATATATATATATATATATATTATATATTATATATAAAGTATGAAAGTGGGTACCCTTCGTTCGTCGTCGCCGTCGTCTACTTAAGTCTTTTTTTCTTTTTTTTTTTTCCTTTTCCTTTTTCAAAACAAGAAGTATGCTTTTTGAACCAGCTCAAGGAAGCTTGGTTTGGGCTTTCTCTTTTTCTTCTTGGGTCTAGGGTTATTTTGCTGAGTGCCAATTTCCAACCAGTATGCTAAAATGTGGGAATAATAAATATTAAAAGAAAAATATAGCCACTATTGTAAGAAAAATATAGTCAATTTCAGGAAATGGATTAAAAAAAATTGCATGTGTCTTCATTCATACCACAATTTTTCACAACTTTGCAATTTGCACATAAATAGTTAACTAAACCATAAAATCTTTCAAAAAAAAAAAAACACTAAACCATAAAAAGATACAAATATCCTCAATGAATAATTCCACATGAATAATATTATAAATATTACGCAAAAGATATCCTTTTACCTCATAGTTTTTGTAATATTTTCCTTATTTTAAAGTTTTTTTAACGTCTTTTAATTTACTCCAAAGTGGACAATAATTTAAGGCCAGATGGAATATATAATAATTATAAAGATGTTTAATTTTGAATTTAAAACTTAAAGAAAAAATAAAATAAAATTCTCCCCTGTAAAATAAAAATTTGTCATTTCACCCATATAGACTATAGATGTGTAGGCAGATTTTACTACTACTACTACAACGATTTCATCCGTGTTTTGTATTTTCTTTTTTTAAAAAAATTCACTCCAATAAACTTCACTTAAATATGAATAAATCCGCCTACAAACTCTGGTGGGAATCGAACCTTGATCTATTACATCTCTGTTTCGTATTAGTAGTCTCACTCTATTGGCTACAAGGATCTCAATTCTCATGACAAGTTTACATACGTTTTAATTGCTCTCACTAATCTACACCCTTTGACTCCTTTAGTCACAAAATGAAAAAAAAAAAACGCAAAACTTAATCATCCATAGATAAAATGGGATTTTATTAGATAACAAATTTACATATTATATTATAGTGAATTTATTTACTCAAATATGTTATGTAAAGTAAAGCTACAAAATACAAAAATAATCAGAAATTTAAGCAGGCAGATGTCAATCATACTTTATATTAATTATTCATAATAAACAAAATCTCAAATGTAAATCAAGACTTTTTCTCAGTATTTTTTGTTCGTTTCCAGTATTTTTTAAGTATCAAAAACAAGTTTAGGGATTGAACCAAAAGAAGTAAAAAAAAAAAAAAAAGCGTAACTAATACAGCAGATTAAAAAGTGCATCCTTTTCTGGTTGATGACCAAAATTTCGATCAGACGTAATGTATTATGTACCAGATTAATTAGGGGTTTATTCTTGAGTTAAATATGACTATTCACATATTTGTAGCTGATCCTAATTACTTATTAAATGATTAACGACAAAATGAACTCTCTTCATCATGGATGTCCTGAAAATTGAAATGGGGAGAATATTTCTAGGGCTGCTAATTCAGTCGTTTGGCCGTTAATCGGTTTGCATTAATCGATATTTTTCATTTCCTAAATCCGACCGAAATCGAACCGAAGTTTATTATTCTCCAAACCGAACTGAGCCGAATAAGCAATCGGTTTTTCAGTTCGGGGATCGGTTAACCCGAAATAGGCCAAATAGGCCATATTTTTTAATTTTTCACAGTCACACAGAGACACAAAACAGAATGCAAATCAATATCACAAAACAGACCAATTGACCAAAATGCCAATGGTCATCTCATTTCAAAGTTCATTTTGATATTTCGACTCAAAGTTTCAATGCCACAGCAATAACAGCAATACAGCAGGACAGAAGCAATACAGTACAACACAAGTCTACTGTCTACAACTACAACCAAGTCTAAATTCTTAAGGGCTAGCTAGACCACAACTTCTCAGCGTTTCACAAATACGAGCCCTGAGAACACAGACTACATAAAGTCAAAATCTAGAAACCACAAACCAGAATTACAGAAATGATCTCCCACACTGAGTTACTGAGCCATTAACTAGTTACAGAAAAAGAATTGTTTCAACTTTCACAGCAGAAAAAGCTAAAGTTCAGAATAGAACAACAGTTCAACTTCATTGTTCAGCTTTCAGCGTTTCAACGCTTCATTTGGCAGCATTGCAGGCATTAGACAATCAACATTCAACAATCTGGAATTTTAGTTCAAGTCAACAAATTCAGAAATAAAGAAACTCATGCAACAGACAACAACCATCTAAATTTTACCTATCATTGAAGCGTCCAAACAGTTTGATCACGACAAATCTACAGTTTCTGATTCACCAACTTTCATTTCCTTCTCAGCAGCTGAAAAGAGGAAACAAACATAAACAGTCAATATTCAATCAAATGAAAACAAATAATTAAAAAATAAAATGAAAACACAAACTGTAATAGTGTAACCTTCTTCAATTGTAGGAGTTTTTCCAAGCTTTCTTCGACACCTTCTTCTTCAACTTCTCCCCGAAGCCAATCTTGAGTGCAAATTAAGCACTGAACAGCCTTTGAAGTCAAAGAACTCCGGAATGGATCCAATACCATCCCACTCGTACTAAAGCAAGATTCGGAAGCCAAAGTTGAGACAGGAATGGCAAAAATATCCCGAACCATAAGTGGAAGAATGGGAAACCTAGGGCTGTTAACACACCATCATTTTAGCAGATAGAAAGTTGGACCACATGGTTCATCATCCTCCCTGAAATACTTGTCCAATTCTAATCTTTTATCAGACTGAGTTTCGTCACCAGTTTCTTCATTTTTCTGCTGCGCCAACACCCTAAATATATCTCTAAGCATTTTCGAAGGCTGGATATCAACATGGGAAGGCCTTTTTGAGGATGAACTGACTAAAGTACTAGAATTGGATTTGGTGCGAGATACCTTTAAGGTTACCTCGTAAAAATGATGAAGAATCCCAGCTACCTTCTTACCTTCTAGCCAATCCACTGCAGTAGCCAGTCCAGGACCCGAATTTGGTACATTAGGATCATATTTTAAAGCATCTTTATAGTGCTGATTACCAGTTTCGAATCTCCTAAAGGCTCGTTCATAATGTTGAGCAATTTCCAACATTATATATGTGGAATTTCATCTAGTACAAACATCTAATACTAGATTCTTAAAACTACCACACTTCTCAATTTCATCACATTTTTTAAAACTTACTATTCTTTTAGGAGACTGCCGAATATACTTAACTACAGCCCTAATCCTTTCAATAGACTTATCTATATATGCCAAACCATCCTTAAGAACTAGATAATCACATGAGCCACACAACGATTATGCAACCATTTTGCACCCAACACACAGTTTTCTCGGACAGCAAACTGTTCTTTCAGATACTCCGAAGCAGTATCATTAGAACTAGCATTATCAATAGTTATAGAAAAGATATTTCCATTTTCAATCCCCTACTCCATCAAATATTTTTCAATTTCAGTCCCGATATCAATCTCCCTATGAATTGTAATGGGACAAAAATTTATTAAAAAAATTCAAAACCCATTTATTATCCACATAATGTCAAGTCAGACACATATAATTAATCTGCTGCACAGAAGTTCAAGTATCAGTCCTCAAGCAGATTCTACTAACCAGACCCTTAAGCTCAAGTTTCAATTTTATTTTTTTCAGATAAATACAGCTTATAGCAGTCATTAGCTACAGTTTTTCTACCCTTAGGAGTAAACACTGGCTGCAACTTCCAAACAAAATACCTAAACCTAGGTTTATCAACAAACCTAAAAGGCAATTCATTAACTATTATCACACTAATCATTTCTATAATGATTTTTACTTCATCATACTTCCAAGTACCTATATTCCCCTGTTTTTCCTCCCCAAGCTCAACAACTAGCTTAGACTAACAAGTAGTCAAATGGCTATAAAGACTACTTGTACCATGTTTCTTAAGATCAACCATATAAGTATTCTTACAATAACTACAAGTAGCCCATATTTCACTATTAGGCAGTGTAGATCTAGACAAATGAGACCATACCACAGACCTATTACGAGTTACCTTGCGCCGCGTCGGAGATTTTGGGTTTTTGGCTCGACGGCCTTGACCTTCAGGCATTTCGTTTTGATCCTTCGTCTCAATCTCTACATCTACCATCAATGAATCGTCAGTAGGCAAATCCAGCATAAGAGGCAGTGAACTCTCCTCCTCTTCAATCTCCTCAAGCTCATCTTCATCATAATCAGACATCTAAACAAAAAATAAAATATTTTAGTTACAGTTACAGCAGCAACAAGCAACAAATTTATATAGTCAAAAACTAAAGCTAAAATCAGTTAATCACAGTTGAGTCGTTGACAGAAAACAATGAAACGTATTACAAGATAAAAACAACTCTCATAAGCTGTAAATTATGTAACTAGTACAGTTCAAGCAGCCTAGTTACAGTTTAGTGGTTCACATATTAATATCACAGCTACAACTACAAGAGACCACATCTTTCCTAACCTAAGTACCTAACTGATCACTTCATTCCAAATCTTTTGATGCAACAGAACTGACTTTAGACAATCAGACCAACAGAACAAGTGGTGCATTCAAGACTCACAATTAGTAAATTCAACGAAGATATAAAAACAGTTGAAAAATATCTTACCTTACAAGATAGTAACAGTCTCAAACTTTAGTTCTCAGTCCTGGATTCAAAGAGTACAAAAATAGTTAGTAATGATTCTTACATGCAACTTTGTAATGAATGAAAGAATTAAAGAAGTCACATTTCATCTTTGCAACAGAAGTATAGCTTCAATGTCATTTGTAGAACTCAAACAAACACTGAAAACAATAGTAATACCTTGCTAGAGCAGTTACAAATAACACATACAAAAATTAAAAAATCAATACTCATTTGCAAGCCTACATCACCAAAGAGAACACACAAGACCACTGTCACCATCACCAATTAAGGTACAAAACAAAAAGCTATACAACAGTTTCACCAAAAGAAAAGAAGTAAAGAACCAATCACCATAAGGCATAAATATTAAACAGCAGGATCAGAAATTAGGACAGTAATACTAATACATAATCAACATTAAACGTTCACTAGTTCACGAACAAAAAGAAATGGAGAACAGGACAAAACTTTACCTTATGAAACTTGAGTATAAATCCTGGTCCTGCATATAAAAAGACAAAAAAAAAATAGTAAGTAATGCTATCTGTAATGATTTCGTAAAGGAACAAAATAAAGTAATAACTAATGATTAACATTCTTGATTTTTTACCTAGGAAAAGTGAGCTTACCTAGGAAAAATCAGCACGGAGCTATCAGACTTCAGTCATTCAGAGGCGAGACAACCTCCGACAAGGCGTCAAGCTCCATTAGCATCAAGCTCTGAAAAACTATTTTTTAGATCGAATCAAATGGATTTGGGAAAACTGAGCTTCGAACCGTCAGTTTTCAGAGCATTAGAGCAGCAACTCTTCGATGAATCATTTTTTCTTAAAACAAAAATCGATTTGAAAACAAAACCCTAGATCTGGACCGATTGGTGTTGGTGGTGGATTGGACCGATTAGTGAATAACTGGAAGGAAATGGGAGGTGGTGAAGTGGTGTGTGTGATTGTGTCGGTGGGTTTGTGGCCGGAACGATGACGACGTTTGAATACCGTCGTGGCGACAAAGTGGCAGCCGGTAGAAACTAGAGAGAAATGGGGGGGAAAAATGAAAGAGGAGGAAAAAAATGAACAAACCCTAAAATGTTCATATGTATATATGTGACATAAAATAAATTAATAAAATAATAAAAATTAATTAAATTATATATTATTTGGGTATTCGGATGTTTCCCGAATAACAATGTCTAAAACCAAAACCGAACCGATAAAACAAATCGGATAGCTGGGTGTGGCCAAAATTTCCCGAATTCGGGCGATTAGCCGAACCTAATTACTCGAATAAGAATCGGATCGGGTGGGTATTCGGATAAGGCCGATTAATTAGCAGCCCTAAAAATTTCGACTCATTCTCAAGGTTAGAATTTTAATTTCGGTTACTCCTTTTTTCTTTTCTTTTCTTTACTTTTCGCCCTTTTACTTTAGCAAACCATGATGTGTGTTTTTGGAATTCGATACAATATGGCGTAGACACATCGAGTAAATATAGTAGAATTTTGACTGTCCTACAAATATGGGAATCATGAAACCTTGTTTTGTTTCCATTATTAATTCTTTCTTATGCAAAGGTCCATGCATATAAATACTTGTGATAAATCATATTATTATGCTTTTAATGCCGGGACTACACTATTATGTTTGATTGTAAAGTGAGGAACCAAGCATGTGTTGATGATAAGACTATGGACCATGTTCTTTGACTTCTTCTCTTTATATTATTTTATTAGGTTATTATTATGAATCTGCAGTACTGTGACATATAAGATTATACAATCAGACACAATTCGCATGACTAATTCTTACGAAATAAGTGAAATAACAAAAGGATCGTGTTATATTAAAAGTATCGTATCAAGTAAATGTATATATAATAATCGAGAATTGATATGTAATTTGTTTGACTTATTCTTTACATTTCATCTATCTGATCAATCTTTGCAAGAAAACCGCCGATGATAAACGACCAACAGACACCCAACTCAGCTGATCGAATACTTTTTTTTCCCCTAAAACCTGTCATCTTCTTTTTCCCATATTTCAACAAAGATTGGAGAGAACTTTGCCAAAATAGACGTATATATAGTGAAAGATGATGGACGACTTGTGGAATCCCAAGTGAATGGAGGACTCGCAATCTTGAAAATGATAGAAAAGGAAGTTGATAATGATAAAAGTTTTTTTTTTTTTTTTATTTCTCTTGGTAAAAGCTAAAGCCTCCACAAAAACAAAACAAGCACCACAAAATGATATATGTTGGAACTGCCAATCATGCTTAGCAGGTGACTAGGATATCTTTCTTCAACCTACCATCATATATTTATATTTATATATTTTTTTCTCACTGCATAGGTAACATCTCAACAAGTGCAATAAGTCAATGTTTATGAGATTTGGAAAATCTTGACGATGTAAATTAGGTTTCAAAGTTACAATTTGATTGTCCTTTTCATCATCCCTCTCCCTTGATTCCGTGATGCATAATTAAAAGATGGATTTGACTTAGTAAAACATTGGAGTTAATTGTCATCAACTCCTTAAGTTTCAACATATTTCAATTATATAGAAGCTAAAAGTTATTTTTTGACAAATTAATTAAGGGTATTGCTAAGTTAATAACTTTCCAACAAATAACTCTATTTTAAGTCAGGGAGTAAAACTTTAATGTGGTATACACTTAGCATAAGAATCCTTGCTATAAGATATTCAAAGAAAGTAAAAAAAGAAATGGGAGGTGCTAGGAAAACCAGCAACGACTTTTGGCCATTGTTTCGCACAATTTTTATTAAGAAAGCTCAACTTTGGTTAAATTATTATTCTTTTTTTGTGAATTTTTTTCCATGCCGAATAATTTATTTATTTGTTTTCATCTCGCATCTTCCGTAATTTAAAATTTTGGCTCGGCTCCTGAAAGATTCGAAGTGGTATAGACTAAGAGGTGTTTATGTTCATCTAATAAATGTGCACTGAGATAAATATTCAATCAGTTTGGAGGTAATCAGATAACAGTTAAAATGATGGTTCATAATTGTTTGCGTTGATCTTTCCTAAGAATATGTCGCAAGCGATTTGAAACTTGAGAGGAATGTTCGCAAATAATTCTACAAGTTAACATAGTTTTCTTTGGTGAAGATAAAACATGCATGCATTTGTGACAGCGATCGGCTGGACGCCTGTATATGAATAAAAGCGTGGAGGTTGAACGTAACGCTTTGAAATTTACGGCCATCAAATTAAGACGGGCCGGGGAGAAACTTGTAGTATATACCAATCTTAATAAAATTGGTTCACTTTATTCATTGCTCATTTATTCATTTTGATTTATGTTACCGAAGTAAATGATTTGTTTTTGATTATGGGATAAACTTTTTACGTCCGTAGTGCTCTTGGACTTTAGCAGCCTAATTGATTCTTTGATTAGACAAAAATAGTCTGCGTTGAATTTTTAGGACAAAATTTGAAAACTCAATGTGAATTGTTTTTGTAGGACGGAGGTAATAAATTGTATATTTAGGTTATCAATTTTATATTCTGAGAGCCTCAATTGAAATTTTTTGTGATGGAAGGATAGAATTTATGGATTTTTTTTGAATACCTTCACTAACTAATTCACATCTTATATCCATATATCATTTTTTGCATAGAGTGAAAGCTGTTCAGAGGTTATGGATGCAACTGTACAGGGTTTCGTTAGGGAAATCGATACTACACATTAGACGTTTGGATCACATAAGAGTTTAGATAAGGGACCCAAAAGAATTAAAAGTTCTCCTAAACGGGAAAGCCAAGGTAGCACATTATCTGTGTGATGTGTTTTCTAGATATAGTAATCCTCCATTCTAACCTTTAGAGATGCAAAAAGAGCCTCCTTTGCGTGAGTTAGCTAAAAGATAATCGTAGTCTTATGACTCTTATCAACTAAATTTAGCAATGTTTGTGTCCGCAAAGTCAAAAACTCGTGTTTGCTTGGCTAGCAACATATATATGCAAGTGTGCAAGAATTTCGACCGGCATCTTTTGGTTTTAGTGCTTTTGTAGTTTCGAAAATAACATGAACAAGAATACAATAATCGGTATATATCTGGAATTCACTGCCAACCTCAAATTAATTGGCATTAGCAATTAAGCTGACAAGTTACGCGGATGTTTCTAGATGCATTTTTATTAGTCAGTTTGAATTTATTAAGTTGATGTTACATATACTGTATCCTCAACAATATTTGTGATCCAGTTGTGGCACTCTCGATCGGTTTGCTGAATTTATTTTCGACGTTCCACAGCCCTCTTCCGTCTCACATTGCATATTATGTCGTGGGTGCTTCAGTATTCGCATTTTCATAGTAGGCATTGCTAGTCTTTTTTCAGTTTTCAATTATTTCACATCTATTAGATACAGCTGTTATCTGAACTTTCATGAGCACGACTTTCAGACAATTCTTTTTCAAAGAAATTATGTGTTTACAAGTTAATTATATAAGACTTAATTTAGCCGCAATTAATCAATCATTCAATCATGCACCCAAAATCGTCACACAAGTATTTTTGTCTGATCGATCATTACAAATACTAATAATTAATTGTGGCGGGACCCCACTAACAACACTTTCAGTGTTGAGTTTGTGCAGGTTTTCAGCTTGCACCGTCAAGAGGCTTTTCAAGTACCAAATTGAGACGTGCGCACGTGGAGTCTCCTCCTTAGCAGTATTATCCGCTTTTCCATATATAGACCCCACCCATACGTAATAAATTAGATATTTGTAATTATAGGTGAAAAAACAAAAAACAAAAAACTGCGGCGGGACAATGTGATAGACTGAATTATCAACAAAAAAAACTAGCTGCTTATCTTGAGACATTTGTACCCCGCACATTAGCTTCTGAATTTCCTACCTACTTATACCTTAGATAACTGTCGGATATGCAATCTGATTTATTGCATGATATTTTCGAAAATTTAGTTTTTTCCCTTAATTTTGAAAAATATCAAATTTCCGTCTCATATCTTTCAACACTTCTTTGGGACGTATGGCTCCAACAGACTAAAACCAATACGGTAACAATCTTTATATTGTCATCATATCCTACCCCCAATGTCAATACTTCTGATGTGCTAACTTTTAAAGTTCATAAATTTGAGGACAAGCTAGTCACAAGAAAAAGTGAATAATCACTAACTATGAATTTGATCATATGTTTAAACATTAATGTTTATGATTTGTTCACCAAAAAAGTAATTATATTTAAGCTATTCGCATTATAATAACGATTTTTTAAGCCTTCATCTCACAAAAGATTTCATCACCAAAATTAACACATACATATTTCTCGACAATGTTAGTTTTTCCTATTATGGAGAATCAAGATAAGATTTCTCGAGAAATGAGATACAACTAAAACTTGTGATCATTTAGGTAATTTGTTCCGAGTTCACTGAATTTTGGTGAATTTATACTATAAAGAGAGACCCAAAAGAGCAAGATCGATTAAATAGGATAATCAATAGAAGATATTAGAAGGACTAAAAGTGATACTGATTCAAAGATGAAGGACCCCAAGGCAGTTAGTACATGACAATTATTTAAAAGTCTGAAAATATGCATTAGTCATTGTTTCAGAATTGATATTGAAAACTTTGACAATGGCATAGGGTTAGAGCTGGATCGTCCAATTTCTGAAGGTTGCCACGGTCGCAGGATATCTCATCAGATGGCAGTAGTGCATGCAAATATAATTACTTTAGCACTGTATTAAATTAAATAGAGATGCCCCAAAGATGTGACAAAAGCGATGTGAAAGTGATAAGTTTTGCAAGAGCCACCGTTGAATGTCACACTCAAAAAGGGTTAATAAAGTACTCTACAACATATTTTTAACTTGGACAAATTTATTTGTTATTATTATTACTACTTAATTGTGTACAAAAGTGGGGTGATTTTGAACTAAATTTTAATCAAAGGAGGACCCGGTTTTTAGGAAGACATGTCGAGTGTTTTATAACTTTACTTGTGCAAAAAAGTGAGTGTGACACTTTGATGTTAAGGTCTAACCCTACTTTTTAATCGTTTTACTTTGAGGTTCCCGTCTGGATTTTGTCAAAACCGACAGTTACATTAAACTAATAAAATACGGTACTCTCTTTTTGTTTTTTGGATAATTCACGAGATTAAATAGGTAGTAGATAGGTACGCAATACTAAAAATCATACCTTTAAGCCGAGTATTTCAGATTTCCTAATAAAGAAGTTCTTCAAGATTAGATACTATTCCATGAATAACGTTGGCAACTCATCATGAAATTACGATGTTGATACATTAAATGCCGGGGTTTTTTTTTCCCGTTAACTCGCCAAAAATTTTAAAAAATGAAAAGAAAAAAAAAATCGCTCGTAGTCATCGGACACATTCTAGTTAGGAAAGAAGTATCTTTCCTGGTTCAAACAAAATAAGTAGTCAACTTCAGAACATAGTTCTTGTGCATGGTTTGCTCAATTTAATAATATTTCATCCGTTCCGAAATGATTATTTATTTTACATTTTAATTCTTAGTATAAATTATATATTAAAAGAGATAATTTATACTAAAAAAATATTATTTTGATAAAGAGAGAATATGTTCTTTATCAAGTTTTTAGCATGAGCATCAAATGTTTGGCAAGTTGTCTATGATTTCTTAAACGTACAAATTACTCATTCGCTCCCATTTCAAGTGTCTATTCAGTAATTAGTGTAGAATCAGAGCTAATGTTGTGTGTTCTGTTTTTATCTCATATTAATACTTTAATCTTGTTTTTTTTTTTATTGTGCGCGATTAACTTGGTAGAGACCGAAATAGTACTGTTGCCTCAGTAAAATTGCAATTTTATTTTTATTTTGTCTGGGATATTTTTTTTTCATTAACATACAGTATTTACCATGTCAAATCTTATTATAGATATATAGAATTTACTCTCTCTGTCCCAAAATTATTGTCCAGTTTGAGATTTCACTTTTAGTACAATTTGAACTAGAAATAAAAACTCAAATTGGACAATACTTATGAGACGGAGAGAGTACATATTATTTTATTTTACGTTCCCAACTAAACAATAGTTACTGAAAAAAGTTTCCGAGCAGTTGCAACTAAAAATGTGGGGAGAAACAGAATAATATTCATTGCAGTTAATGGAGGGAGTAAAAATATCTAGTACGGGGCCAATAATGGCCAGGCAAAAAGATTTACTGAGATTTGGGCTCATGCCCAAAACAACAGATACGATGTAATGGACTAGCAGTCTAGCACTTGTCACAAAACAGCAAATTAAAAACTCTGACATGATAACCCCATGTATCACATTCCATTTCCAATAGTCAGTACTATATTGAAATTTTTTTCCATTTCCTCAAAAAAAGAAAATGAAGAACTTATGAATTACTATAGCTGTACTATTATTAAAATTTCAAGCCCAAAACTCAAAAAATTTGGATAAAAAGGGAAAACAAGATTATAGAGATTAAGCAGCGCAATTTGTACTATTTGTAATTTAAAAAGATGTGTCAATCACTTGAAGAATGTGATGATAAAATCATCAAACGGAAGAGTGTTTGTTAAAGTATATAAATACTTTGGGCTCTTATTTCAAAATCAATTGACAATGAGTGGAGTGATTTTTGAAACTTATATATTAAGTCACTTCTCTTTGGTGGCGATATAGAACAGATAATACACTTTAACATTGTCAAACAGTTTTGATCATTAACAAAGATTCCAAAGAAAGAGCATGCAAAATGAATAAATGATGAGTCATGTCAAATAGGTGTCCACTTCGCCTAAAAGGCTGGCAAAATTCCAAGTTAAAATTAGCCCAAGAATAATTCAACACCAGAGTTTGCAGATAAAGGGAAGATCCCAATAATTGTGATCGATTTGTACGGTCATTCTGTTGTAGTGTGTACAACAAAGGAGTACTAAAAATAAAAAACACCAGATCTTCTTCAGACAAATTTTTTTTTTTCATATTCACAGGGTAACAGTAACTAATTTTTTTTTTTTATATATATTTACAGAGTGTCCACCGTCGGCAATTCTTTTTTTTTTTTCATATTTGCAGGGCAACAGTAACTAATCCCTTCTTTTTTTTCATATTTGCAGGATGTCCATAGTCGGCAACAGTAAATAATCTCACTCGCTGAATTGTGGGACAGTTGGCCAAAGTATTTAAGGTTACTCCATGCCCATAACGAGGTTTGAATTCTCGACCTATGGTTAAGGGTGGAGGAGTCCCTTCTACTTTATCACAACCACTTTGGTTATGACAAAATTCGAATACCAGATTTTAGTAATGGATTCATGAGTCATCTGGTTAAAATATTTTGGATGCTCGGAATATAGTCGAATGCATAAAGGCCCAAAATATCATCTCGAAACCCAATTTTATGGTGGGCTCTCAACAAATTCTTAAACAGCCTAACTCTCACTGCTCTCTCAAATTTTCATTTAATCAGCCCAGTGTAGATAAAGTTGTTGAAGAGTTTTTGCATTCATTAACTGAAAGACGACGAACATATCATCCAAGGCAATCAACTGCCTAGAAATGAAGCAAACTGACCCTATTTTCAAACTACTAATGATAACAGATAAACTGTGTTGCATTGCATTAAAGCCAGGCCTTTTGTCTGTGAACCTTTACATTCCTCAATTCACCACTTGACTTCAGCTGGAAAGTACTACAAATTAAAAGGAAACCCCAATGGTGAGCGTAACTCTGTAGTGATAATGCATGTCGAATTTTTTTTCCCCCCGAATTTTTTTCATTAGGACATAAAAATAGGAGGAGATCGTCGACAAACCTTTTCAATCACGGAGAGATTTATTTATTTATTTTTTTTGGAGAATAACCAGGGAGAGATAATAAGGCTTGAGTTCTCCCATTACAATAAAACCTCCCCTAATATGACACATATTTTGAGACACTTTTATGTCAAGTGTCTCAAAAAAATTTATTGAGGTACTTGAGTCTAAGTGTCTCATTATAAATATCTAAGGGGATGCATAAATACATCCCATTAAAAATGTGTCCCAATATAGGCTGGGACGTTTACATGCGTCCTATTAAGTGTTATATTTGACGCTTAAAAGTGTCCTATCAATTATGGTCTTGTAATTTTTTTATTTTTTTATTTTTGTTATTTAAGTTTTTGACAATGCTATTATGACACCCTAAAATTTACAAAACTACCCCATATACGACTTGTTTAGTTATTATTATCATGTATATAAAAATTTAAAATATGCCAGTATTTCACTTTAATGATTATCTTTTTGTCCCGTAACATTTTAAACAGTCCTTATCTTTTTTCGTTTTCGATTATTAGATGCTCAGTTAGTTAATAAGATTGAGATGTATAACTAAACGGATTGTGCTTGAACCCTGTCAACATGACATAAACGGTTATTGTGATTCGTAACATTGGTAACAACATGTTCTAATTTGCGTCATGGTCAAATTTGACAGAAATTGTTTACATTCAATTAAATTTGTCATGTTTGTATTACTACTTAGTATATTATATAAGTAGTAACGATATAAGACTATAACATACCTGTGAAGCGTTAATTACTTATTATGTATGTTTGTGCTTTTATGATATTTATTAATAATGTCTTACTACATAATAGTTATCGTTAATACGTGGCTCTCTGTTTTACTATTTATTATGCTCCCTTTATCCAAATTAGATTTTGAGATTTGTATTAGTTTTATTACAAATTCGAGAATTCAGCATGAACTATTTTTCTATAATAGAGAAAGTAACATATAGCTACATGTCTTTTAAATCGTTATGCATTAGTTCAACATTAATTTGATTGTCATGTTATGTTTTTCAAAATGTATAGATAGAATATAACAATATTACAAACTCACAATAAAAATGTGCTAGATCTTTCCATTATTGAGATTCAAATATCT
Source organism: Oldenlandia corymbosa var. corymbosa (assembly GCA_949775105.1). Taxonomy (NCBI): domain Eukaryota; kingdom Viridiplantae; phylum Streptophyta; class Magnoliopsida; order Gentianales; family Rubiaceae; genus Oldenlandia; species Oldenlandia corymbosa. Next base: position 30,795,812 of record OX459120.1, on the reverse strand, counting down.
ACACAAAATATGAAATTAAAATTATATTTCAAATTTATAAGTTTTGTGCATTTTGTTCATGAGGATTCAATTTATTATCCAAATATATCACTTCCAAAAATAAAATGATGTATTAAATAAATCCATTTTAATATAACTAATTAAAAAAAAAGTGTTAAAAAACAATAGTCAATATTTTTCTAAAAAAATAAAACAAAAGTGAAACTACAATAGGGAGGGAAACGAAATGTTAAAGAGGGAATTTGGTTTTAACCCCAAAAATGGGGCGCCATTTTTCTTTTTCTTTTGACATAAAAGGACTAGAAGAGTTGTTTTATAATTTTTGTACAGAAAGTTCGAATGCCTAATTCCTTCCCCATTTTCAACCCTGAAAGAGGGGAATCTGTGCCACCACAATTCGACCAAAATTTTGGGGTTTTAATTCCTCATCTATTCGCCGACCTTCTTTGCTCCACGATCAGCACGCACTTAGTAAATTTCTTCTTTGTGTTCTAAATTTTTAGATCTAGACCAATTATGGCCAGAACTAGTTTTCGATTAAGTTTTTTTCTCCCCTTAGAAGATGGTTTCAGATTTTATTGGAGCGATGGAGGTGTGCTCTTCACGCGCCATGGAAAATTTTGGAAGAAAGGGAAGAACACTTCTTGCTCTAAGTACAAGCTCGGTGGGGATTTCTAAACGCCATGGCTACATTGGGACACCGATGAAGAACGGACCTCAAGGCCGGTGAGAAGTTTGGGATTCTCTAATTCCCATTGGTTTGACACTACTTGTAGTAACCTTATTGTTACCACCGATCTTGATACCTTAGTTCTTTCCAATTTATTTTCTACAGAGGCCATACTTCCAGGGGTTTAGAAGATACTGTCAAAAGACCAGCTCAGTAATTAGAAAACTTAAGGAAACTCATATATGGGTTCTCAGTTATATGGGGAACAGTGAGTCATTTCTTGTGTGAAATTTAATTTTTAGTAATTTCAGTGTTCAGCCCATTTTGTCAAAAAAGTTTGATACTTTTCTATTTAAAAAAAAGAAGAAGTTACTTAAATAAAACGGAAGCTAACTGATTGTCTTTAACATGTCAATTAGTTATAGTTTTGTGGATTCTCTTTCTTAAATGGAGAATTGATTTCTTTGAATGAATTGTTGTTTTGGTTAATTTCCACTTGTTTGAGCGAAAGTGATCTTTAATGTATTTGAGATAAATTACTTAGATATATGTCCTTACAGGATTCACTTGTTTCTTTCCAATAGGCATATTTATATGCTTAGAAAAATGTTCGGCCACGAGTGTTATTGCCTTTTATTATTGTGTTGGATGATGCTTCACACATTTTTCATATACGTAAGCAATTGTGACTAAAATGCTTCAGGCCTTATACTAATCAGCATACTTTTAGACAGCAGAAGCTACAAGTAGATGATAATCGAAAACTGTACGGTTCTTCATGTCTCTTTCTGTTTTAATTTTGCATTATTTGAGAAGTCATTCTCCATTTATTTATTTTATTATTGTCTTAGTTTTCAAGTGTTTTTTGACTCATAAGTAAACTGTATTGCAATTTGTTGTAGTTTAGCATGGTTCCCTGATTCTAGGTTTGTTTTGACACCAATTGTGATACCCCTTTGCGAGTTTGCATAGCTTATCATGTTTTGTTTTTTTTCTTTCTTATTTTTTCTTGCGATGCACGGGTCATTCCACTTAAGTTCATCAATTCTCTACTCTAGCTATGCGTTTCAGATGTTACTCTTGCAAGGTAAAGTTCTGAAATTAAATACTTAGTAATTGAAATTTCTGGTACGTGAAGGTGTTCTCTATTAAACGATAGCTAAGTCTTTTGTTATTAGTGCATTTAGTGGGATTGGTGTATATTTGCAAGGTTTTAATGTGAATGATGGCTGCATTGTTTTTTTTGTTTCTTGGTACCTTTGTAGTTTGACATACTTAAACATTTTTGCTACTTAATCTTCAACATACATAGTGCTTGATCTGAGCTTTTTTTTTTTTTTTTTGTGATAGGGAGTATCATTGCTACTTTAATTTTTGTTTGCTTACCTAGGTATTAATTTGCCCATCCATTTCCTAAGTTCGTATTTCCATATCCTTTTGTACATTTGGATCTTTCCATAGGTGATTATCGGTGGTGCTACTTGATTTTGGTGGACAACTCCTTTTATTCACTGGAGTCTTAGAGATCAAGAGGCACTCTTTTGTTTTTACTTCTTGATGAGAGACTTGCTTGTAAATTTACAACATTATTAGTAGTATCGCAGCTACTTTAGGAAACAATCTAATTTGTAATGCACAATTAAGTCTTTGAGATTTGTTTCTTTTTATTTGCTATGTAAAGTGAAAATTCTGTAATACTATACTCTACATTTTGGGTATTTGTAATTCTAATTTTTTTCTTTTATATATTTTGGTCATTATTAAGCATTAGTTTAAAGGTTGATTTAATTTGCAATATATACAGGGACTCGTAGAAGTGTCCCTTAATACGCAAGGACATATATATATTTTATTTTTTTTTGGAAATAATATGGGGACGTATTGAAGTCTCTCATTAGAAAATAGATTATTGAGATACTTAAAAACTGTCCCAATTCGGATTATTATTGGGACACTTTTTTCAAATGAGGTGAAAGTAAACGTCCCAGGGACCTAATAGGACGTTGAGCTAAAGGACGCAATTACATGTGTTCCAAATATGCATTCGTCCCTATAGATAGCGTAACGGGACGTTTCGGAGTGTCCCTATTCAGCCTTGTTGTTGTAGTGTCCAAATTAATCTTCACTTTGTTCTTGCTGTAAAGATCATACTTGTTGAACACTTTGACCCATTTCAACATCTCTTTGTCCGCATCGTTCATCAGGTATTCTTGAGAATGTGCAGAAACTTACGAATTCGTAGGTCTGATAAGTGATAAGTGTGGTTTTTCAGAAAATCTGGGGAAACTGCCGCAAGCACAAAAATTCCATTTCATGGACGGGTCTCATTCCATTGGATTGACGAACCAATGACACCTGATGGCACACCATCGATCGAGCGTTTCTAAGTTGAAAAGGTATGAATGCGGCAAGTATTCCGAACATATGAATGCGGCAAGCATGGACTCACAAAATTATTTTATTTTCTCTTATTTAACTCTTAGTATGTATCAATAATCGAATGGCATAAATCTTATTATGAACAAGTAATCTTTTTTGAAATAGGATGTACGTGGTATTCCCTTCGATCCTTATTATAAGTCATTTTGAGGCATTTTGATTTCGTCTTAAGTTTCACTTAGGATATCTTTTTAATTGGGATAAAAACCTTAATAACATTTCATAATAATTAAGAGAACACAACGAATGTGAAAATATATTTTTAAAAATTTTTTTTCTAATTAAAAAAATATCCTAAGTTAAACTTAGACGAAATCAAAATACCTTATAATAAGAACATGAGGGAGTACTTCACAGTTCCCACTTGTTAATGAGGCAAATTAATTATTCATCATCAATTCCAATACTTTCCTCAAGGCGAAGGGGCATTGTAGTCATTATGTAGATGACCAACTTCAGTCGATGGTTTTGACTTTTGAGGGTAACAGCTAGCTCCACGTCAGATACTGGTGTTAATGTAGTTGTTGAGTTGAGGAGGGAGGCCGGATAAGGATTGACGACGAAGCAGTGAAGATCATAAAATGTGACGATGCTGGCCGACTGACCTGCATGTTATATGCATTTTCGTTTTTCCTCAAACCTTATACATGTGGCAATCTTCTAGCTGTACACTTCGGGAATCCCTTAATTCCATGGGATATGGGCTTTCTCAGAATCTCTAGTCCAGTCCTGGGGTAAGATAGAGGCCTAAGCAATTTCTAAATCCTTCTTACTACATTTGTCTCAAACAAATAATTTACATTGAGTTTAGAGATTTGTACTATTTTTAGTGTATGGAATAAATTTTACTTCAGTTTCTTCTTCTTTTTTTTTTTTTTGGAAAAGTCAATTGCATTAAAATGATATTACAAACTTATACAAAGCCAACAAGAAGCTCTTGTTGCACCAATCTTGTTAGGACTAACTAGAACCATCCATCACATCGGATAGATTAGTAGCTCCCTAACACAGTATATAATCGTCCATTCCAACATATCTTCCATATTCAACGAACTGCTCTAGATTGGATCTCTAATATTCGTACTACAAAGCCTGTCTCTAACCACGTTAATTACAATACAAGACACCAACTTAGTAGACCTTTTATTGTTTTCAAACTTTTGCAAATTCCTCTTTTGTCAAAAAAAAATATATACAAGTGCATCAAGCAAAATAAGATATATATGCCATATTAACTAAATGTTTACCTTTCCATCTCACTAGAGCCCAGTTAATGCCGCGTTGCCAATCTACATGAGGCCATTGAAAGTGAATTTCTTGACTAAAGATGAAAATACAATGTGCCAAAAAAGTACAGTTAAAAAACAAATGTTAATGCGATTCAACACCGCCACAAAACAAATTTTACTTTAATTTCATGTGATCAACTCATATAGAACCAGTTGATTGAATGATCTTGTTTTACGTGAAAATTGTGCACCCGAAACCGTGGGAAAAAGGGGAACATGAATCACCCAAAACACAATTAAATCAGACGGTTGTGGTTGAGTTCGAACCGGCCTCGGACCAGAAACGAGGACTTAGGGTTATTGACTTTAGTTTGAGAAAGATAGGTAAAGACTTAGAGAAAGTGGGAGAAAGCCAAAGAGACGACATTTGACTCATAAAGTGGAAAATCCTAGCACCGGTAAGTTGCAGATGGTACCGATGATATGCTATTACATAGAAGACAAAGATAGGACGGACGTGCAGAGGGTAGTCCGACATACATAAGTGTTAGAACACCTATTACAGCATAACCGAATTCGTTGGAAGAGAAAACGGTGAACACCTACCTAATTCAATGTAGGAGAAAAAGACAAAGAACTCTATTACTAAGTCAGGGGCTAAACAAGCATGATAGAACGTGGTGAACTACCATAAGAAAGGTAAAAACATGATAAACGATAAAAGAAATAATAAAGGACAAGGAAAACCAGTTGTATGGTTGATTGGTGAAGATTTTCTCTTCATGGCTACCTCTATTTATAGTGCTTGGACGAAATCCTTGCTGCCCTATGATTCCTTAGAGAAAAGGTAGCTTAACATGGTCAATTTCCTTGAAAATAGACAATTATTCCCGCATCAGTCTCCCAATCGGTTGATGACTCTTCTCACAATCAGCTCTTAATTTGGTAATAGAATCCTTTCCCAAATATATCTTATTAATTACTGGTAGTTTCTCTTATTAAAAGGAGCAAGAAATAAGGAGAAATCTTCCTTAATTGCCAATTAGTCACGCAGCCGATTTTGGAACAATTCTATTCCCACTTGGCTTTTACTTTCTTTCTCCAATTCTCAATCTGTTCACACTCAACCAGCCCATATTGACCCCAAACGTATTTTGGTCACTTTTGGGCTATTTTTACTGCCTTAAAATGTGAGACCCATTAAAGAAAGCACACAGGTGGGAGTTCCGCATCGGTGCAAGGTGGAGGGAGTAACCACTTTATAAGCTTGAGCTGTCTGGTTTACTAATAACTTGGGTTAACCATTTTTGGTCTAGCGAGGATGATCACCTAAATAGTTATCGGGCTAGACCTAGCATTTGGGGCGTTACAATTGGTATCAGAGCCGACCTAGTCCAGGTGTGGACCCACCTATGAGCTCACACGTAAGAGACAAGTATTGTGTGACACTTTTGAGCTCATAGGAGGTATGAGACAAGTGAAACGCATCTGTTCTAGGGGACCTTGGGCCAACTGTATGTGCTGTGTGTTGTGTTGTATTGTGCTGTGTATCTTGGGCCTTGCGAGGACGCAAGGATCCAAAGGGGGGTCGACTGTGAGACCCGTGAAAGAAGCACACAGGTGGGAGTCCCACATTGGTGCCAGGTGGAGGGAGTAACCACTTTATAAGTTTGAGCTGTCTGGTTTACTAATAACTTGGGTTAACCATTTTGGGTTTAGCGAGTACGATCACCCAAATAGTTATCAGGCCAGACCTAGCAACTGGGGCGTTACATAAAACCTCCTCCACGTCCAAATAAATTAACCAAAAGTCATGGGTTATCAAAACATCACCTGTCGGCCCAAATGTCCAAAAACTGGCCGAATAGATCTAAACTATAATTTATCCTACATCTTAGTAAGCATTTCCTTGAGGAAACACACAAAAAAAAAAAAAAAAAAACAGTGGTGAAAACAGGGGAACCAACAGGGGGCTTAATTTTGTAAAGACAGAGCTTAATTTGTAGTACAAAATTTTAAAAAATCAAAATTTTGCCCATGCTAGTTGAGAAATTTATCATTTCGATCACCATTGTAGTTTATATTTTCTGGCTTTGCCCTTGAGGAAAAAAAGAAAAAGAAGAATAAATAGAGTTGGTGTGCTAGTCTGGCTAGTCAGTAATCGAACAGATAAATGCAGCAGATTATAAATCAATTTAAACCAATTTTAACTTTTTTATATCTCTCACTCATTTTATGCTAACCAAATTAAGATATCCCATTATTGGCTAGTTAAATTAAAATTCAAGACCGTGTATTGTCTTTACAACATACAATAATGAACTGTCAGTCTATATAATGAGATAAATGAAAACCCAAATATATCATTGTTATAAACTAAACCCTTTGCGTTAGTCTTTCACTAGCTAGCTTGCAGCGGACACCTAAAAATACACATGACTTGTTTTTGCAACGTTCTGTTTTAATGTTTTTGGACATGTTTCGCTTTTCTGCTGGTCTCTATCTATAACTTAAAATGGGTGAGCCGCGACTCAAAAAGAAGGAATTAAGCTCGTCAAACACGTGGGAACTGTCTTTCGCAACAAAATTGCTACGTGCCAAATTGGCAAATTGCACCCGATCCTCAAAATCTTTCCGACTCTGAACATCATGCCCTCATAAAGTATGTACATATTAGCCAAAATAATTATACATTTTTATGAATAAAAAATATTTTAGAAGAAAACCATCTATATCCCCAACAAAATAGTATATATATATATATATATATATATATATATATATATATATATATAAATTTTCAGATTTATGCCATTTTTATTTATAAAATTTAAAAATTGATGTAAATTTTTATTTTGAAACAGAAGAAGTACTATTTGTGTGATGCTAGGGACGAAGTACTTGTGGTCAAATGTAGGCACATATCACAATTTACACGGTACTACTTGGATAGTTTCGTTGATTATGTTTTAAAAAAATACTAGTACTAAGCAGTTGACGAGGACAGGTGAGTTGGTTGAGGCTGACCTTTTAAATTTAAGAGGGAATTTTGGCATGACTACAAAGTATCTTCCTCCCAGATTCTAATAAGAGGGTGGTATCATTCTTTTGCTTAATTTTAGGCTTTCGTTTTCCTACCCTTTTTATCCTTTCATTTTATAACTTTTGATAAGTAAAAGTATTAATTTGTATCCTAAGCTAAATGTTACATTTACATACATGTGATTATCATCATTATAGATGAATATCTTGTTATTGCTTGGACTTAAAAATGTTTTCGGTGAGAAAATTTTATTATGAATGTTTTCGATAATAATTATAAAATTAGTCTATTTAGGAGTGAACGAGTATATATTTTCATAAAATACTATAATATTCTTTTTGAAAGTATTTTAATCATTGTTAAAGTTTAAAACAACGGTGATATACGAGCTCATCCCCCATTTCCATCATTTGTTGGTAAGATTTTCACTTTTTTTTAATGTCAACAAGGACTTAAAAAAGAGAGAAAAAGAAAAATCAATATGTGCCGGTGGTCGAATAATTAACCTTCCCCTCAACAATCATTATCATTCACACAACACTAGATCCAATAACATCAGTTTCATTCAGATTCAAGTTGCTTTTTGAGTGGCCTGAATGCTTTTGCCGATAAATATCTTTATTATTACTCCATCCGTCTCATAATAATTGTCCAATTTGGGTTCTCATTGTTAGTTTAAATTGTATTAAAAGTGATATCTCAAACTGGACAATAATTTTAGAACAAAGGGAGTATTATCTTTTTGTGGTGGTTTTCTCTTTTATGTAATTGTTTGTTTAGGTAAGTTCGTCATGGCCAGAATAAGTTATAGCCGTCGGTCATTAATTTAAGCGTTTAGATTTTGGCTGGCATCAACTCCACCCAACTCGCCGGAGTTTTTAATAATCCTTCTTATCTTAAGGATGACGTTGTAACCATGGAAGTCCATAACGATTTTATTTTTATTCATCTCCTAAGTTCAATTGTTCATAAGATTGCTTTGAATAGAGCCTCCTCATACTAACAATGATGGTCATAATAATTCTATTTCACTCAACACTCACTTTTTAATGCCGAATAAGTAAGTACGAGTTAATTCGATCAGTGTAATTGTATTCACGTAATAAAAATTTTGTAGAGCATATTTTTTAAAAAGTAAGTTATAGCAAGAGATAATTCTATCAGCGTAACGTTTTTTTTCATATTCAAAATAAAATCTGGAAGCAAATTTATGACCCAAATTTTGTTTGAAGTAGCTTTGCGGATCATCTCCCACCTAATTGAAGCAGCGTAGGTTAAAATTGCGGCCGCCAATAAACAAGTCAAAACGTCGTAGGATATGACTTGGTTCCGCGTCATTCGGCCCTCCTCATTACTCGTATAAGATCAGAACTCATATTCCCACGCAAAGCTGAGTCATCACCTTCTGTATATTTCATTTCCGTTACCACTTTCCTCTCGTCCCCGTGATCCTCAATCGCTAAAGAATATCCAGCTGCGATGGCGATCAACGGTGAAGATCATGTCCAACGCGCCGGGGGAGAATGGGAAGATTCGGTTCCCGCGTACGTCACTCCTTTGAATGATTTGTTTATGGAGAAGATAATAACCTATAAAATAGCTGGAGTATGGCAAAATTTCCAGTTGAGGACTCCATGGTTTTTTCAAGTTAAGGACTTCAAACATTGCAATTCCCAAGCTAAGGACATTTTTACCCGACTATAAATACCTTCCATTTCCTCCAACCAGATGCATCCATTCCTCCTTGAATTCTTCTTCCATTCTCCTTTCTTATTACTACTTTCGATTGTTCTTAACGTTGTCATTGTCAAAGTCCGGTTTCCGAAATGACGATCCTCATTGAGCAACAACCCGACCTAGGTTTATTTCCTTTTTTTTTTTTGTTTCTCCTCGATTTTATTTTAATCTGCAATTTTATTTTTATTATTCGATGAAGGATTAATTATGGAGATGTTTTGGTTTAATTTTCAGTTTTTCCAATTGAAGGGAAGACAATCCCACATGAGACTAATGAGCTTATACTCGACGGAGGTTTTGTTATGCCCAAACAAACACCTAATGGAGGATTTGAAGCTCCAGAAATCAATGCATTCGGTAACGATTTCAGGTCGGTTTTTAATTAGTCATTTTTTTTAATAAAATTTTTTCTGTTTCAATTATTGTCGTGCCAGATTACATTGTTTTGGTATTAAAAACTCATCAAGGTTGTGTCAATTTTGCAGAAACTACAATGCAGAAACTGAGAGACAAAAGTCCGTGGAGGAATTCTACCGCTTACAGCACATTAACCAGACATACGACTTTGTAAGTCCGTTAATTATTTCTCGACAAAGTTAACTATTTTTCTGGGATAGTCGGGAGGAATAATTATGAACATTGCATGGGTGCAGGTGAAGAGGATGAGGGAAGAGTACAAGAAATTGGACAAAGCGGAAATGAGCATATGGGAATGTTGTGTGCTTTTGAATGAAGTTGTGGACGATAGTGACCCTGATTTGGATGAACCCCAAATCGAGCATTTGTTACAAACTGCCGAAGCTATCCGAAAGGATTATCCCAATGAAGATTGGCTTCATTTGACCGCCCTCATTCACGGTATGACTTTACTACTAAATCAGAAAAAATCCACTTACTATATATAGAAATATTCCCTATCATTTATTAATGATGAAGATTTTTTTCCCTCAATTCTTTCATTTTGAGCCACAGATCTTGGGAAAGTTCTCTGTCTTCCTGCCTTTGGTGGGCTACCTCAGTGGGCCGTTGTGGGAGACACATTTCCGTTGGGTTGTGCTTTTGATGAATCCATTGTCCACCACAAGTATTTCAAGCAAAATCCAGATATTAAGAACCCGGCCTACAGTACCAAGAATGGGGTTTATGAAGAAGGATGTGGGCTTGAGAATGTTGTCATGTCATGGGGCCATGATGATTACATGTATTTGGTGGCTAAGGAAAATGGAACTACATTGCCGCCTGCTGCTCTTTTTGTCATCCGTTACCATTCTTTTTACCGTAAGCACTATACATTTATTACTTTTTTTGTTTGTTCTTTATCTTATTTATATTCGGAGATATCATACTTAATCGGTTATGAATTTGACGGTAATTTTATTTGTTACAGCATTACATAGAGAAGGAAAATATACCCATCTAATGAACGAGGAGGATCGCGAGTGCTTCAAGTGGCTACAAATATTCAAGTAATTAACAATCTTTAAGTCTTGATTGATGTTTCTTCTATTTACTCACATTAAACACCAGGCTCAATATTTTTTTTCCAAAACAATCATTTGCAGCAAATATGACCTTTATAGCAAAAGCAAGGTTCGAGTTGATGTAGAAAAGGTGAAGCCATACTATCTGTCCCTTATTGAAAAGGTGAGAATTCATTTTTCTTAGTGTAATATATCCTTTCCTTTTTCCTGATGATTTTTATTTCTCTTTTGGTTTTGGGTGAAATTGAGAAACTCTCGGTTTTTATGCAGTACTTTCCAGCAAAATTGAGATGGTGAATAGGTAAAGAGAGAAGCAATCATGGGATGATATCAGAGATTTCGGGAAAAGGTTTCCTTGATTTCTGAATATTTTGGCTGTAAAGGAAATGTACAAATGCCTTATTTCCAATGTTCATCCATTTTTTTTCTGAAGAAATTATATTGTAATACCAGTTGGAATGTAGTTCCAAAATTTATGTACGTACTCCATCGGTGCAATTCACCATAAATGAATAATATTTCTTAAATTTTTTTTAAGATCTTGAACTGATATCGTGCTACTCTTTTAATCGATTATGCATGTATGTACTTGGAATTGTCATTTGTCTAGTGTACATTGTCACATGGAAATTTCCCGTCAATTATGTAGAGTTTTATATAGCAATATTAAGGACCTCGATTATGTTCATAACGTGTTTCCCCTTATTCGCGTGATAAAAAGATCATAACGTATCATGTAGCATACTAGTAAAAATATGATTTCTTGTCATTAGATTGTTAAAGTGGTTCCTTGTAATGGCAAGATTCTCTATCTTCTTAGATAGAATTTTATTTTCTCTGGCTCATAAAATAAATCTACTTTGTTGAACTAAAACATTAAACAAAGTGGATTGGGAGAGTACAAGCTAGACATTGATATTGACACACAAATATTTTGTTATAACTCCTGAAAATCTACCCCGCTGGATTTTACACCTTTAGTCTAAAGGTAAATCAGGCCATATCTGCAGACAGTAGTTTACTTCAAATTCGGCGACAATGAAATATTCAAAATTGCTCTTAAACCTACTCCTTATTCAAAAATTTTATTTTTTTTTTGAGGGAATAAACTAATTAGTTATGCATAATCCTAAGCTACCCCCCATCATATAATCGGTGACGGATTCAAGGGGTCAGGGTGGTCGATCGACCCCAGCTTGCCGGATTTAGCCAAATTTTTTCTTAGTAAGGTGTCTGTTATTTGAAATTTTTTCAGTTCGGCCCTCTGGTGATGGTTGAATAATCTTATTTTCGACCTCGCAATTTAAAAATTCTCGTTCCGTTACTACATATAATAATCCTACTTATTTAATACCCGTTTCTGCCCTATTATGAGTTGTTGACTGCTTCCTTTCTAGTTTCTACTGCATAAATATGAAGGCGACTCGTTCCTAGGATTCAAAGGGGAGTTGAGTATATATTAAAGAATGGGTTACTCAATGATCTTTCCTCTATCCCAAAATGATTGTCCATTTAGATTGTAACTTTTAATATAATTAAAATCAAAAGTGAACATTAAAACTGAATAATCATTTCGGGATGAAATAAGTAATTTCCAATCAAATGAAATAGTGGATGCTGAAATGAAAAAGAAAAAACATATTAAACTTTTAATAATTGCCACATAACTATAAATAAGAACGTAATTTACTCTTGCTGCATCATTCCTTACCGCATGATGCTATTCTTTGAAAAAATATACTTCTAATAATTTTTATGTAAATAACGAGTATTAACGTTTGTTGGTTTTAGATCTTTTTATCTCAAAGTTTTACGAAAAGCGCAATGAAGTGTAAGGAAATTAGACATATATTTGCCTTACATTACTAGATTCATGGACCACATTTACGATGTCGTTGATTGTTTTGTTTCTTTAAGAAAATATAAAATTTGTCACATTGGGTCTTGGAGGACAAAGTTAACATCTAAAAAATATAAAATCATGAAATGTTTAGAAAGTTTTAAACTTAAACTGAAGATACCCACAATGCTCAATAATCAAATAAATCTAAATTATTATTGCTTGGAACCAGAAATAGTAATTTTTTTTTTTAGTAATAAATCTAACATAGCCGAGGATATATTGTGGAAAAAGTAACGATTTTGTTCAATGATTTGGACAAAATATTTGCTGCAATGAGATCGAACTATTTATTTATTTATTTTCTATAGATTAAGCAATATAATAAGAAGATGAAAGTTAAAAGACAAAAAAAATGTGTGATTTCCCTTTCTTTTTCCATCTACATCTTGTTAAATCGACAATCAACATTGATGATGATGAGTCATAGCTGACTGATGAGTCACGAGTCACGAGTCAATTACTCTCATTTTTAGTAATTTTTTTTAAAACTTTTATTTTTGGCATATCAGTAGAGTCAGGTTCTGTCTGGATTTTAATATTCATGACCGAGCTTCGCCTCCCCGTGGCCCATGATCCAAAATCTGGGCCCACCTTAACACTTTTTTCCGCTGACAGGGCAAAAACCCCGTCGTTTGACAGAAAATCAAAACATTGAAGCTCTGTATCCCCCTCCGATTTCGACGGCCGCTCTCCACCTGTCAACCTTTTTCCTCTTCCCCCAATTTCTTCTTTCTTCTCAAACGCCGTCTCACCGGCCTTTCGTCTTCTCTTTCTTTCGTTTCTGAAACAATTTTTTTTTTTCTTTTTGCCTGATACTTAATGCATGCGGTGAATACATTGCCGTCTTCTCCGAACGGAATTTCATTTTAGGTTGGAATGATTTTGAGGGATGTCGGCTCGATTTCTTTACCTGTTCATCTTTCTGCTTCGTTTCGCCTCCGCTTCGTATTCGTCGGAGTTCTCGATCATCGATGAAGGAGAACTCACCGACTTGTTCCACCGGGATTACTCGCCGCCTCCACCACCGCCTCCGTCGCTGCCACCTCAGCCTCCCCCGCTCTCCTGCGAGGAACTCAAAGGAATTGGCTCCGTTAACACCACCTGCGAGCTCAATCACAGCTTGAATTTCACTGAAGATATATTTGTTAAAGGAGAAGGTAATTTCTTCATCCTCCAAGGCGTAGTTCTGGCCTGCCCTTACTTAGGTTGCTCCATTACCATTAATATTAGCGGTGAATTTAAGTTGAGTTCAAGTGCGGAAATCAGAGCTGGCTCGGTCTATGTTGTGGCCGGCAATGCTACTTTATCTAGTGAATCGTTGATTAATTCGACGGCTTTAGGGGGTGAGCCTCCTGTAAGTTTTGGGACTCCGGATGATGGTCAGGGTGGCGGTGGGGGATTTGGCGGTAGAGGAGCGAGTTGTATGATTGACAATCAGAAGCTCCCTCAGGATGTTTGGGGAGGAGATTCATATGGATGGGAGGATTTGGCGACACCATTTATTTACGGGAGTAAAGGAGGAACTACCAGTAAGGTCGATGATTATGGGGGGAAAGGTGGTGGGAGGATTCGTTTCGAGGTGGCGGATTCAGTGGATGCTTCCGGGGTTTTACTGGCTGATGGAGGGGATGGTGGAATCAAAGGAGGGGGAGGTTCAGGCGGCAGCATTCACATCAAGACTCTAAAAATGTAATGAATTCATTTTTCAATATGTATCTATCTGTGTTCTTTGTAGAATATTTTATTTTCATGCTCTTGGGTGTCCATGCTGAAAGTTAGTTCCCCTGATATGTGTTCTTTGTGTTCATTTGTATTCTATGTTTTTAGCTAGGAGGAACTGATCCATGCTTCTTTCTCCTTTTATAATTCTGGTGCACTTAGATTATTGTCAGCATGGAAGGGAAAGAAGGAAACCTAAGCTTTGTAGACTACTAGTTGAATTATTTTGAGCTTTTTGCAAATTTCTAAATTGGATCTGAGGTTGGGATGATTGTGCTTATGTTGATTGAGCAAATGAGAAATGAAGAAAGGTAGAAATAAGATGCATCCAGTGAAACTTTACAGCTTCACTCGCAATTTTCTCATGCATAAGAAATTGCAATTAGGGTAAGAACGACTTTAAAGTTTTTGTTACCATTTCAAGAATTCAGTGATATATCAGGTAACTCAGTTTCACAAGGAAGGAAAGATAAAGCATAAGCAACGTGTCCATCTTGTTCTTATCCTTACAAATTCACATTTGTCACAATAGGATTTTTTATTTTTTTTTTGAAATTTAATTAACCCAATTTTAATGATTTTGCCAAATTGATTATTTGGATGTATCCTACATAAACTATGAATCTAATTATTTACCATGAAAAACAGGACAGGAAATGGAAAATTTAGTGCTTCTGGAGGTAATGGATTTGCTGGAGGTGGTGGGGGAAGAGTGTCTGTTGATGCTTTTAGCCGGCATGATGACCCTATATTTCTTGTTCATGGTAAGAATGTGTTGTAATTTCAGTTGTAGCTTTAGCTTGAACTGCCAAGATCGTTCCTGGAAGGTTGTGCTTGTAAAGTGCTCTGGTTCAGATTATTTTTCAATTAATATTATATGTGCTTATGGAAAAGCGTGCTAGGTGCTTGTTCAGTTCTTTGTGGGTATATAACACCGCCGATCTGTTTGTTTCTTTTTTGTGGTTAGTCTGTTTGTTCCTCAGTTAGCTTGAAGCATCAAGCATTTGCTGCCCTTTTTGTATCCTCTTACTGTCTAGGTGTTTTTTTTATTTCATTGATGGTGACTTCGTGTGATTTCACCTTTGAATTCTGGATAAGTCAAAACTTTCCAGTTCTTCATGTCTTGACATGTTAGCTGTAGTTCTTCGGTGTGTCGCATGGAATTTGTGCTATGCTCTTGGGGGTATGTCCTTTTAGATTTGGGTTGTCAAGAATGGGTTTGGGTTTCTGAGCTCTGGCAACCTTTAAAGATGTAAGGGCATGGTCTTACTGCTTGCTGAATCTGGTCATTCTGTTAAATCCTGTATATTGTACTCCCTCCATTCCAAAATAAGTGTCATCCTACACTTTGCACATAGTTTAAGAAACTATTAATTAGGGTAATAAAATTACTTGAATATCCTCAACTAACCCCATTAAAACAATGTCCACCAATAGTATTAATTCTTTTGAGGGTAATTTTGGAAACTTTGGACAAAAAATGCATCGAAATGTGAGAACTGACATTTATTTTGAAATTTCTTCATTTTGCTAAAACGACACTTATTTTGGAACGGAGGGAGTAACACATTATTTCATTGATATTACAGGTGGGAGAAGTTTCGGGTGTCCTACAAACGCTGGTGCTGCTGGGACATTTTATGATGCTATCCCAAGAAGACTGATGATAAACAATCAAAATATGTCAACAGATACTGAAACACTTCTATTTGCGTTTCCTAATCAGCCTCTTTGGACAAATGTCTACATTGTAAACCTTGCACGCGCTACTGTTCCTATGCCATGGAGTCGTGTACAGGTTATTATACCTTTGCATCCTTAAAGTTGATTTGATGGTATTGCCTTTTTGTGATTTGAAAGTTGACTATGTGTAGTGCTTGATGGTCGATATTGCCATATGGTTTTGTATCTCTTTCCTTTCGGTTTTCTGTGGTCAAAGCCAATGAGTTTGTTGTTGTGAGTTCACGAATGTACTGTGTTGCAAAAAACATCAGCTTTGTCGTCATCCATACTTTTGGGGGCTAAAGTAGTAACTTGAGCTGGCATGCTTTAGGAACTGAGTAATTAAGATCAGTTTCGTTCGAGTTATCTCAACAGTCATGGGATTAATGATTTAAACAGAAATGTGCTTGATTCTGTTTTGGTTGATGAAGAATTTCTTTTCTATAAAAATATCAAAACACTTTCCTGCTTTTAGTTAAGCTGGCTGTTAAAGTGTAACAAGCTTGTCTAAATGTGAGGCGAATTATTGAGTCACAAGTTGTTGTTTAAGGGAGTTAGGCACATGTGTGTATTGATTGGATTGAGTCGTAAAACTTTTTGTAAGGTAATAAAGGTTTTTCATGGTTACATCAACATCAACATCAACATCAACATACCCAGTATTATGTTCCCAATCAGGTTGGGATCTGGGGGGTCAGATGTAGCCTTACCCTTGTATAATTATACAAAGAGGCTGTTTCTGTTTTGATCCAAGATACATTGTATCATTTGAAGTATTGATTTCCAGCAACTTCAATACAAAGGTTTTTCATGGTTAATTGAAAATTCTCATCACACTTTCTATAATAAAGGTCTTCCTTTTTTTATTTTCTTTCTTTTTTGGGTTGATAAGAGTTGTTGATGGATTGATAAGAACACTTTTTGTAGTTGTTTGTTTATTATTAGTTGCTTAAGTCGATGAATTCTAATATGTCAAGTCTTGTGATTGAAGGATATATTCCTTTTACTGTCTTGTTATAGCATTATGGAGAACTCATCGGTTTCAATTCGAGAATGATTGAAATTGTCAGATGCATTGACAAATAGTGGAACAATGTGCCCCACAACCTTTGCATCTTATGAATTCCAAACCCCTAATTGATTTAACATAATCCTTGTGAACCTCTGGATAAGTATCTGATGCTTAAGGCTATGGTAGATGTACAATTTTTTGGATTCCTCCCCCACAAATGAGACTGCATACTGGATAGAGAGATATTGTGCACGACAGGAAAAAATTATTGAGCTTTTCCTTTTTCTTCCCAAGTTCATTGGTACAGGGTCCTACTAGCATCTGCAGCTAAAGTTTGAATCCTTTTTGTAGGTCCAAGGACAGCTAAGTTTATCATGTGGCGCAGTTTTAACCTTTGGGCTCATTTTTCGTCCATTATCAGAGTTTGAGTTAATGGCGGAAGAGCTCCTGATGAGTGATTCAACTATCAAGGCAAGTGGTTTTTTTGGCATATCTTCTCAAAATCAACTAGTTTGAGTTGCCCTAAACTGATACTGCCTATGTTATTGTAATTATTACAAGTTCCTTTTGTCATTAGTGCTTATGATGTGTCAACTATTGTTTGTTTTCTTAGATTTACGGGGCTTTGAGAATGTCTGTCAAAATCCACTTGATGCTTAATTCCAAAATGCTTATAGACGGTGATAGTGATACAAGTCTCTCTACATCTCTTCTTGAAGCCAGCAATTTAGTGGTTCTTAAGGTAAAACTTTAATTAGTTGTTTGTGGTCGTCACTCTCGTGCCTGTTATAGTGTTTAAAGACCTTTTCATTCATCAGGGATCATCTGAGATACGTTCAAATGCCAATTTGGGAATCCATGGACAAGGCTCATTGAACTTAACTGGACCTGGTGACCTTATTGAAGCTCAACATTTGGTCTTGTCACTCTTTTACAGCATAAGTGTAAGGCCTCTTAAGTTTCAGGACATGATTGCTCTTTAATGCCATAGCGTATCTAGTTAGATAATTTCTTCTTGTTGTAATTTATGGGCCAAAAATATAGAGAATAGATCTCAAATAATCTATATTGCAGAAAAACTAGGTAGAGTTCGTAACATTTGTTCACTGTTTCATTTGCGGTATTTGCAAAACTTGGCATCAGTAATAGTTTGTGTGCAAGGTAGACAGAAAGCTTCCTTTTTTTTAGGCGCTCACTGTGTGTATGGGTCTGAATTTTTACCGTGGTTTTCATTCTGCAAGTCATTTAGGCATTCATTTTGTGTGACATTCTATGGGATTCGAGACTTTTATGGTGAAATTGTATATTGTTTGAGCTTTGTTGTGGTAGACTTTGTTTCTTCTTTCTAATTCATCATTAATGTGAAATCTCTATCCTTCTTCATGAAGCTTGGGCCTGGATCTACGGTACGGGGCCCAGTGCAAAATGCAAGTAAGAGTTATATGTAAGTGGTTTTTGTTTTGTTCCTCTCTCTCTCTCCCCTTGTGATGTTGCTCCCATTCTTGGTTTTTCTCCCTTTTTCTTTGGTAATTTACTATTTTGAACTTTTTTTTAGGGCTACTAGGCTCCCCTGTCATCTCCAGAGTTGCCCTGTGGAACTGCTTCATCCACCTGAGGATTGCAATGTAAATGCGTCACTTTCTTTCACTCTTCAGGTATATAAATTGTTCAATGCAAAGAGATATTATTGGCGATTTTAGAAGTGAATTTCTTAACGAGTGCTTCCAGTGTTTTAAGGCTTGTCTCGGCAGGTGATAGACTTTAATGTTTTTGGGATCTATTTTCTAAGGCATGAAGTATTTTGCTCACACAGATATGTCGTGTTGAAGATGTAATTGTTGAAGGCCTCGTGGAAGGATCTGTTGTTCATTTTCATTGGGTCAGAACTGTGTTTGTGAAACAGTCTGGAGCAATTAGCGCATCTGGCCTGGGTATGTTTTCTATATATATCACTTATTCTTTCTTTCTTCTTTTTCCTCAAGGTGCATAATAATAGCAGCACCAGAGGCTTGATTTATGCTTGAACGGTCTAAAGCCACTTTATTAGTTTGTCCGCACTTTGCACGGCTGGCACAAAAAGGTTGAAAACTGAACCTGGCTATTTGATTGGATTATAGGCTGCTATGGTGGCTTGGGTAAAGGTGAATACTTGCCCAGTGGCCTGAGTAGTGGAGCAGGACACGGTGGCAGAGGTGGAGATACGTACTATAATGGAAGCTACATCAGTGGTGGTGTTGCTTATGGTAATGCTGAGTTGCCTTGTGAACTTGGCAGTGGAAGTGGTAACAGCAGTTTACCTGATGCAGTTGCTGGTGGTGGTATTGTTGGTAAACTTTCGGAAACGAACTTTTTATTTTGATTTACCTGCAGTAATTTACCTTATGAGGTTTTTGGCATCTTGATCTATCTTGTTCCGCAAACTTACCTTATTATGTTTTCCTCATCTTGATTTGCCTTTCCTCCACTCCAGATATGTTAGGTTCACGGTCTCCAATATACTAAAATAAGTCTTTGTTACAAGTGGAGTTATTACTCATTTATTTGGCTCTTTTGACTGTATTTTAGGAATAAATGTTTTACTGTTTTGGTTAAGCTACAGAAGTATTTTGTTCTGGAAGTGAAAAAAAAATAAAAATTAGAATTAGGAATTCATGTAAGGTTATAAGCCTCGTAAAAGTGTTCAGGGATTCGTGGTATGTGATTGTCTTTTATCCTCTCTCAGTGATTGGTTCATTGGAGCATGCTGTCTCCTCTCTGTCCATACTTGGGTCACTTCAAGCTAATGGGGAAGACAAGGCAAAATTTGTGTCAGAGCTGGATGATGGAGCTATTTTGGGTGGTGGCTCTGGGGGTGGATCTGGTGGGACAATCCTTTTGTTCATTCATACTCTGTCCCTTGGTAATTCTTCCATCATCTCTGCTTTTGGGGGATATGGTAGTACCAATGGCGGCGGCGGCGGTGGAGGTGGGAGGGTTCACTTTCATTGGTCAGATATTTCTACAGGAGATGAGTACCTACCTATAGCAAGCGTGAACGGAATTATCAGTGCTAGGTTTGTGTTATCTGCTTATTGGTTTGACTTTTACTAAATTCAGTATGAGAGCTAGGCTTATTTGGTGAATGCCCAACTTTACAATGTCAAGTTGCATTCACCGTTTCCTAACACTACTTACTAAAAAATTGTGTTGGACATAGTTTGCAATTTGAAAGTTAGGATGTGTCAAATTTATGTTGGAATTTGGATTCCTTGTGATTTCAAAGAGTCATGACCCAAATGCTTGAGAGGAATATCCCTGCTTAGCGTGATTCCATTTTATGCCTTCACCACACTTCTATTTTATCTACTCTTTCTGGATTGAAATGTTGCATGAACCTTAAAGGTGTTCTCATCTAGTAATCCCTGAATTTATACATAGTCCCGTGTGAGGATGAACTCAACAATGTCAGACTTGTGCAGCAAAGACAACAACAGCATCTATGCCTTTATCCTACTCCGTGGATTGGGTATATGGGTTGTAAGTCTTCCTCATGCTGTTTTGCAACACAAATTTAGCTCACACAGTTCATGTTTATTTTGATGGTTCTTTCCAATTCTTTTTAGGACTTTTCTTTTCCCTCTTAATTTGAGTTTATGAGTCTGTTGTCTTGTATCTCTTGGGTGCCTGAAGTTTTTGGAGGCATTTGAACCCGAAAAGAGGTTTCACAGGCGTATTATCAAACCATACATTTGAGGCGTTCGGACCTAAAGTCATTAACTGGGCACATACAAAAGAAAACATGAATTGAGATGATTGCCTTTTTGAACCCCAATCATTTCTTATCCTCTTAATCATTTCTTCATGTACTTTTTTTCATGTTAACAATTAGTCTGTTTTTTCCTGTCCCTATCAGAAATCTGTCTGATTTTGTTGTTATTGCCGCTGTACTCTAAAAATTTAGCTTGCAATTTGAATTTGACTATGAAATTCAGTGGAGGAATTGGTCGAGGATTTGGTCATGATGGAGAGAATGGAACAATCAGTGGAAGAGCATGCCCAAAAGGGCTTTATGGCATTTTTTGTCAGGTCAGTGACAGTTTTCTTGGATCTGATGGTTATGTTCATAAAGTATTTATCATAAATGATTGCTAAGTGGTCTAGTGTCAATTTGAATGATGAATGTTTGAAGCCACTAGATTTCTGCATGCTGTATTTGTTATTTGGGTGCACTACATATTTCCAAATTGGATAATTTCTCCTTCCAGAATGCAAAGAGGACTTGAAATCTAGAAATCCATATTTACCTTGGATTTGTGTGCTCTTAGAGTCTAACTTTTCAAGTTCTGATTCTTCCAATGGTTATTTGACTCAGCTTTACTTTAGCATTTCTGACAACGAGTAATTAATGAAACAGGAATGCCCCGTCGGAACATATAAGAATGAAAGTGGATCTGATGGAGCCCTTTGTCAGAGTTGCCCATCTCATGAGCTTCCACGGCGAGCTATATACATTGCTGTTCGAGGTAAAATCATAGTTTTCAGTTGTTGTGGTTAAATCATTTGAACCCTTTCTTCCAGTATCAACGTGTAAATTTGTAAACCATTGAGCATGTTCATGTTTTTGATACTATTTGTGTAGTGAAATTGTATCTTCATGATTTGTTTTGTGTGGGTACGTGTCTCGTCTTTTTCTTTCTTGTTCTTTTTTGGTGACTCATTTTGATCTGCATGTTTATGCAGGAGGTGTTACTGACGCTCCTTGCCCATACAAGTGTGTCTCCGATCTTTATCACATGCCACATTGTTACACAGCACTTGAAGAATTGATCTATACATTTGGGGGACCATGGATATTCGGATTTCTCTTACTATGTCTTCTTGTTCTGTTAGCTCTTGTTCTAAGTGTAGCAAGGATGAAATTTGTCACCCTGGATGAATCACCAGGCCATGGGTCTACTCGTCGGAGTTCCCCAATTGATCGCTCATTTCCTTTTCTGGAGTCACTGAATGAGGTGAGATTTAGTTCACCATTTTCTTTTGATTCAGATTCGTGTTTTTGCTTTGCAACGAATAAAAAATCTCTGGCATTTTAAGTTTTCTTTATGTTTTCTGGACTTCTTAAGAGTGTCAATTATGCCTTTTTAAGGTCTTGGAAACAAGTCGAAATGAGGAGTCGCAGACTCATGTCCATAGAATGTACTTCATGGGCGCGAATACCTTTTGGGAACCTTGGCATCTTCATCATTCCCCACCCAAAGAAGTAAAGGAAATTGTGTATGTTATCTGCAATTCTCATCTAAGAATTCTGCCTTCCTCACCCCTTTGCATATCGTTACAAATTGCTGCCAAGCTGAAAAGCTAGGATATTGTTATTTGATACGTAGATATATTTTCTATGACTTGTCAGGATGGATGCTTATCTTTTTACGAATAACTATCCTCTGCAGATATGAAGATGCTTTTAACAGATTTGTGGATGAAATAAACAATTTGGCTTATTACCATTGGTGGGAAGGATCAGTGTATAGCATTCTTTCTATCCTGGTGTACCCACTTGCTTGGTCATGGCTGCAGCACTGCCGGAAGAAAAAAATACAACAGCTGCGTGAATTTGTTCGGTCTGAATATGATCATGCTTGCTTGCGTTCTTGCCGTTCACGTGCTCTTTATGAAGGGCTCAAGGTGCACTTAATCATATTCTGCTTGTTCATGGGCTGATTTTATATTGTTAAACTTGCTTGGGCCAACTGCACGGAAAAATTCAATGAATCTATGCAGATACCAACAAGAACTTCTTAAGATGAAAGGAGCTAAAACATTAGTTTATTACTGTTTGTATTACTGTTTAAATTTAATGGCACGACTTTCCTTTCATCGTAGCGTTGTAAAGATACATCAGAGGATACTCCTTTCCTGTATCTTGATAAATTTGGTAAATCACTTTGAGCATTTGCTTGAGTCATCAGCAGAAAGACGAAAATAACTTTGGGAAAACTTAGTCATGACTTGAGCCTTTTCACCGGAAATCTGAATTGAACATTGGGTTGTGATTGAACCTTTCTTGGTCCTGACTGTACAAATCCTTTAGGTTATTTTATGGGCAGGGAAATTACTCTGTAAGTTTGCTCCAATCAAGTGTATAAAAACAAATTCGTAAAATTACTGTAGTTTATGCTCTCTCATTTTTTTTTTCCCTTTCAAAATGGACCTGGATGATATGGATGACCTAACATTGTCTTTTTAACCGAGTCTAAGCTGTTCAGAAGTTAGTAATAATATTCTTCTGCTATAGGTGGCGGCATCTTCAGATCTCATGCTTGCGTATGTCGATTTTTTCCTTGGTGGTGATGAAAAAAGAGATGATCTTCCTCCTCGCCTTCATCAAAGATTTCCCTTATGTATTGTTTTTGGTGGAGATGGATCTTATATGGCTCCTTTCTCTTTTCAGAGTGATAATATACTAACTTGCCTCATGAGCCAGGTGTGTTTAACATTATGGTTCTGATGCTTGATCTTTTATCTTCATTTCCCTTGTAGTTTTGCATTGAGGTTCATGATTGTTCTTAATGATTTTCAGTCAGTTCCGCCTACTATCTGGTACCGCCTAGTTGCTGGTCTAAATGCTCAGCTTCGTCTTGTCCGCCAAGGACATTTAAGGGCTACTTTAGCTCCAGTTGTTTGTTGGCTTGAGACACATGCAAAACCCACCTTAAGATCTCATGGTGTGATTGTTGATCTGGCTTGCTTCCAGCCTTCTGCTTCTGGCTATCGTCAATTTGGACTTGTAATTTGTGCTGTTGGGGATGAGATATCAAAATCAGTGTTTGAGAGGCCAGATCGACAACTCTCACTTGAGAAAGAGTCACGGTAAATTTTTAGCATCAAACTCCAGAATAAAGTGGAAATTTGACATGTAAATATTTATACGTGGTAACGTGAAATGTGCAGTTTGCCTGGGACACGTTGGAGAAAAGCACTTGATCTTGTTAGAGTTAGCGAGCATTCAAATCCACAGAGGAAAATTTCTGGAGAAATTCTAAATAAAAGCAACCTTCAGATGCTCAAGGAGAAGATGACTATTGATTTTCCTTTCTACTTCATAATTCGCAATACAAAACCAATTGGGCATCAGGTATGTGTGTACCATCAAAGAAAACCAGGTCAATTGATCATATTCAATCAAAGTGTACCAACACTTACTCTCTCTCTCTCTCTGTGTTAATTTATTGCAGGATGTCGTTGGTATGATGATGTCAGTTCTTCTTTTAGGAGATGTTAGCTTAGTCTTGCTTACTTTGCTTCAGCTATACTCAAGTTCGCTATTGGACTTCTTTCTGGTCTTGTTTATTCTTCCTTTGTGTATTATTCTTCCGTTCCCTGCCGGAATCAACGCATTGTTTAGTCATGGACCTAGGCGTTCGGCTGGTTTTATGCGTGGATATGCACTCTGGAATATTACCTCGGTCCTAAATGTTGTAAGTACTTTACTACTCTTGCCTCAAATACTGCACTCAGAAAAACATGTTCTCCTAATGAGTTTATCCACAAAATTATATAGAACTTTTTTTGGTCCCTCACTGAAGTCTTTTGAAACTCCATCCCCTGACTCTTAAACGTTTTGAGATTCAATCGGTTGTCAATTAAATGATGTCATATGTTTTCATCATGTAACCCTACATGTAGAACATGAATGATCCAGATTGGCAGGGACGTTTGTTGTAGTTTTGCAGATAAGTTTGACGGAGAATATGTTCAGCCTTACTACGGACTGAAGATTATATATAGTCGAAAGTGTAGGGCAAAATTTCATTATGTGGTATTTTCAGTTTTTTTTGTGTGTGTGTGTGGTATTTTGAGTTTCATATTCAGTTTCGTCTCTTGTAAGAGGAAGAGAGGGGGAGTAGATTTTTTGCTATTTTTGATGGTCGATTTTTTTGATTGAACTTCGCTTAATTAGAGGCAGTTGCTTTTTCTCTTGGTTGACAAGTTCACTCTGAACTAATTCTTCTATTCTCTTTTCTTTGTGTGATGTTATGTCTCCTGAACATCCTGAAGTTGGAATTGAATTGATGAGATTTTTGTGAATCGTGATGATAGGTTAAGTTAAATCTTTCTTTTTCATAAATTCTAAGGCCATTAGATCTTCGGCCTAATTGAACTCATGCTTTTACTGGTTCTCTTTGTTTGGAACAACATGCACGCCCCATGTCCTTTTGTTTTGCCCTGTTTTCTAATGATGATGCTTTGAATATCGTAGTTCCACACTATGATTCTGATACTCATTCTAATTTGTAACAGGTGGTTGCCTTCATATGTGGCTTCATCCATTTTAAGACACAATCTTCATCAAATAAAAAGCATTCGAACTTTCAATCCTGGAATTTTAGCATGTAAGGGGCTTCTTCAAGTGTGAATATAATGGTCCTTTAAATTTCATATTTTTTCATAACGTCTCTGTTCAGTTTGCATTTTGATGTCTGGTTCTTATGACGACTCTGATTACAGGGATGAGAGTGGATGGTGGATGCTTCCTTCTGGACTGCTCCTGTGTAAAATTTGCCAGGCACGGCTGATTAATTACCATGTTGCTAACCTTGAGGTCCAAGATCGTACATTGTACAGTACTGACCCTGAAGCATTTTGGCGGTCGTGAACCAAGAGATAAGAGCTAAGTTGCCCAAGTTTTTGTTTAACGGGTCAATACTTACTAATCACATCCCTCTCTGACGCTGATATGGTAGTTTGCCGGTAGTGACAAAGGTTTGTTAGAGATGAGTGTCGATACCCTTTTGAGTTAGGGTGTGCGGAAGTGTGCATTGATTTTTTAACTTGTGCACTAGTGGGGGCAGGGGGCAGCCGGTGAGTATTATTGAGTGATCATGCAATGCAGAAATATCCAACTGTACATACAAGATTATACTAATATACATCTTGAAGTGTTGTTAATGTTGTCTTTCCCTTCTCTTCTTTTTTTTTTTCCGTTTTTGGAAACTTGTTGATTATCCCTCTGTCAGACGCTGGTTCTATACAGATGCAATGTTTTATTGAATACAATTGCTGCAATACGTCGTTGAGAGCGCAACCAGAGACATGAAGAAGGGTAGAAATGTGTAATTTTAGACGAGAGACATCTGAAATGTAGGGGTTATGGATTTGCTTTGTCCTATTGGTTTGCTAAGAATTAAGTTTGGCTAATGCCTCTTTACCTCTTACCATTCCTACCCTTGACCATCTGACACTGACATTTATTAATCAAATCAAATGCAAATCACGACGTCTATTTAATTATTTTGAAGCATTAGAAGTTAAATAATTTTGCTAGCTAATTGTTTGATGAAAGTCAAACAACGCATCAAAAAACTTCAAACGATTTGATTTGTGCAGTTAATTTAGCTCAAATTTTGCTCCGTAGAAGAGAAAATGTGTGTATGTAGTATGTACTGCACCCGAAAAAACGACTCGATACATTTTCTAAAAGAAATTTCAGAATGAAACGGAATGGACGCAGGCCCCAAAACTGAATCAAAGACGTTTTTTTGGTTTTTTGAAAAGGGAATCAAAGACGTTGATATTCTTATATGGTCATTGATTAGGTATATATTCAAGATATTCAAGGACTACAGTTACGAGCTATGACTTACGTTTTCCATTTTCATCCTGCATCCAATTTGAAATTTGGAATAACTTTCCTCAATTCTAAAGTAGATTAATCAATTCAACCCCAACCCACATAAGGGGAAAAAAGAAAAAATACAGATTTCCTTTCGTGCATCATTTTCCCACGTACTCTGTGACACCAATCTGTTTAACCCAAAATGGAGGGAGGAGACAGTGGCAGTGGTTGGTTAGTGGGCACATGGCCCTCCTTCAAAATTCAATATATAAATTTTTTATTTTTTTTTAAATGTCAATGCAGCCAACGTGGTAGGCTTGCTGTAAGAAACAATTTCTAATTTTGATATTGACAAATAAAACCAAAGAAAATGAGATTGGCGTAGTGGCGCAAGTAACAAGGACCCGATCAGAAAAATATTTGTCACAAATGCTGATGATGATTGCCGACGCCGCTTTCCCCCATTAAAAAGCCAGTTTCAAAGGAAGTTGGTTTCGGCTCAATTTGTTGAATATGTAAGAACCTGAACTACTAACAAGATAAGATATTTTTTTGTGGGTTAGGAGTGGAATCCTCCGATACTTCAGCAATTGCAAGAGTAAAAGATTCCTTGTCGTTTTCAAGTACCCCTTTTTAATGTTATTTGTTAGATGGCCCCAATGGAGTGTCATGATTGTAACTTTAACTTCACGATCCTACCAATGAACGCCAGGTCAGCCTTCACCTTCACATAATTCCAATCACATTTTATTTAGATTTTGGTGGAGCACGCAAGCAAAACAGAAAAAATTAAGCATCAGTCACATTTGGAAACCATGATGTTGAGGGAGCAGAAGAAGGAGAAGCTTGAAGCTTCACTCTTGGCTGATGATGATGGTGGCATTGGGAATTCCAGAAACAGGGGAGGGATCACTGTTGCTCTGCTTTCCTACTGTTTCCTGGCACTTTTTGTCTCCTTAACATGTGGGTTCCTTTTTTCTTTTGCTTCTCTTTTGTTGTTAATTCCCTGTAATGAATGGTTTCAACGAACAGGGTTGGGATTGCTGTATGCCTTTCGCAACTTTTTCTGGTGATCATCGAAAAAGGGATGTTAATTTTGAAGAATAACAAATGGGTTTTGGTCTCTAAACATGGCAGGATTAGAATGAATTTTCTCTGTGCTGCAAGTGCTTCTTAATGTATTTATGTGACTGTGCCGGCCAACTGATATTCTAAGAATCATGGAAGTTTCTGATATCATGCTAAAAACCACTCTAAGTTGTTTGAGGCCTTCTTTGTTTCGAATTACAGATGTTTTCATGTGTACAAAGTGAGAATCTTTCAATTCAGTATGGATGTTTTACAATTAACCCTTTCTCAAATATAGGTGTTGGGCTGATACTGCGAGGCAATTCAAGTTTTTTGGCTGTGAGTTTTGAAAACAGCAAACCGGAGTTTGGAAATTCTGGGGTGGTTGAGTCTGATAAAGCAGTCGTTGCAGCTGACGATGGCCGTTGCTCAGAAATTGGAGTTTCAGTGCTGGAGAAAGGTGGACATGCTGTTGATGCTGCAGTTGCAACTGCAGTCTGCCTTGGGGTTGTCAATCCAATGGCCAGTGGTATAGGAGGGGGAGGTTTCATGGTTGTTCATTCTTCATCTGGCCCTGGAGCATTAGCATTTGACATGAGAGAAACTGCCCCTTTAGCTGCTTCACAGGTAACCAACTTTCTCGATTACTAACAAATTTCATAAAATCAAACTAGTCGTGATCAATGTGATAAGAAGGTTTATAATTGAAGATGTAAGCAAACCAGATACTTGCCAGAGTATATTAGTTAGTTTAGTCTTATTCAATCTGATAGGAAGGTTTGTAATTGAGATGTAAGCAAACCAGATACTTGGCAGATTATATTAGTTTAGTCTTATTCAATGTGATAAGGAGATTTGTAATTGAAGATGTAAGCAAACCTGATGCTTGGCAGATTGCATTAGTTTAGTTTAGTTCAAAATACCTGGGACATTGAAATTCTGGCTGTTTATTCTATATTGTGGAAAATGTGATGAACAGGACATGTATGAGGCAGATGGACAATCTAAGTATGATGGACCTTTGTCTATGGGTGTCCCTGGTGAGCTAGCTGGGCTTCATGAGGCTTGGTTGAAGTACGGGCGATTGCCTTGGAAATCTTTATTTGAACCTGCCATCAAACTTGCTAAAGAAGGGTTCGTGGTTGCTCCATACCTCGGAAAATCCATTGCTAGTAATGCGGGATTAATATTATCTGACCCTGGCTTACAACAGGTTTATGCACCAGCTGGAAAACTGCTGAAAGCTGGTGACATATGCTACAATGTGAAACTAGGTCTAAGCCTTGAGGCAGTAGCAGAACAAGGCCCTGTCGCCTTCTATAATGGAACTGTTGGAGAAATGCTTGTCAATGATGTCCAGAAAGCAGGTGGGATTTTAACAATGGAGGATTTGAGGAATTATAGGGTGAATGTCACGGACGCCGTTGCTGTCAATACTATGGGCTACACAATTTTAGGAATGCCACCCCCATCAAGTGGAACAGTGGGAATGTCTCTGGTTTGTCTTTAATCCTTATTAAGTTCAAACAAGAAAATGTGTTTCAGTTTTCAGCTGATGTGATTTGTAGAGGGGTCTAGAAAGTTGCATTGATTTGTGCCAAAAACAACAGGTGTTAGAATTTACTTAACAATGCTTGCAATTGGTGAAACCTAGGTGCTGAACATCCTAAACAGTTATGGTAGTTCAGAAGCTGCAAAGGGTTCTTTGGGTTTACATCGCATGATCGAAGCATTGAAATTCATGTTTGCTCTCCGTATGAATCTGGGTGACCCTGACTTTGTAAACATCAGTAAGACTATCTCTGAGATGCTCAGCCCAGAATTTGCAAAAGGAATTCGAGAACGGATATTTGACAACACCACTTTCCCTCCTGAGTACTACATGCACAGGTTGATGAGTTGCCTTGATTTCTTCACATATGATTGTTAGATTGTACATATGCTGTTGCTCTATATCTTATACTATGACTTTCTTAGGTGGAGTCAGCTGCGAGATCACGGAACCAGCCATTTCTGTGTTGTGGATGCAGATCGAAATGCAGTATCAATGACTACAACAGTTAACTATCCTTTTGGTGGTGGAGTACTGTCTCCTTCTACTGGCATTGTGCTGAACAATGAGATGGGTGATTTTTCGATACCTACAGAAGTAGTTCCTGATAAACTTCCTCCTGCTCCAACTAATTTTATTAAACCAAATAAGAGACCGTTATCTTCCATGAACCCGATTGTGGTTCTTAAGGTATAGCTACAGGCAATCTTAGAACACCATTTGAATTCTGTGTTTGGCCTAACTTCTACAAGTGTTTATTAAGTTACCCTCTGGCAATGATTTTAGGATAATCAGCTAGCTGGGGTGATTGGTGGTAGTGGTGGCATGAACATTATTCCAGCAGTTCTGCAGGTCTTCATCAACCATTTCATCCTGGGAATGCAACCTCTAGAGGCTGTGCAAAGTCCTAGAGTTTACCACAAGGTAATTTGCTTGGCTAAATCTTCAGTTCACTGAACAACGGTGTTTAAATCATATGTTCAAGTCCACCTCTATCTGTGCAGCTGATCCCAAATATCGTTTTGTATGAGAACTGGACGATTATCGATGGCGAGCACATTGAACTCTCTGAAGAAAAGAGGCACTTCTTAGCAGAGAGGGGTCACCAGCTAAAGGCTCAATCAGGGGGTGCAATTTGCCAACTTATAGTTCAAACCTTTCAGAGGCCAATCAATTCTGGCAGGAAACTAGGAAAGATATCAAACAATGGGGTCCTCGGGATGCTGACGGCAGTAAGTGATCCTAGAAAAGATGGGAGGCCGGCAGCTATCTGATATGGCCCCCTGAATACGCTGAGTACAAGCATATTTTCATGAGGGTAGTTGAAATCTCTGCAGCTTGCTGCATTGTTGTAGAATTACCTGCACTTTTGTACATACACATGGAAATATGAAACATGACCGCATATATTGCAGATAGTGGAATGCATTCTTTGTAAATGCCCAAAGGGAGGGGCAAAGAATTCTAGAGTTTTAACACCCTTCATCTCGAAGAGTAGCTGGATATTCATGCCTCGAACGCAATACTGTTTTACAATTTGCCAAGATTATAACCCAATTTCCAACTCATTTCTGTAATCAACAAAAAGCAAATACAACATGATGCAGAGTCCTAAGGCTCAAACGGAAAACAACTCATGCTTGTCCACTTGCCGAACAAAACTACATCATTTAAAATAATTGCAAGAGCAATATTCATGACATGAATAAGTACTCAAAAAACAAAACAAAATACACAATGGAACAGTTACATATGAACTCTATGGATTGCTACAGAAATTTTGTATAATTTCCTTATGAAGCTTTTTCCATCAGCTGTATTGGGGCAAGAATATTAGACTTGCTAGTCTCAACAATACACCCATTCATGACCATTTCTTCCAGCATAAAGTGTGCTTTTTCCAAGTGGAACATGATATCCAATTCACACTGCAAGGAGAAACAAGAATCAGAAGCAAGATTAACTAAATTCAAGACATTGGTAACAGAGCAAGGCACAACAAAGAGTAATTAATTCTTCATTTCAGAACGTACCACATTGCCAAAATGCCGATCCATGGTTTCAACCAACAGGTGTATGAACTCTAAGATTGCAAGTTCATTCTGCCAAAGTAGAGACCAAGAAAATAATGAAAAAGCCTTGGCAAAGATGCTTAACAGTTGGCATAAGCTGATTCAGTACTATCAAGTGCAGGTCTTCCATTTATTATGTATTGAAAGAGAGGGATTCACAAACTTTTAACAAAATAACTGTTGCACACAGGACCTTACAAACACATAAGACAATTGTTGTTCTGGACCCTAAATACCAAACACAAACTGATCCCCTTAAAGTGAATACATTAACTGCTGTCACACTAGCACTATTAGGATTAATAAGTTAAGATAAAAGATCTCCACTCAAAAATTCAGTAGTAGTAGAGATTCTTCTTACTGAGAATTCAAGTCATCATAGAACATACTTAGCTACCAAAAGATGAAAATGCTCAGTACAATAGAGATTCTTCTTCCTGGCGGCAATAAACATCTTCAAGCGACTTATAGTTACAGCAGCTATCATTCTTGTTAAAGGGTGGTTAAAAATTGGGAACTTTTTAAAAATCAAAGCGCTAATGGATAGTTGGATACTATCTCTCTCTGAAAGTATCACCAGCTTTACTCACTGAGATTTAAGACAGCAAACCTTACAATTACTTGTCTTTAAGACAAGAAACAAACTGATGGGATCAAAGAGTAAGTTGGCCCACGGCTGAGTTATTGTTCTTAGAAAAATAAAAGCTACGGCTACGTTGTCATGGCAAATATTGACAAGAAACATTCAGAAAAGAAAAGGAGAAAGAATATCTTACTTCTTCATTGTCAACTCCAACCAAGAAGAATAATGATGCATATCGCCTGTAGACAATCTTGTAATTTCGGTGCTCAACAAATGAACACTGTAACAAAGAAGAAGTCTCATCCTTATTAGAATCTAAATTCCAAATCCTAGTACAGTACCTCATAAGATATATCGTTTCCCCTAAAAGTTGGTTTTAAAACCATCAGCGCACAAGAACAGATGATAGTATTCAACACTTTAACTAGATGAAGCATGCTAACTAAAACTTTAATGTAGCTCAAAACTTTTAATTTACTCCTCTTTTATAACAAAAAACGATTCTTTTCCATATTTCCTCAGCAAAAGGAATAAATGTGATATTTAGAAAACCACAACAGAGACAGCTCGGATGCACAATTATCCCAGTAATGCCCAAAATTTTCTTGTAACCTCACCAAAAAGCCCCCGAAAAAGAATCAATTTGTACAAGAAAGGAAGAGGGCATTGTTTTCAATCAAATGGGTAGACTACTCCAATAATGAAGATACAAACAACACAAGAAATCATAATGCAATTTGATCCGCACTAGATTAACAGGTTTAAAGCAAGAAAAAGATTCATACACAAAACCCAATCACATCACTCCTCAGCAAGTAGTACCACAACTCCAAATATTTTCACTTTCAATCTCCGAGGTAAGAATTCCCCAATTTGATTAACCAAAAAAAAAAAAAAAAAATCAAAAGGGAAAAGGGATGAAAGTGGGAATAAGAAAGAACCTGTTGCTCAGTTCGAGCGAGACATTTGCGGACGATTTCACCTTCAAGGGCACGTCTTTCTTCAATGGTGAGGTACTCGTAGTACTGGGCTAATCTCGTCTGCCCTTGTTTGTTCACCATCAATATAAATCTGATCCCCATTATTATTCCTCCTGATCCTCACCCCAAAATCTTTGATTCCCGTTTTTATCACAAATACAATATCGATCGATCCAAATTCAATCCTCGATTCCTCCTCCTCTTCTTCTTCCTTGCTGTTCAGGGGAAAGAGCTCGTGGAAGAATGGAAAATATTTCAAGGGATTGTTTGGTTTTTTGGTTTTTTTTTTAAAGTAATTTTTGGTCGGACCATCTGTAGACTGTATATATGGATTTATATAAAGGTTTTATTTGACCTTTAACTTTTGTTAAACATAACATTTTTTAAAAAAAATTTGTATGAGTTGACAATCGATATGCACGTCTCAACTTTTGAATTTTGAATGAGTTGAATTATACTTTTGTGAATAATAGTCGATGATTAAGTTTATTGTAAGTCTCCAAATATTATTTTTCATTTTTGACATGCAAATATATGTAATTCAATTTTTAGGTTTTTGGAACAGATAAATTAGTTTTTAAAATTATTTTTTTCCAGGTCAATCTGAACTTTTTTTTTTTTTTGGTTCATATATGAAATGACAGCTTTCGCCGTTCCAACTTGTTCTAAAATTCTACTGGATGTTTTTACTTTCGTAGCACATTTTGTTTTTTTTTTTTTTTGTTTTTTTTTTAAGTTAGTTTTAAATTTTTGATTGATTTCTAAATTGACTGTTATACCTATATCAATTGTTCAAAATCGTTCTGTTCATCTTCGTGTTAATTACTGATTAACGGTTTTGGATAAGAAAGAGTGAGTGAAAATGGGTACGTAACCAGCTAAAATCCGAAAAAGAAAGAAATTCTTCAAAAAAAAAATGCGAAAAAGAAAAATAGCATAATAAAATTTGGAACACAGTATTGGACTTATTCGATCGTCAAAAATCTAATAGTATCGTTTGGACTTTGGAGTTAAAAGTGGGAACTGAAATATATTATTATTTGAAAAAGCGAAAATATGCACTTAAAAAGATCGTTTATGGCCAAATTTAATTTATAATAGCTATGCCGCAAAATTACACTTTTAACAGAGCTCACCCTCATCAGGAAGATCTCAACAGTGTCACACTCACACTCTAATTTATTTTTTTACATTACATGTAGAACTCTACTTCTCCCTCTGTCTCATAATTATTGTCCAGTTTGAGATTTCACTTTCAGTACAATTTGAACTAAAAATGAAAACTCAAACTGGACAATAATTATGGGACGGAGGGAGTAGTAGCTAAGATGAGAAAGTGCAGAAAAGAAATATGGCCTTCTTCATGCATGGACAAACTATTTATGTGTAGTAACAGCAAACCCAACGAAAGCTTAACAGCATAGGTCTTTCTTGTTAGTGATGAACATCCTATCTTGGTATGTAGATGTGTCCTATCCTTCCTTCTCGGCGTCCTTTGAAGGTTTCTCAAGGAAGCTAGGCTGATTTGTCGAAGAAAGAAGTCTTGCCCACATTCTATCTGTTATTACCACCTGGTTCTGTTTCTCGATTATTCTCTGCAGATTGTTAATCAAAGCGTCAGCTGTCAGTGGTTAGAAAGAAGTAATGACCTAAAAATGTTGAGCAACTCTCCAAGAATGCTACAATCATCAAACATATGAACATGTAACAAATCCTGAAACAGGCTAAGGCAGACTGATCTTATGTAACTGTATAGCTTACATTGAAAGGAATGTAACAGTGCCTGGTATTCACCAGCCCCACTGTATGACCTGTGTACCCTGCCATGGCTCCATGAACAGCAC
The DNA here is from genome assembly GCA_949775105.1 of Oldenlandia corymbosa var. corymbosa. NCBI lineage: Eukaryota > Viridiplantae > Streptophyta > Magnoliopsida > Gentianales > Rubiaceae > Oldenlandia > Oldenlandia corymbosa. Next base: position 30,761,166 of record OX459120.1, on the reverse strand, counting down.
ACTGGGCAAGAAGGGTGCATTGAACATTATCTGCTGCATTGCTGGGAATAGCTCGGATCATGTACGTCGGATCTGTCTCAAACAACAAGGGACAACGTTAGAATATAATTATTTTAAGGTAATGTGATTTTAAACCACAGGGAAAAGGTACTGACCAATGTACTTGAGGTTGATAGCCATCCTCTGTTCCTTTCCAAAGTAATCCTGTAAAAGAAATAACTGTGTCTCTTAGCACCCGATATTTTCAGCCTGTGAAGTCAGGCAACTAATAAAGATGATTCAAAGCAGCTACAGCCATGTGTATATAAGGTTCAAAGTTAATTAGACAAAATTAAAGAGCCAGCCACAGAGCCGATTGATACATTATTGAAGAGCCTCCAACAAAAAGTTGGATCTACAACTAGTGGAACTGAAACTTTATCTGCACTAACCCAACATAAGATAGGAACTTTGCTTTTGCCCGTAGATGAAAAACTCAGTAACTGTCAGGGACATACTACTAAAAAAAAGATTTAATCCATGCTGACTAAAGTGTTTGAATTGCTGTATTAGAAGAGTTGATTAACAAGCTAACTGTACAAGCATCAGATAGATTGAGAGATAGAGATAGATAGATAGATAGATACATAATCTATCTGAGTCCTAGTAAACAGATTATGCATGTAGTATGGTATAGATCATGTAAGTGTCAATGAAGAATTGAAGATAACGTTATTAATAAAAGAAGGTCTATTTAAATTGATGTCAGGTGATATGTTGTACATGATTATAAAGGCATCGAAAGGAGAATAGATAAATAAAACATAATGAAGCATCAGAAGTCCTACCTTGATGCTTTGAGATATCCACAGCCCAACATCATGAAAAACCTTATTTCCGGAAGCATCCTTCTGATCAATAGATTGCAATCTCTGAGAGAGGATCTCCTGCCCGGCACCTTCTGCTATCACAATTACCATGTGCCCTTGTTCTTTTAATCGTTTTTCAATATATTCATAAAGTCCCCCTGGACCTTCAAGATAGAATGGTGATTCGGGGATTAAGCAGCAATCGACATCTCTGCTTGCGAGTGTAGCATGCATGGCTATAAACCCTGAGCACGACACCACATAACATTGTCTCAGAAGCTACACAAATATGTATTACCATAAGAAGAATCACAATGGAGACCCAAAATTATGTCAGTACTAAAAGCTTCAAATTATAATCATTTCCTTTCTTGAACTATCTTACAGCGGATAAATTACATTCATTGAATACTGCCACATGGTAAGGCCATCTGCGTCAACCTTACACCTTACTCAAAAGCTTGTCTGGAGTTAGCCACTAAAATTATAACGACCTTATTGCACACTTGACAGAGCAAAAGAGCTGAAATAGTCACTGACAATATGAAAAGCTTGTTGAGACTTACCACTATTTCTTCCCATCAACTTGACCAGACCAATACCATTCTCAATACTTGTTGCTTCAACATGTGCAGCATTAATAGCACGCTGAGCTTCTTCAACAGCAGTATCAAAGCCAAAAGATCTATCGATGACCTACAGAAAGAAGAAGAACCAAGTTTCTGAGGATGAAAGCTGGTGAAAAGCTGAAAGCTACTGAATAATCAATAACATCTGTTCTGACATCAATATATTAAATCTGCAGGAGAAACAACTTACTGGAATGTCATTATCGATGGTTTTTGGCACACCAACAACGGTAGCTTTAAGACCGCGTCTTCTGACTTCCTGCAGTGGTGAGTACAAAGAGTTACAACTGAATGAATATGATATGATGGATCAAGCGAATAAGGTTACGATGACATGAACTTTGGACAGAACAAACAGCAAAGGGGGAAGAAAGAAAGTTACATTTTCTGGAGCATACCTCATAAATAACCGCAGCACCTTTTTGTGTTCCATCTCCACCAATGATATAAACCTAAATAAAGACAACAGAGACTCTCCATAAATTAACAGGCTCTCATGGGTGAACATACAACAGACATCTGAAAACTTTTCCAAACCTGATTAATTCCACGGTCCTGAATACTGTCCACTATTTTTTTCAACTCATAACCACCACGTGATGTTCCAAGTATGGTCCCTCCACGTTTGTGAATATCATTTACAACCTTAGGTGTCAAAGATATTGTATTGCGAGAATAGAACCCACGGTATCCTCCCTGAAAATGCATCATTCCTGTTAGACACTGATGCCTGAGGAAAGCCATTACAAGGAGAAATTTTTCGAGATATATTTCATTGCAGACGGAAAAAGGCACTTACATCTATTCCTAAAACGCTTTTTACACCATACATATAATTTAAGCCGCAAACTATCTCTCTGATCACTGTATTCAGTCCAGGGCATAAACCTCCACATGTGACAATACATGCATTAACCTCATCAGATTGGAAATAGACCTGGTAACATAAACCAAGAGTTGGTATTATATACAAACAACTAGTCTGCACTTACGAAACTTTAGTAATGAGTCGAAGCAAAACTCACCTTCTGACGGGGACCTGCTCGCCGGAAATGTATTCCTCTCGGACCATTTGCATGAACAACAACCTAACAAAAGGCTAATCAAGATTTATACAAACTGACAAGGATATTGAACATATGAAGACTTTTACAGTTCTTTTATTTTATCATTTCGACAACGGCAGAGCTACCCTAATAACTTTGGGAAATGAAAAACAGGTCGGTGCCTATATATTCGAAAAACAGTCTTTTATATCAAATTGTAAGGAAATATTGGCTACGGCCACTAAGAATAGAGCCAACAAGACACAAGGCATTGAGAGTTTGATTAAGATCTTGCTTCTGCAGAAAGCAGTTGGCAGAAGTTCAGAAGTCTGTTCTCTTGACTTTCAATGTAATGTATTTCACTCGTAAATCAATCTATGAACAAATTCTTAATAGGACTAACCTTCAGTGGAACGGTGTCATCGTCATCAACAAAGTATTGCCTGTAGATAATTAAGGATCATCATGAGTATATGCTAAGTGGCCAAGCTCAATCCTTAGAGGCCAATCAGAAAAGAATCAAAAACGAACTTTTGATTGCTTACCTGACAGCTGCATAAGCAGGATTATCTTGCAAGGGATTGGTATAATTCTGCCAACAACAGTAAGAAAAGGAATCAAGATTCAGCCATTAGACCATTCAAAACTAAAACCAACAAGAACTAAAAGTGTAAACTTCAACAGATTCAGGAACTGGTATAACTTTTCAATTAATCCAGAGAATAAGTATGGCAGGTTTTGAGTATCCAGTAAAATGAAAACTTGGCTTCAATTGCTCATCAATGGTTAAATGAGAAGAAAAGAGAAGAGGGGAGAAAGCAAAAAAACCAAGTAGCACGTACAACTCCACCAATAAGGCACTAACACGAACTTAATCCTCCTACTAGCTTAAAATCAAAGCAGCTCAAGAAGTTTCACTGTGGCCGATCATTTGTTCACGTTGTGAAACCAGATGAAATAAACACATGGAAGTCATAGTTTTGTTGTTTTCCGGCCACTGGCGATTTAGAAAGTCAAGAAAGGAAACTAAAGCAAAAAGACAAATAAAGAGTCAGAATTGAACTGCAACGTCACAAGAAAGAAAATTATGGTATCTTCAACACATCTTCTTGCTTCACCTTTCCATCATGTAGGGACGATCAGTTGATCACAGAACACATCCCGAATCAAAAAAAAAAATGAAAGCCCAAGAAAAGAGAAAAGATTGATAAAAAAAAAACAGTTCTTTGAAGCATCCAACTCTCATGACAGCCTAAACCCAGACCAGAATCAAGTTATTAAAAGTGGGAAGACAGGGGAAAAGCATACATACAGGAAGATTAGGAATGTAGTCGGTCAAATGAGGAACATCTTCAAGAACATAACCCAATTCTCCATGAACAATCTTGGGCTGTGGAGTATCATTGGTTGATCCCATGGACAATTTCTTCTTACTACTCACTTGATTGATAACCCCGTTTGGAAGACTACTACTACTTTGATTCTTATGATCAGAAGCAGCAGGAGCAGGGGAAGCAGAAGCAGGCAACTTCGAGAACGCTACAGAATTAGACCCACCATTACAAACCACATCCATTCAAAAATTCTAGAAGGAACCCAGTAAATGAAGTGATATGACAACAGCAGAAATGATATAAAAAGAAATTAATTTTAAGTAAAACAAGCTCAGATCAATGAAGCAATCTACAATATTTGTGATGAGGTTTATTTATATATGGATGGTGGCTGTGATGGTGGGTTGAGGTGTATATAATTTGACTATTATTAGTATTTAATTTGACCCAAAAAGTTCCAATTTTTCAAAACCTGGAGCTTATTGCCCAAGTAATAGTTAATACGGCAAATGATGATCATTAGGGGGGTTTAATGGTTTTACTTTGGGATTGATTGTGGAAAAGGTAAGAAAGAAAGAAGAACATGTGGGCAGAGAAATTTCTAGTGGTTTTGGTCTTTTTGGTTTCTTCTTCACGCAAAACTGTAGTTGTGAAGCTGAGTGGGATTCTTCTTCTCTTATTTCACTATATGAAATACGGTTTGTCAAAAATTTTTTTTAAAAAAAAAGAATCATTTTCTTATCTCGGGGAATATATATTTTTTTTTTGCTCAGGGAATATTTGTTTGGGAATTGTAATATCCTTATATTCTTTCATCTCTGTGTGCACTAGTTCGTTCTGACTAAATACGTGATACTGTTCGAGTCATATAAACAAAAAAACACAAATTAAAACTAATAATCGAAAGGATTGAGTGTACTCCAGTGAAATTTATAATTTTGAAATATAAATGGACATATATTACATCGTGTTCTTCTTGAGTAAATAATTTTGAGAATCATACAAAATGACTATGACTAGTTATTTTTCGTAACATTATATATTATTTTATCTGTCTCACAAAAATAATTAATTTTATAAAAATTTGTGTATTTTAGAGCTCTGTACGTTATTTTCTTTTTTTTCTTTTTCTTTTTTTTTTATCATCGAAAATTTATTAAAGATGAGTAAATACACACCCACTGTAATAATCTGCAAACTATCATAGGAGTTACCATAGACAAATCCGAATGAAAAGTTTAGGTGCAAAATCGAAAATTCATGAATGAGTTTGTCGTAACAAACTTTCTAAAAATATTATTAGTAAAGTTAGAATCACTACTTATTCTTGTTAGGGTGAACTTGAACTCATTACCTGCTCTTGAATGGAAGGCCGTGGAACCAATACCTCATTCACTAGCTATGTTATCCTTAACTCATACTGTACTATTATTTTCTTTTCTCTTTTGGTTAACAAAATCATATTATCGCTTTCCACTATGAATCGTACGTACGTAATGGTTAAAGTGTGATGATTACTACCTTTTATTTTATTTTTATTTTTTTTTCCATTTTTTATCTTATGGGCGACGTAAAAGATCCGGTGACTTGTGGTCCTTGTGGGAAGATACCTTCTTTGATTCCAGATTCGGTTTAGTTTTTCTATCCATATAGTGCTGTATAATAAAAATAATTTAAAACTTAATGTGGGTCAACACTCAATAATTACCATACATTAATGATATTAATTAATCTACTGTTGTAGTATTATACACACAACGTTTGAAGGTAGACGCATCTGGCTAATATCCAATACACATGATGAATTGCGTCACAGTAGCAGCCTGTTTGAATCATGCTTCCTTAGCTATAAACAAAAAAAAAAATCGAGCCATTAAGAATCACACAAACGGGTATGTAAAACAATAGTGGAGTATTTCGAAAGTGTTATTTATATAATTTTTAAGATTTTTAATATTACTTATATTCAGTTGATATTGAATCGTGTGGTGTGTTTTCTAATCCAGATTAATTAATTCCTAATGCAAGCCCTGTTGCAAATTGGGTAATATAATACACTTTTAAATGTCAACAAATAGATTTTTCGCTTCTTAATCTACAAAAGAAACATAACCTGAAATTTTAGTCAACTGCAAGAACTTCAAAACAACATTTTTTATTATTATTATTTAAATTTTTTCCGTCGAAACAACTTCAAAACAACATTTTAGTTTGTCTAGAAAAAAAAAATTTAAAAAAAATTACATTCACTTTTAGGTATGGCGGTGACAAAACAGTTATAAAATCTCATACCATTTGAGTTTGACGGACTCATTTGCCGATCAGGAGGATTATGAAGTCAAATAAACAATTTCAATATTCTAACTTGCACAACTAATCCTTGATTTAGTTTCTTGCACCCATGGATTCATTCGACCCTTCTAGATTACCTCACATATATGTGGGGTGGGGCTTATGTGATGAACCCATCAGTGCTTGTGAGTTTATGAGGTATAACCATTCACAATTTTAAACTATGATGTACGTAATATATTTTTTTTTAAAAAAAAAAAAAACAAAAGACAGAAACAAAAAGAGTTTTTGGATGCATTTTGCTATTGGAAAGCTAAAGCAAAAAAAAAAAAAAAAAAAACAGGTAAATAAAGAAAACCGATATTCTAAGTGGACAAAATTAAACAAAAAGTTGTCTATTTACATCACCAAAGGAAAAAAAAAAAAAGAGGAAAAAGAGAACCTACCAGGAGCCAATTGCATGTGAATTGTGACAAAGAAGAAGAAAAGGCCCCGTGACAGAAACATATTTGGGGTTGGGGGGTCATTTTCCAATTTCCAGTATTATTATTTACAAAGGCAGGCGGCCATATCCGAGACACAACCGGCAGATTTCCGATGGCAGGGAAAAGAAACACACGGATTTCTTGACGTTCTCAACAACTAAAAAAAGTCAAAGCTGAAAGCGAGCCGCCCCAGAAAATTACATCACCATTCAGGCCCCCTTATTAATCCCATAATAATAATAGTGTTTTTCCTGTTGCATTCTCTGCTTTAGTTCCCAATTTTGCTTCCTTCTTTTCCAAACTCTTTTCTAGGCCCATCTTTCCTCTTTTGGGTCGCCACTTTGACCACAAAAGGTCCACAACACAAAACGTCTAAAAGAGAATATAATATATATATATATGGGAAAATCTATAATCCCGTTGACTAATTTTACGAAACCGTACCGTTTAATCTTCAACCAATCAATATTGAGAATATAAGATATAATCATGGAGTGAGAAACATTCTGCAATTTCTCAAACTAACTACTCTTTTGGTATCATGGTCTTTTATATTATACCAAATGTACATTTTGGTCTTATAAATTAACATTTGGCTAAAATAATCTTTTATATTTTTATTTGTAACTTTTTGTTCTTTGGCACTATTCCAAGAGTTTGACTTTGACCATCTTTATTGCAAAAGTTTGACCATCCTTATATTTAAGTCAATAGGGTATTTCGGAATAAAAAATATTTATTTTACAAAGAAATTATTATTGAATAAAATATTAATATTAAAATAATTATATTCATAAAAATAATTACGAATTAAAATAAATATTAAATTAATAAAAAGTTAAAAAGTTTAATTTTTGAAACTCAAATGAAATTTTTTTAAAATTTCATTGCACAAATTTTGATATAATTTTTAACTTGGTGCGCTTAGAATAAAGTAAAAATATTACTTTTATGACAAGTTCTGATAAAATGAATAATTAAGTTAAAATTTAAGATTTTATTCTAATATAATTTCTTATTTTGGATATGTTTTAATTTATGAAAGTGTTGTGAGTTATATTTACCTATTAGTAGATTCTAACAAAAAAATTGTAGAATCTACAAAATATAGGATAAAATAGAATGAAAATTCTACAGTGATGGGTTGGAGTTTAAAAAGTACGTCAAAATTTTTTTAAAAAAATTAAATTTTGATTTTATAAAAATAATTTTTTTATTAATATTATATTATTTTATTAGTTGTGATTTCAATTTTTAATTAATTTAGTATTATTTTATTTAATATTAATTTGTTAGAAAATAAATATTTTCATTGCAATTGATAAAATATAGGATGAAAATTTTACAGTGATGGACTTGGGTAAAAAAAAAAAAAAAAAAAGTTTTTTAAAAAATTAAATTTAAATTTTTTAAAAATAAATTTTTATTAATTTTATTTTATTGATTTTGAAAATTCAATGGGTATATTTTAGAACAACTAAAATCATTGGGTAAAGATGTCAAAATTATGGAGTCCGCAAAAACCTTTTCTAATAAAAAAAACTGTACAAAGTAATGAAATGTTGGCAGAGATATTAACTCTAACTGAATTTTCGTCAATTGGCCAGAAATTGAAACTTAGATTATGAATTTGGTTTCCCAAAGATCTTTTGGGTCAAAATTGGCCAGACACTTAAAGTTTTGGGTAAAATTGACCATTTTCTTAATTTTTTTTCTATTTAATCATGTGGATTTATGTGTATTTACTTATGATGCACCCTCATTTTAATCCTACGGTTATTAATTAGTCTAATTAATCATACGGTTAAAACGGAACCGTCCCGTAACAAGACTCTCTCTCTCTCTCTCTCTCTCTCTCTCTCTCTCTCTCTCTCTCTCTCTCTCTCTCTCTCTCTCTCTCTCTCTCTCTCTCTCTCTCTCTCTCTCTCTCTCTCTCTAATTACAATTTCTAAAGTTACATACAATTTGATTAGACATATTTTTGCATTTTGATTAACTCATTGATGTTTTATGCTTTTGTAACACAGTACAGAGAGTTTTCTAAACTTTAAGATTAGCTAATGTGAAATTTATCTAAACTTTAAGATTAGCTAATGTGAAATTTATCCTTCGTAATAATGTCAAAAAAAACATAATAAAAATAAAAATCCTTTGTATTAATGATTCTCAAACACTTATCTTGATATCTTATCGTCTTCACTGTCCCAGTTAGTAGTGCTTGAAGAGTTTATCCATTGTGCATAACAAAAAGCAAGAAAAAAAATTCAGCCAAATTTCGCGAGCATGCTTGCTACTAATTATTTAAGCTCTAATAAATGAATGCTTACTCCTGGATTTCCATTTCGTCAGAATTCTCAAAGGCTACTAGCTCGGTAAACATGTCCAAAAACCATTACTGGGAACAATGGTTTCTATTTTTTCTTTTTCTTTTTTTTTTGAAACGGTAATGGTTTCTACCTGAATGGCTAAATCTTTGAGAATGGTACATTAGCATTAGTTCAGGTGAAATTAGATCCTTTCTCACACGTGCTATATTATGTACTTGTCGTGTTTTATTAGTGAACTGACGCGATTTCATTAAGTCATCATTTTAGTATATATGTATAACACAAAAGACAACATTGTTTATCATTTGGACACATGTTTAATGTTCGATAAGTAAAAGAGTATCTCTGATTTCATCAGTTCAGGAAATGGTGTTCTGAAGATCAAATCTCAGCCCAGTTTCTTCTCTTATAGCTCCTGAGAATATTTCTCCTCGCTGAAATGAAGAGAATCAATCAATTGACTTACACCTTTCGGTCAGGAAGAATATGGAATAGTTCGGGATGCACTCAAATCTGGAAATATGATGGAATGTTATATACCTTGCTGATTTATCCAGCTTTCCAAATGAGCATTTTTCTTTAAATTTTGTACCTTCAACCTCCTCATTATGACAAAGAAGCTTCAAGAACCGATTCAAAAGTGCAGTGATAATCAATGATTCTAAGACAAAACTGAGATTTGGCTCATTTTATAAGTTACAACCCCCAACTAAGCAACTGTTACTTGCAATAATTTTTTTTAAAAAAAGGAGAATATTTACTGGAGGGAATTGATTAGCATCCTCTAGCTAGTAGAACAAGTAGTATAGTGGTGGAAATCTAAAATTTGACATGTTCAGAAACCTGCAAGGTTCTCCTATATGTATATCCCTCCATATCTAGGAGGAGCAATTTGATTGTATTTTGTGTTATGATCCTATAATTAAGATGGTCATAACATCCCTTAATTTCGGTCTCAAAATGATTATCTTATTCGCAAGAGCATTCAAGAGTCGTGTATTTGCAAACCAAACATACATATATGATCATAATTTGTTACTTCACCTAAAAAAAACTCAAATTCTTAAGATAATCATGTTATGGTGGTAAATAAATGAGAATATCTTGTCCCGTGCAGTGCATTTTAGGCTCTAACCAACTTCAGTCTCCAACGGAAGGGCACTTAACTATTAAAAAGATTGGTCAGAATAATGTCAAGTTGTCGGATGTAACAAGAAATTTATATATATGATGGAATTTCATCATCTTATTATTATCACTCGTTGCTTCTCTTGACCAACCTTATTCATTAATCATTACAATTCAATCACCCGTCACAATAAGTTTTGAAGCATCATCTTCTGATTAAATTTGAAGGCTAGCCCCCAAATGATAAAGGGAAAAATGTTAAAATTACACTTCTTTGGTTACTTTTCCTCTTTGTTGTACTAAATAATTAAGACTAACAAACATAAAAAAATTATTTTTTAATGGATAGGCCCTAGAGTATCAAAGTGTTCGTGATATATACTATCACGTTGTGCAGCGAAAGGGGACTGGTAGCCCAGCATTTTTCCCATAAGTTAGTGTTAAGATAAGATACAATAGTTTGTAGAATCTACAATTCTACAACTGCAATAACAGTATTAAGATACAATAGTTCATAGAACGTACAATTCTACAATTCTACAGCTGCAATAACAGTATTTGTTCACTCAATGCGGGTATAAATGGACTTCTCCTTTGTTTCAGTTGATTGAAATCAATTAAGTTGGACTTTAACCAGGTTCTCCCTTAATCTTCCATTATCTAGTTTTGCAAAAATCAACACCAATAAAAACTGGAATACTCCTAGTAATCTTTCTCATGTCTTGTCCACCCCTTTGATCATAATCACAACAAAATTTCAATTGCCGACAAAATTGAACTCTTGATCATGTCAATTCCTACCAGAATATTGGTTTCAATGGAATAAATATAATTTGCTTGTGGTGGGGTGGTAATCCTGTCAATACCTTCCTAATCTTGTATTATGGATACTCTCCACATATTCTCTGCAATCCTTGGTCAGTTATCCTAAACCACTAATGATGAAGCAATTGATCCTTCAATTGGAGGCTTGCAACTGCGAGGAGATTATGCTAACATTTGTCTCCAGTCCAACAACTATAATGGACTCTTGTGGTTTAGGCAAGAGGTGTAGAGGTTTAGACCCCTGTGGAACGGAAGGATTGTTCTTGTCCAATGACTTTTTTTAACAACTGTTCCGGGGTTAAATTTGTTGCTAGTAATAATACGTACATATCATTAATCTTTGTATCCTCGTCATTTGATTTGGCTTTGCATCATGTGATGCCTCAAATGATGACTGGCTTGAAAAAGGCAATAATGGAAATCCAATTTCATCTCCTACTTTTGTTTGCCCAACGGAAAGAATCACATCATCACACCGAGATGAGAGCAACAGAGACTGGTTAGCATTGTCTGTATCACCACAACATTGGATAGGGTTTATCTTTTCAGTGGTGCCATCATTTGATTGATTGTGTGCTAAAGTCAACTGATTTTTGCCTCCAGCACTAACAAAAGTATCTCTGAAACCTTTATTGTTTTCTAGGGTAGAATTCTGTATTAGTTATTTGAGTCAACTCCAGTTAATCAATTCACAAAAAAACAGAAAGAAGCAATGGAATCTCCTAGGTCAAAATAGGAGATGACATCAAGGTAATATTCAAACAAGTCTGCAGGAAACAAAATAAAGGTTATGAAACAGAAGTGAAGTATTAAAGCCGAAGTTATTTGATAGCAAGATGTGTGCTTCATTTGGAGTTTACAAAGCAAATCCCGTGGTACCGTGTGCAGCTAATACAGAATAAAATTGGGTTGCAGGATATGCAAAGAGGAGTACAAGTATATCAAATGCTCTGTTGAATATCTTAATAAATTATCTTCATCCTTCACAAATTATTATTATGTAATGTAAGTCAAACACGGAACCCGCTTTCAATGACAAAAGAAAGATCAAGCAATAGCCAATTTAAAATAGAATGTAAGTTAATCTGTTTAATTTGTAACAGATGGAAAATAAATCAGGTATAAGATGTTAGTTGATCTACTCTGATTTCGAAAAATTTCAAGCTGTATCAAGCCAACATCAACTCATTGTCATCTGAAAGTTCAGAAAAAAGATTTACGCCATGGAGAAAAACATGGCAGTCATACTGATATGTTATAAAAGAACAAAAGTTATAGACAACAAATTAACATCTATAGGATTATGACTAATCTTGCCATTGGAAATTAGTTGTTGAAAACTTATGCCAAAGCTAAAACTACTACAGAAATCCACATTTATTATACACATCTTTAATTCCATTCAATTGGCATATTGAACTCATTGATCCAGTGAAGTTTAAAACATGCTCATTTGTTTTTTAATAAAAACATGCCAATTTTTGTTTATGTATTTTTTGTTTTTAACTTCTAAAACAGGATTCAGAAACGTGAAATGAGACGAAATACCGCTCATAAATAGGTCTTCGTTGAATGAGTTCTTTAAGAACAAGATTCGAACACTTAATGTGCAACCTAAGAAATCCATCTTACTCTTCTCTTCAAAATAATCAATGATTTTATCATCCACTCACTAATTAACAAAATAAAGTTTGGTATGAATGAACTGAAGAGATGGTTTGAACCGAATCAAATAAATTTGAATCAAAGAATAATCAATAAGAATCTAAAAATTGCTAACCGTATTGTACGTTTTGTTACTTCTTTAACTCAACTCTTTCTTGTCCCTGCTAATTCTGTACGGCTCCGCTACCACAAAAGATCTGAACAGGCTCTTGGCAAAACTGGAGAAGATAAAGCCAAAATCGGAAGAATCAGTGAAAGTGGTCGATCGATTTGCGGACTTCAATAGATAACTGGGGAGAGTGACGGGCCTCCAAACAAGAGCAAAGCCTTTTTTCTTCTCAGTTACTGGGATTGACGATTCAAAGATTTTCAGAAATAATTCAGATTAAATCCTCCGTCGACTGAAAGAGGAGAAAGAATCATAGAAGGTTGAGTGATGAGTGGAGAATTGGGAAGATGAGAATTTGAAAAGGAGGAACGGTATTTCACATTAGATACTGCATTGGATGATTGACCGCATGACACGTGTGGGATTTTTGACCGCCGACCGGACCTAAACAGGTGCCCCCCAATCGAACTGTCCCTTTATATATCGTAGATAAGATGATTACAGAGAGGAAAACAAACCATCAGAACTGATAGTTGTCGTGTATTTATTTATTTATTTTTTAAAAAATGTATTTATGCTCTAGTAAGTACTCCCTCCAGTCTTTATTATAAAGTATTTTAATTTGTTGCTAGTTTCATTTAATATATTTTTCAATTGAAAATAAATCTTCTAAAATATAATAATTGGAAAAACACAAGAGATGTGAAAATACATTTTATGATTTTATTTCAATTACAAGAACATACTAAATAAAATTTAGGACTAAACAAAATGCCTTATAATGAGAATTAGAGGGATCTTTTTCCTATATTCTAAGTTTAGTACTTCGTGCCGTTCTAGAGAAAATACTTCGCATTGTAAACAAAAATGTTTATATTTTTTCAATAAATGTACAACCATTGGTTACGTACAAATTGTTAATTTTGCCCCTATTTAATTATATTTTAGTTTTAATGAAATTGGTTTTAACTCTCATGTAACCGGACTATTTATTTATGATTTTTTTCCATTTGATTTAACCAGACTCTTTTTTTTTTTACCGACAACTAAATCAAATGTCGAGGTGCTAAGTGTAAAATCCAAACTTGAGTGACCAAGCTGGGTTTATCAACGGTTAAGATATAATCCACCTCATATGCTTGAATTACATCCAACGGTATCCAGATGCACTTCACACGAGCACACTCCCGAAGCAAAATTTTTCCGTCACAGCACCCTATCAATCGTCCTTTTTACCCTTCGCACCAGACCTGAGAAAGTCTTCAGCTCATCGCAAAACCCTCGGTGGCGCCTCCGCGGAGATTAGGGATCGGAATCGTACTTTGACCCGTTTAAGAAGGGGACTCTGATACTCGATCGTTTCTACACGCTCCCCATGTATCGAACAGCGGCTTCTCGACTCAGAGCTCTCAAGGTTCCAACTTTGCATCCTCGTTTTCTCATTGCCGTTTTGCATCGATTTTGATTTTATTACGGTCGTTTTTTTTTTGGAATTTCTCTATTGCCGTATTTAGATATTAGTATTGTCTAAAGATATTGGATCAAATTTTGAGTTTTTAATCTACCGCGAAAATTAGCGTGTATGTGTGTAATTTTTTTTTTTCTTTTAAAGGGCAAATGTATTTATTCAATTTTGGGAATGGGGCTGGGGTGGGGTTTTTTGAGGTACGAGTGGTTTTTGTTATGTAAAGGCATTCAGCCATTATTGGACGATCATTAGGAAAGGAGAGGTGCTGTTTCTTGACATGTGAATTGCTGGTTTGCTCACTTTCTAAGAGTGTAGAAAGTTTAGGTCCTTTTGCAAGTGCATTATTTCGATAAAGTTACTTTCGAACCAAGAATATTAGTATTGTATGATTTTACTTGTGTATGTGGATGGTGTTGGAAATCCAGAGATTGTATGAAATGGGTTTGCTACTACTTGAGTATGAGGAATTTGTGATTCGTTTATGGTGTAAATGCTGGTGTCAGGTTGGGGAGGTTACCATTGTCCGTTTTTTACTTTTTCTGTTATCTTAATCCTACTAGATAGAGAAGCTTTGATTGTTCCGTTTTCATGTGCTGATTCATTCTTCGTTGGATTATTCCGTAGGGTCGGACAAACAATGTATTAGGGAAGAGGTTTGCTGCTACAAGTGCTGTTGCTACCCAATCCTCATCTGGGGGCATCTTTAGTTGGCTGACTGGAGGAAAATCTTCTTCTCTTCCACCTCTAGATTTCCCCCTGAATGATGTTACTATTCCATCACCTTTACCAGATCGCTATGAAACACCGCCGACCAAGATAACAACTCTTAAAAATGGTCTTAAAATAGGCTCAGAACTTTCAGCAGTATGAACCCTGATAATTGCCATCCCTTTTTTATTTGTTAAACCCCTTAGTGATCCTGCTAGTCACTATTCTAATATGTTTTCCAAATATGGCAGAGTCCTGCAGCTTCAATAGGTCTATTTGTTGATTGTGGCTCAATATATGAAACTCCTGCCTCGTTTGGAGCCACTCACCTCTTGGAACGCATGGCCTTTAAGAGTACATTAAACAGAAGCCATCTCCGAGTTGTACGAGAAGTCGAGGCAACTGGTGGAAGTGTTAGTGCTGCTGCCTCTAGGGAGCAAATGATTTACACCTACGATGCTTTGAAAACTTTTGTGCCGCAAATGGTTGAACTCCTAATTGATAGCGTGAGGAATCCTGCGTTCTTAGATTGGGAGGTTAATGAGCAGGTACTACTTGTGCATGTATATCTGCTAGTACATCCTGGAATTTAGAGCTAACTTGAGCTGCTTTAAACTTTTTCAGATTGCAAAGTTGAAAGATGAAATTAGTGAACTTTCCAAAAACCCTCAGCATTTGCTTTTGGAAGCAGTCCATTCTGCGAGTTATTCTGGTGAGTATGGTAACCCACTTATGGCGACTGAATCTGCAGCAAACCGATTGAATGGTGACGTGCTGGAGGAGTTTGTCATCGTGAGTGAGCAGATCTTTTCCATTTGTGAATATGATTGCTCTATACGAAAATTTATTTATGTTCACTTTTCTAAACTTCTTTTGCATTTGCAGCAAAACTATACTGCTTCTCGGATGGTCCTTGCTGCATCAGGTGTTGAACATGATGAGCTTTTGAAGTATGCAGAACCGCTTCTCTCAGACATGCCTGCTGTTGCCCGCCCTAAGGAGCCAACGCCTGTGTATGTGGGAGGTGATTATCGGCGCCAAGCTGAAGAAGGGGTGGGTTTGAGATATCATATGTTATTTTGTGCTTTTATTCAACAATCTTCGGAATCATTTGATATGTGTTTCTTTTTTATGTTCTTGACCAGACTACTCATTTTGCGCTTGCATTTGAAATTCCTGGGGGGTGGCTTAATGAGCAAAATGCAATGACTGCCACTGTGCTTCAGGTGGGAAAATGATAGCCATTAGTCTATGTGCTTTTTTCTTCATTTGAATTTAACCATTATACGTAAGCTAACTCCGTTCTTTAAATATTTATGTTTCCTTTCTTTGAAAACCATGCTTCTAAGTTTTGAAATTTAATCTATTTTAGATGCTTATGGGTGGAGGTGGATCATTCTCAGCTGGTGGTCCTGGGAAAGGCATGTACTCAAGACTATGTAAGTGTTTTCTCCTGGAAGTGCTACTTTCTTGGAGCTCTTTTGTGATTGGAAGCTGGTCCATGGGTTTTGTAGTTGTAGTTGTATTTGATGTTCTAGGCCGGCCTATCTCACATGATAGATAGGCTTAAGAAATCGTTTGCTTCTTGTTAGGTGTTGAAGTTAGTTTATCATTTTATGGTTTACATGTGATCGAGGTAGCTTTGTGTATGATCAAGGTTGCTTTGCGACATTTTTATTCCATGTGATGCCAATGAACTTTTGGCTGTATCTCATCTTTGATAATTTTGAAGGTGACTTTTTTTTTTTTAATAATGTATATGCAGACCTCAATGTGTTGAATGAGTATCCGCAGATGCAGATGTTTAGTGCATTCACTTCAATTTACAACACTACGGGTATATTTGGCATCCAAGCAACCACCGTAAGTTCTCATTCTACTTTGTTTTAAAAAATTAGGTTTTTAATCGGCATAATTGTTTTTGTTAGTTTTCATTTAAAAATGTTAAGGAGTTGTAATGTAACTATGGAAGTGAGAGTTTGTTTTTTGGAATGTAAAAAGGTCTCTTGAGAATGAAAATATATTTTCAATGTGGGAAGGAAAATTGTAAATGAAATAGTGGTTATTCATGCACTATTAGACTTAATTGTTACCCTGATATGTCTCTGTATGTTTTTATGTTTGCTGAGATCTTGACACGTATAATTTGATTATTGTTTTGGTATGGTTCTGTAACCAATTATTTTTTGCCATATTAGTCTTGTTGTTTCAAACATCATTACTTGCATAACTCTTTGACTTAAAACACTTGTTCTTTTGTTGAATAAGTTATTGCTGTCATGATACTGCCATTTTCCATTGTTTCCCTGGAATTTTACTTCAACACTGTTGTTGTGTTCTAGTGACGAGTTGCTTGATGATAAATGGTTTTGTGGTCAACGTTTCTTCATCCTGTAAATTAGTGCTACGATGCTAGTATAAAAAATTTTGTAAACCTTGTATGCATCTGCAGCTTATTCACTTGTGTAGATGCAGTTTATCTGAGCTGAAAGTTTAGTGTAATTGGAAGTGTGAGAATGTAAAATAGTTTCCTGTAGAAATCCCTAGAATATCATTGATTGACAAGTATGGAGCCTCGTCTTTAACTGCCAAGCACGCCTGATTTGTTTGTAGTCAGGATTGTTAGCAGATTCGATGTGCTGATTTCTAGTCTCAATGTTATGGGATAAATTAATGAGCTCTTTAGTTATCTGTGGCATTTCATCAGAAGTTTGAAGTTACTTATTTTTCTGGATCCAGAGTTCTGATTTTGCCAACAAAGGCATTGATGTTGCGGTAAAAGAACTTCTTGCTGTTGCTACTCCTGGAAAAGGTACGATCTACCCAATAACTTTTCCGGGTTTTGGAATTTTGATTCCTCATTCACGGTACGTGTTCTTATTGTATTTGATACTAAGAGGGGAATTCTTTGTGCAGTTGATCAGAAGCAGCTAGACCGTGCGAAACGGGCTACTAAGTCTGCCATTTTAATGAACCTGGAATCTAGAGTATGCTGAACTGTTTGGATTTATTTCTTGTGTGCTTAAGTGTGACTGTTTCTTTTTATCATACTGTCCTGGACAATTGAGACTTGTCAATGGTTGCTGTTGTTGCAGATGGTTGCAACTGAAGATATAGCAAAACAAATTTCAACATACGGGGAGAGGTAGGTTATAGTGATCCAGTCCTTATATTTCCTATTGTCGTTCTGTTGTTAAGGAGGCTAAGAATAAAAATGCTCAGACCATGCGTGATTGGACTTGTAAATATAGCTATCTGGTACTAATGGTGTTTAGGGTTGGATTTTCTGGTTATGCTTTTCTGTAGTTTTGAAAGGTAATATGACCGCCCCCACTAACAATAAAAAAAAGTCCACTATAACAAGAAAACTGTAATGATTAGTTTGCTTTCTTGGTCACTAGTTTAACTGAAAGGAATTACTGTAAAAGATTTGATCACCGTAAAAGGATGAACTGGGGACTAAATCCCGCATCAATTAAGATATGTTAGATTCGTAATGGCATAGTATGCATATTTTTTCAAACACATAACTGGTGTTTTTTTTTTTTCTATATCTAAATCGTTATCTTCGGATATGTATCTTCTTAAATTTTGCATCATTGTGCATCTTTTATCAAGAGTATTGAGAAAAGCTCAGGACTGCTGTGAGATCTTAGTGTTTGTAGGTACTTGGTCTGAGAGCATTTTGGCAGAAGAATTTAGAATCAACACTAGAATCTATATTTGTAGATTGTTTTCTCTATTAAGAGCACTTGATAATTGGGCCTACATTGTTCTCCTACTTTCACTTTCTTTAGACATCCCAGCAAGAAGACGGGGGAGGGATGGAGGAGAGAGCTAAGCATTATTTCCTTTCGTGCTCTTCTTGTCTTGATTCTTTTGTATAATTCTCCCCAGGAAACCTGTTCAGCACTTTTTGTCAGCTATTGATAAAGTAACAGTGGAAGACATTACTTCTCTTGCTCAGAAAATCCTTAGGAGCCCTTTAACTATGGCATCATACGGAGATGGTAAATTATGAAATTTATCATTTTTTTCTTTCGCATTGTACTTTGATGTCAAATATCTGTGGGCCTCTCTGGTGCTGGCTTCCCTTTTGTGTGTACTTAGGCGTTGATTGGCTGTTTAATATTTGTGGTTTACTGGCAGTTCTATACCTCCCAACTTATGATGCTGTCAGCCGCAAGTTTCAGTAGAGAAGGAATTCCGCTTTGTGGTCCACTGTAGAACGACCGAGGCCTCGCTCCAAGAAACTTGAGAAATTTTGAGCTGCCCATGGCTTCAGATGTCGATAATAAATATTTTTCACTATTTAAATTTGACATTTGAACACATGATTTTGCTGCTCATTAGCAATAACCCTTGATGCACGCTCTGTAAGTTCAGAGACAGGCTGACTTGCAATTTTTTTTGTAATCTTTTTCGTGTAATCCTTTAAATCCATTGATATCCTTATTGTAACGGTTTAAATCTCGAGGATTATCAAATATGAAAGTTGCCTTTTTTTTTTTCGTCATCTGCTTTCTTGACCGTCTTGACCGTCAGCTGAAATTTGATCGACTGCCAATGACCATGAAGAGAGGACAACAAAATCATCAGCTGATGTATAACCATGACCGTCCGCTGATTTATAGAATGTCATTTTATTGATTACACTCTGAAAACGTGAGAAGTGTCGATTTAACCCAAACGTTTATTATGGTTATCGATTCAGTCCAAACGTTCTAGTTGTGGATTTCATGAGTTTGTTCTAGTTGTGGATTTCACCAATTTTGTCGTTGAATTAGTTTTTTGGATGAAAAAAATTCTCAAACTAATTAAAATTAGGCTTAATAGTTTAGAATTTTTTAAAAAATACTGGTATAAAATTTATAAAAAAGTATTTTATTTTAAAATTTTTTTGTCCATTGTTTTTTTTTTTGAATGTACCGAAATGATATTTTTCAATTTACTTATGTAATTTCATCTAAATATCCTCTTAATAGAAAATTTTTTTAATTTTTTTGTCCATTGTTTTTTTTTTTGTTTTGCACCGAAATGATATTTCTCAATCTACTTATGAAATTTAATCTAAATATCCTCTTTAAAAAAATTTTAAAATTTCTTTTTGCTTGAAATGGTAACTTTTACTTTTTTCAATTTTTTATTTTTCTACATGAAATAATTATAAATATATAAATTTATGTTACAAATTCACCTGTTATGTTTCTAAATATTTATTTTATTTTATTTTAAAAATATATTCATTGATGAATATATTGTATTATACACAAATTTTTTAATAGATGAATATATTGTATTATACACTATTTTTTCAATATGATTTAGCAGTCGTTCGTCACAACTCCTACCCCCTGGAACTAAATCAATTTTTGACGAGTTTAGTATAAATAAATACTAAAATATCGAAAAAAACTAAAATATCAAATTTCATGTATAAAGTGAGCTGCATTAACTTGTTAATTTTGATTGGTGATTGTGGTATTGAAAGTGATCAACAGATGTATTGATTCCTTATTCGTCACTGATATCAACAAAGAAAAAAATTCTATAAATAGTAGTATGGAATATTAACAAAAGTTATGAAAACAGATCGGGAAAAAATAAAAAATACAAGTTTTTAATTAATATAAAATAAAAGAGAAATAATTATTGAGAAAAATGAAGATGTAACATAACTTTGTATATATTTGTAACATATAGAAAAATGGTGTCTCAAAAAAATTGTACTCCCTCCGTCCCAAAAAAATAGTCCACATTGAGTTTTGAGTTTTGTACTCTTTTGAAAAAAATAATTGTCAAGTTACCCATTACCATGACTTAACCACTAACATAAGCCTATAATTACTATTCCCTTCGTACCAGAAAAATAGTCAGTTAAATAAAAATATTTGTCACAAAAAAATAATCCAGTTTCACAAAAGTCAAAATTAATTGAATTGAAATGACTTAAATATCCAAAAGAGTAGTGGTAAGGAAAACAAAGTGCACTTCTTTTGATTTTTATTTTTTTTAGTTTTCTCCCATTTTTTCAAATGATTATATCTTTTAATAAATGAATAATTAAAAAATGTGTTATCTACCAAATTAATCTACATAACAAAATCTTTCCATCAAGATCCATTGTCAATATTTTCTTGAGATAACAATTTTGATCAAATTTAAATTGTAAAATAAATACATATGTCGTTAACTTTTATAGAATTAACTAGAAGGGGCATTAGTAAAAGTAAGGTATAAAATGAGTTGTACATTTGATGTGTTGACCAAAATAAAAAGTTGTACATTTTTAAACTGGATTATTTTTCTGGAACGAAGGGAGTACTAATCGGCATAAAAATCACAGCTTCAATGAAGAAACCTAAAGCCTGTGAATTTTCATCAGCATTCAAAAGTAGAAACTTAGGGGTCGGACCACAATCTAACTCGACCACCACTAGGCACGGTCACCGTTGCCGTTGCTGTTTCCGTTTCCGTTGACGTGGCCGTTGCTGCAGGTGCTGCAATTTTCAGTGCCGGCGCTATCGTTATGCCAACCAAAATCCAGTTCCCTGTCGAGAACATAATTAAAAAATAAATGAAAATAAAATCAATAGAATATTGAAAATACATACGTTTAAAGAAGAAATTGGGAAAAACTTATAAATCGGAACGTATAGAATTAGAGCGGAATCGAGAGGTCGTCTTACACATAGTCGCTGAAAATTCGGCCAAGTTTGACGGCCAAAAATACCCCAAATACCACAGATCCCGATGTCATTGCTGATCGCTTTTGTGACTGCTCGTCTCCGATGATTTCTTTGATTTGGAATAGGCCACTAATGATAATAATTGAAAAACAATCCAAGGGCTGGCACATTTTTAATATTATACTAGTATTTTGTTTTTATTACTTGCGGACACATTTAACTGTATCCATTTAGATTGAGAGGAAATATTGAAGTAAAATCTAGACTGTAATTTTATTAAACACCATTGTTTTACTCGCTCAGGAAAAACTGTCCACCAAATTACTGCTTGCTTGGGTAGCTATCTAAGCCATTGGAAGTTTGCAATAAGTTGAGTAGGTTGTGAATTCAAAACCAAGAAATCTATAAATTTTAGAGAAATTTTTTAGAGAGAGAAGACCCACAGTTGTGACTTTTGGACAAGAAAGGATCCCATTTTTAGGACACGACAAGATTTTGGGAGAGGGAGGAACATTGTGGCAGAATGATTTCTCATAGAATTTCCTTCCGTTGATCCCTTACAACTAACTGTTAGTACGTGTTATTAATAAACTCGAGAGTCATGATTATGCTATTGATGACGGATTTTGTATTAAGAAAAGGCTTGATGCTTGGCCTGAAACAGTAACTTGTTCCAAAGCCGGGACCAATGCTAGCAATAGCAAAATATTAGCTCTAGCTAGTTTCTGGAATACAACTCTAGCAAGTAATAGTAAGAGTAAATTTTCCCTCTTTAATCAAAAAAATAAAAAAATAAAAAAATAGTAAAAATAGTAAGAGTAAACTGAACGAAGAGACTTGTACGTACGAGCACTGAGAATTCAGGTGACTATTCTGTGGTTTTAAATGATAAGAAAGACTTGTGTCATTTTGAATTTTATAGATGGGGAAATTCTGAATTACGAAGACACTTTTATTTGAGAGTTTGAAACTGCGAACATATGGTGGCTGGAGTACTCCTTGGGTTGTACCTGTTCAATAATGAGTTCCAAACTTTGTGACTTCTGTTGTTGACGTCCATGTGATTTGATTGATCTGATGCATTCGATCTTTCACTTATTTGAACCTGAATTTTGAGTTTATGAAGAGTGAAGCTAACAGGATTCAAAATGGTGAGCTAAGTGTTAGGGCTTCTATTGAGCTTGTTAAATTCGATGGCGCTCCTTGTATGTATTGTTTTAACAGTAAAAGGAATTATATTCCTCCTGATTGGTTTAAGTATTAATGGTTGTTTAAATGAAAAACTTCTTTTTTCTTGGAAACTTATTTGAGGTAATAAAGAAGAGGTTTTGTGCCACACAAATGACTTGTAAAACTAGGATTCGTGATCTTGTGACTAGAAATGATGAACATTTGGTATAGGATTGATTTGCTACAAAGGTTGCTTGGTTTGAATCTACGTATGGTGAACTTTAACAAGTCAGGTTTGGCTTTCTAATCTCAAGGACTGCCTATTACTTGGTACTTTATTTTTGCAAAATGCAAGTTTGAGGGCCATTTGCAGTGAGTTGTGATTGTGAATGTATGTTTATTGAAGTTGATTTGATTGTCCTCAAATCTTTCCCAGAAGATCCAATTAGCCTCTGGCTTCTGTGTGTGTTTTCTGAGAAAGAAATACAAATGCTGGGGGAGTTAGATTTGTAGGAGAAAATAACACTTTTTTTTCCCCCTTGATTTCAATACTTATGGGACTAAAGTCGATTCTTCTTAATACTCCCTCTGTCCCAAAATTATTGTTCAGTTTGAAATCTCACTTTTAGTACAATTTGAACTAACAATGAGAATCCAAACTGGACAATAATTATGGGACGGAGGGAGTAGTAGCTAGTAAAAATATCATTTGCAGCGCGATCATGACACAATGGGTACTTTTGAAATTTGATTTTATGACATCTATCCATTTCATGTTCAACATATATTAGTTATCAGACTCACCACTGGAATTGAGAGTACTTTCATAAAACAAACTCACGGGATCATTCGATTTAGCACCCACTAAACTAAAAAACTTATTCCAGGTAGCAAAATCCGCTGAGGTATCGGCATTAAGAACAAAAATTTTTATATATATATATATAAAAACAAGCCCTTCGTCCTCGTTGCTACAATTCTCAATTTCTGCGGCTAACAAAAGTTTCAAAAAATTTCTGGTACTTATATATTTCGGTTTAGGCGGCGCCAAAACCTTGAAATTAAGTTTCTGCCATCGAAACTCTTGAAACTCCTGTACCAAAAAAATCAGCAACATCTAGAAAAGGAAGCCTCCGACGACAGCCAAGCAGGTGAATTATTTCCACAGGAGGCAGCGGGTACTTGTCCATTCTTGAAATCGGTTTTTACTTAACCAATAATTTTCAAAGATTAAAAAAAGAAAAAGATATGCCGGCCGAGATTCGATTCGCTCTGGGAAAACAACAAAGTAGCCAGTTCAGTTACAATAACCATACAAACTTTCTTGGCCCATAATCCTATGTACTATGGTGATAGGACCACCATATGCAAGGAATTCTTAACTCAGATACATGTTATGATAGTTGTGTAGCGACATCAAAGATAGCAGAATGCTATAATGCTAAACTACTATATTTTATATTCGTACAACAATGTTCACTAGTAACAAGAAGATAATTAACACTTTTAAGAGGCTCACTCATCAGTCCAATATTCTTAAATCAAAACAGTCTAACTGTGAGCCACTTTTCTTGCATGAACCATGAAGTGGTGCCAAATATAAAATGATGTACAACATAGAATGAATATGACTTAAAAGTTCAAACAAACGCGGCAAAATACAGAACTTTTGAAAAATTTAATTGGATAACACAGGGAAAAGGAAAGAGAAAAAGAGTATCAAATCTAAAAAGTTTTGGGAAAATTAATCTGTAAGTGAATAACGTCAATGAATAATTATCAAGAAATGAGCAAGATAGACGAAATCAAATACTACCTGATTAAAGAGGCCAAGCATGATTAACTCCAATATCAATTGGCTAAAGAAAAAATGTTTACATTAGATGAGACACCTGAAATCAACCAAAGATTTATAAGAATTGTATGGATTAATGACGCGCAGGAAGTGGATTCTGTTACAATTGAAAGATGCAAAATGGAAGCAACAAGTGACAGAATCGGTCGGCGTAATTATCCTATATATACAAAATACAACCGGAAACCCTAGAAGTACACAACGACGATGATACCCTTACATATATATTATATATACTCTGACAACAAATGAGCAATAAAGCACTATACTTAAGTCTCATCAATCAAATATGCAACACATGATTATTTTAGCCTTTAATTCTAAGAACAATGTTAACTGGGACTTCCATTCTAGATACAAAAAAACTCGTAATTATTCCTTGAATGCTTCCTGCAGCACCGTGTTCCGCTCATCCTGTGGGAGTTGCACAACTTCTTGGCAATCGACTTCTAACATGATTTTGGGAAATTTGTGCTTTCGCGTAAAATGTTACCCATGATAGATAGATTCTCCCTAGAGGTCAACTTCAAAAGGTGAGCAGAATCAAATATCAGAAGTGAATCCCAAACGTCAAATTCGAAACCAGTTGGAAAGACCACTCCACAAGCTGTCCTATTATGAGTTGGCTTGACCGCACCATTACTGATCAGTTCAATACATGATTGATTCCGAAGGTAGTTCCCTACATATATGATTCACTTTCCTGGTATTTCCCTTTGTCCCAGCAGAAGTCATTGCTTCCGCAGTTGATTTCCTTAACATTGGCACAGTCAGATTTCAATCCCAAGGACAGCTGATTACTAGCATCCGCGTAGTCATTGCAGTGACCCTGTCTCCTGTGAAATTTCTTCGTGTAAACGAAAATATATGGGCTCGAAACTAGATTTTTTTTATCCTTTAATCTTAATGTTCGTTTATAACAAAAATTGATTTTGGGATTGAAGATTGTATTGCTTGACTAATATGAGCATTTTGACTAAATTAATACCCCCAAAGATTATATTAGTTTGTGATTTGCAGTGTTTAAAAATCACAAAATTCAATATCAACTTTTTTTTTGGAACAAGTAGGTTTTTTTTTTCCACTTCATACTTGCTGACGCAGGATCACGTTAGAGGAGACCATCTTGAGCGCATCCGGTACTATGATACACGCCCTCTTATTTTTTTGTAATAACACCGAAAATTTATTCTACTCCACCAAAATCTATAAGGAATAACCACTTCTCAAATTCAGATTTATCCACACACTGCCAACATTTGTCCCAAGCAATTGAACTCTTAAATCTAGAAGGGCTAACCAATTCACCAGGGTCAATACAGAAGAAGTTCAGTCGAATTCCATCACTAAAACTAGCATCATATCCTTCCTTAAGATCACTGACTACACCATTTGTAATTCCAACTGAATAATCAAAACAACATGCAAGTTCTATTAAATCAAAACTCAATTCATCATCAGATTCCTCAAGATTATTGTTTAAAACAGCAAAATCTTCCTCAACCACATCCTCTTCATCATCAGGAATCAACGAGTCATCAACATTTTGAAGAATGACTTTACCTCGTTCTTGAACCACTGAATTTACCTCGAGTTCTAGGCTGAAATGTTGATTGGAGTCAGAAACACAATCCTCCCTAGCTCTCTACTGAAGCTGTTTCCGAAACACGGTTAGGCGTCTTGATCGACTCCAACATGTCGTCCAACACCTTCAGGATCTTGTTGTAGATATAATTCCAGTCTCGCTCGGGCGAATTGATGTCCGTCGAATCAATTTCTTGGACGCCGAAGTGACAAACAAAACCCTTGCAGAAATCATCCCAAGCAAATGGATGATTCATAGTCCTAAATGATGTATTCCAGTCCTGAGCAATACATAATAACCACTGCTGCACCCACTTGACTCTATCCTCCCATGGAATTTGCAGCCACTCCTCAGCATCATCCTCACCGTGATTCTGCAAAACTCACTGCCAATTCAATACCGACGATCAACACAAACAGCGGAAGTTTCGGATTTGTTGAAATCCATTTTCAATTTGATATGAGCTACGAATCCGAGAATCGATAGCTCTGATACCAATTGTCAGGACCTGGACTTAGACGTAGAAATGGAAAGCCGGAACAGTTGTCGGAAAGGCTTCCAGTTGGCCAGATTAGATGGAATTGGGAAAAATGAATCCGAGAACCGGAAACAGGAAGAGGAAACAAATTGTTTCAGTTTTTAACAATATTTATTTTCGATAACAACAATTCTAACTCCTCAGAATCACAAGGCAAATATTTCCGGATATGATTCCTCAAATCCTCAATTAACATGGATAAAACTAAAAGGAGCCCGCTAGTAATTATAAAAAAAAAATGCGTACCATTACTGTCATCAACCATTTCAAAAAAAAAAAAAACCATTACTGTCATCGTCTTTTGTTTCTTTCCCCTTGCTGCAGCAATGGACGCCGCTAGAAAAGCAGCTATATATAGAAGCTTATACTAAAGCTATTGTGGACGAAGCTTTCAAGGCGCACACAAAAACTGTGGTCATGGAGATCAGGATGTTGGCTATTGGCATATTTCTCGGAATTCAATTGAGCCCAATTTTCAACAACTTTGTGTTTGTCTACTCCTACGCAACTCTTCATTCTCCTTCAATTCCGTGCTCTGATTTTTAAGTTCTTCCAATTTCTCCTTTAAATGGTTCTTTTTAAAAATAAACTTTTTTAATTTATTTTTTTACGGTAGGCATCTGGAATTTGGGAAGCGCGCCGGGAACGGCGGAAACGGTGGTTTGAGCAGCGGCGGCACTGGCGGACACGGCCAAGTCAACGGCAACGCCAGCAGCACCGGCCATGTCAACAGTTCCAATCCCTAGGCTTCGACATTGTATTTTTGTTTCCCCCTCAAACTTTTAATTTCTATTTCAGGCAGCCCTGCTCTGATTTTGCGAAACATTTTAATTTGTTATAAGTTATTCTTAAAATAGTTTAGAAGTTGTTGAAAGTAATTTGTAATAAAGTTGTTATTTGTGTAGGTTAATAGTCTTTGTAATTTGTTTATTTTATATACTGTAGTTAGTAGTTACTACCTCCGTCGCACAAAAATAGTACAATTTAAAAAATTAAAATCTAAAATTAGATGACTTAATCTTGTAAATTAAAAAATTAATATGAAAAATTGAATAATATTTCAAGACTATTCATCAATTGAGGAATAAATTTTAAATTATGTCTATATGATAAGTCCAATTTTAAGATTTACTTTTTCAATGGACTTTATTTTTAGGATAGAGAGAGTATTATAATTTAATTTTATTGGTGTTTAAAGTAGAGAGGTTTGAAAATATATGATTTTAAATATTGTAGATTCCGTTGTAAGATTATGGTTGTAACGGTAATGATTACATTGGAAATTTTGTCACTCAAACGAGATTTGAGACTATTGGTGATAAATTGGGGGAAAAAAATGTTGCAATCAAGATAGGTTTTGAATTGATTATTTCTTCGAAGAAAAGTGAAATGAAAAAATTATTGAGATATTTACATGGGGAAGGGAATAGAGGAAACGCAAAATCTTTGGTGCAACGAAAAAATTATTGAGATGTTCGCAGTTCAATTAGTTATATTTTTCAAATCAAATACAACAAAACAAATTTAACAAATAACATTCAAATTGGCACTCAGTCAATGTCACACAGACCAATTAATTATGTTTTTCAAATCAAATATAACAAAGTCACTTTAAAAAAAAAAAAAAAAAAAGAAAGAAAACATTCAAATTGTCACTCAGTCAATGTCACAGATCACTTTTTTCAAATCAGTCAATGTCACAGTGAAAATGTAAGTTTACATAAATTTGCTATAGTACTAATTAATTATTAAGGTCTTGGATTTGTTGGCCAATGTTGTAAAAGGTGTCACCGGAAAGTTTAATGCTAGAGTGAGCAAAAATCATATGCTAATATTAGATTAACCAAACCCTAGAAGAGTCATACCCGACCCCCCCAACTCATACGAAATAAACAAACTCCTTCCTCAACGGCTCAACTTCCCATCCATCTATTTCTAAATTTTTCACTTCTGTTTTGCCTACATCGAAGGGGTTTTTTTTTTTTTAAAAAAAAATAATTCTAAATTTTTGAAGTTATATTTTATGATGTAGACCAAACTACAACAATAATTTTCTTTTCATTTCCGTTCTTTAATGGAAAAAGAGAACAAAAAAGTTCAATTTTTCCATCTCAACGAAAAATTTCAAAGATAGCATCAACGTACTCTAAGCGACAATCATATCTTACGGAATACAGAAGAACACAAATGTGCATCGGGTTTGCATGTACCCAATAAATCGATTGCTTGTTTGAAAAAAGTTGGCTCATGTTTCTTAATGTATTTGGTATGTATAGTATGAATACGATCGGCTAGATCGACATTATTTCATTTTTCACATATTTATCAGGATATTTGAAAATGTAAGGAAAATTCACAATCTACACAATAATAAGTACTCATCCTCTCATTTTAATTTGTTATTTTCTAATACAATATTAATTAATGTAACAAAGTACATAAATAAAATGGAACAGAGAAAACAATTTTTATTCACATT
Source organism: Oldenlandia corymbosa var. corymbosa (assembly GCA_949775105.1). Lineage (NCBI taxonomy): Eukaryota > Viridiplantae > Streptophyta > Magnoliopsida > Gentianales > Rubiaceae > Oldenlandia > Oldenlandia corymbosa. Next base: position 30,731,986 of record OX459120.1, on the reverse strand, counting down.
TCAAAAGGGAAAAAGAACCTCGATCGATGCTAGCCAGTGTCGAAAAACTTTTGAGTTAATGATGAGCGAGTTCGCATGCCTGCTAATAACCAAATGATTAGAGAAAGACGAACAAGTCACGTGGTCATGATATGCCAGAAGAAGGGACCTTAATTAATCCCTACACACAATTTTACTTTATTATTATTTTTTTAAAAAAATTAAGATGACATGCATGATTAATTAGTACCTTACGTTTGACCCTGTCAAGCAATTTCTGTTAGCCTTTTGCATTATTGTAATTTACGTCGTGATTTTGATTTTCATTCTCTTCGTACCACCAATTTACGTTGTTAGCTATACTTTCCCATTACTTTCGGTTCATAACATTTTAGATGACTCAAATTTGCAACTTATTTAAAGTATATCACGTCTGTCACACTCCTTGACGTGTCTTCGTAAAATTTGTTCCAAAAGTTATTTTTGTTTTTTACTTCCTTTTGAAAACTAATTAATTATTAAAACCCCCACATATGCGTATTGTAATTAATATAATACAAAACTTATTTATTTTATTTTTGTGTGGAACAAATACTTACAATAACTAGCTTAGGCCGTTTGACTCACATAAAAAAAAATTAAAAATTAAAAAAAAAATCATTCGAGCGCTGGCCTACTATTATTAATGGGCAAGTTATCGTAATGGTTTGATTGCTCAGCTGAAAGGGGTTTCCTAGCAGTCAAAGAAGTAGAAAATAAATGGGCTTGACTTTAAGCATATCTTACAATGATTAGTTACCAAAATATTTCACTGAAAACAAGTTTCTCTATGCTTTATATAGTTTGGGACAAGAAGAAGAACTAAACGTACAGTTTTTTTTTGTTTTTTTTTTTGAAGGCATGCTTAGTAATTAAAGTTATGTGTACAAAGATTATTTGTAAGCGGTTAACGTTAATGGATAATTAGAGTACACGATTATTTGGCATCATTGACGCATACCGATTCATGAAAATGTCATAAACTAAATCCATCATAAGGGGTTTCAAAAAAAAAAAAAAAAATCCATCATAAGGACTTAATGTTTGGTAATTAGTTATATGACATATCGGATATGATATTATCGGAATTATTCATCTTAAAACCGTGATTTTTCAGTGATTTAAGCAGGGGCAGAGCTAAGTAGAACCGAGATGGGGCAATTGTCCCAACTGAATTTTTCCTCATTACCTTAATTTATCCTTATTTTTTAAAAAAATTTGTCAATATTCTTCATTTTTACCTCAGTAAAAATTCAAAAGACAAGGGGCATAAACAAAAAACTACAAAATAACTTTGATTTGGAGGAAAAAGTTCTTAATGGAGAATTAATTTCTATTTTATATATAATTTGTATGCGGATTATTTTTGTGGAATAAAAAATAGTTTATACACGTTATATTTTTTGCCCCACCTAGTGTTCGGTGCTTAGCTCCGCCCCTGGATTTAAGTATACCAAGGTTACCAACCAAGTTGAGGGATAACATAGTTTAACCCCCCAAAAAGAAATCCTGGAAGTAGGATTGCCGTACGTACACTAAAAGCTTTTTGATTTTGGTGTGCACAGAATGCCAAGATGATTGTGGCATATGCTAGACCCCAGGCCCAGCATCATGAAACCAAATTCCATATGTGGGCCCCTTACGTCTGCGGGGCCAGCCTCTAGTCAAACTTAGCAGATCATTAGTCTCACCAAATATATCTCCCAATTATCTATATAGTCTTTGCCTCTTTGCTTCTGATTCTTTCCTTTGTAGCACAAAAAAAAAAAAAAAAAAGAGAAAAGTCAATGCTGAATTAGTTGAAACTTGAAAGTTCATACATTAGTAATATTTGCTAGAGTTTGCAAGTATAATCATTTTTATTTTTTTCATGAAATGGAAAAGTAATCACAGAAATTAATCTTTAATTAATTATGAGACAGATGAACAGATGTAATGATAACCATTAATTGATGGTGTAACAAACAAAAACAACTAATTGATCTGGAGACAATTTAATCATTAGGAATTTTGACCATGCAGAAAATGAATACCATTGATTACAAATGTATGGATGTACATGGTCGATGCTAGCTCAACAGCTATGATAATATGTAGTCAATTTATAATTAAGACATTGATCTCCCTTTTAAAGCTGGATGAATTTATTTGAAGTTCGGAGCAGAAAAGATATAATTTTACTGTAACTTGTAAGTGATTATACCAGATATGTAAGCAATTCAACCAGTACAAAAGTTTTTTAGGCCCGATATCAATTTTAAGACATGTTTTAAAATGTAGTTTATATTGTGTTAATTATAAATAAGATCGGAGGCAATAATATTTTGAATTGAAAAAAATAAGGATTTTACTAGTTACAGGGAGCAGGATCAACAACCGGTGGGATCCATTGAGTTGATGTGAAAAAACATACGGTGATATTTTACTGGTGGATACGTATCTTTTGGATATATATATATATATATATATATATAATAAACAAATGACCGCGAAATTATTTATTAACAATTTGCCATTTGGATGATGTAATAATTAAATAATTTACTGGTGGCGCTTGCTAATTACTCAATTCATGATTATTTTTACAATGCTAGATTAATTTAAAAATGAATAAAATAGGAGATTTTGATCAGAGAAATGGAGAAAAATATTAGAGAGGGGCGCTGGTGGTGGTCCATCAAGTCAAGTATTCTGCTCATTTGCCTTGCATATCAAGCAATCTTTTTTTGTTTTTTTCTTTCTCTTTTTTGAATTTTCATTTCTGTTTCTCTATCTCTCTCAAACATTCATGCCACAAAAGAATCATGATCAGCACTCCAGCTCAATCCCCATGTGAGTTCCTATCATTTTTTTCGCCTTCCATTTCTTTAATTTCTTTTGCCCCCTTCAAAATTACAATTAATTTCATTTTCATAATACTAGTCGCTTATGTAATTTTCCTTGAAAGTGTAATTAAATCATCCCATTAATCTCAAGTTAATTTCAAAGAAAATTAAAACAGTACACAACCTCACTTTTAATTATTTTGCTATAGTTTATTGATTTCGTTGATATTCAAACCCCTGGCCTAACTGTTTGGTAGTTACAATCTCACACCCAATTCTCCCATGCACTCAAAATAAGTTAAACACTCCTAAATCAGAAGATTAAACAAAATATGTACGTATGAACCCTTTTCGTTCATAAATAGGACTAGGATGATCATCAACCTATAATAAGGTCAAAACAACCGACTAACTATGAATAACTTTATGGCTTGATATTGATATATCTGAAGAGAAGGGTATACTTTTTTAAAAAAAAATATTTTTTTAACTAAGAAAATAGAGACAGCATAGTACGCGGTAGATTGATATTCTTGATTAAATTAGGCAATAGTAGTATAGTACCACCAGTTGGGTAGCTTTAGATTTGTATGGCTTTCTTAAATATTATTATCAGATATAGTATATTAGTAACAAATTTAAACAGCCAAAACCCAAAAAAAAAAAAAATTAAGAAAGGGAAAATAAGAGAAGGGAAAGGAAGGAAGGCCGTTTCATAGCTTTTGCTTTTCTAGTCAAGAAAGAAGACTAATAACAAAGCTATGTCCTCCCCTCTTGAACCTTTTTAAGCCCCAAAAACAACCAACTCCCAGTTTTTTTTTTTTTTTTTCCTCCTTTTCTTTCTAACTGATGCTCATTGTTTGTTCTCTCATCTTTTTTTTTTTTTCCCCTTTTCTTAATTTCTTTCTCTTACTATTATTATTACTGTTATCAAAGAGAGAAAAGGCAATCTCTTAGCCTTAAATTAGCAAAAGAGAGTTAAAGGTAGAAGGTATTAGCTAAGAATTGTGAAGACCTTTTTTTTTTTTTTTTAACTCTCCCCCCTTTATTTTTGGCTAACTTACTGGGGCTTCTTCAGTTAAAGTTGAAGGACTTGGGGGGTGTTTTTCATATGGTTAAAGCAGGTTTTATACCTCCAGCCACTCTCCTTATTTTCCTTCTTTTCTCCTCTCTTTTTCCTTCTGTTATTATTCCCTTCTATCCTCCCTCTCCTCCTAGCTCTTTCATCCTCATCTTCTCGACCGTTTTCTTCTTACAAAGGAAACAACAAACAAAAGAAAATCTCTCTCTCTCTCTCTCTCTCTCTCTCTCTCTCTCTCCCTCTTTTTTCTATAGACAGACTAACTAGTACTTAATATTATATGGTTCTTGGATAAGTTTTTTGGTTCCATAGATTTCTTTTGGGAATTCAATTGGGTTTTCTGAAAAGTTGTGATCTTGGAAGTGAAAATTTCATTTTGGTATGAACCCATTTTTTTTAAAGGTGGTTTTTTCGAGTTTCGACTACCCCAAAGACCCAAAGTATTTTCTTTGGTGATGATGATGAATTGAAAAAATTCCGAGTTTTTCTTACCATCCGATCTCTTCATTAGTCTCAGTATATATATGTTCGACTGATCATATGTAAATGGTTGTGATATCTTTTAGCTTGAGGCCGCTTTCATGGTACTTGAATTGGAGAGAAAAACCCACATCAAGCAGATTATCACTCTTTGTTTGTGTTGATGAAAGTACTTGAAGAAGGAGCTGTTTATTTTTTGATGTAGTAATATTTCAGGAAAAAAAAAAAAAAGGAAGAAGAAGAAGAAATGAATAAGAGTAGTACAAGTAGTAGTCAGTTGGGGAGCATCAGCAGTTCTGATCTCATAGATGCAAAGCTTGAAGAGCATCAATTGTGCGGATCCAAACACTGTCCTGGTTGTGGCCACAAGCTCGATGGCAAGCCGGTACGGACTTATATCAATCAATATTTTGCTTTGCTTTGCTTATACATATATATAATTATATAATTTATTCTTTGTCATGCTAATATTCTTGGCTTCCTCCATAAGATTTTCTGAAAGAGAGAAGAATAAAAAAAAAACCAGATAAAAAGAATCCCCCACCTGCCCAGATGGTGTTTTTTATTAATTTGAGTTTTAATCATCTCTCTCATTCCCCCCTCACCATATTCTTGTTTCTTTCTTCTCTCAAGAGAATAGTTTTTTTTCCTATAAAGCATGGATTTAACCGGATTGTTTTGTTATCTCTTTTATGTTTTTTCTTTCTTTTTTTTTTTTTGTTTTTTTTTTGGTTTGGGTTTGAGAATTTATGTTTGTCATGTTTTGAGCTTAATTATTTTGCATAGGACTGGGTGGGTCTACCAGCTGGAGTGAAGTTTGATCCGACAGATCAAGAATTGATAGAACACCTCGAAGCTAAAGTTGAAGGCAAAGAATCAAAATCACACCCTTTGATTGATGAGTTCATCCCAACCATTGAAGGTGAAGACGGGATTTGCTATACCCATCCCGAGAAACTTCCAGGTATAATTAATTGTTTGCTTTGTGACAAATATGGTGCGAGTTAGGTTTTACTACTCTTCTTGGCGTCCATTTCTTGTTGTTGGATGGATGGATGGATGGAACTAATCCAAAACCGCTTCATGAACAATAATTCTAGGGTTTATTTTACCACCTCAACTTAAAAAGAAAATTTAAAAGTGACCCTTTTGTGTTCTCTCGCCGTTGGTTATACCTAAGTTTGATTTTTATTTATTTATTTATTTTTAAATTTTTGGGTTTTTCTTAATTTAGGAGTTACAAGAGATGGGTTGAGTAGACATTTCTTCCATAGACCATCCAAGGCTTACACCACAGGAACAAGAAAGCGAAGAAAAATTCAAACCGAATGTGACTTGCAAGGCGGGGAAACCCGATGGCACAAGACAGGTAAAACAAGGCCGGTTATGGTTAACGGCAAGCAAAAAGGTTGTAAGAAAATCCTGGTTCTCTACACGAATTTCGGGAAAAACCGGAAACCCGAAAAGACGAATTGGGTGATGCATCAATACCATTTAGGACAGCATGAAGAAGAGAAAGAAGGAGAACTTGTGGTTTCCAAAATATTCTACCAAACTCAACCGAGGCAATGTAACTGGTCAGCGGAAAGAAGCAGCACTGCAAATTCGAATAATGCCGTATTGGTGGATATTCAAGGAGGGATTAATAATAGTAATAATAATAGTTTGGATGCTCTGACAAGAAGAGATAGTTCTAGTACTACTGGAGGAGGAAGCAGTTCCTCGAGAGAGTTAATGAGTAGTCATCGAGATGAACTTTCTGCTGCCATGTCAAGTTATGGTGCTGCTCTCGACATTCAACAATTGAAAGCTGATCAGTTCAGCTTTCTACCGTATTCTAGGAAAAGCTTTGACGAGGTAATTTACTTAATTTTGGTTACGGGAATTCTTCTTCATAACTCATTATTCTCCGATGTTATTAGTTAGTCTAATTAATCCATCAAAATCAATGTTTCTCACATGTTAATTTTGGTCAAAAAGATGGTTGATTTTGGTCCAAGGATGATTAGTGTGGTACCAGAATTTAGTTTTAATTTGGACAACTTCTTCATCAACCTCTTTTTTTTTTCAACTATCCGAAAGTAGAATTTAATTAGACGGGAAAGTGACTTAATAAACTGAGTTTTTTTTAGAAAAAAAATGCATGCATGTTTTATTTGAATTTGGATTGAGAAATCAAGTGGCTGGCTAGGCAGTGAGATGTTAATATGTATGCGTGCTTAGGATGCGAATTTTACAAAGGGAGAAGTGGAAATAAAGAGGGGGAAAAAAAGAAATAGAAGTAGCTTTTGATAAGGGTGACAGTCAAAAAAACAATTTATAAAAACTGGTTTGGCATGTGATCAGGGAAAAAACAACAATCAAAGGATTGCTTTTCCCGTACGCATTACTTGTGTGTGAAGCTTTTGAAAACTATGCTATAACTTGCTTGACATTAACTATCTCACCCAACTTGAAATTATCTTAGTCTCCAGTTGGTTTATCCACCCCAAAACAATTCATTAATACTTAATTTTAATTAGAGGAAATAATTAAATATATATCTAGTAATCAATTATGGTAATTACAAAAAAGGTATGAAATTAATTTTTTTTTCTCTTCTAAATTTTTTGGTAGGGTACTGGTGGAGTTGGGGAGCCTTCGGTACTACTAGGAAGGGACAGTACAACCGCGGCAACCGCTGCAATGGCGGTGGTGGTGGCGGCGGCGGCCGCGGCCGGGGGAGTCACGTGCGAGGAGCGTGACCGAAGAGCGCCACCGCAGCAGCATCATCACGTGACCCACGAGCAGGCTCAACACCATCAACAACACGTAGTACAGCAGGTCCAACACCATCATCATCATCATCAATCAATGGGAATGGCAACAACAGCAACAGCATTTCATATCACAAGGCCCTCACATTCCATATCCACCATCATCTCTCCGCCGCCCCTTCATCATACTTCCGTCATCCTTGATGACGACTCCTTCCATGTTTCCAGGCTCATCCTCCAAACTGATAATTTTCAGGTAAAAAGTTTTCATCTTTTTCCCATCTTACTTAATTAGTTCCACTTTTTCAGAAACATATGCAAGTAACTTATTAGTATAGCATTATTTTAAGGAAAGGGATGATTAATTGTTTGTGTTTTTGTCAGGCAACTTGGAAGCATGCAATTATTTTTTTAGTAGACAAATTCATGATGAAAGTGATGATTATGTTTTGTTGTTTAGACATAATAGTAAATGATTAAACATCTTCTTTTTGGGCAGCAGCAGCAACAACAACAACATCAACAGCAGTCTGTAGTACAACAGCAGCAGCAGCAGCAACAACAACATCATAAAATGGGAGGGAGGTCTGCTTCTGGTTTGGAGGAGCTCATTATGGGGTGCACATCTACATCTTCTACTGATGTCAAAGAAGTAAGTCCCCTACTTTTTTTTACTCCCCTTTAACTTAGGCCTATTTGTCTAGTTACTTACTTCTAAGACTTTCTATATTCTATTTGCCTCGAAAAATAATTCACTTTGGTCGAGCAGTTCGATATGCTAGACTAATTTTATTTTGCTTTAAATGTGTGTGTATTTTTCTTTTATAAAATACTCCACATTTTCTTGTTTCTAGATAACTAAGTTGGTTTTTTTAAATTTGTATATAAGTCATCACGAAAGGAGGAAAAAATTAAAACCCCACCAAACACGCACCAAAAAAAAAAAAAAAACCCAAAGCGCGAGAGATAATAAAATATGCAAAAATGTTATGAAAAAGTTGTAAAAACTACATTAACATGAATTAGTGGACATTGCAAAAGATTTCAAAGGCCTAATTGTTATTTATATCTTAAAATGATTTTATCACGGACGAATGATTAATTATGATTTTGAAACGGTTATATCCCATTTTTTTGGCAATTTAAATTTGTTATTTGTATACTTTTACTGCACGCAATATAAGCATTTGATCAAACAAGCAAAACCCAAAAATCTATATGGGTAGAACCAATTTCTTTTCAAGAAAATATAAGGGTGCCGGAAAGCTAAGAAAGATATTTACAGTCAGTCACATGGATATAGTGCTATCTTAAGCTAAAGAAGAACACTATATCCTCTCTTCTTCTTCTTTATTCTTTGGCTTTGCTCTTTTTATCTTTCTTCTTTTCTATTGCTGTGTAAGAGGAATGATTCTCTTCCTAGGGTGTCTTAATTCTGGTACATCTTTTATGGAAATTTTGCCATTTTACACCATGCAGAATGTCTCTAATATGCAGAAGCTAATTATATATCCAGCTGCTTTTGTGCATGCGTGAGCTTTATAAGTATTTAACAGACTCTTCAGTTTTTGCCCAAAAACAGAAAACCAAAAAATATTATCGTCCATATCTTTTTATCCCCGATTTCATTACACTTTACTTTATAAAGGAACTAAGTTTGGGGGAAAAGGGATTATCTCGTCCGCCACCCTACGTTTCAGTTACGTTTCTTTCTTGTTTGTCATGGTTAAGTGTGTGCATGGATCATTTCAGTTACCTTTCAATTATTCACTTTGTTATCTGGTTTAAGTTCAACTAAGAGAATTAATTATTAAAATAAAATGGATGGAGTATATACGTTCTAAATCAAAACTTATATCTTCAGTTTTTGCCCGTAAATATTGTTTATTTTCTGGGTTCAGTCTATTTCTTTTTTAAAGTGAAGGTGGTTTGATTTTTCATTGAAAAGGAAATTAAAGCATTGCATTTGGGTATGTTGGTATTTTGGAAAGCAAACAATATATTTTGAAATGATTACGCTAGGGTTGAGTAAGAATTAATTTGAGTGTACTATGCGTTCGTGGAACACTTAATTGTTAGTGTGCCAAGATAAAAATAAAAATAAAATAAAATTAACTGAAACTAACAAGGCATGGATCATTAGATCTGATAGCTATATGCAATTTAAGCTTAAAAATATTTTAAAAAAGAACGCGCACACACACACACACACACACACTCCCCTCAGGCCTCGAACAATCCAAAAGATCTACTTGAAAAGCTCTTTAATTACCTATTACAAAAATGAAACGAATTATATATTTTTATTATTGTGAGGGTGATTTGTTCATTTAAGCATATATGTAATATCTGCACAGATATATTATACAATGACAACATCATTTGTTTCACCAATAAAATACTTCCTCCATACCATGGTTTAATATTCCATTCTATCGAACAAAAATAGTTATAATAAAAAAATATTTTTTTGGGAAAAGATGAAAATCAATTATTAGTATAATCACTTGTTGCTTTATGGCTGGATAACATAACCTGTTATACATGGTAAATAGTGTGGCAAGGCTCCCTTTAGCCAAGTATTAAATAGAGATCCAAGGACCTGAAAAGTACATTAGTGTAAGTGAAACATAAATCTACAAAATAGAGACTCAACTTTTTTTCTTGATAAGGGGAAACAAAAAGAAGAAAACACGTGAACAGAAGCGCACACACACACACAAAATCAGCTGCAGAAGAAAAAGGGATTAATTAGAAAGACCTATAACTTCAAAAATGTGGTCCGCCTGGTCACAATCTTTATAGAAAAACTCCAAAGAAGTGGAATTTTTTTATTTTTTATTTTTAAAGATTATTCACTTAGTTTTTTTGATTGTATAATTTGCAGGAATCATCGATGAACAACCCACAAGAAGCAGAATGGTTGAAGTACTCCTCATTTTGGCCTGATCCTGACAACCCGGATCATCATGGATAGAAGAGATTGAGAACCCAAACCCAAAAAAAAAAGGAAAAAAAAAAGATGAAAATGATCAAACATACTCATCTCAATCTTCATCATTAGTACTTGGAGAAGCTGCAACTTTCTTTTTTCCAAAAATAAGTGGCCCTGGAGAGAGTAACAACTAGCTAGATATGGTACCATCTTATACATATATTTCTTCTTCCTTTAGGCTCTTTATCCAAATGATCTCTCTCTTTTTCTTTTTTCTTTTTTTTTTGGCACTGAAATTGCTGGTAAGGTCCCCAAGCTCTGAATTTCATGGTTCAACTGAACTAACTAGTACTACAGAAACCCATGTTGGAAAAGCTAGCCAAAGAATATTAGAGAAAAAAAAAAAGAAGAAAAGAAAACCCCAGAGAAAAAGAAAGCAAAGCTAGAAAGGCTGCTTGGGGGGTTGTTCTGACAGAAGCAAGGGGTTTCCAATGACCCAAAAAGCTATCAAAAGCTCTAAAAATTGCATTCCATTCCAGACTTTGACGGAATCATCACCTCTATGATTACCATATCATCGTCTTTATCCCTCCCTATTCTTATTAGTACTATTTGTTTATTGTTAGATACTTGTATATGTTTCTTTTTTTGTTATACAGAAAACACCAAGAACAAAAAAAAAAAGAAGGAAGGAAAATGATAGATTAATGTGTTAGGATTTGTGCAAAGTGAAGATGGATGAAATACTTTGTTAATTACTTAGCGCTGTGTGTTTCGGCACTCACTTTTAGAGCAAAAGATGCTGATTATTTCCTTTATAGAAATGAGATAGCAATTACTATTTTACTACTGGTTTATGAAAAGCCCATTGATGTGTCTTATACTTTTTCCTATGTTTCTAAGAATCTCTCCCTAAATTTGATGCCGTGAATGAAGATGGCCTAAGTAGGCTCCAATTAACCTCGTTAATCTATGTCCACATTGTAATCTGTAAACCAAGAATGATCGTTTCTGTTTTTTTCTTTTTTCTTACAAGAATGATCGATTTGTTTATCAGATTCAAATGCGTTAAAAAAAAATTCTATACATATGAGGGGGAGAGATATAAATTTACTTTACTTCATTTGAATTATCAAGTCAATAATTTCTAAGGGTGTAATATATCATGGAAAAAGAAAATTCAAAGAGAGAGAGATAAGGTGACGTGCATGGTGGTGTTTTACTACCTCCGTCTCAAAAAAAATAATACATATTGAGTTTTCAAATTTCTATTAAAAACAGTACAAAACTCAAAACTCAATATGGACTATTTTGTGGGACGGATGGAGTATTTTTTTGGTTGTAGTCATATATGGTACGTGCATGTACTAAAGCTAAAATAAAAGAAGACGAGGATTTGAGGAGACAACTTCATCGTAGTATCTCTTTCTCGAGAGGAATAAAGATTAAAGAAAGAGCCCACACACACCCGACGAAAGAATTCGGGGGAATAATTTGCATAAAGACGACAAGAATAAGCTTTAGTTTTGAAATGACCACGTTCCATTCATTCTCTGTGTGTGTGTGTGTGTGTGTGTGTGTTTTCCACTTTTTACAATATTTCAGTTTAACTTCACTTCCTTTCTTCGGTGAAGTTAACCTACTGAATTTAATTTGTTGTCCATGTATAACCTAACCCCAAGAAAAAAAAAAACAATATTGCTTGTAAAATCATCTTGTAGACACACACACGTCATGATCATAGTCATATTTCTGAAACTAAAATAATTTTGAACTTTCATGCACAACGAGATATATCAAAGTTTTGAACACGCATGCATGCATTATATACTGAAAAATAAAATAGTTTTTAAATGAACGCTATGTAAATTGCAAATAAACCTCGTTCCCCAAATTTGGCGGATTGATCTAATTTTTCTTGTAAGTTGGCGAGCAACACCATAATTATGTTGAAAACCTGGTAGAAAGAAAAAATAGAATTACATTAGGTTAATAATCCACTTTATTGAATAAAATAGTTCAACAACAAATTTGTAGTAGTAATATTTTGTGGCGGGAAGAATATATCTTATGAACCAAACAATATCATGTAGTAACTAAAATAGCCTACCAAAACAGTGCAAAAGATCCGTCATAACCAAAAAAATACTGTATACATATAAAATGGATGTTTCTTTTTCCTTTGCATCTGTTTTAAATATGTACTATGAAACCTTTGAAAGGGTTAGTTAGTTGGTAAGAGAAGAAAACGATACTTTTAAAAGATTGAATCACTATACCCAATCTTGAATTTACTTTTTGCCAGTTGTTTGAGAATATAGCTAGTATATATCCTGACACAGAAAAATTAGTATGATTATTCAAGATGCTTCAAATGCAAATTATCAATGTGTGCAAATGAATATAAAGATAGAGACACTAAAATCCGCAGGAGCATTTTTTTTTTTTTTTTTTGAAGGAAGGAATAATAAGGTCTATGACACTGGAAATTTGGAAACGGTGAAATTTGTTTGTCATGCACAAAACAAGGATTCTGATTGTTAGTTTTAGTATTTTGAGGGAAAGTGAAGAATGATTGTTTTGTTGTCAGAAATTAATCAAATCATGGCGCCCTAACCATCAATTAAGATATTTGATATTTAAACGTGAGGTTGGGAGTTTGATTCTTACTTTTATTGCATGAAGTAACACAGTTACAGAGCCAGCTGCCTGTCGTGTTCAATCAAAAAAAGTCGAAATTCAATTCTTTCATCACTTTAGGGGAAGATTTTGTGGGCTGCTTTTAAAGTTGTACTAATTCATATTCTACACAGCGTACAGATACAGTTCAGTACTACTAATTGGGAAGCCAGTGGTGTAGATTCGGACCCTTAGCAAAGTTGCAGGAAGGAATTTTTAAGTGTATATAATGGGATGCAGAATATGACAACATGACCCTAAAAATAAAAACACAGTTACCTTTTTTTTATTCTTCGAGCAGATCTTTAATTTGCCAAAAAAAAAAAAAAAAAAAAAGTTGTCACATTTTCAAGTTCTTACCCCATAAATCTAAGCCTGATTTGAAGGCTGCAGATATGGTCTTCAATCCATTTAGATTTTGAGAAGATGGTTTTTCTTCTTTCTCTAAAGAAAAGGGATTGGGAATATAATTGTGACTTGAGTTAACAACCCTCCACATTTATTCTTATTAAAAAAAACTTCTTTTCTAGCTTTTTATATATCTAGTTGATTAATACTCCCTCCATTTTACATTTCAAAGTATCATACTTCAATGTCCTTAGATGACTGAAGTATTTACATCATTAATTTCTTATAAAATGATCTTAACTAACAGGATAACGGTGAAAACTAGAGATCAAAATATTTGATTAGTGATTGAGAAACGTCATTATATTCATATGTATTCTATACACTATTCATCTAACTTGAAATATATACATTGAACTTTCTTTTATTTTATTCATAAGGTACATGTTTCAGTTAAGTTTAGGTTTAATTTGTACTTTATATATAAGACCGGCGGGGGGTGGCGCGGGGGAAATAGAGTGATAAAAAGAGAGTGGGGGGAATGTGAGGAGAATATGGATTATAAAATGGTGTTTGACAAGTAATTAAAAAATAATTATCAGTTTGCTAAAGAAATTCAAAGGCTATCCCTAGTATTCGGCCGGCCTCAGATGCTAAGGCCTAAGGATATCTTCCCCCAATAAATCTATTTTGCCAAAAATAGTTGATTTTGTGAACATGATGGGAGACATTGATTGTGACGATCAGTGTTAAAATAGTGTTAAAAAATATATGATTTGTAGCCGGAACTAATTAATTAAAGATTAGCACTAATATTCTCCAAACCTGGATATGGAAGTGTTCCTTCAAAAAGATTTCTGCCTTCGTCTTAACCCATATTCTGATTTGCTTCCGTCCAGTAATTGTTATTCCATAAAATAATAAATAGATAAATCAAATCATAACACTTCATCAGTAGATCAATCTTAAAGTTGAGCGAATCAATTTAAACCAAAAAAAAAGGATGTGCTACAATTATTTCCGAGTCTATTTGGGCTTTTTAGCCCCAATGCTTTTCCTTCCTTTTGTTTAGCTCTCTTTTTGTATTTTCAGGCTCCGCCCAATTCCAAACGGACCAAACCCAATTACTTTACAATAGACACTTGCCCAAAAAAGAAATCATAATAATTCATTTTGAGAATTTCATGTAATGTTGTTGAATATATTTGTATATTAATAAATACCCCTTCTGTCCTAAAATTATTGTCCAGTTTGAAATTTCACTTTTAGTACAATTTGAACTAAAAATAAAAATTCAAACAGGACAATAATTATGGGACGGAGGGAGTAAAATTTTTGAAACCTAGAACGGATAACCACTTATTTTCCGGTATAATAATCAGGCCTCCTATTATTATTATTATTTTAGAGCGGTTGACGTAATACATGATCCAATACACACCTTAGAATTAATTTCTTAATGGGTTACAATTGTATATAGCCCGAGTGTAGAGCCCAAGGTTCTGCAGAGTGCCACAATACAGGCCCAACGATCAATTTTAAATTAATTGCCCTAACTTGTTTTCAGATTATGTAAGAGGAGAACTGGGCCAATAATACCAGCGTTCATATTGGTCAGAGAAGTCATGCTCGGGAAGATCTAAACCAATGCAAAATTAGAGTGAAGAAAGAAGAATAAGGGAAGGAAGGGTTGCCAAAATGCGGGAAAAAACTGATGCAAATATGTACAATTGGACTAAAGCCAATCATCCAAACCTCATGTTAAAACAAAAGATTTAGGGGATCAGCAATAGCCTCGTCTTATTTATCTATGCGCTCACTGGAAGAGAGAGTTGAACAGCCAGCATCTAAGTCACACATAAAGAGGGACCATCAAATTCTCTTCCTGTTATTTCTTTAAGACCACTGATGGAACCTTTTATGCTCCCCCTGTACAAGCAAGCATCCAAAACCATACCATTCAGGCTGGAATTAGCATGCCCGTGTTGCAGTTAGTTGCCGGGTTAGGGGTCCAGAACCTCCCGAAACTTTCAGGGCTGCAAAGAAGCAAGTCAACCTTGCTATCATTGGCTTTGTCCTAGTCCTTCTGGGAACAATCACAATCTTCTTCGAAGTGTCCCTGCAAGGGCTCTGGTATCCTTCCAAGTCAGCTTTTGTGATCAATACAACATCTCTGCAAGGAGAGAGTGAGGCAGAATGCATTCGCCACTGCTTGAATTCAAGTACTGCCTATTGACAAACAAAAAAATACAGCACTGAAATATTAAAGCACTCAATCTAGGCATAAACAATTATGCATCAATTGGACTTTAGTGGTTACCTTCCACTGAGAAGGAGCTAACAATACTCTAGGTCTCCGAGACCTGACGTACTCCAGAGCAGAAACTGGAGTCATATTCTTGTACTCCACCTGCATGTCAACAAACAACCACATAATCTCACATTTTCCTATAGCAAACAATCTAGATACAAGCAGCAAAACCAATCAGCCAAGAGTCCCACTAATAAAAAATGCCTTAGATCAAGGAGCAAAAATATTATACCAAATAACAGAGAACAACTGTCGTGCTCCTTCCTCGACCCGCTTTGCAGTGTACATATGTTGTCTCACCTTTGGATGCATTCTCTGCAATCAAAAGAAGATACACATCATGATCAATGAAGTGCCAATTATTAACTTTTCTTCAAATGCAGTACCGGTGTAAGTACAGGGAAGATGTGCGTACTATGAATGAAATCCACAGCCCGATTGATATCAACAAAAGAGGGTGCAAACAGATAGTCTCGGGTAGGAATAACCAAATGAGCAATCCCATGAGCCTGAAAATGAAGTGTAATTAGATGAAACAACTAAATGACAGATGCAAGGTAAATCTCCATCAGTTTGTATCCTTTACCGAACATATGTGACAATTTTAAACTCAAAATCTGAAATAGAGTCGCTCAAATCACTTACACGGTACAATGTAGTTGGGACCAGGGTTTCATAATGCTCATTAAGAGTAATAACTCCACCAACACCAAGCTGCTTCAACCTAGGAACATCTTTCGGAAATGGAACTGCTCCAAGAAGCAAAAACTGGATAGAAAATAAACAGTGGGAAACAAATGAATAAAAGGTCAATGGAATTACCATATCTATGCATCAAAAAGAAAAACAAGAAAGTGAACTTGTAGGACGTAACAGATACTCTAATAATTCCCGATACTGCCAAACGTATTTGAATCTGTTTTCAAATAAATTACAACCTACAGCTAGGCATTAGTAACTTGCAACCAATAACAAACAAAACTCCATAAACAGCTCTCCCTTTTATCACAAAACCAATATCATGTGCCCTCCCAAACCGATAGGCAAACGATCCAACGGAATGATCATAACAATGTATCAGCCATCGAACTACACCTATTGTTTCTTAATACTTTTACCTGCCATTCACCAATCAGTAGAAGATTCCCCTAAAACCTAACACGCAGATATATAGAATTTTCACCAGCAAATTAATCCTTATACGCACTTAGTCTCAAAATTTTCAATTGAAACTTCAAAAAGAAAAGTCAGTTCAATAATCCTTATACGCACTTCGTCTCAAAACTACACCAATAGTTTCTTCAGCCAATGGAGATTCAGAAAGCAAAAAAAGAAACGGGAGATAGAGATTTAACCTGATCGATTTCATCCCACCACCTGAACTCAGCTTGATTGATTTTGTTGCGGAAAACATTATACAAAAGCGTCGGATAGAAGAGGATCCGAGCACCCGCACCGACCAGAGCTCTCTTAGCATCGACCCTAACTATCAACCTCCGGTACTGGCTAAAATTCCTACAATCGTCATCACTATCATCATCGCTAAATCCGCCCTTGTCACGCCCATTATCTTTCTCATCCAAATCTTCGATCTTCATCTGGAAAACCCTGATCGCCTCGATAGAAACTGACGATGAATTCCGAAAATTTAAAACAGAAAATACCAATTCGAGAAGGGGAAAAGTCGATAATGACTATGAATGGGGACAACAACAAGAAGGAGCTGCCATCACAATTGAAGATCGGTGGGTACTTTCAGTTACACGCATGACGGACCAGTGTGTTTCCCAATTGATGAGAGTGGCGGCGGAACGGGGGGGGTGTATCGGTGAACGAGAAACCTCTAATGACGTCAAACCCAGTACACTTCAGAGAGGCCGAGAAGGGAGGAACTGAGGGAGGAGAGAGAAGAAAAGGCGTATATTCACTAAAAACTTTTTTGAGTTTGAGAATTTACACTAATTTTTAATTATTATTATTATGTCTACGGAATAACGCACATCCACCAATAAATTACTACCCGTATTTAGATTATTATTATGGGGAAAGTTCCACACCAAAATTAGTAGAAGGGTGAATTGAGGTTTCAGTCCCAAAGTTCACCTAATTAACGGGATTTAGTCTCAATTTATAAGATTTTCCCAATTGAACCCATTCTTAGAGGACCATACTTGTTGCTGAGTCAGTCCCAACTCCTAAGTCCTAACACTACATTAAAGATCAAAAAAGGCACTAATTTGACCATAGACTTTACCCGATTGAACCCTAAAAGGCTAAAACAAGACCCTAACCTCCCTTTACGGAACCAGGGGGGAAAAAATGTTAATGTCCTGTTTTTTTTTTTTCCCAGGATGACAGGACTAAATTATGAACTAGTAAAGTGTTATGTGACTGAATTGGCCAAAGTGTATAAGCCGGGACTAAAATCTAGTAATCACTCTCCCCCTCCCCCCAAAAGTCCACATTGAGTATTGATATTGATATTAAAAACAGTATACATTTAAAAACTTAACGAAAACTATTTTTCTGGATCATAATGAGTATTTTGGTAGATATTGGAACTAAAACCTTGAATTTTCCTTTAATTGTTTTTATTCACACACACACACACATATATATATATTTTAAAAAAAGAACACATAAACGAACAAAACCAATCTTTGCGTACCACTCCCTCCAGTCTTTTTATAAGTTTTTGTTTTTTAAAAAAAAAAACTCTTAATTTTATTTACAAAGCATTTGATATCGTTAATATTTCATTCATATATACTTCCAACTTTCCTGTAACTTTAATTTGATTAGGTAGTAGAAGTGTGGATACATTTTAACAAGTGTCATTTAGGTAGTTTATCAAAAACAAATTGACTTAACTATTTTCATGAAATTTCGTAAAATTATTTATTTACTATGTCTTATGTTAAGAATAGAAAGTAAAATATAAGTTACTATAGCGGGAAAAAAAAATTGTTATTTGATCAGACCGGATAAGGAGTGTTCTGGTGATCTAATAAATGACGTGAATCATTTCAGTAATTGAATTATTCAACCAATGATCTACTCATCATGGTAGGAATGATTTTTGTTATCCAACATTAAATAGAAAGCCTACATTTGAGGTTGATATCGTCTGACGGTAACATTTTAAAATATTGAATAGTGCCTATAGAATAAAATTAAAAAAAAAAAGAGCAAAAAATAAACAAAGGTTTGAAAATTACTCAGTAAGTAATGCAAGTGTCATCACTTTTGTCCAAGTAAAACCTGAAATTCAAAACACGAGCGTTGAAAATTACAGAACATGCTATCTCTTATCTTTATCAACACAACACAAAGTCAATGTAATTTTCTTTTAAAAAATTATCCAACCAGTGGTCCTTCTGTCAAATCTCGAAATTTAATTACAGGAGCTAACGATCTTCTTACCTTAAATAGGAGTTAAATTATATATATTTTTTCGTTTTTCAATTTGAGTGGGAAAATTGATTGGAACTTCTTCAATTAGCAGTCAAGACTCTAGACATATCATCAATTCTCAACCCAGATATTGTGCTTATACTTTCGAAAAACTGCATATGCAATGTCTTTTTCGATCATGTTTCACCTTTTTTTGGTACACTAAGATGAAAAGAGTCATAGCCTTGCCTCAAGTATCCAAATCAATACCTTCTCAAGGATATTCAATGTCTAAGAGGTGTTGTAATTGTAATATGATATCTACCGTGTTATAGTTGTCAATAAAAATTTGTAATTTTTCACAGAAATAATTAATTTACAACGATACGTTTTTCTTTTTCCATCTTTGAATTTGTGGATTTATATTTCTACCATAACTTGTGTAGTGAATAATGTTGTTCTGTAGATTCGTGATTTTGAAGCTCAAGTCTATGAATATATAGTATTTAAATTTGCTGGGATAGTTAAATGATGATGTTGATTATTCTAAAATTGATTGTGGATAATAAGTTGTTCTACATTTATCATTTCTATAATGGTTGTTCTGTTTGTTTCTTGAAATAAGTTTATACTTATATTTACAACGGAAAAATACAAAATTCCAACGTAACCCATTAACCAAACCTCAATGTCAATTGGACCATGTGGTCCAAGAAAGTGGCGGTGGCCAATAGTCATTCACTGCAAAGATATGGGGACTGCCTGCTAATTAAAAGGAACTTTGAAATGGAAATTGGCTTCACCAAAACTAAATCCGCACGTGATGACGCGATTAGCTGAAAAGCTTCAGTTCCACCAAGTATGCCAATGGCCCAATTGAAACCTCTTTTAGGCTCTTGGATGAACTACTGTCTATTTTAGGCTCAGTCTGAACGCAATCTATACTGAGCACCCGGTGCACTCAGCTTAGGGCGCACCGGGCTGGGCAGGAGCGCGTTTGACGCGCCTGCTCACTGCTCTCTTTTTTTTTCTTTTTGATTTTAATTTTATATTTTAGTTTTTTTAACTTTAAAATTTTTTTTAATGCAGTTTCAATCCCATTTTACGCACGTAATTAATAGGTTACGTTTTAGTGTGTGATTTAATATGAATAACTTATAAATTTTTTTAATTCAATTAAGTTAGGAGACCCTAGCCTAATTGAATTAAAAAAATTTAAACCAAATAAAAAACATAGTGTGTTTAGGGTTTAGGATTTAGGTGGGTTTAAGTATTTTAATTAGGTTAGAGTCTAGTAATTAGTATTTAGGATTTATGAGGGTTTAAACATTTCAATTAGATTAGGGTCTAATGATTATGATTTAGGTTTAGGAAGGTTTAAATATTTTAATTTGGTTAAGATCTAGTGCGTGATGTAACATGATTAACTTATAATTTTTTTAATTCAATTAAACTAAGGTTGAATTAAAAAAATCAAAACAAACAAAAAATATAATATGTTTAGTGTTTAAGGTTTAAGGAAGTTTAAACATTTTAATTAGATTAGTATTTAAAAATAATAAAAAAATAAAATTAAGAAGTGGCCAACCAGTATAAGAAAGAAAAATTGGCCGATCTACCCTAACCTTTATATGCGTTGTTAATTTTACCCTATTCTTTTTCGATTAGTCAATATTACCCTAATCTATTCAACCGTTAGCCGATTTTATCCAATTTGTCAATTTTCGTTTAAATTAACGGATTTTCTGTTAGTTTTAATTACAAAAATATCCTAATAGTTTTAAAAATTATAAAAATGACCCTAAAAGTTTGTAAAACTAACAAAATAGTCTCTTTTCCCTTTTTATTTAATTTTTTTTCTATTTTCTATTTCTTTGTACTATTTTTCATAACTATAAAAATATACTATATGATCTTTTAGAATAAAATTTTATTTTTAAACAATACTGCACAAATTTATAGATATACATATTTGTAATTCATGGTTGATTTACATAAACATATTAATTTTTTTAATACTATGGCTAGAAAATAATGATATTAGTTTTCTAATCCATTTTTTTCAATTTAAAGAATAAGATTTTTTTTTTACACTAAAACTATTTTTTTTTACAAAAAATTAAAAAATTTAGCCTAGATTAGAAAATAATCGGCCAAATTTTCTGTTTCATGAGAGTAGAGATAAGATTAAGTCTCACCAAAGGATTTCTAACCGGAAGAGTGATTTTATCCATATTTAAACGGGGTCTCCTAAAGGCGAGATGGTTAGATGGTCAGATGATTTAGAATGTGAGATAAAATTACTGTGTTCGATGTCTCGATTCTCACTGGGGCAATCTAATTTTTTTTCAAAAAAAAAAAGTGGAGTCCAGTACTGGAATAGATTTTCTTTATATTATTTTTTTCTTTAAAAAAAGGACTTTCTACTAAAGTTAGATATATTAATATCTCAAAAAACTATCACAAAATGTTAAAACCTCGCAGTGATAAATATAAATTTTTTTTATAAAATATTTTGTACCATTTTTGTAAATTCCATGACACTATATTCTTGTATTGGGCCAATGTAGAAATGAAATAGGTGTTTTTTTTTTACTTTCTTTTCGTACGTGGCCTTTTACAGAAAAATTTATATTTTAGTTTTAATTATTTTTTAAATTTTATGATACAATCTAAAATCTGTTGAATTAAATTGTAATACATTAAAGTATTCCAATAATTTCTTTTTTAATCTATGCTAAATGTGTTATTTTTTTGTGCAAAATTAGTTTTAGTTAAATAATCTTATTCTTTAGATTGAAAAAAATAGATTAAAAAAATAATATCATTACTGTTAAATCATATTATTAAAAAAAATAATATGTTTATGTAAATTAAACATGATTTACAAATATCAAATTATAAATTTGTACATTAGAGTTTAAAAATAAATAATTTTTTTTTAAAAGATCATATAGTATATTTTTATAGTGATGAAAATATTAGAAAGAAATAAAAACAAAAAATATAATTTTTGTAAATTTTTTGGGTTATTTTTATAATTTTTAAATTTATTAGGGTATTTTTGTAGTTTAAACAAACAGAATTCTGTTAATTTAAACAGAAAAGAGCAAATTGGACAAAATCAGCTAACGGTTGGATAATTTAGGGTAATATTAACTAATCAAAAAATAATAAGGTATAATTGACAACGCATGTAAAGTTTAAGGTAAATTAACCAATTTTTCCCGTATAAGAACTGCAGTCTTTCACTGTATTTGCCAAAACTTTTCGGGAAGACGAAAATGGTAATAGCTTTAGACAAATAAATATAAATAAATAAATAAATATTCCTGATTGTAGCATTAAGCAATCAGCTTCCCTCATCTATAAAAAAATATATATAAAATATAAATAAATATTCCTGATATGTAACTTAAGCCATTGGCTTCCTTTGTATAAAAAAAATATATATATACATATATATATAATAAAATAAACATTATTGTTTATTTTGAAGTGGTACTTAATGGTAGCATTAATTCTCTTTTTGGAGGAGAAAATTGTAGCAAACTAGCTATCGGCTAGGTCCAAGAATGAGTCTGGTGACAAGGCCCATGCTTTAGGCCCAAATTATTCTAATTCTGTATTGGAAGCTGAGTTTTGGTGGATGTATTTTTGGTCTGCAAATAGCTTGGGGCCATTGGGATTTCGAAACATCCAATTACATTGGGATAGTGTAAACCATTTCTATGCTAATGGAAGAAGGAACTTTGTGACTGCAAGCCAATGTGTATATAGCCGATGTGTATATTATTTGCAATGTCAGTACTGTATTAATTATACTATATCATTCGATTGTATGCAATATTGTACATTTCTATTATCATTAATCAGCAGACAAGAAATAAAATTATCCATAAGTAAAATTAAAAGTAGCACTAGTGGGTGTGCTTCTACCAGGATGACTGTCCTTCTAAGATCCCTTCTGAGGAGTTCACAGTCCGTATTTCCTATAATATGTGTAATACCAAAGTTTGATGCCTCCTTTTAGAAATATTTTATAAGTCTGGCTTAAAAATAAAAGACGAATTATATCCTTAAGGGTAAGAGATCTTCTTCCTCCTTTTCTCTATGCTAGTAGTATTTGCATTGGGGTTTTATCTGTAACTTTGGTGGATGAACTAACATTTTTGACAAGTTAAACTTGACCATGGGAGCTTGTTCTCAAGATCGCTTCTGGAGACGAGTATCCTTTTATTTGGCAGGTTGTATTGGCTAAAATTGGAACACCACATCCCCAATGATGAGATTCCATCAACGCGAGCCGGGTTATCTAAAGTGAGATTTATACCTTAACAGTAATAAATTAAATAAATAAACCTCCCATCTCCAAAAACATGCACGATCCGTACTTCTACTTCTCTATCAACTTCAAATTTTTCTGCTTATGAGATTCATTATGAACAAGAATTTATAGTACTATATCTGGACATTTTTTATAATAATTGGCCGAAATGGAGAATAACTCATATAAACACACCTAATGCGCCAGCTACCAAATTTAAAAGACAACTCAGTTGAAATGTTGAATGAATGAATAATAAAGAACTATAGTTTCATAAACAATATGGGAGATTAATTAATCAGTTTTCTCTAAATGTGACATATTAAAAAAAAAAAACCCATTTGTTGGAATCTAAGGACGATTCAATGATTGACTTTTGTTTACAGCAAAATAAACAAACAATGACTGACTTTTGCAGTGATTACAATTTTTGTTTAGGCGAGCTTCTGCCTTTCAGAAGAAATCATATTATTGGGCTAAAACTTGGATAAACAGTTTGGAACATGGGTGCATAAATTTTATTTTATTTTTTTATTTTAAAAAAAAAAAAGAAGAACAAAACTTCGATTGACTATTTGGATGATTCCCTGATTCCCTCCAACTAACATCTTTGATGTCATAATGAATTTAGGAGAAAAATTCATAATAGCTGGTGACCATTAAAAAAAATTGCACGCGTTTTCTTTTACTGAAAAATCCTTTTTACTGGTTGGGGGAACATTTTCAGGTTCAATTTGCCACCGGAATGGCTGTGCAGACTGCAGACAGAGAAGTAGTAAACCAATCATTCAAATGAAGATAAAAATTTCAGACAAATGCCGGTGGAAAATGGAAATTTCCATAACACAATCGTTCGTACAACATTATGAATATGAAATGTTACCATTTTTACGTGCAGTAGAAAATCACTGCAATCATTTTCCCAGACTCTGTTTTGAGTAATACATACTCTTTGTTTTTCCATTGGGATGTAGATGAATTCACATGGTGATCATCATACCCCGTCATTTTCTCATAATTATCAGGAAAAAGTACAAGATTGATCCATCTCTCCTCTGTGGATGAGCCACTGCATAAAAGTGTCACCTTTAAGCAATTTCCATGTCCAAAAAGTGGGTCGCATGCTCTGTTTTTTTAGCTGTTGACTAGCCATTATTAATCGGCCATAGCAGAAGAAACTTTATTATGCTTTTTAACCAACATAAAATAAAAATCATAAATCCCCATAGGTCCCAGAAGAAAATGCAAAAAGCAAAACCCGGGAAAGATGTTTACAGCATTTTTTACAGGTTTATTATCATTCATTCATAAAATATATGTCTAATTGAAAACCCTTCATTTAAGACAAAACGAATACCCCACCAAACCACCCTTCATGTCATTCAATGCTATTGCAACCTCATTTTTGCACAATCTCGCAAGAATTTAGAAAAAGGCCCCATAACTTTCTATTGGATTCTCTTTGTTTTTATTACTGTTCATCACTCTCATAATTAATGGAGAAACAGAGAAAGAATTCAGCTTTGATCTCCTTTCTTCTTCTCCTCCTTGTCCACAGAATTCAGGCTTCACTCACGGTTGGTGGTGGCGTTGGCATTGGCGTTGGCGTTGGTGGAGGTGGCGCCGGAGTTTGGATGGGCGGCGGCGGTGGAGGTGGAGGAGGAATGATCAGCAACCCAATGCCTTCAGCTGGTCCTTCAGATGAGTCAAAGCTCAGTAAAGCTTACACTGCTCTTCAAGCATGGAAGTCAGCCATTACAGAAGATCCATTGGGGATTTTGAAGAATTGGGTCGGACCAAATGTTTGTTCTTACAAAGGAGTGTTCTGTTCCAACACTCAAGATTATATGGGTAATCCAACTGGGCAAGTTATTGCTGGTATAGATCTTAACCATGCAAATCTTCAGGGGATTCTTGTTACAGAACTTTCTGTGCTCACGGATTTGTCTCTGCTTCACCTCAACAGCAACAGGTTCACGGGTTCCATTCCAGAAACTTTCAAAGATCTTGTTTCTCTTACAGAATTAGACCTCAGTAACAACCAATTCTCTGGGCCATTCCCTACTACCGTCCTCTTTATTCCCAATCTACTCTACTTAGACCTCAGATTCAACACTTTCTCAGGCAACATTCCTGAAGATCTATTCAACAAGAAACTCGACGCAATCTTTCTAAACAACAACCAGTTTGAGGGTAATCTTCCCCAAAATTTGGGTAACTCTCCAGCTTCTGTGGTGAATTTAGCTAACAATAAGCTAACCGGTGATATTCCGTTCAGTTTTGGGTACACCGGGATCAAAGAAATCCTGTTCCTCAACAACCAGTTAACTGGTTGTATCCCTGAAGGAGTGGGGCAATGGACGGATTTGCAAGTTCTTGATGTTAGCTCCAACTCGTTGATGGGACACTTGCCGGACAGCATTTCTTGCTTGAACACAATCGAGGTTCTCAATTTTGCACACAACAAGCTATCTGGGGTGTTGCCGGATTTGGTCTGTTCGTTGAGAAACCTGCTGAATTTGACAGTTGCTTACAATTTCTTTTCTGGGTTCAACCATGACTGCTCCAGGTTAAGCATTGGGTTCGATATCTCGTTGAATTGTATACCGGGGATCGGAATGCAGAGGCCTGAGCCGGAATGCTCTGTTATTCCGGGAGGTGGGTTGAGTTGCCTGAGAATTCCGACGCCGAAGCCGCTGGTTTGTGGGTCACTGTTCGGAAATCAGATGACTGAGAAAACTTCTCCAACCCCATCACATCAATGATAGAGGAAAGAGAGGCTACAACCATGACCACTGACTGCCTTGTATGGGCTGTCACTCATTAACTGAAAGAGAGAAGCCATGAACAGAGGCTCTTTCCATTTGTTTAGTACTTTATGATGCTAAAATTTCCACATGCAATTGTTTGATTAAGATTGTGGATAACAACATTATTTTATATAGTATTACTATATGATAATATCTCTAGAGTTTTGGGTAATTGGTGTCTTGTCTTCAATAGAAAGATTACTGCACTGCAGGGGTGACAAACATTTTTTTGGCAGCTAGTGCACGGGGGGGTGATCAATTCAATGATGCGTTTGTTTAATGAACGAATGAAATTTGCACTTTCTGAGGTAATTTTTGTTTTGATGCTCGAAAGCATATTTTGCCCAACACAAATTTTGAGTCTTGAATTATGCACTCTCTCAATCTCAGTGTCTTGCTCTGTTCAATAAGGATATAGATTCATAACGTTCACGTGACATCTTCATTCAATAATTGTTATCTCTCATGAAATATATCATCAAGTACTTATTGTTCCAACAATCTTTTCTACTCCACTGGTCAAAATACATCGACAGTGGACTAACCATACCAATCACATTATTCATTCACAAGACTTTTCATTGTATCCATTGCCTGATTGAATTGTGGATTTGATTTCCGATGTATTCTCTTGGCGCAGTTTCTAAGGCATGGTTTTCCAATTTAATATTACCTATATCCCATTTTAATAGTTCATATTGTTCTTATGTTTTAGTTCAACACCTAAGAATATCAAAACTGGGCATTTTGAAGGCAGTGATGATAAGAACAAAACCCGAAAACTATCTGCATAACCCATGGCCTTGTGCAGCCAAGCAGCCTGCATATTTATACCAGTAAAATACCAATTCACTCGTTCCTTTCAATTAAAAGTTGGATGGTCGATAGGAATAAGAAAAATAATCACAAATGACATTGTTGATAAATGGATTTATTTGTACAATTGGCAACTTCAGAACAAGACATGGCTTACAGCAGATAGGGAATACATAAATCAGTTCTTGCTCCAAAATGAATGAAAATGCTGATGTACAAATTGAACTGAATTCCCGCCTGTTTTTTTCACTATGCAATGTAATACATAGGATTTTGCGAGCTTGTTCCAAAATGAATGAGGCTGCTGATAATTTGAACCGAAATCTCACCTGGTTTTTTAACTATGCAATGTAATACATAGGATTTGGGAGCTTGAAGGACCTTTTGGCGACAGCAAATCCTTGCAAGTCGCTCCACTGATCACCAGAAGAGCCCTGAATCCTGTAGCCTTCATCTACTAACTTCTTCCTCTTCTCAGATTTGTAAATGGTGGCGGTTTTGCCTTTATCAGAAGGTCCCCTGTTACATCCATGAAATATATATAGAAGTCACTAAAAACAATGCATATAGAAAATGAGAACAGACAGAGCAACTTGAGAATGTTGAGAAATAAAACTAAGAAATGATTACTCAATTGATGCTGTTATCAGTTACCTTAAGAAAAGCCTCTCCCAGTTGCTATATCCTGCATAGTAAAGATTTTTCCCTGTAGCTTCCCTTTGAGATTCATCTCGACCGGTCAATAACACTATCGTAAAACCCAGCTGCTGAAGCTCTCTGTATAACCGCAAACTTGCAGGCAAGGCAGGGGCCTCAGCCAAGTCCACCCACGCATTAAAAGATTCTTCATCAAAAATCTCTGATCTGCATTAGAAAAAAGAATCTTCAAATCAAATATCAATGACGAATTTTTAATGCAACAAACAACAACAAGTATTAGCCAGGGAACCAAAGAACTATCTAGCCAATAGAAGAAGTTCACCCATCCATTCTGAGTTGCACTAGACATATGTTTCGCAAATGATCAGCAAACTTTCCGTTTTGCATGTTACAATTTTGGTTTTAGTTATTTTAAGATTACATAAATCACGCTACTAGTAATACATTAGTAAATTCTTATTCGTGTCCTCCATAACAAAACAATA
Source organism: Oldenlandia corymbosa var. corymbosa (assembly GCA_949775105.1). Lineage (NCBI taxonomy): Eukaryota > Viridiplantae > Streptophyta > Magnoliopsida > Gentianales > Rubiaceae > Oldenlandia > Oldenlandia corymbosa. Next base: position 30,704,062 of record OX459120.1, on the reverse strand, counting down.
TTTTTGCAAACTATCTCATGTTACGCAGCACAATAAAGAATCAGTGAATATCATAGTTACCATGGTTACAAACTCTATCAACATGGTTGATGGTAGGCATTACTTTTTTGAAACTACATCCTACCCTAATAATAAAATCGTATAAAGAAAACAATGTGAACTTCTACACAAGAGACCTTAGTGGATCAGCCACTCTTCAGACTCAGCGACCATTCAATACTCTTAACTACATATTCATAAAAGTGATTTTCTGAGGTCCACACTCCACATGGCTATAATGCATCAACCAATCTCAGTCATTCATCAGAAATTAAGCAAGAATAACATCAATAGTGTCACAATCAAAACAGTGGAGTTCTATTTAATCCTGACAAAACTTAAACCCAATCAAACTTTTGTGCACCTTTTTTTACAGCGAGCTAATTACTTTCATTAGGCCAACAGTTCAAATGTGCAATTTGTGACTCCAAAAATTTAGTCGAAAATAGCAGATATCGGGATTTATCCAAAAAGAGAATACAAACATTCAAAAAATGAAATGAATGGTTAAGAATTGCTTTGACTTGCCCGAATCCGTGGTCTGCGTAATAGGGAAGGTTGGTGAGGAGGGTCTCGTCAATGTCGAAGACCCAAACATCTTTGCCGTCGCCGGAAAGTTTAACCGTTTTCGCAAAAGCAATAGACGCATCGGCCACGGCCTCGGAATCCGAAGTATATCGATAGCCGGAGACGTAATCCTTCACGAAGGTAGCGCAACTGAATGGGATGCGGCTCCAGGGACCAGCGTCATTGGTCTCGACAGTGAATCTCCAGCTATCACATCGTATATAATCGTCCCGAGGGAGTTTCCGGCGGTTAGAGGAATCCCGTTCCGGCAGGATTCTGATTAATGAATCAGGTGAAGCGATTGATCCATGGAGGTGGAGGAGGAAAAGAAGTGATAAAACTAGGAGGATTTGGTTGAAACCCATGCCGGAACGAGAAAGCGCTTACAGATTTATCTTCGCGCTTCCTATGTAACCCGCGCCTTTTCTCAGGTCGACTTTTGTAAGTTTGTGTGGAGATAAAAAGGCCTTGCTAATATAAGAGTTATTTTCGAATTAAAACATTAAAATAAATCTTTTTTTTTTCGAATTAAAACATTAAAATAAATCTCTTTTTTTTTCGAGAGGAGAATATTCTATATTGAGAAAATTCCTCTTAAAAGGCATCCAAAGATTTGGATTCTTATTAGTACATTTTACACACTATTTTATGGATTAGGAATTTTAAGTCCTACAGAGTTCATAATAAGAATTTTCTCTTCTTTTTTTTTCCAAGAATTAAAACAGTACCATTCCAAGATCTAAGTTCTCTTGAATTTTGCTATCCATCCAACGATCTAATCTACCACCCTTTGGTCAAATAAATTAATGCGGTGGTGTTTATGGGTAACTGAGTAGTAACCATTTTGAACTGTATAAATCGGTGTACTAGACAGATTATGATTCATTGCCATTATGTGTATAAGAGGGTGTAAAAGCTTGAAAATAAATGCTGGAAGTTCTGGTATGCCTGGTTCAGTGAGGGTTTGATTCTTCGGAATTGGATTCATAGAATAGAAGATTCACTTTCATAGAATAATAAAGATGGCTAAGGGTTTGAAAAATTTTATTTTGCCTGCTTGGTTCTTATGTGAGATAGAATTGGAATGGGGTTAAAATTCCATTTCTATCCCTTTAAACAATTAGAATCTGGAAAAATTGGTGGATCTACCAAAAACTTTACATGCGTAGTCAATTCTACTATATTTTTTCTTCGATTAGTCAATATTATCCTACACTATCTAACCGTTAGCCGATTTTGTCCAATTTGCTATAATCCGTCTAAATTAACGGAATTCTATTTGTTTTAATTATAAAAATACCCTAATAGTTTTAAAAATTTATAAAAAGAATCCCAAAAATTTATAAAAATTACAAAATAGTCTCTCTTTAGTTTTTATTTAAATTTTTCTTTTTTTTTTATTTCTTTTACTATTTTTCATAACCATAAAAATATACTATATGATCTTTTAAATAAATAATTTATTTTTAAACACTACAGTACAAATTTATAGATATACATTTTGTAATTCATGATTGATTTACATAAACATATTAATTTTTTTAATAATGTGGCTAGACAATAATGATATTATTCTTTTAATTCGTCTTTTTCAATTTAAAGAATAAGATTTTTTTGACTAAAACTAATTTTTTACAAAAAATAAAAACATTTAGCATAGATTAAAAAAATATATATATTAGTACATTTTAATTTATTGCAAATTAACTAAATAGACTATAGATTGTATTATCCAATTAAAAAAAATTATTAAATTAAAATATATGGTACTGTAGTGTTTAGGGTGTTAAATTTCATGAGAATAGATATAAGATTAATTGTCACCAAAGTATTTCTAACCGGGAGAGTGATTTTACCCACGTTTAAGCGAGATCCACTAAAGGTAATAGGGATCCATTAGATGGTTAGGTGATTTAAAATATGAGATGATTAAAACTGTGTTCGAGGTTCGATTCTTACTGGAAAAATCTAATTTTTTTTAATGTAAAAAAAAAAAGTAGAGTCCAGTACTGGAGTAGATTTTTTTTTATTATTATTTTTAAAAAAAAGACTTCCTGCTGAAGTTAGATATATTAATTCTCAAAACATTATCACAAAATGTTAAACCCTCGCAGTAATAAATATACATATTTTTTATAAAATATTTTGTACCATTTTTAAAAATGCCACGACACTATATTTTTGTGTTGGGCCAACGTAGAAACGAAATAGGTATTTTTTTTTTTTTTACTTTCTGTCTGTACTTGGCCTTTTAAAAAAAATTTATATTTTAGTTTTGATTTCTTTTTAAATTTTAAAATACAATCTAAAGTCAGCTGAATTAAATTGTAATACATTGAAGTATACCAATAGATTCTTTTTTAATCTATGCGAATTGTTTAATTTTTTTGTGAAAAATTAGTATTAGTTAAATAATCTTATTCTTTATATTGAAAAAAAAAGATTAAAAAATAGTATCATTATTGTAAAACCTATTATTAAAAAATTAATATGCTTATGTAAATCAAACATGACATACAAATATGTAATTAAAAGTTTGTACATTAAAGTTTAAAAATAAATATTTTTTTAAAAGATCATATAATATATTTTTATAGTTATGAAAAACAGTAAAAAGAAATAAAAAAACAGAAAATTTTAAATAAAAACTGAAAATAAATTATTTTTGTAAATTTTTGGGGTTATTTTTATAAATTTTTAAAACTATTAGGGTATTTTTATAATTAAAACAAATAGAATTCCGTTAATTTAGACGGAAAATAGCAAATTGGACAAAATCGGCTAACGGTTGGATAGTTTACGGTAATATTAGCTAACCGAAAAAAGAATAAGGTATAATTGACGAAACATGTAAAGCTTTGGGTAGATCCGCCAATTTTTTCCCTTAGAATCTTATCTCTTATGTTCATCCTCTTCCTTGTTTTCCCAGTCACAAGCCACAACCACCTCTTCTTCGCCAAATTCATCCTTCTGCCCAACTTTCATCACCTTGTATCATCTTCACAACACATCAAACACAGTTTGAATCACAAATTAATCAAATCATTGAACATATGAGCAATAACACAAAATCCAAATCACAAACCCAAGTCAGATAAGCCAAATTCCAATTGCAAAATTGTGAGAGCAAACCGTCATTACGACGGCGGTGCGAGGGGGCCGAACTCTCCAATTGCCTCTTGGTTTGTTAACTGAAATGGGTTTTGATAAATTGGTATGGCCAAACTCTCAAATTACTACTTGGATTTGTTAATATTAGAAAATTTGAAATGGCTTTCGTTAAATTTGACAAGATTGGAAATGACAAATTGCAGGAATGTGGGGAGAGGACGGTGAATATGAGATTTACTTAGTGATGATGGGGGGAGTTAGAACTCGTGAACGGTTAGGTGAGTGAGGATAAAGAAGGGAAGTGAAGATAATTTTTGTTGGAGGGATTCATATCCTCCAAAAAGTGGGGGAATGACTTGTTGGAAATCAATCCCAATAATGTGGGACTTTTTCATTCCCAATTTTTGATCCAAGCATCACAAATCATCTCATATTTTGGGTATGAAACCACCCAACCAGGCACCCATGTTCATCTAGGGAGGGATTCAGAGAACTTGGGAATATTTTCTAACAATGACAAGTCAGAAATCCTATAACCCAATCACAAAAGCTTTTCATTGTGTCCATGAGGGTGTTGTTCTAGATTAGTTAGTGCATATCTTTTCCATACGTTGATAAATCTTTTTTTCCACAATTTGAAGGCCATATTTAACATCAAAACCAAACTCCAAAAACACCATTCGCGATACACCTAACATTGCGCTGACAAGGGAGTCAAAAAACTCATCAAGAAATGCTACCCTTCTATTGAAAGTTAAATAAGCACACAAAATCACTGGTCACTTAAAAGGCAAAAAGTAATCACACTTTGAATGATAGATAAAGGCTTTAATTCTTACAATTGGCAACAGCATGAATTATTCATGAGAATTCAAGGCTATCTTCAGCAATGGAAACATACATGATTCTTGCTTGATAAATGAATGAGGATATGCTGATATACAAATTGAACGGAACACCCACCTGTTTTCTTTCACTATAGAAAGCTATACATAGGATTTGGGAGTTTGAAGGAGCGCGTTGCAACTGCGAATCCGTTCAAGTCACTCCACTGATCACCAGAGGAACCCTGAATCCTGTAGCCTGCATCTTCTAACTCCTTCCTCTTCTCAGATTTGAAAAGGGTGGCTGTTTTGCCTCTGTCAGAAGGCCCCCTATTGCACAAATGAAAAAGAACTCATGATTAGTAAAAAGAAAAAACAAAAAGGCGCTTGAACTGATACTGAACATGCACACAATCAGAACATCTCAACTATCTGTGAAAATAAAAACTAGGGAAATTCATATTTGATCACTCGCGAATGCTTAGTACCTTAACAAAAGCCTTTCCCAATTGCTGTATCCTGCATTATAAAGATTCTTCTCCGTGACTTCCCTTTGAGACTCGTCTCTGCCTGTCAATAAAACAATCTTAAAACCCAGCTGCAGAAGTTCTCTGTATAACCTCAAACTCGCAGGCAAGACAGGGGCCTCGGCCAAATCAATCCACGCATTAAAGATTTTTTCATCAAAAATCTCCGATCTGCGTTGAACAAAGTGCACTTTAATAAACCATCATGGAGAAACTCGACAAAAGAGCTATTATACAAACTATAAAGCAGAACAGGTAAACTTCAGTAAACCAATAGAAGAACTTCACAGTTTTTAATCTCTGATGCAGTACATATAAATTATTTTCAAGACTACCAGTTGAGATGTAAAAAGTTCCCGGTTGGGCACGACAATTTTCCCCTTTACTTGTCTGAGAATCAGGTACATTGTCACAACATAGTTATCTGCACAAACACATCATACATAACCTCAAGGACCAAACCAAGGTTAAGCCAGAAAGAACAAAGAGAGTATTACACGGCATTGGAAAGAATTGAGGGTGGTAGGCACTGGGAAGCTCTTCACCATTTACAGCAAAACCAAATATAAAACCATAACTAAGAAAACAATCAATCCCGATAATTCCAAAGTACATTTTTAGACTAAGACAGGTCCATAAGGACCACCACTCTCAGTCTCATCAACATACCAATATACCATGAAACCAAGTGACCAACACATTCTTAAAATGATTTCTAAGGTCCACAAACTCACATGGATACAACGCATCATCAAATCTCAATCATTCTGGAAAAGTAAAGCAAAATCAACATCAAATACCTTACAACCAACACAAGGCAAGTCTTAATTGATTCTTTCATCCCTATTTAACACGGCCAATCAACATGGTCGTTTATATTTTACCATTAGCTAAATCGTTCGAAATGTTAAATTTTTTAAACTCTTAAAGTTGACCAAAATAGCATCCAAAAATCAGAAAGAGATCAGAATTAAAGCATTGTTAAGAATTGCTTGACTTGCCCGAATCCATGGTCCGCGTAGTATGGAAGGTTGGAGAGAAGAGTCTCGTCGACGTCGAAGATCCAAACATCTTTGCCGTCGCCGGCAAGTTGAACTGTTTTCGCAAAAGCAATAGACGCATCGGCTACAGCCTCAGAATCCGAGATGTAAGCATAGCCAGTAACGTAGTCTTTCACAAAGGAAGCACATTCCGATGGGATACGGCTAAAGGGACCGGCGTCATTGGTCTCGACGGTGAATCTCCAGCTCTCACATTGTTGATAAACTTCCCGAGGAATTTTCCGGTGGGAATAATTGTCCCGACCTTCCGGTAGGATCCGGATGATTGAATCCGGTGAAGCGACTGATCCGTGAAGGCGGAGGAAGAGAAGTGATAAAACTATGAGGATCGGGTTGAAACCCATGCCGGAAAGGAGAAGAAAGCGCATTTTTCCAGCAAAGTTAAGTCAACTTTAGTTGGATTGAGATTAGGCCTACTAAACGACTACAGTACTAGTAGTAATAGTCTAATACATTGGCCGATTCGGCACCTAATTATAAACTTATTTTATTTTAAGACTAAAAAAACACTAAAAATACACACTGCATGGCCAAAAAATTAGATTATCTCCATGAAAACCATTGTACTTCGTAACAAATAGTACTTACTATACTGTTTAATTCTAAAATAAACTAGTGATATCTGGTCGCGCAGACCCTGACCCAATACATCTGTAAATTTTAAAAATGTTTGTATATGGAAAGAAACTATTTTGTATTTGGACCGATATATTTTAGAAATGTTTGAAGAATTTAGAAATGTTTTATAAGTGTGATCATATAAATATTTGTATTTAGCATAAAAAGAAATTGTATTTGGCCCGCTACGTTTTAGAAATGTTTGAAGATTTTAAATATATTTTATAGGTGTTACTTCTTAAATATAAATAAACTTGATCAAATATATGTCTTTAAGTAAATGCAAGACAAAATATAAAATCATTCTCATAAGTTTAAATATTAGTCAGATAATTTATTGATATTCTCCATTGGTTGTGCCAAATCAATACTTAGTTTTGGAGATTTATAATAGTTTTGTAGTAAGCTTCCTCCAAAAGGTATACGCTTAATTATTGAAATTATTTCTTCCAAAAGTTTATAGGTAGTAAACTATCAAAAATATGATTTTGAAACTGGTTAATTGTTGAAACTGGTTGATCACAAATATGAGAATGAAAATAATGTAAATTTACATAGGTTTCAAGGTATAGCAAAAAAAAACTCACCTCACCATGGAAAATTAAAAAAAAAAGAAATTAAAAGATAGCCCATTAAAAATTGAGAAATTTATTTTTTTCTGTAGGTAAAAATGATGTATAAAAACACAAATAAACGTAGAAAAATCATTCATTCCCTCTCCATCTCAAATTCATAAAAAGCTTCCCTATAAATTAGTTAGAAGAAGCGACCTGAACTATTTATATGATGAGGAACTAAAAAAAGTCTAAAAACCAAACCCAAAAAAGTATATTCTTGAAAGACCGAATACCAAAAAAAAGCGCTTCATTTGTAAATAAAATAAAATAATAATAATAATAATAATTGGTCAACTGGGAGTATGAAACAAAATCAAATTAAACAAAGAAAAAAACACACTTCATAACTGACCATATACGAAAAAAAACCTGAGACTCCATAATTAAAAAAAGAAAACCAGTCTAATTGAATGAAACATAAAAAAGAAATTTAAAAAACCAGACTTTGTAACAAAAATCCAATTAATCAATTCAATCCAAACAGAACTAAAATTATACAAAAATTCTAGGCTAACTAACTATATAAAAAATCACATCATATACCTGACAACGGCTACGGTAGCTGTAACGGATGGACGCATAAAAATAATAGTAATAACACTATTCTTGAACAGAAAAAACAAAAAATAATAAAAGCCAAACAAATGATCTGCGGAAATAAAATCATTTAAATTTTAATACCTGTAATGACACCACCATAATGGCCGAAGCAAGATCAATGAGAAAATTTTTTTTTCCTTTGTTTTATATAGTGAGGTAAAGAGAATATTTTTTGAGCTCGAATTTTTATCAGATTAGGATGTAGTTGATCATCACTAATGAAAAAATTTAACATGGTAATAGGAAAGGAGTATATTTCACCACATATTCTCAATTGATGATTAATGAAAAAAAAAATTTTTTTATTGTGGAGAAGGGATTGATTAGGGAGTTGATTATCGTGGAAATGGAGATGAGGATTTGGGTTTTTTATGAACACGTAGTTTTTTTTTTTTTTTTTTGCGAAAATAGGAGGTGAAGGTGGATTTGGACTGCATTTGCTTTTAAGTCTAGGAGATGTGTAAATAAAATTTATTTTAAAAATATGATGTGAAAATGCTACATGGCAAATGGTGGTGCTTTTTCTAAAATGTGGTGTTTTTTCTAAAGTGTGATTTTTGTTTATAATATAGTAAGATGTAGTACTATCTATTGTACTACAATGGTATCTCATTTTTTTTTTTTTTTTGAAGATAATGTTATCTGATGTTAAATGAAAGTGGTATTTATGTTTTTATCCTTTCAATTACTCATTTCCTCCCATAATAACACTCACAGGAATATCATACTTGTTTTTTTAAAAGGGATGAGAGTTACTCCTTGAGACTATCATTGGTGTTTTCATTATACTTAAAGAGATAAATTATGCATATCACACAATATTCATTTGATGGTTCACCAATCATTAAAGATGGCGGTAAAAGTAATTCTTTTTCCTTTTTTTTTTTTTCCTTTTTATAGATTTACCTTTCATCATTTTCATAGCTGGCATGGGTCACAGGTAGGTGGCAAAAACACATCAGCACTCTATTATTTTGGATTGAAATCAATTATTAAGTTATAAAATGTAGATTAAGGCAAAATAATGCCTGCTTCCGAAACAATAATGCGATATGGCCCACTCGACCAACAAAATATATTAAAACCAAATAAAGAATGGGTTAAAAGAAATAAAAAGAATTCATTAATTCAACTGTTAAAACATCATCAAAAAGTGAAAAGATTGTACTGATCTCTCCAAAAAGAATGAATAAATATATAATAAAGTAATTAGTGTATCAAAACAAATTCCTTACTCTACTTTTTTTACAATTTCAATTTGCAATAATGCACAATGTAATTAATCAGAATCACTCACCATCCTCACAAGCCCTCAACTAAGTGTACAAAAAATCTTAATTAAGGCACAAAAAAAAAAAAGAACCCTCAAAACAAACCACATTCGTCAGTGCCTCACATTTCTCTGATCAGGGGAGATGTTTGCTGTTGTAGTTGTTTTATTAAGGAAAAGCATCTTCCACGCTCAAACCAAGGTCTTCCCAAAACCAGAGGTTATCAATGCATCAGAAGAAAGGACAAAAAAAAAAAGGCACCAAAATCCATGTTTTCTGGTGCCATTTTTTTAGGGTTTTACGACAGTGACTCTTGGTCATCTGGGAAGAACTCTTTCCTGAGTTTCTGTGAGAAAAGTCGACAAGCATCCATGCTCAGATCAATGGCAGCTGAAAGTGCAACAAACAAAGCTGCATCAGCCATGCAAGTTACGTGCCTCACCCCAACTTGTACCAATGGCTTACTCACTTTCCCTTCTGCTTCCACGCTTGATCCCATCACAAAACCTCGAACCGGCAAAATGGAGGACTCTTTTCTTGCATTATCAATGCAGAATTGACCACCTTTTCTCACGCTCATTGTGCCTTCTGCAATAGGCACTCCGCTTGTTAGGCCTGAATCGGTGACAAGCTCGAACTTGTAACCTAATCCGTCCACAGCCCCTCGCTCGCGCCACGCCTCTAGACGGCCCCATGGTTTCCAGCTACTAACCGAGGATCCATTAGGCCTCAAGATCAGCCACGCTCCGGGGTTTGATCGAGAAACTCGGTCCGACCCCGGAGACGGAACAAATGGAGTGATCATTGAGGCAGCTGCCACAGCTGAACCCGACAGATCGTAGATTATAATCATCCAACCTTTACGTTCCCTTCCTACCTTCTCTTTATCACCTGACAGTGTTCTCATCATCCATCCTTTGTTACCATTGTTAAAATCTGAAGGCAAGGATCTGATGTTACAAGAAAACGAGTTAGTAAAACAGTAAGTCAAAGAAACAAAGTTAATTCATCATAGCTTATTAACCCCCACCAAAAAAAAAAACATACAAAAAAAAACACAATCATACATAATAGATACAAGTAAATATCAGCACATGGGAGTGGGGAATCAAATCAATTGGATGGATTAGTTGCCCTTGAACAGTTCCATAATTAAACAAACACTTAGTGGTGTACGTTTGACCAGTGGCAAAGATTATGAAATCGTCATTTACAATTATTTTATGTCAGCAAAGTCCATATGATGATGATGAATGGCTCCAGCGGACTAAATTTTTCGGTTTATAATTTAAGCAGTTAAAGAACAAACAGGACAGACGTTGACGTGGTAACAGAAACAGAGATCTAGTACTAGTAGTTTCCTACAGTTACTGCTCCCAACGTATGAGAATCTAATTAATCTAGTCAACTGTAAAGTGTAAAGTTGATCCTTGATTACTGATTAGACCACCATCAATTGAGATAAAAAGACATAAAATTATCTTTTTAATATTTTTGAGGTATGGCAAATAAAACGTCTAATTAGACATGATTTGTGTTGAGACACAAGATCTAACCTCAAACACGACATAATGATGAACTCAACCAAATTTTACCAAACACTATTATTGAAATCGAACCGTAAAAATGAATTAGTTAAACTGTAAACTAAAAACGAAGCAAAAAAAAAAAAAAAAAACTATGCATGATTTCTGTTCCCCCAATTTTGGAAACAACACTACTTCATTTTTTTTTTCTTTTTCACAGATAAAAAAACCATCATGCACGATGATAAACACAAAGACGAGACAACTGGCATGGGACACATAGGCAAATAAGCAAGGCGCAAAACAACAAAAAAACAGAAATGAATGAGAAGTGCTAAAATGAGCTGGAGGACAGCTTGGAAGAACAAATTGGTCATCCATCGTACTCACCGTGACCGGTTGTTACGATCGGCGCTAAACTTGCAGCTGAAAACCGGCTGCCTTATATTCTCCTGGATCTGAAAAACCACCGGGCTACATTCCGGTTCGCCACCGAACTGGAAAACGAACCGAGGATCTGGTTCAGACCGGACAAGCACGTGCAATTTAGGCTCCAAACCCACGTAGTAGTGACCCGTTCCGCTGAGTTTCATCCACCCATTCTGATGAACCGCCGGCTTAGACTGCGCGCCGGTCAGGTTAATACTCAGCTTCACCGAACCCAACAGTTTCCCGGAAGCGACGCCGCATGTACGTCCCATCCGTCCGGTGAAGACGGAGACCTTGAGACTGACGACGGGTTTTGAACGGATCCTGCGGAGGGTCGCCGGGTCGAGATGAAACCCGGCGGCGGAGGAAGTGGAGGAGTCCGGCGGCGAAGAGGAGGATGAGTGGTCGGAAGTGGAGAGAGGGATGAGGGCAGTTTGGGAAGGGAAGTTTGTGAGCTTAAGTTTCGCATAGCACGGAGTTGATGAAGGATGGAGTACGCCGGCGCCGGCGGCGGGTTTATGCGGCGAGGAAGGGAGTTTCAGCGCCAAAGACTCGACTATTAAACGAACAAATGGGCAAGGATCCATTTCTCATGCAAAATGTAGGATTAAAAAAAATGCTTCAATTGATCGATTCAGTACTAATAGAAAATGGGAAGAGAGAAAGGGAGAAGATAAGGGAGGAGGAAAATGAGGGAAGGAGGAGACAACTATATTTGTACTAGTATTACTCTCTGTATTGTGTTGGTTTTGGATGAATAGAGAGGAATAAATGTCGGCTCATACACAAAGGAAAAGCAGCTGGTTTACCTCTGTGTCCATCTGTACAGTTCGATGCTTTTGTTGTTTTTATGCTTAGTTGCCGCTATTATCTTTTTTTTTTTTTTTTTTTTCTTTCTCTTTGGTTACCAAACAATACCAACATTTATGGTTTTGCCTGTACATTTTTATTTTTTTTCCGCATTTAGTGAGTCAATAGATCGAGCTAATAATTGTTCATTAGTGAGATTCTTTTTATCTTCTATATGATGATTGATGAGTGTGTAATGTGTTTTGTGGTTTTTAAACATATAATCAAGGAATTTTCACCTAAATGTAATTGTTTCTCCTCACCCAAACCGTGGGCGTGAATCAATGGCTCAAATAGTTCAACGTTTTGGATCATAAATGATGTTCTTATCCATTTCCTTTTCTAAATCGCCCAAATTGGTTCAAATATTATAAGACAGTCATGGGATCAAGAGGCTACATGCCTTAAATTATAGCGTTTCATGTTTGAGAAAAATGATGACAACAACATTACAAACAAGTGACCATTTCTATATTCTACTCAAGGTCTTGCAATATTTTGGGAACAACCCGCCGGAGAGCTACATCAAAAATTCTGCCGGGAAAATACGTGCATTAGTGGATGTAACCGTTAATTACTTTTTAGCCCTTTTACTTTCTTTTTTTTCTTTTGTCACATTTAACATCCATATACATTAGTTCAATCTATTTGCATCATTGGTTGAAAAAAAAAAATAGTTTGATAATCAACAAAATGAACTATATGTTCCCCGTAGTAAGAAAGCAATTCGTTCCAATATTTTTAGACATGCGTAAAAAAAAGTAGCTAGGAAATACTCCATCTCTAATCTCCATCTGTCTCAAAATTATTGTTCAGTTTAGATTTTCATATTTAATTCAATTTGTATTAAAAACGAAAATCCAAATAGGACAATAATTTCGGAACGGAAAGAATATAAACTAGAAGAAAGTAATGGAATGTAGTAAATGTCGCAAGGAAGGACAAGATAAATAGTTGATAAAGAAAATTAGAAGGGCCGGATTAAATACTTTTATCCGCTCAAATAAGAATTAATCCAAAACAGACAGAAAAAAAAAAATTAAGAAAAAATGTGCTAAGAACTAAGAAGCATGCATGTTCTATCTGGATGGAAAGACCCGTCCATCCAGATGAGCTGGGGGAATCGGCATCAGCATCGGTATAATCTTATACTACTATTAATAAATTAGATATTACCAAGTCATCATCTGTCCTTTTGCTCTTTCTTTTTTTGCCTTTCCGCCGTCGAAGATCCAAAATTAATCAAAGCTTAAAACTCAACTATTTTTGTCATTTAGCGGAATTAGCTTAGCTCTAACGATCTCATAATCTCGTCGTTTATTGTCCATTTTATAAAAAAAATATTAAGATAGTACATACCTCTTCTCTTTAATATAATCCTGGTTTCATTGTCAAATCTTAGAAACCCATGTGATATGTATGTACATGTAATCTGTTTTGTAGCTATATCATCTTCAAGTTGGGTTATCGTGATTCGTGTTTGACCATTTTAACTTATCACTAATAACAACTAAAATATCATGGGTTATATCGGGACTATTTCTAAATTGGCTTCAGTTTTGTTGAATTACGTATGATATAGTTCGAGAAGGTAAGTAAATTCAACCTAGGAATGTCTTGCCACATTGTCCCTTGTTTTCGATGGTATTCGTTTTTTCATACTACTGTTATTGCTAGTTGTTATCTCTTGTTTGTGTGCACATTTTTGTCATTTGGCTTTTTTTTTTGTTTTATTTTACTTAAGACTTATATAAAATTATATATTGTCAATAAACAGACGATTCATTTACCTTGTTAAACCATAAGTATCATTTTCAAAAATTATTTACTGCTTACTTGACTAAAGTATTTTTTTAGCAATATTTGAGAATAGTTGATTGACTAACTCGTGAAGAATAATGATATGTAGCTCACCTAAATAATTCACCTTATCATCTCACCTTACATGGCATCTACAGATTAGGCAATGCATTTGTTATTTAAATTTATATAATTTAATTAAAATATAAATATATTTCTTATTAATATTCGGCCTACCGATTATATTTTGTTTAGTTACAATTTTACTCTAAAGGGTTTACTTTTTTAGGGGTTAGGGTCTATTTATTGTAAAATTTTAGATATAGAAGTATTCAAAAAATGAATGAATCTAACAAAAAAAAATTATATTAACTTATTATATTTTATCTAATAATTAATTAGATTATTAAATTTCAAATAACTAAATGCCATGTAAGGTGAAATGAGAAGGTGAGATAAATTAAGTGAGTTGTGTATCATCACTCATTCGTGAATATGAAAATATGTTTTATTTAATGCCGGGCCGGAATCAAGCAAGTGCCACGTCTCAAGGTTTTTATGAGAGAAGATGGATCATCATTAATCAGATTTTTTTTTTAGTGATCACAAAATAACAATTACTTTAACAAACCTTACCCACAAATCATGCATTATGTAAAAGTTGGAAGATGCATTTTTCTTTTTTCTTTTTTTCTTTTATTATTTCCGTCTATATATATTTGTGTTTTTCTTGTCCATCTTTCGGAAGTTTTTATCGAAGTGAAAGGATCCAAAGCGGCCAACAATGTATATATATCTCGTTGAATTCGTAAACTAAAAGAAAGAGAAAAAGAAGGAGAAAATTAATTGCTTTTCTTTTTTTCATTTTAAAAAGTTAGATATAATTGATAATGCCTTAGTGGGGTAAATCTTGCCTACGAAAATGGAACGAGTTCATGTGGTATGTTGATGGTATTTTGTGCCAATCGGGGCCTCATCAACTACGGTTAGTTAATTTTTTTTTTGTTTAATTAAATTTTTTAAGGAATTTCTAGAACACTCTTCTTAAACAATAAGTCTTTAAGATAATTAGAAATGGAACATTACCAGCCAGCAAGTAGAGTGTGAGTTGACATGAAAAAAATAAATAAATAAAAATCAATATGATTATCTATGCTGTGAGAGCTTTGTTTGGAAGATATTATCCCACCGCCATAACTAAATGACCCACTATTCGAAAGTCCAGTCAAAGGCTATAAGGTTGACAATAATTCAAATAAAATGGTACTAATAATTACATGCTCTTATAATCTTAACAAAATACACCTTCCATATATAATTGAGTTTCAATATAATCATCATCAACAACTTATTCAAGGTCTTGATATTAAACCGATTATGTCAGTTAGTTAGTTTACCATAAGGCTACATTACAAGGTAGAGCTTGAGAAAAAAAAAAAAAGGACAATTAACTAAACGATACATACTATAGAGGTTGTAGACTAGGTTTTGCAATTTTGCACAACTTTGGCGCTAAAAGTGATCGTAAATGTAAAAAAATCAAATCCTCGACAAAGTGCTCGTAAAGGTACCACACTAAATTGATCGTCGTAAGTATTCTTATATTATAATTTCGAAATGATTATTCGATTAAATTTTTTTATTTTTAATGATATGTTAAAAATCAAAATTTAAACTAAATAATTATAACATTAAAAATAAAAAATTAAATTAAATAATTATTTTAAGGTGGAAAAAATTATTTTATTTTATTTTTTAGTTTTTCCTATCGCCATCAAGTCCCATTCATAAAATTTCTTTTCGAATGTGACCCGGGCAAGACCATACTAAATCAAAGATGGGGACATCCTCTATTATTTCTTGAATTCATTTCCTTGAAATAGGATTGGCTTTGTGTGTTTGTGCCGCTGGGATGCCCCGCAAGCATGAAGCACACCACTTCGTTTTGTATTCTCAATCACAATCACAGCCTTTTTATTGTTGTTGCATTAATACGTTATCCTCTGCTCCAATTTTATTTAATATACTCCTTTTTCTTTTCAAAATTATTACCATTGAAGTCTTTTTCTCTTATTATTGTTTTATTATCATTATTATTATTATTATCAATTTTTGTGTTTTGTTACACCTTTTTCTTAAAACGTACATTTTTCAAATAAGAAGAACACATTTTAAAAAACATACGTTCCAAACAGAACCCAACATTTCAAGGCTGCTCACCTGTCTTGATTTCCAATTATGAAGTAAACAATTAGGGCCATCTTAGCAGAAGAATCAACAACCAGGAAACATACTCTACAAATTCCTTGAATCGTACACGAGTTTCTATAAACAATTGACACCAAAAAAAAAAGAAGAAGAAGAAGAAAGCGAAAGTGACGATTTCGCTTGATTTGGAGAGATTATATAGAGGAGTACTCTATATAGTATTTTTCAATAAGTCGGTAAACAATTATTCCATTCAGTGGGTATCCCACAACAGCGCACGTTGTAACATCCCACATCTGTTATACCGTTGTGTAGTTCAATAGTTCATATCCGGAC
Source organism: Oldenlandia corymbosa var. corymbosa (assembly GCA_949775105.1). Lineage (NCBI taxonomy): Eukaryota > Viridiplantae > Streptophyta > Magnoliopsida > Gentianales > Rubiaceae > Oldenlandia > Oldenlandia corymbosa. Next base: position 30,687,679 of record OX459120.1, on the reverse strand, counting down.
AAAAGAATCATCATCAGCACTGAGTGAAGTTTCTTTCGTTCGTTACCATTGCGACAAACAATCTACAACACCTATGTTACTATACAACGTCAAATTAATATGTTTATATGGTACTCATTCCTGTCCTATTTTAATAGCGTTCTCTTTGGGACGTAGTATATTTAGTATCCATTTAAGTACTGCCGTTAATGTTGTCCGCAATGAAAATATACTAATTGAGGAGTGGGGTTGAGGGGGCCTGGGGATGGAGTCATGAAGAGAAGGTGTTGTTAGTTGTCTCCGGGGACTACTACACAGAGAGGGACCTTCTAATTGCTCTTTATTTTTTAGTGTTGGTTACATTTTTTTTTTTCTTAACTATTGTACGTGAAGCCAGAGAGGCAATGGGCAGTACTAGTACATTATCAAAACGAGCATGGATTTTATGTGGATATATGGAGTTTGGGTTAGGTACCCGTTGTAATATAGAGCTCCTAGGTATACGTGTCTAAAAAGAGGATAATTTTTTTTTCTTTCAAATTTTCAATTTCTTAATATTTCTCTTAATTTTCAGCTATCATTACTCATATCAATCTAACTTCCTATTCAAATTCAAAGACGACTCAAACTAAAAAATCTAAAAAATAAAATATTTTCTGCAGCGATTTGACATCAAAACCTCTCGTCGGCGGTATTTTTGAAGACGAAATCCAATTGTGCATCAAATCCCGTGAGTTTGGTTGCAATATACGCTACTGAATATGAGAACTACGGTAAGATTTGAGATTATTCATCTGTTTTGTGTTTTGTCCGGTGAATTTTGGAAAAGATTGATAGATTTAGGTGTTGTTCATCAGTTTAATAGATCTGTTTAGTGTTTTGTCCAGTAGAAAAAATTTGAGATTATTCCCATCGATTAGTATTGTTGATCGATATGTGGTTGATTTTGAAAAAAATTAATAGATATAGGTGCTCTTCATCAGTTTAATATCATTTTTCATCTTTAAAATATGTTAGTTCATCGATGTTCTAGTTTTGTTCATCGCTTTGTGGTTGATTTCAGAAAAATATTCATAGATCTGGCATTATTCATCATCTCGGTATCATTATTCATCATCAATGTGTGGTTGTCTTAGTCATGTTTTCTTCTTCTGTGAAACGTTTATTCATCATTTATCATCGATTAATGATGCTAGTTCATTAATTTCTTAGTTTTGTTCATCGATCTGTGGTTGATTTTGGAAAAGATTAATAGATCTAGGCTTTGTTCATCAGTTTAATACCATTATTCATTTTTAAAACATGTTAGTTCATCGATGTTTTAGTCTTGGTCATCGATTTGTGGTTGATTTTAAAAATCAGATTTTGACATCATTATCTACTTCTGGTGGTTATTCATCATCTCGATATCATTATTCATCATCAATTTTGGGTTGTTTTAGTCATGTTTTCTTCTTCTGTGAAATGTTTATTCATCATCTATTTCTAGTTATTCATTATTTCGCTTAGTTATTCATTCTAATTGTGATACAAACTACAAGTGATATTGCTCATCATGTAATATGTGATTACAATTGTAAATATGTGTCATTAATCCTGTAAAATAGTGTTATTCATCCTGTTAATATATGTCATTCATCGTTTGAATATGTGTTATTCATTCCGTAGATATGTGTATTCATCGTACAAAAGATATGTCATTTATCACCAGTTATGTTGTTATTCATCATGTAATATGTACCGTATACGATTGTTATCAACTGGATTCAGTTTATGTAATTTTAATGTTTATTCATCATTTTCAAAATGATTATTCATCTTCAATAGCATTGTTATTGATGATTAACAGAGTTTTGATTGAATGTGAAATCTCACTTATTGTAATGTTATTTTTTTTTTTAATCAATGGCAAAGAAATGCTTATCAAGATGAACTCGATTGGTCGGGAATCAAATATTTGGCAGAATTGCTGAAATCAAACAATCAACATATAGGTGTTGAGCATCGGCGAATCATTCAAAACCGTATATGTTAAAAACAATGAATAGTATTATTAATAATGTAAAATAGTGTTATTCATCTTGTAAATAGACGTCATTCATTTTGGATGGGATCATTATTCATCAACATTTGCTTCGTTATTCATCTTTGTATATATCTATATTCATTTAAAAATTTTAAATTTATTTATCTATAACTTTGTCACTATAAGAACACCATTATTCATCCATAATATTATCATTATTCATAGATAAGAATACTATTATTCATTCGAACAAACATCGTTATCTATTAAAAATCTTCCATATTTGACGCTTAATTCTCCAGATTTTATTGATAATTAATTCAAATTTTTTGCTCCAATTGATTCTTCAGATTTATAAGTCTCAATGATGAATCATATTCAATTTTACGCAAATAAAATCTATAGTTATAGAAAAAATTTCTCAGAAAATAAAATAATATAAAAGATAACATCATAAGCAAAAAAAAGAAAACGGTTTAAAATTAAATGCGTGAGAAAAAAATGGGATGAGAATTAGAGGATTTAATGCACGTATAACTAAAAATTAGGAAAAAAGTAAATTAATTTGTGTAGAAAGAGAATGTATTACATACGTTCATAAGGTACACCTTGCAAAGTATACTTAGGTGCTTGTTATTATTTGCGGGTTAGGTACCAAAATGAAGAAAATGATCGTGAATTATAGCAGTAATGATGATGAGCATTCATTGGCACTGATTTTGATGCCACTCCATAAAGCAAAAACCAACTTACATGAATGGTTATGGTAGTACTACTAATTTTAAGTAATTAGCGGTTGATAGAGGTTTATGATTGCTGGCTTAAAGGGAACTATGAGAAGGAGAGACCACGCTTGGGGGATAGTTGAATTAGTTGAAACACATGATGGTTTACTGCTGCTATATTGGTAGGATTAGTAGGAACTTTAATGAACTATAACTATTCAACAACGCTAACATTGAAGTCACTTATCCATGATTAAGCTTACATAATGAAATTCAGACACTAATGGAAGTACCATTTGCTAAAATGTTGATTTCATTAGTTGAATATTGTCTACCCCATCCATTTTAAATGGTCCTAACTCCTAAGAAACATTCTTCCGTCAAGATGCCATAGATCGGTCTCTCGGAATTAGAGTCACATTATAGAATAGTAAAAGATGTTATCTTGTGATTCAAACTCATTATTCAGGGTTTTAATCGATAATAGTTTATTGCATAATAAATAAATTGTTGGTCAATAAGTAATTTCCTTACAAAATATATACTCCTCATCTCAAGATAAAATTCTTTTATTGGTTAAACTAAAACATTACAACTCCATTTGTTATTCGAACCTTGCACACACACACACACTAGAGCTTTAATGCATCAAACTACCATACCTTCTTTTTAAAACGACCAAAAAACGTGGGTCCTTTACCAAACAAGTTGGCTACAAAGATGGATTTTGCCAGTTGTGTGATTGACAGTAACAAACCCCAACGTTAATGTTTTAAAGTTTAATGCGAATTTCCATGGTCCCGTATCACACAAATGAGATTCTTGACGAGAGAAATGAAGTTAATGAGTTATGAACCCATCTGAATTGGTTACAATAGCATGGAGGATTGGAGGTACAGCATATTTATGAGTTGTTGCTGCCCACAGTGTGGACTTTATAGCCTGTCAGAGAATGTTTTTGGTCTTTCCATTTAAACAGGTCAATTATGATGAGCTTTGGAGAGAGTAACGTATCATTCGACTCTGTCCAAACGCCAACATACAACATGCTATCTACAATTACAACCAACCAGGTTGATTGCCAAATTGAAGGAGCGACAAATCAGAATAATAATAGTAATAAAAAGCAGGAGATTATTGACAAAAAAAAAAAAACTCAGAATTTTAATAAAATGTATGAACAAAACTTCAGTGATTCAGCGAAAAAACAGAGACTACAAAAACCATCCTACAAGACAACAAACTACTGACGATGATGATGCCTTGTAAGGTTATTTGTCCGAGCCCAAACTCGATCCCCCACTCAAATTTTATGTTTTCAAAAAAGGGGGCACTTAAAATAAAATGTCAACTAGCAAGAAAATATCTAGAATCTCAATTTTTTGTAGGACTAAAATGAGAGAAATTGAGGAAGATAAAAATGGCGGAAGAAGCAGATTGATCATCTTGAGGGCGGCTTCTTCTACAGGCCCTGATCGACGAGATAATCACCCAACCTCTCGACCACCATGTTGCATTGTCCTGGAGTCACTGGCTCTTCATACACACCAATCACTAGTGCCTGACCTGTTTTCTTTATGGTCACTCCTCCGGCTCCCTGCATTCCCCCAATAAAGTTTTTCAATTAATTCATCGATTTTGGGACACCCGAGCAAAACATGATCCGTTTTCCGGGTTTGTTGAACCAAAACAGTACAACAATATGCACTATTAAAATGAGACGGAAAGAATGTTGTACCTTCTTGCCGCGGATAACAGCGCCAGCCTCGCCTTGGATAACCATGTATTTTGCACCATTAAGAAGTAGGCCTGTTGGGGCAAGGTGTCCTGGCTCATCGAAATCGGTCATGACTCCCTTGAATTCCTCTGGCTTGAACTGCATTCAGTATTAAACCAGATGTATTAAGAAACCAATCTCATCACAATTGTAACAAGATCAATCCTTTTTTTAAAAAAAAAAAATACTTTCTTCATATCATTAATTAACAGGATCCGGGGAAAAATGACCAAATCTCAAATAATAGTATAGAATCATTCATTTATATTTATGGACGCGAAAAGGGTTGCATCCAATCAATCAGGGAAATTTACGGGATTATAAGATCGTGTATAACAAAACAACATCAGATAACTAAAAAGGAAATCAATACAACATTTGCGATACTAGATTGAAAAATACAAAAAAAAAAGGCCAAAACTTTTCGAAAACGAAAAAAACATAAATTCAACACAAATAGTAAAAGGGATGAAAAGAAAAGAGAAATGGACCTGAGGGAAATTGGCGCTTTGAGCCCAAACAGAGCCATCGTGGCCCAGAATGGCAGCGGCAGTGAGGTGACCTCCGCCTTCAAGGTCACACATCAAATGTTCATCCACGTAACTTTGCCACGACATGTTTTTTTTTTTTTTTCACTCTTTTTTCTTCTTTAATAATCACAAAAAATGCGATTCCTTTTTGCCCCACCTCAATTTTTATTGGAACGCAATTGAGCGTATGGGATTTTCGTGTTTGTGTATGAATATATATTTTCTATGAAATTTGTATGCTTTGGAAGTTAATAGTAATTTATGGGTATATCAAGCAAAGATACTGAAAGTGCAAACTGCAAATGGTGAAGTGAGATTGTGAGAGAGTAAATAAATTTAAGAAGAAGATGAAGAAAAGGAGGAGGAAATGGAGGCAGGAAAGGAAATGATGAGGACGTGCATGATCGTCGAGAGGGCTGTGGTTTTTTAATATTAATGGAATGAATTGAATAGGTTATTTGCCATTCATTTTCCGCCTTTATTTAAGGTAACAGAAACACCCAATTTTCTACTATTAACTCCTTACCCCTCTCTTCCCGGTCTCACTCAGCAGTAAAAACGCCATTTTTACCATTTACTGCACAATATTTGCGAAATTGCAATGATAGATAGAAGTTTCCTCTCCAGAAGAAAAAGGTTTTGACATGTTTAAGAATGTTATAACGTCGTCTCTTCTGTTTTCACAACAAACAGTATTGGCCTGTTTGGAGAGTATAATTTGTACTTGCCTTCGGGTTTTTGACCGATTTTTACTACATAGGTCGATATTTTCTTTCATGTGTCTATGTTATATTTTCAAGTAAAACAACAATAAAATTGGTGCTGAAATTGTCCAGTAGCCATCACTAATGAGTAATGAGCTCTATATGTGTGGTATTTCCAGTTGCGCATACAATAAACGAAAGCATTGCCTTGACCTTTCTGAATCAAGCTAATCATTCATATCGTGTAACATTCTTACAAATTTTCTACAATGCAACCCTTCCGGAAACTGAATGTAATTGTGTAAGTTCACATCAGTAAGTACAAGACAAGTAAACATATTATGCATCCGGTGCAGTAAATCCTATGCTGTATCGCTGATTCACATCAACGGTGTTATCTAAGCACCTAACTTCTCTCCGGACAGCGCCATCGCCCTCATTTCTCAACGAACAGTAATAACCACGGGCCACTGAAGTCATCCAGTTAATTGTATGTTGTATGAAGTCCATGTCTCTGATCCTCACCTGTCACCAACACGACGAGCTCTACCAGTGAAAACAGAACCTGCCCTTTCCTCACGAACATTGTTCCGCCCTGGATTAAAGTATTTGGATCGCCGCACTATTTTGTGTCTGTTCAACATCAGTTAAAGAAAACCACACGGGAGAACCAAGAAAATAATAATAGAATGATTATGGAGAGAAGAAATTCTAGAACTAGTGGAACAGATATTGCAGGATCGATTCTACAGCCGACAGCAAGCCTAATAATCAAAGGTGCAAACTGATGTTTTCTACACTCACTAATGGCTGATAGGCTGAGTCTCTGCAGTAAGGATTTTAAGAGTATTTGAGTAAGAGAGAGAGAAAGGCTGTATATGTGTCTGCGTGTGGAGGTAAAGGTTCTACGGAAACACAAATAATATTCATTTCACCAACAGAAAATAAAAAGGATACACCCATTGTGGAGTCTTCAGAAAATTTTTCCCAGTAGAAAGCGGATGCAAAACAGTAAAGAAGTAGAACAGATGTCCAGCTACAAGACCTAGCAGATCTTGCATGATTGGGGAGCCAAAAATAACATCTAAAAACAGCATGGCCCATGGCAAATAAAATCCCTGTGAAATGCAAGAAACAAAAGAGTCTCAGAAAATCATTCACAAAAATGTTCAAATCCCAAATCACCAAGAAAAGTACCAAACCTTAAAATTTACGAGGCCATAAATATTGACACTGGCATTAGGGAACTCTCTGCTCCACACGTAAACCAGCATGAAGACCAACGAAATCCCCAAAAAAGGTGACTGGAGGGGAGGGATAGCAGCTAAAACCTACAATTAACATTGAACAAGAAGTTAAAGATCATATGAGCATCTTAACTAGACCCTAGCTGAAATTCTCCTTACAAGTCTAAAAAGTAGAAATATATTTCCTACATTGGCCATCAACCAGCAGTTAGGGACGGTGCGGGAGCAAGGAATAATAATCTCCCTTGCTAAACAGGGCACCTTATAGTAATTTTTTCAGTCATGCAGAAGGCTATGGGCACATGCCAGCAGGACTTGTGTGTGTTCTCGTGTGTGTGTGTGTGTGTTCTCGTGTGTGTGTGTGTGTGTGTGTGTGTGTGAGAGAGAGAGAGAGAGAGAGAGAGAGAGAGAAATCACACTGACCAATAATGAGAAGGCTCCAAATATCATCATCCACAAGAAATCGGCAGTGCGTCCATTAAAAGGTCCAGACTCAAGTTGTACTCCATATCTAGCTCTGTTACACCACCAAAAAAATACAAAGATAAGGAACTTATAATAGATCAGTTAATATCAGGAGCGTCTATTATAGTACTCAGACAAATGCGAATAGTTGAACAAATCTTGCCTTGTTCAAAACTAGAAGGAAAAAGCCCAAATTTAATGAACTTTAAAACCATGTGTGAGACAGGTACACATGACTCAAACCTTCCAATCAAGGTAAAAGGTACTCCAAATAAAAGTAAGCAACAGTAAAGAGCGAATATTTCAAAAGACCCCGACTTCTAGGAACGGAGTTCATAACATGTAGATATATCATGTATTAAATAGAAATACTGATACTTACATCATTAAGAGACGGATGCCAAAATTAATGGAGAATTTCCCCAGAAAAAATAGGGGAGTGATAAGCCTGTAGATCTGCAAATGCAACAAAATACATAAACATCATTGTAAAAGGTACATGCTAATAGGTCCGATAGGGATTATAATTCTAATCTTCCAATATGAAATGCTACAAAATATGCTCAGTAAGTCAATGGTATTTGCATGAGACCTGTCCCTTAAAAAGCATGAGATGCATGTTAACCATTTTAGTTATGTTTAAATGTCCGGAGCTGGATAAAAAGAAGTGATACAAATTCAAAGCAAATCCAGATGCTTCCAAAGAGTATTCTCTTTCTTATATAGTATCAACAGCACAGAGAGTTAAAAATCATTACGTAAACCCTCCAAGTTATTCACCCCAATCAAAACTAAAAATACAGAGACATTTATAACCTGGGAAATTGACATAGTTTGGAAGAAAACAAGATTTCATGATCTGTGTTTATGCATCACCCTTGGACTTCAGAAGTTCCAAATATGGAGCTGATACATTTATTTATTGTAAGTGAGCTATCTTAGAGTAAAACTTTCCAGTTTGTAGTAAATTTGGCAAAAAAGATCCTGCCAACTTTAATGCATAACGGGTATGACAAGGAAAGGTTCACTAAGTCGAAATGATGAGAAGAAAACAAATTTTTCGTTCAAGCTTCTTAAACACTCTGTTAGAGATTCTGAATAAATGAAAAACTGAAACAAAGGACAATTGAAGGAAAATCTGGGATATTCCAAGTCCACAAGCAAGAACAATTACCTCAAAATGGTAGAACACTAATTGAGGAAAGTAGGCAAAGTGGTAAGGGCTCAATATCCCCAACTGGCATATCACAGTACAAGCAAAACAGACCGTCCCAAAGAGCTTGGTTACAGGCGGAAGGGACGCATAGTATCTGAAAACAGAGAAGACAAAAACCTCTGTTTAACAGGCATCCTCAATAAGCATAAAAGAAACTCCGCAGCTGCCATCACAACATTGCAAGAATCGCATCGTGGTGCATTATCAATCATCACGGTTTTAAATTCCCATGTTAATTCGCAGTATTTTTTCTTTTTTTTTTAAAAAAAAAACCAACATCCACACCGATTCCTCTTCCTACATTCTACAGCTTAATTTATCAATTTCGAGTCAATTAGGTTTCTGAAAGACACATTTTCTTCAACCGGAAACGACTCAAGACAATATCTATGTCTGAATCAGTAAAGCCCCAATAATATATCAGCAGTACTAAACGAAACCACAAAATTTCTTCTGAAATGAAAATGTTATAAGACAAAGATTCGCCCATCACGCAGTGACTATCATATCAAAAAAAAAAAAATAGTGGCAATAACTTACTCAGCAGGAGAAGACATCCTGAAGGTAATTCCAAGATCCCTCCTTCCAGTTACAGTTCTTCTATGGCGTGAGAACTAAGAAGGTCAAATTCAATTTTTCTCAGACAATTACGAAGTGAAGACCGAAACAAGAATTTTCCACACTGTAATTTGATGCAATTTATAGTCCTTGCTCCATCATTGTTTTCAGCCAATTGGGTTGGAGATGTATGTAGAAACTTCGTCATCGGTTATCCACGTGGACTTCTTATTGTTCTTGATGGGCTTCTGCGGAGTTTGAATGTGGGCCTAAACCTTTTAATGTGGGCCGACAGGAACTTGGCATTCCAAGGTAGGAAAGCGAAAAAATATAGAATAAATAAATCGGTCTTAATAATTCTTACAAATTCTCCCACCGAAAGAAGAAGCCGAAGAAGGCTTTTTCCTCCTCTTTCAAACTCTGTAGTAGCAGAGCTGTGAATTAGCGATCCAATCCAACTCAGAGTTTTGAAATGGAGTCGTAGCAAACCTGCGTCGATATTCTCATGTCCGACCAGGGAGACGGTCGTGTGCTCGTCGCCGCTGCTATCCTCGGCCATGGCGGCTCCGTTTGGGCCCAGAGTCAAGACTTCCCTCAGGTTCCTTTTCCTCCTTTCTTTGAACTTGGAATTTCCTCTTGATTTTGTACTTTTTAGAATGTTAGTCTTATATTTTTATCGCCTATTGTTGCTGTCTTCCATTTAGATTTCTCCTTTTCTTTTTCATCCATATATTTTGTGATTGGGAAAGTTAGAGACTGTACCTTGTGTTTTCTTTTGAAGATTCGATCGAGCAAGTAGAAAGATGTAAAAAGTGGTGTAGGATTCATCAGGAGCATTAATTATAGTATGAATTTGGGCGATCATTATTTCGTGTTTGTCAGATCTGATGTAAAATCCTGACTCTGTTCTCCAAGTGAATTCTTCCCCGTTGACTTCAATTTACGTGCTGGATTATGATAGATTGAACTTATCATTTTGTTTTGAGATTGTCAGATTATGAACTTAATCAGCTTAGGCATACAATATTCTTAACGTGCGACTGAAATTCTATCTAGAGCTTGATTATATTTCTGTGGTATTGAGGCTTCAGATTTGGTCCATGATTGTATTGAGTCTAATCCCAAAGTGCCTTGGATCGTTTAACTTTTTCCTGAGCGTCATGTTTGTTGTTACTTCATGTTATGGATGCGTATTCATTGCGAGGTAGGATTTTAGTAGAGTTTAGGCTAAACCAGTTCTGTTGTCAATTTCATGTTGCAGTTCAAGCCTGAAGAAATGGCTGCGATCATGAAGGAGTTTGAGGAACCCGGCACACTTGAGCCAACAGGCTTGTTTCTGGGCGGCACAAAATACATGGTGATCCAAGGTGGGCCAAGAGCTGTAATTGGAGTGAAGAAGGTGAGATTGCTTAAGTCAATTTGGACGAGTTATTCGTTTGACAACATACTGTAATGTATTCATAATGCCTATATTTGACTTTCTCCTTCATCAGGGTACCGGAGGTATTGCAGTTAAGAAGACTGGAGAGGCTCTAGTTATTGGAATACATGATGATCGGATGACTCCAGCCCAGTGCAACCGGGTTGTTGAGAGGCTTGGAGATTACCTTATTAATCAGGGACGTTAAGCACTCTCTTGTTTAAGAACACGGGTACAGCTTGTAGATTCCTTTGGTGGCTTTTCTTTTTTGCAAGTTTGGTATTAGGGCTTGCAGCCAGCTGAACTTGTCGGGTTTGGAATCATGCGCTTCCACGTTCTTGAAAAAGTCAACTTGTAGCTGTCTCGGTTTTCGTCCTGGAATTTTCGACACTTTCTTGTGTATTTTTATTTTGTCATGATTGAATTTTTCTTTTTTCCATTTTCATTTGGCCTTTGAACTTGATTTGCACACTATATTTGGCTTTGTTACTGGTGGTGGAATAAATGAATATTCATACCGATGTACTCGATCGAATACCTCTTTCTTTTCTTAAAGGCTTTCCCGATTGAAATTACTGAGATTTAACTAAGAAGATGGGGAATTGGACTCATTTATAGAATTATAAAGCTCTACGCATATCCCAGTCCCAATCTAACCTTAGAGGACTAGTTATTTCATAATCGGAATCGGAAAATATCCTATTTCGAATGGTTAAAGAACCTACAATCACTATAACTATTAGTACAAACGGCCAACCCTCCGCTGATGATCTTCTAATATTAGTATTGAACTTGGAGCTTCAAACAAAAGCTTGAGAGTTTGATATGGCATCCCGTCTGAGCGCCTTGTCGGGAGAAGCCGATCAAAGAAGGCAGAAGTTTCGAGGTATGGTTATGAGAGGTCCGTACAGAGGCACTGCAGCTTCTCCAGCCGCCAACTTGCGACTGAGGAACACAAGCACCGGTGGTGGTTCTCCGATTTTGCAACCTTGCAGTGATGATGCATCAGGGCAAAACTATTCTCCACATCTAACGGTCTTTGGCACCATTGCCGCTTTTGCATCAGGGCTAAAGCATCCTCCACTTCTCGCGCTTACCACAGCGGTCTTCTGTGTCATAGCCTTTGTTGCAATTCTTCTTGTCAATGGGGATCCTCTTTCAACTGTTTGTTGGATTGTATTTTCATTGTGTATTTTTCCTTACTATATCTTACTATATTATAAACAAAAACCACACTTAAAAGAAAACACCACCATTTGCAATGTGCCATTTTCACATCATATTTTTAAAATCAATTTTTATTTACACCTCTCCTAGACTTAAAAGGCAAATACAGTCCAAATCCACCTCCACCTCCTATTTTCGCCAAAACAAAAAATAATTAACAAACCACGGATTCGTAAAAAATCCAAATTCTCATCCTCATCTCCACGATAATTGACTCCATAATCAATTCGTTCTTCACAATAAAAAAAATAAATTCCTCATCACTCATTAATTAAAAATATGTGATGAAATAATACTCCTTTCCTATTAGCAAGTTCAATCTTTTCATTAGTGATGATCAACTACATCCTAATCGGATAAAATTTCGACTTAAAAAAATATTCTCTTTACCTCTCTATATAAACACAAAGGAAAAAAAAAATTCTCATTGATCTTGCTTCGGCTGTTGTCGTGGTGCCATTACAAGTATTAAAATTTAAATGATTTTATTTCCACAAATCATTTATTTGGTTTTTATTATTTTTTGTTTTTCCCGTTCAAGAATAGTGATATTACTATTATTTTTATGCGTCCATCCGTTACAGCTACCGTAGCCGTTGTCAGGTAATATGATGTGATTTTTTATATAGTTAGTTAGACTAGAATTTTTGTATGATTTTAGTTCTGTTTGGATTGAATTGATTAATTGGGTTTTTGTTACAAAGTGTGATTTTTTAAATTTCTTTTTTATGTTTCATTCAATTAGAGTGGTTTTCTTTTTTTAATTATGAAATCTCGGTTTTTTTTTTCCGTATATGATCAGTTATGAAATATGTTTTTTCTTTGTCTAATTGCTTTTGATTTTGTTTCATACTCCCAGTTGACCAATTATTATTATTACTCCCTCCGTCCCATAATTATTGTCCACTTTGTCCAAAAAATTTTGTCCCAAAATTATTGTCCAATTTGACTTTTTATGGATCAAGTTACACATTTGTCCTTAGTAAAAAATATTATCCATAAAATCTTAGTGGTTAAACAATTACTTATGTAGGGGTATATCCGGTTGTTTAAGGTAAAATATAGTTAAGTTTGACCAAAAATAAAATATTTCATTTTAGTAAAACTGGACAATAATTATGGGACGGAGGGAGTATTATTTTATTTTATTTGCAAATGAAGCGCGTTTTTTTTTGTGTTCGGGCTTTCAAAACTATACTCTTTTGGATTTGGTTTCTGGACTTTTTTAAGTCACTCATCATATAAATAGTTCAGATCGCTTCTTCTAACTAATTTATGGGGAAGCCTTTTATGAATTTGAGGTGGGGAGGGAAGGAATGATGTTTTTACATTTATTTGTGTTTTTCTAAATTATTTTTACCTACAGAAAAAAATAAATTTCTCAATTTTTAATGGGTTATTGTTTGCTTTCTTTTTTGTTATTTGCCATGGTGAGTTGAGTTCTTTTTTGCTATAACTTGAAACCTATACAAATTTACATTATTTTCATTCTCATATTTGTGATCAACCAGTTTTAACAATTAACCAGTTTCAAAATCATATTGTTGATATTTTACTACCTATAAACTTTTGAAAGAAATAGTTCTAACAATTAAACGTATACCATTTGGAGGAAACTTAATACAAAACTATTATAAATCTCCAAAACTAAGTATTGATTTGGCACAACTAATGGAAAACATCAATAAATCATCTTACTAATATTTAAACTTATTAGGATGTTTTTATTTTTTGTCTAGTATTTACTTCACATATATTTGATCAAGTTTATTTATATTTAAGAAGTAATACTTATAAAACATTTCTAAAATTTTCAAACATTTCTAAAACGTACCGAGCCAAATACAATTTGTTTTTATACCAAATACAAACATTTCGATCACACTTATGAAACATTTCTAAATTCTTCAAACATTTTTAAAATATATCGGGCCAAATACAAAAAAAAAAAATTTTCAGATACAAAAATTTCTAAGATTTACAGATATATTGGACCAGGGTCGCACATTGCGCGACCAGAAATCACTAATTATATTAGAGGGTAACCGGCCCTCTCAAGAGGTACGAGCCTTTGACAATTCACGCCTTGAGAATTTCCTGGAGTCTCAAATTTGGAAATAATGTTTTTTAGAATTTGAAACTTTGAGAATTATATTTTGCCAATTATTGCCTGAGACTTCCTACATCCATGAATGATATCCTGCAACCAAAAAGGGGATTTTTTCTGGTTACATCAGATAATAAAGAAGCAAGCAAAATTAAGGAATAGCTAACCCAGAGATCCAGCTTGTTTCTCCATACTTACATCATAAAACAATTACTAATAATAATAATATAAGATTATAAATATGTAAGATTAATGAATGAAAGATGCCTAATTTTCAAATCATAAACGACCAGGCTTGGTTTCAACATAACTAAATATCATCCCTCCGAGCTAAGTAAATACAGTTGTTACTTTACAAAATGAGGGAAGATTGTCCTAAAACTCCGCAAAATCAACTCTCAAGTTCCAGGTACCACATTCGTACCATGCTGTCTCCGCTCCTTGCAAGGGACTCATTATACTCACCCAAAATCAAGTTCCACTTAAAAAGTTGCCAATGATGAAATGATGAAGCTTACGAAACCTAAAATCAGGCCATCCTGAATGCCACCACATACTTTTCTGGCAGTTGCAGAAGATTTAGTAGCAGGAGTTGGAGCTGTTGAATTACTTGCAACAGTTTTCTGGGTCCTGTGATCAAAACACCCAAGGAAAAGAAAAGTAAGAATACAAAGGAAAACAGCAAGCACAGACTCGAATCTAATACTCACAATTCAATGTATTTAACCAAAACTTACCCTGTAGCCATGTAGATGCAATTGTCATAGCCTGCAGAAGAGAACATTATGAGATGATGGTAAGAAAAGTGAACCTCAAGTAAGGGATCAGTACTGATGAAGAAAACTCTCTGATTCTAAATTCAAACATTCATACTTAATGAAAAGCACTATTACAGTTTTCAATTTACCTTTTTTTAAAAAAAAATCAAAGATTAAAGGAAGTCTCAAGTTCCAAGATCCTTGCGAACAAAGTTTTTAAGTAATGCAGAGGTTCACTGCAAGATACTAGTATTTCTTTGGGTTGGGGGCAAATAAATCTTTAAACTTCCAAAGTGCATCAGAATGATTATTTCCAATAATAATATAGTAGAGAAGCCTTTGTGATTTTACTTTTCCACTCAATTCTCAAAAGCACCAAGACACTATATCTGACACACTATTAAATCAAACTACTCTCCCTAAGCATCAAAAATCTGCCCTCTATCGGTCCCAAATTGATTGTCCTGTTTGTTGACATTTATTTTGGGGGAGGAGTCAGCACAGAATTTTCTGACATAGCCCAATCAGGATGTGACATGACTTCCAAGTTCCAAAGCACAACACAAACAAAGGAGAATTTCAACTACTTCGGCTGACAAATCAAACAGTCATCTATTTGGCACTTAGACAGAATATTGTTCCAAGCAAAGTGCTGAAGTACCAAATATGTTGGTGCAGTGCATAAGACAGAATATAAAAAGCAGAAAAAATTATTGCTTACTTGGATTCTTATTGGTTCTAACTCCATTCCCTCCAAAGCTGCATGCAATATCAGTTGCCCCATTCATTTGATAGTAGCTGTTAAAAGCATAAGAGGCATGGGATGCAAGGTTGTCTGGCTCGAAACAAGGTTGACTAGGCTGAATAGCTGAACAGTCTACATTCCCAGAACTACAAGCCCAATCCAAGGCGTTCTTCAGATCAGAATCAGAAGCATTAGATGAAGCAATACACCATGTCCCATTTGAGCTGGTAATGTTTGCACCTGTTGTGATATCCACGGTACCCTTGCCAGTGAAGTCAAGGTTGTAAACACTTGTCTGATCTGGGAAAAACAAACCCCAGTTTCTTTCAGATTCCAGCCCTGGTTTCCGGTTCTCATTGAACAATGAGAATATGTAAACATCTAGTTCATCTCCTGGCTTTGCAGGAGTTCCAGTGTTGTTGATGACGTGACGAATCAGATTCGTGTTGTAGGTCTGAGCATTTTCTGGTGTTGCTGCAGTTTCTTTAGGCGATCCTTTGGAAGGCCAGCCTGTCTCAGTGACCATTACTTTGATTGTTTTGAAATTCAGGGCCATCAAGGCATAATTAATAGCATCAATCTGGGCGTCGAACATATTCGTGTAAAGCAACCCCGTATTTGGGTCGATTACTTCAGAGGATGATTCAAACAAAGCATAGTCCAGAGAAACATTGCTGGAGGAATCCCTATAGGCATAGTAAGGATATATATCCACCATGAAGGGTGATTGATTCTCAGCGAGAAATTCCAACAAGGGTCTCAAAAAGAATGCAAAGCTGCTGTTGAACGCCCCAGCAGAAGGTGGATACGAGCGGGACATAACACCCAAAGAATGAGTAGTGGAAACCTTTATTTTCTTATGAAGACCAGCTTTCCTGAGAGCAGTGAAAACGTTTTGCATAGCCGGTACTACCATGGCTGTCACATTGTTGGGCATCTCAGTGGATTCAGCACCAACAGTTATGTATGTGATCTTTGTGGCCGGATAGTAGGGAAGAATGTTGTTCTTTAACCAGGTATCAGCATTTGACTGGAACTGAGAGAAAGGTAACAAGTCTAGATTCGGAATCCCAATCATTAGCTCAATTCCAGTGTTTGCAAAGGCCTTCAAAACCTGGATGTTAGAGTCATAAATCCTCACATATTTAATGTCATGCTGCTTAATCAACTCAACAGCTTTATCAGGAGGGGGGAGATCATCAGCATTTCTTCCATAGCAAACTCCAACCGTGCTCCCCTCGGACATTCCTGTCACAAGATTTTGCATTAAGTAAATAAGAAGAGAAAATTAACAGCTGACACTAATCCTGATCTTGTAATTTCATGTGAAACAAATCATTGCAGAAAATTAAAGTATCGATTGCTGGTTATTCAGGAGCTAATTTGTTTAGTCACTTTGTAAAAGACAAGGCAAAAAGTATTAGCCTAATGATGGTAATGAAGGATCAAAGAGTAACAAGCATCTAGTAGGCCTTAATTCCTTGTAAGCTGCAGAATAGGATTAAAATACACCTGCCATGCAACTCTGGCACACATACCGACATACATCAATCTTAATTTTTTGCATTTGCATTAAGCTAGTCTAAAATAAAATCCGAGCATATTAGTCCTTTCCAAAATCTTCGCATAAAGCCAATAGAATTAAAGTAATCCAACCAACAATACCACCCAACAGACAAAAAACAGTAAAGGCGAGAGATGGAGCATGATTTATTTACGGAATCCAAAGAATCTGCCAACAATTTATAACTTATATTCCTAACACTGATGAACATATTCACGTGTCTGCTAACTTAATCACCCCCATTGCATCTCTCAATTTCAATTAAAGAATGATTATTACGAAGATAGCAGTCAGCGGTAGAACACCAAAAATGTAGTAGAACTATAACCGAATAAAGAGCTTAGAGTATTATCCACACAAAGGCTAATCATTTATGCAATCACAACTCTGAAAATAACAACTAAAAGCGAAGTTCCGCGTTAGTCAAAAGTTCCCAGCGAAAGCAAAATGGGGGGAAAAGAAAGAAGAAAACACAGAGCTTTAGCTAAAGCATCAGAAGCTGCAATTGAATCTCTTAGCTAGTGAACTTTGATTGGAGAAGGAGAAAAGATAACAAAAGGAAACATAAACATTATCCAAATGACTCTAGAAAGAACTGTCGAAATGTCGGTGCTCAAAGCATTAAACAGTAACCATTCACAACACGGAACAAAGCATGATTAAGGGGTCGCTAATCTTATTGCTTAGCATTCTCTAATGAATCAAAAAAAAAAAAACACTGAGAAATAAAGAAATCAGTAGCACATACCAAGCAGAAGTAGCATCAAACAAGCAGCAAATGCAAGCTGGAAGGACCTCGCCATTGTAACAATGCCTTCTCAAACTGGGTTTAGGATTTCAATTTTGAATTTGAGGAAGAGCCCTTTTATGGGTAAGTGATTATTACGTTGGGGTTCTGAAAATCAAACGTTCACTTTAGCATCCCAACGTCTATGAATGTACAATTTCGCAGGGAAAGAGGTGAGAGGTGAGTGACAAAGCTGGGAAGAAAGAACAGAGAAAGAAAAGACTATACTCTGTTTCTCTTGTGCAGTAGTGTCAGGGGAGTGTCGTCAAATATTTTCTTCATTAAAATTATAAAAATTTGTGGCCGGACTTCAGAAGGAACTATGAAATGGAGTTTTGAAAATATGCCTCGATTCCGCGGCTTTCAAAGACATCAAAGACCAATGTTAAACAAGTATCTTGGCATATTGGGATGTCTGCTGCTCTATTTGCAACAATTCCCAGTCCCCACTTGGGCCTCTCTCTCTTTATAACCCCGATTCTTCTTGAGAAAAATGTTGTACAAAAGTTTCTTTTCTGTTTTTTTTTTTTGGTCTTAAGATTCCATATTTAGTGCACCTTCCTAAAATAATTAGTCCCCTCTATTGTGATTTTAATTTGAACAAGTGAAGAACAGTGGACTATTTATTTTTTTTGAAATAGTTACAAACATCTAGATACCAAAACCCAAACAACTTCGGTTGATTTGGTGCACACCAAATGACCAAATCATCAATTTAGTGATTTGGTGACTATTATAGTATTTTGAAGCCCAACCATCAGCACAAATTCCATACCCAAATCACCAATTCTCCTTACTCCTTCCTTGTTTTATTAAGTTTATTAAATAACAAAAGATAACTCATTTTTGTTCATATTTCGAATGTAGCCAAAATATTTGTATCGACATTAAAAAAAAAAATTAAAATAAATTAAATTTGACAAATCATATTTCATCAAACTAATAATTAAAATAACATTTTCTTATATAAATGAAAACATATGAACTTGTAATAACATTATAAATTAAAAAAACAAACTAAAAAAAATTAATTCAAAATAAATATATAATACCCCCTCCGCTCCTTATTATAAGGCATTTTGATTTCGTCTTAGGTTTCACCTAAGATGTTTCTTTAATTGGAATAAAAATCTTTAAAATATTTCATAATAATTAAGAGAATACAACGAATATGAAAATATTTTTTTAAGTTTTTTTTCCAATTAAAAAGATATCTTAGGTTGACCTAAGACGAAATCAAAATGCTTATAATAAGGACCGGAGGGAGTACATTAATTTCCATGATGACCACTCCTTGCCCACATTTTCTGTAATTTTATAAATTAAATATTAAGTCATATATATGAGATCAATTAAAATTCATCAAATTTATATTTATAAAAATTTCGTAAGTTTATGATAATATATAATAGTCATAAATTTTAAATTAGTTAATTTAAAGGGATTATTTTATAAATTACATAAATTAAATAAAAGTAAAAAATAATAAAAAATTCAAGCACCAATTTAGTGCTCATGAACAGTAACGCACCAAGTCACCAAATTGGGGCTCTACTGTTCATATGCAAGTGTTTGGTGACATGAATAGTTCCCCCTTGGGCTTGCACTTTGTACTGATTTGGTGCGTGCCCTTGGGGATGGTCTTACTCTCTTGTTGGCGAGTACTACTAATTGAATCTTATTTATATCCTCACATCGTATATTATTTACTATATATTATAATTTTTTTCTCAATATAGATGATGTAGTAGTAAGTAATGGTCTGAAAAATAAAAAGTTTACATTGTAATTAGTGCATTTTATTTTTAAAAAATACAAATCACAAATTGCAAAATATACTACTTCCTTTTCCATGAACAAAATAATCCAAAAATGGAATAGATCTAATATTAGGTTAGCAAGGTCTCACTCATTCTTATACACAATGCTGGGATAATCCATTTCCGTTGTGGTTAGGGGAGGCCTTTTTAGCTGATTGTTCAAGGTTGACTTAGATCGATTGTAAATTTTTTTTACCAATTTTTGAGTTTTCTTTTTAATGAAAATGATTATCGTTTCAGACAAAAAAAAAAAAGAATATCAAATTGCTCTCTTTCGCATAATTATCCGAACATGATTTGGATCCACGTTGCTATATAAACTATAATTATTGTACGTATATAATCTCAATTTGTGACGAGGTAACGAAAAATACCAACATACCAAAACCAGATATTCCAAATTTAGTTGTTCAACTATTTTGTCCACGACAAAAAATGCATTTCCAACACAAATTGTTGTAAAATATATAAAAAAAAACCAAGAATCCAAGTCGGTTGGCTCATTTTAATTGTAAGTACATCAATTTTTATAGTTTTTAAAAAAGACAGGGGAGTATTGCTAATACGAGAGACCTTAGAGTTTAATTGATAATTTCCGTAAAACTCCGAGGAGGTAATATGAGTACCAAAAATGTAATAATTTTGTTATCTTTCGCGCTCACGCAGATTTGAACGCACTAATAAGTCGGCGGTTACTTTTGTCCGAATCCGATTTACCCCCCCGTTCCCCAAAAATAAAATACAGTACGCCCTAACTTTCACACACAGCTTCAAAATTTCAAATTGACGAAGCCGAACGAATCAGCAATCTAATTAATCATGAAGCTCAAGAAGCCACTCAAGGAGCTCAAGCTTTCTGTTCCGCCTCAAGAGACCTCCGTCTCCAGCTTTCTGTATGATTTTTAATTTCAATTTTTTTTTTTAATTTGCAAGTAATGAACGTTGTTTGTGGCGGATTCAAGTGCGAAAGTGTTTTTTTTTTGGTTGCAGGACTGCTAGCGGAACATTTCACGATGGTGATTTACTCTTGAATACGAAAGGATTGCGGCTCATTTCTGAAGAAAATGATCCTCCGGTAATTTCATTTTAATTTTTGTTTCTGTTTTGGGGAAAAAGTTTCTTCAATGATATAAATCGGGGATTCTTATTGATCTTGGAAGCAAAAAGTCTCTCATATGGTGGCCTTGTAAAAGAGGGAAATGGATTAGTTATGGTTTGTCATAATTAAATTGTTTTAAGCTTGATGTTACTTTTGTTATGATTTGCGGAAGTAAGCATTTATCATGCAGTGGCTGAATCATCTTAAGGAGAGATTAATGTAGACTACATCAGTAATATATTAATCAGAGGCGTTTAGGAAACCAAATTATTAAAGTAGAACTCTGGAAGACATTAGGTGGTGGACTAATTGGAATAAGGCTTGGGGTAAAAAGACCATCTTAAGTGTTTGACAAAATGTTTCAGTGTGTAAGAGATGCAGAAAAGGGGACTTTGGATCCAACTATATGCAACTCGTGGCTATCATTGTGTTGGATCTTGTTAGTATAACCAGCCAGCTGAATGGCGCTTACGAAGAACTTTTTGGTGGCTAATTTGATTGCTTATGTTTTAATTTCATCATAACACATATATTTCCAAAAAGAGGATCAGAAATGCTGTCCTGGAGTATCATCTAAAACCTGCATGCAATTCCACACGTAACTTTTTGATAATCAGGGCAAGCATGAATTAAGCAGAATATGCAACAACTGTGTCCGGATATATAGAATACCTTTGGTATAATTAAACGTTGTTAACAATAGATGGGAAGGGTCTTATGGAATTCTGTAAAAGGTGAAGTAAGCTTCCAAGAGTGACAGATTGATTTTTCTATGAACAGTTATCTGAATTGAAGGAAATTGACCAATTTTCATTGGAAGATCTTGAGACGGTCAAGGTCATTGGAAAGGGAAGTGGCGGGGTGGTTCAACTTGCCCGTCACAAATGGGTTGGCACACTTTTTGCATTGAAGGTTGGCACAAAGTTACTACTTTTATTTCCCTGTTATTTTGTGTATGCATGTCGCATGAGATTACATTGCCATCTTACATCTCCAGCATGACCAGAATGCAATTAGCGTATGTCACCCACCAGCTTTTAACTGGTGGTGCATTGAAGAATGGATATCTTTGCAATTACTTAATTGAAATGTCAAATTTTAGTCTGTTTCTTGCTGATACATAGAGCAGCTGCATTACCTAGTCTTGCTTGAGAAACTGACGTGTCAGATAGGGCTATGTAGTTTTGAAATATTTGCTCAAGGTCTCTCTGAGCTTCATATCCCTGACTTCTATGCGATTTTGCCATACAAGTTTTCCTTTTTGCCGCCTTATCCATTATCACCTCCTTGTGTTGGCTTACTCTAAGGATTTTCGAACTTTAAGAGCATATTGGAAACAGGTAATCCAGATGAACATACAAGAAGATATACGCAAGCAAATAGTGCAGGAGCTGAAAATTAATCAAGCATCATTATGTCCACACATTGTGGTTTGTTACCATTCTTTCTACCACAATGGTGCCATTTCATTGGTTCTTGAATACATGGACCGTGGTTCTTTGGCTGATGTTCTCAAACAAGTCAACACACTTCTTGAACCATACCTAGCAGTTCTGTGTAAGCAGGTTGGTCTTCTCTTTTTAGTTAAACAACTTACACTGACTCATTGAAGCAAGATGGGTATCTAATTTTTTTATTATTTATTTTTTTGGCAAATTCAGGTTCTACAAGGTCTGGTATACTTGCACAACGAGGGACACGTAATTCACAGAGATCTAAAGCCATCCAACCTGCTTGTGAACCAAAAAGGGGATGTAAAAATTACAGATTTTGGTGTTAGTGCAATGCTTGCAACCTCCATGGGTCAAAGAGATACATTTGTTGGAACCTACAATTACATGGCTGTGAGTGAAGTTATGATCAATCATTCTTATGGTTTTTCTTTTCCCCTTCTGTATTAGCTTGTGTTTGCCCTTTTCCTTCTGTGCATACAACTATATTGTAATTCTGTAAAGTTCCATAGATGTGTCTTCAGTATGAAAACTGACTTCATTGAGTTGTTTCTTCCTTAATATATGTCTAGCCTGAAAGAATCAGTGGCGGTTCCTATGATTATAAAAGTGATATCTGGAGTCTAGGCATGGTGATTCTTGAATGTGCTATTGGACGTTTCCCTTACATCCAATGTGAAGATCAACAGAATTGGCCAAGCTTTTATGAGCTTCTGGAAGCAATCGTGACAGGCCCTCCACCATCTGCTCCCCCAGATCAGTTCTCTCCTGAGTTTTGTTCATTTGTCTCTGCCTGGTAAGACATAAGAAGATGCCTTCATCTTGAATATATGTAAAACTAATTCAGCCCCCTGCTATTGTACTTCTGCCGTCAGCATTTGCCAGTGTGGTGCATTTTCTTATTGATTGTGTCAAATTTTCTCAATCATCATTGACTTCATTAAACCATCTGATTCTATATGTTTGTGTTTCTGGCATTAATGCTATGTCTTTATCTGTTGGTTTGGATGGTGCAGCATTCAAAGGGATCCGGCTAAAAGATCTACAGCACAGGAACTTTTGGTAAGAACTGATTCTCGATATTTTTGGTTTACTTTTTGCCATTTATTTTCAGACTTCTCAATTGAGTGAATGCTTGATGTCTGTGTTATCAGAATCATCCATTCATTCAGAAATTTGAAGACAAGGACATCAATCTTGGCATCCTGGTAGCTAGCTTGGAAGAACCACCTTTAAATCTGGCAAGATGATTATCGCTGGTAGCTACATACTCAATTGTGCTCCGCCTTTTACAATTCATCTGCGGTATATCATCTCGACGAAAGCTCGGATAACTCTACCAGGTTCCGACGATCATTGAGTATAAAACTATAAGTCGGATGTGCTAAAATTGGGTTATAAATTCTGATGCTTGTTAAGGATTAATGATACAATTAGATCACCATTGTCTTGACTGATCCTGTTTCTGCAAGTTTTACGCGGTTTCGTACCCCCGTCCTCAAATTCGAAAATTGAAAAATACTAGTAAAGAGAAAATTATTTTTAAAGGATTTAAAAATCCTGTTATTTACTATATGGCCCATAGCATCAGCCACATACGCATAGAAAGGAAGGATCTAGGGGCTACGTATAACGTACCCACAGGAAAAAGAAATGATATAGGTAAGCTACACCAACATCACAGAATGGTGACACGTGTGGTTTGGTAGATGGAAATGCCTCCTCCAATCACATGTAAAATCTGGCATGACTAGCAATACAGTCAGCTTCCCTATCTTATTCGTTTCTCCAAATTAAATAATTAATAACTAATTTTATGTATATTTATTAGTACCATATTATAATCGGTTCAGATGCCGAGTTTTGCCTCCTCCAACCTTGTCATTGCTTCATCTGAACCTTGTTGGATTTATTTCTAGTACCAACTTTAATAAAATAAATCCTTCTTCCTAAAATGGGACATTTTGATTTGATGTGACTCTACTAGAAGATTGATTGTAGTTTGGAAACAGTCATTTTTTAAAACTTTGTTTTGTGTGGTTTTTGTTGACCCTCATTTCTGCCTGGCATTGGAATAACTAATGGTCACAATTGGTCAAGCTGACTAGACGAGTAATAGGATTACTACATGTGCTTTGGAGGTTATGACGATGATAGTGGATCATATACTCCCACAAACACATAACGAATGGCGCTTATCACTTCTCCGTTGACCTTCTCAACATCAACTTCATTAGTAACAACAAATCGATTTAACATTGGGATTAACTTTTCGTAAATGGTATGTTGGTCAGTCAGTCCTACTAAAAAGATTAACTTTTGTCATTTTCACCGATTGATACTTTGGTGATCACAATAATATGAATATACCCTTGTTAAAGATAGTAGCGGATGTTTCACTCATTCGTTAATGACCAATTATAAATTAAACAATCTATTAATGAGTAGTACTCATTCCATTCCAAAATATGTGTCGTTTTAAGTTCTCACATTTCAACGCACTTTTTGTCAAAAATGTCTAAAATTACCCTCAAAAGAGTTGATGCTATTGGTGGATATTCAAGTAATTTTATTACCATATTTATGAGTTTCTTAAACTTTGTGCAAAGTGTAGGACGGTACTTATTTTGGAATGGAAAGAGGATATTAGTTAGGCATTTTGAAAAGCTACCAAATCAAATGAGCTGCCAGTATCGGGACTAATTGAAGAAAAAAATAAAAGTAAATTCTTTCTTCTAATTCTAAGAGAGAAATGAGATTAACATCCAATTTAGAGCTTCTTATCCTTTTTGGAGTTACTATCTTTTATTGTTTTACAATTTACATTGTATGCGCCTACTTGATCAAGAAGTGTCGAAAAAGTTGAAAAGATGAAAAAATGGATAAGAAGTTCTAAAATTGATGTCATAACTTTAGAGGGGCAAAAAGTGCAGAAAGATGCCAAAAATGTGCGATTGGTTTCCCAAACATGAATGTTTGAAAGTCATTGGTGACTAGGATATGGATGTCTTTGAAACACTAAGCCATAAAATCTTATCCTCTTTTCTTGTAGAATGGGAAAGCAAAGCCAAGCCAAGTGTTTTCAAACCCATATGATAATGACTGATAACCACAAAACCCTCCCAAACCCAAACGGATTAAACACAAATTAACACAACTAATGATAGTACTAATTACCCCAAAAAAAAAAAACAACGTAAAGAAACGTATACCATGTGTAATTGTGAAACTGTCATACAATTAATTAATTAATTAATGCTTCATTTAACAACTCATTACTTATCCTCAAACAATAAACAAACTTTACTGTATAAAGATCCATTCTCTGACTCATTAAACAAATCAGAAAAAATATCAGAGTGGGGAAGAAACTCAATACATATAAATACAGAGGTTCATCCACCTACAATTCCTGCAGTCATCATCATCGACTTATATTATCAATATCATTACTGAAGCTGAAGCATTTGGCTTTTCTTTTCTCACCACCAATTCATTCAAGATTTCAGAGGGATATAGAAGATATACTCTGCAAAATGGATCCCCAAGAACAGATTTTTGATCGAGATATTAAAGGGTTGAAGAAAAATGGTGGGCTATGTGATCCATTACATGTCCAATGGGTGATTATGGAAGCTCAAAATAATGGGTCGGAAACGGAATCCATGGAATCCTCCATAGGTGAAGACTCCGGCGAAAACTCTGCAGAGTCGAGTTCTTCATCGGAGTTGGAAGAAGATGCATCATCTTCACCGACGTCGTCAACATCTCCGGCGTCTGAATATGGGCCGTTGTACGAACTTTCAGATCTGATGAACCAACTCCCCATCAAGTAAGCATTTTTATCATGAAAAAATTGAAAAATCCCACCTTTTCCTCTGTTTATTGCAGAGGAAAAATCTTTCAGTCTGATTCGAATGAAATGCTTAATCTTGTTTCTGTATGTTATCTCAGGAGGGGTCTTTCCAAACATTATCAAGGGAAGTCTCAATCATTTACATCTTTGGCTAACGCGGCGAGCCTTGAAGATCTTGCAAAGAAAATTGGACCTTACAGTCAGAGGATGAAGTCATGTAAGAGTTATGCTGGTTTTGATGGTCGGAAATATGGTCCGAAAGCCACCATAGCCAAGAAGCCTTCAAGACCATCATCATTTTCATCTTTTCTGGGCAGTAAAAGCAACTTTGTTGGTAGTTTTAGGCATCCCATTTCCCTTCAAAAGCATTATTGATGTGTAAATTGTTCAAGATTTTAAGCTTTATTGGTTTTATTCTAACATCAAGCTTTCTAACATTCGCTGAAAATAAATTGTCTTAAACACAATCGACTTAAGGTAGATATGTCAATCGATAAGGTCAATGATCAGTGGAATAAAGAACGCAGTTAGAGATAATGGTGTTTTATTCCTTACATTAATTTATTAGAAAACTGTGAAGTGAATTCCAACAAATATATCCATTTGATCTTCGATATCTAAGGATGGGTCGCTTCGACTTTCGAGTGTTAATTGAAACGAAATTGGAGGAGCAGAGGAGGATTAGAGAATTGATATTTCCAGTTGTGACGAGTTTGCCTGTGTTTCATGCGCCGAGATTTGTGTGTTCTGATAACAGAATACGCATTCTGGACTTGGAAAGCTGAGATATATGTGGTGATTAATTGATTATCTACAAATAAGCATAAGCAGAGTACTTTTCTTATTGGCTAATTGATTACAAATATTTTTTGGCCAGGTATGATGAGTGATAAAAAATGGACTTTTAACATATTTTTTGGAAATATTTTTCTCGACTTACTTGTATTAGGTTTGTTGTTTTCTTGGTTCATCCTTGAAAATAAGCATATCGTTTTTTTTTTTTTTGTCTCCCAAAAGAATCTATACAATTCAAATAGGAATTATGATCTTTATACGCTGAATGTGTAATCTACTAAAAAAAGCAACCAAATGCATAATATTTGAAGTAATCAACAAATAAATTAACGTTTTCAAAAAAAAAAAAAAAAGGAATTAAGATACTACTCCCAACACATTTCTTAATACATAGTTACATTTAAAGGGACAAGTATAAATATTCAAATTTCATGCTGAGTAGCTCGATCAAACTTTGGTTTTAATTCGGTTTTGATTAAAAAAACGAACTACTTGATGAACAAGTACAAGTGTACAACAAGTTAGGGACGAGGATTGAAGAACTATTTAGCTAACTGACTTGACAAACCTGATCAACCCATCAGAATTCCTATCTCTATTCTTAGTGATCCATGTATTTGTTCGTCAATAAAATAACTTGTCAACCCCGGTTAAAACTTAAAAGTTCAGGAGGTGTTTGGTTTGAGGGTATCAATTCATTTCTATGCCTTTCATTCCTAATATTGCTGCTTGGTTAGAAATATGACCCCACTAAAATGACTTTCAAACTCAATAATGAGATCCCTTTTCATTCCTAATTAACTTGAGGGGTATGACTCTCTCTACTTGAACCAAAAATAATTTCCTCTTCTACTCTTCCTTCTCACATCTTCAGCTTTTGCAGAATCATCATTCCTTTCTCTTTCCTTCTTCTGCAAAATCGTCACCTCAACCATCAATACACATTCTCCTTCTTTTTTATTCTTCTACAAAATCATCTTCTCCACCAACAAAATCACATACATAGAATTCGGCTGTCTGTCACCACCAACAATTGAGTTTTCTTTTTTTTCTTTCTTTTAAGTATTGCTGCCACAACCATAAATTCTTGATATCCAACAGATTCAGAAATCGGAAAATTGTTGTTCGAATCAGAAGATCACCACAGATTGATGCCAGTAATATTCAGCCACAAAAGAACTTTGAGACCAAAGAATTCATGGAAGCTCATGTCGCCGGGCTCTGACTTCTATACATCCACCCTCTTTTCCAATTTTATCTCCTTCCTTGCAATTACTTAGTCGGCCTTCATAGTTTAACTTTTCAACGGTGACCAAAGTGGTGGTGGTCGGCCATTTTGTGTTGGTCGTTCTTTGAATTTGTTCCATTCTTTTTTTTCGACTGGACTCCTAATAAATTGGAATATAACCTGAATTTGGGATTCAAATTGGAGAGTTTCTTCATTTAGGGGCGGGTGGTGGTCATGGGGGAGTCAGAGGCGGCTAGGGAGTAGGGTGGGTGGTTATCGAGGAAAGAGAGGACATCAATTTGGTGATGTGGCTGAGGATAATATTGGAATTTTGGCTTAATACCAATTTATGTTTACATCAAAACTAATAATCTGAAATTAAGTTTGTTACTAATTATAATCCTTTATTCTATGAATCCCAGTCAAAATCTATGATTCCTATTCCAAACTATCATTCCCTGTTTGAACCAGGCACCTCCTCAATCAACTAGTCATTGATACCTTGCTTAAGTTATGCAATGCAGACTAAAACCAAACCAATGCAGACTAAAACCAGACCATACAGTACTTTATTTTATACTTGCAAAACATGAAAAATAGGTACTCCTTCCGTCTCAAAATTATTGTTCTGTTTACTAAAAAAATTTTATCCCAAAATTATTGTCCAATTTGACTTTTTAAGGGTTAAGTTACACTTTTAACCTTTAGTCAAAATCAAATAACAACTGCACTGGAACTATTTTTCTCCCAGAAGCAGAAACAATGCTATATTCACGTCCATCGTTTCCCAAATCTCGTAAACCCACTGGATCTTTCTCTCATCAACGACTTACCGGGCCCTTTTACAATGTTTCTCCCGTTCTGGAAACTCTTTCAACTTCTCAATCGCTCCCCTCGGCAACGAGGCGTGCAAATTCTTCTCCTTATTCATCGTTCAGCCGCCAGCCGCCTCAAGTGGTGGGCGGCGTTGGTGGCGGTGTCGATTGGATCTGAGCTACAGATTACCATTTCGATGCATTTGAAGCATCTTACTCCAATTCATATGGATCATCGTAGTTGATCAATTCGTCTGAAAATTTTGGTTTGATTGGCACAAACCAGCTTAAAGGTTGGACTCTATTCGATCCATGTCGGAGAGGAAGTTCCTGTGAAGTTAAAGAACTGTATTCATATAAACATCAATTCGAAGTTCATTTAGAAATTTGTTTCAATTATAGGTGCCTGACTGAGTAATGATTCAAGGTGTTCTTGCATTTGTATTTGGTTTTTCAATTTGGAAACTGAAGTAAAAAGCAAAAAAAAGAAAAGAAAAGAGTAAAGTATTCTTTGGCTGGCAGAACTAATTAAGGATGCTGGGGCATATGTGGAAACTTATGACAAAATTTGGTTAAGTTTGACCAAAAAATAAAATCTTGTATCTAAACTGGACAATAATTTTGGGACGGAGGGAGTATAATTCATCACGAGTGATCAATTGGTAACCCCCAGAAGCTGAAGCCAATCTTCCAAAGCATATAATTTTGCAACTGGATACTCTTCAACTTGAGGGTTTAAACTGAGAAATCTTTTGGTTCCCCAAATGAGGGAGTTATGCAACATTTACTAGGATACTATACTAATACTAGATCATGTAATCACAGATAAACACACAATCAAATGCTCCAATTGATGAACAACATCAGTAACATTTCCCGTTTTCATTCTTCCATTGGAACAATAACATCTCAAAAGCACACCCTAATCATTCACAAGTACTATCGAGTACAAATTTCAGAAAACATCAAAATTCCCTCAACCAAAATACTCACAAAAACTCGTGTATCTCAGACAACTATCTATAGAAATCTACACTCAAAATCTTTCCCTTCCTATGCAGGACTAAACCAGCTTCAATTCTCTATGCAGAACCATCCAAACTCATTGCCCTGATTCACGGATCACCTTCGATTGGGCACCAGATGAGAGCTCCAGCAATGCAGATTTGAGAGTCTGGAACTCTGTTTAAGAGTTGTTCTCTCCTGTGTCCATCAGAAAACTCGATGCAATGATTTACTACAATGGAACCTTTAGGATCAACTGCCAGTGAGTGGACATTGTCAAAAACAATGTCGTACAGAATTTGTGTAGCTTCGGGGCGCAAGAATGTGAAGCAATCATTGATAACCCAGGATCCAATTTCGTGGGTCATCAAATTCAGAGCACCCTGAAGATCTTGGGCGAGTGAGGAAGTGAACTGGCACTGCACATGATCGTCAGAGTGAATAATACTCTGGATGTAATTGCGAATCGTATTTGAGCCATCCTCAGACATAGCCTCATCAATCAGAGAAATGAATTCACCAGGGGAATCCATATACACAGGCCCAGTAATCGGCATTGGCATGTGATAATAAGGTGAAGAATAGCCATAAAAACCAGGTGTACGACGCACAATTCGGAATGCATAGCCAACGATCGGAGGACCCCTGACGGCTTCTTGCAACTGGGGGAAGGATTGAATTCTAGAGCCGTGGGTTGATGCAATAGGGCCAAATTGGGTTCGTTGGTTAGAATATGATGGCGGAAAGGCTGATGACGTTGATTGAGTTACATTCATGGCTGGCACCGTGGTGGATTCTTGAGAAGAAGCTGAGGAAGAAGATGGGTTCCTGATGTTGCTCTCGATACTCCCATAAAAGATGGGTTCTTGATTAGGAAAAAATGGTTCCAATTCGTTACGTTGTTGGTTCGGATATGGTGCCGGAAGTTCTGATGATGATGATGCTGCTTCTGTTACATTCATAGCCGGACGCACCCTGGCTTCCATATGATGAGAAGAAGCCGACGAAGAAGGAACCACGGAGACAGAGCCGCCGTGTGAAATTGGAATGTTGCTCTCGAAACCCCCAAAAAAGATGTGTTCTTGATTCGAAGATGTGCCAAGAAGTGGAGATGGCGATGCATTCATGGGCGGCATTTCTTGAAACTCCGACGAAGATGGAATGGCGGCGGAGTGGGTAGCAGCAGATACAATTGGTGACGGTGGGCAAACAGAAGTGTTAAAAGATGGGAGCTTTTGATGCTGGTGGAGATGAAGAACGCTCCATTGTGATTTGGCAAGATGAATTTTGGGAGTAGCTACCGGACGGAGACGGTTGAGAGCACCACCGGAGAAGAAGAGATTTTACTGTAGAAGAAGAAGAAAGTAGAGAAAGAGTAAATAGTCGTTTTCACTTGGGCGGGTAATGGATTGTGGGCGGTGGTGTTTATAAAGGTTTAGTCCAGAAACCAATTTGGGTAAACAAATTGGGGAGATGAGAGCCCAAAAACACAACTCTACACTGAAAAAGCCCAATATCAACCTTCCTCTATGCTTGCTTATTCTACAGGGGCAAACATGTCAAAACAGCCTACTGGTCAGCGTCTCAGCGAGGTAACCACGGCGGAGCTCAAAGCAACCAACAAAATGCAAAAGGGTGGGAATTTCAGCTGATTTAACGAGAATCATTTCATCGGAAACAAACTCAAACGGTGGAGGGGATTTCCGACTTGCAGGGACCTCATTATTTCCCAGCTCCGGAGGTAAATTAGACTCTACCGTCTACACTCACTCCCTCAATTTTGTTTTTCTTTCTTTGTTGTTGTTGTGGTGGTGGTGGTGGTGGGAATAAAAGTAAAAGAAATGGTAAAAATTCTTAGGAAAAAGTGAGATTTGAGAACCTGGTTATTGTTGAACCTTTGGGCATGGCGGCTGGATCGGCTTGCCTTGTGTGTGTATGTGCGAGTCTGGAGTGTGGACTAGTTAGCATTATTATTCTCTTGATAGCTCCGTGAAATTATATTAATTTGATCATCTTGGATGATAAAATAAAACCATTAATCTCGGGGCGGTGCGTAGGGACCTGCTTTTCCCAGTCTCAGCTATGAAGAAATGACGGTAGTAGTTCTGAATAGCATTCTATGTGCCAAAAGTTGGGGAGGGGGGCGGGTGGATTTGGGAAAATATTGATAATTTGCTCTGAAAGATGACTAGCATTGATATGAAGAACATTCGAATCTGGAATTAACTAGCAGATTCTTAATTATCAGCATAGAGGGA
Source organism: Oldenlandia corymbosa var. corymbosa (assembly GCA_949775105.1). Taxonomy (NCBI): domain Eukaryota; kingdom Viridiplantae; phylum Streptophyta; class Magnoliopsida; order Gentianales; family Rubiaceae; genus Oldenlandia; species Oldenlandia corymbosa. Next base: position 30,655,517 of record OX459120.1, on the reverse strand, counting down.
AGATACGTACTTGGTATGGAAGACAAAATAGAACAGAAACAACAACAATTTTAAAAAACAGATAGAACTAGGTGTGTCAATGTTACATAGCCAGGTCATAGATTTCTACATTGTTCTGTTCACTTGCTTAGGTTATATGTGATGATGGTAATGAGAAATTGGCTGTAATCCCTCGAGCAGTAGCTCTACTTTATAGATGAATTCAAAGATGGCCAGGCCAGCGGTAGATACAGTGAAACTTGCATTATTTTCCATGCATCCTGGAGAGGTTCTGGAACACAGTATGTTCATCCTTTTCCAAAGTTATTGCGATATCTTCGAAAAGGATGTCTTGCACAATGTCAAAAACCTTTTTCCACGGATTTTTATAACTCTCACTCCATAAAATCGAACCCTTGTACCAGTATACATCATTACCACCCATTATACACGCTCTCCGTTCAAAAAAAATAGTTCAACAGTACAACCAAGTAGACTATTTTTCATTCCTGTTAGCAAGATTAGACCGGAAGATCCTTTATCTCCCTGTATTTTTTGGTAGTTTATATGGGAGGTTAAACTTACCTGCTGAACCAAACTTTTCGTCAAAAGAAACTATATTTGAGCTTAGCGTTGCAAAGCTTGGCCCAACCATTTCACACTTGTTTTTTTCCATGCAATCCTCTCATCTCTTGCAAAGCCAAAAAAAGAGGAATTAAGCAAGAGAACTAATGAGGATACTCTATGAAAGCATACCAGTTAGCCTCAGGTTGAATACATCAACATTAAACTGTCTCCCACTCTGTTACCCGGACTCGGCTAGTTATGCCGTAGTACCCGTGTTACCCGGTCCGCATTATTTGGGTGCGTTGACTTTGTGTGGCGGAGGTTTCGGCGATCTGTTCCTTCTAGAGAGCGGCGGCGCTTGAGGAAGAAGATGCCCTTATTGGGCTTATGTTTTATTAAGAAATTAAACTAGGCCTGGAGGTCTGGATTAATTGAAAAATTCTGGGTCATGCTGATTCAAATATATATAACTATAAATACAAATTAGCCTTAATTTCGTAGCCCAAATACACAGATTATATTTTTATCCAACTTTGGTCACAAAAATAATTATTAAAAAAAAACAAATATTTGGTCTAATTTTACTATTTTTAAGTATATATTAGTTTTGAAAATAATGGGAGTTAAAAATAGAAATAATGCTATAATTTTATAAAAAGAAAAAAAAAGCTAAAAGATTCACTTAAACCATCATAATATGTATATATACATATATCGAATTAGTTGCTAGAAGTATCTCCGTACCCGTATCCGTATCCAAATCTGTACTCACGTATCCTGATTTTTCAAAATTTATGAATCGGACACTTAGATTCCGTGTCGCACCTGGCTCTTGTATCCGAGTCTGGGTAACATAGGTCTTCCATCCCTCAAAGCCAAAATTATCATGGAGTACTTGAGGTGTTGGGAAAGACAAATAGACTAGAGGGTGGATAAATTTGTTAAATTGAAACTGTTGACAGAGTAGCCAAAACGAAAAGCTAATTTATTAGCTCAGCTAGAGGAAATCCTCCTCAAACCAAAGGCAACAGCTCGGCCACATACACAATGCCATTATTTTCAGCTACAGGAAAGTCTTTGCAAAGTAGTTATAGTAACTCGATGGCTGAATTTTGAGTGCAAGTTCAAGTCCTGATAATAAAAGATGCATTGGATTTTATGAGGAAAAATGTCAAAAAAAAACTGCGGGTTGATGGTAAAAAGATATTCAATGCCATAACCATGTTCCACCAGTAGACAGAAATGTGGGCATTCATCAAAGCCCTAAGCTTGTAAGTGCAAGATACCCAAAAAAGAGCCCATGCTTAAGGGAACTAAGATCGGGATGCTCAGTTCACAGACTGGGGATCTTTTTGGCGGGGATAATTGGGTACTTGAGATTAATCCTCTTGAAAGTACCATTTGTGGACTTATATGGTTCTAAGTTTTTAAGTTGTAGAAGCAAATACCCTTTTCGTAATGCTATATTGCGGAAATCTTAATAAAATGAATTAAGAAAATCGCATTCACGGAATGCTGTTTTTTTTTTCTTTAAAAAAAAAGCTCCAAAACTGGCAGGACATTCGATGTCGAATAAAAAAGTAATAAATTAAATCTGCAACCCTGAATGCGGTATTGACATTTACAATTTTTAAAAAATAATTTCATAAGGCGGCAAAATTTGAATGTTCAAATCAAAAAATCGCATACTCTGTTTGCGGAAATTAAAACTGCATTTCTCCGATGCGGTTTTAAGTCTTATCCAGAATGCTTGAGCAGGTCTTGCGGTAACGACACGTGGCGGATAAGCTGACAATAAAAACTTCAAAATCGCATTCTTTTTATGTGGAATTTGGTAAAAATATCTGCCAAAGCAGAACGCGAACGGGCATTTCTTTCATTCTCAATTATATGATTTTCAGCTTCGAGAGCTTCTAATCGGAAATGCAAAATTCCGGCGAAAGCAATGCGAAAATTTGAAAGAAGGATTGGTGTTTGAATCGTTTTGGTATGTTTCTACTCTTTGTCATCTGAATAATGTTTAGATTTACACCCTCTATTACATAGATTGTTGTCTTTATATTTTATTATAGAGTTATGAGATGAATGATATAATTGTGATGTATGATATGGGTGAATTGGTTGAATGTATGTATTTTAAAGATGAACATGTAGTTGAATTAATTCTAGACGTTATGTTGGGTATAGGAATGAAATAAGAATATAGATTTGTTTTTTGTGAAAGGATTAGAATATAGATTTGATAGATGTATAGATGTGAAGATGAGATAAGAAATTTATTAAATTAGACAGTTGAATAAAGCATTTAAATCAGATAGTCGCTATATATTTCTATATTAACTGTTGGATACATTTTAATTTGGGGTTTAAATTATTTATACAGGTATCGAAAATATCTTTCTCTGGTCTGTTTGGTCTGTATGTGTACTAGACTAGCGGTATTGAAATTGTAAATGGAATTTTTACTGTGAACAATAGAATGACAGACAAAACAATATTTATTGACCTCGAGTTGAATTACATTGAACTCGTGGACAAGGTCTGTAGAGCTACTGGTTTTGATAATGGAAGGGTGACAATCAGTTTTGTTCTTGTGTAGACCGATAATTCTGGTAGAAGGGGGTATCTACATATTCATGACAACGAGGATATACCGTTGATATACCTAGTGTCACAGAATTGGCCTGAATTGTACGTTTGTTTTGCGCCAATTGGTGGGGTTGATCATGCAAGTTCATCTGGACAAGCTACTGGTGCAGGTACAAGTGGTGCAGGTACAAGTTTTGTTGATAGTCAAAATTAAGACTGAAGATGAAAGGGGTGAAGAGGAAGGTAGGGAACAGGCTGGTAGTGACGACGAACACGTCCTATCGAGTGAATCCTATGATGAAGAAGATGGCAATGACACTAAATGGATGGGACAATCCTCGGAGCATGATACTTATGCTGAAAAGAGAGAATGATACTTATGCTGAGAAGATGTGGGACGGTGTCATTGATCATATTGAGGGTGGGGTACATTTCTTGTACAAGGATGATGTACAGGGTGCTGTGACCAAATGGTCTACTGATTGAAGTAGAACTTTCATCACTTTTAAATATGATAATTCAAGATGGTGTGTAAAATGCACGACATCATTTCCAAAATATCCTCAAGAGCGCCTTGGCGGCATTCTATGCAATTGATGGGTACGGGTGACGAAGCAGGATGATACAGACTTATGGAAAGTGGTGACATGGTCGGATTCCCATACTTGTCCTAGGGAAAACAACAAGAAAGACAACCGAAACGTGACGTCGACACTGATTGCTCGACTTGTCGCACCTAGTGTTCGGTTAGAGCCAACTTACAAAGTCAAGCTCCTTCAAGAAAATGTCTTTGATGCGTACCATGTGAATGTAAGCTACAAGAATATATGGTATGGGAGGAGGAAAGCATTAGATAGTATTTATGGTAGCTGGGAAGATAATATCAGAGATTTGCCCGATTTTATGTCTGCACTGTGCGCAACCAATCCTAGTACTAAGGTGAAGTATAAGTTCACAAAAGACACTAAAGATTTAGATAAGAGGGTATTGAGGTATGTTTTTTTGAGCTTTCTTGCCATCTATAATCTGTTTTCATGCTTCTATGCCGGTTGTTAGAATCAACGCAACCACCTCCAAGGTGCATACAAGGGAAAATTGATGATGGCGGTGTGCAAGAGTGCAAATAATAAGATTGTTCCTGTAGTATTTGTCTTGGTAGATGAGGAGATTTTTTCCAGTTGGAAGTGGTTCCTGAAATGTTTGAAGGAGTTTGTTATCCAAAACAGGAAGACATGCATTATCTCTAATCGGCACTTGGGTATCCTTTCTGCTATAGACATGATGCTCGAACAATTTCCTAATATGGGCATGCACCGATTCTGCTTAGAGCACATCAAGGCTAACATTGCAGGGAAATTTCCTGGGCAGAAGTTGAGATCCCTTTATCAGAGAGTTGGCTTCACACTGAACGCGACAAAGTGCGTAAAGGCATGGGAGAAGCTGGCCAATAAAAGTCCAGCAACTGCACAGTGCCTTGATAGTATCGGAGCAAATAAGTGGACCATACTTGGAGATGGTGGCAATCGTTGGGTTGTAGTGACCACGAATGCCTCGGAGAGTTACAACAACGCCTTGAAAGGTGCTCGCCTCTTGCCAATCATAGCTCTGATTAAATCCTCATTGTTGAAGACAGTCAAACTGTTTAATGACAATTATGAAAAAATTGAGAAATGTCAGACTATACTCACCCCACACTACATGGCTAAATATAACAAATGGATGTTGTGTGGTATGCGTCACAAAGTTACCGTTTTTAGTAAACACAGCCAGCTGTACGAAGTTGTTACAGGACCACATGACAATAGGCCATGGAAGGGACGCAAGACCCAAGAAGTTCAGTTTGGTGCAGGTATATGCACATGTTTGAAGTGGCAGACATAAAGATTTCCATGCTCTCATGCTATTACTATTTCTATCACATTTGGTCGTGATCCCATTCCCTTAGTAGATCCCTGTCACATGAGGGAAGGTTGGATTGCCCAATTCTCTGGAGACTTTGCCGCGGTTCATGGAACATGGCCCAGCTATACCATGGAAGCTAATACCGGATGACACAAGATTGGTTCATCATTCTGGAAAAGGTAGGAAGCGGGTGAATAGAATGAAGGGTGTCCAAGATTATTCAAATCGTGGAAGTCGTCGAGAACCAACTTGTAGCTGATGTCAACAAGAAGGTCATAAGGCTGACAAATGCCCCAATTCTCATCCACCTTGGGGCAGGACTCCTCTTGATCATAACTATGATCCAATTGGAATAAAGGGTGTGCCTAATGATGGTACATAAAAAATCAAGTAATTATGTAGTTGTTGAACATTTGTCGTAGTTTGTGTTATTTAAAAAAGTATGAACCTTCTCTTGTTTGTGTAATGTTGTTGCACATTTGTTGGTGCTTGTATAATAGTTTGATCACTTAGTTTTATTTATTTTAAAAGTAGACAAAAAAAAAGGGAAAAGTAAGAAAAAGTGAGGCTAATAAAGATAGCATACTTGGTCAAAACCGCATAGTGTGAATGTGATTTCTTTCATGGACTAGATTGAGGTGGGAGACAGTCCAGACTTAGGTACACTCAGGATTAGGGTGGGTCATCATCACAGCCCCACCAGAGTCCATACCATCCTATTTTTTAGGAAAATCAGACGCCATACCGTTCTACTTTGTCGCCACAGAACCAGACTCAGCTGGATTTTGGTGATCAATTTCTTGCTTTTGGTATGTCAGACCAGGGTCAACTTTCTCAGGAGGCGTTTCAGTTCCAGAGCCACCTGTTTTCGGGTTCTGGGTTTGATTTTGCCGTGGGACAACATTGTTTTGAGGACCAGGCTAGAGATCAGACTCAGCAATATCAAGTTGGAGCTCAGATACATTTTATTCATTCGATAAATCAATAATACGGATAAATTAATATTTTATTATTTTATCAATTAGTTTTTTTTTTTAATTTTATTCATGGAGGTTGTTAATTTATATATAATTAATTGATAGAGGTTCTTATACAGGGTTCAGAGCTTGCGGGTCAACAAGCATGCAAGAAGAAAAGACCACGTCATAATTTACCTTTTACACAGCTAGCTTTGGCTAAGGAGGCAAGAAATATAAAGGTGCCTACAAAGCTTGCTAGTTGCGGACTCGGTGAAGATAACTCTGATGGTCAAATGGACAAGGACAAGAAGCGCAAGTAGCGTTTGTGTAGTGTTATGACTTGTAGTATTTGGTGTTTTGTTATGTCTTGCACTAATTTGATATTTTGGCTCGAGTACTTTGGTTATTGTGGAACAATAATTTATCAAGCAAACATTTCCTATTTGGCATCAATCTAATTTACTATCTTAAGTATTATCAACAATTAAAATCGGAAAACTATATAAACATTCGCATAATTTTTAAAACTTATTTTACCTTTTATGAAGTTTAATGTCAACAAATAATAAATTATCATAATTTTAAGAAAACTTAGTGCTTGTTCGGACAACGTTTTGTTTTAGTTTTTTATTTGGATTTGAGAGGAGATTTAAAAGGTAGTTTAGTTTTTTATTTAGAAATTATTATAGTGTAGTGACCGTTTATGAAATTAAACTAGTTCAGCGACCAAAATGAAGATTTTACAATAGTATAACGACCAAACACAAGATTTTACAATAGTTCAGTGACCAAACGCAACACTTTACAATAGTTTAGTAACCAAACGCAATGAAGACTTTACAATAGTTCAATGACCAAAACGAAGACTTTACAAGTTATTTGGATGATGTTTTTTTATCATTGGGTTTTGTGTTTAAGAGGTAAAATGAGTGAAAATAGAAAATGAGTTATTGGACAAACAAACACTTACTATTTTTCCTTATTTATGGGTTTAGATCAATTATTTTTTCTTGAAATTAATATATTTAGTGTGTCCTTTTTCGGTTACTCTCTTTTGTTTTTTTCCATGTATCCTCAACATTTTAAGGTTTTAAATATTTATTATCCATTAAATTTAACTCTTAAATTTTTTATATCAATTTTTTTTTAAATTTATAATCGCAATAATTAATTTATACACTAAAATGTGCATAATATATTATAATATATAATAGTAAAATATTTTTGCTCACAAACTAATTAATTATATTTTATTATTATTTTTCTCACAAATTTAATAAATCGGCATTAAAAATTTTGTAACATCAAATATTTAAATCCGCATTACAAAATTGCGGTAATGCAGAAAACTGCAACCAAGTATTGCGGTTATATATTTCTGCATACCTCGTATGCGGTTTATTTATTAATTCAAATTTAGTAGAGTTAAACGTAATTAATTATTTTATTTTAATTAATGTTTCAAAGAAAACCGCGTTGGCGGTTTGCGGTTTAACAAAACCACATTCTTTGTATGCGGATGTATTTATTACCGCAATGTGTTGATGCGGTTATTTTGTATTTCTGTATTCCTTGTACGCAGTTTTGTGTGAAAACCGTATATCTATTTTGCGGGAAGGGTATATGTGTCCATATCAGCATTCATGTGGCCTTTTGTGTCCAAAAGTAGTGTTTTCAGACCCATATAAGTAAAATTCTGCAGGATAGTGTAGCTTCAAAGGAATTCGACTCTTGGGAGGTATCAAACAAGACATCAATGATCAAGCATAATTAGTCTCCATCAAACTTTGTAAGATTTGCTTCCCTTTGATTTCAAGATAGCTTTGGGCAGTTGCCTTCAAGATAGCATTGATTTATGCTAGAAAGAAAATCTTTAGCCCTGCGAGTTATGAACTCCGAAGGATCCTCTCTTTCAGCACACATATCCAAGGTAAATCAATTAGATTAGGAATTGTACTGTGCTCATAACTCTTTTTGACTCCAAACTCGGTCTCTCTCTCTCTCTCTCTCTCTCTTTTTTTTTGGGGGCGGTATAACAGGCCAAACGCCTAAAATCAACAGTCTATCAACATGTCCAGTACCGCATCCCTTCCCTCTGAATTCAAAGGACTTGGTTTGCAAGATATACCTAGGTCATGTCTTTCCATGGTACTCGGCAAATCCAAAGGAGACTGGAGCAACCTTCCCGCCGAGCTTCTGGATGCAATTCTAAGACAGGTATTTCTTCTTCCAGACTATATCCGATTTGGAGCTGTTTGCAAGTCCTGGCGATCCATTATGGTTGATCAAAAACCACAACGCATTGCATCAATTCATAAACAGCCCCCCATGCTTCTGATCGCCAAACAGCATGATTACTTCCACAACGCTCCAAATTCAATCTCGTTCAAGCTGTACAGCATCGTCGAAGATAAAGTTTACGATCCGAAAATCCACGTTCCTTGTTTTCCTTCATGTATTGATTTCAGTTCTTCCCATGGTTGGTTGATTTTATTCGTGGGATTCTATGGTTGGCTCAAACTTGTCAACCCCTTTACCAGAAAGATGATGAAAATTCCTTGCAATAAATCCTGTGATTTTACAAAGGTTATTTTGTCTTGTGACCCTACAACTTATCCAAATGATTTCGTCCTCGCAGCAGTGTCTGGTGTTGCTTGTGGTTCTCTTTCCCAGATTTTGGCCTTTATCAAAGTGGGTGAAAAATCTTGGACTTTTCTTGCAAACCCAAAGTTTCCGAGGGATGAAATCAGAGACCTTATTTTTCACCAAGGGCTGTTTTATGTCCTTTTGGAAAGGAATCAGCTTGTGGCAATTGATTACAAGGGAGATGGATTGGCCACCATAGTTGAAATCCTACCTGAATGCACCACTCTGCGCCAACCCGATCTTTTTGACGGTAGATTTCACAAGGGATCTCGTAAACTTTCTACTGGGCGTTATTTGGCAAATGCTTCCAACGGGGATCTATTATTCTTTGAAAGAATTAGGCGCGTCTCCAAAAAGAACAGGAACAAGGTTTCATGGATCTTTGATGTTTACAAGCTCAGCGAGCAGGCCTCTAGATGGGTGGACATTACCGAATTGGAAAACAATGATTCCATATTTTGGGCCATGCATCCTGACACAGGCAATTGCATCTCGGTGGTTTCAGTTCCCTATCACTCCAACCCGAATTCCATATTTGTCACCCACCGTCTTGGACAGAAACGGAAGCAGGAGGATTTGTTGATGTTGGGTAGTCAAGAAAGCATTGGCGTATTTAGCATGAAAGATGAGACATTCCTTAGTGATCTCCAAACAGATTTCAACGGCGATGTGATCGTCTGGATAACTCCAACCTTACAATAATTGGCTCGGCCACCTTTGCCACAGATGAGAGATTGTAGATAGACAGAGAGGGCACGAGGGGTTATTGATGTGTTTTGATAGAATGTTGTTGAACTCAGCAGACCTCTTGAAACTTCCCATCTTTCGAATTGTGCTGTTTGAGCCTACACTGAATCTATATCCTCATCTTACTTTACGATTTCTTGATTTTATGTACCTATTTAATTCTTTGAATATCCTCAATTTTACTCTTTTATTCAAATGGTTGATATGACCAGGACGAAGATATTTTACATATTCATGGATGTACCTTTTAAGTTGTTTCCCATTAAATCACCCACAAGGTTATGAAATCGCCCCGTATATTCAATTCATTCCTTCGGTTCCTTCAAAAGAGTTTTTAACTTCTAGAGGCTCAAATTCAAGATATCAATTTGTCTACATTCCTAGTCGTTTACTTAGTTTTTTTTTTTCTGGAATATATATCATCTCCTGGCTAAAAACTTAGCTGAAAGCAAAATGTGATTTACAAATTAGTTTGACATTTATATGTTGTTCATCTAAAAAAACAATAATTAATGTTGTTCGTCAAAGTTCCACAGCAAGCAGCAACCAATGTTATAAGTACGAGGTGGTCTAGTTTGGATTTAGACAGAGGGAGAGTCCCAATCCACCCTTGCATGAGGAGAGAATTGGGGGAAAGGAAAAATCATGGTGGACGAAACATTAGATGTGTAGCTAGTCCAGCTGATTGAAGAAATGATTGGGTTGAAGAAAAATGGTGGGTTATGTGAACCAGTGCATGTCCAATGGATGATTATGCGGGCTCAAAATAGTGGGTCGGAAATGGAATCCATCGAGTCCTGATTAGGTGAAAATTCCGGCAATAACCCTGCAGAATGGACTTGTTCACCGGAGTTAGAGGAAGATGCATCATCTTCACCGACATTGTCAACATCTCCGCATCTGAATATGTGCCGTTGTACTCACTCTGTCTTAAAATTGTTGTCCAATTTCATATTTCACTTTTTGTACAATTTGAACTAAAAATAAAAAATCAAATTGGACAATAATTATGGGACGGAGGGAGTATGAACTATCAGATCTAATGAAAACTCGGCATTTCTCTGTTTTTTAAAATACATACCAGCTGTTATGGTAATCTTGTTTCTGTATGTCATCAGGAGGGGTCTTTCCAAACATTATCAAGGGAATCATTCACATCTTTGCCAAACGCGACGAGCCTTAAAGATCTTTTGAAGAAATTAGGCCTTTCAGGCAGAGGATGAAGTCATGTTTTGATGGTCGATGATATGGTCGAAAGCCACCATAGCCAAGCAGCCTTTAAAGACCGTCATCATTTTCATCTTTTCCCTTCAAAAGGGTTAGTGATGTGTAAATTGTTCAAGATTACAAGCTTTATTCATTTTATTCTCACGTCAAGCTTTCTTAACATTTGCTGAAAAGAAATTGTCTTGAACACAATCGACTTGAGGCCGTAGGAAACAACGTAGATATAATTCCATAAGGTCAATATGATCTTTGGAATAAATAACGCAGTTAGAGATTATTATTGTATTTATTCCTTACATTAGTTTTTGGTTTGAACAAGTATATCCATCTGATCTTCGATATCTAAGGATGGGTTATTTGATTGTATTATTGAAATGAAATTGCAGGATCTGAGGAGGATTAGAGAATTGATATTTCCAGTTGTGACGAGTTTGCCTGCATTTCATGTGCTGAGAATTATGTCCTTAGAAGAGAATACGCATTTTGGATGTGAGATGGGAGTATGTATATGTTGTGATTAATTGATTATCCACGAATAAGTATAAGCACTAAGCAGATTATTTTCTTTATTGGCTAATTGTTAGAAATATTTTCTGGCCAGGTATGTATGACAAAAAAAAAAAAAGGACTTTTAACAATATTCTTTCTCCTCTCCCTTGTCTTCTCAACTTGTACTTGACAAACTTGATTAAACCATGTAAACTAATGTCTCTATCCTTTGTTCGTCAATACAATAACTTATCAACCACGGTTACAAGTTCAATCAATTAGTCACTTACTGGTACCTTGCTCAAGTTGTGCAATGCAGGTTAAAACCCAGTTACCCAGACCATACAGTACTTTAGACTTAAAACATGAAAAACAGGTCTTAATTGATCATGAGTGATCAATTGGTAAACCCCCAGAAGCTGAAACCAATCTTCCAAAGCAGATAAGCAACTGGATACTCTTCAATTTAAAGTTTAAAACTGAGAAATCTTTTTTGGTTTCCCAAATGAGGTTGTTATATGCTACATTGACTTGACTAGGATACTACTAGATCATATGTAATCACAGATAAACACACAATCAAATGCTCCAATTGATGAACAACATCAGTAACATTTCCCATTATCATTCTTCCATTGGAAGTTTGGAACAACATCTCAAAAACACACCCTAATCAATCACAAGTACTATCCACTACAAAATTCAGAAACAACATCAAAAATTCCCTCAACCGAAATACTCACAAAAAATCGTGTATCTCAGACAACTATCTATGCGAATCTACACTCACAGTCTTTCCCTTCCTATGCAGGACTAAACCAACTTCTATATGCAGAACCATCCAAATTTGTTGTCCTGATTGAGGGATCACCCTCGATTCGGCACCAGATGGGAGAACCTTTCCCCCAAAATCCCCACAATCCGCCTGAACCAACCCTTGTCATCATTCATTGTCACTTGAAGAGCAGTTAGAATCACATGGTGACCAATCTTATGTCCAGCAAGACGCAGAATTCCTTCTTCGTCCTTGAGCACGTCATACAGAATAGGTGAATACCTGAACCTCAAGCATTTTTCAACAATATGGCTGCCACCCTTCTCAGTTGCAAGATAGAGGAAATGCCCACTCAGCCTGGTACACATTCTTTCAGCAAAGATCTCAGAAAGTTTGATGCCCTTTTGGACCACGTAGTTTCCGAAATCGTGATGTGACAGCTCCAATAATGCAGTTTGAGAGTATGAAACTCTGTTTAAGAGTTGTTCTCTCCCCTCAGAAAACTGGATGCAGCTATTGGCTACAGTGTAACCATTAGGGTCAACTGCCAGTAAGTGAATATTGTCAAAAACAATGTAGTACAAAATCTCTGTAGCTCCCGGGCGCAAGTATGTGAAGCAATCCTTGATAACCCGGGATCCAAATTCATGGGTCATCAAATTCAGAGCACGCTCAGGATCTTGGGCAACTGAGAAAGTGAACTGGCACTGCACATGATTGTCAGAGTGAATAATACTTCGGATGTAATTGCAAATCATTCTTGAGCCATCCTCAGACATAGCCTCATCAATCAGAGAAATGAATCCACCAGGGGAATCCATATACACAGTCCCAGAAATCGGAATGGGCATGTGATAATCAGGTGAAGAATAGCCATAAACACCGGGTTGACGACGCACAACTCGGAATGCATAACCAACGATCGGAGCCGGACCCCTGACGACTGGTTGCAACTGTGGGAAAGATTGAATTCCAGAGACGTGGGTTGATGCAACAATGGGCCCAAACTGGGCACTTTGTTGGTTAGAATATGATGGCGGAAAGGCTGATGACGACGTTTCTTGAGTTACATTCCTGGATGGCACCGTGGTGGATTCTTGAGAAGAAGCCGATGAAGAAGATGGGTTCCTGATGTTGCTCCCGATACTCCCAGAAAAGATGGAATCTAGATTCGGAGAAAATGAGCCAAGAACTGGGGATGAGCTTGCATTCATGAGCGCCCCTGGTGATGAATTGGGTCCAAATTCGGTACGTGGTTGGTTCGGATGTTGTGCCAGAAGTGATGATGATGATGCTGCTTCTGTTATATTCATGGCCGGAGGGACCCTGGCTTCCAAATGATGAGAAGAAGGAACCACGGAGACAGAGGCACCGGGTGAAATCGGAAGGTTGCTCCCGAAACCCCCAAAAGAGATGGGTTCTTGATTCGAAGATGCGCCAAGAAGTGGAGAGGGCGTTGAATTTGCCGGCATTTCTTGAAAATCCGATGATGAAGGGGGGACGGCGGAGTGGGTGGCAGCAGATACAACTGGCGATGGTAGGCTAACAGAGGTGTTAAAGATGGGATCTTTTGATGAAGAACGCTCCATTATGATGAATTTTATGGCAATGGGAGTAGCTACTGGAGACAGTTGAGGCACCGGAGACGAGAGAGTAAACGACGGTTGTGGAACCGGAGACCAGAGTAAGAAGAAGACTTATTAGTATTATTCTGTAGAACAGTAGAAGAGAAGTCAGATGAGGTAGTCGTTTTATTTTTGGGCGCCTAATATTATTAATTGCCGATTGGGGGTGGTTCGGTGCGGTTTAGTCTAGATATGGGTAAATTTGGAGAAAGCCCACAAACAGAACCCACTACCCAGAATAAAAGCCCAAGTCGACCTTATACTATTCATAGGGGCAAACAAGTAAAACCAGCCTAAGGTGGTCGGCGGCCCCAACAATCTGGTGGTGGTGGTGGTTGTGGAAGAGGTCAACACTCAACAGTACGACAATCGGGAATTACAGCTGATTTTACGAGAATTCATTTGATCGGAAACAGCTGATTTTACTATCAGTTTTTTTATTTTTTATTTTCTCTCCGAGGAAAAAACTTTGTCCCCAACCTAAAATGCTAATCGACCAAAAAACATTCATCTCTCCACTCCGGCGGCCGCCATGTAAATTCATCCATCTTTTCCATCTTCCACTCCAATTTCTCACTCTCCTCAAGGATCCCGTCGGGATTGGGGGCCGTGCAGTCGATGCTGCCGCTGCATAGTGCGGTGGCGGCGGCAAGGTTGACGTCATGCCTAGCACAACATCGAGGAGCTGTAGGGCACTTTCACTGGAGCTGGGTTTATCAGTCCCAAGGGAACATCGATAGCTGACATTGCCGGAGAAGAGCCACATCTAGCAGGGTTTTTGATTTACTGTATTTTGCAAACATTTTCTCAAAAGATTAGCAAATACACTTATTATTTTGACCGGCAATTTGTTTTGCGTAATGATTGCATAGATTTATTTTTCTGAATTGTTTTTTACTGTCATAAAAATTACTCACTTATACATAATTTTGTTCTTTTCCTCTTTTTCTTTTCCTTTCTTCCTCCTCTTCTTCCTATTCTTCTCCTTTCTTCTTCTCCAACCTCAAACCAAAAAACTAAAACTCCCATCTTTCAAATTTAGATTTACAAAAATTAAGAAACTAAAACAATAATGGATTGCCGAGAAACACCCAATACAAATTTCATTGCTAAATTATTACTAAATTAAATTTCAGTCACATAGAAATTAATATAAATCAATACACAATAAAAATATAATTAATATTAAATTAATTTTCAAATTCTAATTAATACTACTTATATAAATTTAATTCCATCTGAAAATATAATAAACATTAATTATTAAAATTCATTAATAATTCTTATTCATTTATTAAAACTAAAATAAATATAACAAGAATAATAACAATAACACAAAGATACAATAAATACTGAATTAAATTTTATTTACATAAACAACAATTATTAATACTACTCATTTAAATTTAATTAAATTTCAAAAATATAAACTACAAAGATTAATACTACTCAATTAAAAAACTAAATGTTGAAAAAATAATAAATAAACTAAAATGAATATAACACAAAAAAATTGAAAAAAAAACAGAAAAAAAATTTAAAAAATTAAAAAATAAAATTTTAAAAATTTTGGTCCAAGGTAGCCGGCCCAAATTCAGCTACCCATGGAGAGCCGGTCCAAAATTGGCTACCGGTTACGGTTCGACTACCTCTCCTTGGGTAGTCGATTTCGGAGCGGCTGGTCCTCCATCAAAACCGGCTACCTTGGACCAAATTTGTTTTTTAATTTTTTTTTTAATTTTTTCAGTTTTTTTATTTTTTTCAATTTGTTTGTGTTATAGTTATTTTAGTTATTTTTTATTTTTTCAATACTTAGTCTTTTTTAACTGAGAAGTATTAATCTTTGTTGTTTATATTTTTAAATTTAATTAAATTTAAATGACTAATATTAATAATTGTTGTTTTTAAATTTAAAATTTTGATTTTTTTTTGTTTTTTTTTTTCTTTAGGATTTGAAGAAGAAGAGAAATTAATTTGAATTTGATAATTTGAGGAAAAAGGTTGCTTGTTAGGGGCAAAAAAGTACAAACGACTGTAAATAAACAATTCTTATAATTGTAAATAACAATGCCCTTATCTTTTTGTTTCATAACAGGAGAAGCTACTTCCTCTCGAAATGGACTTTGGTTAAAAAAAAAAAAATAATAATAATAATAATAATAATAACTGGAGAGAACATGGATGTTCATCGACCTATGCGTGGAATTGAAGGTTTGGTATTGTTTGCAGAAATTAGAGAATTTACTGGGTTCTTTCCCTGATTTGGATTCATGATTTTGGGAGGATTTTTCATCAGTTTAGGTTAGGGAGAAATATTTAACGATTAGGAGGGAAAGTTACTTTTACTAGGCAGAAAATATTTTTCAGGACCGAATGGTAAACTTGAAAAATAAATAGTAAAAGTGATTGGATAATTGTTATTTAAAAAAAAAAAAGAAAAACTGAAATTTAAATATTTAAATAATATTTTATTATTATTATGTCCAGATTTTTTAAAAAAAAATTAAAACAAGTGTATAAACTGAATTTCTCTTAATACCCTTGTTGACCTTGGCACAACGGTCAACACAAACGATTCTGTTAGTTTTGGACTAGAAAAATTGAAATGAATTTGTTACAGACCAAAATCACCAAATTGTTTTGTTACGGATCAAAATGTTACCTATCACAATTTGAAACAACGAATCTAGATCTACTCTGGTCTAAACAGCAATTCGAAAAGAAAACGGCTGAAAATGAAACTGAAATGGATGAATCTGAGAACTTACTATCGGAAAAGGTCTCCATTGGCCTTTCGATTTGTAGCCTCCCAGGGTTACAGCAATCTCCGATGACAAGTAGTTCCTGGAAATCGTCTGAATCGTCACACCAATCGTGATGGGGCAGTCAAACAAGTCGCTAACGACGCAGTTCAAAAACCTTTCTTCAAGCGTTGCGTCTCTCGATTCGATGGAAAACAGATACTTCTGGCAATATAAACTGGTGCGCGATAGCAACAGGATGGTTGTTTGAGTGTTTTTTAAAAAAGTGAATGTCAAATCTGAATTCTGTCCTAAAGGATATAAAAGAAGGCTCAATCACCCACGTTCCTGTCGTTACAGCGAGAATCAAGGCAGTTATAATGATGTTGGCCGCTGTTTGGGGAATGTGCCCACTAAATACGCACGGGTTGACATTTTGAGCG
Source organism: Oldenlandia corymbosa var. corymbosa (assembly GCA_949775105.1). Taxonomy (NCBI): domain Eukaryota; kingdom Viridiplantae; phylum Streptophyta; class Magnoliopsida; order Gentianales; family Rubiaceae; genus Oldenlandia; species Oldenlandia corymbosa. The sequence goes on along the minus strand of OX459120.1, from coordinate 30,638,828 downwards.
GGATTTTGAAGCGGGTCACCTTCTCGGATCGGATCCTAACCCGCAAATTATTCCAACCGGCCTCCTTGGTGTACATTGGGCCGAAACTTGCCCATTCCATTTGGGCCGAGTCCAGGTATTTTTTATTTTGTGTCAATTCTTATTTATTTCATATAACTAACACTTAACAAGAGTACTTGACGAGTCCATATCCGCTAAGGATTACCGGACCGGCCCACCCACCAATTGTAGTTCAATCGACCTTACAGAGGCGAACTCGGAACATAAAACCTAGTAGGATTCGGCATCCCTCAAGGGGGTTCCATGTCTATAATTAGGGTTGATCACACCACAATACAGGTACGCTATCTCTAGCACAAATACTATTCATATACGTTCCTTAAACCTTGTTACTGACTTAAGCATCGGAGTATCTACCCTCGGGAGACCCCGAGGTCCTCTTTTGTAAGAAACCCTAACCGGAGTTCCACTACCAAGCCGGCAGTACAATTCCAAATTTCGTCATAAGACGAAACTAAAATGTTTTTTACACTTCATTTCTCGAAAATCCTAAATATAACACTTCATTTAACTTGTTGATATTATCAGAACGTTACATCTTCATCCCATATGCATTTTTAATTGTTCACATTTACTCAGCCACAAGGTTTTGGAATCGCCCTGTATATTCATTCTTTCATTCAGTTTCTTCAAAAGAGTTTTAGGTTGTAGAGGCTAGAATTCTAGATATTCACAGTCGTTAGTCAAATTTTCTTGAGTATATATCCTCTCCTTGGTAAAGCCAAAGAAAGCAAAATCTGATTTACAAATTAGTTGGACATCGAAAATATGGACCGAAAGCCACCATAGCCAAGATGCCTTTAAGACCTTCATCATTTACATCTTCTTTTGAGTAGTAAAAAGCAATTTTGTTGGTAGTTTTAGTCATCCCATTTCCTTTAAACGGATTATTGATGTGTGAATTGATAAATATTTAAGTTCCTTCGGGTTGATTGTAATTGCAAGGTTTCCAACATTTGATGAACAAAAATTTCTCAAACACAATTGCACAATAAAATTAAGGCAGTCGGAACCAAGGAAGATGGAGTTCGATTAGGTCAATGATCTTTGGAATGAATAAGGTTGTTCCAGATTGTCCATTTTCCTTACATTGTTTTATGACTTGTAACGGATTGAAGTGAGTTTGAACTGATATATCCCTCTGGTCTCAAAATGGAAGGGTGGGGGTTATTCGAGTGTGAGTTGAGAAAATTCGAGAGAGAGGAGGGGAGTCTATCCCCTGCTTCGAAATTGCGTCTGAAAGTATATTGTATGTCGCCATTAATGGATCATCGTAGAAAGCATATAAATTTATTTTTCTTCTTAAAAGGATTTTTGCCTCTCAAAAGAATTTACTACATGCAAATTTAAATTAGTTACGGGAATGGATATACGAAAAAATCATGGCTAATGATGAAAGTAATCAACAAAACAAATTAAGATTACTGTAGTACTAGTACTTCTTCACATCTGATTTCAGATACAATTCTTCCTCTGGAGACGATTCCGAAAAGCATACGCGTATGACCCTGAGCATTTGATTAAATTTTATTTAACAAGTAATGATCTAAAGATTAAAAAAATCTATCTATCTATCTGTCTATCTTCTATATACTATACTAAGGCAAAAATCAGAGAGAGAAATCTAAAGTTAAGGAGCATATGTCACATAAAATTTTATCCTATGTGGCATTTTCTTAATTTTTTAAATATAAAAATGCACAAAACAAAACAATAAAAAAAAAACTATACTAAGGCAAAAATTAGAGAGAGAAATCTAAAGTTAAGGAGCACTATGTGGCATTTTCTTAATTTTTTAGATATAAAAATGCACAAAATAAAACAATAAAAACCAAAAAAAAAAAAACGCAACTGAAAAGGTCCAAATCCTATATTGATTCGACCAAATCCCTGCAAATCCGATAGACGGATCTCTTCCTCCTAAAAAAAAAACACAACTGAAAAGGAATTTTATATTAATAATTTATTAAAATAATTAAAGAAGTTAGGCCAACCTGAAACTTCTATGATTTAGTTTCAAATATGGAATTGAGTTAAAATACTATGGTGATGGGTTGATGTAGCGGAGCTAATAAATCAAAAGTCACTCCGAAACGAGGAATAAAGGTCCTGATATCCAACTTTTTTATTTTTTCAATTTTTCTTATTAAAAAATTGGATGGCCTCTACAACAAGTTAGGGTTGTTGTTTCTGTAGTAACCATTCCTTATCATAAACTTTTTTTAAAAAAAAAAAAAAAATTCTTATCATAATTTCTTAATCACCCTAACCGACCTTTTCAACCCAGACTACCAATGTAGTCTACCAAAAAATATTGTAAGATATATAATTATTTAATTCAAAGTTCTTTTTTTTTTAATTTCTTAACAATCTTTTTTGCGTTAAATAAATTACCAGTGTATTCGTTTGGTAAAGTGTTGTCGATGTTTGTGTTTTATATTTTTTAATGAATTCATTATATATTTTATAAAAATACAAAAATCAATACAAATATTAACATTTTTTTTACTTTGTTTGTGTAATAATATTTATGTATATGTGCTCCCCGTCCATCGGACGGGTCTAACACCTAGTTATTATTTATACTTGAGCACAAAGAAAGAAACGATACTTGTAAGGAGCAAAGCGGAATGAACACTAATCAAACTTCATATATTCGGGCATTGACATTGAGCCTAAAAAAAAAAAAAAAAGCGTAAAATTAGAATATGATGACAACTTTGAGTGAAGTTTCTGACTTACTGTATTTCCATACTCATATATTTAACAAACTGATGATATTCACATTCAACCCGAATACCAAACAAAAATCACTTCGTCCTAATAATTGAGGATAAGGTGCAGAATAAGATTGAAATCGCCTATAAGAAAACCTGAACTATAATGGTTTTACAAAATTAGTTGACCTTCTTAAAGGCCTTAAATTTTGTACACTGGCGTGATCCCTAACAGATGGAAGCACTTTCGCATCACAACCGCTGTTGCCTCACACAATAGCAGCCGGCTTGTCTCCTCTGCTGAACCAACCACCTAGAGAATTTCATAAAAAGGACCAACTTTGAATCAGAAAACCTTTTATTTAACATCAAGGGCTTTCATTAACATGATCTAGAGGTTTAATGAAGAGAATATGCTCTCATCTACATTCATCTCCATTGGCACTTCATACCTGACAGTTTGTATAAAACCTAGTGTAGTCTTCAGACAAATTGTACAGATACTCGCACAAGATGTTAGGCAATAGATTCGTACAGGCTTCATTAACCACCTGCAACAAAATGGAAAATTTTATGATTTATCAACAGATAGGGTAATGTCCATGGTGGAAAAACAACAAATGCTTGTTGTAAAAGTTACCTCTGAAAATTGAAGCAAATGAAGCCCCAAAACCCGTTCATCGGGATGATCCAAAGCCAGTGTTCCGACCTGCTCAAGGCAATGCATTTCTTTAGTCCCTCAAGCCACCAATTCCAAGAAAGAAATTTGGAGAAGAACTTCCACAAGTAGTTAAAAGACATACATATGACATGGGAGAATCCACTTCAAGATATCTACAAGGGGCCATATTAGGCTATTCACTAATCTGAACAAAGGTCATCACTAATATGAACAACATTTTTCCTCTTTTTTTGGAAAAAGAAAGAATCAGCCGGAGAAAAGAATAAGTGGTTCATCATTCTATAATAACGTTATGCTTGTACCAAGCTTCAGATTCCTATATCCCTAACTGGCAAAAGTAGCATTCAGGACAAGGAATCATTGACTTCCAGTCCTGGTAAATAAAGATTCACATGCATAATGCAAGCAATAACAAGGATGATACTCTACCTTCTTTAGTTCCTCAATATCTTTACCAGATTTCCTGATTATTGAACAAATTCGAGCATGTGCATAAAGTAGATACACTGCAGTATTTCCCTGCAACCACAAAAAGGGCAAATCTTAGATTAACACCAATGCAGTAAAGTACCAGTATTATATTTCGATACAAGTGCCGAGAGAGATAAGATACTATTAGATGGATAGCCAAATAAGAAAGAAAAACAATATGCACGTGGACAGTAAGTCCCACAAAAGAATAGCAAAGATCAAGGTATCAACCCACAGACCTTGTCATTAAGCATCTGGTCAAAGTTGAATGTGTAGTTGGTCAATCTGTTGTTCTTCAGGTCAGCATATCTGATTATGACCAATGAAAGAAAAGGTTAGAAGCCAAGCTAAAACGCTAGCATATATGCACACACATGAGCAAAATGAAAAAACTCACTTCACAGCCCCATATCCAACAGCTTCAGCAGTTTTTTCAAGCTCCTCTGTAGTCCATTCCACAGCTTTACCTGATTGATATTTTTAAAAAGAAAATCATTGTTTCTGAACAGGTCTACTTACAGCAGCATATACATGTGACATCGTCACATTAAAATTCATCCAATGGAGGACATTTTATTTTATTTTTTACATACCTCTCTCAATTAGAGCTGCCTTACAACGGGTCTTAGCTTCATCTAGTAAATCAACTAGTTTAACCACTTCAGTACTTCTCGTACGGAATCTCTTTCCATCATCTCCTAAAACAAGACCGAAACCAACGTGGCTGACTTTGGGGTACTTATCATCTCCACCTGGGAGCCAACCTGCTAGTCTGGCAGCCTAGAAGGCAATTCGAAAAAGGTCATACTCTCAAAAGGAGAAAAGCTTTCCAATTTTCCAGGTGAGGAGCAATCCAACATTTACCAGTATGGTAGTTACTTACAGAGAAGAACATTTCAAAATGCTCACGCTGACCAACATCAGTAACATATATTATCCATTCGGCTTTTTCTTCATTTAGTCGATACCTACAAGTTGAAGGTAGGAAGTCTCAGAATCGAGAAAGACTAACTGCATATCAAATAGTAGATGACAGAGAGTAGGGTAGAGTTATGGTTGTCATCTAAGGCATTCTTTTCCTATAATCAAGAGAAATCATCAGGTTTTTAGAAGTGATGACCTCATAAAGGTAACAACAATTTAAGCCAGACCGTGCTCTATCTCAGTTTTACATAATTGGATTGAAGTTCACCATCCTAATATACTGCTACAGATGCAACATTTGGACAAGTATACCATTAAAAGTAATTATGACAACAAGAAAACTCAAATTTCATAAGCAATTGAGAAAGTATAAGCACACCACAACGCAGCAAGATCCGTTGAAGCATAGTTGAAACCACCATCCCTCTTGACAACAATCAACGGTCTCTCTACGCCTTCGACATAGATAACACGTGCACCCTCACTTTCAACAATCAGGTTTTTACTACTCAAAAGCTCTAGTACCTTGGTGATGTATGGATTGTAAAAGCTTTCTCCCTGGCAAGAACAAAAACCATATCAACATAGTAAAGCATAATTATAATCAATCACCGAAAGGTAATTGAAACATATTATTAAACTAGGGCCATTGAGAGCACAGCCTCATATAGCAATCCCCCAGCTCGGACAACCAAATAAATACAAGAAATTTCTGAGCAATCAAATAGCGGGGATAAGCATTTCATTAATTCTTCAAGAGGACAACATAATACTAAAAAAGTTCAAATAATTACCTTCTCCTCCAAGACAACACCAAGTCGTTGATAAACTCTCTCAAATTCATTTCGACTAATTTCACAAATCTGTGACCAAGCCTTCCTGTACTTCTCTTCCCCTCCCTATTACAAAACAGAACAAGAAGAATCGCCATGGTATCAAATTAAAACATAACCAAAACCATCATATTCAAAACAATTCAAAACCTTTGTGGGAAAAGGTGACTTATTAGCTAATCAGCCAATTCAAGGTGTCGGCATTCACCTGAAGACTAACAACAGCTCGCTGGGCTCTCTCTTTAAAATCACCATCTTCATCAAATCTCCGCTTTGAATCCTTGTAGAATTTCTATAGAGAAAACATTTCATAGTATTTAGAATAATTTTACAGCAGTATAATCAAATAGTGGCATGCTAACATATCCATGTTATGATACCAACTGATCATCTTTTACAGAATTTAACCAACAATCTTTCAAGAGGTGGGGAACCTAAATTTCCAAACTACGCTAACATATCAGTTTAGTGCATCCGGTATCTACAAAAATTTGTGGGAAAAAAAAATCAATTATACCAACCTGCATCGCAACTTCTATAGTGCAATCATAATTGTAAAAATGCGCAAAATAAAAACCAAAGTACTCACAATAAAAATAAAACATGAGGGTACAAACCATTCATCAGATTTCCACGCCCAAAAGAAAAAAAACAAAAAAGAGGGGAAGAAGAATGTTTTAATCTCTTCCACTAACCTGAAGGTCACCAATGTCTTGACTTGCAGAAGCTTCCCAATTGGGATATTGTTCAAATAGGTACTCTATGAGCATGCCAAACTGTAGATGATGAGTACATTCTTCAGTATTCAATAAAAATGAAGAAATAGGGTTCCTAGGTATAATGAATCAGACGTCCATGAGGAGATGATAAACCATTATACAAAAAAACTTAATCAATTTGTTTCATCCATAGAGAGGGTAAACACATTGATCACAACCATGGAGAATTTCGAAAATAAATCTGCCCATAATGTCAGCTGAATAGTCAGATAGATTGTTGGGTGGCATAAAAAAGTTCATATGCAATGCTTGAATTTCTAGGGCAAGGAAAACCTCATATGCAAAGCCTGTAAGATTTACAAAGAAAATATTGGAAATTAAAAGACTGAGGAAATCTTTTACTATACATATTTATGATAACAAAAAAGTCAACTGGTTTCAACACATTATCAATAATGTCCTGACGTCCTAAACATCAAAATGGAATGCACCCACTTCAAACCCATAAGGCTAAGAAGAGGCAAAAATGACAAACTCATAGATAACAATCAAAAAAACGTAGAAAGGGCAAATGTGCTGTTAAATTTGCTTACCTGAGTTCCCCAGTCGCCTACATGGTTTCTCCGGAGAACTTCAACATTAGAAAACTCCAGCATACGTGCAAGAGTATCTCCAATAATGGTAGACCTTAAATGCCCAACATGCATTTCTTTTGCTATGTTAGGGGATGAAAAATCAACTATTGCCCTTTGGACAGGAAGCTTTGGTGCCCATGTTTCAATACCATCAACAAGCATATTATGAATCCTCTGCAAGAAGAGAAGTAGCATAACTCAAAATGTTTCCATTATTGCAAAGCATTAAAACATCACCAATCATATCATTTTGGGGTTGGAAAGAGCAAGAACCAAAATCAAATGGATTTTGGAACAAAAGAAAATCAATGCTGAGAACACAAGTGAAATAAGCAAGGCCCATATACCTTTGCCATCCATTTGCTTGATAGGACAACATTCACATAACCAGGCCCTGCTATAGAGGATCTCTCAATCATGTCTGATGCAGGAAGGTTGTTCTCGATGGCCTAAAATTAGAATGGCAACAATCATCTACACCTCATGCTCTTGAAAACATCATGACAAAGAAATCACATCAGTGATTAGATGCCTGACACATAGAAGGAAGAGAACATCAATACCTGTCCAACAGCCCGGGGGTTTCTAAATTCTGGCATATTGTCCTTAACCTTCGCAAATAAGCTCATTGCGTTGTTGCTAAACAAAAGAATAGTTATCTTAGTCGATGTCAGAGGGAAAAATGAAAATGTTATGCTGAAAGCAATATTTTCCTCGATAACAAGCCAGAAACATACCACTGATAATCACCATGTCTAAGATCTTTGCAAGGGGTAACAATAGGGACTACATCTAGCTCATCAGGGACTGTCAGTTTGAGAGACTCTCCGAACAAATTCTCAATTAATTGCTTCACACTATCCATCTTTTCAGTATCCTGCAGAGTAATCATAAATATCAAAGACACCACATCAAACTAGTTTACATAATTGGACAGACATCAGGGTTACATAATTGGACATAATTAATAAGCATGCACATCCACCACATCAAACTCACTAAAACCCCCAAGTCGAATATCACAACTGTTGCTTCTTTTCATTTAACTAGTTTACAGGGGCTATTGTAATCTATGCAAAAATAATCAAAGGCTTCAACAAAAGCATTATATGATCATTGTACGTATCACAAATCAAACAGGGTGGCATAATACATGGCTATTACCTTCGCTATTGCCGATATAGAATGGACTCTTGCAAAGCGAAAAGTTCTAGTGGTTGATCTCAGAGTACCTGTCTAGTTTCACAACAACCATATGAAAAAATTAACCACGAAGGAGACCCATTCAGTAACTATATATATATATATATATATATATATATATATATATTGCACAAAATCTTAAAACATACACAACTTCCATGTGAAAAAGAAAAACAAAAATACAGAGTAATAAAACACCATTAATAATATTCAAAACAGTATCAAGAGCCAGATACACCATGCAATAATTTCAAACATCACAATATCAGAAAGATGGCTAACTAAATCCCAAACAAAGATAAGCTTCCATAGACGACAATGTACAACACAGCAGGATTAAATTAAGTGAAGCCACCATTATCCCCCACAGTATCAGTATAATAGTGAAAGGAAACCTAATTTAACGATGATAAACAACAACCTAATCATTAGAACTAACACTCCGAAGTTAAATCGTATGAAGAGACGAGCTTAATCCAGATTATTAGGGCAAAACTTCTCGAGAACGAGCAGATTAAACGCTATAAAAACGTTGAGAACAATAATGAATAGAGGAACTTACGAGTTGAGGAAAGGAAAAGAGGGAATGCAGTAGGTTGAGGTTTTGGAAGAAGAGAGAGAATGGCCGCCGGCGGAAGGAAATTGGCATATATAGCGGCAGTGTTCATTACTATCTCTTCTCTCTTGCTTTTCTTCTTACAAACAAATTGGACTTCGGTAATTTTCAATTTTCTTTTTTTTTTAATTTCTGAAGGACTGTGGACTCGCGGGTATACTTTAGGGTTTTGGACCTGTTGCGTGGGGATTACCCCCAATGGGATAAGCCCATGTCAGCATTTCCTAGGGCCTACTTTTATTGAAAAGTATTTGCACCCTTATTTTGGTGTTATAATTCCTCTGAAAATTATCTCTTTCTCTTAAAATTATTATTTTATCCTATTTGTTATATCGGGCTGCAGAATCTTACGTGGTATCAGCAATAAGGAAATGTTAAATCGGATTATAATTTTTATTGTGAACATTTACCGTGTAATTTACTGTGAGCATTTACCATGTTTGTGCCATTTCAATTTTTTCCTCCAAAACTTTATCATCAATACACTAGTTTGTTTTAGGGGTTACAGTTGGTTCGGAACAAAAGGCATTGAAAGTATTCGAGAGAAAGTTAATAGTCTAAGAGCATACAAAGGGATGACACCTAATTGGTAATTTGGGTACAAAAAACAATCCCAAACGGCTGCACTATTTATGGCACCAAATACTCGTTCATTGGATCTTTACAACATCTCCAGGGGCAACACCATTGATACACACAAAATTATTCCTTTTACCTTATTAAAGTAGAAAATAGGATGCTGATGCGGCATTTTCTTATTAAAAGTTTTTGGCTCCAAATGCACCATATTGCATAAAACATTCTGCCACGTGTCACCTCCTTTTAAAAACAAAATATATATTTACTATATTAACGAAGAAATCAGATGGCCATGTTCATTCAAATTTTGAATTTGACAGTGAATGTAACTTTCCTTCTCCACTTATTTAGGACTTTCTAAAAAATTAATTTTCGATCAATCAATTATCTTCATCAAAAATTAAATTCATTCCTAATCAGTTTTGATTATTTACATATTAATTTATTAGGTAAGAGGACGCTCCGGGCATTTGTCCCGGACAAGCATCTAGTTTTTATTACAACGAACTAAATAATTATTTTATGCTAGATTAAGTAAAATTTATGTTTTGTAACTCACCTATGAATTAGAGTAAGTCAAGGAGGAAAGACTTCTCTTCGCAGATTTTTTTTTAAAAAAGATTTTTTCGATATTTGTTTAGAATGATAAATTATTAATTTTCATATTTATTTCAACTTTATTTTTTCTTTCTCATTTTTTATTTTATAATCTATGAAATAAAAAGATAAACTAATTATTGAAATTTAATAATTATACTAGTGTCAATATATACAAGTCAGAAAATATAAGAAAAATAACGAATAAAAAAAATAAAATTAAAAATTTTTAAAATGATAAAATTACCTCTCAACCCAAATCACATGTGTTGCACAAGCAAAATATATTTTGAAAATAAATAATTATTTTTTTAAGACTATATAGTATATTTTGATGGTTATGAAAAGTAATAAAGAGAAATAAAATGGAATAGAAAAAAATGAATAAAAAGGGACTGTTTTCTTATTTTATATTTTTTAAAGTTATTTTTATAATTTTCTGAAACTATCGAGATATTTTTTGTTAAAAACTAACGAAAATCTGTTAAATTTAACGGAAATTGGGCCAATTGGATAGAATTGGCAAAAATTTCAAATAGTAAGGACAAAATTGGCTAATCGGAAATCAATAAGGTAGAATTGACGATGAGCCCACTCATCAGTACAAATTCCACACCCAAATCAACAATTCTCCTTTATCCTTTTTTTTATTATTAAATTACAAAAAGATGATCCACTTTTGTTAATGTTTTGAACATAGTCAAAATATTTGTATCCACGTTACACAAAAAATATTATAATTGATTAAATTTGAGAAACCATATTTCATCAAACTAATAATTAAAACAACATTTTCTTATACAAATAAAAACATACAAACTTATATTAACATTATAAATAAAAAAAAAATGGAAAACTAATAAAAAGCATTCAAAATAGATATCTAATACATCATTCCCACGATGATCACTCCTTGCCCACAAAAGAGTTATCAGTGCATTTTTTTAATTCATAATGTGCATCCTTGTTCCTAATATGTTTATATCGATCAATAAATTCTTGAAATCGAGCATGTTCCATTGGTACCCCACCTACATTAGCCTCCCGAACCACTCTTCCTTCTGTAATTGGTTTATTAAGATCATATTCATCTTCCAATATCATATTGTGTATAATAATACAAGCGATCATAATATCATGCAATAGTTCATTATCCAAAAAACGAATTGGAGTTTCCACAATTGCAAATCGAGATTAAAGAACTCAGAATGCGCGCTCCACATATTTCTACACGCTTCTTGTTTTTCAGCAAAATATTTTGCCATATTGGTATTTTGATTTTGAATTATTTGCATAATAGTCGACCACTTTGGATAAATACCATCAACTAAATAATAACCCGCATTATACAATTTTTATTGGATAACATAATTAGTTAGAGGTGAAATACTTTAAGCAAGATTATAAAATAAATACAATGATTTTAAAACATTGGTATCATTATTTGTACCTGGCATAAAAAAACAATGTGCCGAATCTATAAATTATAATCGACTATAGTTTCAAGAATGATGGTTGGTGATCTAGTACGTCCCGCATATTGTCCTGCTCAGGCTCTTGGACAATTTTTCCACCTCTAATGCACACAATCTAAACTACCCAACATGCCAGAAAAATCACTTTATTCACCGACATGAAGTAACGTAGTGATATCATTAGCTATTGTGATCTGAGGTACCGCTTTATGGAAATCTCGACAATAGCACGAGAAAACTTTTTACATTATTCAATAGCAGTTGACTCTCCAATTTTAATGTATTGATCTATAGCATCTGTTGATGAACTGTATGCTAACATTCAGATAGCTGCAGTTATTTTTTGTAGACTCCATAATTCAAATTTACCAGTTGCGTCGATTCGTTGTTCAAAATAACTATCACGAGTTTTAACAGCATCCACAACACAAAAAAAAAAAAAAACTCGGGACATACGAAACCGCCATCAAAACTTATACGGAGGGTATTGTGAATGCTCAGAGAAATAATCGTTGACTAACCTACGATGTGCAGCTTCACGGTTACGATCGATAGCTATATGTCCTGGAATAGATCCACGTTGAGTAGGTTGGTTGCTTCAACGGTTGGGCAATGTAGTTGCCAAGTTATTTTCCGTATTACATGGTTTATAATGGTATCTTTTTGAATTAAATCTTCACTTGAAGACGATGATGGTGAAGATGATGATTTATATATGATTTTGGATATTGAAAAGACCTTCTTAATAAAAATCCATTTGTTTTTTCATAAAAGAAAAATATTACGAAGAAGAAAGATGAGCAAGAAATTTATATAAACATTTAAGATTAGGAGGAAGGTTTTTATAGATATTTTTAATGTGATATGAAATAAGACGGTAATTAAATGAACGGTTGATTTGGTAAAGAAATCCGATCGAACGATTCGGGCAAGAATAATATTGAAGATATCCTTAAAATAATTTTTAAATATATGTCTTGTCCATATATTTTGACTATAGTACTAAAAATATTGGTATATAAACCGATTATATGAGGATAAAAGAAGAATCGCATATTCATATTTTATTATTATTTTTTTAATTGAGAACTTTAAGATGGCCAACTTCTAAAATATGCATACATTCAAAAATATTGGCAAATTCATTTGGACTACAGTGAAATTATTGGTAAATTTATTTGGACTAGAGTGAAAGTATGCTTTTGCATAAGATAAAAAGGAACTGCATGTTCAGATTTTTTATTTTTATTTTTTTTTGTTGATAACTTTAAGATGACTAACTTCCAAAATATACATGTATTCCATAAATATTTAAATTCATCTGGACTATAGTGAAAGTATATTTATGCAGAAGTTGAAAAGGAATGTCATGTTCAGATTTTTCATTTATTTATTTTTGGTTGAGAATTTTAAGATGACTAAAAGAAAGGAGCATGATAAGATGTTTTTCTTGAAATTTCAAGAGAAAAAAAACAATAATAACAATTAATAGCAAAGTAATTTAAGACAAAGCAACATTAATACATTTTCATCTTAAATATCAATATATTTCAGCTTTCAATTTAAATAAGAACTAATTTACGCATAAGAAAATTTAAATCTAAGGTTAAAAACGAGTGAAATGATTATACAGATCATTGGATGGTTAAAATGCAAATAATATTGATAACAAGATTTTGATGGTTAGATAATTCAAACCGGCGATTAAAATTGATATGTAGTTCATCTAATGGTACAAACATGGATGACAATAATGATAAATCAATAATTTTTTATAGTTCTATTCGATGATTTTGATGTTATGAGAATCCATCTAAAAGTGGAAATGAAAATAATATAACTGATAGTGTTAATACTTCATTCTATACATATGGAAGGTCTCAACTTAGCATATTTTTTGTATCCTTTTCTTTATTAGCATACAAGTTTTTTTTTTTTTTTAAAAAAAAAAACCCTTTCGAGCAGGCTACAAACATAGGGAAGACAAACTCTTATGTCAATTTTATATGAATGTCTCACATGACTTACTGTTCATGAACACCTATTTGGTGACATGAACAATGCAGTCCTTGGGCTTGCAATTTGTACCGAATTTTGGTGCCATCCGTTGAGGATGGTCTTACAATTGGGTGCTTATTTCATGAGCATCAATTCAGTGTTAGAATTTTTTTAATATTTTTTGTAATTTTTAGTTAAATTGTATAATTTTAAAAGTAGTGCTATCCAAATGTTAGCATAAGGAGGCAAGGTTAAAGTTGAGAGCATTTGTTGCCTAATAAAATTGAAAAAATATCTTTAAATTAATAAAATATTAATTTATTGGTAAAATAAGAATTATCGAATTATCTATAAAATAAGAATTATTAATTTATTGATAAAGTAATAATAATTATTAAATTAATAAATTTTTGTAGATCCAATACTATTAATTTATAGAATTTTACTGTATATTTTACTTGGACATTATTCATGTAAATATTTTTTTTCATTATTAATATATTCTTCATGTATCGTTTCATTTGAGTTGCATATAATTATATCATTAGACTGCGGAATTTTTCTCTTTCAAAGTGTTGAGCTTATTAATTTAATTAAATTAAGGTGCACTCTACAAGTCAGCCCATAGATTTTCCACAAAAGCGTGTCAAAGGAGTTTAAAAGAACAAAGGTGTGTAGTTTCACGGTGCCCATAGTTGACAGTACTTGATGCGCACGAAAAATAGCGAACTAATTCCTTCTTTTTTTTTTCCAAAAAAAAAATAAAATTATGAAATTCATTACGTAGACAAATTGCATTTAAAAATGAAAATGTTAATGGAAAACAAAATACTGGCATTCATTACGTATAATCAAATAGTGCCAATACAAATTGCATTTAAAAATAAAAATTTAAATAACATAATTATATTAAGAGCAAATTAACACATCCAATATCTAAAATTATTGTTTTGTCTAAGTTGAATGGAATGAGGGAGTGTCAATCACTCATTTTATCAAAAGTGTGTACTAGTAATTAATACTGTTCATGTGTTACATAAAATAAACTATTTCATTATTGTAAACATAAAATATACAGTAAATCCAAAACACAATTTAAAAAAAAAAAAGAAAAAGAAATGGAAAATCCAGAATTTGTTCTTATCCATTTCGTGTAGGCCATGTCAGTGTCACATGATCAGCCAACAGTATCACGACTAAAGTATCCCTCAAAGGTAGTACAACAAGTCTACACAAAACCCTCCTATAAAATGCCTCTTCACTAGCTCATGGTTTTACCAAATCCACCTTCTACACTGCTGAAAAATCTCTAATCACAGAAGCAAAACAGAGAGAGAAGACTGAGGAGTGGCACTAGTGAAAATGAAGAACGCAGGCAAAGGTTCCAAGACCACCGTGAAGGCCGGCCAGGATACGAGGAAGGACAGGAAATCCGGCACCGGAATGAATGGATCGCCCAAGAAGGGAGGCCATGGAGGGAAGTTCACTTGGGCCGGCGACGGTTACTCCGACGCGGAGCTCGGACAGTTCCACGATGCTGCTGCTATTGATGTGAAGGACCCAAATTACGAAGATCCGATTAAAGCCGAGGATTAATTGAAGAGACTTTTCATCATCATCATCGTTTCTTCTTCTGCATCAATCAGGAGCCGAGATCCAATTTAATGATGATATTCTAATTTTTAATTAAGCTTTTAACTTTGAGATGTAAATATGCAATAAATTTGATGTTTCTGAACTCATAGATCTGTTCCTGGATGCGATGGTTAAGGTTATAAAAATGTATTCCGAGAACTTTGACATGGCAGTTATTTCGAGTTTTTGGCAACACTGTGATTTATGGTTGGCTTAATTCTTCTGTGTGATGAAGAAGGGTTCTGGGATGATGAAATTTTAAGTACATTTACTGATTTTTAGTACTTTCCTACGCTTTGATAATGACAGATTGTTATTATACATTATCTTTCGCAGGCCAGTTTGTTTTGGTGGAATGAATTGTTTCAACTTTGATATTGTTTATCAAATAGCGATTTTCATGATTTGATGAATAGTCATTAGCTATTGATTGATTGAGTTATGTTGATAATGCAAAGAAATTTGCCCCTCATTGTTGTTCTAACTTCTAAGCTCTATTGGGCCGCCAGTCATTTTTACTTGGGAAGACTTTCTATTTAGAGGAACTAATTTGCTTTTTGGTCCTAAATATTTCCTTTAATTCCTTGGTTGGTGACAATTAGGCTTTTATATTACGTTAATTTCTCACCCGGGGACTCAATTATTTACCCCCATGAATGGAACTGACTTACCTTATATATATACTAGTGATGTGTTGCGCGACTCTGGTCCAGTCTATCTGTAAATCTTAGAAATAATTATATTTGAAAAAAATAAAATTTTGTATTTGGAGCGATATATTTTAGAAATGTTTGAAGGATTTAGAAATGTTTTATAAGTGTGATCATAGAAATAATTGTATTTCACAAAAAAAAAAAAGAAATTGTATTTCGCCATGTAAGTTATAGAAATATTTTATAAGTGTTACTTATTAAATATAAATAGCCTTAATCGAATATATGTATTGAAGTAAATGTTAGATAAAATATAAAAATATCCTAATAAATTTAAATATTAGTAAGATGATTTATTGATGTTCGGTCGTACCAAATCAATACTTAGTTTTGGAGATTTTTAATAGCTTTGTAATAAGCTTCATCCGCAGGGTATACGCTTAAAACAAAATTGACACTTTGTAACAAAAACCTAATTGATCAATTTAACTTAAAAAACCACTCTAAATGAATGAAACATAAAGAAAATTTTTTTTAAAAAAAAAACGTGTCACGTAAAGTGCAAAAGGAGATTTAGTAATTTAGTTATGGTTTAGATAAAGGGCAATTTAAGATTTCATACGCCACGTGCAATCATATGAGGTGTTTGAAAGGAAGGTTTTTGTTTAATATAGTAGGAGATTTAGTAATTTAGTTATGGTTTAGATAAAAGGCAATTTAAGATTTCTATATGCCACGTAGAATCATATGAGTTGTTTGAAAGGAAGTTTTGTT
The DNA here is from genome assembly GCA_949775105.1 of Oldenlandia corymbosa var. corymbosa. NCBI lineage: Eukaryota > Viridiplantae > Streptophyta > Magnoliopsida > Gentianales > Rubiaceae > Oldenlandia > Oldenlandia corymbosa. Next base: position 30,622,257 of record OX459120.1, on the reverse strand, counting down.
TAATATAGTAGGATATATATATATATATATATATATATATATATATATATATATATATATATATACAGTTTAGTCCTTGTAGAGGCATCTGAGTTCGTGAACTAGTTTCACTTGGATATTTGGTCTAGTCCCGGATGTTTGTTTCGTTGCCCTCGCTTAGTAAATTTTAGGTTTTGTGTGCTTACAGAAAAATTACGATTTCACATTTCATTATTCTCCCGTCTCTGAGGTTGGCAAATTTTATGTTTTGTGTGCTAACACAAAATTACGGTGTCGCATTTCATGATTCTTGTACTAATCCAAATAAAGACTAAAGAGCTTCTTAGAAGGACAAGAAAATAATAGTAGTATCTATTAATCATTAATTTAACAAGGTAAGAACGTGCCAATTGTGGATTTATTAGATGACTCTTTAAATTTTTAAGTCATATCGTCAATGTTTTTTTTTTTTGAAGATAACATATAGTCAATGTTATTATCACATATAATAATCACGATTTAGTCATTTTACTCATGATATTTAAAATTTGTCTTTATTATTTATCACATTGCATATGATCTAGTCCTCTCAGTCCCTTTGATAACATTAACATTTAAGCTTACACTTGCTATACTTGGGGAGTTTCGAAAATAAAATTAATTAAATTTTATGTGGACAATTGAAATCTTTTTCTTTTCTTTTTTTTTTGTCGGTAAAAGTATATAGCTCGGATTTTGAAATACAAACTATATACTTTTGCATACTTTTAAAAATCTAAAAGATAAATAAATAAATAAATATTCCTGATTGTAGCATTAGGCAATCAGCTTCCCTCACTCGGTGGGAATCTATAAAATATATATATATATATATATATCTTACTATATTAGAAACAAAAATCACATTAAGAGAAAGTATCACAATTTGCCATGTGGCATTTCCACATTATATTTTTAAAATAAATCTTTATTTACACATCTCCTATACTTAAAAGGCAAATGCAGTCTAAATCCACCTCCACCTCCTATTTTTGCCAAAACAAAAAAAAAAGACGGGTTCATAAAAAATCCAAATATTCATCCCCATCTCCACGACAATCGACTCCCTAATCAATCACTTTTCCAAAATAAAAAAAACAAATTCCTCATCAATCATCAATTGAGAATATGTGGTGAAATATATTCATTTCCTATTAGCATGTTCAATCTTTTCATCATCAACTACATCCTAATCGGATAAAATTTCGACTTCAAAAACTATTCTCTTTACCTTTCTATATAAACACAAAGGAAAAAAAAAAATTCTTATTGATCTTGCTTCGGCCGTTGTGGTGGTCCAATTACATGTATTAAAATTTAAACGATTTCATTTCCACAGATCATTTGTTTGGCTTTTATTATTTTTTATTTTTCCCGTTCAAGAATAGTGTTATTACTATTATTTTTATGCGTCCATCCGTTATAGCTACCGTAGCCGTTGTCAGGTAACATGATGTGATTTCTTATATAATTAGTTAGCCTAGAAGTTTTGTATGATTTTAGTTCTGTTTGGATTGAATTGATTAATCGGGTTTTTGTTAAAAAGTGTAGTTTTTTAAATTTCTTTTTAATGTTTCATTCAATTAGAGTAGTTTTCTTTTTTTAATTATGGAGTCTCAGTTTTTTTTCGTATATGGTTAGTTACGAAGTGTGTTTTTTCTTTTGTTTAATTGTTTTTATTTTGTTTCATACTCCTAGTTGACCAATTATTATTATTATTATTATTTTATTTTATTTGCAAATAAAGCGCTTTTTTTTTTCGGGCTTTCAAAACATACTTTTTGAATTTTGGTTTTTGGACTTTTTTTTGTTTCTCATCATCTAAATAGTTCAGGTCGCTTCTTCTAACTAATTTCTAGGGAAGCCTTTTATGAATTTGAGGCGGAAAGGGAAAGAATGATGTTTCTACGTTAATTTGTATTTTTATACAACATTTTTACCTACAGAAAAAAATAAATTTCTCAATTTTAAATGGGCTATTTTTACTTTTTTTTTTTTTTATTTGCCATGGTAAGGTGAGTTCTTTTTTGGTATAACTTGAAACCTATACAAATTTACATTATTTTCATTCTCATGTTTGTGATCAACCAGTTTCATCAATTAACCAGTTTCAAAATCATATTTTTGATATTTTACTACTTATAAACGTTTGGAAGAAATAGTTTCAACAATTAAGCGTATACCCTTGTGAGGAAGCTTACTACAAAGCTATTATAAATCTCTAAAACTAAGTATTGATTTGGCACAACCGGATAACATCAATAAATTATCTTACTAATATTTAAACTTATTAGGATGCTATATTTTGTCTAACATTTAATTCAAGACATATATTTGATCAAGTTTATTTATATTTAAGAAGTAACACTTATAAAACATTTCTAAAATCTTCAAACATTTCTAAAACGTACCGGGTCAAATACAATTTCTTTTTATGCCAAATACAAATATTTCTATGATTACACTTATAAAACATTTCTAAATTTTTCAAACATTTCTAAAATATATCGGGCCAAATACAAAATATTTTTTTTCCAGATACAAATATTTATAAGATGTACAGATATATTGGGTCAGGGTCGCGCATTGCGCGACTAGACATCACTAGTAAATAGATAGATATGATAATAAAAGAGAAGTTAGAAAGGAGTTAAAATTGAAAATTGAAAAAGGTAAATGGTAAGAATTTCAATAAAAGAAGAAAGTGAAGGGTAAAGCATAAAATAAATTTGTGCCTTATCCCGTTGGGTTTTGGATCTGCCTTTAAGTGCAATCGCCGATTCACTATTCTGCTGGTTTAAGATGTCGAAACGTCAACGTTTAATAGACTTTCTTTAACACACCGACTTCGCCGCCGTTATCACGCAACCTCATCCGGCACTCCGCCATTGTTTTCCCATTTTGTGTACAATCACAATGTGAAAAGAAGAGATTATGGAAACATAAATCAAAAAGAAAAACATAAAATTCCAAAACACAAAGGACAGAAGGAGTTGAGAAGAACATAGAGAGGAGTGACAATGGGGAATAAAATAGCGCGGACAACGCAGGCGTCGGCGACGGAGTACTACCTGCATGATTTACCGTCATCGTACAATTTAGTGTTGAAGGAAGTGTTGGGAAGAGGACGCTTCTTGAAATCGATTCTGTGCAAGCACGACGAAGGGCTTGTGTTAGTGAAGGTTTATTTCAAAAGAGGTGATACCATTGATTTACGGGATTATGAGCATCGCCTCGGCAAAATTCGCGAAATCTTTTCCGGTCTTGATCATCCTCATGTCTGGCCCTTCCAGGTTTTATTCCATCCTCATTAGTTCCTCGCCTATCTATAAATTTTTATTTTTGTTTTACTCCCTCCGTCCCAAAATTGTTGTCCAGTTTGAGATTTTACTTTTAGCACAATTTGAACTAGAAATGAAATATGATTTTGAAGTAGGAGGTAGCTAGTTAAACTAATTTTACCTGTTCTGGAGCTTCGTTTTAGTGGACAGGAAAGAAAAATTTGTATTCTGAAGTTACGGACTATAGAATAGAATCATTCTTTTTGCTGTTGATGAAATAAGATTAGCTAAATATATAAAAATTCTTAGGAGATTTTCTCATTGGTGTTTGTTAGATTAAGTCAGAGATTTGCTGAGTAATAGAGTATATGAATTAGAGTGCTCTGGTTTATTTAGTTTCTGGAGCTGTACTCTGTGGTTATCTTTTCTATGCTAGTTGTTAAAAAGAAGTGTTGGCAGTCCACAATGCTAGGAACAATTTTCCTTCTTAGGAATGTAATAGAAAGAGAGAATGTTACTTCAGTTTACATTGTCATAAGAAACTGTCAGTTGAACTTTGCTTCCTTTAACAACTAAGGCGGAACTTTGTTGTTCCTGCGAATGGATATGAAGGGTAAATGAAGCTTCAAAGGTTATAAGTTAGTTATACTATTGCAGGGCCAAGAAAAGGTTTGAAAATATTTTTATGTTAGTCTCTAATTCAGCTGCTATACAAAAAGAAAGTTATTATTTCGCTTCAAAAAGAAAAGTGACACTATATCTAGTTATACTTTTTTGAGTACTGGAGTCAGGTGAACTTTGTGGTTTAGAGGAAGTGCCAACTCGGTTTTTGGTTTTGGTTTGAAGAGGGCAATTAGTCAAATTTAAAGTAGAATGACGCTGCAGCTAAAAACTGAGAAAACAAGCACCCCTGATTTTCAGCAGATCATTCATTTGTTGTAAATTGTGGTTTTTGATAAATGTTTCATTAGTTTCAAATGTATTGGCCCAAAGGGTACAAAACATTAGTACAAATCTTAGTGGACTGCCTATTCACTGTCTTAAGCTCTAATCTCTTTTCCATTTTCTCCATGCTGCAGTTTTGGCTTGAAACAGACAAAGCTGCCTACTTGCTGAGGCAGTACTTTTTTAATAATCTTCATGACCGGTTAAGCACTCGTCCCTTCTTGAGTATCGTGGAGAAGAAATGGCTGGCCTTCCAGGTTTATTTATATCCTCTTAATTGTAAAATCTAGCTACCTACTTTTGTAATTCTCATTTCATGATCTGGTGATCTTGCAGCTACTTTATGGAGTGAAACAGTGCCACGAAAAGGGAATTTGTCATGGTTGGCCTCTATCAAGTTCAATCTCTTCTAATTGTGAAATTTTACATGGTTTGTATGGATAAAATAACCTTTTTTTGTTTGTTGCAGGTGATATAAAATGCGAGAATGTATTAGTCACTTCCTGGAACTGGCTGTATCTTGCTGATTTTGCATCATTCAAACCGACATATATTCCAGATGATGATCCCTCCGATTTCTCATTCTTTTTTGATACTGGGGGAAGAAGGCGCTGTTATCTTGCACCTGAGGTTGGTTAATCCCATTGTAGTTTGTCTTATGGTTGTCATAACAATACGCTATGCACCAAGTTGAATTTTTATTGATGATCATTGTATAGATGAAATGTAATGTTTTCTTAGCCCTGAAAGGTACATGCTAACGAAAAATTAAGTGTGATAAGTGCATCCACGTCAGCTTTTTCATGGCTTGGATGGGTGCTGGCTTAGAAAGACGATGTTCTGTTAGTTTAAACTGCTCAGTTTTCTTCATTTCCTGGCTGTGTAACAACTTCTACCATTTGCTTAATCACCTTGATTAGGAATACCTTTTTTGATGCATCGGAAACAAATTTATCTACAGTACTTTGCTTTTTCTACTTGAAATTAATTTTTGATGCTTCTGATGATTTTGTAATACCAATTGACAATACTAAAAGATCAATCCTCTGAGGTAAGCCACCTAGAATGGAGTTTCAGAGATAAACAAGATGATTAGACTTGTATCTCAGCATGAAGTGGAAATCAGTTTTAAAAATACACACCTTTTTAGTGTGCTTGATACTGCTTACATGCCCTGTTTAGAATTTTAGTGATCTTTACGGTGGAAATTATCTTTTACAGAGAACTGTATGCAGTCTGCAGAATCTGTTACCAGTTTTTTGTTTTAGTGAAAGATAGTTCGTTCTTTACTTGATTTTTTTATTTTTCATTTTTTCTTTTTCCCAACTTTCATTGCAGAGATTCTATGACCATGGAGGTGAGACGCAAGTTTCGCAAGATGCACCTCTAAAACCATCAATGGATATCTTTTCTGTGGGGTGAGTATTGCTAACATTGTAGCCAATGCTTTAGAATTGGAGATTCATAAATTTAATAACTATTATTTTAAGCTCCAAATAATTGTGGCCATGATGATGTCGCAACGAGGAGGAGAAAAAATACTGCTCATGAATGAAGCTGCAAAGAGTGCATTCAAATATATTATTCTTGAACGTATCATTAGTATAATAATTGTTTCTTGCTGCAAAAAGTATATTCAAATATTTTTAACTTTCTCGAATCTGTCATTAGTGTAATAATTTTTCCCTGCTGCTAGATGTTCTTTTTGCAGCTGCCTTTCTGAAACCCCATTTATGGAATCCACGTACTTGCTTTGTTTCAGTGGAATCGGATGAATCCATAGTCAGGGTCTTCTTTCATATTTTGCTGAATTTGCTGGATTTGGTTTTTAGCTTCTGATTTTAGATTAATTCTGTGGCTTGAGATCATTATTTTCCAATATGATGCACCTGATTCTATGTGAACAACCTTCTGCCCTGTGACTTTATAAAATTGATCTTTGTTTCCTGCCACTGGCTCCTTCAGATGTGTGATTGCAGAGCTATTCCTTGAGGGTCAGCCATTGTTTGAATTGTCTCAGCTGCATGCTTATCGTAGAGGACAATATGATCCTAGCCAACATTTGGAAAAGGTATTTTACTGCTCAAGTCATGAGATATTTTTAGTGCTTATCCTTCGGGAAGTTCTGGGGTACAGGATAGCAGATGCTTCCTGGATACAGTGTTGTGTAGAGCTTAATCGTCGCCTATTGAATGTAAATAATTAACTTTTGCTCTTTCTTGTTCTTGATCAAGATCCCAGATTCAGGGATCCGTAAAATGATTCTTCATATGATTCAATTGGACGTGGAATCTCGCTTTTCTGCTGAGGGATATCTGCAGAACTTCTCTGGCATTGTGTTTCCTTGCTACTTCTCTCCCTTCCTTCACAATTTATATTCCCTGTTGAATCCACTTACTGCAGATGCTAGGGTAAGATTTTTTGCCACATGATCCTCATCTCATTGATCTTTATTGAAGCAGTAGTGCTCATTTGTGACTGTCTCCTGCAGGTTTTGATATGTCAGACATCTTTCCAGGAAATTCTTAGACAAATGATGAGCAATTCTGTAGTCAAGGATCATGGTACTGGACAGCCGGCTTCAAGTGATGTAGATGAATCCCGGCAAATTAATGTGGAACAAGATTCCCTTAGCAAAATAGAACAGGTTGACAGGAGCTCAATGCATGATAGGTTTGATCTTCTAGGCGATGTTAGTACTCTACTCAGGGATGTAAAACAAAAAAGTCGCCGTCATGATGTGAAACTGACAGTGGAAGATGTAGCAGGTTCGGCGTATTCTCAAAGTTTGAAGCAGTGTAATGTTCAATCCCCTGATGAGCTAATTCAGACAATCTCCAATGTATTTAATAGAAGCCACCATCCCTTCCTGAAGAAGATAACGACGACAGATTTGAATTCGCTAATGTCAGATTATGATAACCAGTCAGACACTTTCGGTATGCCTTTTCTGCCTTTGCCTCAAGATATGATGAGCTGTGAAGGCATGGTCTTAATTGCCTCATTACTCTGCTCATGTATAAGAAACGTTAAGCTGCCATTTATGAGGAGAGGGGCTGTACTTCTGTTGAAGTCATGCTCCTTGTACATAGATGATGAAGATCGGCTGCAGCGTGTGCTTCCATACATAATTGCTATGCTCTCAGATCCAGCAGCAATTGTTCGGTGTGCTGCCTTAGAAACTTTGTGTGACATTCTTCCACTGGTCAGAGATTTCCCCCCCAGTGATGCTAAAATTTTCCCTGAATATATACTTCCGATGCTTTCCATGCTTCCTGATGATCCGGAGGAAAGTGTAAGGATATGCTATGCAAGCAATATATCTAAGCTAGCACTAACCGCCTACGGATTTTTGATTCACTCTATAAGCTTGAGTGAGGCTGGGGTTCTTACTGAATCAAATTCACCACAGAAGTCCCTTTATGCATCCAATGATACATCGGGGCCGAAAAAAACTCGCAATAGTGATGCCCAATTGGCACAGTTAAGAAAATCTTTTGCTGAGGTCATCCAAGAACTTGTCATGGGCCCAAGGCAAACTCCAAATATCAGGAGAGCACTCTTGCATGACATTGGAAACCTTTGTTGGTTTTTTGGGCAGAGGCAGAGTAATGATTTTTTGTTGCCCATCCTCCCTGCTTTCCTAAATGATCGAGATGAACAACTCAGGGCTGTTTTCTATGGTCAAATTGTATACGTCTGCTTTTTTGTTGGGCAGCGAAGTGTGGAGGAATATCTTTTGCCTTATATTGAGCAGGCCTTGAGTGACATTTCTGAGGCCGTAATTGTGAATGCATTGGATTGTCTAGCTATTCTATGCAAAAGTGGATATTTAAGGAAGAGGGTCTTACTTGGGATGATAGAGCATGCTTTTCCATTATTGTGTTATCCTAGTCAATGGGTCCGGAGATCGAATGTCACTTTCATTGCGTCAAGTAGTGCGAATTTAGGTGCTGTAGACTCATATGTTTTCCTTGTACCTCTTATACGACAATTCCTCCGCAGACAACCAGCATCGTTAGCCTCAGAAGAAGCTCTTCTTTCTTGCCTGAAGTCACCAGTCTCAAGAGAGTTGTATTACCGTCTTGTAGAAAATGCCAGGAGTTCAGACATGCTGGAAAGACAGAGAAGGATATGGTATAAAAAATCTTCACAGGCTAAGGATTCAGAATCAATGGATTCTCTTCAGAGAGGAGTAATGGATCTGGATCCAGCGGCGTGCTGGTCTGATGGACTGATGGATGCTCAAAGCGATATAATGATTGAAGGAGCGAATAAGCACCTGGATCTTGCCAATTGCAAAGATAATGACATTGATTTGAGATCTGTGGACAACTTGGTGCAAAATCCTTCTAGTACTGTGGATGCCGGGGATTTGCTTGCTTCAGAAAAGCTGCAGTTGTCAGGTTTCATGTCTCCACAGTTCAGTGGCATGAATAGCTTCATTGAAAAGTCAGCACAAGGCATCCCTTTATATCACTTTAAAGTTGATAATAACAAAAGACCAACAGCCTCTCCAACAGTCCCTGACGCTTCTTTACCATACGGCTCTTTGGGCTTTGGTTCTGCTTCTCTTCCTTGGCTGGATCCAGTAAATAAATCATTCAGCTTAGCTAGTTCGGTTCCAGCTCCGAAATTTGTCTCAGGCTCAATCAGCATTGGTGGTGGTTCATCACAACTGCGGAGAGTTGTTCATGAAGTTGAAGATCGGGAGATGGATCAAACAGCCTTAATGGCCAACAGGTTTGTGGAAATGGGAGTATCCAGTACAGGAAAAAGGAGTTCCCTCCCTATGGAAAGTAATTCTGCTTCAACTGAGGGAGCGGAGTCAACTTCTTTTGCACAAACTACAATAATTCCGGATTCAGGCTGGAGGCCTCGTGGAGTGTTAGTTGCACATCTGCAGGAGCATCAGTCTGCTGTTAATGACATTGCTGTCTCTGTTGATCATAGCTTTTTTGTCAGTGCATCTGACGATTCAACAGTTAAGGTTTGGGATTCTAAGAGGTTGGAGAAGGACATCTCATTTAGGTCAAGACTTACATATTCCTTGGGGGGAAGTCGGGCTTTGTGCGCTGCTGTGATCCCAGGCTCTGCTCAGGTGGTTGTGGGATCCTGTGATGGTAATATTCACATGTTTTCTGTTGATTATGTATCCAGGGGACTGGGTAATGTTGTTGAGAAATATTCAGGTATTACTGATGTAAAACGACATAGTGCCGGAGAAGGTGCTATCTTAAGCCTTTTGAACTACTCCCCTGATGGTGGCCCTGGTAAAATGATTTTGTATAGCACCCAAAATTGCGGAATCCATCTTTGGGATACAAGAACCATTTTGAATATTTGGAACTCGAAAGTGATTCCGGATGAGGGTTATATATCTTCTTTGGTAGCAGACCCTTGTGGAAATTGGTTTGTTACTGGGTCATCAAGAGGCGTGCTTACTCTGTGGGATTTTAGGTTTTGCATACCCGTCAATTCATGGCAATATTCTCTTGCATGCCCCATAGAGAATATGTGTCTGTTTCTTCCCCCTCCTAATACCTCCTTTTCAGTCTCAACCAGACCACTCATTTATGTCGCTGCTGGTTGTAACGAAATTTCCCTCTGGAATGCTGAAGATGGAAGCTGCCACCAGGTACATTTATACAGAATAAGAATGTGGACATCCGACAATGCTTAACTGTTTTGTTTAGCCAATATTAGTAAATGAGTGAATGACATTACACTTAGATAGATACACTGAATATAACTTCTTGCATTACCTGTTGGGTTTGAAAGCTAACTTACCGAAAAGTGTGCAAGGTTGGTGGGGATTGCAGCACCAAGGTTTCAAAGATGACGTTAAGAGACAAATGCACCGTGATAACATGAAAATCTAAATCTTAGAATTTTTGTTCAATTTGTGTTGTGTATACTCCCGCCTAGTGGGAAAAGGCTTGTTGTTGTTGTTGCATAACCTAGTGGTTTGGTTTTACCAGTTTCTTCAACTTTAATGATAATTGTTATGGTGATTGATTTGGTAGATTTTCTTCCCCCATCCTTTCTGCAGGTCTTGAAGATCGCAAATAGTGAATCTGATTCAGAATTATCTGACTCACCTTCGGCATTGACCAGACCATCCAGCAAGGGAAATAGCAAATCAGATGTACGACGCAATGCTGATGCAAAGTATAGAATAGATGAGCTGAAGGAACCTCCCCCACGTCTGCCTGGTGTTCGTGCATTGCTTCCATTACCAGGTGGGGACCTGTTAACAGGGGGTACTGACCTGAAAATTCGCCGTTGGGATCATTCTAGGTATATTTTTTTTATCTCAGATATTAGTAAGCTGTTTGCTTCATAGTTATTGATCCGATTCTTGTGTTTCAGCGCTGATCGAAGTTATTGTATATGTGGACCTACTATAAAAGGAGTCGGAAATGATGATATCTTTGAGACAACATCTAGTTTTGGGGTGCAAGTTGTTAAGGTAGTTGCTTATGATGATCATTTCTCTTTGACTTTTTGATGTTTCTTTGATATTTCTGGAGATTTTTTGCTTCATACTTCAGTGTTGCCTGTGTGTTCTTCTCATTCTAGCATGAATTACCTGGCAAGAATGCATTGGTCAGATATGGAGGTTTGAGAGTGGGTTTATAGGTGTTTGTTTATCTTGGGGTTTTGTGTAATTCTTAAGTTCTCAAGATCTGTCATTGTGTCTGCTGGGAAAAATTAGCACACCTTCAAATTTACATGATGGTGGCTAATATATTTATTTATGGTTTTGTTACAGGAGGCCAGGAAGCGACCTTTGCCAATGAGGTTGAACACAAAGACAATTCTTGCTGCTGCTGCAACTGATTCAGCAGGGTGTCACAGAGACTCCATCCTTTCTTTGGCGTCTGTTAAGCTGAACCAGAGACTGTTGATATCAAGCAGTAGGGATGGTGCTATTAAGGTTTGGAAGTAAAGCACGTAAAGAATATAGTTCTTTATTGTACATATGTGGATTAACATATAGTTACTAGAAATCAGTTGTACAGTATTTACAAAAAGTAATTTTTTTAACTTTTCAGTTGATGAACTGCTTTTTCTCACTTAGTGAGAGTAACAAGCCAGACCGTGATCTTTCTTCATTGAAATGAAATAGGGTTCTCTTTCGGTCTTGAGTAATTTTCTTCAGTCTCTGATATTTGAGTATGCCATGAATATTTGCAAAAGGCTTGGAACCATGTGCTGATTTTGGTTTTCTTTCAAACGTTTTTAGATTTCATCCATGATTTTGAGTAAAAGTGATCTTTGCTGCCTGAGTGTGAGGTAGTCGATATGTTTGATATTTTGACTTTCATCTGTGGCTATTATAAGCAATCTTCTCTTCTACGTTGATAGCTTAACATAGGCAAACTAACAGAAAGATTGCTTAATACTCCCTCCGTCTCGAAATTATTGTCCAGTTTGGATTCTCAGATGTAGAATAAATTGAGCTGAAAGCGAAAATCCAAACTGGACAATAATTTTGGGACAGGGAGCATGATTTTTCCAGTTGCCCGTGTTTCATGCACAGCTTCTTTTCTCCCTTTAAGTTATTGAAAGAATGATATTTGGTTGAATCCATCTATATTTAGTCGATGCAGGGGACTTGTATAAACATTATTTTTTACACACACACAAGTACGCATCTAATAGTTGGACCAGTCCATAGGATAGGAGCAGTAATATAAAAAGAAAGGGAACATCCAGAGATTTTTGAGAACTAAAGCACGCATGCCTGAAAGAGCACTTGAACATTTTTGTAGCGTGTTAAAATTATTCATGTCAGTTCGCCCCTTAGAACTAGAGATGCGTGTTTAATCACTCTAGACACCCTCCAAACTTCATGCTGTACAAGTTGCCACGAATGTTTGGTGTTCAGGCTCTTTGCTGTTTGAATGGCATCGTCTATTCCAGGAAAGGACTTAGAACCGTAGTCATCGTGCTTTGCTGGTGCATATATCTGATGATATATAGATTAATCTTTGGTCAGATACGGCAAACTAGAATGCCATTGAATTATCAAAAGTAAACAGATGGTGTGAGTCTGATAAGGTTGCTTTAGAATTTCAATTTTAGGTGTTGATAGAATTTTGATTTTGGCAATCTGCATTTAGCTTTTTAGGAAAAACATTGAGAAGTTTTATCTCGGTGAAATGTGGAGCAGAAACTTGATAGCTTAAATAGCTGTTGTAATTCACATGAGGTTTAGAGGAACTCACCAGATGTTTGTACCATGGCCTTCCAGAAAGTCCTTCACGATCAGTGAATGCTCGTTCTGCCATCATTAGTCTGTCATTTAACTCTCTCGCTTTGTGGTCATCATTTTTCCATGCTGATGTCCAACCTCTTTTTCTGTCTTGCAGCACCTAAAAGTTTGTGTATTTTTCAATACCAAGAAATGGGGGAGAAAACCTTTACATAGACTTTGATCAATGAGACTCTAGAAGTACCTTTATCTCGTTATTTATTTTTGTTGCTGCTTTCTTGAGTTCTCTGATAGAGCTAAATAAGGGAGACAGATCTATACCTTTGTCCAATAACTCCTTTTTCAGGTCTTTTGAACTTCTCTGTTTCAGAAACATATTAAAAAGAAGGAAAAAAAAAGTTGGATTCTACCTCTTATGGGGGGGACCAAAAAGTGGAAACTGGTTTCTTGTCACTTGCACTCCACTACTAGAAACATACCTGCAACTCCTCGGCATAGGATAGGTAATTAAAAGGCAAGAACTCTTCATCAGCAAGCTGGAGGGCAATTAGACCCCAAATGCTTGACACTATGTGAATATGAGACCAACAAGTGGATTAGAAGTCTCTTTTACTATAAGGAATTTAGTTTGATAACATAAATAATTCAAAGTAAATTTATTTTATTTTATTTTATTTTTTAAAAAGATAATAGGAATCAAGCTTGTAGGAATATTTTTGTACTAGCAGCGTTGTATATGTGGAAATTCCAGAAAGCAAATGATATTAGAGCATGGGAATACGCTAAGAGAAACAACACCATAAAATGGAGTCATGGTCATGAAAGGTTTGCACCATAAAATAGAGTAATGGTTCATCAAGCGAATGGTTTCCACAATACAGTGAAATGGAAGTCAGAGGGCAGGTATTTTGTGAGTTTGTACCCTGTTATAGGAGTCCAACCACTTCTCTTTCAACTTTAGATCAGAGGCAAAACCAAAACCCTTAGGTATTGCATAAAAAAGGAGAGGTATCCTTGTAAAAGTGCATTTATGTGAGGTTTCTTAACCTTGCATTGGTTGGTTGCCGAAACACTAATAAGATGTTCTCTGCTGTGTCCTCCTTCCTTTTGCTCTCCAGATACCTCTGTTACTTCTCGTTCCATTTATATGAGGACAGTCTTTGAAGATGACAAATCAGGGTGTGTTTTGATATATATCACATTCTTGTATTTAAGAAGAGAATTTTGTGTGTAGGTGATGCAACAAACATATCTGTGAATGGCTAATATGCAGGACCTTGAGATATTATTGTGGGTGCATAGTCCAGGTCTTATTATGCGTTCTTTGGCTAGTGAATTTTTAGACAATTTTGATTTGATGACCTAATATTTGTTTGCTTTTTCTAATATGAACAACATGATGGCGTAGGCGTAAAGAGTTTCGCTGTATAGGAATCTCCTTTCATGGTTAAAGTTTTGGAATTATCTACTTGGAATTTGTTCAGGATCTGAATTCTACTCAATATTTGAATTTATAGAGTTCATCAATCATGTGATGAAAACATTTCAGTTTCATAAGCAATGAAAAATTTCTTTTGCACATGATATATATTGTGTAAGAGAAAATTATGACTAACCTGCTACATGCCTCTGAAACATTGGGTCACCAAACTTCTTCATCCAAGTAAAGTCATCATAAAGCGAGTGGTAGACAGGGTAATCTGCAAGCAGCAATGTTTCAAGTGATCATTAAAGGCCTTAGATTAGAGGAATTTATCTTTTGTTTAGAATGAAAGTTTCTTTGAGCACAGTCAGGATTGAACTTATAAGACCTCACTGGTCTCATTCTGGAAAGAGAAAAAAAAACATAATGAAGAAATAAAAAATGTGTGATTTGCCTTCTAAAAACAGAGAACATGTTCCCATACTTGAATGAAGCAAATGGACTACTTAAATTTTCTGTGTTTGTATGTAATAATGAGTTCAGCAAATTGGCAGTGAAGCTGTTTTTCCAATTTATAGCATTTTGTTTTTAAGTATAACTTGTTGATTGGACCTGTCAATTTTCTTTTTGGAGGTTTGGGCATGGTCCTGCTAACTGAAGCAACTTGGCTTTAATTTGTTTGGAGACTTAATATATTCCTAAGATGTTGACAATCTTTAGTCATGTAGAATTTGAGATTTCTGCAATCTGACCTGATGTTTTCTTGTTAATAGTTAGTTTCAAAATATAGATAGGCTGTAAGTGGACCATTACTTTGGTCAAATGAGTAATGTTGCTCATTGTCAAGTTCAAATACTGTTCATTCTATGAATGCTGCTTCATCTTTAACTGGTTGGGATTGCAGCTGTTTGAAATAAGTGGGTGACCTGCCACTTATCGAGTGACTACTTATGACTCTCGATTGCTTTCCCGAGACATGACTTTAAGTTCATTGTTGCCAAACTCGAGAAAGAAAATACTTGTGTAAATGCCACGATTAGAAAATACTTGCGAATGAGAATAGGGTATGCACATGGTTCACATAGCTCTTTCAGGCATGGCATGATTTCTAGATGAATGAGCATGTTTTGAACAAAATTAGATTGAGATGGAGTATAAAGTGATGGAGACACTTTTCGGAATGGCTAATTATGCTTTCATGAACGAGACTTGGATGCATTCTTGAACGACAGTGTATTGGTGGAACATTATTTGCTTGAAAAGGAACTTGGCCATCAGCGAGATAGGAAGCAGCCGAACTTTCATCCTTCCTGAACACTGAAGATCCTTCATTCAGGAGAAGGTGACATCTTTTTTAACTCTAAAATATTTTTTTGGTCTTAATACTTTGAGTGTGCAAATTTCTTGGGTGGAAAACTAGTGCACAAAACTATATAATTAGAATGTTGAAAGCTAGTGCACAAAACTTCTACATTCTCTTGGAAAACTATATAATTTCCTTGCATTTAAGGTTTTTGTCGTATATAAATTTTTTGCAAGTCTTTGCGTTCTTCAGGAAGAATGTTTTGCAATGGCTTGTTACAAAAGCTGAAGGTTTTTAGCTTCTATACCTTTCAGATGCATTCGTATCCACGTGTATTCTTCTTTGATTTCATATTTTGAATCTGCTTTTGGTTATCTCGTCTTCCATGTTGATCCTGTTTGCTAATTTCCTTTCATCTTGTTTTCTTTTCTCAAATTCTTTTTCTTATTATGGTAGAGGAAAATAGGGGGATGAGGACGTAGGAATTGTTTAGGTCAAGGAATTACTTGAAGGCAGGAGTATTGTATTTTGTAAACATGTATGTGATATCTAAGTTAGTCAATTAAAGCATCTTTCTTTTTCCTTGAGAAGTAAGAATGGCAGGAATTGGAAACAGAACAAATAGTTACCTTCTCCAAAAGACAGATCGGTTGCTGGAATTCCAACATGCTGTACAAAAGCAGAATAATCTGATCCTCCCCCTCCTAACCTTCCGATCTTCACAATCTTTTAGTTAGTATGTCAAAAAACTTCAAAATACCAAAACTTTTGACTCACTAAACTTTTGAATCATAAAGAGTGCACCCCCTGATCTTTTCGAGTTAGTACTCTGCATGGATGAACAAGAAGACAATTTTCTTCAATTCAATTTTTATATATTTTACTTACCACAGGGTTTACTCCGGAGCTAGTCCAGGATTGGTAAATTGATTGCGAACTGTTATCTGGATCTTGGACCTTAAACAGAAATTCATAAAGACATGCATTAGATGTATAATCTGTAGATGGTTTAATAATCTTTATCTCAAGAGACCCAATGGATTAGAATTACCGTTACAAAAATTGAAAACCTGCATTAGTTTCATCTTGTTCAATACCTGCTTAGTAGCTTTAACGAGTAGTTCATCAAGCTGTGGGGTCGCGGAGACATAGAAACCAACTCCTTGAACTGCGATATCAACATTCATATACACTACAGCTCGTGATGCTAGCAATTCTCTATTTTCTTCAACCCACTCTGTCGATCCCGTCTGTGGAAGGGTGGTAGTGATAGTTAAGTTTTTCTTGTACTAAAATATCCTGGTGCTCCTTAATTTTAGTGAAGTTGTTGGAAATCAATACATCAAATGCATCATTGTATCTTAGATCGCACTTAAACGATCTCCTTGTAATGAAATACAGGGGTAAGATTGCATACATCTTTACCCCCCCAGGCCCAACAAAATACGGGTATGTTGTTGTTGGCTAGCACATACATGACACAACATCTTCCTGCTCCTTAGCTAGTAGTGTTCATTGAAAGGAAAGAGGTGGATGTGATGATTATATGCATGGATGATGTTAGAAGTAGGAAAGACAAACCAGGCCGTACTCCTCAGCATCCCAGCTACAAAATATTATTGTTCGTCGAGGTCTCCACCCTTTTGATTGCAGCTTCCTCATCCTGTTTGCCACCTGCATTTCTCAAAGTATCAGGTCACGTTCTGTTTTCTTGCAAATACGTCTGTAAAAAGTGAGGATTCCACACCTCAAGCAAGGCAGCTGTGCCACTATTAGGATCAACAGCTCCAAATGTCCATGCATCCCGATGATTACCAAGTATGATAAATCTATTAACATTTTTTCAACTTGGTTAGGATAATATAACGATAGTGATATGGTTGGGTATCTACTTATAGTTTCCTGAACATCGCTTTGCTCTTTAAAGTCGTATAAAATGATTTTTCTTCATTGCATCAGAAAAGATAAAAATGATAAAATGGAGTGACTTGTGTATATGATTGCCAATCTTTGCACAGTATTTGATAAGCACCCCTTGCTGAAGTGTTTTCATACATACATACCGATCTGGTTCTTCTACCCCTTCAATAATTCCAATGACATTGTGGATCGCGCTCAAAACTTGTTTTCCCTGAAAAACACAAATATCATATGTTCATTTAGTCATTGCATATGTGCTTCAGCTCCACAGCTTTATAATGGGTGTCTGCAATTGTATATCTATGTTGTTACAGTCATCTTTAAGAAGGTTCAGATTCACAAGTTTAGCTGGTTTGATGCGTAACACTTACCATATAACTAAGATTTACGATTCCTGGTCCAGGTCCAACCTTGTAAACTGGAGCATCTTTCCCTCCCTGCCAATCAGCATTTGCAACTTGTCCACCTAGAGACCTAAGGATTCTGTCACCATCAAACCATGATATCGGCAATGAAGGTATCAAAGGAACATCTCCTCCCTTCTCCACTTCATCTTCTGATAGCCTCTCACATTCCCCTGAACTAGGCCATCCAGGTGTGGTGGGATCACCTACACCTTTGAACACGGATCCCATCTGGACTCCACTTGGAGGCATCCACTTGTCATCAGGAAACCATTTGGCATCACCACCTCCACCACCGTAATCCTTCCTGTCTGTGAAAATCAGCACACCTGTAGCACCTTCTGCGTAAGCGTTTCCCACGATATCCCCTCTGAAAATCTGGCCATACCTTGCTAACACAACCTTTCCCGTAACATTCACTTTCATTTCTTTCAACACTGCAAAGTCCTCCACACGCCCGTAATTCACATAAACCACAGGTCCCACCGCAGTTCCTGACTTGCCATATCCATGGAAAGTCACCACTTCCTTCGCTTCATCCGCGTACGGATCACCCTTGTAAGTCTCTTGCTGGAGACTGAACTTGATAGGGGTGTCTTTAGGAGTTGGCGCTAGTGTCAAGGAGCGGGAGACAGGATAAGTCAGGGAAACTTTGTAGTCTACCATGCGCGACTTGATGTTGTAGGAAGACAGAGTGGATAGCACATAAGCCGCCGTTTCGGCATTAGCTTCGGTGCCGGCAATATGAGGGCGTCTTGTGAGGATGTAGAGGTGGTTTGCTGCAGAATCATTGGAGCCTAAGGTGTCTGATAGGAACAAGGAGTGATAAAAGGACTTGGATGGGGGTGAGACGAAAAGGAAGGATACAGTAGTAGCTAAGGATATCAGGGTCGATATCATTTTCCTGAATCCTGAAATAGCCCAGCCAATCCTTTTTGGAAGTCAAAAAAAAGAACTGAAGTTTGGTGTCAACAAAGAAGATATTTAGGCTCTTTTTGGTGGCTATTCATCTATTGACGAAACACTAGAATGAAGGCCCGACTCTATATGGCTATGCCAATGATTAGCTGCTGATTCTGTTCTCACTTTATATAAAAAAAACCTCTGAACCTATGAGAAATAGGCTTTACTGGGGAGCTTTGAAATGTTCGCCAGTTTAAGTTGTCGTTCTTGTAAGAGTTAATGTCCAAATAATGACCATTAGGGAAAAAGTAATGTTTAAATAATTGACCATTCTTAGTGGGAAAAAGATGCTTTCATGAAAGGATAACTGTCGTTTCATTAAAGGAAAATGACAAGCAAATAAGGTTAATATTCACAATGTGGCTCGGGAATTGAAGTAGGCGTTAGTGGGAGTGAGTGGCAGAAAAGGGGCAAAGTGAGTCCTTTTTAGTTTTTACTTTTTCGGAATTTTATTGAAATGGAAAATACGGGAAATATGTATTGTGATACATTTTTTTTAGCCGCCGGCTGCTTGGCTGGACTCGACCTCCGTGGTTGAGGATACAATTCCTTTGGGAAACCGGCGCCTATCCTTAGACAATGATGATTTACTCTGCTTTTGTACCTGGCTGGCTGGCTCTGTGGCTCATAATTAGGCTTTAGTTTTACACCTCCTCCAAAAGATAAAAGAAAATAAAAAGAATACGAGAAATATCAGTAGTGGCAAAATTTCACATGCGGTCCTTAAATTGTCTAGTTAAGAATTATGACTTATGAATATGACACCTTTAAAATTTAGTCCCTTCAACTAAAATTACATTTTCGTTTTTAGGTTAGGTTAGGTTAGGTTAGAAGAATTTTTTTTTTTTTTTAAGATGGTACCTGATATTAGTTAAAAGTATCTATACTATTACATCGACAAGAATTATAAGTCATATTATATAAATCGCTAACATCAGATCTACTAACTTTAATTATTTAACAGGACTCAAAAGATGAAATCAAGACTAATAATAACACAATAATTTCTTGTGCTTCCGTCGGCACAGGTGTAGCCCGTAGGTCAGTAGATAACAGTTTACAATCCGTGTGAACTTTTACTTGATTTAGCCCAAGTTGTGAGGCTTCGATGAGCGCCATTAGACAGGTCATGGCTTCTACTTGGAATGGGAATAAAACTTGGATTTGAGTTGTCTTGATCTGCATTATGGCTCCCAGTAGTGAAATAATATTCCATGCTCCATCTTCCGTCATTGTATGTGGGTAAAAAGAACCATCAAAGTGAATTAAGGCATCCAGAACTGGACCTTGGTGAGAAGAAGCTTTGGTGTTATGAATATTGACACATTTTTGTCCCTCAACTTCAACTAAAATGACATTTTCGTTTAATCTTACGAGTTGTTAAATTTAGATTTCATGTTTTTAGTTAAAGTTCATGTGTTATAGACTTAAGAGTGTACTTTAGTGTGGCAGTGACAAAATGTATGACCAAACAATTTTTAATTAGACAGATTTCCTAAATCTCAGAATGCTATTGATCATATCAGTTCTAGAAATCGGCATTTCCTCTTTCTTCTTGGAGTTTTTAATCCTCACAGATTAATAGTTCAGCTTCAATTTTTTATTTTTTACTTTTTCTTTCAGAAATTAAGGTATCGCATGTGCTAGTACGTTCAAAACGATAAGAAATTGGCCAGACACCAAAAATTAATGCAATTTCTTTTTGGTAACCGGTAAAAGTTGTGTTGCATTACCACAACTGGTTTTCACATTGTTTCAGACCCATTCACAATTTTTATGCGCCAAATTTTAATATATTTTCTCTATATACAACGAAATATATAACACATGGTCACAATCTATACATGATCAAAGAGAAAATATTCTCTACTGTAAGATTAGACAGTACAAAGAAAGTGTATAAATTTAAGGGGTGAATGGGTGGATGCATCCCAACGTTTACATCAATTTGCTAATTTATCCTAACGTTTTAAAATTGATCAATTACGTCCTAAGGTTATTAAAATTGAGCAGATCCATCCCATGACCTGCAAAATAACAAAAATGACTTGACATAATAGGTAAAATTTATTGGGTCTCATATTTATTCTTTTTTTTCTCTTTTTTTTTGTCATTTTTAGTTCATTAAAAAACAAACAAAATTTCTAGATTAAAAAAACTCAAAAAACTTATTTAATTAATCAAAATAATTTATGTATCACAAATGAAATACTCCCCCCATTCCAAAATAAGTGTCGTTTTAGTAAAATGAGGACATTTCAAAATAAGTGTCGTTTTCACATTTCAATGCACTTTCTGTCCAAAGTTTCCAAAATTACCCTCAAAAGAATTAATGCTATTGGTGGACATATTTTTAATGGGGTTGGTTGAGGACATCTAAGTAATTTTATTGCTCTATTTAAAAGTTTCTAAAATTATGTGCAAATTGTAGGATGACACTTATTTTGGAATGGAGGGAGTAATTTATAATTTTAGATAAACTCATAATTAATTAATTTTTGAATACAAGATATATATATATATATATATATTTATTTATGAAAGAATAATCATTCTATTTTTCACTTAAAATAAAGAATTTTTTTTTGGAAAGTTTCTTTAAGTTTTGTCGAAAAATTAAGATGAATCTGATTATAAAATAAATTAGATTCATTATAAATAAATTAAATTTTTTAGTTTCTCCATTTATAAATGTTGTTTTTATTTCAATAAACTTAAAAAAAATTTAAAAATTTAAAAAAAAAGAAGTAAAAATGTTAAATATAAGATCCAAATGATTTTACATGTAATATCAGATCATTTTTGTTGGTTTGTAGGTCATGAGATGGATATGCTCAATTTTGATAACTTTGGGACGTAATTAACTGATTCTAAAATTTTGAGATGAATTCGCTAGTAGGGTATAAAATGTTGGGATGTATACACTAATATTCCCTAAAGTTAAGATACAATCCATCGGCTTAATACAATACTCCATAAACTATTTTTCTAGGATAGAGATGTAATAATATAAATTTCAAAATCCGATATAGACTAGTTTTTTTTGGGAGAGAGATAGTACACATAATAATCATTTTAAATACAGAAAGGAATTTTATGCTAGCCTAAATTCAAACCTTAGTCACAAATCCACCTTTGTCTTTGTTGAGAAGTGAAGATGACCAAGCTCGTCTTTAGTCCAAAGATTTCAGTGCAACCGGCCCAATAGTTATTTACATGTGAATACAGGGCATAGTTCCATGAAGCCACGATCTCGATAACCGCCAGCGGCCCACTGCTGGCGGGTTGGCAAACCGACCGTCCAACAACCATCTACCACTCTTTTTTGTCTAAAAGGGTGCGATTTTGGCCAGAAATTCCGTTAAAAAATGGGAAGAGAATTGTTTTATGTTTAACAAATAAGATTCAATATTACTCCCTCTATCTCAAAATTAGTATTCAGTTTAGATTTTCAGTTCTAGTTCAATTTGTATTAAAAACAAAAATCCAAACTGGACAATAATTTATGACGGATGGAATATTGTACTACCTCCGTCCTAAAAAAATAGTCCATATTGAGTTTTCAAATTTGTACTAAAAATAGTACAAAACTCAAAACTCAATGTAGATTATTTTCGTGGGACTGAGGAGTAACATTAAAATGTGTATCTGTGAAGCTGGTTTTGGGCATGAGTGAAGAGGCAGTTAACAGTTAAAGGAACTGAATAGTGTCATCAGTACGTGATAATTAGCTCCGGAAACCACTCCTAATTATTGGGGGGCAAAAAAACCAAAACGTAAACAGTGCATCACAGCAGCATTTTCTCAAGTAAAAAGAAGGAAGATTTCAGCTTTACACGTAAAACACAGAAGCTTCACGGACCTCAGTCACCTCACCAACCCAAAATAACATTAAAGAATTAAACAAAACACACACACACAAAAAAAAAAAAAAACGTTCTTTTGTTTTTTGGAGGCCAAAAAGTGCATTACTCTATAGCAAGTTTTTCAGTTCACATTTGTGGCCTACAATTGCTCACTTGTGAAACTTTCCCACTCAGTTCCAAAATGCAGAAGAAGTCCCCACCACTTCTCTCCACATTCTCTCTAGTAGTGATTCAAGTAGAAGCTGATGAAGATGCACCCGTGACCTCTTCTTCTTCTCCAGTTCTTTGTCATATGATAATCTAATTTAGCACCACTTTTTCCACCTAAACTAAAAGCCAAAAAAACAGAATTCTTTTAAAAGATAAAAGGTAGTGTCTGATGTAATACAATACCCATGTAAAAAATGTACTCCTTTCATTCCAAAATAAGTATCGTTTTAGCAAAATGGAGAAATTTCAAAATAAGTGTCGTTTTCACATTTTAATTCACTTTTTGTTAAAAGTTTCCAAAATTACTCTCAAAAGAGTTGATGCTATTGGTGGACAATTTTATAATGGAGTTGGTTGAGTATATTCAAGTAATTTTATTACTCGATTTAAGAGTTTCTTAAATTATGTGCAAAGTGTAGGATGACACTTATTTTGGAATGGAAAGAGTAAATTGTGTAATGAAGGTATGAAAGGAAAAAAAAATCGTATTATTCAATTGTCTCTATCATTACGCAAAGACAATTACGTTTGCGACCAACCAACCATTAACTTGTCACTTATATATATAATCATCTTCGTTTTCCCGCTTGTTATAGCACTTCTAAATCCAAAGTCCATCCATATAGAGAACCAAACATACTTCCATACAAACAGTACCTTTTTGTTGTTTGCTCTCATTTTCCTTGTTTTCATTCCCAATTCTGATTCAGTGTTGTTCAAATCAACATGCCCTTGTCTAAACTTCTTGTCCTTTTAACTTTCACAGTCTTAGTTTTTCTCAGTTTTCCAGGCAGTAAAATAGTATTATGCCATGCCCAAGGTACCAAGATGAGGCCAAAAAGAACAAGTATTCCACCACTAACAGTAAATATGACCCAAGTTGAATACTCAGAGGAGCAATTCATGAAGTGGGTCAAATTTGTTGGCAGCCTCAAGCATTCTGTCTTCAAGACAGCCAAGAACAAGATCTTCCCTTCTTATACACTTAATGTGGACAAGGATCCATTGCATGGTGATTTTACCTCAATTCAGGATGCAATTGATTCCCTCCCTGCTGTCAATCTTGTCAGAGTTGTGATCAAAGTTCATCAAGGAGTCTACAAGTAAGTGATCAAATAGCTCAACTACCTCAACTTTGATCATCACTGCAACATTTTTTCTGTCAAAAGCCTTTGCATGATAAATTAGAGTATTTTTTACTACAAGAGAGAAAAAAGAAGGTTTGAAAGTGTCAATATCAAATGGTTTTTGTCATTTTTCGTCACGGTTGTAAAATGAAATGAAATGTGTGCATTATGATTGATTGATGATCTTGTTGTTGTCCTTTTGCTTATGTCTTATGATGAAGATGATAGTTACCATGTGGTTTCATGCCTTTTCCAATTGTTATTATGTTCCCATTTGATTTCTCTCCTCATGAAGCATTTTCTACATTGCAAAAAAAAAATTGCTGAAATTTTTTTGCAGTGAGAAAGTGAATATACCTCAATCAAAGGCATTCATAACCATAGAAGGAGCAGGAGCTGAAAATACAATAGTTCAATGGGGTGATACAGCAAAGGCTCCAGGTCCAAGAGGCTTGCCAATGGGTACATTTGCCTCTGCGACTTTTGCAGTGAATTCCCCATTTTTCATCGCCAAGAACATCACATTCAAAGTAATAATCCTAATACTAATTGATTATTTCACCTTTATTTCTCCAATATCTCATATACAATCATTACATTTACGTTACATTATGTTTGCATCGCTGAATTCACTGAAAGTTGAAAATGGAAAATGCAGAACACGACTCCGGTACCAAAGCTAGGTCAAATTGGAGTACAAGCAGTAGCGTTTAGGATATCGGCGGATACAGGAGTTTTCTTGGGTTGCAGATTCTTGGGTGCACAGGATACCCTCTATGATCACTCGGGCAGACATTATTATAAAGATTGTTACATTGAGGGCTCTGTGGATTTCATATTTGGCAATGGTCTCTCGTTGTTTGAGGTAAGTAAATTAAGCTCAAATTTTTCCAATCATCATCAATCAGTAACATTATTAATTCATTGCTCCAGCTAATCAGTCTCTATGTTATTGTCATTCCACAAACTAATAATACATAGATTGGAAAAATGTATTAACCTTACGTGACAATCAGTCATTAGTTATCAGTATCGCAAAAGTTAAATCTTTGATTGATAGCGACAACAATCCAGCTTGAGATGTGATTGTGAATTTGTCACAAGATGTAACAGAGTATTCTCTTTAACTGTTGTTCCAAATCAAAGCCAATTCAATGAAATGATCAACAAAACAGAGTTATAATTTTTACACCCATTTGAAGGGTCAAATCAAAATGTATTTCTTTTCTGATTAAAATTCATTGGGCATCAATTAATAAAATTTGCAGAGTTGTCAAGTGCACGCAATAGCACCAGTAACCGGGGCAGTCACGGCACAAGGAAGAAGCAGCATGTTGGACGACACTGGATTTTCCTTTGTCAACTGTAAGGTCACAGGCTCAGGGGCACTCTTCCTAGGAAGGGCATGGGGACCTTTTTCTAGGGTAATCTTTGCCTATACGTATATGGACAACATTATCATTCCAAAAGGCTGGTCTAATTGGGGCGACCCTACTCGTGAAATGTAAGACCACCCTTATACTCTACACTTATATAATTTTATCAACACTTCATTTAGTTGAACTAAAACAATTTTATGTATAATTATTAAAGTGAGACCGTAAAAGCATTATCAAGTGCCGATGGTCTTTAATTGCTTTGCTGCTCCACTACCTTATGCTTAGCTCAGTATGTACCACTTCATAATGTTTGCAATTTTTGTTGGTAGTATGTACAATGGAAGTGGGATGATGTTATGCCCATCCTAACAGTTATCTTGGCCTCTTTTTTTTTTTCAAAGAGTATATTTTGCAACATTCATCATACGTATGTCAATCTTATTCCACTAATTAAGACATTGAAACTTGAAAGGGATGGTCGTTTGTCACACCTCATCTCCACTTCTGCTCAAATATTTTAGTTTTCCCTTTTCGACACTATTTAGAGCAGAGGACACTAAAGCCTATAAAGAAAATGTTCCTTTTTTGGTTAAATAAAATAGAAAATGATGTCACTAATATATGATGACTTGTGTGTGTGATATGCTTGTCTACAAAATCCTTAATCTACTACTAATTGGTAATTAAGGATACATAAAACAAGCTCAACCTAACTTTTTATTCAGTTTCTTGTTGTTATGTTATGTGATCTCAGTTTTGTAGTTACTTACCAAATTCATGAATTCGACTCGAAAAAGTGACAATAAATAAAAATAAAATCTATGATGCAAGTACAGCATGGCCAATAGACTTAAACCTATATCAATGGACACTAATCATACAGGGGTGTCTTGATTAATTTGATGATATAAAGAGGTTCATTATTTTCTTTGAACATTTTTTACTTATAAACAAGTTAAGAAATTTCTTCTCATGTCTACTGAACGTCAGTAATATTGATCGATCGCACCCGTACTTTTTGAAATATATATACATTCTATATCTGGGTTGGTAATATAATTATTAACACACTTTCTTATTGTTGTTTATGTTTGCAGGACGGTGTTTTACGGGCAATACAAGTGCACAGGACCAGGGGCAAGTTTTGCAGGAAGAGTGTCATGGTGTCGAGAGCTTACTGATGAGGAAGCTAAGCCTTTTATTTCCCTTAGCTTCATCGATGGCTCCGAGTGGATCAAGTTATGAAACATCAATTTTGCCCAAACATTATTGGTTACATAGTATTTCAAGATCTCTGATATTTTCCATATTATTCTTTTTTATCTGTTTTCTTCCCCCATCTATCTATCTATAGTATCTATCTATAGTATTATATTATATACTACGAGAGAAATTAGAGAGAAAAAATAAAAAAAGTTCTAAGGTGAAATCTTATGTGTCATTTTTTGTAATACTTGAGTCAAAAAATATTTACAACAATTATACTAATAGTCTTTCGAATTTTATCTAAATAAAGTTTTATCAAATCACATTTAAAACTATAGTTCAAAATAGAAAATAAAAATTAATTAAATTGAATGGACGGGATTAATGAACATTAATGTACCAAAATTATTCTCTCCCAAAAAGAATCTCCAAAGTTACTACTGGACTCATTTTAATTAATCCCTCTCTAAAAAAAATTCCCCGCCCAATCATGTAAATTAATAGACTACAATTCAAATATATATATATATATATATATATCAATCAATCAACATTAATGTTATCTTTAAAATCTCTCCAAAAAACATGACCCTGAATTTTTTTGCCAATAAAATAAAAAGGTACAAAACTTGCCTTCAATTATTACAAAAGGATGGAATTTAACTATAATTAAATGCATTTATTTGGGTAATATCATATCTACCCAAATAGATATAATTTTTCCTTAATAATATCTAACAAATTGATTATAAGCTTTATTTTTATTACTGAAATTTTGGATAATAAATTATCATCAATCCCAATTTATCTCTATTTATAAATGCCACACAAACCATGAGTATGTTCCAGCGCTGCAAAAGTTTTTCCCTCACCAAAAAACCCGAAATCCAAAAATGAAAGGGCAAAAACTTTAGCCCTACAGTTGGTTTGTTTGCTCTGAAAGTGATGAATTAATAGTGGGTCGATATGTAGCACGGGAAGGTAATGGTTAATTAAAGTTGTATATGATTTTTTTTTCCCGTATATTTTTTTGCAAAATGATGTTTTAGGGTTCATTTTTAGACGTTACTAAATTTATGATTTTTATCCATAATTTCATAATTTCATTAATTATTATTTTCTATTTTCATAACAAAAAGGGATTAAAGGACAAAAACTTTAACTCTACAGTTGGTTTGTTGCTCTGAAAGTGATGAACAATAGTGGGTTGATCATGTGCCATGGGAAGGTAATGATTAGTTAAGGTTGTATATGACTCTTTTTTTTCCCGTATGTTCTTTTGAAAAACGATGTTTTCGGATTTCTTTTAAGTGTTAATAAATTTATGTTTTTTGCCCATTTCTATAATTTCATTAGTTATTGTTTTCTATTGTCATAACAAAAAAGGTTTACATAGAAATAATTTACTTTTGAAGGTTCTTGTGATTTGTGAACGTGAAGAGACCAAGATGATAAAGGAATTTACTTAAATTTTTTCTCTTTTCATGTAATATTTATTATTTATTAATTACACATCATCTAAACTCCAGAAAATTACATCAACTAACTTGATGATCATCAATTGTATATATAATATATTATTATTATTGTTGTTGTTATTATTATTATATTAACATATTTTAATGTAAGTGTATCAACCATAACTAGATTGGGACGTTGACGGTCACGAAATAATATCCTACATGGTAATTTCTCAAAAATTAATTTGAAAATTGTTTGAAAATTTATACCTAGCCCCCTACAAAATAAGTATATTAACAAAAAATAGCCTCATGCACCCATTACAAGGTTTGAATCATAATAATGAAATCTGATTATTAATAAACACACATGCATGTATATATTTTTATAAATATGATTAAATAAATAAAAATAATTAATTTCCAATAAACTCAATCCATAAAATCTTTAATTACTATCTATTTTTTCATTTAAATATAAATGGAAAGGATAAATAATATTAATGTCTAATTCAAAACTCAAACAAATAATCTTGAAAGAAAAATCCACATTAACAAGTAAATAATCTCCCATCATCAATTCATTAACACCATCTTGGATGATGATGATCAAGATTAATCACGCATCCATTTTATGTAAGTGAAGAGTTGCACACTAATAAATATTTGGCCATTGAAGTTAAATTATTACCACGGGATAACAAAATCATAAACAATTCAGAGAATTTATAATTAATTATATGATATAAATTGCACGATAAGGCTACATGAGAGATT
The DNA here is from genome assembly GCA_949775105.1 of Oldenlandia corymbosa var. corymbosa. Classification (NCBI taxonomy): domain Eukaryota; kingdom Viridiplantae; phylum Streptophyta; class Magnoliopsida; order Gentianales; family Rubiaceae; genus Oldenlandia; species Oldenlandia corymbosa. Next base: position 30,593,754 of record OX459120.1, on the reverse strand, counting down.
AAATCTTTAGAGGTGACTATGACGACTTAGAGACAGTTTCCGATAGTGTCAACGGTGGCACTCATCTAATCTAAAAAGATTTGTGTACCCATTAAGTTTTTAACTACTTTTCTATGTAAAAATATTGGTTAGTTAATTAGATTATGTAGGCCAACTGGCCAATTAATGAATAGGCACAATTATAATCTGAAGAGTAATGTAATATTAAGTATTGGGTCAAACAGCATCATAGAATCTTTAATTACAACAAAATAACTATAAAAATTTAAACTTCACATTTCAATCACACATAGTCTACCATCTACTATTGATAATTACTTATTATATATTTTACACGTATCAATTTATCTTTTCATTCAATGTGTAATATTGATACAATTTTATTTACTTTTTACTCTGCTTATGAGTCTTATTGTCCACTTCTTCTCCTTCAATCAACTGAACGCTTGCATTTCAAATGATATGAATTATTTTATCTTTACAATCATGCATTTATTTAATTTTAGTTATGTAATGTATCTTAATATGGACTCCAAATACATTTTATATTTTTTATTTTATTTTTTTGTTGATTTTTTATAATGTATATAAATAAACTCTGCGCATCGCGCGGGTTTAACATCTAGTTGTATTGATTGTAGATCGGGGTGCAAAAAATGTATGCGAGCAGTGGCCGGAAAAAAAAAAGACAAAAAAAAAGGTGACGATATCAAAAATTAAAATCCACCTGATGTATTAAAATGTAACAGCGTATCAAATTCTTAACTCTGAAAAAGGTTTTGCAAAAGAAATAAAATCCAAAATAATTGCTTTCGTCCCTATGCCATGTTTCTTGTATTTTGGTCCGATCCCATACCAGTTTGTTGAGTCAAAATTAAAAATTCATCAAAACAGATTATTTATTGGAACAAATTGTACTCTCTCTATATTCCAAAAATAGTAGTCTCCCTGTCTAAAATAGAAAATGTCATAATGAATTCCAAGATTTGGAGGGGAGGGCACTGGATTCTAGTGTGAGGTCACGGGCTCAGGAACACTCCTAGGAAGGGAATGGACAACGTTATAGTTCCAAATGACTGACTATCCTCTTTGATAGTAATTATAAGATATACTAATTTGAAATTAATTTTAATAGCATGTTGTGTTTTACAATTAAGATGGGAGGGAGTATATTATTTTAAAGATGAGATAAAAAAAAAGAAGAAATAGTTAGTGCCGTATCTTCATTAATTTTATCATCCTCGTTGCCTTAGCTACTCCACTATGTTATGCTCTTGATGAGCTCAGGCTGCTAGACCACTTTGGATTTTTTTTTTTTAAATTCATTTTTGGTGAAGAAGTGTTTGCATTCTTTGGCAGAATAATGGAAGCGGGACGAAGCAGTGCCAAATTCAAATGGTTAAGCAGCATTATTCGTGCGCAATCTTATTCCAATTAATAAGCCATTTCAGGGAGAGTAACCGTGCGTATCAAAGAAAATGTTCCTTTTCTGATAAGATAAGACAGAAAATGATCGTCGCATAGGAACTTAAAATTTGTTAAATGATTTGTGTGTGTGTGTGTGTGTAAATCGTAATGAGTCTTGCCTTTCACATTCAAGTAGTACTATTTTCTTTGGACAGTTTTCTTTTATTTATCGGACTGTTAAATCGTAATGTGGATTATTTTTTCTTTTTGGACCGAGGGTAATTTCTTTCCTTATTCAAATCGGATTAGCTAGCCACATAAATTATAAAGCAGTATTTCTCCAGCCCTAATTAAAAATCCTCAATTACTGATATAAAAAGGTGATTCGATCGGGCGTTTCTTTTCCAACAAAAGAGAAGAAGAAGAAAATGTCTCCAAGAAGAACACGGAATATGCCCAGTGAAACATCGGCGACGATACTACCGAAGGAATTGATGTTGGAAATTCTGACCAGGCTTTCCGGTAAGAAATTGGGACAGTGCAAGTGCGTGTGCAAATCCTGGCAATCATTGATCGGAGGTCTGGCGTGGAAGGATCTTTTCCGGAGCCGTCCGCCGGAGTTGATATTATACCGGGCGGACGACCCGTTTAAGGCCCGAGATAGTTTGTGCCTAAGCCTCAGATGCTTTTCCTCAACTCTAATTGGTCCATCTAAGGAGGAGTCCTCCTCGGCCGCCACGGAGGAAGAAGAATTCAGTTTCCTAAGCCATGTGAAGAGTAAGTTTTTCTGCCAGTATTTTACCCAACTGGTTAATGGCCTGATTTGCCTTCCCGAAAACGGTTGCCGTTTTTACATTTACAACGTTTTTACCGGACACAGGATGAGCCTTCCTAGACCAATGTATTACAGTTGGAATCCGGATTCATCTTTTCATCTCGGGTACGATCCGTTAACCCGGATGTATAAGTTGTTAAGGTTGATTAGTGCGCGCAGAGAGCATCCGATGCGAGTTGAGATAATGACCTTGATGCCCTCCGATTCATCAGCATCCAAATGGAGGGAGCTGGACAATGATGTCAGTGGTCTCACTGATTTCCAAATTGATTCCCAGGGAGTAATTAGCCTTTTAACAGCTGACGGGTTCCTGTGGTTCTTATCAGTGGAAGGATCCCTATTACTATTATCTTTCCATCTCAACAAGGAAAAGTTTGAACTGATTAAGCTCCCCGGAAATCTCAAAAATGAGATGGCCGGAACAGATAGTTTCTGTTTCATTCAATCAATGGGCCGTCCGGCTATCTGGGTTATGCCTTCTAAATCAGATTATCCTAGTTGTCTTGTTCTCTTTGTTTTCGAAAATTATGAGGGCAACATTTGGAATAAGTACAGCATTCATTTTCCTGAAGAGCTTGGGGATGTGAATACGTTTATTGTTGATGCGGGAAACCTTCCAACTGGTGAGATTTTGTTTATGAATGTGGAAGGGAATGAAGATCAGGACAGCCTCGTATCTGCTGTGTATTCTTATAATCATCACACAAGTAAGTTTGATCGTTTTCAGGTTGGACGGATTGTTGACAAGCCGGTCACTCTTCTCCGTGGGTCTCAGAAACATATCCGGGCTGAGAATATTGGTGATAAGGTATTTTGTTTGCATGATTGCAATTATCTGTATCTATCATTGAATCGTGTTCTAAACGGCCGTGGGGATTGAGCTAGGAGGAATTTGCATGTAACTCTTATTATACTCCCTCCAGTCCTAATTATAAGTCATTTTGATTTCGTCCTAAGTTTAACCTAGAATGTCTTTTTAATTGAAAAAAAAAACTTTAAAATATATTTTTTCACATTCGTTGTATTTTCCTAATTATTATGAAATATTTTTAAGATTTTATTCCAATTAAAAAGATATTCTACGTAAAATCTAGTGCGGAATCAAAATGTTTTATACAATAAGGATCAGAGGGAGTACTGTAAATATGCTCAAAATCAATACAATATCCCGAGGGTTTTCATGGTATTAGAGAGGAATTGGACAGTGGAACATGAATGCGTTGATCTTCAGTGAAGCGAATTTTTCCACGGCTTAATTTCTTGGTGTATTTAGCGGTTACGATTCTGGAGGCTTGATAATTCACCGCATGGAGTTGGAGTACAACTTTGTCACATCGCGACATTGTGGATGTTTTAGGCTCACAAATCTTTCTGTTTTTTATTTGGAGCCGTGGGCTTCAACAACTTCCGACTGATTTTGGCCCTACGGCCTACGACGAGGGTGTCCAGCGCTGGACTAAATCTTCTACACTGTCCTGACGGAGAAAAACAAACAGATATACTGAAACCTAAAAAATACAGTGTGCGTGTGTTTGTTTTTTCGTAAAATGAAGTGGAGTGGGTTTGTTGTTATTATTATTTTTATTCTGATACTCCCTCACGTCCTTATTATAAGGCATTTTGATTTCGTACTAGATTTCACCTAAAATATCTTTTTAATTGAAATAAAAATCTTAAAAATATTTTATAACAATTAGGAAAATACAACGAATAAGAAAATATATTTTTAATATTTTTTTCTAATTAAAAAGACATCTTAGGTGAAACAAAAATATTCTACTTAGTAACCGGAAAACACCCCATCCCAGATCCCATGACCCTTTAAAAATCCAGTCGTGATCTTAAACCAACCGTTAGACGACAATCACATCGCCTAATATTTCAAGTATTAACAGTCGTACGATCATTTATTTCGTTAATTTTAACAATAACAGAGATTAAGGTTTAAAAAACTGAATTATTACATTTCATTAGATGAAAACTTTCGATTAAATCATGTTCTAACTGTCGACCATAAACCAATATTAAAAGACGAATGGAAAACAAATTAATCTGAATTGATGTAAACCAATCCTTATTCCCTACTCAACATTTATAAGTACGAAAGGTATGGTCTTGAGATACTCAAAATTCATGCCACAGTACCTGACCCATATTCTTATTTAGATGAACCAAACAAAGAAAACGAACTAAAACATCTTGTAATATTATTTTCTAAAAAATGATCCTCTAATCAAATTATCAGTTAGAGATTATTCGTCATGAATATAAGAGCATCACGCTCAAAATTTGGTTACGATAAATAAAAGCACATCATCAATATACAAAAAAAAAATTATTATTCTCACTATTATTGAATTTGTGTGAACTCAAAAAAGAATCCAAAGCATCCTCAAGAACAAATTACACCTCTCGAAACATAAGGTTTCAACTGTTTCCATTTTGGGATCCAAATTAAATTAATCTAGGAGCAAGACACGATGCTGTCAACCGGTTTGAAGGGACATTGAGAATCAGCGGCATAATTAAACGTGACCGTTGTTTGGAAGCCGAAAATTGGACCGCCGTTTACGAGAAGGCAAACATCACCGTTCTTGGACAAAATTGATGGATCAACTGGTTCAGCCGACTGGAAACCGGAGCATGACAATTTAATCTGAGTTTGAGTACATTTACAATCATTGGTGATTGTTACTTTCCACTCCGGTTTGCCTCCTGCCTTCGAGCCGGTTGCAACTTGAGCAATTTTAATGTTTCTAATATCGCAACCCTGTTGATAAGTCACTGTAAAAGGCAAAAGCAACAATCATTAAACATTTTTGAAAATAATTCAGAACCAAAAAAAAAAACTCTGTCAGGCCCAAAATAATTATAACCAAATGTAAAAAAAAAAAAAAATGATACCTTTGCTCATTAGAGCAACAAAAAGAACCAAGGAGAGGAGCTTGAAAATCCCAGCCATTTCTATTATTCTCTCTACTTTCTCAATGTGATATATTGTTGGCAAATTGTTGGTGTGGGAATGATGAATTAGAGTATCGTATTTATATGCGATTTTGGATGCATGCACTATGTGTATAATAAATTGATGCTTCTGTATCACATTAAATAGGCGATCGCGGGTGAATGCACAATACATAATCAACTAATGCAAGTGTATCTCTTTAATTTAAAATCATTTAAAATAAATATCTTGGAAAATATTTTTTTTTCCATTTAAATAATTCAACTTAAGGAAAATGCGAGTAATAATTTATTAATAGGCATGTGATTAAAAAAAAAAAAAAAGAGAGAGAGGGAGAGAGAGATTGATGGCATGATTTCAAGATATACACAGTAATTTCATGAACTGATGTTTGTATCATTACTATTTACTAGTTTGATTAATAATCTATGTAAATAAATAATTTATAGAACGATATGGAAATATATGAAGTCTCATATTGCGTAATTCTCTAACGAGATTTTCACAGTTTGCAACCATTAATTATGGAGTCTCTGGTAAGACATATCTTACCCAAAATTGAAAAATGACAGTGAATAAATATGTGCAAAGAATCATTTTCACGAGCACATGATGAATATTAAGCGATCATTTTTTAATATAATCTGTTGAAGTTGGATGGCTTTGCGGTTTCAATGCGAACCAGACCCAAGGTTCATGTATCAGAAGTGGAACCATGTATCGTTGATGGTTGCGGTTACGGAACTGAACCTTCACTAGGTAATTCAGTTAAGGTTTATCCTTGAAGAAATTGTGATATCCGCGTTTGGAATCGTCATAACCCGCTAATTAACCATCCGTTTCAATTACAACAACAATAAAACATACTTCCTCCCGTTATTAAGGCATTTTGATTTGTTCTAAGTTTCAACTAGTACACATTGTTAATTGACAAGATTCACATTCGTTGTGTTCTCTTGATTGTTATGAAATACTATTTTAAAGATTTTTTTATCGATTAAAAATATATATTACGTGAAACATAGTACAAATCAAAATGCCTTATTAAGGACCGGATAGAGTATCATATAGATTATAGTATTTTGTAAATTTTCTAGTACATTCAAACGCTTCAAATTCAATTATTCATCCTAGAAAAACAGAGTCTATTATTGAAAAAGAAAAAGAAAAAACTTAAACTTGGTTTAATGAGAATTATAGTACCATCTAAAAATTATTATCATAAAATTTGATAAATAGAAATGGTAAAACACAAGGAGTTGGGAGAGAAGCTGAATTTGCTAAGGCCTGACAAGAAGGATCGGTTTTTGTTGGAGGTAAGCCGAATAACAGATTAACTAGCGAGATTGAGAGAGATGGAATAGAAAGAAAGTGAATCGAGGGAATTCAACAGTATGAACGTCAATGTTTTGAAGGACAGTATCTTGAAGCTGAAAGAAGAGAACAAGGAGAAACAGAGGAAGCAGAGGCAGTATAGATTGAATGCCTCCAGCCTGCCTGATTGGTGAAACTACATTATAAAACTCTGCACCCCCAAAGGAAGAACTTGTTGAAGAGCACTATTTACATCCTGATAACATGTCAGCATTTGAAAAAAAATTGAATTTACAGCATCATAATGTGTAAGAGAAGAAACTAAATAGGACAAGGCATCTGAGTTCTAGTGGCTCAACTCACAACAAAGATTAAGCAAGTTTATGAAGTTGTGCACAAAAAAAGGACAAGGCTTCTAGGGAAGGTAATCAAACCAATGGGGGGCTAGTAAGAGGAAGAAATTGTTTAAGTTTCGGGGTAGAACTGATTGGAAATCTCACTGCTTTTTTCTCTTTCGATCTCAACATTTGAAATGTCTAGCTAGGCTCCCTGGAAATGTCAATTATGCCTAAGGCAGATGACCCTGAAAGTTCGTTACTCTTTGTGATTGCCTAAGGGATATGGCCGATGACTAATTGATGTTCGTTGTCAACTTTTAAATTGTACGTAGTAGTTTCCTTTAATAAACCATCTTATTATATGGTTTACAATTCGATGGTGAATAATTTTATTTGTTTTGGAAATCAAATATCAACTTTTTGTGAATTACAGATTTCACGGATCTAGTCAACACTTGATCTGATGTAAGTGAAAATTATTGAGAGAATCCCGAGGGTTTTCAGTGGCATATTCTAGCAATAAATGAGTTCAGGATACTGGAGGATCAAGCAGGAAGAGTGTAGACAAAGGAACATTTGTAACCATTACATCAAGAAAAGATATATAATAAGAAATATAAATCCACCTACATAATATAATTTGCAAACTAACTTGTATAGAAGGTTGCCGATGTTAATTCTTATCATCAAAAAATTCTTTCACTTTAATTCCTTATTCTGTATACGATCAAGAGAAGGAACAAATATTTTAAACAAAAAAATAAATAAAAGACAGTGGAATTCTATAAAAAGAAAAGGGAAAAAAAATTTCGAGAAAGATTTTAGCCTTTCTTCCAATTAATTTATCAGTAGTCATATAAATATCAACACTCTTCTCTTCTCTGCCTTCTCTGAAAATACACTATCACACCATAGAATTGAAGTGGAGGGAAAGCTAGAACGAGGAGGCAAATGAATCTCAGCGAGGAAGTTAGGATGAAGCACAAGCATGCGCTCCTCAAATTCTTCGACCAAAGTTAAACTAAATGAATGAATATCGCACTAAGAAAAGATATTGGCACTATGATTAACAAACAAAAAGCGCCATCTGATTATGAAGTAGTCTCATTTTTACAATCACCGAGATGGAGTCGATCTTGCTCGCCGGCTTCTACCGAACCTTGTTGAGTATGTGGCTATGTGCAGCCGCTATACGATTTAATGTAAAATGCGAAATACTCGAAGGAAGGGGAATAAGTCCTTGTCGGGATTGATGATCCCTTTGTTTAACGAACAGTAACTTCCAAGGGAACATTAAATCAGAAAATGGTGATGCTTCAAGAGGAAGGGAGGCTATGGATGTTGATCCTAAAGAAACAAATGGAAAATACCTCACCTAAGAAATTGGAAGCTTTTAGCACTGCTCTTGGAATGCAGAAACACCCTACAATCACACTCCATGTCGACCAAATAACAATGGGTGAAATAGAGAGAGTAGTGAACATTGGAGTTTACTCAATTGGGTAGTTATTCTTGTTTTAGCTAGGATTCAATTTGTTGATTTTTCGGGCTTTGGATGCTAAGGTTTGTATGATGTTCTGAACATTGGAGAACTACTTTCACTTGCGATGTTTAAAGATTAGAGAAATTCTATTTTTATAATTTTGGGAATTTTGAGGATTGAAGAATTATTATTTGATATAATTACGTAATATTCTTCAAAATATGATGGTTACTAATAGCTACACGCACATAGGTTAATTTAGTATTTATCCAAGTAACTAATATGATTAGGAGGTTACTAATTACTTTAGGATTTACTAGTATACTTCTCACCCCATAATAATATATGAACGGCTAATTTTTGATTGGTTAGTCATTAACTAAAGGGTTCAGTAAAAAATCAATGATTGGACCATAGAATTTCCCTATATATATATCTATATATATATATATATAGGGAAATCTAGAGTCCCGTTGGCGATTTTTACGGAACCGTCCCGTTTTATCTTTAACCAATCAAAATTGAGGGTATAAGATGTAGCCATGTGGTGAATAACATTCTATAATATCATAAACTAATTGAGTAAATGATCACTTTTGCCCAAAACATCAAGTTTCTGGCTAATTTGACCTAAAATATTTTTTAGAAACCAAATTCATCATCTAAATTTCAATTTTTTGCAGACTTAATCCATATTGATGAGAATTCTTTTAGATTTAATATTTCCAATGATATTCCGTTACTTTGTACAATTTCTCATTGGTAAAAAACTTTGTTGACCCAAAATTTTAACATTTTATCCCTAATGTTTTGTTATTCAGTAACATACGCTTATCTTACCATTTAATTATTATAACGTCCCTACCACATAATTTATCTTATAATCTAATTCATTGCTCTCACCCTAATCCTCTTCTTTTTTTCTCCTCTATTACTTGTTTTCCGCTGCCGCACCACCACCGCCCATTTCCTCTTCTCTCCTAAAAATTACTATCACCACTTCCTAAATCTATGAGGATTTCAAACCATCACCACAAACATAAAAATTTGCCTCCACCAACAGTACACAATCCTCCCTCCATCACTACTCGCATTTCCGTCACCGCCACTATTCTTCAGTTCCACAAAAAAATTACAAAATATTTTACTTATTTTTCTTTTTTTTCCCTTTCTTTCTAAAAAATTGTACAAAGTAACGGAAAAGGAAAAAATAGCGGTTACACCGTTTTGACCCCGTCATCAATTTTACCTTATTGATTTTCGATTAGGCAATTTTGTCCTTTATGTTTGAAATTTTTGTCAATTTCATCCAATTGGTCAAATTTCCGTTAAACTTAACGGATCTCTGTTAGTTTTTCACAAAAATACCCCAATAGTTTTAAAATATTATAAAGATAACTCACAAAATATTTTTTGAGTTATCCGGAACCTGAAAATCATTTTCATCCTTTTTCATGCTTAAAAAAATGTAAAAATAACAAAATATTCCCTTTTCACTTGTATTCATTTTAATCTATTTCATTTTATTTCTATTTACTACTTTTCATAATCATCAAAATATACTATATGATCTTTAAAAAATAATTATTTATTTTCAACAATAATTTTCATGTGCAACACACTTGAGTTGGGTTTAGAGGTAATTTTATCTTTTCATATTTTTTAAAAACTTTTAATTAGTTTTATTTTATTTTTTTAACCATTTTCTTCTTGTACTCTCTGACTTGTCTATGTTGGCACTAGTATAATTACTATATTTCAAGAATTTTTTTTTTACCTTTTGTAATTCAATTTCAAGGTTTAAAAAATATTAAAAAATATGTTGTTAAAAAATATACGTATTTATCTTTGTCATGAAATCCAATGATTGCTTATATAGTTTAGCCATCGGCAAAATAATAACAACAAGTACTAAAAAAGAGTAAAAATTGTGTTAACAAAATTTAAAACAATTCATCGTCGTGGACTAAATAAATTAGCACTGTTTTCTATTTTAAATGATTATCTAATTTTTATATTATTTTTACTATCACAAACAAAATGATCATTTTAGGCTATATCGAGTAAAATTTATATTTCGTAACTTACCTATAAATTACAAGAAGTCAAGGAGGAAAGACTTGTCTTAGCAGTTTTTTTTTTTTTAGATTTTTTTTTATTTAGAATGATAACCTATTAATTTTCGTATTTATTTCAACTCGATTTTTTCTTCCTCATTTTCTTTATTTTTTAAACTTTTTTTTATAATCTATGAAATAAAAGATAAATTAATTAATGAAATTTAGTAATTATACTAGTAGCAACAGATACAAGTCAGGAAGTATAAGAAAAAGAATAGTAAATAAGAAAAAATAAAAATTATTTAAAAATTTTAAAAATATGACAAAATTACTTCTGAACAAAACTCACATGTTTGCACATGAAAAATAGAGTTTGAAAATAAATACTTATTATTTTAAAGATCTTATAATATATTTTGATGGTTATAGAAAGTAGTAAATAGAAATAAAATGAAATAAAAATAAATAAATAAATAATTGAAAGAGATTATTTTGTTGATTTTACTTATTCTGGGGTTAATTTTATAATTTTTTGATACTACTGAGATATATTTTTGTTAAAAATTAACTGAAATCCCTTAGGTTTAACGAAAACTAGGCCAATTGGATGAAATTAGCAAAAATTTCAAACGTAAAGGACAAAATTGGCTAACTAAAATCAATAGGGTAAAATTAACGACGCTGTTAAATGAATGAAAGAAAGAAATGACCTCATGTTCCATTGTCCCATATGGATGGATGAAGACTCTTGAACTCAACATATATACCTCATGTGCTACTCCCCTCATTGCCAATTGGTTTTGAGGTGGAACCACATGTAGGCTTATATGGGCCTTTAAGAGACGCAGTTAAAATTTTGGGTACAACCGTCATTTTATCCGTAACGGAATGTCAGCGGAGGTGTTAAATCTAACAATTTTTGTCAATTGGATGAAATTGGTCAGAAATTGAAACTTAGATGATGGATTTGGCCTCGCAAAAATCTTTTTGGGTCAAATTGGCTAGATACTTAAAGTTTTGGGCAAAATTAACTAATTTCTCTAATTTTTTCAGTTTAATCAAGTGTGTTTAGGTATATTTACCTATGATGCACTCTCATTGTAATCATATGGTTGTTAATTAGCCTAATTAATCCTACGGTTATTATCTTAAAACGGAACCGTCTCGTAACGGAACTCTAGCCGCTATATATATATATATATATATATATATATATATTTGTGTGTGTGTGAGAGATTTGCTACTCGGTAACCATTGCTCGAACATTTATATCCTACTCAACAAGGTGCAGAGAACATAAAATTCCCTTATACTATTTCTGTCCCAGAAAAAAATCAACATTGAGTTCTCAAATTTATATTAAAAATAGTATAAAATTTAAATTTCAATGTGAATTATTTGTATGAGACGGAAGGAGTAATTGTTAAATGTTTTTAAGCAGACAATACGGAGGAAAAGATCTGGTGATCAAAATTGAAGGTGACATTATAGCTGAGAAGATGTGTGTCAGGTTGAGCATTTCGGCTTTCGCAACGAAATCTTGTGTCTTTGTGGGAAAAAATTGTCCAACCAAAACTGTGAAGAGTGCTGAAATCAAACAACAGGATGGCAAACTGTAATAGAAAAAGCCCAAAAATCTCCATTCAAATTATCTCAAAAACAGGATGGCAAACTGGAATAAAAAAGGCCCAAAAACCTTGAAGACCTAGCCCACATTAAATAAAAAGAAATGAAAGAAAAGGAGAAGAAATCCCCCGCTATGTGAACAGTGCCCCGCCAAGGATGGAGGGTAGCGGAGCAAAAATGCGGAAATAGCGGAGCGGAGCAGCTACAGTTGCGGTGCGTTGGAGATGATGGGTCGAACTATTGAACGCCCTTATTTTTTCATTTGAGCGCCCGCGAAAGACCAATACGCCCCTGAAAATGGAGGTATGTTTTTTTTTTTCGGGGAAATGGGGGGTTGGCGAGGGAGAAACGCACCAGCCGTTAACGGCTGGCGCTGAAGAAACACGCCATCCCCAAAGGGGATGGCGTGCAATAAGCTCGCCTCTCCTTACAGGGGAGGCGAGGCAAGCCTTCGCCAATGGCGAAGGCGGTGGCGCCATATTCGGCGCCACCTCTATCAAGGTTGGCGAGCAAATGCTCGCCAACCGCCGTGTTGGTGGCGCCCAAACGGGCGCCAACCAATTTTTTTTTTTTTAAATTTTTTAATATATTTAATATTTATTAGTTTAAAAATTATTATTATTAGTTTAATAAATTTAATTAATTCATGTATTTAGTTTATTTGAGTATTTGTTTTGTGTTTAATATATGTTTAGAAAATTAGGGTTTATGTTAGATATTTAGAGAATGTTTTTTAATTACGTATACTGTTATATGTTAATTACGTTGTATGCTCGTAAGAAATACTTTGTTTCTTGTTAAATGGGTATTTAGGTTGTATGTTAATGCGTATAGTTGTTAGGGATTAGAATATTTGTTAAAATAATGAGTTTTGATTAATAATATTTTTAATTAGTTATTAGTATATATTAATTATCTCTAAAGTAAAAGATCATTATATCGGATTCTATAACAATGTTTACTCATATGAAATTAATTGTGGTTTAACAATGTTAGAGTTAACTTAAGTTATGATATAATTTGTTTTTAATGTATGTGTGCGAAATAGTTTTGATCGGGGATGGAATCGATTATAGTGCGGCTTTTGCTACGATTTGAGACTTTCTCAACGAACACGGAAGCTATTGAATATGCGAAGGGTATTGCGAACATCTACAATATGGTGTTAAGTATATCCTCGCATAAGGGTAATAGTACTATACTCCTTTGTCATAAAGGGGCGGTACCAAGGTGAACAGTGGATGAAGACGTGCGGGCCCGAGCTAATACAAAGACACGATGACCGGATGCCGCCAGACATTACTTACAAGATGTATGATAGGTGGGCAATCCGTGTATATCCAGTCCGTGGGAATGCACAACCATTCATTGAAAGATCCACCTCGAGTCGGAGGCCATTGAGTGCGAAGTAAAAGAGCTTATTAAAGAGTACTCCAAATGGGGACTAAGGCACCCACATTTTACGGGCGATATGGACACAATTTCCCGATGAAAATGTAACCGCTAAACAAGTCTACAACTACGAAATTTTTGCGTAAGGCGGGGTTTCCAATTCTAGATGACACATCCGCCATGGACGTAGTGGGAAAGGTGTTAGAGGTCGCAGAACAAAGACAAATACATCGTCTTCACGGAGTGCGATGAAGAGACACAGAGGTTATCCCACGTCTTTTTCGCACATCCGGATTCTTTGTTGTTATTGCGGACGTATCCTTGGGTTGTTTGTGTAGATTCCACATACAACACAAACAAATATAAACTGCCTCTTGTGGAGTTTGTTGGAATGACCCCTTGCAATCAGACATTCCTCATAGCATATGCCATTCTGAGTGATGAGACAGGGGAAAGCTACCATTGGGCGCTGTGGCAGCTCCGTAACTTGTATGGCGAAGATATGCATCCGAGTGTCATCGTGATCGATCGCGAACTGGATGATGAGGCCTCTTGATGATGTATTTCCATCTTCACATCACTTATTGTGTACGTGGCATGTTTACGGGGATGTTGAAAGAAATGTGAAAAGATTTTTAATGGAAATGCTCATACAAAGAAAAAGTTTCGCGTATAATGCCTTCAAAGCAGTGATCGAAGCTGAAACCAGAGACGCATACGAAGAAAAAGTGCAGTTTCTGGAGCATAATTGGATCCAATTTCAGGCCGTTATACAGTATGTTAGGAACACATGGTTAGTGGTGGCGCACAAGTTTGTGCGTGCATGGACCAACACTTATTTGCATTTTGGCAACACCACTACCTGTAGAGTGGAGAGCGCACACAAGTTGTTAAAGGAATGGCTCGTCATTCCAAATGCTTCTTTTGAAACGGTGTGGCACAGGGTTCACATGTTACTGGAGACACAGCTTACGCAAATAAGGTACAGGCCTGTTGATCCCTTTTTAGTTAATTTGTGTGTTTAGGTTGTTTAATTAATTTTTTGAATTCTGTACAGGAGAAATTGCAAGAATCAAGGCGAGAAAATAGGAGGCAACACAACAAGTACCCTTTCTACCAATTAAGATGCAATGTTTCACACCACCGCTTGGATCTTTTGAAAAATGAATTAGAAAGGATGCAACAACTCGGAGATGATGTATATTGGGAATGCAATCATTACACAAACAAACTCATTCCATCCCTTGTGCATGTATACTTAAGCGTGTAATGGAGGCCAACGATATTTTAACTCCAAAATACTTACACCAATTTTGGAGCACACTTGACATCGGTGAGGTTACGAGAAGGATGGTTCGGATGATGTTCCTCCTCATGATTGTTGTTCAGCCAGTTAGTGGAAGAATTGAACGCTGATGAGCCTATACAGCGCGAGATCACCAGATTGATGTACAACAAACTCCACCCGGCCAAGCAGATTAAATGAACCGCGGGTTGGAAAGAGAGGCAAGGCGACCAAGAAGAGGGGCATCTCTAAAAAAGGCAAGACAAACCGAATGTGTGGGCATACAGGACGGCAATCGGGGTGGCACGAATACCGGCGGTTCCAAGAAATCGTGGACGAACACCCATAGTTCCAGTAGAGGGCATACGTCGGGAGCTGAAGATCAGAATAGAGGTCCGATATTACTTTCTCTTTTTAAATGTGTGATAAATTATTTTACTTTGTTACTTACCCATGCTATAACAGGTCCATGGACTGGGCAAGGTGAGACGAACAGCAGCTAGCCCAAAGAGAGGCAATGGTCGGGTTCCGAACCACATGTCGGAGGTAAGTTTATAATTTATATTGTAATACATAATTCAGACTTAATTACTAATACATAATTCAGAAATAATGATATTATTTTACGTGGTTAAAGATGTTATGCAGACAGATTTTTTCCAGTTTAGCCACAAGAATAGGATTCCGCAGGTACTCCACAATCATGTTCACTCATATCTTGATGTCGAGCCTGACGGCAATTGTGGTTTCCGTGTCTTTGCGAGTTGCATGTTGGGCGGGCGTAATAATCACATTTTGTGCGAGACAGATATGTTATGATGAGGTTATAAATAACCCGGCCTATATGGGAACATTTACTGTATGCAACCAGTTTAATGTTGGTGAGCAATTGTCTTACTTGTTATTTTTTAAAAACTTTCATACCCGTGTCTTTGTGTAGGTGGGACGGATGGGCCGAGAGCCTAGAGCGTATACGGTGGACGTGCACCGCATTAGGTCACCGGATGTCGACAGATGACTTTTATCCCCTTGCTACATATTTCAATGCGGTTGTGTACTACTTCAGATTCCGCGGTGCTGAAAATCTAAACGGCTCATGTTGGATGTGCTACCACCGAGCGCACGAGGCGGGCAACAAGACTCGAGTTCCAGATAGTTATTTGCCACCTCAATCCTTACCAACACTTCATTCGACTCAATCTACAGGGTGATTTCCCGATTCCCCCCATTCACCTCAGTTGGAGGCATGATCGCGATAGTAGTGTTATTGGTTGGGATGAACCTTTTGAGTCCAGGACTACGGCTATGGCGAACTTTGGTACCTCGGATAAGACCCACACGTGCATTTGAAGATCTGGGGTGATCTTTTGTGTGTATATATATATATATATATATATATATATATATATATATATATATTTTGGAAATTGAAGCACAGATGGTGACGTAAATTAAAATTTAAATTGCAAACAAACATAAGTGCATATTGTTCATAAGTACGAAATCATTGCATAATTGTACGTAATCATCATAAGTAGAATGTCATGGGGCTCGACTGCACGGAAGATGACATCATCCAGGCGAGTATCCCACTTCTCACCTACACCCACATCGAGCTTCTTCAAATCATCGATGCAACCTCGAGTCAACTTCTCCATCTCACGCATCCACTACAAATGTTAAATCAAACCAAATTAATCCCTTAATGATAGTATGTGTATTATTAAACAATGGATAATTTTGTTAGAGTTGAACTTACGTATGTGGTGCAGTTCTTCCCTGGGATGCGTGATGTAGACTGTACGGACTCCGGCAGTAAAAATGGATGTGAATGGCTCTGTACTCGTCGAGGTAATCTACAAATGCTGTCCTACCTCGATAGACGATACCGGCACACAATGACCGAGGCGATGCACTCCGACTCGGAAATCTAACCCAACAGCTTACATGTCTCGGCACTAGGACGCTCAACAAAATACTTGTGCGCATTTCTCCCGCGAACCGAGTAACCGGTGTGAGCGGCGCGCGAGGTATGTATCGCACATAACCGAGCCGGCGTAGCACTCTCTCCGCATGTATGGCTCCCGGAAGTCGTGGTACATAATCCACCCACCGAAGATGGTCCTGGGATGTCTTTGCACTGATCGCGACCAAATGGCTCCCATTCGACTGCAAACGTTAGCAACATTTATTATAGTGTAAAAATAAATACCCCTTACGTAATATACGGAAATGAAATATAAAGTGTACCTCTTGCTCGGTCATCGCGTCGAGCTGCGTATTTAATCTGCTGGAGACGACTATGAATAGGCCTCGGCCCCTTATAGCTAACAGGGTCCAGTCTCGGGCTCTGGGCCAACCAACAACACCTCGATGTCCTCGCCTCTTGGAGGGCTGGAAGCATGGAAAATACTCATATATCCATGCCTGGAGAAGGGTCATACAACCAGCCATCGTGGTACACCCCGCTCGACTAGCAATACCAAGCTGACGGTAGAGGAATGCTAGTGTACCGGATCCCCGGAGTACTCTCCAATATTGTCAATACCTCCGTGCAGGCTCGGTCATAAGCGAAGCACCGATCCCGCCCCACTCCTGTCAAGGAAGAGTGTCGAGGCTAACAAGATCCACACCCAAGCTTGCACTGAACAAATGGGGAGGACCCTACGACAACACTCCTCAATCAATATGTCGCTCACACCTCCGTGGCTCCATGCACGCTTTAACTCACCAACGACATCCCAAGCAATCCTGCGACTGCATCTTCAAAATCTCACCTTCCGCATGTTGCATCAACAAGTCACCATCAAGGGGAATCGCCAAAATGTGTGCCACATCATGCATCATAATGGTCATCTCCCAAACGGCAAGTGGAAAGAGTTTGTGTCGGGCCGCCACCTCTCTATGAAGGCGAAACAAGCGCAAGGTCAATGTCATCATACATGGTATCAATGAGATGATACAAACCGGTATGCTGAATCGAATCGTGCGTTCTCCGCAACCTCGCATACCATCCATGCAATCTAGACAAACTCTTCTTCGCTGGCTTAATGGTAAGGTAATCTCGTGGTTCTCCATTCCACAACTGATAAGCAGTGTGTCCAAGAAAACTAGGAATCACTGACCCATCACATGGCCCGCCAGGTACGTCGTCTGTCACAACCCAATCATCAATTTCTTCGGTAGAAACCTTAGACCGTCTGCTAGTACCTGAAACCCGAATAACGAATAGTGTATAAATACTTTATCGAATGCAATTAAGAAATTGACCAAACAAGAATGAATGCTTAAATTATTACAAATACGTACTGATGACGATGCATGTCAAGAGTAGTACTCGACCTCGCCCAAGAGTAGTACTCGACCTCGCCCAAGAGTAGTACTCGACCTCGCCCAAGAGTACTCAGAGACCGGGACGAACACCTGGAACCACCGTGAGTGTAAGTCGAATCTGGGCCGATAATCCAACAAGGGTCTTCCCCGGTAGGGTGAACTAGAGTCCGATCAACAGACGACCAATGGGGTTCAGTCCTGAGGTATCTCCAATCCGTATATCCCTCCTCTCATACGAGGAAAACGAGGATGTGTCATCCTCCTCAGCCACATCGTCCCCCCCACTCTCATAACTATCCTCTGCTGAATCCTCTCCCTCAAAATCATCATCATCATCGTCTACGTTGGCTGACTCACCAACTGGGCCAAACGTAGGATGTACATTTTTCACTTTCTTTAACTTTTTTCTTTTTCGCTCGATGTTCGGCATACAGATTGCGCGAATCGCATGCCGATGTCCGATCCTCAAGAGGCGATATCCCATCCTACAACAGCTTTCAAATTTTACACGTAACTTAGATTAATTAGTTTAATACGCTTTTATATTATTCAAATATGTAATTATAATATTATCTACTCTACATCTAAAGTGTTCAATTTATTAATAATATCTACATATTTATTTTTCTTACAACTACATAAATATTTCTTATTAACCCTAATTATCTACTAACCTCCGTATTTTTTAATTATAACTTATTTATTTAATTTTCCTATAGTAAATATTTAATTTTTTAGCCTAATTATATTAATTATACCGACTAATCCAATAAATATATTTTCTATAATTATATTAATTATAATAACTTTGAACACTCCTTATTAATTATTTGAACACTCCTTATTTTTTCATTTGAACACTCCTTATTTTTTCATTTGAACACTCCTTCAAATATGTAATTATAATATTCTCTACTCTACATCTAAAGTGTTCAATTTATTAATAATATCTACATATTTATTTTTTCTTACAACTACATAAATATTTCTTATTAACCTTAATTATCTACTAACCTCCTGTATTTTTTTAATTATAACTTATTTATTTAATTTTCCTATAGTAAATATTTAATTTTTAGCCTAATTATATTAATTATACCGACTAATCCAATAAATATATTTTCTATAATTATATTAATTATAATAACTTTCATAATAATCCAATTTAATTTACAAACCGTTAAACTCCCTAAAAATACAATTAAATTCCTAAAACTATAAAAGTATTATAACTATTCTATTTATCAAGATTAAACCTATACTAAATTAAAACTACAATTGAATTCCAAAATAAATTAAACTAATAAAAATAACTAATTAATTTCACTAATAACAAATAATTAAACTAAATTTCATAAGACAAACATTTACTAATAGTAACAATTAAATAATAATTAAATAATTAAATAATTAAATATAAATATAAATATAAATTAATTAACAAAAAAAAAAAAAACCGGCCGGCGCCGGTTTTTCGCCCAGCTCAACCTACTGGCGAGAATATTCTTCGCCACCCCATCTTCCGGTGGCGAAGAAATCGGCGCTTCATTGCCAGGCCGGCGAGGAGAACCGCGCGGGGCAACAGGCAAGCGCACGGATCTGCGCCACTCTGTGAGGGTGGCGAAAATTTTGCGCCACCCTCACAGAGCCGGCGCAGATCGTGCGCCAGCTGCTGCTGCCCTGGCGCGGTTCTCTCTCGCCCGGGCAAAGGAGTTTTTTTTTTTTTTTTTCAAAATAAACTTTAAAACAATTCAAATTCAAATTTACGTACCTTTAGTTTGCGTAGCTCATTTCGTAGCCGTTTAACTCGATCCCCCATTAAATTAAAGATTTTTAGGTATTTAGATTGAGAGAATTTGAAATGAAAGATTGATTTAGGAATTGAATGAATGAAATTGAAACTCTTTATTTATAAATTCATGTAAAGGGCAAAATGGTCATTTGGTATTTATTTAGGGCGTTGAAGGGAGATTTTTAGGGCGTTTAACAGCCTGCCAGGAGATGATATCCCTCCTTTCCAACCGGCCCCGCTTGATATAAAGGGCCGGTTGGAGATGCCCTAACAAGGAGTCAAAGACAGCAACCTATTGCATTTTGCCTCCAGTGGATTTTGGACCTACAAAATGGCGCTAAAATTCCCGCCCAATGGGTCAAAGTATTACTGTTTCAAACGGGAAAAATAAAAATAAATAAAATGTCACATTTAAAACGTTTCCTTTTTTCACTCTTGTCGTGTCCCCCATAGGCCACAATAACATCAAATGAAGATTCTTCGAGAGAAATCTTTTATTTTTCCATCAGAGATGAGAAAATCAAACCCTGTAAGTTCGTCCTTTTAGGATCTGTATGTGGAAGGAGAACCAGTTTGCTATCTATGGTTTTCTGTATAGGTTGAATGTCGCTCGTTCGTGGGTTTCGATTTAGGGTTTTGGGGTTTGCGATTTTGCGGTTCAAATCCATTCTTTGTGGGTTATTGATTAGTGGATTTCTCACCAGAACCTTTCATAGCTCTCTGATTCTTTCTTCTAATCAGAAATTTCTGTAAAATTCAATGTACCTGTCCGCCGGCTATATTTGGGAGAAAATTGATACCTGATCCGCTTCCGTTGACTCCTCTTTCTCCCATGGCGGCGGCGGCGACAGCGACGTCAGAGTAACCTCGATTTCTGCTTCTTCGGCGATCTAGTTTCATTTTACGTCCTGGAAAGGTACAACCCCGTTCACCCCTTTTGTCGTTTCTCCAACTTTTACTACATTCATGCTTTAGACTGTTGGCCTAAATCGAAGGCGTCTTGTACATTCTGCAGATTCGATCAGTCTTTCTCTGGAGAAACGTAGTCGAATTGATCTGCCGTGCAAAATCAAATCGGGGATGATGCCGCCGGACGAATTGATGTTGGAAATTTTGACCAGGCTTCCTGGTAAGCAACTGGGGAAGTGCAAATGCGTATGCAAATCTTGGCAATCGCTGATCGGGGGTCCTGTTTTTATGGATATTTACCGGAATCGTCAACGGCGGCTGATATTGTACTCGGCATTGAGGCCCAGAGAGAGTTTATATTCACGCCTCAGTTGCTTTTCCTCAACCCTTGGCCGACTTAAGGAGTCCACTGAAGAATTCAGTTGCCTAAGTGAACTGCAGATCAAACCTTTCTATTGTACCCAAGCAGTCAACGGCCTGATGTGCATTATTGAAAATGATTGCCGCATCTCTGTTTACAACATCTGTACTGGTCAGTTGATGAGTGTTCCTGAACCAAATGATTGTGGTTCTGATACCAGATCAACTTTTCATTTTGGATATGACCCTGTATCGAAGGTCTATAAATTGATAAGGTTGATGTGCTCCGGTAATTCCCGACTGACCCAAGTTGAGGTTATCAACTTGAGGCCCTCTAATTCATCGGCCACATGGAGGAAACTGGACAATGATGCCTGCGATCTCAGTGATTTCCGGTATCTGGTATCTCAATTTCTTTTCACGGATGATGGGTTCCTATGGTTTTTATCAGGGCTTGATTCACTATTCTCTTTCGATCTCAACAAGGAAAAGTTTAAACGGATTAAGCTCCCTGAAGGTATCAGAGATGAGACACAAACATTCAATTTAATTCAATCGATGGGACGTCCAGCCATGTGGGTCTTGCCTAAGGCAGCTAAGTCCTCATGTTTTATACTCTTCGTGCTAGAGAACTATGAGGGTGACATGTGGAACAAGTATTGTGTTCAATTTCCGGAAGAACTTGGTGGATTTCATAATTTTACCATCGACATGGGAAACCTCCCTACTGGTGAGATTTTGTTGACCAATGTTATGGTGAGAAGCCAGGACCACTACATGTCTGTTTATGCTTTTGATCATCACACAAGTAAGTTTGACCATTTTCTAATCAGAGAATTCCCTAAGAGGCCTCATGCGTATGTGCGTGGATCACAAAATCATGGACATGAATGTGCCAAGATATCCTGTTTACATGATAATAATTGTCTCTATCTGTCACTAAATGATATTCTAAGTAGTGGTGGAGTTTGAGCTGATTGGAGGTAGCTGATTTGGGAATTTGCACGATATTGATGAATGAATGCTGCTTTGAGGTGTACTGTCAGTACTTTTGTCATCAACATTGTTCGTTCAAAATGCCTGCTTTGAACTTCTCCAAAATGCCTGTTCGTTCTTGCTTCCCTTTAATCATTATCTTGTGGTTTCAAAGTGGATTCTGCCGAATTTCAGGGTTCTATTTAACATTTAGGCTGGACATTGTTCAGTTGATGTGTAATCTATCATATTGATTAAGTAGGCTCGTTTTGAGCATTAAGCTCTCTTCAGTACCAAGTCTTGTTTGATGTTTGTCTTTCTGAAGAAGTACAATTTTAATATTCTCGCGAAGCTACTAGCATTGTCTCTTATTCTGATATTTGTCAGAATGCCTCATGGTGATGCATTAACATCCAAAATGTAGGGTAAAAATAGTAGTATTATAATGTAGTTGAAAATGTAAGTTGCGCAAGATGTTTGGTAAATTACACCAAGCTATAGTTCAGGACTGGAGAACCGATCTATAAGGAGATTAAAAATCTCATGTCAACCCGACCATGCTTGCTCTAAGTGCTTGCTGCTTAACAAAAGGGATTTTCATCATATCCTGATTGAAACGATGAAAAGAGAACTCCTGGTAGCTCGTTAGATGTTTGTAATCACACATGATGGAAGTGAAGATTTGGTAGGAGAATTTTTTAAATGCTGGTCTAGATGGATCAAAGTTGGTCATACAGTTTCTCAGCTTCTGAAGGATTTCCAAAAGCGGCTACTTATGTGGCAGATTACTAGTGTAATAAGGAGTAAAATCATTAGCAAAATTGTTGTCCGTAGGTCTAGCATATATTTCAAAACTCTGCCTTTTCCTGTCCAGAAAACTGGTTATTTCCAAATTCCAAATGCTTTCGTCCCAAAATAAAATTTTCTTTGTTGAACCATGTGTATGTGTACAGAACTACTTCATAAGGTAACCAAGTAAGGAGCTCACTATAGCTACCAGCGGACGTTGGCCTATCTCCACCAGGAAAGATTGGTTCAATTCAGAAAGAATGCTAGTTTCAGACAACTGAGTCAATGAATTACATGAATATTTATTTCTACATACTCGTTCCTCAATCCTTATTTGATTCCAGATATTAAGGGCTTGTATGGCCAACATCTTATTTTGCATTTTGGTTTAGTGTTTGGTTTGAGTTTGAGATTTGATTTAAAATGTGTTTAAGAAAAAATTTAAAAAGTTGTTTGGATAAATTTTTAATTAAAATAATAATTTTTTATACCACCGCCCAAATTCTGGCACCTTCCAGCAGCGTCAAGAGGTGGTCCGGCGGCAGAGGTAGGTGGTGAAGGTGGTCCAGTGGTGGTAGAGGAAAATTATGTAAAAATAATTTTTGGAATATTTTTTAAAAAGTACTAAATTAAAATGTTGTTTGGATAGTATATTAGATTTTGTGTTTAAGAGGTAAAATGAGACAAAAAAGCAAAATAAATGTTGGCCAAACAAGACCTAATCCTTTTTCAACAAATCTCATTTTCGGAAGTTAATTACAAACTGGTAGCCATTTCCTGGATCATTACTGATCGTCAAACCTGGCCGTAACCTGAAAATGGGAGTTACATCCACGGTTCCACAACATCATAAATCTTGGCCATGCCCCTGATTCCAGAAAATGATCTGCTAAAGGAATAAGAAACCAATGACTATTAGCTGTTGTTGCAGAGTCGAGAATCGAGTTTTGGAAAGATTCTGCTACCTAGTTGTTTTCTGATTTTCTCTTTCACCGCAACAAGAAACAAAGAAAAAGCTGCATAGCTTGTTAAAAGTGACCAAATGATCTGCCCCATGAAAAATGAACAGTTTTGTAGCAGGAGTCTAGGATATAGGGTAGGGAGGACCCCAGATTTTTGCATCAGTAGGGCTAAATGATGGATATGTTGGGCAGTTCAATTATGAGAGAAGAAGTGGGTCATATGATAAAGATCCCCCTCCATGATTTCTTCTGATATGGGCTAACCTATAAAAACCTGTTCTCTGTTCTGTTCCGTGTATTTAAACTGGAAAAAATAGTAGTATTCTTCATCAACCCCACATTCGGATATAACAACAAACTTGTACTGAGATCGGATAACAGTTAATTAGGCTGTCGTTTCAAGATCAGAAATTTCAAAATTTTTGTGATGCGAAAATTGTGAATATGCATATCCATACACAAGGACAAAGAGACAATGAATCATGGCAATCAAATCAAACCAGACCACCTAGCTAGTTTTTACCCAGTCCTGTCATTTCAACGACTCAATATGAATTCCATCACCTGTGTTCTCTTAATTAATTGTCGGCTATCTCCTTGTTCTCTTAGATCATGTACCAAACAGAGATTAAAAGCTTATGGTTGCTTGGTTTACACAGAAATTTGCAAATGTGATACCATTCATCATCCAATATATCCATCTGTTGAAATTGCAACTGATGGGGGTACTAGTTTTGTTGAAAACCAAAATCAACTGGGAGGTGAAGTTCGTTCACACGATTAGAGAAAATAATATGTGTGGGGATAGCCTCGCCAAGCAAGCTTTGAATGTAAATAAGGGAATATATTTTTTTGATTCACCCCCATGTTTTATGTCTCTGATATTAGATGTAGAAGCAGAGATGCCCTCTGCTATGTAATCTTGTTTAACCTTAGCTATTAAGCTAAGTTTTGTTTAACCAAAAAAAAGCAAAATCAACTCTGATGAAAGGTTTAAGACAGATTGTAACATGTAATGTAACTACTCTTTTCATTATACTAATGAACATAACTTTTTGACAAAGGAAAAGACTAGAAACTAAAAAGTAGAGAGATCTCCTAAAAATCACATCTTTGCAGAAACAATGCTAGTTTTACTCTATATTGGGTTACATTAAAGTTAACCATCTTTATATTAGTACTGATAAAATAATCATTCCTGAGAATAAGATTGCTGGTATAATTGCTCTCTAACAAATTCTGAAGACCTCCCAAGCTTACCAATCACGGCATTCTTGAAGCTTAAAACTTCCTGAACCTGGGAGCAAGACCTCTGCATTCTAACCCCACTCAGAGAACTTCTGGACTCCATCATTTCATGGAGGGATAGCCTCCGCTTTGTACCCGGGTCGGGTCTTTGTTTCGGAGCACTGTGTGACCTCAGCTTAGCATTAAACGACTGCGTGTTAGCCATGTAATTCGGGTAATTCCCATAATTCGGACCTCCAGCTCTGAACAGGCTTTCCACGCAGACACTCTTGGCCGGTGTAACCGGCGGGTTCGACCCGCAAGAATGGGAGAATCTGGGAGTGCTCTGGGCGGTGGAGAACCGGCAGTCGTCCACAATCAGTCCCCAGTCGGAGTCTTGGGAAGCCCGGCAGTCGGGTACGCATATTCTGGGAGGCGGAGGCGGCGGAGGAGGAGGATTCCGGCATGTGCACGAAGGAGAGGATTGTGTTTGGTGGTGGTGGCGATTTGAGTCATCCACGCCGGAATCTGCAACCCAGGGATTAAGGCTGCTTCTTCTGGACCTCGATTTCGGCCTCCCTGTATCTATCTCCACAATTTTTGGGCTCTCATCAATCAGGTTATAGCTATTATTAGTACTATCAAACGACCCAGAAAGCTTTCTGCTATGGAATGAATTTTGTCGGCCCTCATCGAAACTTTCCTGCAAAATCAATCAGGGAACCAAATTAATCGACACATTTCCCAATCCAACAAGAAGGGTCTAATAAATTCATCCCATTTTTAGCGAATAGAGATGATTCTGACCAAGGATTGTCTGGCTGGATTCTGTGGCTGAAAAGTTTGACCGGAATTCAGGAATCCACGAGTTCTTTGGGCACGAACATTGGCTTGTGCTCTGATTAAAGCTTGCATGCTCTGAAGTGTAGCAGCAGCTTGTTTGCGCACCAGATATCCTCGAACCAATGCTTGTAATTTCACTAGCCCTTTCAAAGCTCTCAAAGCCTTCCTGGCCTATATATCACATTGTCCAAAGTTTTGATTTTTAGTTTTGAGAGTTTAAAGAAATTAATTCATTACAGAACACAAAGAAAAGACAAGATAAAAGAGGATGCTATGATGATGTAATAAGCCATTATTCAGGAAGAAGAATGTTTGCTTCTTGTATAAAAAAACAAAGCTAATTAATCCAAAAATTACCAAGAATCCGCGAAAAACAGTTTGAATTTTCGTAACGGCCCACTTCTCCCTGCTACCGCCAAACAGAGTATTTCCCCTGCCTTGGCTGGTTAGTCTCACCACCGCAACGGCAGCCTGTGCGGCGGCGACGGCGGCATCAGCCGCCGCAGCCGTGGCGGCAGCAACGGCTATGGCGTGTTTGCTTTGTTCCTTATCCGAATCTCCGCTGCTGTAAAAGGACCTCAACCATGCAGCCTCTGCCGGAGTAATGTTTGGTGGGATGGTGTTTGGATTCGAGCACAACCCGTCATTGTCCCTTCCGGAGTGGCCCAAGTTCGCTGCTTTCTTTTCCTTCTGATGGTGTCCTGCACCGCCGGCGCCGCCGGAATTCGGAGCTTCCTTTTGAACCTTATCTTTCTTTATCCCAAACAAATTCTTCAACCACCTCGTAGCCCTCCCCATTTTTTTTTAATTAAGGAGAGAATTTAGTTCAGCTCTTCAATTACTTTTACCAAGGCTCTGTAATAAGAGTTGAATCTGTAAAATTCTTTTGGTCCATTTTAGCTCGTAACATCTGCAAATGAAAAGAGATATAGAAAGTGGAGTTGTAGGGAGAGGAAAAAGAGAAGGTCAAGTGAAAAAAACTAGATGGAAAATGTGTGAGTAAATTGGAGTTTGAAAGTACTGGGAAAAAGACCCAATGGCTAAATAAAAGGAAGATGGGCTCTTTTTTAAATTTTTGGTGAAAGTTTTTGTCCAACTTGAAGCCTAAAAGTAACGTATGCTAAAATGGAAAAGTGGGAAACCGGGAAAAAGAGGCTAAATAATGGACCAATTGGTGATGGGAAAAGGAAGGAATTAAGTCGTGGATTGTCAAAATTTTGTGACCAAAAAACTCAAAACTTATGTTAGGTGAATTGAGACCATAAATCTCAAAAATTTTCTGTCCGTTGAAGAGTTTTTAACCGATTGAGAAAATCTTGTATTGTACTCGGGGTGTGGGGATACCTCCAAATTTTGAACAAAAAGAAAGAAAAAAATGTAGTATTGCACAACAAAGTTGATGAGTGATTTGAATAAACTAGTTTGTAGTTTTTGATAGAAATAGTAATATTCTAACAAACTTGAAACTTGTCAATTGTCATTCACTATTTCGTATCATCAATAATGAGTTGATTACCCTAGCCTAATCCTAATTGGGAATGCAATGAAGGGTATGTCTTGAATGCCCAAATATAGGCCCACATGTAGTTACACTTCAAAACCAATTAGTGATAAGATAAATAGTACGTGGGGTAAATATGTTGAGTTCAAGTGTTTCCTTAACATGAAAAATATTCATTCAACACGCCCCTCTCAAACCCAATGAATTTGGAAGGGTAATTTTTATACTTTTTTTTTTCAGTCTTGTGATCGGTTATTTTCCCGGGTAAACCGTCACTTGTCGGGCCAGTCAAAGTTTAAAGTCAAATTCGAAATTTTTCCGTGGGTTGGTCATGGGGTATATATGTTGGGTTTAAGTGTTTCCTTTCATTCATGTGAGACAAAGGAACATGAGAAATATTCAATCAACACGCTCCTCTCAAGCCCAATGGGCTTGGATGGGTAATTTTTATACTTTTTTTTTTAGTCTTGCGATCGATTACTTTCTCGGATCCCAATGGGCTTGAATGAGTAATTTTTATATATTTTTTTTAGTCTTGCAATCGTTACTTTCTCGGATAAACCGTCACCTGTCGGGTCAGTCAAACCTCAAATTTCTTCTGTGAATTTCCACCTTGCCCCACAAGTCTCACAAATCCGCAGATTAAAACCTGCTCTGATACCATCTTGAAGGTCCAAATATAAGCACACATATGGTTCTACCGCAAAACCAATTGGTAATGAGGGAAGTAACACATAAAGTATATATGTTAGGTTTAAATGTTTCCTTCCATCCATGTAAGACAAAAGAACACGAGGCATATTCATTCACCAGTATCAAACAAAATGAAATGATGGAATTTATGGTTAGTAGAACATAGTATAATTTCATAAAAAATAAACTGGATAGGATACTCGGGTGTATCAAGTGAGTTATTACACAAAATAAGATATAGTACTGAATAAATATTTGTGATACTTCTTCTGCTACAATTATTTTTAATTTTAGTTTATTTTGTACTATAAATAACAATATAAGTTGGACAATAATTTCGGGACGGAGGGAGTACAAAATAAGTGAAACAATGACTTCAAATTGCGGGAAAAAATTGCTACAATGCACCATTCAACAGCGTAGATATCGTAAACATGCATGACGGTTTAAGGCTTAATTCGGATTCAACAACCACAGATTAACCATTTGGCTTCGAAACTATCAAGTCTACAAGATGAGATAATTTGGTGGAAAAAAACTTTTGGAGGGAAAAAAAAAAAAAAACAGAAGGGGAAAAGGAGGTACAGGATTACTTGGTTAACAGCGCACGTAAAATTGACCAGCTTACTACAATCAGAAAAAAGAAAATATATGTACAAAAACAGTACCATAAGTCAGGGATGTCCTGGAAGACTACGCAAAGAAAAAAAAAAGGATCTGTAATAGGAGACAAGAAGGTGCGGCTGAGGCTGCAGGGAATCAAGGGGATTGTAATAATCACACAAACCCACAAAGCCAGAAATGAGTAATCCCTTTACCTTAAAAATCATTGAGCTAATCAAACCCAAAAATCCCCATTAAAATATCACAAAGAATCTTAAGAATGTGACTATAAAGTACGGTCTATGGTTCGTAAAAAGGGTTTTTGGGTCCCGAATTTTCATTCCTCCAATTGAGAACTCTGAGGAGGTCCTTTATCGAGAAAAGGTTTTTGAAACTTAAAACAGTAAAAGAAAGAAAACCTAAAGCAAAGGTAGATTTGCTTTTCTGGAGCAACGTGTCCTTTGAACAACAAAGCAACAAAAGGAAGTAAAAATATATATTGAAATTTGAGCTTTCGAAAAAAAAAAACATCTGAAATCCTTCAACAATTTGCTGAGAAGAAAATTACTTGCATAGTTTCATGATTTTTCATTCATATTCTCATCGTTACAAAAATTCGCATGTCAATGGTTCTTGTAATCTAACAATTTAAGTTAATGGCGGGATAAAACGGTCCGACAGTTTGTCATACTATATAAAAAAAAAAAAATTTAATGGGGACAACAAAAAAAATGTTACTAGATGATCTTTATCTAAGATTTACAAGAATAATATAGGGATGATATATAGCTTTTTTTTAAAAAAAAAATTAGAAGCTGTTGAAGTATTTATCTCATATTGGTGTCTGGAGACACTTTGTATCAGTATATAAGCATCATGGGCCACTCCCCTCATTGCCAATTGGTTTTGAGGTGGAACCCCATGAGCTTCTATATGGTATCAGAGCGGGCTCGGCCTGTGGTGATTTTAAGCCCACGATGTTATTCCATGGCCCAATTTAAGTCCGCAACGTTATTCCGCGGCCCGTGATGTTATTCCATCATGATGTTATTCCGCGATTTATTTCCTGATCCTGGTGATTTAGTCCAAGCCCGTTGGGCTTGAGGGGGAGTATTGAAGTATTTATCCCACATTGGTGTCTGGAAACACTTTATATCAGTATATATGTATCATGGACTACTCCCTTCATTGCCAATTGATTTTGAGGTAGAACCGCATGAGCTTCTATAGAAGCCAAGGCTTAGGAAGGGATGATATATAGTTGAAAGTTGAAACATGAAAGCTTGAAAAGTGTCATTTTCAACCCTCAAAGCATCAGCTCAGACAGCAGCATTACATTGGATTTCTGACAACTCTCGTGAACGCTTACGCCACAATTGTATTGCAAATATCACTTCCTACGAATCCAATTTTTTCACTTTTTTTTTTCTTTTTCTTTTCTGGGGATGATATCTTCATTTCCCTTCTCCATATACTTTTGTACTACGTTCCTTTCAATTAAACATTATGTTCATGCAATAAATATTCTAATTATTCCTTGTGATGAATGATGATCCACACACCATATGGGGTACACTTGAGGACCAAAACAAAAACAATGCTAGAGAATGTAGTATTTCGGTAAAGGAACCCAGTCCATTGTGTGTGTGTGTGTTGGGGGGAGGAACCCCCGCTAACGCAGTTTCAAATTTGGAATGTGTACCAAACCCAAATTTTGTTTGATTACAATGTCAAACAATTTCGTCACCTAATTCTACTGAATTTCCGACCATGTTTTTCAACCTTATGATGACACATTAAAGTAATAAATGTTTTTTTATTTTATTCCTTTTGTTCTATCTTAATTATCAATTTTGTTGGACAACAAAATCATATATTCTCACTGTCCCAAAATTATTGTCTAGTTTAAATTTTTAATTTTAGTTCAATTTATGTTAAAACTAAAACTCCAAAGTGGACAGTAATTTCGAGACGGAGTGAGGTTTAAAGTAGGGCAAAGGTCCAATTTGTAGTCTCAATATCCTAGTGCCATTACACATGGTTTTTGTAACAGTTTTTCTCTGTTTTTAAAAAATAGACAGAAATCATACATGAAACGAAGATTTAATAGTATCACAATAGTCTGTATTTTTTATTATTTATCAACATATATTATAATTGCAGAATGTAGACTTGGGTTTGGTAGTCCTTTTAAGTATTAAATATGAGTTCCCTCTCCCCCCTCTCTTTTTCAAACCAAGAAAATGAAAAGACTTTGTGTTACATTTGGTATACCTTAAATGTTATGACCTTTGATCTTTTTTCATTAATTTTTTTTAATTTAAAGAGACTTTATGTGTTAAAATTGTGTTTCTTTACTCTTCTAACCTTTGATCTCATTCTATTAATTTTTTTCTTTTATTTTAAGTTTAAATATTATACACAAATTAATATTTACTATTAGTTCAATTTTGATTGGCCATGGTTTCAAGTATTTTTGTAGCTTCAAATTTTTCCTGTATCTTTTCTTCTTCTCTTCTTTTTAAGATTTTATTATTTAGAATTAGAAAGATTATTCCATAACTCATATATAATACTAAAATTTTTTTATTTTAAATTTGTCAATATATATAATTCTCAAAAATAGAGTTTTATCACATCTATTTGTTTTTTCTTTCAATTGTTTGTCATTTATGCTCGATGACCTTTCCATCTCAACCTCATTGAAGGTAATTCCTACTCATTATTTTTACTCATTTCTTGTGAAACGTTACGATTTTTTTCTTTTTTTTTTAATATTTTTTTCGATTGTAATCTATTGCTTATTTTGTATAAGTATGCTTTTTTTTAGAGTTAGAATAAAATTTGTATTTATACTGAATTATGAAGAGTATTTTTCACTATATTAGTACGACTAATGTACGCGTGAAGCACGTTAACTCCCTCTAGTTTTTAAATAATTGTCGCAAGTATAGAATTGTAATATTATTGGACGACTTTTGTTGGAAAAATTTTCTTCCCTTACATTTCTGTCTCAAAGATGAACGACCCATGACTGTTGCTCATCTACATTATTCTACGGTAGACGCCCAAGCGTGTCTCAGATTAGTACTACTTTCAACTGTACCAGAAAAATCGAAACCTTTTATTATTTTATGTTAAGTAATACTTTC
Organism: Oldenlandia corymbosa var. corymbosa; assembly: GCA_949775105.1. Lineage (NCBI taxonomy): Eukaryota > Viridiplantae > Streptophyta > Magnoliopsida > Gentianales > Rubiaceae > Oldenlandia > Oldenlandia corymbosa. The sequence goes on along the minus strand of OX459120.1, from coordinate 30,561,910 downwards.
AGCGGTTAGATTTTTTTTTTTTTTTATACGGTATGAAAGATCAATTATTGTCTCTCCATCGCAAATCCTACAACAAATTCTTCTCATTTGATCGACATACATTTACAGACTTTGAAAATTTATGAATATGTAAACATGTCTACGTACATATTATTTTGCCACACAAAAAAAAAAAATGAAATGAACACGAAAAAAGCAATTGTTATTTTGCTACACAAATGAATGTAAAAGCAATTATTCTGCAAGTTCTTGCCAGATCTTTTTATTCAATTAATCCACAAATCTAATTGAAAGCAATGTTTACCGGAATGAGATTCGTCGACCTTACCACGTGAACCCAGGTTTCTATCTTTGCTAAAAAGGGCTCTTTTTATTGAAGCTTTGACCTCATCGAGTTCCCTTTTTTTTTTTTTGAAAAAAATTGACTTTCATTCAAGTATCTTAGAAATCGTTCAGCTGCAGTTGACTGAAGGTTGCCGAAACTTGCAACCAAGTATTACAATCATCATCGTTATTCTTAGCTAACTTAGCAAACTTATGCGTAATTACATTTTCATCTCTTCGACTCCAAAAAATCCCTTCTGGACGAAATTCTTGAATTGAAGCATGAATTGCATTCATGACCGAATCTGAGGAGGAGGGATCTATAATCAGTTCCTGTGCTGCCAAAATAATGTTCACTGAGTCCCCCAGGGTTGAAAAATCCACCAAATTGCACTCCTTGGCCAGGATTAAGGCCTCCATCAGAGCTAAGGATTCTGCGTATTCGGAATCCTGAACACCTTTGATCTTCCTGGTCCTGGCCATCCAAAAGACACCGCTCGCGTCCTCCCTAGATGAAGCTTCAGATGAGATTAGTTTTAAGTCACACTTTGATTGATCATGTCCAATAACCCCACAGAAGTAGCAAAAATCCACCACCCTCTCATACTGAAGTTGAATCTTCAAAGGATCTCCTTCATGATTGACAGTTATGAATCCCAGTAGTTGCTCATGGACATTAACCATTACTTTTATTCTCAAGAACCGCCCAATACAAGAGCCTTCACTATCACAATAAACTTCTAAAAACCGACCAATGTTATTTCCCGCAGTGGCTGCGAAACTCTTTGTCATGAGACCCACCGGAAGACCATGTAACTGGATCCAGAGAGGAGAAAACTGAAAAGCATGTTTCCCTACAAACCATGGAGCTCCTGCCGATGATCCTCTATAAACCATGGAGCTCCTGCCGAAACCCCCTTTTTAATCCAGGGCATTACTAAAACATAAGAGAACTGTGTTATCCCCCAGAGCACTTGTTGACAGATTCCCTTCAAGAAACCAAACGTTCCTCAATCTTTGCACCATAGATTATGCCCTAATACTTTGTTGGCTTCGATTCGGTTGGATCTTTATGATTATTCTTTTCTTTGTTAAAAAATTATTGTTCATTTTAGATTTTCAATTTAGTATAAATTAAATTAAAAACGAAAAAATTTAAATTGGATAATAATTTCGAAGCGGATAAAATACTTGTTTTTTGAACACCCTGGAATTTATTTATTCTAACAGATGTACACTTTATTATATCTTAATGTTGCATAATAGAAAAGGATCTTTAGCAAATCGGGTATAGAGTCGTAAAGAGCCATCTAAATTAATTAATGTATAAATCTTGATAAATAAAATTCATTTTACTACAGACTATCAAGGATGGCATGTTGAATTCCTGATCTTTGCCTCTTCGTTTTATAAATATGGGCCTCCCAATTGGACTTCATTTCGTACCATTTCTTCACGTGTATTCTCAAATCAAACTTTATCTTGACCAATCCAAAGAGCTGAGCCTGGACCAGTAAGTATCCCTTGTTGCTTTCAACATCCCTAAAATGGACCACTTTCATCCTTTAGCCTAAACGTTCAGATTATTATCCACAAATTGAGAAATCTATACAAAGTTACGAACGTTCCAATTCCAGGAGCCCATGGCGCGGATGTTGTTGAGTCTATATGACGGAGCAACTACCTCAAATTTTCCAATTCTTTCCCGAATTCGGAAAATGAATGTACTGTTTGTAAAGCTATAACATAACTTTTTTGCATATTTTCTGGTAATTAACATTTTTTTTCTGACTCAATTTAAGGGAAAGAATCACTTACATTTGGTTCAACTGGAAAAAAGAAATCAAATTATTGTTACCAAACAGTGGTAGTGTAGTAACTAGTACCTAGTATTTTCATTTTCTTAGGTATGAAATCATTAGTTTAAGAGCGATTTGGGTTAGAGTTCTTGGGCCTTAATTCCTACTATCTTTTTTATCCACTAGCAATCAACTGGGCTTTTGTTAGACTGAACAATTTGGAGCATGAAGAGTAATTCCACATGGAAAATATACTGTTTTTTCGTATACTCTTCTACTACTATAGAACAATTTTGCTGTTCTTGTTTTATCACCGCTAGCATATTTTGCATACATATATTTTTGGGTACAGAAACTAGCCATTGTAATTAATTGAATTCGTGATTTGCTCCAAAATATATGATTTAATCCAATATCTGTCTGCCCCCGCTTAGCCTTATTTGGGACAAAACTACTGAACTATGAGTTCATTTCGATGCATGCAAACTCTTTTTCGGTCTGGGAAAAGCTCTTTTTCCCTATTTAGAATAGCGTGGATATGGTTCCATTCGTATCAAATGAAGTTTCGGTCGTTGTAATATGTTTTCGTTTAGAATTATTTGTTTATGTTACAATAAAAAAAAACCCCAAAAAACCATTAAGTATGTTGGCGTTTGGCCTCTTGCAAGACATAAATTCTTACGTATCCTGGCATTGTCCATACTCCATAGAGACATTTTGTCGATGATAATACATGCCAAAGACAAACCGTTGGTTAATCATTGACTGTCCCATCCCATGTACGCATCTTTCTCTTCAATCGTTTATTTGCAAGGCTTGTGACCTGACATATGTACATGCAGAGAAAGTTAGCCAACAACGAGGCATGTCATGTTTCGCAATTCATAATTTTTTATGGTTAGATACTAATGATTACTCTCTCTGTTTCAAAACATTCTTTAGTTTGTTCATATAATATGTCAAATGCGACAATTATTTTGAGACGGAAGAAAATATATAATTTCACCACATTGCTGAAGGGTCCCCACGTGTCGAGCCCATAGGGTAGGTTTATAGGCTAATGGATCAAGCCTACAACATGCTAAGGCTTATAGCATGGTACATACTACCACACACAAAGTCATGTGTAAGAAAGATGAGCTATTCTCCCCAAAGGAAACATGCCATGCTAATTGGAGTCTGGTGAATAATAAACAAATGGTCAGTTGATCAAATCATATGGGAGCTAACGAAAGCACAAAAAAGAAAAACTACTCCTGCAAATCAGGCATTAATGCAGAATATATACAAACGTTTTTAAAAGGCAACTTTGCCAAGAACTTGTTGCTCATAAGGTGGACAAAAGCAAACGGGTTGTACATACACATTGCAATATATAAACTTCCATTGGTGGATTTGTTTGAAATGTTTCGATGAAGTCTATGTTTTTGTAGATGGTAGCTAGGGTCTTTGTTGTATAGACAGGAATGATTGGAGTGGTGGGTAAATTTTTATTTTTTTCTCCTTGGAACTTTGCGTGATAATGATGGTGATGAAGCCATGCAAGGTACATAGATATATATATATATCTATATATATATATATATATATAGTTTAAGATCAAAGAGATGAGAAACGAGTGGTTAATTTTTGGAAGACAAGGAGTCATGAAAAGAGGAGAAACACTGTTTAGATAAGGAGACAAGAAGAGGGGAAAGGAAGAACTTGGGGAGGAAATTTGGAAAGTTTGATAGATGTATAATAATAATAGTAATAGGGGGATCCATCGATCGACCATGTGAAAGGAATGATGGCCTAGGTAGAATGATTCACGCCTGCTAAGGTTTTCTTTTCATCTCCTCGTTTAATTCTACCTTCTTAATAGAGTATTGTAGATATGTCGGGTTTAATTTAATAGAAGAGGATGGCGGCCATGAACACCTTTCCTCATCTCCTTGGAAACACACCAATGGTGGAGGGGGAGAGTGGGAGATTATAAATACGACAATTATTTGTGACTGACAAGTAACTTTTTATTTATTTTTGTATATAATACGATGTTCATTTTCTATAATAGAAATTAATCCATTCGTTGAGTTATAGATATCTTGATGGATGTGACGAGAATTGTTTATCGATTTTTTTTTTTTATCAATATGTAAATGTTGGTTTTGTTTCATGTAGTTTAGTGACATTTCTATACGTACATTAGAACATAGTATGGATCTAGACATGCAGGTCGAACTTTGTTGTGGATTGATGAAGCATATAATTTAATACAAGTGGACGAATTGTGTAACTTATCAGAGTTTGAAAGAGGAAGTTGGCCAACATTTGTTAATGGCTCCGAAATGGGCTGTTGCTTATATATATATATATGTGTGTATATATATATATATATATATATATATATATATGGCGGTGGGTCGTTGGATTTCCAGTATTGAAATAATGTGCAAAACTCATGGCAAACACACAAGATGGAGATGAAAAAATAACGAAAGTAAGTTTAAAGTGGTGCCTGGTGCGGAGACAGGATTTAAAATCTGCTAACTTGGAGTACAAAATGAAGTCCGAACTTTAAAGTAAACTTGAAGTGGGTAAATTAGTGGGAGGAGAATGAAAAAAGATTAGGCTTAATTGGGCAATATTTTGAACTTGTTGGAAAGTTGATAGCTGAACGACTCAGTAAAATTAGTGCTTAAAACTGTTAGAAGCTCCAGATTTTTGTTTTCTGATGGCTTGTGAATTTTGGGTCCTGTGAAATCCCCCTGTTAGAGCAGAGCTGTTTCTGGAATCAGTAATTTCCAGTTTCGCACGAAAGGGTTTGATGCATTTTAGGAGTCGTAATAACTATTAAAAAGAAAGATGAGCATTACTTTTGCGCAAAAATCTGGTTCCAAGCGAATTCTACCCCAAAGTGGGAAACTCTGCAAGAATGTACAAACGTTCAGATAAGATGGTGATGTCTTGCAATTTTCATACAAAGTTTTGTTATTCTTCTAGCTGGACTGATAGTAACAACTTCCAAATATTTGGTTCCATTTATTAGATTCAGAACAATCATTTTGGGACGAAGTGAGTATGATTGGACTTTGAAACTAGAAATCGAAATACGAGAACATGCTGTGGAACCAGAGAGCAAACAGAGCCAATACATGTCAGGCCTTTTTTTTAAAAAAAAAAAAAAAAAATTTTGGGTCAAAATATACATGTTAGTTTTTCTTTGGTGCTTTTCGAGCTCAGATGCAAATTGCAAAATCGTCGCCTGTAAATTGGTTTATGGTGATGTGTGTATTCTGATCACCGATATACTAATATTATACAAATATTCGAGTGTATATGTTAATTAGTCATCCTCATAGTCCCATCTAAAAAGAAAAAAAAAAAAAAACTAAATACATCCACTTGCTTGCTGTTATGGATACGTAGTAGTCGAAAACGTTATTTATAAAGTTGGGTTTCGAAAACAACATCTCAAACATGTCCTTCAATTAGAGGGAAGAGTACAGTTTGAACTTGACCGAGAGTCTGAAAACCAAAAGTACAACGTTTTTTAGGGTGTGCAATTCTTATTACAATTGCGATAAAGATAACAATGCAAAGCATAATAGTTAGTCGGATTGCAGGGGGAGAAGACGCAGTAAATTTCATGAAATTGATTTTGATGGGGATATTTCATATTTGTTCGCCAGTCACGACCTTGATGATGAAAGAAAAGGCAAATAAAATTGTGTGAATTGACAAATTTTGTATGTCAATCATTTCAAGTTTTTCAACACTTGAAAAGAAAATTAGGGGCCACTAATAAAAAATAGACCAGAGTAAGAGAGAGAGAGAGAGACAGGAGAGGAGTAGGGTCCAAGGAGAAGAGTGATGATTCGACGAGGAGGTTTCTGTTATGGGCGCAACAACGAAAAAGATTGATGTATTCAGTATATGGAAATTTATGCAAAATTAAAAGGAAATAAAAAATAATAATAAAAAGGAGAGAGTACCCAATTGGACAAGGTTGAAACTAAAAAGGGAAAAACTGAAAGGGAATCGGGCAAAAAATATTGGGGCTGGGAATGGGATTTGATAGTTATCTGGTGAGAAGAAGATGAACAAAATACGGATTTTAGGAGAGTAATTATATCTGTGATTGAAGGCGATGGAATTGGCCTCTTTAAAGGCGATGGAATTGGCCTCTTTAACAGACCACTGATGCTGCCCCCTCAATGAGCTCCTTGTTTCGTATTCCACAGACATAACTCTTAAACTCTTCCATTCTCACGCGCATTAACTTCATATATGAGCGTTTTGGTAAGTTTATTTTCAAATCTCCAAAAATTACTTTATCCCTCCCAAAAACAAGATCCACTAATTTTATACCAACCACGATGAGCATTGGTTTTGTGCATGCTGGAGCTAATGAGACACATGATTATAACTCAGCTCCTATACAGGGTGTGAATTGTGATATGAACATCAAATGAATAACACAAAAAGTACTTACAGTCGGTCAATCGTAACCAATATTATACTTATCAAAGAGACCTTAAAAAAAAAAAAAAACAAACAAAGAAAGAAAAACATAATCCAGTACTTTAATTCCACAAGATTTCATTAGAACATCGCTCTCCACCATTAATTAGTCAAAAAGATCAGTAGTGATTCACAAAAAATGTAGCTACATCAGAATAAATCCCAAAAAAAGGAAAAATATCTAGATATTCAAACAAATCGGCCCCCAAAATTTTTTTCCCCCAGAAAAAAAAAATAAAAATAAAAATTGAATATTACATACTGGGTCCTACACTCATTGTTGTCAATAATGGGTCATCAAGTTGACGTCACCATCACACAGATCAACGGCTCCTTTTCGTTGTCACATTCGCCTGGCAATGGAGTCTCACTCTCACCACACCCCGCGCACGTGAGGAATTGTGCTCTTGAGGCCTGGAACTTCCAGTCCGTGGTCGCCACCACGTACAACATCAGCCCAGCGCAGCAAACCTGGGCTGACAACAGCCCCAACCAAAGCCCACAGAAGCCCACACCGATTACGAACCCGAGCCCAATCGCTACGGGCATGCCCACCAGATAAAATGCGCCCAGGTTCACGTTAGCTGCCGTGGAAGGTCGGGCGGTCCCACGGACAACCCCACACCCAACCGTTTGTGGGCAGTTTCCAAGCTCACACAGCCCCAGGATTGGCAGCGCCGCTGACGTCAACCGCAAGATGCTGATGTCATCGGTGAACATCCGAGCCCACAAGTTCCTCAGGGACGTCGCGAAACCCATCGCCGATAAGCCCATCAGGCCCGCTATCATGATCGAAACAATGGCGACCACCCGGGCCTTGTCGGGTCGGTTCGCTCCGAGCTCGTTCCCAACCCGGGTGGACACCGCGAAACTGAGGGAAGACGGGAAGATGTAGAGAAACGCTGTCGTCTGGATCAGCACGCCCATCGACGCAACAGTGGCCTTAGGGTCCACCAGGAGCCCACACAGAACGATCATGATCTCGTACCACCACCACTCCAAGCAGACCGAAACGCAGCTCGGAGCCGCCAGCCGAACCAGCGGCCCCCATCCGGTTAAACACTCCCGGCTCGGCTTGCTCCAGGTCGCCACGTGCAAGCCGCTGGCCCACACGTAGAGAACCAGCGTCACGAGAACAACCAAATTTGAAATAGCAGCCGCAGCCGCGACGCCAGCCACGCCGAGCTGGAGCCGAATGACCAGCAGATAATTAATGGGTAAATGTAAAACGGTTCCAGCCAGGGAAGCCAAGGTAAGCGGGTAAGTAATTCCTTGAGCCCGAAGGTAAATCCGTATGGGGTGAATAAAAGAATTGGTAATAAGATCAGGGAGTGAAAAGAGAAGGTACGTGTGAGCCAAGCGCGTGATGAGGGGGTCTTGGTGTAAATACAGAAGAATATGGGAAATGTTGATCCAAACGAATGTGATTGGAAGAGAACAAGCCAGAAGAAATATAACAGCCCTTTGCAGAGTTAAAGAAAGCAGCTTAGGAATTTGAGCACCAAAAGCCTGAGAACAGAGGGGCTCCATTCCTAAGGCTAATCCAGAGAGAACTGAATACCCAGTTATGTTTGCAAAGGCCATGGCTAAAGATCCCGAAGCCAGCTGTGTTTCACCAAGCTGGCCTAAAAAAAGCATGGAAACCATGGAGCGGGCGTAGAGAATCAAGGCCGTGAGTGCTATGGGGAAAGAAAGGGAGAAGAGGGATTTGGTTTCTTGTATGATTTCTGCAGGGGAAGGAAGGGGGAATTGGGATGGGTTCTCTGTAATTTCTATTGGGCTTTCTTGGATTTTTAAGGTGGTGGGGAGGGATAACAGATCAAAGTAGAAATGGGTTCGGGGATCTTTACCTGGTGGTTCTAAATTTGGTGGGGTTTTGTGATGATCAATCACGGAGATGGCGGTGAGTGTGGCGGTGGTTTTTGGATTGCACATAATTGGGGACGATGATGGATATGACGATCAGTACACCAAAAAGAGGCTAAATAGAGAATCACCAAATGGAAGTAAGTTCTCTTTGTATTTCTTTGCTACTGGATTATAACTTTGCTATATAAATGTATCAAGTAAAAAAAAAAAAAGGAATTTGGTTTGTTTGAAAAGAAGACAAATTAATCTCTATCTATGGAGATACTCCCATGAAGAGCATTCCTTCTCTAATGGCCCTGACTCTCTACCTCTGCCGATTGCTTGTATAAATAGAAGCCCAAATAATCTGGTATGGTGGTTTGTGTTTTATTTTAATGTGACTTTTTTTAAAAAATAAAATAAATAAAACAATATTTTTTACAGCTAAAGGTGGGGGATGTTTTTTTTTTTCTTTTTCCTTTTCTTTTTAGTAGTAGTAGTAGTATTTGTTTAATTTGTTTTGCTCCTATTCCATAGTCATTTTCCAGTTGGGGAGGTTTCGGTTCTTTACTGTTTTTGCCGTTCATTGGGGATGTCAGAGTCAGAACTGTCAGTTTTACCAGCAAAGCTTTCAATTTCCCATATCTATCTATACATCAACCCAAAACAATGGCTGTCCTGTTTTTTACGAGGGGGTCTTTTATTGTTGTTTGGTGCATTTCTTTTCATCATTTCCACTGGTCAGTTTCCAGTAGCAAATAACGATTGGGACTTGGGCGGTTTAATTATATTCCCGGACCGGGAGAAATCAAACCGGAAAGTTTTTAGTACCACCACTACTATCTCTCTGCCTAATCTAGTTGTACATTTTGTTGTGCAAATTGTACTTTATGGGCTCTCAAATATGCTGATGCTGCCCTGGTTTTTTTTTTTTTTTTTTTTTTTCTTTCTATTTCCTTTTGGACTTTTTCAGGGGGGCACACAGGCAGTATATATGACGGGAAAATTAAAAAAGAAACTTTGTTTTTTCTTTTTTGGAATGTTAAATTAATTTTTGGGGATCAGAATTTGTTTCCTGCAAGCAAGGAGGAGCTGATGGGATCATGAATGATGAAATTCATTTTTGGAGTCAAACTTGAGTATTATGGCATATCTTTGTTGAATTCATTCATTTGTTTCGAGAACAACTTTTTATTAATGTCAAAGGTTTTCTTGGCTGGCCTCGTAACTGAAAGCAAACACTAATATCCTTTTGAATGACTCGAAAAGAGGAAAACTTAATTATCAAAATAAGTTCACCATAATAACACCGCATCTCTATGACTATTTTTTCGTCCTATTTAAGACATAATTTATAACTACGGGAGTTATAAGTTGTGTCTAAAATAGGACCAGAAGTAATAAAATTCATAGTTGTGAGATAGTACAGTACTAGTACAAATTAGAAAGGCTGATTAATATTGTGTTATCAGAATGTAAAGTAGAGAATGCTTCTTGATGTGCAATGGAATATGGCAAGGCTGTTTAATTTGTTGGAAAATTGAACTATACTTAGATCTTTCCTAAAACTAGCTCAGCGTTTGAGGTGACCTTTTTCGTCTATTAGTATTGGCCATTGGGGAGGCCGAGCGAATCCAACTTCGTTACGTACGTACTAGTGTACTACTAGTTAAAAATTAATTTACGATTGAAACAAAATAATATCATCATTTCTAATGAAGCACAATAATGTCGTCGTTTTTCACTCAACCAATGTCGTAGAACCTAGTACAAGTTTTCATTTGGTCAGTCATTAACTTTAGTAATACAAGTTTATTTCCTTTTTTTGTTTCTTTATTGCATTATTAGTATGTTTTTGGTCATTCATTCCTCTTCCAAACGAGGCAAAAGGCAATGTAAAGATCATAGTGGACATTTGAGTTGTCAATCCTATATAGAAGGAAGATACATTTCAACCACAGTTGAAAATGACCAAGATCGATCATCATCAAACAAGAATTTTTACTCCCTCCGTCCCAAAATCATTATTCAGTTTAGATTTTCAGTTTTAGTACAAATTGAACTAAAAGTGAAATATCAAACTGGACAATAATTAGGGAGAATATTTTATTTTTTCCCTTAATTCCCTCTTGAGGATGGAGAATGTGCAATTGTAGGATTTTTTTTTCCTTTTATCTTTTTTTGGGTCAAAGGCGACAAAACTGAAAACTTTATGCACCATATATCCCAAAAACCACATCCAGTTCCCCCAACCTTACAAATAACTTTCACAGGATAAACTACATGGGGCAATGTAATGGGGTACGTAGCAAACCGTCCGTCTTTCAAGAACCAATAAACCAAATCACTCATAAATTCATGTGTAGTGTATATATGCATGCATAGTCTCGAAAATGTTGCAACTTGCTTCACGCCCAAAAGTTGCTCTCTATTTTTTCTCCAATACAGATATGGAAGACTTTGATGATCACTTGTCAATACAAATTCGTAATCACACAGAAACAAATAATTATATATTCAGGCGATCTGTAATATTATAAATCACTTTAAAGATTCTTTTTCTCGTCGCTTTCAATGTCAATTTATAACAATAACGATCCATGAAATTCAAGGAAAAAAAATGAATTTAATCATGGCGTATGTGTCAACGTCAGGCATGATGAAGTCTTTTGCGATCACCACATTTTATCTTCTTAGTCAATGGTAGCCTAGTTATGGAGGATATTTATATCTAAAATTAATATATATATATATATATATATATATATGTATCCCTCCATAGTTAGATAGCTTCCACCACCCTAAATACCTCCCTTTGAGAAAAATGCAAAGAGAAAGAGATTTATTTATATTTCCTCATATGTGGCTGGCTGAGATGTCTCTTCCCATACAGCAACTCTGGGTGTTGTTAGTGTTACATTTCCAAAAACAGCAACTCTGTCGTGCCACAAGGACGCAAACAGATCTAACCCAAAGAAAAAAAAGAAGTCATAATGTTTTGCCTTTTACAAATATTCAATGAGAACAGTAATTACATTAACCGCAGTTATTATTGACAATGCATGACACAGTAATTAACCTAGCCCAACACATTTGTCAACACGTTATAATTACATTTTGACTCAACCCTTCAGAGCAAACCGTGAATCATTAATCCTTAACCTTTTCGACCGTTTCAAAACAAATGCGTGAGGAAAATGTGTTACATAGTATTTTTTTTTTTTTTTTTTCTCTTACAGTTCAACAAACATGATTCTAAGCGTTATTGGCCGTGAAAAATGTGATAATGTGTAGACGGAAAAGGAAAAGAAGAAATGCACGTGAGCATCACACGTGCACTGTCTGATTACTCTGAAATCTGATCTAACCATCTTTGGATGTTTACCCGCTCACACAGAGTCACACACACAGTCTATCTCTGTGGCTTCTGAATTCTGACGTGGGTTAATTAGGCAGGCTGGATGCATGATTGGGCTCATGTCTCTGAGACTGAGAGTTAAGAAGCTGGGCTGGGGTTGGGTTGGGTTGGCCGGTGTGGTGGTGGTGGTGGTGGTGGCCGGAGTAAATGGTTGGGGGGGTTCCTCGGCTTCCCGCGTGCAATGCAGTTTCTGATTGGCGTCAGGAAGGAAAAAAAAATATAAATAAAAATTGTCAGCCCAGAGGTGGGACCCAACTTACTACGCCTTACACGTCAGCAGCACCAGAGAAGTAAGGAAGGAGGGAAAGACCGGGGGTGGGGGCATATTTTCAAAACTGAAATTGGCGATTTTTCATGGTGCCAAATTTTGCTTTCGACTACTCCTTTGGCATTTTACATATTTCCATACCCTTCCCACACGTCATTCCTTACTCTTTTTTTGTCAATCTTTTCTCTTATAATCAAATTGTTCCCTAACAGATTTTCATACCTCTACTTTGTGTGTATATAACTCATCCGATGTCTAGAATCAGTACTAATTTTGACTTAACATCTACTGTTATTGAGGTCACATATATGTAAAAGTTCTTTCAACAATTATTTTCCTTGAAACTGAACCATACTATGTTACTACAAATTCTTATCTTGTTGAAAACTGATCCAACATCTTCGTCCCAACTTAATTATTCTTTCTTTTTGCGATCTGCAGCCAAAGATTATGACAAAAATCTCTTGAAAAAGGATAAAGGTTGCCAATGAACATAGATAGTACGTAACATGTGTATTTCATTTACAGTAAAAAAATGTTTCCGAATTCTTTACGCACTATCTGTTGAAAGAATATCTTCATAAGTAGCAGTAGAGTTTGTTAAGTAATTGTCAAATTTAACAATAAGTACATGGGTTGTACCCTAATTGATAAAACTTTGTTTGAGGTTGTACTAATTATTTATTTTAAGATTTTTTTTTTTAATAAGAAAGGTTATAGTACTACTATTTAATAGTACTGTACGTGTTTTGCTATCAAGCTCTTTGGATCCCATGCATGGGCGTGCGCATTGCCAGTTTTATTGTTTTGCCGGCTTTAGGAGAAAACACGCTTGCCTAGCTAATTTCAGTGGTAAAGGATAATTCGATCTCATTTAACGAAAAAAATCTCAATAACAAATTATGTTAAAATGCGATCAATCTGAGCGCCATATGCACGTACTTAGAACGTATACAGATTCCTATCTTATAAAAAAAAATTTTAAAAAATCAGTAAGATGATAGATTCAAACCCTTCACTTTTAAAATTAAATACTCTATCCGTCCCAAAAAAATAATCTATATTGCGTTTTCAAATTTGTACTAAAATTAGTACAAATTTCAAACTTTAATTTGGACTATTTTTTTAAGACGAATCGTTGGGTTGTTGTTTGGTTCTGACACAATTTTTGTTAAATAAAACAGCTGTGCGTGTTGGACTGGATTGTTTTGCATGTTTCCTATGCTGCATAGATCGATGATGCATGGATTCCGTCCAACACGGAGGCAAAACGATTGATCTACCGGCCCCAAAATTCATCTAGAAACATTATTTATGGACTTGATTTAGATTTGTTTTAATTTAAGGAATAATGTGCACATCACCGGTTGGTCTACGTGAACAGCGAATTGATCAGAATTAAACAGTGTTCCAATTATTTATATTTTTATTCACTTGGAAAAAATGATTAATGATTTATTGATGTGAATCCGTTTTTTTTTTTTTTTTATAGTCAAAGTCAATTATAAAATTAAGTTTGTGATGGGAAATCTAGTTTCCCAACCATATAGTTATGGGGTCCAATTTTCATTATTACTCGCATAATGTATACAAGTAGATAATTTAGTTAAATATAAATCAATATGATCACATGATATTTTCTCATGTGACATTGGGTCGATTTCTCAATTACTTAATCGGATTTTTAACTTTTTATCAGCACTTGTCTCTTCACTTCACGTCTTCATGATGCGTTTTGGTCTTCAAAATAGAAAAGCTTAAAGCTCGAATTCGGATAAAAAGTATTCAATTAATGTATATATAAAAAAAAAATTTAAGACTTTAAATTAATATGCATTCCATGAACAAGCGATGCGAGCTACTTCGTCCTCGAACCAGGCCTTTGCCTGTGGGGTGTATTATATAATCTATGAAAACCTCAATAGTCTTTTCAAAAAAAAAAAAAAAAAAGAGAGAGAGAGAGAAAACCTCAATAGTTATATAGACGTCAAATTGTTAGAGAATTAATTGTGACTGTCCATGCATATATATGTCTTAACATCATATACCACCTCTTACTTTAAACTTATATTGCTGTTCATGGGCATTGCTTGGCAAGCCAATAATGAAAATAAATCTAGAAACTTGTAAATGATTTACATTTACTACGAATTGAACTTTAAAACTCTCCTTAATATATAAACTAAAATGTATATTTGCTTCTTTTCCTTGTTCTTTCTGCGTTCAGAATAAAGGGTCCGGAATGCACAAATTTCCACCTTTGTATCTGCTGGCTGCATACAAACTTTCAGAATTTATTTGCTCGTCTTTTCTATTTGCGAAATTACTTTTTATGTTCTTTTAAAATCTTTTGTAAATATGGTACCCGAATATTGCTTGATTTGGCAAAGTAACACCTAGGTTATATTTCCAACTCTTCTATAATATTGATTTTCTCCCTATACTTTTTTGCCCTTTTTTGGAGCTTTCTGAATATTTTATTTATATAACATAATTAATATCATGCAATCAGTTGAACCTCATTTGACTGACTGAGCTTTTCTTAAATTTTTTGTATTCTTTGAAACAAAGCATTTTGACGGACAAAGTTCCACTCGTTATATTGAATTCTCTGGTCCCCTACGTACCCCCTATTATTTGCTCTAACCCCACAAAATTATGTTACAACGAAACATTCCTATTTGGCCGTATTTTATTTTATTTTTTTAATTGGCTAATAAGTGTTCATGATAACCAGGGACCAAGATTGGCATCAACAATTTTTAAAATCATATGTTTATTGACAATGGTTAAGCTTGTGTTTCCATATCATTTATCATAATATAATTTTGATGTAACACGTAATGAGATAGTTAACGATGTGACATGCACGTGTATAAATGTATTACTGCCTCTCTCGTATTTATTTTTTTCGTTAAACTTGGAATAAAAATTTATACATAATAAATGGGACCGATGATCAAAAAATAGCTATCGAGTAACGAGCTACTCGATTAGCTAAAGAATATTCGTATTTGCACAATTTTTGGCCAACTTGTTGAAATCCAACAAGTGTAACTGATTGCATGTTAGAAGAAAACAGGCATTGAATGTCCCTTGCAGAGATTCATTCAAAAAGGAAAAAGAATGGAAAGATGGATGATCGATCCAAGAAGAAGGATTTGGCATGTGAAAGTCAGATATATAAGGTGTGGTATGCATTAGCCAGTTTTGGGGAATGTTAAATAAGTATATGCATATCATGATCTATCATCATCTACAGCTAGCTTGCCTTGCACGCACAGCTCATCTCTCTAAAATCTCCAGAAGAATTCCAACATCCAACTTGCTACATAAAGGGTGCACTGCAGTTACCAAATCGAGCAGAAACTTCCCAAGAATGGTACGGCCACTTTTTTAGTTCATTCTTGTCCGTTAACCCTGCTTTTTCCCTTTTTTAAAAAAATAATGATAAAGACGATAAATTCAATCAATATTATCTATATTACACATAAAAAAAAACACACACACAAATGTGAAATGTCTTCATGTCAATTATTTTATCTTGTAAATGATGTATCGCAGTATGGAAAAGTTACGAGCGTGAATATTTATGAGTCAGTAAATTATTTTACTGAATGAACTACACTGTCTTTGTCGGCTGGTGATTTTTTTTTTTTTTGGCTGAGTGTGTGGTGTGAAATACATTAGGATCGATGTTGTCTTTCCCTTAAGTATGGGACTGGCTAATCTTGTACAAAGATATAGCCCGATATCTTTCTGCACTTGATTTGTTAGATCGAACTTTTTTGTGGATCTCCTTTCATTCTTTTGCAGTACAAAATAGTTACAATTTGTCTTCAATAAAAAGAAGAAATTTATTAATGGAACCCAGAGCATGAACAGTTGGAAATTGGAACTTGGAAGGAATTGATCAGTATTTTTTTTTTTAAGTTTTTTTGGGGGTGGGGAGTTAAGAAGTCCGACACGCATTACATAATTCCACATGGGAAGCATTATATTTTGTGCACATGGTATTTTGAAGGTTGTCCCAAATACTATTAGTACCAAATATGGCAATTTCAACAAAGTCGCCACCAAAGAGTTTGCCCTTCTTGGTTCTTGTCCAAGTGTTTGCTGACTGGTTTTGACATGGCCATCTTTAGGGCTCATTCCAGCTTTCTATTTGCCAGGTTCCTGACACGTAATTTCCACCATTGTTAAAACAACACAAGCTATAACGTTTTCCCTTTTTTTTTTTTTTTTTTTAAAGATTAAAAGTTAGACAACAATTTAAAAGCTGCAGATGGATCTATGGTTAATTATTGGGTGTCCCGCCATTAATTAACTTCTTCAATGGGATCATACTGGGGAAAAAAAGAAAAAAAGAAAAAAAGCTGATGGGGTCGGTGATTAAATAGTTGATCTTTTTTACACTAGAAGTGTTAATGCAAGTCAAAAAGTACATATACTTCTAGTAGCTTCTCATCACTTCACAAACTTAACACCATCGACCAGCTAGCTAGAATATGATGTTTCTTTCTAATGTCATTGCCTTGAATTAGTATGACTTATCGATGTGCCACCTCTTCCTTCCGATGAAACTATGTTGCACAATGTAGTTAAGATGGTGTATCTACAAAACATAACTATAAATGTACATACAACTATATATGTAACTTTTCATACGGTTTTGACTTTGGACACAATATTCGTTTCAACAGTAATAGTTATGGTGTTTCTCGTTGTTATGTGGAGAATAGTAATGAATGTCTCAAACAAGTGCTTCAAAATTTGAGACGATAATTCAAGTACGGTGTCAAATGAGCCATTTCAATTGTTAATGTTATTTCAAGTAAGTAATTTTTTGGTCGATTTATTGTGCTAAAAGTACGCTGGTGATAGAGGTACATGTGAGAATATTTGTTATGTACTAATTCCTGAATTAGTGGACGTACATATGTTAGTCAAATGGCAACCCAATTAATTTCCAACTTTGAACATCAAATGCACGCTTACCTTTTCTTTTCCCCTTTCGGGTACTAGTACCTCACATGCAATTCAATTGGTTTTCTGATACCAAATTTAATTAGGTCAAACCTCAATCGCCATGATCATCCAAATTGTCAATGCTGGCTACTTAATTGTAGTGGGGAAGGAGAGAGGGAAATTTAGCTAGGAAGACATCAAAAAGAGAGGTTGATTATTAAGAAATGATAATGCCAACTATTGAAACATCATCAAAATCAACCAAATATATGTAGAATGATTACTGTTAGATTTGCAAGGATTTGGGGGATCAGATTGCGACGACCTTTGTAAATGTGGAAACGAAATTATTAAG
Organism: Oldenlandia corymbosa var. corymbosa; assembly: GCA_949775105.1. NCBI lineage: Eukaryota > Viridiplantae > Streptophyta > Magnoliopsida > Gentianales > Rubiaceae > Oldenlandia > Oldenlandia corymbosa. The sequence continues at coordinate 30,544,424 of OX459120.1, read as the reverse complement.
ATTTATTAGAATTGGATCATCATTTTTCTTTCGGGGGGATTCAAAGAATCTTTATCGTACTAAAAAGTTGCTTGATTTTATTTGTATTTATAGAATGAATGTTTCAATTTATTTGTATTTATAAATTGAGAGATGTCTTTTTTATATTGAGAGCAAAATTTTATCAACTACCTTTATTACCCTTACTTGAGATTTTAAGAAAAGATAAATTTGATTACTATCTCTAGAACTCCTAAGTAAAGGTAACATAAGTAATTAACAAAATTTTGCTCTCAATCTAACAAAACTGCTCTCAATTTATCAATACCTTTTGCACATGATTCCATCCAGAAAATCAAACATTAAAACAAAATGAGAAATTAAATACTCTTTTCTTTACAAGACAATAGTCATGATTATTGTACTCTTTCTGTCCCAAAATTATAGTCCAGTTTGAGATTTCACTTTTAGTACAATTTGAACTAAAAATGAAAACTCAAACATGACAATAATTATGGAACGAAGGGAGTATTATTTTTGGGACTGACTACAAAAAAAAAAAAACCCTCACAAAATGTCCACCATATATGAAATTAAGCTGGAATTATGCCTAAAATTTCCCATCAAGCTGCGAAGGTCAAACTCAAAGCTTATTTGAGTCTCAAAGAGGGGGGAAAAAAAAGAGTGTTCCTAACCAACAAGACAGGCGCCAAAAAGAAATCTTTATGAAAATTCTTATACATGAATGTAAAAGTGTCAAGAAAAGTGGCTTTATTTGTTGCATTTGATTTTTTTGTACTAATTCAGATTCTGAGTTAGTGAAAGGCGATATGCTGTTTTATATATTATCACACCGATTAAGTTAAAACTTTTCTTTAAACAATTACATCTTGTGTTAGCCAGAAATTTTGTTGTTTTTGCTTTGCTCTCCACACCCCCCCCCCCAAATCTGCAGGGTGTTCACTTGAAATAATAACAACGAATCTTTTCTCTTATATTATACATCTTGATTGAGTGGGATAATTTACCAAGAAATTTAATACTCCCTCCGGTCTTTAATATAAGACATTTTGATTTGTTATCACCTAATACGCATTTTTAATTGAAAAAAAAGTTCTAACAAATATAATTTCACATTCTCTTGATTGTTATGAAATATTTTTAAAGTTTTTTTATCAATTAAAAATGCATACTAGGTGAAATCTACGACAAATCAAAATGACTTATATTAATGATCGGTGGGAGTATTGTTTTGTAGTTAAAGAGCCTTTAGTTTAAGATGCGTTCCTTCAACTCAATCACAACTCTTTTCGGTTGTAATATGTTGTTTTGGTTTGGCGAAATTCCACAATATATACTATTCTTTGCTCAACTTTTGATCTATCATCTTTAGTTACTGAGCATTTTTATTTACCAAAATGTTAGCATTAGTGCGCCATATTCACAATGCCTTTCTTTATTTTGTTATCACTTAATTATCACCATTGACTCATTTCGCGATATGTTAATTTAGTAACTTATTATTCAATTCATAATAAATTAGCACTGAGCGGATCAAATGTGCACTTATCTCATTAATTAGTTGTTAAATGTTTTAAAAATAATAATCCTTTCGTCCAAAAACTTTGCTCTTTGTTAATTGAACTAAATTACACTAAAACAAAACACTATTCTCTTTCGGACTGGAAGAACTATTATCGTCAGTAATATTATTGCCTTGCTGAACTCAACTCTGTATTTGATAATCTCAAGTTTTGTTATTGCTGTATGTACGAATTTTATTTTATGAGGTACCTTTTTGTTGTTCCCTTCTTTTTTTCTTCTTTTTTTTTAATAAAATAAATGGTGGTTGGTCCTAATTTCTAAAGCATGCATCGTGTTTCCAGAACAAAAAATAAAAATCAGAAACTGTCCACTTAGTCATCACGGATGAATTCCACACTATTTTTCTGAAATTTCAAATCAACAAAAGTATTCTTAAAAAGTGTATTTAATATTCTAACCCTTATTCTGTAAACCCACTTTCCAAGGATAAACTAATTAAATAAACAAGTTGAGTTTAGTTTTATCGATCGATTTAGGGCGCTACTGATACCTTAAAACTCATTCTTTTAACCACTGACACATTTATTCTAACTTTTTCAAACCTCTGTAATGCCTTTTTTTCCCCCTCTTTTTTATTTTATTTTTAATTACCCGGCTGCCAATTTTTAAAATTGAATTTTCTGCTTCTCAAGTTACTTAGGCATTAAATAGATGAATTCTACGGCAAGTTTTTTTTGGCCTCTTACTAGGCAAGTAATTTTTCAGGAGAAGTTACGAGGCATGAGATTGCAGCGAGTAAATTGATTCTCGGATGTTGTTAGTTTATCCTTGTTCAGTTGTTCCCAAATTGTCCAAATTAATTGACCAATTTATAGATTTTCAGTACCGGTACAATTTAAATTAAAAATTAAAATTCAATGGATAATAATTTCTTTTATGATACAGAGAATAGTTAGGCAGGAATGCATGCTATTCCCACAGCAATACAGTAAAACCTCTATAAATTAATACATTTGGATCTCCAACAATTTATTAATTTATAGAGTTATTAATTTATTGATAAATTAATAATTATTATTAATTTATCGACAAATTAATATTGTATTAAATTAAAGAGTTTTTTCTCAATCCTATAATTAAGAAACCACAAAAATTTATTGTTTTACATCAAGAAAAGTCTGTTGCAATCCTAACCATGACATTATTGTTTTAATGGAACAAAAGAATGATAATTGCAAACATAAAAAAAATACTTAAGTTAAAATCTAAGTTAATCTTCAATCTAATATTTTATTTTAGGTATTTATTAATATATAAAATTGTGGGGACCTATATTTACGTAGGAGATTCTTGAAAAATTATTATCTTATAAATTAATCGAGTTTTTTCATTTTTTGTACTGGTCCTGAGTTGGGACCGGAAAAAAAAATACTTAATAAAGATTATTAATTAATAAAAGATTAATTTAGGAAGGTTTTAATGTATTTGAAGGGATTAAATGTGGATCAAATCAAGTAATCGGATCTTGAAAAATTATTATCTTATAAATTAATCAAGTTTTTTCATTTTTTGTACTGGTCCCGAGTTGGGACCGGAAAAAAAAAATTTAATAGAGTTCATTAATTAATAAAAGATTAATTTAGAAAGGTTTTACTGTATTTGAAGGGATTAAATGTGGATCAAATCAAGTAATCGGATCGAAGTAGTGGCAGTGGCACAAAAATGCATATTATTTCACAAGTATTTTTTATCTCAAAATTATTATAGTTTGGATTTTCAGGTTTGGTATAAATAATTAAAAAAATAAAAATTCAAACTAAATAGTTATCCAGTGATAAAATCGCCCTTGCTCCAAGAGGAGGTCATGAGTTTAATCCTCCATTCTAACAAAAAGCGAGGTGTTGGCTCTGACCTTGCCTATTGACACCCCTAAGGACTTGTTATGGCTAACCCACTAATGAATCCTTGATTTCGCACTCAAGCTTGTCACCTTGGGATTGCCTAGAGTGGTTTACCTCCCACTGTGATTTGCAGGCTATTGCAGTGGGCGTGGGTTTACCCATCTCTTGTGGGGTTTCCGGCATTACTAAAAAAAAAAAAAACTTAATAGTTATTTTGAGAAAGATGGATTATTACATATATGTACATATTTTATAGCTTATTACTAGATGCGTAGTCCGGGCCGTTGCCGGCATGTCCCATTATCATTGTAATATGTGATTTGATATAAAGAAGAATATTTTATTTTAAATTTTTAATAATTTTACACGTAGAGTTTAAAGTATTTTCAATCTCAAAAGGTGTTTTTTTTTTTTTTCAATTGACACAAAAACTTTTATTCTCTCTATTATAATTATTCTACTGAGATCGAACTTACAATCATTGAATTCGAATATAAGGAAAATCTTTTACATTAATTTTTTCCTAATTTTACCAGTAGAGTTTTAAATTTTTTTTTCTACCTTAAACAGCGGGTTTTTTTTTGTTTTTGTTTTTGACAATCTATAAACATAAGACATCATGTGGAATAATTTAATAATCTTTTAACTACAAGTAAAAAACCCTCACGCTTTATGTGATTCATGGTATTTGGTAGTAGTTTATTTTTGGAATTGATGCATTTAATTTTAATATTTTGATTTGAACTGATATTTTTTACTATGTAATTAATCCAATCTAAGGAATAAATTAAACACAATGAATCATTACCTTAAACATTTTGGAACTATGGTGTGGATGAAGTTTAGATATTAATGTAACATATTTTGTTTTAATACACAAAACAACGTCGTTTTTAGTGGGCGGGAAATGGAGGCATGAGAACACGACGTATAAGTCCTTTTTTTTTTTTCTCTTGGACTATTGTTATAATAGTATATATATAGATTATGACTTAAACTAATTATAACTTATTATTGTAGCTGTCTATTAATAATCGACTTAATTTTGGGAGGTATCCCTCCTTTCACAGATTGAGGACTACTAAACTTCTAACTTTTGTTCGACAAGCAGATTCGGAAAGTTGTACGTTTACGCTCCACCATGAGGAATTTCGTACCAAATTGTGATTTGTCAAATCAAGAACCTACCGTAATGTTCTGAAGAATAACGAATGTGGACTTTTTAGAGGATGAAATAAATAACGAAACGAAAGCAGTTGAATAAGATTCATCCACCGATTTATTTGACCGATTGATTCCTTAAACCTTTCTCGTACCACTTTTCAGCTTAATATCTATAATCAATTTGCTAAACTTCTCTCTCTCTGTCTCAACTTATCTGGGGTAAAGCCTTTATATATTTTTTATTATGCATTATACATTTATGATTCTTTTGAACTTGTTTCTAGCTAAAGAGACTTTGATAATGACTAGGGTAAGGAAATGGTGGTATGGTTAAGGAAATCAATAACTTGATTTGCCTCAATCCCAAGCTGCTTGAGGCCTTGGACCGAAAGAATTGTGCCATACGTAAGTGGTCTCTTATTGGGCCTATGTTGTCTGGACTCTGGACCGTGTAGGTGCCTTCTCTATTCTCTAAGACCCGAAACTGGTTCTTCGGTTTGTCCTGTCCGATGGAAAAACGGGAACTGCCAGAAGAACTGACCTTCTCCCGGATAATTAAAACCCAGATTACTCTTTCAATTTCTGTATTACCCAATAACAAATCGAAATAGTAACTACTCCCTCTGTCTCCAAATTATTGTCCAGTTTGAAATTTCACTTTTAGTATAATTTGAACTAGAAATGAAAATCCAAACTGGATAATAATTTTAGGACAAAGGAGTATATTATTAGAGGGGTCCCCTTTGTCTTCTCTGTCTGTAAGTTAAAGAAACTTGCGATGTTACTATTTCAAGATCATACTATTATGTTCAGTCCACATTTCTGGTTTTATTGATATTCGCATTTATCTCCCCTCTTTAATGATCATAATGTGGCTTTTGTACTTTGCAGGTATGCGGATAGCAATGAAGAAGTCATACAGGCATGTACTTCAGCTGGCCATATCAGTAGCACAACTGTATGGAACCATCGCATATTTTCTAACTCCTTACCTAGATGGAGATAATTTTGCCACAAATTTGGTTTACTACTATGCATATTATGTTTTTGCAAATTCTTTCTGGATTGTAGTCCCAACAGCAATATCAATCCATTGATTTAAGAAGATCTGTGCTGCAATCTGGGAGCAGGATCAGAGGAGCACTAAATTGCAATGAAGCAGTTTTCAACATAAATTCAGAATGTTACCAGCTTGAGGCCTTACTTTAAATACGACATCATATTCAATTTCCAACCACTAAATTTCAATAGAGAGCAGCAAAGAAATGCAAAACAGGCCTATATGCACCGGTTGAACCACTACATAGCCAAAACTTCAGCATCAATTTATAACATGGATGTAAATTCAAAAAGCAAAACCACTCAAAATTGAGACGTGAAATTTGCCCAGGCATTAGCTCTAACTTCTGAAAACGATGTCTCTTACAATATAGCTCACGTTCTTTTTACCATAAAGGCTTTCTTCTGATTCTGGTACAATCACAATTGATATCAGACCATAGTAAGAGTCTAATCTAAACTCTTAAAGGAATAATATACTGCACTCCATTCCCAAGTCAAATACAGGTTCGATGGCCTCAAAACTCTGCGTGATAGTTGCAACTGGTCTTTGAACATTAAATACAATTTGCAGATATTACAAAAAGTATGCATCTCTACAAGAACTGTTCGCTGCCCCAAGAAAAAACCAGCCACAACAGATGTGTCATATCTTTAAAGCTCTAGCACTCTACCTCACCATCCATACTTCCCTTGTTGTGAGAAATCCTATTGCGCGTCTTTCTGCAAGCTCCCTCTCTTCCTGCTTCATATTAAAGTAGAGAGAACCAATCTGATGCTTCCGCTTGTGCAACTTTGTAGGCTTCCCCTTGGTTGACGCAGGCTGCAGAAGCAAAGAAATAAATTAACTGAACACAAAACACAGTATAAAAGGTAAAATTTGAGACAGTTCAAGGTGTATTTCGAAAAACAACTAGGGAGACAGGGCTCCAGTTAAGATGGAGTAGATAACGCCTACATATATATGCAATAAAAACAATCACATTTCTCACACAACAACTACTGCAAAGAGGAACCCATCAATTCACAACTATTTGATCAACAGAGAAGCTTCATTTAGACAATTTTCTCTTTGGCATATCTTATGCAGTGAAATCAAACTCAAACTAAAATTAGCCTACATCTTGTGGATGTTAAGCAAATTAAAAACCCTAGACTGAAACCATAATGCAATGGTAAGAACACACAGAATACACATAATACAAACGATCAACTGTAGGCACTGATACATACCGAAGAAGTCAATACATGAAGCAGATTCTATACAAGTAGATTGAAAAAGGGTAATGGGAAAATCAATAATGACAGGGTGTTTTCAAGTACATTACCTGATGCGATGGACCAAAAGCAATTCCAGTTACTTTGACCTGATCCTCCCTAGGCCTTTTTTTCATCAACTCATCCTGCTTGACCTCTATTATTATCTCCTCAGGCTAAAAATGAACTTCCAGCTATTCCAGGCACCTCCGGAACAAAGCTTGTACTCGATTCTTGAACCTGATGATTACTCTGGTCTTGCCCATAATCTGCATAATCACCATAATCACTACTGTAATTTACATAACCGCTGACACCAACCGCAAGGATTTTTTGAATTGATTTTGTTGACCTTGGAGTAATCTATCCCTGAAAGATGGAGTTCCCTCTGCCGGATTTAATTTTTCCAGTAGGGTCTGGTTCATGGCTGGTTGAGGCCTTGAGTATTAGCAGAGAGTTTGGCTTAGAAAGAAAAAACAGAGAGCAAGTTTCTTTTAATACAGCGTTGAGTTCAATCCCAAGCTGGTTTCAGGCTGTGCCTACCTTATACACCAGTGGGCTCTTATTGGGCTTATATTGTGTGGACCGTTAAAATGTTTATTTTCTATGGCCCGATTAAAACCAGGGGTCGGTTTGTCCTGTGACCTGTCCGAAAAACGCGAACGATGGAGCTGCCAGAACTGAAGAAGAGGAAGGTTGAGGGTTCCGGCGCACCTTCTCCCCGGTAATTAATCCCCAGTAACATCTTTCAATTTTTCTTAATTTACCATTGACACAGATGGTTATCCTCGGTGAATTTCGATATATTTTTTGCAGTAAGCTTAGTTAGGGTTGGAGGTTTTAACATATGGTTGATTCTGAGGTTATAGATTAGTTGATTTGTTTCAACGATTCATTGAGGGTTTTATGACTAATTGGAATGATTTTCTGAATTGTGGAGTGTGGTTGAATTGGATTACTCTAATTGATGGCTACAGTTGGTGAGCTTCTATGCCCCCAATTTTTAACGTCATTCTTTGGCAGGAATTCCTCTGCATCACAACTTAGCGCAGACATTCGGCCAAAAAGAGGAAATTTCACGGTATGCATTATTGTTCTTTGTCCTTGAACATATGTTCAGTTGCTTAATAAGCTTACTTGATTTTTTGTGCGAGCAATATATATATTTTTTAAAAGACATGGATTACTTTGATGCACAGGTAACGCCAGTTCCTCAAACCAGCAGGGTAGACCTTAAAATTCAACAAGCCAAGAATTTTGCCGTGACTCAAGCACAACAAGAGCGTGCCACCGGCAACTTTAGAATTTTCGATTCCCCTTTTGGCAACTTCCTTGTTCCTGTTATCCCAACTCGTCAAGAACTCAGCAGATAGCGAGGGATGTGTTGTGATGTTGTCCCAAGTTTGTAGATACTGTTTGCTTGGATCCTACTACTTTGTAAGGAGTCTGAACTTGGAGTCATTTGTATCGAGAATCTAAAGCAATAACGTTTCTGGTTGTACCTTATGTTGTTCATTTTAGAGAAGATTGGAAGGTCGAGTTTCATTTGCTGCAAAAATGTACTAGTATACACTCCCTCATTCTTAAGCATGATCGAGGCTGGTTTCAGATAGACTCATTCTCAAATCCCAATCAGTGTGGAGTACTCTAGCATTATTCTAGTAAAACAAATATTCCATGTGTCTCGAAATGATTGTATTCTGTAAATTTTCACTTCTAGTGCAGATAATACTAGAAATAAAAGTTCAAATTGGAAAATCATTTCGGGGCGCAGAGAAAGTATCAACCATGAACTTACATAACGGTTCCGTTATCATCAGCCGGAGAATCATTTCTCGATTGTGGTAACGGAATTTTCGGTTTGATTTTTCTTTTTCCCTTTCCTTTGAATCAATATGGTGGAACCCTCTGCGGGTCGGTTTTTCTCTGAGCTAGCTTAATAATCTGCAGTCATTTCATTCCCACGGCCCTCATTTAGCTTGGATAGTGACGGATATAGTAAATATTAAATAACCTCCATTTGCTCATGTTGGATGTTTAGAGAATTCAGTTCAGTCGTAACTTGTAAGCTTTAAATTACTAATGTTCTTGAATCATGATCTGTACGTTATGTAAGTTCATCGTTCTGTGGTAAGACATTAGAGAGAGCTGCCTTAACGTTTTGTGCATAGAGCTCCTCCTTATATCGCGGTCACGGAGCCGGTATCACAGTGGTCAATACTCAATAGTCAGTTCTCTCTCAGCAAGTCAGCATTCCGATCGCTTTTTTTTTCTTAAAAAAAAAAAAAAAACAATCTCAGCTATCCAAAAAGTTTACCTGGACATGTAACCTTTTTACCAACAGCCAGCTCTGATCGAGGAACAGAGGAATTAAAGCAGCACAGATGACACCTGACAACAGTTCCATCTTTACAAGAATCTTTAAGAACTAAGCCTATGATCAGCTTGAGCCGGAGGCTAGAGACAGACATAAAGGAACCCAATAAATAAATAAGTTCACCAAATCCCCCAGTAGGAAGAATCAAACACTTCTCTCTTTATATTTGGGTTATCTTTACCTCTCCTTTCCCTTTTCTAAATTTATTCAACAGCAATAAAATTCGGGGCGATTCCCCTTTCAAGGGTGACAACTGCCCATATTCTTCAACAATAAAACGAAACTTTATCGCCCCATATTAGCAAACTGGCAGTCGTTTATTTTAACAAGATGAAGAGTTTATGGTGATATCATCTTCCTTCATTTCAATATGTGAGTTATTTTAGACTTCGCACGTAAATTAAGGAGACAACCATTCAACAATTAATTTTTGCGGTAAATATCTGTTTTATCCGTCATTAATTATATTGGAACTATAAACAAGACTAAAAAAAGTTTGAGTGATATTATTTATCGAAGGTAAAATTGGAAACATAGTCATTAATTTGGTTTTAAATGCTACAACGACTTACATTTTGAAAAATTTCTAAAAGTCTAAAACGATGTACATTTTGAAAAGAAGTGAGTGATGTCAGTAGTAGGCAGGAATGGAACTAGTTAAGTGCCCGGGGGTCAACTGACCACCCGAGGCTGCCTTCTGACCGGAGTTATGCATAGTGGTACTATTTATACGGCCATAGCAATTAGTTCCACCAGAGCTCCCTCCAGGCCCCCAAATATCTAAAGAAAGAATTCTTATGAGATTTTTATAGCTGCCTCCTGATGGAGACTTAGACGTGGGCCGCAATTGCAGAAGTTTTCCTGAAGGCAGAGGTGAAGATGTTCGGGAGAATCGAGTTTCAGACTGAAGGCGATATTCGCACCATCAAGGAGCTGAAGGATGAGGAGGAATCAGGGTGGGCGCCTCAACATCTGTACGCAAAAGCTGCTTCTGACAGGAATGCTGCCGATGCCAAAAAGAAATTTAAGTGCGTAACAGTCACCGGGGTCGAGTAAGCATATATCTCGGGTTAACTAAGTTTTTTGGTTTGATTTTAGTACTTATCTACTAACTGTTACTCCTATTTTGCAATATTCTAGTCTATTTGTTGTATGAGATTTGGTGCTGTTAACTTCTTTGGGGATTATGTCCACTGAGAGTACTTTGGTAATCATTGATCCTTCTACAGATTATATATGTTGATGATGGGTTGCTTAGCCTTTAAATTTTTACCTTGTTTGTTTCTGTGCTGATATAATCTCTCCCACTTTGGGTCGTTTTGTGTGTTCATTTGTTTGTGGTCGATTCTCAGATATGAACAACCAGCCGTTTGCTCATTATTTTTGGTTCAAAGATGAGCAACCCTTTGCTTTGTTAATTTTGCTCTGTCGATTTACTGTGGAAAAAGTCTAATTAAATCGCAGAGATAATTAGGTTTGATTTTTCTCAATTCCCAAATTGGATATGAAGGTACTTTTTAAGCATTAGTTAAACCGAGATAAGGAGAAAATGATGAGAAGGATATTCCCATATTGGATATGAAGGTACTTTTTGATTTTTGAGTTCTGTTGTTGAGAAGGATACTCTTTAATAACGATATCTTCTGTTTTTAGTACTAATCGGAAAAGTGTATCTGACAAGTTTCTGAATCCAAGACCCTAATGATTTGATTTGTCAGATACCACATGATTTGATTTATAATTTCATGAGAAGATTAGATGCATTCAGTTTTGCCAGATGCAAGAGTGTTGATCCTTTCTGGAAGAAATTGATTGATGATAAATTTCTCCAGATGCATGTTCGAAAGCTTCACGCATCAAACAATGATGAAGTTGTTATTTTTGGATGCAAGTATGTCATACATGATAATCAGCCGAACCCTATCACTTTTGTTGGTGTTAATTGGATTGATGGCCATGTTTATGGCTTCTCAACAGATGAAGTTTTGACAGTTGATGAGTATGGAGTTCATTCTATGCTTCCAATAACTACAGATTTGATATGCGTGAAACCAGGTACACTATCAAACTTCAACATCTGGCCAGGTAATACGTTTCCCACCTCCTCATTTTCCTTTGTTGCCATCAAACTCATCGTGTTTTGAAATAACTTTTGGTTTACGTAGACAACCAAATGAATATGTTTTAATGTGTCTACAACCGTGGAGAAATGAAATGATAGGAAAAATATTTTCATGAATTGTTGATGAAGTGTTGACACCTTCTACTATAAACTGGAGTAATATGATTGAAAGATGTCCAACTATTGTTGATAACAGTTTGTTATTTGAACAACATGTGGTTTGGAGAATCAAAAGGTTTTGTAAGTTGTCATATATACATGATCTTCCTACTGATTTGCTGGTGGCGTACGATATTTCAAGGAAAACCTACTCAATCATATGACATCCTTTAAAAGCATATTGGCTTCGGTTCCCTAATAGCTCGAATAACCATATCGAGTTCTTGGATTTAAGGGGGAAGATTTGTGTTTGTAGCCCGGAGTACATCAAGTTTTCGTATGTGTTTGAAATATGGAGTTGCAATCAAGATGATCGTGGTAATTGGTTTTGGATTCCTAAACATAAAATTAAGATTGATTTTGATATGGATTTGCCTTCTGCTCGATCTCCGAAACCTTATTTCCATACATGGAACAGATCATTATTTCTATGTCCAAAATCGTCTCACAAAACAAAATTTATGATTACTTCAAAAAGGGCAAGTGAATATATAATTTACAATCCCAAAACAAACAAGTTCTAGAAACTGAAAAAGCTTCCTCGAATGTCAATGATGTACGAATTGGCTGTGAGTTTCTGGTGATCACGTTTTTCTCGGATGTAATTCTTATTTAATTTTTTTCTTTAAGTTTTCTTGTTTAGATTGAAATTAAGATTAGTTTTTTTTTTATTTCAAAAAAGACTTGAGTAAGTTTTATTTTGTTGTGAATTTGGTTAATTGTTCTATTTTAGTTTAAATATGATTGCAGTATTTATTTTAACATACTTTTTATTTATTTATTATTTTCATGTAGTATAGTTTTTAATTTATTAATATACATTTGTTTATATCTCTTTAATAATCAAAATTGTGTATTAATAATACTGTAATTTAATTTTAATTAAATTTTATGATTAAATAATGGTTGTGAATTTATATAATATTCTTTGATATTAGTAAATGTTTTCTAATATAGTAACAATATGGAAAATTAGTAATTTTTTTAAAATTAATTATATTATAATGATAATGATAAACTACATAAATTTAATTAGTTTTTTTTTGAAATTTAGTTTATTTTATTTTTGATTGAATTTTATGATTATCGAACTATGTTTATTCTGATAATTTATTTTTTGATTAAAAAATGAAACATATTAATTTGACAATTACCATTTTTTAAACATATTTTGGTTTTCTCTTTTTATTTACTCAAATTCAAGTAAATATTTATTGGAATCTATATAAGATTATCATCTTCATTTAAATAAATATGATTATCACATGTTCAAACAGTTAATCACCTTTTCAAATCTTAACCACTTATTTATCTATTCTGAAAATTTTAAATAATATGATAACTATAAATTTTGAATGTTTAAACCGTGTAGGATGATATGAAAATTAATCCCAGAATGAACTTACGTGGGTATAAATATGTAGAACATAAACTTCTCCAATCAGAGTTAAATCATTATTTTTTTAAGTCTTTTACAAGCCATTAAATGTTTTTAGTTATCTATTATAAACTTTTTCCTTTTTTATCATAATTTTTTCAATTCCATATTTTTTTCTCTATTATGTATATTTCTGCCCGTTAACTTTTTTTTTTTGTACGTTTCAACTATTATTAGATACCGTAAAAGAATAAAAACTTTTTCAACTTCTTGATTCATGTAATTGTATGGAAGATGAGTAAACGTGATCCAAATTCTAGGATTAAATGTAAGCATTATGGCGATATTGGGAAAGGAGATCGAAATATTTTCCTTACGAATTCTATAGCTGTCATGAACTATTATGATCTTAACAGCAGACAGACGAATTCAGATGCTTTGAAAGTGAGCTCGAGTATTCAGACGTCTAACATTACCAGTGGTAAAAATCTGTTTCCAATAATATTTTTGTTATAATTTTTTTTATATATAGTTATAATAAATTTTTTATTAAAATTTATGTTTATGATCATCACTTTTTATAACATTTTGATTCACTTATTTGGTTGATTGCTTCATAACTTGCTTGATTTTTTTTTTTTTGTGAATTTAAAAAAAAAACAGATGTAACTAAGAGTGGTGGAGGAATCATAGAGATTATTCCAAGTTATCATCCGTAAGAAGTTAAATGTCGAAAAAGCTTCAATTCCAATTCTAGTTTAAAATACTCATTTACTATCGTCCCTAATAGTTATTTTAAAATTCGAGAATATTATTTATTTTTTACAATTTACTAATTTTATGAATACTATTCCGTATTATATGACTTTATATTTCACATTTTTTATTTCGATTTGTTGTTATGTTAAGAAAAAACATAAAATAATTTTTGTTTTATATTTTAGTGAATATTCTATTAAATCGATAAAGTGTATATTTAACTAAGTATATTACTATATTAAGTTATTTGTTTTCTTTATTATATTATTTTATGTTATTTTTTAACACGTATTATCATTTTAGTTTTATTTACAATATTATTTATATCTAATATAGATTTCTTATATTCATTTTAATTTTAATCCATTGTAGAGTACATTGAATCTTCGTTCACAAAAAAACGCAGTAAAGAAGATGTCATTGATGTTTCCAAATATGCAAAATTCCAAAACCAGTATAACCTTTCACCAAGCAAGGCAAAAGCGGATGTTCTACATGAAATGTAAAAGAAGTGGAGAAAGTAACTTAGTTGATGTTAAAATAAAAGAATCATCCGACATCGACATCTTATCTGGTTAGTGGGTTGTAGTTATTCAATTTAAATCGAGTACAGTTTAAAATTTGAATTTGTTAAAAGTATAATTTATGTATTGCGATGCTTTTCATTTAATGATAATATTGTTTCTTGATGTTTACCTTGATTGTTTTCATATATTTTTTTTATTATTTTAGTTGTAATATATGATCTTATGAAATTTAATTCACAGGAATTAGCGGCGACAATACTATTCAGAAGAATCATAATACGGATTATGCAGATATTATGCTTGGTAATATACTTTAAAGTCTTTTTAAAGTTTTATACATGCATATTATTTTCATTTACAATTTAATTATTTGATACATGAATCTCTGAATTTTCTATATTAATATAATGGCATACATTAATTTATAAGTATGTTTTATTTTTACTGTATTTAACAATAGAAGTATATGTTTTCTTGATTTAAAAAATTAGTTAAAGAAAATATTAATATTTTTTAATTTTAAAAAAATATTAATAGATGGATTTGTTGAGGTAACATTACTTCTAATTTTGTTAATTAATTAGATTGTCAAAATTATTTTATTTCGTTGAATATAATTATATTTTCATTAATTTGAATCAGCATCCAAGTCTTCAATATTAATAAATCCTTCCTCCAAAGAGTCTGAATCTGAGATTATCCAACAAAAATTACAAAAATCAGTGGATGCAAGACTTAAACGGAGTAGTTATACGAGAAGTAAAAATGTAAGTAATGTTCTGGTTAGAACTCATATATTTAAGTAAAGTTAATTATGATTGCTTTAAATAAAAACTGATAATATTTTTTGTTATTTATAATTATTTGCAGATTGGTATTAAACTACACAACCCACAACCTTCAAGAACAATGTTTGAAGTATCCGTAATTTATAATTCAGAAAGTGACTTACATCGAGGTGATTTATTTTCTAATAAATATATGATTGATTATTTACATGTTTTTGGAGTTGGTACTTATGATTTGCTAAAAAAGGTAATACTTATACAAATTATAAATATTTTCAGCTAATTTTGATTTGGGTAAGTCAAGATATCGTGGGAAAAGCAAGCTTCATATGTTATCGATTAACGATCATATCAAGAATAAAATTTCTGCTGTTTCCAAAAGTAAAGGAAAAATACATGATCTTTCCAGAAAATACTCCCAAACAGGTATATATATGAACGAAGTTTATATTAATGACATTTTAATGTAGTTTTTCTTTATTATAAATAGGCTACTTAGATTTTTTTATGTGATTTAAAAGGTGTAAGAAATTTGAATATAGACGACGACGACGATCAATTAGAAACAAGTGCTATTAGCAAAGGTACAAAGATTTTTATTATTGTATTGTTTTCAGGTTTGTAATAATTTTTCCTATACATTCATTGAGTTGTACTTACGTTAATCATTTTGTACAGATTATATCGATCTCGGTGATCCTGTCCATAAGTGTGAATTTTGGGAAAAAATGTCGTTCATACCCAAAGCTTTGGTCTCGTCGTTAATCATACCCAATAGATTTTCGGTTAGCCAACTTTGCTCTAATATTTGAAATTTTCGCCAATTTCGTCCAATCGGCCCATTTTCCATCCAAATTAACAGATCTCCATTAATTTTTTTAATAAAATATTAGTTTTTACTAGAAATCGTTTAGCAACGATCAATAAGGCGAGATACAGTCAAAACAAGAATACAACTTACAATCAAACATATCACTATTGATGTGTTTCTGGCGGATAAAACTATAGATCCTAAGGTGCTGCTAAATGGATGGATCTTATCAACATCCATGAATGATAGATCTACCCAATATAACGATGGATATATCACATTCCAGATAATCAATCTGATCAAGAATATATCTCTAATCATCTGATGCAGGCCCCGACTCATAGATCTATCAAATAAATATATGATGATTGAATTTTTTTCGAATAACACAGCTTGAAGTAACGAACGAAATCACGAATATCGCCGTAATCATACGGAAGACACGACGAACAATGTAAAAAAAAAAAAAAAAACATATACTGCAACAGAAATTCCTACCCTCTTAATATATCACAATTGATCTACTAAAATAACAATACTTTAGAACAAAATCCACTTATTAAACGATGCAAACAATTAGAAATAAACAAAAATCTAATCAGTTCCTCTATCCACCCATGAAGGAAGATGGGAGAAGGAGAAAATTTTTTGGGGAGGGGGCGATCTTGAGATTATTCTTGAATAACATAGCTGATTAACTGTAATCTGACTAAATAAAATCGTAAATATGTTTCCTTTCAAAAAAAAAAAATTCAGATAATGATTCGGTTATAACTAAATAAAATTGTAAAGATATTTTCGTTAAAAAAAAGTTCCGAATAATGATTCGGTAATAACTAAAAAAAATTGTAAAAATATTTCCTTTAAAAAAAGTTTGTTGAGGTATTAATTTGGTTAATTCAGATATTGTCCTGGTTAAATAATTTTATCTTTTTTCATTTGTAAATAAGTTAAAAGGAAAAGTTACTTCAAAATAATTACATCATCTAATTGAGCTCTATTTTTTTTAATTTTTGAGTCGTCTAACAATTTCACGTCACAAGTGCAGAAATTATCTTGTTTTAATGTATACGATTCCCAAATCTCAATCACCAAACTGATAACTCATCAGTTGGTCAAGATGGTTTTATAGTTTTATAGAAAAATGGACAACCCTTGTACAACACCTCCGTTATCGTCCAGCGGTTAGGATATCTGGCTTTCACCCAGGAGACCCGGGTTCGATTCCCGGTAACGGAAATTTTGACTTTCAATTTCCCTTTTTTGTTTCCAATTTCAATCAATGTGGTGGAACCCTTTCCCCTGAGCTAGCTCATAATAAATCTGGCCACAGTCCTTTCATTTCCATGGCCCTCCTTTTGCAGGGTAGTTACGGATATACTAGTAAATTTAATATACAGAGTGGGCATGTAGATTACGGAGAATTGTGTCTTTATTGGGGCATTCTTCTGAACAATAAGCTCCATTGCTCTCACGTTGGAAGTTCAGAGAAATCAGTCTCAGTTGTAAGCTTTTAATAATTAGTAATGTTCATGATGAAACTCTGTTCTTACGTATCTGTCCGTCTGGCGTAACGACAGATTGGCAATTTGGGCAATTGGCTCACTGCCTATCCGTTTTCGTTTCGTCCGCCGGGGGCCATTTCTTTTCTGGTTTTGTAAACAACGTGCAATTTTTTTATTTTTTTTTTCATATTACAGGTGCCTACCGTTGGCAACAGTAACTAATCCCCTCGTTTATGGTAAGCATCTCGGTGGGTGGGAGAGTTGGCCAAAAAATTCAAGGTTACTTCATGCATATGACGAGATTCGAACTTTCAAACATATAGTTAGGAATGAAGGAATCCTTATCACTCTATCACAATTCCTTTAGTTTACGGCGGATTAAGACAATTTTTTAACTGCGGATTACGGCGTGGTCACCAGTCACTGATCAGTCAACAAGCTGATCGCACTATATATATTTTTTCTTTTTTAAAGAATCAATAATCATCATATATATATCATAATTTAAAATTTCGATGATACGTATACGATTTGTAATTCAGAAGGAAAACTTGTTAGAGATGTTGCATTTTAAAACCATTAGGCCTCCTTGTTTACACCTCATACTTAAAATCTTCCCTTGAATTATAAGATATTTATCCACATCTTTTCTTTGTAAGTTATTCTATCAATTTTTTTTATTTTTCCCTATATGTATTACACACACTTGGTATATAAAATTACAATTATGTTCTAATTAATTTATATCAAGTCAGAAAGACCATGTTCGTGGCACAAAATTCTTCTCACAAGTACATTAATCAGTGATGGATGTCTATTTCGAGTTAAGCATTTATTCTTGCAATTTTCGTTCTATATATTTAACCACTTATCTTAAATTAAAACAATTTCGTTGAATGTATCATGATTCACTACTCATCTGAATATTAAACAATTCCTATGGATAAATTGTGCACTCCGAGATACCAACTTGATGTAAGACTAGTCCTTAAATTGTGCGGTTTCATGATTTGCTTTATCGCTTTTTTTTTTTTTTTTTTTTGGGGCAACACTTGAGATTTCAGAAAGAAGAGTCTTTTCGTACTATCTAAATTCTAAATCCGTGGGGGGCGTGTGAGCAAAATGCAGACGGCAGCGGTTTTTGGCAGCCAACTTGAACATTATTCTAATTCTTTGCCCTGAGAATATTTTTATCTGCAAAAAGCCCCACTATGATTTCAGTGCATGGAACATGGAAGGAAACCTTAGCCAAATTGACTCGTTAAAGTTTGTCTTAAAAGTGCGGCAAAAAAGTGTATTGTAACATTGACAGAGACATTCTTACAAATCTATACAGTCTGTAGTAAGTGAATCGAATTCAGATGGATTAAGTGTGTTGATTGGTCTTCATTGTGATTTTTTACCGATGCAATTTGTTCAGCTCTGTAATACATCAAGCATGACAATTATTTTGAGACGAAAACAACGTTGGATTAAATTATGTACAACATTGAGTTTTTTTGTGTGTACGAAATTTTTTTATTACTTGTTACCTTTTTCCCATGTACCTGATTTATGTAAGTCATAATTGATGATGATGTTTTTTTTTTCCCAGTTTCGACGAGCTCCGTTATCCCAGCTGGTTTGTGATTCTACTATCTAACCTCTCCCCTCCCATTTTTTCAACTCTGGTCTAACCTTATACTTGCTCGAGCATACTTTCAAAATGATTGACAAAAGCTTTTCAAACTAATGTAAAGTATTTATAACGCACATTTCCTTACTTTCGAGGGCCGAAGAAGAAGAATTTGCGTGTGAATTAAATAATTTAGTCAAGTCTGTCCATCTATAAAATTCCTGGTAAAAAAAACAAAAAAAAATACTAATAATTAAAGCACCATTCCCGCAGTTTGATCAAGGGCGCTTATTCTTATACTTTTAATAATTATGTTTTTGGTGGCATGTTATCTTTTGATCAGTAACAGAATTAAAGCTCAGATGAAGAAAATGTGAAATTCATACAAACAACTACTAATATCGTAATATGTTGAAAGGATGCGCGAATATTGGTTGGTGATTTGATATACTTTATTACTATTTTTTTTAAAAAAAAAATGTAGCAATTTGCAATCATACTTCTCTTTCTCCTAAACTCCGTAAGTTCCATATAAATTAAAAATAGAAAATAGATACTCCCTCCACACGTACTGAAGAAAAGTTCATATTAAGTACAAATATGAAAATTAAACGTGAATTTTTTATTTATTTATTTTTTTGGGGACAAAGATAGTATAGGATTCTTACTTCTTACATTTATCTTCTTCCAAAATTATCTTATTTAAAGGCAACTTGATTGTTTTTTGTAGACCTATTATATATATCTAACATAATATTTCTCAAGTTAATTATTTCTTTTTTTTTTTGTTTTCCGAAAAAGAGAGTCAAGTTTGAAGTTTTAAGGTGCCGTGGTTTAATCTGGAGTCATCATCATAGACGTTAGATATTTTGGAAATATCAAAAAAATCAAGCTAGGACCAAGTTTTTGTTTGTAACAGTATGATGTTTCATACACACATCATACTTACGTGTAAAATTGACTGGTCCTTCCAAAATCAAAAATTATCCAATTGCTTTCCGCGCATCATTAGTAGTGCTCCTGCAACTTATTTGAATTATCTGCACCTGTTTGGATTGTCGTCTTAATTAATTTGAGGTTTTTATTTCAAAACACATGTTTAAGCCAACTTTTCAAAAGTCAAAACATGATTTCAACTGTTAATTACTTTTTTCACCACCTTTTGCCCACTAGTCAATTAATTATATCCTAATCACTGACATAGTCCGAGATCATCATTCATCGAATCATTGTTACTACAACTTATACATGCATTTCTCGTAATTTTTTCATAAATTATTTCAAATCACATTTTAAACATAAAACAGGAAAAACCATAAATACTACTACAAACTAGGCATACGTGGTCTTTACTTCTAAATATCATTAAAATGTTCTCATTTTAGCAGTCCAAGAACTCGAAATTTTTTTTCGTCAACATAAAGACAGAAAACTAGCACCAACCCTAACATTGAAAGAGACATTTGTGAGAATAATTATAAGTTGACTTTGCTTCAAGATAAGTAATAATTCGAGTAAATTATAATTTTGAGGTCAAAGCACACATAAAATACAGCTCTAGTTTTTTATTTTTACTTTTTCTCTTTTGCACTATTAATGTTTGTTTTGTGTAGACAATTACTTCAACTGTATCAAAATTATTATCATGTTTAGATTTTTATTTTTAGTACTAATACAAAAAAATAAAAATCTAAATTGAACAATCATTTGGGAAGATAAGAGTATAACCCTTCAGTTTGTCAAGAAGTAGTCCTAACTCAATCTGCATAGTACATATTGTGAGAATTATGAGATTTTTAAGAGATCTTTAAAATACTACATGTTAGAAGTCCTAACTCAATACGCATAAAAAATATTCAATGTAGTTGTCGTACCATGTAGAATTGTACAGTCAGACACAATAAATAGGGTAAAATAACAATTTTGGGGGGAAAGTGATAACTTTTATAAGAATTTAGCAACAAAATAAGGGTAATAGTACTTGTTGTACTAAAAGCAAAGATACAACTGTTGTATAGAATATCTTTTCCAATCTGCATAGTCATTTAAGAGATCTTTAAAATACTACATGTTAGAAGTCTTTCTCTTAAATCCTGCGATAGTTTAAAAGTGTTATTCCTACTTTCTCTCTTCACTTTTTAAATTTTATTTTATAATTTCATCCAATTAATAAGAATATACATTATCAAAAACCAATAAAAACTTTACATCAATGTAGAGCCAACCAATAACAATATGTTCATAACATCGATGTAGTACTATGATCACGTTTTTTATTTTCTTGTTACTCTATCCATTTTATTTGTATAAAATGTAAATTAAACTAAAAATTAATTTTAATACGTGAGTATTTTTTTTTTTTTATAGCAATTCGTGAGTTGTGACTCATAAATAAAATAAAAGATGGAGCATTTCGTCAACTATAAGAACAGAATAAACAGAATAATAAAGGATAAAAGTTTCAACAATGTTTTCCTTTGCTGTCCGAAAGTTAATTGCTAAAAACAGTCACAAATTATGCAAAACAAAACAAAAAAACAAAAAGGGAAAAATATATAAGAAAAAAAGCCCTTGCAAATCAATTGGAGGCCAAAGAGGCAAAGAGGGATACGCAAACAATCTTCTTTTGTTTTATAATCTTAAAAAATTAATAAAAACAGAGTTTTATTTCTTCTTCTCCGTTTCTTTCTTCTCCTTAAATGCAGTATTTTTTGTCTGTGTTTCTTGGAAACTCACTCTAGTACTTACTGTTCGTTTACATGGGATTAATCTCGTTATGACTTTTTATATATAAAAGAAGATACACTTTGAAAACAACCCTCTTTTTCCCCACATTTCTTTTCTCACTTTCCTTCATTCCCTTTTTTTGAGTCACAAACTCCTTGTATAAAATCGGTTCAACAACACTGTTACTAAAATTTCATATTTACCAAATTTCTTAGTTATTGTCTGAGAAGACAACATTTATTAACTGGGATTTTGGTTTTCGCAAAGAAAGATTGTTTTTTTGAGTACTTGTTAAGGCTGCTTAAATGGGGAAGGTGGCAGTGACAGCGACGGTGGTGTGCGCGGCGGCCGCCTGTGCGGTGGCGGCGCTGATGGTTCGGAATCGTATGAAGAGCCGGGGAAAGTGGGCCAAGGCTATAGCCATACTTAAGGAGCTGGAGGAGAAGTGTGCGACTCCCACGGCCAAGCTCCGGCAGGTTGCTGATGCTATGACCGTCGAGATGCACGCCGGCTTAGCTTCTGAAGGCGGAAGTAAACTTAAGATGCTTATCACCTACGTTGATAACCTCCCCACTGGGTATGATGACTATGAATTTTTGCAATTTTTTCTCTTTTTCCCCTCTGCCTAATTGCTGAGTTTGAATTGGTTTTGAAAACATTGGAATTTCGTTGACTTTTTTCAAGTTTAATATTTTTCAAACTAGTCTTTGTCAGTTGTGATGGTAAACACTTTTGACCCAAATGTGTTAAGTAAACTTGATTATCTTTTTGGGTAGGAAGATTTCTTGCTGTGTTTGGTTTGTATTGGCGTATACTTTTAACTCTTTCAATTACACAGTGAGGTTTGATTTGGATATTTTTGCTGTTTAATTGAGTTTGATTGCAGTTGTTTAGGAGACCTAATTTCTATTATTGTAATTTATTTAAGTCATTGGCAATGTTTGTAGAACTGGTCCTTGAAGATTTGTCAGGACATAATTCAATGAAGGATCCTTATGTAAAAATGCAATTCCGAAAGCCAGTAAATTTTTATGGTTTTTTTTTTCTTTTTGTGCTTGGGTTCATGAGAATGTGAGGTTGGATTTTACTATTCCCTCACCTGAAAGTGTTACACTGTTGCTTGCAAATTATGCTGACATATGACACTATATGAAAAGGGAAAAAGATTCTTGGCTTTGCTTAAAAAGATGCCTTATGATTAATGCATGGTACTTTCATGGCGTACTAGGTATTTCTGTATCAAAAGGCCAATGCTCCTTGTGGTGCCGCTTCCCCTCCATATATGATCTCATCTTTTGCTTTTTTGGCCTTTAAGCATCTCCTGTTTTCTTTTTCTAGTTCCTTTATTCTCTGTTTCCTACCTTATCTTTCTTGTATGTTTATTCTGCTACTTTAGCTGTGAATCATTTCAAAACAGTGTCTGAGTCATATTTCTGTTAAATAGTTGGTATATATTTACATGAAAATAATTTGATTTCTGGGCAATTTAATAATCGTTCAAATATTGTTCCAGCCTTGATGGATCCTTGTTTATGACTCTTGATTTAGCTAACCAGAGTACCAGGTAGTTCTGACACATTTTTTCTGAAATGTTAATTGGTCTTGATATTATGCTACCAGAGTACCAGGTAGATCTTGATATTACGCTTTGCCTTAGTAATTGATTGTGTTGTTCGTAAATGGAAGTTCATAATGATGCTCCTTCTGTTGGATTTTGGAATAGACTTTGGGTTTTAATACCCGCAAATTCTGCCTCAGGCATGTATTGAAAATGTAATAAAGAACCTGCAAATCGAGCCTTACTGGTCTAAAGCTCCTTGAGTGCATGTATGCATTATTGTATTCAAGAAAATGTGTGGATGACTCTTCCATTTCTGTTTTTTGCCATTTACAGTTTAGCTTATTACCTAATGCTTCATTTTTCTTTTTGAAGGGATGAGAAAGGGTTATTTTATGCCTTGGACCTCGGGGGTACAAACTTCCGAGTCCTCCGTATTCATTTGGGGGGTAAAGAAAATCGTGTTATAAAAAAAGAATTTGAAGAACTTTCAATTCCTCGACACTTGATGGTTGGTTCATCAGAGGCAAGTACTGACACGTCTTCATTTTCCAGAGATGCTATTCGGGTGCTTTATTTACTGATGCTTAGTACTCTGCTGCTTGCAGGCATTATTTGATTTTATAGCTACTGCCCTAGCAAATTTTGTGGCCAAAGAAGATGAAGATTCTCGTCCGCTGCCTGGTAGGCAACGGGAGCTGGGTTTTACTTTTTCATTCCCTGTTAGGCAATTGTCCGTAGCATCAGGAACTCTTATCAAATGGACAAAAGGCTTCTCAATAGAAGAAACGGTTAGTGCACAACTGTTTCTTGATGTCTGTGCTTGTATTATGTTCTTTGTTTGACTGTTTGATGTTAATGAAATCTTTCTTTTTTCCTTATTCATGTTGCTCTCATTTAATGTGTTCAGTCTGCATCGGTCATAGTTTTATCTGGAAAACACGAATATGTGTGCTTAAAAGCACTGTAAAACCTTAAAAGGTATGGAATTTATGTTAAAAGGTGGAAACATGAACTTAGCCACGGGCTTAATCAGATTTGAAAAGATTTCCTTATAAACTGTAAAGCTTTGCCAGAAGCATTTTGTTATTGAAGTTTCAGATTGCCTATCACCATAGGCTTGATTGTGCGCGATGTTCGTATATGCTTGATTACTATCCCGATGTTTGCCAAAATCTGAAATAGTTCTGCATTGGCTTATTGATTTTTCTTCTTTTGTGGTGTACATCATTTTCTTCCTAGATTGTAATCTCTGTT
This sequence comes from Oldenlandia corymbosa var. corymbosa, assembly GCA_949775105.1. Classification (NCBI taxonomy): domain Eukaryota; kingdom Viridiplantae; phylum Streptophyta; class Magnoliopsida; order Gentianales; family Rubiaceae; genus Oldenlandia; species Oldenlandia corymbosa. The sequence continues at coordinate 30,519,936 of OX459120.1, read as the reverse complement.
GCATATCTTTTGTCTGTCTTTGGTAGGTTGGACAAGATATTGTCGGAGAGTTGACGAAAGCAATGGAAAGGGTGGGCCTTGATATGCGTGTGGCTGCATTGGTGAGTCCTGATAAGTCTGTGTTATGAGAATTAGAATTGATACATTCGTCATTTCATTATGAAAATTTTGATGTATGAGGTCATCCTTTCCCTTTTGCTCGTTTGGTCATTGTACAGAATTCTAAGTAATTATCACCTCTGGATCTCCCTCCCACCCCCGGCCACCCCACCCAGCCTTCCGCATCTCCCTTGTTCAGTTCTGACTTTCTTATTTTTGAAGGCCTCCAAAAAAAAAAAAAAGAAACTGAAAAACTTTACTTGGCTACTGAAGGTAAATGATACAGTTGGGACCCTAGCAGGAGGTCGGTATGAAAACCCCGATGTGGTCGCTGCTGTAATTCTAGGTACAGGAACTAATGCAGCATATGTGGAGCGAGCACATGCAATTCCAAAGTGGCACGGTCTTCTGCCTAACTCTGGGGAGATGGTGGGCCTTTCTAACAAGTTTTGGTTCATCTTTTCCCTCTTCTTTTTGTTGCACCAATACATTTCTGATGATATTTAATTTGTGAAGGTAATTAATATGGAATGGGGTAGTTTTCGGTCATCACATCTTCCCTTAACTGAGTATGACCAGAGTCTTGATGCTGACAGTTTAAACCCAGGGGAACAGGTAACAATTGCTGTTTGTTGCTGTTAAGTTTGACGGATTTTTAAGGTCAATATGGATAAGTTCGTATACTCCAAACTTATAATTTTTAGCTGACTGCAGATTTTTGAGAAGACTATATCTGGTATGTATCTGGGTGAAATTGTGCGTAGAGTGCTCTGCAGAATGGCAGAAGAGGCTGAATTTTTTGGTGATGTTGTCCCTCCAAAACTCCAGAAACCGTTTACACTAAGGTATGCTATGATTGCTTGACTTTCTTGGGAACTATGTTTCTAGTACACCCCCCCGCCCCCCTTGTTATAACTTGACACGCTTTTATATATAAAGCCCATTGAATCACTGAACCTAAGAGAAGTTACTGATTGCTGTATTTTCAGGACTCCTGATATGTCTGCCATGCATCATGACACGTCTCCGGATCTCAAAGTGGTTGGCAGTAAACTAAAGGATATTTTAGAGGTATGTTAAACGCCAACGAGGAAAGTTAGGTGAATATATTGTTTTCACGTGCTTGTTCTGTTGCTTCACTAGATTCCAGAGCTCCATTCTGTGCATGTCTTTAGACCTGAAAACTTTTGCAGGCTTTCTGAGACACAATAGTAAAATCGCATTTAATTCTGGTTGCTCTTGAAGGACATTACTAAGTAGGTGAATTCATGCTATCTTTTCTTTTCCCGGTTTACAGATTCCTAATTCTTCACTGAAAGTACGGAAAGTAATTGTTGAAGTTTGTGATATTGTCGCTTCACGTGGAGCACGCCTCTCTGCTGCTGGGATTTTAGGAATTCTGAAAAAATTGGGAAGAGATACTCCAAAGGAAGGCGAGAAACAGAAGTCAGTCATAGCTATGGATGGTGGGCTGTTTGAGCACTACACAAAATTCAGGAATAGTATGAATGGCGCTCTGCAGGAATTACTAGGCGATGTCCACGAGACAGTTTCTGTGGTGCTTTCAAATGATGGTTCTGGCCTTGGTGCTGCCCTTATAGCCGCTGCTAATTCGCAGTATTTTGAGGCAGAAGAATCCTGATCCTTGTAGAAGCCATAGCATTGCCAAAGGCTGGACTGTTCACTCTTATATTTTCACACCAGCAATTAGATCATTTCTATAGCTATATGAACATGCAGAAAGGTTTTTATTGTATGGTCCTCTGGCTCAAACTGAACAGTGGACCTATGTACTCTAGCACGCTGCCATATAACTTAGGTTGAAGTCTTCACGTATATTTCCCTTCATTTCACCACCACTTTTTGGCCGAGGTACCAAAAACGCAACTGTAACATTATTTGCAGACACATTAGCAAATAAAGAGAGTCAACAAAGTTTGCGTTTTAATTTCGTCTTAGAATTGGGGGCCTGTAGGCTCAGACTAATATCTGGAAACTACAACCAACACTGGAGTTAGAAGTGGACATAGAGTTTATGCAGATTGTCTACATTTTGTGAAGTACAATAATTTTTGGTGCTTTGCCATTTCCTTAATTGCCTGCGGATGTGCCTGATGCCTAATGTTCAGCCGACTGAAGAGCCCACAAAATGATTTCTTCTCACTTTTTCTTGGTTTGAGTTGTGGTTACAGAATCATGCAGCAGTGAAGTTGCTTGAGATTTAATATGTCAAACTTGGTAAGTAAAAAGCTTGTAAATGTGATGTATCTTTCCGAGCACTCATGAGAAGGATTCCATCCTCGGAGCAATTTTATTGATCAGCAAACTACAGAAAGCAGAAAACTTCTGCATTCAGCTGGCTTATATAAGCTGGAACGAAAGAGGTAGCTTTTACCTGTGAAAATGCTAGCTAAACTAGTTTTATCTATATATACAGAGAAGAGATGGATGGTGTTTTCTTCTCTTTTAGTTGTACAATACAATTATCTACCTCTAAGCTTAATTTAAACAGCAACGCTGAGTATTTATATAGTCTCCCACCAGAGTCTATTTCTACTCTCCAGTGTACCACCCTGATTGCTTTTCCTGCTCAATGGACCAAATGTTGATCACACGATTGACTCAAGACTGGAATCCTCCCCCCCTGTTAATGAATTTTCACGCCTTGAGTTCTTGAGGAGAGGAGCAATGTCATACTCACTTCTGCCATTCTTTTCTCCAGGTGACTTTAGGTCAACACAGCGGAGAAGTACTTGCAAAACTTCCCTCATTGTAGGCCTGCTCGAGGGTACTGAATTAGTGCAGAATATACCTAGTTTAAACACGGTGATTATGTCGTCCAAGTAATATGAATCCTTAATGTCCTCATCTATGGCATCAATTATTTGTTTCTCTTCTCTACAGTGACGCCACGCCCATTCTGCTAGAGATGATGTCTCGTCTCCATGGTTGCCTTCTCTTCCAGTCACCAGTTCCAAAAGGATCACCCCGAAGCTGTAAACATCAATCTTCTCATTCACTCTCCTTGTTTGAGCATATTCTGAGTTTCATATGCAAGGACATAAAATAGTCAGAAAACATTAAGCTCAACTAGATGTTAACAGAATCAGATTCAGTGAATTCAAAACAAATAATGATCTACTAATCACCTGGAGCTATGTATCCGAACGAACCAGCCACAATAGACATTGTATTAGGCTGTCCATCCTTGACCAGTGTCCTGGCTAGGCCGAAATCTGCAATCTTTGCGTTGAACTCTGAATCTAGAAGGATGTTGCTTGACTTCAGATCTCTGTGAATTATTGGTGGTGAGCAATCATGATGCATGTAGGTCAGTCCCTGAGCGGCTGCAATAGCGATTTGCACTCTTCTAGACCAATCCAGAATAGTGGGGTGGACTGAGCTTGTATTCATGTATGGTCTGTTCTTGGCGTGAAGCCAGCGATCCAAACTCCGATTTTCCATGTATTCATACACTAGTAGCTTTGAATTCTCCGTAGAAATGCAGCACATCAGCTTTACTATGTTGGAATGTCTGATAGTTCCCAATATCTCAACTTCCGCAAAAAATTCTTTCTCAAGCTTCTCATCCAACCTGTTGCTGTTACAAATCTTTTTCACGGCTATATATTCGCCTGCGCGATGAGTAGGAACACGGTACACCATTCCTGATCCTCCACTTCCAATCATGTTGTTGTCTGTCAAATTTGACAGTATCGACGATGCAGTGAAATCCAACTTGTGAAATGAGGTTAGTTTCCACGTTGAATGCAATTTCTGATTTTTCTTTTTGTAACCCCTGATCACGAAGAAAGCATAGACTAAAGCTACCAACAAAAGCACTGCAATAATACTGCAAACAGCTGCAACAAATCTGGAAGAAAGTCTGCTCGGCCCCTTCGAAACACAGGAGCGGATGTTTACTGACGGATTCCTTGCACAAAGACCAGGATTTTCCAAGAAGCTCCTGTCATAAACAGCATTCTGCAATGCAGCAGGGATTTCGCCCGAAAGGCGATTGGACGAGAGGTTGAGAACTATCAGCAGCCGCTGACCAAATTGAGTTGGAACTTGACCTGAGAATTCATTCTGTGATAAATCCAGATCAGTAAGGACTGGTAACAGACCTAGTGCACCAGGAATTGGACCAGAAAGCTGGTTTCTACTGAAATTCAACACATTCAACCCCTTCCATGAGATTATGCTTGAAGGTAAGCTCCCAGATAATTGATTACCATCCAGGAAAAGTGAGTTAAGCTCAGCTAGAGAGGTCAACCCTTCAGGAATAACACCAGTCAAGTGGTTATTACTTGCCTTGAACGTCCTCAGACTAGTCCAGGAGGAAACTCCATCTGGAATTTTCCCATCAAACTGATTATTACTGATGTCGATAATCGACATATTCCCGGAAACACTGTTGGGTAGCTGGCCTGTGAATGAGTTATCACTTACCATCAACTGAGACATATTTGTGGCTGTCCACAAGCCATCAGGAATTCGACCCGACAGTCGATTTCCATGAACAAGAACCACTTCCAGGCTGTTGCAGCTCCCAAGGGATTGAGGTAATGTTCCTGTAAGATTGTTGTTGAAAGCAACCACCCCCAAGAGGATTCCACTTGTGCATAAACCCTCAGGTAAGTTTCCAACAAAATGGTTGTCAGAAACCTCAAAGGTCCTCAGCTTCGAGTGTTTCCCCAGTTCTGGAGGCAACTGACCTGAAAAATTATTGGTGAACAGTTTGAAATTTTGCAGTGCAGGTAACATGCCTATGCTAGCAGGAACCTCTCCAGAAAACTGATTAAAGAACAGGGCCAGCCCTGTTAACTTTGTCAGTTTTCCGAAATCATCAGGAATTTTCCCTGTCAAGCTGTTATTGGAGAGATCAATCAACCCCAAATTCAAGGCCTCAACTGACTGAGCTATTGGACCAAACAACCGGTTCTTGTAAAGGTACAGCAAACTCAAATTCTTTAGCTGAAATACACCATCAGGGATTGTACCACTCAGCTGGTTTCTTGATAAGTCCAAGGATTCCAAAGCTGTCAAATTCCCAATATCTTGTGGGATTGCTCCGATCAAATTTGTTTTATACATCCACAAAGTTTTCAGCTTCTTCAACCCAGAAAAACTGGAAGGTATAGCTTGGGGTGCAAACCCATTATCACTCATTGCCAATTCTTCCAGATTCAGCAAGTTCCCAATCTCTGCAGGGAAAGAGCCATTAAACAGGTTCGCCGTGAGATGGAGACTTTTCAGCGCCGTCAGCTTCCCAATAGCCGGAGGAATGTCGCCGGTGAAGTTATTCCCCTCAAGATTGAGGATTTCCAAATTTGGGGATAGCCTGTCAATATCATTAGGAACTGTCCCAACGAAAAAATTCTGAGACAGGTCCAAAGATTCGAGCTTGGAACAGTTATAGAGGACTGTGGGGAAGGACCCAGGAATGTAATTATAACCCAGAACAAGAACCGTGAGATTCTTGAGGTCGCATATGAAACTTGGGATTGTTCCGTTGATTCCATAATTGTAGGCGCTAATTCGGGTGACTGAATTGTCAGAACAAGTGATCTCCGGCCAACTGCAGTGATCGGATGACTGGTCCCAGTGAGAAAGGGAAGATGGGTTATCCCAGAACTGTTTGAGTTTGAGCAAAATGGCTAATTCATCTGAGCTAATAGTGTTTTGAGTCTGTGACTGTGAGTTTCCTTGGAATGGGAAGGTGGTGAAGATGAGGAAAGTCAAAATCTGAAAGCAGATTCTGGGCATTTTCGGAAGGAATGGGCAGATTGATCTGCAAATGGAGAAGGTGATGAATTTTTTTTTTGGTTGGCGTTTGAAGCAAATTTTTTCAGGACATGGGAACTCTGCAATGTAGTGTAGCCTCCATGGTGGGGATGATTTTAGGTAGAAGGAAGCTGCTTGGAAACACGAGGCAAATACCAACGGCAGTTACCTGATTTTTTTTCGAAAGAATTAAATTCCCCCACGTTAAATATATATAATCTCGTTCACATTAAAAGTTGGGTTCTGGCGGGTGGTCAATCACACTATTACTTTCTTTAAAAAGTGTTCGATTACTCGCTCCTTTCGTTCTTAAAATAAAAATTTTATTCAGGATCGAATTAATCTTTAGACCATTAAAAAAGTTACTCAGCTTTGTAAATATCAACTAGTTTTGAAGGTCTTCAACAATTAGGGGAGCCCACAATAGAAATTAGATCGTGATTGAAACACGACATCGTTCCTATATTTCTTCATTCACGTCTAAAAAATACTTCTAATTTGAAACAATAGATCTTATTACACAATGATATCCATACTAAAAATATTGTTACCTTACCATAGTAAATATTGAACATGGAAGTAGAATAAGAATCTCCAGAACAGAGTCTCTAAGTTTACACTGTTCTAACTTAATAACTACGAGTTTCGTAAAGTTAATTTTGTGGCAGATTATTTGGTTTCGTTAGCCGCTCGTGAACCTGGTAGAATATAATGGTTTGAACTTTGAAAGAACCTCTTTTATTTTTTTTAAAAAAAATAAGGAACAAAATACTTTTATTTTATCCTGAAATTATTGTAAAGTAAATTATAATAAAAATAAAAATTTAAATCGGCAATCCATGATTCTATTATTTAATTGTCTTCTTCCGGGATGAAGAAAAGTCCAGCCGGACCATATTAATTGGATGTGTGGAATATGTGCGTAGGCTAGTTGACCCGCAATAGTTATCCAAGTGGGATTTTCTTTTTCTTCCAAGAATAAATTTGGTTAACCACTAAATCGATGTGTGGAAATTGTGGATATATATATATATATATATATATATATATATATATTTCTTACTTTCTACTCTCTCCAGAAGTCAAATAATTAATGAATGCTTTGCTGAATGGATGGATTCTTTATTACTTCTACCTTGGTAGCAAGGGTATTTTCCAAGCTATTTCGGAATTGTTGACAAGAACTGAACAATGTATGAACAAAAGAATGTATGATGGTTTAATTGTCGAAAATAAAATTATAGATGCGTTCATACTAATTACTCCCTCCGTTTTTTCCAAAAATAATTGTCTAAACTGATTAAAGAAAATATCATAATTATTTAGAACGCTGTGACTTTGCGTGAATCCATGAACCAAAACTTATCATTTGTAAGAAGTATCAAATGACATAATATGTCTTTTTTAAAAGAAGAAACACCCAATTTCTTTGGGTAGATAGAGTTTGAAGTTTGAACATAATTGAAGATTGTGTGACCGAGTCTCCCACTTGCCAAAATAGCATTTGGTTCTTGGCACTAAAAAATCACAGTCAACGTTCAAACCAAAAAAAAAAAATCAAGAAAAAAAAAACAAAAAAGGAAGGGGGGGGGGGAGGAAAGAGAAAAGAAGGGGGTTTTCTCCAAGAATTCCATCCAATTCATTTACTAAGGATAATAGAAAGACGGTCTTCTAGAATGTCGCCTACGTACTACATGATGTGGTTTGCGCAACTTTTAGTTATTAGTAAAATCGAAAATAATACTCCCTAAAATGATGGGGTTTCTTTTGTTAATATTCATTTGATTAGAGACTGTCGAATTTTTTAAAACGAGAAAGGAATTTTCCATTCTTACCGCTGTCGAGTTATAAAAAAGGAAGTGGATGATCCCAAGAAGCAAATAATAATGTGACAGTTTCACAGATGACTTCTGCTGAATCTTTTAATTATTGTTATGATGGAGCTGTCATTTCAGGCTTGGAAGAATGAGTACGATGTAAGAACCGCCTGCCTTTGTCCATAAAATATTCATCTACCCAATGTAAGCAAGAGTTTACTAATTTAGCCAATAATAAAAAAGGCTAACAATCTTTCAGTCACATAAAAATAATTGATATTAGAATATTTATTTTAATAAATTAGTATTCTCTCTGTCCCAAAATTATTTTTCAAAAAATTTCACTTTTAGTACATTTTGAACTAGAAATGAAAATTTAAATTGGACAATAATTATGGGACAGAAGGAGTATTTTTTTCGGGACCTCAAAGGTATATACGCATTTCCAAGGTGATTGCTATTACTGTAGAAGTTGTTGATGCTGATTAGGACAGACCGCCATTGTTGAATACTACTAACTCGAGGAATAAAGGATACGAAGCTCACGTGTGTTGTTTTGTCAAAAAGTGAAAAAAAAAAAAAAATTGAAGGGCACAGGAAGTTCTTAGTCGACGACTTTGACCTCAACTAAACCCACCCTTCATTTTTGCTCGCCACACAAATAAAAAAAAAAGAGTATTTTTCCATATCATTGCATATTTCCTTCTCCGTTCTCTGTTGGATACCTCCAGTTACCTAACTGTTTCCCGAAACCAGGTTTCTAGATGCAAAAATAAGACGTCTAGTTCATCGATGGCGTGATTATGTTGCAAGCTAATTGCAGCCTCTCGTATCAATCCAGTTCACACTCTGGTGTTCGTTGCTTTTAAGTTTGGAAGCAGCATTACTCAGTCAGCAATTTGTTTCCTTCAAGTAGAATCTTCTAAAGGTTAACACTGATTCACATTGTCCAACAAATTGTCCCGGTACCCTTCACAGCTGACTAACACACTAACTTAAAAGAGCTAGAACTACGCAATGCAGATGAGAGATGACTAAATCTGCATAGTGAGTGCATCAGAAGGTCAAATTTAGACAGTGAAAGAGAAGATGCATAGTTCTAACTTCTATCTGTGAAGATTAAACCATCCAATAAACAGGAAATTGGCGTATGAAGGAAGAGGATTTAAGCTCAGTCCACCCACTATGAGATTACAGGTCCATCTTCAACCAAGTGTAATCACTCTCATCTATATGCTTCGTCTGCATTCAAAAGTTCAAGAAATGCTAACCACAATCCTTTAACAAACTCTAACACCACCACAAACTGAGACAGCAAATGATTCTATACAAACAAGAGATCTTCAAATTTTTTCTCGTTTGCAACCAGCATCATATATCAAGTTCTGAATCCGGCCTACATCTGTAATATAACCCTTTCTCGCATCAATATAGTTCATATTCACGCACCAGAACATATCCTTGAAGTAGTCAAGTAGATTTCCTAAGGTTAAAAGATGCACATTAGTGAATAGATTGTCGGGTACCTGCTGTCAAGATCAATAGGTGACGAGACTCTAAATGACATAGATAACTACAAAATCCATAAAACTAACTTTAAAATTTCTAAGGGTTCTAAATGCAACGCCAAAGATTCACAGGAACCAATTTTAACACTAGACAGAACACTCACAGGAGCGATATCTCACAACAAATCATTAGTCTTACCAACACGGGATCAGGTAACTCTTTCATCCATGACAAGCAAGATAGTAAAAAAGCAACCTGACATATCTTCCATTAATTCATTCTACATAGCAAAATCAGAGCAATATGCTAGACACGTCTCACTAGCCCAAGCTCCTACAAGAGAATGAAGCTCTTAGCTTCCAAAAACTGAAGCGAATCATACACGATCATCCTTTTGAGTGTCATCTATCAATAAAGCGTTAAGAAGAGCTTTACGAACTTTATTTTCAGCATTAGCAGGTAACATTTTTATACATGTTATTGGAATATAAAGAAACAATTTTGAGAGCCCTCATCCTCCAAGAATCCTCGCACAAGTATTGTTGTTAGTAAGTGCGCACGTCCGAGACTAATTCTTTTCAATCTCTTCATGATCATTTATTACTATAAAGTTCTCTTACATTAGGTTCAACTGATCGAAAAAATTTCCTCACGGAATTGTAACACAGGTTGGAATGGATTGGAAAAGGCACTTACAAGTATACAACAATAGGCAACAGAACCCTTGCCATTTCCACTACAAAGATCACATTTTAACCGCATGCGTTCATGATTTCCCCCCTGAAGCAACCACACCCGACTCGAGGGCTACATTGTTGAGCCTTTCAATTGCCAAGATAAGAGCCTGGGTACCCAAATCACCTTCTCCATAAGCCTTGAGCGAAACGTAGAGCTGCTGAGCTAATGCCAACCCTGGAAGAGCCAAATTCATATTCTGACATTCCCTCAAACATATTCCCAAATCCTTTACAAAATGATTCACATAAAAACCGGCCGCAAAATCCCTCTTCAAGATCCTACTCCCGTACAAGTCGAGCGATTTGGACCCCGCCGCACCTGTAGATATAGCATCCAAATATAAGTTCAAGTCCAAACCAGCCTTGTGGGCGTACACCAAACCTTCACAAAGCCCCACCATCGTCGAAGCGATGGTGATTTGATTAGCTAATTTCGTGAATTGCCCTTTTCCAGGAGCACCCATGTAATAAACTTTCCCCAGAAGGCCAAAGATGGGACCCAATTTCTGGACAATAGCTTCATCCCCTCCGGCGAAGATAGAAAGCGCAGCGTTACGGGCCCCACGATCGCCACCGGAGACTGGAGCGTCAACGGCGGAGCAGCCGGCGGACGTGGCAGCAGAATGAATTTCGACTGCGAGTGAAGGGTCAGACGTGGTCATATCAACGACGACGCCGCCGGGTCGGAGGCCCGATAGAGCACCGGTGGTGGGGTGGAGGATGACGTGGCGCACATCGGATGGGTAACCGACGATGGAGAAAACGACGTCGGATTGGGAGGCGACGGATTTGGGGGAGTCAGCCCAGTTAGCTCCCATGGAAAGGAGAGGCTGAGCTTTGGAGGCGGTCCGAGTGAAGACGGTGAGGCTGTAGCCGGCCTTGAGTAAATGGGAGCACATGGAGAGACCCATTACGCCGGTCCCGATCCAACCCAGCCGGGTATTAGACGGATTAGCGAGTTCGGAGGCTGAGGCCGCCATCGTGCGGCGGAGATTGGTGGAGACGGAGAGGAATAATAAGGGAGAGATGCTACGGCGGGAGTTGGGAAGGTGGAGTGAACTGAAGTGTGACCAGAATCGCATAGTTTGGATTTGGACTGTTGTCGCAGTTTATCTGGTTCAAATCGTAATTTGTTGTTATTTCCGTGCCTTTTTTCTCATAGTCTTTCTGCTACGAGACGAGAGGGAAAAAAAGGAAAAGAAAGAAGACCCAAGATTTCTAGGAACTAATAACAAATTGCATACAAACAACTACTAATCCCTCTCAACATTTTAGATCCTGACTATACGATTCAGCAATGAATAATTATGGTGAATGTCAGAGCTAGTTCAACCCATGATGAGGTCTCAAAAGAAATTTTAATTTATGATCCTCCAGTATTCGAATTTAGATAATTAAAGTACTTTAAAATTTTGATACAAATAACTTTATGAGATAATTGAAATACAAAATACTTTGAATGTTTATGTTAGTATAAAGTTCCTTTTTATTATTTTTTTTATTAATTGTTATAAAATAATTCTTGAAAATAATTGTAGCAAATAAAATCCTAAAAAAATGAAACTCTAAATAATATGAGGCCTAAAGCCCTAGTTTTAGTGGACTCCGCCTAAAGCCGGCACTAGTGAATGTAGTTATGTTTACATCGTGATATTATGGAGTGACAAAAACATTAATGCCACACTAGATGCTTGCCCCGGGCGAATGCCCGGGATGCCGCCTGTATTTTTAAATCGATTAAATAAAAAATACGAATCATTCTTAAAAGAATAAAAAAAAATAGAAGAATAAAAAATCAATTGAAAGGACAGAAAGTGAGTTATTATACATAAATCTATGTCCAGATTTGTAACATTTAATTTACAACAGTTAACTTATGCCCGGGTTTACATAAATCATAAACCAATATCTACAACAGAAGAATAAAAAAAAAATCATCCTTAAAAAATTAAATTTCTTTCATGACAGCTTATTTTGTCGCTGTTGTAGAAAAAGATGGATTGATAATTAATGTTAGATTTTAAGTAATTGATTTAAAGGCCCGGGTGTGAGAGAGGAGCGGAATGGAAGAGATTCTTTGAAATTGAGGATTGGGAAGACATTATTGTGTTTCACTTGATTTAAGGGGATTTCCTTACATTTGATTTTATTAATTAAATATTGTTGTTTTAAAAGATTAGTATATACCTATAATTAAGAAATTTTTATGTAGCTATAATTAAGGGATTTATGTATTTATCTATTCATCTTTTTTTCTGATTAGTTAGAGTGCCACTTGTCAAAAATGATTTTGTACTGAAAATGACTTTTGGTGGGAAAATTTTCATTGTAGTGCTGATACATGTCCTTTTTGTTTGCTACTTTAATTAAGTACTATAGATACTTATTCATTCCAATAGTAGACAGAAGATGTATATAAGTTTATGATCATAATCTACTTCCGTCCTCATTTTTTTTTCTTTTGAATAATTCTAATCAATTCTTTAGATACTACTATTCAGTCTTTTAAAATTACTCTTTTTTTATTACCCACAGAATCGATCTTGGGACAGCCAACCATTTTGATAGCTATCGATTCCCTAGTAAATCAAGAATCAAGTTTAATCCTTTACTTGTATCATTTGGTCTTCATTCTGTAGTTTAGCCAGGAAAATCATATTTGTAGTTGTTAAATATAGTAGTAGTGAAAAAAAGACTGAGGACAGGATGTGTTTATAGGTTATAAAGCTTCGCAGTCCAATTAATGATTTTGACAAACCTCAGGGAGGTAATTGTAATTTACCGCGTAACTCGCCAAAACCTCCTCAAATGGACTGAAGTCTGGAACAGAGAACAGCAGTTCCGCTCCCTTTCTCCATTTTCATCATCTTCTTAAACTCCATTGGGCTTTACCGACTACGGAGACTTTTTTCGAACTAGGAGTCCTGTAACTCACGGAGCTGTGAGCCAGGATTGAAAAGTGATCTGTTAGTTTGTTGGGGGCGGTAAGGAAGGCACACAATTCAGGGTTTCGAGCTCTTGGTGTTAATCCGGGTTTGACGACTCTGCTTCACAAGACAATTTAATACTTCGTTTTAAGCATTAATTTTTAGTCTTTATCAGTTGAATTCCCAATTTTCTCGTTTAGGGATAAGATTATTCTCAGTGTTTGCATAGCCTGTAAGCTTTAATATCTGATTCTTGGGTATAATCCGATAATGCTGAAATACACCTCTGCATTAGCGTCGAGAAGTTTCTCTAGGTCGGTAAATCAGAAAACCCGTGAAGGATTTCACTGTTTGAGACCCAGAAATGTCTTCGTTAGGATCCGAGATAAACCCCTTTTGAAAGAAGATAAGGTGTTTGTAAAATTGTCTTCTGGGGTTCTGCATAAGAATGCTTCTAGGGATTCTGTATCTTGCCGGCTGATTAGTTCTAGAAGTTTTTCGAGTTCAGATTCTCAGAAGTTGCCTGAAGGAATTGAAAAGCCTCTGCCATGGTTAGTACAGTCTAGAGTTAAAGCTACTAGAAGGCCCCAGGAAGTGGTGACAACAAAAACCAGCAAGTCTTCCTGGGAGGAATCAGCAACAAAATTCCTAAAAGGTGGCGCCAAAGAGAAGGGGGTTCAGGGTTCGGAAAGTAGGCAGCACACTTATGGGGGTAGAAGAGAAGTAATGGCTGAAGAACGAGAAGAAGAAGAAGAAGCAGGTGAAGCTGAGGAAATTGATAATCCAAGATGGGATAAAATCAAGAATAGATTCAGCAGGACTGAGGATGTGAAACCAGGGTCTAACAAGCCGGAATTTAAGAGGTTGAATAAGCAGGAGAGTTGGGGTCGGAAAACTTGGAAGGAGGCTACGGAATCTACTGTGCCAAAAATTGTAGGTGAAGGGATCTATGGGATTGGACCCATATTAGCTGCATTATCAGCTGAAAGAAGAGAGTTTTATGCATTGTACGTTCAGGAAGGGATTGATCTTAGTGGAAACAATAAGAGGAAGAAGGACAAGAAAGGGTTTGAGAAGATTTTGCATATGGCAGAGAGGATCGGATTGAGCATAAAGGAGGTTTCTAAGCATGATCTTAACATGGTTGCTGATAATAGGCCGCATCAGGGACTAATCTTGGATGCCTCTCCTTTGGAGATGGTCAGCATTAAGGAATTAGAACCTGTTTCTGTAGAGGATGACAGTGGCCCTCTTTGGGTGGCTTTGGATGAAGTTACTGATCCTCAAAATTTGGGTGCAATCATTCGTTCTTCTTATTATTTTGGAGCCTCAGGGGTGGTCTTATGTGCTAAGAATTCTGCCCCTCTGAGTGGAGTTGTAAGCAAAGCAAGTGCAGGATCACTTGAGTTAATGGAGATTAGATCTTGTAAGAATATGATGCAGTTTCTATCGGCCTCGGCAGAAAATGGTTGGCGTGTTCTGGGAGGCTCAGTTTCTTCTAGAGCTGTCCCTTTGCATAAGGTTGTACCTGGTGCTCCAACAATTCTTGTTTTAGGCAGTGAAGGCACTGGTTTGAGGCCACTGGTGGAGAGATCCTGCACCCAATTGATAAGAATTCCTGGAAATGTCCCAGTGGATGTTAGTTCTGGGGAAGGTGAAGACTTAGAAAGGTCCGAGGGCATTCGTGGACCGACGGGTCAAGAATTCAAGTCGTTTATGGCTGTTGAGAGTTTAAATGTTAGCGTTGCTGCAGGCGTGCTTCTTCACCACTTAACTTTGAATAGATGCAGTAACAACGAATCCAGTGAAGAAAAGCTGACTACTATAGTGGAATGAGAATTTGTAGGTTTTCTGATTGAACATGCGAATCAGTAGCTTAGATTTTGCCATGTTTCTTTTGGAATCAATAAGTAAATTTTTCATGTTGCTGCTGTCCTAAATTTCTAATCTCTTTATACAGTAGTTCACTTAATCTGAAAGCAGTCGAATTGCATGATAGTCTCACTTTTTATTTTAGCTTGTGTTGCCTTTTTCTAGTCCTCTTAAGGTTCTGAAACTTGCACCGTGTCTTGTTTGGAGACAACTTGTCCCTGGATGCATAGTAATCACAACTCAGAATAGAATCCATTGCCCCTGCCTCCTCTCTTCCGAATAATTTACTTATAAATGTGGAAGATAAGAGGATGAGAAGTATATTATCTAATATTGCTTACTCAGTGCGCTTGCACATCTTTGTCAATGCTGTATATGTTGTGTGAGAATGTTGGTTGTAATCTCTGCTAGCATTTCATAAAGGCTGTAGGATTTGGACGTGGTTCATTTATTTGATAAAATACAAATGAAATTTTTGACCTCTGTCGTTCAAATTCGAGCTGATTGCGTTGGTAGCTGGTTAGTGAGTGTTGTGCAATAGCCCTACTTGCTTTTCAAGAGTATCTTTTTGTCCTAGAGTTGTGATTTTGTAATTAAGGATCCGAAATGGTGGAAAGCTGTTTGAGTTGAGGCATTCAAGTTCTTGCAAGGACTCAAATATGCATGCTTGCTGGGCATGCATTTTGAAGACCGTATTAAAACCGATTGCAAACTTGCTTTAGGAGTTAAACCATGGTAGCAGACTAAGCTTTTGCAACAGCAAGAAGTCCATAATAAATGTAGCAGGTTCATACTAGCTAGTGTTGTATTTAATCAAACCGATGACAAGATAGGACTTATATATGGAGAAGTTGCAGATTCCCTGAGTTGAATCTAGCTACACTTTTAACCAAAAAATAAAATAAAATAAAAAAATCTAGCTACACTGACTAAAAGGCTCGTCCACTTCAGTCTTCAAGGTTACTATTGAAATCAAGGAGAGCTTTTTCTCTCATCACATGAGGTCCATGTATGTGAGTCAAATGTAGGGCAATGGGGTAAAGCTGTAGTAGAAATTACGAGCAGATCAGAAGAGATAGAATAACAATTTTTCATGATAAATCGATGAAACCAATAAATTGGCCGCATGGCATTTTTTTTTTTCCTTCGCAATTTTTTCTTCAAAGCTCCAAAATTACACAAGAGAAAGACGACATGGTCTAATCCATAGTACTCCATAGAGCAAATTCATGCGGCTCAATTGTAATTGTCCCATTAATCTCCTTCTTCTCAGCTTTGTTCATTGAGTATTTGAGTGACTCTCCGTTCCAAAATAATATAGTACTATCTTATCAATTAACTTAGGACGGAGATAATATAAGTGCCATGTTTGATCTGTGGACTCATGAATGCACTAATACTATTGCTTCCAACCTCTCATACACAAAATTACGTATATCTTTGAACTGTAGTCAGAAGTAACCTCATAAATCATCAACACAAAACACAGAACATGCAAGACCGAAAAAAAAAAAAAGAAAAGAAATCTGCAGAAGCAACTTGATTAAAAGGTTAAAACAGCATACATGAATAACTTGGTAATCCAGATCATGATCATCTACCAATTCTCTACCTTCAAAACAGTTTTAATTATACTATTAAAAAAAAAAAAGAAAAAACACACAAAAACCAACCCTAGCTAATTAAGAGAGTCTATGACTCTGTCAACGTCATCGTCCTCAAACAGAACACCGCCACCGCCATCACCATCATCGTCCGACTGATAATCATCACCACCACCAGGGAAACCGGGCAGCTCGCCGTAGGCCTTGACCAACCTGGCCTCGTCCGGAAAGTACTTGTGGCACACGTCAGCTTTGTGGTCCTGATAGTCACGAAGACCGAGGAGGACGAGGTCGCCGGGGTTGATCCAGACCTTCTTGTGCAATTTGCCCCGGATGTGACACAGCCGTTTTGTGCCGTCCACACACGCGGCTTCCAAACGGCAGTTGCCGAGCATCCGAAGGACCCAAGCGTAATCCTGTCCGTCTTCCTTGAACAGCAGCTCTCTCTTCTCGTTATCGCCGTTGTTGGTTCCTCTCCGCCTGTTCTTCCCTCCCTTCCCCTTGTTCTTCGGCATCTTTGATTATTAAGATAATAATAAAGTTTTACGCTGCTGAATTTGTTTTTGCACTCGATTCAGCTTCTTCTTTCTTTCTCCGGTCGAAATTGGTTGCAAAACGGAAACAAAACGGGAACCCTAGGGATATATATATAAATACACACACATATCTTACAATATTAGAAACAAAAACCACACTTAAAAGAAAGCACCACCATTTGCCATGTGGTATTTCCACATCATATTTTTTAAATAAATCTTTATTTTCACATCTCCTAGGCTTAAAAGGTAAATGCAGTCCAAATTCACCTCCACCTCCTATTTTTGCCAAAACAAAAAAAAAAGACGGGTTCATAAAAAACCCAAATCCTCATCCTCATCTCCACGACAATCGACTCCTTAATCAATCCCTTCTCCACAATAAAAAAAAAAAAAAAATTCCTCATCAATCATCAATTGAAAATATGTGGTGAAATATACTCATTTCCTATTAGCATGTTCAATCTTTTCATTAGTGATGATCAACTATATCCTGATCAGATAATATTTACATTTCAAAAATATTCTCTTTACCTTTCTATATAAACACGAAGGAAAAAAAAATTCTCATTGATCTTGCTTCGGCCGTTGTGGTGGTGCAATTACAGGTATTAAAATTTAAATGATTTTATTTCCACAGATCATTTGTTTGACTTTTATTATTTTTTGTTTTTCCCGTTCAAGAATAGTGTTATTACTATTATTTTTATGCGGCCATCCGTTACTACTATAGCCGTTGTCAGGTAATATGATGCGATTTCTTATATAGTTAGTTAGCCTATAAGTTTTGTATGATTTTAGTTCTGTTTGGATTGAATTGATTAATTGAGTTTTTGTTACAAAGTGTGGTTTTTTAAATTTCTTTTTAATGTTTCATTCAATTAGAGTGGTTTTTTAGTTATGGAGTCTCAGTTTTATTTTCGTATATGGTCAGTTTCGAAAAGTGTTTTTTCTTTGTTTAATTGTTTTTTATTTTGTTTCATACTCCCAGTTGACCAATTATTATTATTATTATTTTATTTTATTTGCAAATAAAGCGCGTTTTTTTTTTTGTGTTCGGACTTTCAAGAATATACTTTTTGAATTTTGGTTTTTGGACTTTTTTTAGTTTTTCATCATCTAAATAGTTCAGGTCGCTTCTTCTAACTAATTTCTGGGGAAGCCTTTTATGAATTTGAAACGGAGAGGGAAAGAATGATGTTTCTACGTTTATTTGTATTTTATACAACATGTTTACCTACAGAAAAAAAAAATTTCTCAATTTTAAATGGGCTATCTTTTACTTTTTTTTTTTATTTGCCATGGTGAGGTGAGTTCTTTTTTGGTATAACTTGAAACCTATGCAAATTTACATTATTTCCATTCTCATATTTGTGATCAACCAACTTCATCAATTAACCAGTTTCAAAATTATATTTTTGATATTTTACTACTTATAAACTTTTGGAAGAAATAGTTTCAACAATTAAGCATATACTCTTGGGAGGAAGCTTACTAAAAAGCTATTATAAATCTCCAAAACTAAATATTGATTTGGCACAACTGGAGAATATCAATAAATTATCTTACTAATATTTAAACTTAGTAGGATGCTTTTATATTTTGTCTAGCATTTAATTCAAGACATATATTTGATCAAGTTTATTTATATTTAAGAAGTAACACTTATAAAACATTTCTAAAATCTTCAAACATTTCTAAAATGTACCGGGTCAAATACAATTTCTTTTTATGCCAAATATAAACTTTTTTATAATCACACTTATAAAACATTTCTAAATTTTTCAAACATTTCTAAAATATATCGTGCCAAATACAAAATAGTTTTTTTCTAAATATAAATATTTCTAAGATATACATATCTATTGGACCAGAGTCGCGCGATGCGCGATCAGACATCACTAGTATATATATATCTAAAAAAAAAATCTTCTTTTCCTTGGGGAATACGCTACTTCCGGTTTTTCCTCGCCTTACTTATTAATCTATTTATAAAAATCCTAATCCTAATATGGATCATATTTACATTGTTAGTACTGTATATTTATTACCCATGCATATATTTTGAATACAAATCGAATTAGTTTGAAAATATTGTTATATTTCTTTCGTCTCAAAATTATCGTTTGATGATTTGAATTTTTTATTTTTAGTACAAATTGAACCAAACGTGATTATCTCAATTAAAAAATAATTTTGGGATACAGAGAGTATACATGTTGAAAACAAGACCATTTAAATAGAGATTTTATATCTTCTTCCTCTTTCCTAGCCATATTAATATTTTAATATAATTTGTGAAGTCATTTCGTGCTGCAAAATCATATAAATGTTGACATCAAAAGTATTCCTTTTTCGACAACCGCATCCATATATATGTACTCATCTTTGTTAATTAAAGATGTTGGTATTGTGCTTTTGGTTATTGTTTTTTTTTTTTATCCAAATCTTACAAAATATAATTTGATGAGTGGAATTTTCATTTTTCTGGCAACAGATTGGACTAAATTGAATTGAGAGTAGAGATCGTTAAGTTAGATACTTTTAAGGGATCACTACTTTAATTTCCAAAAAATTGAATGATCTCTTAATTTCCAAACTGGCTGGGAAGGTCTTGCTCCAAAATACGTCCAATTTGCAGCTAATCAAAGACCTCGATCTCCCAAAGTTTACCATTAGGCTAGCTAGATGTATTATTTATCAAGTTACGTACAAATTAGCAGTGAATTAGTTTCTGTTACAGGAAGTGAACAACAACAATCATATAAATTATAAAAAAGAGAGTAAATACATCGCTAGTCAATGATATTTGTTTCCGAGTAACTTCAACGGGACCTTTTGTGCCATCTGATTTCACAACCGGACGCGATAGCCAATGATGTTTCCGAGTCAAATGAACCTACATATGTGGTGTCTGGAATTACAAACTCCCAAGTAAATCAAAACGGATGTCGAATTACAAACTCATATGTAAAGGTCAGTCCCTCAAGTCAATTTTTTGTTACATATTAGAAGATATCCATCATCGACAACAGTGACTATCCCGCCTCGTTCATGGTAGGTATTTCAATGGGTGGGAGAGCTGGTCAAAGAATTAAAGATTGCTCCATGCCCATAGCGAGGTTCGAACCATCAACTTATGATTAAGGGTGGAGAAGTCCTTTACCACTTCACCACAATCCCTTCAATTCTGAACTAGTCAATGTTAAATATACATATATTCGGTATTTACTACAAGGTGTGCAAAAAAAAAAAAAATTATTCTGCATCATCAACACCGCAGGCAAGCAATGCATGAGGTGATGCCACAATGACATTCCTTACACTTCAAGGTGCCTATAACCTGGGTCGGACATTCAAACCCTTGGCTTGCACATTCACTTTAAAATGTTGTTTACTTTTCATCAAAACCTTGCACTCTTCGTCGATCGAATCAATTTTCCAAAATTCCAAATCTTACCAACCGTAAACCCTAAACCTAACCGTACGTGTACAACAAAACACACACAAGCACAAAACACAAAATAAAACCGAAAACTTGTCAACTTAAAATGTTTGTTTGTTAAACCAAATCATGTACTTCTCAAACCTAACTTGACAATTTAAAAGTACTAATTAACCAAAAAAACCAAATATGCATTAACCGCAAAGCTAGATAAGTTTAGAGGTGGTGAATTACGCCATAACATAGTCGTCATCCTCATCGTCCTCCTCCTCCTCTAAGTCATGACGGAATATAGTCTCCGGGAACTCGCCATAGCTCCTCAAAAACCTCGCCTCCTGCGACGTGTACTTGAAACACAAATCAGCAGTACTGTCAATCTGAGAATAATATTTGCAACCACGGATGAGGATGATATCTCCGGCGCCGATGCAGACTTCCTCGTCGTGCTGGCCGATACAACACAGCCGTTTGACGCCGTCGCCACACATGGCCTCAAAACGGCCGTTACCCAACACCTTGAGAACCCTACCGTATTCCTGTCCGTATTCATCCTTCAAAACCATCTCTCTTCTTTTCTCTGGCGCCACTCGACCATTATTGATCTCCGGCGTCGTCGTCTTTAACTCTTCTTCATCAGCCTTGCTCTCTGCAGGCGTCTCTTCTATTATTCCTCCTCCTTCAACCTTATCCTCCGGCGTTGTTGTTTCCTCTATTAATTCATCACTCTTATCATTATTGTTCTCCGGCGTCTTTACCTCGGCTTCAGTACACTGGTTCTCCGGCGTCTTTACCACAGCTTGATCATCAGTACCCTTGTTGTTCGCCGGCGCCGGCTTGATCCTTTTTACATCGACGAAAGGCAGAAAAGCTATTAAACCCGAAATTATAACATCGGAAATTTTCTCAAACAAACCTGCCAACCAACCAGGAACACTCAAATTCCACATCATAGCTGCTGGTTGCACCAATTTGTCTTCGACTTTAACTTTTTCCTTTCTCCCTAGAGTCACGTACGTGTGGACTAGTACTGTATATCTTTATTTATTATATACCTGTGCGCTCTTTCTTTTCTTTTAAACCACGAGGAAGTTGGAAGTTAAAACCCTAACCCTACTTAACCCAAACTCCCAAACCGCATATACAGACTACTGTAACGTAACATTACTGTTTTCCAACTTGAAATTACTCCTACCTTAATTTATTTTTATTGCACTTGGAATTAATTACAGTATAAATTTCAAAATTCGATGTGAACAATTATATATATTTTTTAAAAAAAATTTGATGTGAACTTTTTTTTTTCCCTTTCTAATATGCGTGGATCAAGTACAGATCAAAGGTGGTAGCTTATTTTATTTTTTTGTTGGTACAATAAAGGAGATCAAATACCTAATATTATAAATTATGATACACTTAACTCTTGACCAAGTTGTGGGAGCTTAATTCAATTGAGCTAATTTGTTATAATTAACCATAAATAAATACTTCTTAAGATCCACAAAGTCCAACTCCTGCTCAAAGACCCTTTGGTTTCGCATTCTATATAACAGCTGGGGTTGACTCCCAACTTAAACATCTCCCCAGATTATCTTCCAGTACTGGAGTTGAACTTGACCCCAACTCAAAATTTATTTATTTATTTATTTTAAGAAAACCATATTCATCGTAACCAACGTCACATAATTGAGTGTCCCTGAAATGTGATGGATCTTATAATTTGTGTTTTTTTGTCCAAAATCTACAAACAATATTGGGTGATTGGACTTTTGTTTTTTGTTGTTGTTGTTGTTGTTGTTGTGGGTCGGGAGTATGTAACAAATTGGACTAAATTGAATGCTCACGCAGCCACATTTTGAAATTATCCAATAAAAACGAGGCTCTATTTTAAGTTTGAATCGCATTTTTTTTTTAATCTCTCGTATCATTTTGTTAGTATGAGTTTTTAAGTATTTTTTTTATTGAGAATGTAAAAGATATATTAGAAATGTAAAAAGTTATATTGGAATGAAAAATTATTATTAATTATTTAAAGAAAAAAAGAAAATAAACCAAAAAAAGCCTTAGTATTACGGATTTTCTTGAAACATGAGTCTTAAATAATTAGAAGTATGAACTTGTTAAAAGTTAAAACCAAAGTCCATGATCGATCAGAGTTGGCGAGTTGCGAGGGAAAGAAGTATCATTGTACGTGGAACGTGACGAAAAATGTTTTTTTCTTTTTCTTTTTTTTTTTTGTTCAATAGAAGAGTTTAAAGTCATTTGTTTTTATTTTTTATTTTTTTTAAAAGAACTCAAACTACAACGTTACTTGAGTAGTAAATATTGATAATTATACTATTGTGTATTTGTGTTACAATCACAAACATTCACTAAATAGTGGAATATCTAAACTAGTTACAGCTTACGAAACTAAAATAATCAGTCACAAAATTTACATCACAAAGAATATGTTTAAGTTCTACATTCTAGTCTAGCTAGTTTATAAGCAGCAACTAATCCTCAATATACATATCATCTTAGTACGTGTACACTAGTAATGCTTTTTCTTTGATATAGCGCTACAACATTTTAATTATAATATCCACCTCTACTTCAACTTTAGCACACTTCTATGTTTTAGCTCCTCAATTGTTAATAAAGTGTACCAATTAAACATTTGCCTAGTTGTACTTGGAAAAAAAAAGTACATCAAATACAGACCTGAAATAGAAGAAACCTTACCTACCTAATGATTCGATTGGTGTTTCAAACTTATCCGGTATATTTCAAATCAAAAAGTGGGTCAAGCTTCCAGCACTATTCCAACCAGGATATTTCTTTCGTGCAAGATTTGACAAAAAAGTGTCATTGTGAAAAGAACAATTTGAAGCGACGAAAATGAAAGCTATAATGGCATCAAAACAGGTACCACATGTGATAAGCCCACTGCTTCCGCTTTCGATTTCTTTTATTTTATGGGTTTGTTTCGCATCTGGATGGCACCTTGTGTTGATAGTAATTTTCACCAATATTAATCTATATATAATGAATGGTAAACTTGGATAATGACGTAAAATAGGCTAAAGGATAAAATTAAGTCATCATAATTTTCCACATAAAATTGTGATTTATTCAATATTTCTGATATGTTACAACGTCCAATCACTTTAACATGCCATTCATATGTACATTAAACTCTTATCGAATAGAACATCTTTCAAAAAGAAATTTTTTTTTGATATGGTACTTATAATGTGTAAGACTCGAAAATTGAAATTGAGATCTATTTAATGAGTATCAAACTGATTAACTCCAGACTATTTGACCAAAAATAATTTCGTGCCATTTACAGTACGATGATGTTAATTGAAAGCGGATGACTTTCAAGTTTCCATAAATGGTGGTAACTTTCCAAATTGGCTGGAAAGCCAAGAGGACCTAAAAGGAGTTCATCCAAATTGCATCGAATCAAAAAGCACAAACCCGAATATACTGATTTCTCCAATGTAGTAATAATGTACACGAGAGCATTTTATTAACATTGTTGGCCTTTTCATCCTTTTCACCAAATGCCATTAAACAAAAGAAATAAAAAATAAAAAAAAGAAAGAAGATTCGAACAATGAAAGCAGCATCTTCCATTTACAAAAAGGAATCCTACGTCCGACAACTTCACACGTGCCACTTCGCACGCTCTCATAGGCCCTTCATAACACCAAACCCAGCAAATGATCAAATTCATCATCGATTTCCAATCATTCAATCCTCAGCTAACGGTCTCTCCCTCCTACTATTTTATTAGAGGGAAGAAAAGAAGAAAAATAAAAGAAAAAAAAAAAAACACGCACACACACAGTGCCCCAAACCCAATAAGCCGCAATAAATCTAAAATAAAGTTTTTTACTATATAAAATTCCGCGGTCACTCAAAATTCGCCTTTTTTTCTCCTCTCTGTCTCCTTCGTTTCTTTCTGTGTCTTCTCTCCGTACTTTGCCGGTTTTTTCTCTATGGCGATCTGATGATGATATAAATAGTTTACGGGTGTCTTCTATGGTAATTTGTAGGGCATTGTAATTGCCCTAACAGGTTACGAAGAAACGGATAATAAAAGGCTGGACGGATAATAGGTTTGTGGATTTCGTCTGGCTTTTTTTTTTTTTTAAAAAAAAGGATCGACGAAACTGATTCGGAGAAGATAAAGCCGCATTGTTGGGGAGGGGGGGACGACAATGTCTGTGTCGATGGATATGTTGGATAATTTATTATTCTCCGCCAGCCAAGCTTGCTGTAGTCCTTTCGCAATTTTCATTCAGATCCAGGTACGGCTGTTTTTTTTCTAACTTTTTTTTTCTGTTTTTTTTTCGTGGCGGATTGAGGAATGTGGGAGGGTATTTCCATCTGTTTGTTTCGGGACTTTGTTTTTGAAGTGTGTGGATCTGAGCAATCGGATTTGATTTCGTCCTGAGGGGGCTATGCAGGGGAGAATGGAAACATCTGGAAATTTTGAATTTTTGACGACGGCCGAGCTATGAAATTTATGAATTCGTTTGCCTGTTTCTTTGGTTTTTTGGTCCTTTTCTCTTCTGGGATGTTTACCCTCCATATTTCTGTTTGTGTTTAGTCGAAATTGCAACTAACACACGAATGGGATCTACTAAGTAGCGGCTTTTATTGAAAGACAATGAAGCAGAATGTAGCTTTTCAAAATAACGAGAAAGTGTTGAATTCAAAAGCTAATAGCCAGCATTTTTTAGCTGCTTTTAGTTTGAATTAAGCTCTACGTAAGCGGATCTTTTTATAAGCAACAAAGAAAGGCTCTTTTCCCTAAAAGTGGGGGGTAAAAGATTCAAGTTTGTAGCAGACGAGGAATTTGGAACCTCATCTCGTTGAGGAATTTCGTTTCATTTTATGTAGATATAGAATCCAATGCTCCGATGAAATTGGACCTGGTTGAGAAAAGCAAAAAGAAGGTATTTCCGTAAGAAAAGTGAAATAGAGAAATTTGATCAGTTATGTTAGAACAACTTTTGGTTATGTTAAGTCTTCCTGGATAAAACCACTAACTGTTTGATTTTCCTAAAACTGCAATGTAGTGCCTATATTAGCACTTCACCTTGGAAACCTCCTGTAAAATGGAATTGGGGGATAAGATAGGTTTTTACTTTTCGAATACCTCTGGATATGTACGAATTACTTGGTTCTTACTAGTTATGTTGCACAAATAGTTGTTTCTTTGAGTGGTGGAAGGGTATTCAAGAGCGGGTTACATAACAGAAAGTTCTATTATTTGTTTTTGGGTATGAATTTCCTACCATAACTGTACCGAGGACTTCTGGTGCAGCTTTAGCTAGTCACCCCACTAAATGTTTTTGGTTAAAAACAGAATTAGGGGCTAGTAATCTTGTAAACTGTGTGTTGATATGTTTGTAGGCATGTATGATTTAAAAATTCAGTCATTATATTCTAATCTTCTGGAAGCTGTCAGTATGACACTTCCCCAGAAAAGACATCTGTTTAAACATCATGCGGCCAGGATCCTAGTTCATTGCAAAGTTTTCATGTTTGTGTATATCCTAATCTCTCTGTTCACGCAACAGGGATATTTCATCTGCTTAGTTCTTGCTCTTGGATGGGCCGGTGCAGCTTATGTCAGGTAATATTATGATTTTGATTCTTTTAAGAAAGATCTTGTGTGCAGTATTACTTAGATCCGGTTTCTATTTGACTTTATAAAGCCATTTGAATTGTAACATTTTTCAGTGACAGTTACTTTCTTCTAACAGAAGCAGAGAAATACGGCGGATGAAGAATACTATTCGAAGTGGCAACCATTTCGGATTTCTTTGCTATGATATCAATGAACTCGAGCATTCTAAGCAAGTCAATTTGCCTAAAGTGTCTGTGGTAATGCCTTTAAAGGGCTTCGGAGAACATAATTTACACAACTGGAGGAGTCAGGTGAAACAAACATCTAACATTGACAAGTAGTTCATGTTTTTCTGGTTCCAATGTCTTGTTATCCGAAATTCTTTTCCCTTTGGTAGTTGATTAAAAATAAATTGAGCTTTTTAAGTTCAGCATTCGGTACTTTGTTGGACACATTTAGTTGATTATTATAGCTGATATTCAACTTTTGTATCGCAATTAGCTTTGATTTTGTTAATCTTTGAGGTTTGTGTTCTTTGTAACTTTCGTTAAATCGAAGCTTTTTTTCTCACCGCATTACCTTCACGAATAATTTAAAATTTTGCACATTCACCTTTGCTTCTTCTTGGTTCATTGTATAAAATGTGGTAGGTCTCTAGTACTCATTGCCTTTCCCTTGTCAAATAATGCAGATTACATCTCTTTATGGTGGTCCTCTGGAGTTCCTTTTTGTTGTTGATAGTATAGAAGACCCAGCTTATCATGCAGTGTCTCGACTTCTGGCAGAATATGAGGTATATGATTACACGCATAAGCCATTTCGGTAATTGCACAAGTAGCATGCATATGTGGAGATCTCGATTTGCTGACCTTGCATTCTTGTTATTTGAGTTCCATGTAACGATCCTTTTCCTTCTTCTATTGGGAAATGATTCCATATCAGTTCTAATGTTGTAGATATTATTTGAAAAGCAATTTTAACTTGCCGTGAATTTTGTGTATGTTCTCCATTATTTTAAACTGTTATAACCTATATGCTTACTGATCTGTTACTAAACTTCATGTCAGTTAATGTTACAGTCTGATGATGTTCCTGAGAAGTTATTTTCTCATTATTAACCTTTGCCGCGAAATTGAATTTTTGCCTGTTTAATTCCATAATAATATTTTTTGTTCATTGGTACTAAGAACCATCATATGCAAGTCCTTAATATTACATTAGAATAAAAGGAAACTCTGAATAAAGTTTGGCAGTTTTTAACATCAAAGTAAATCGGCATGTTTAAAGATATGATTTTATAGTTTTTAAAGATTTACATTTAAAAGATCAAGATAGACACCAAATTGCTGTAAGAATATTTATATTTGATGATTGTGATTTATATAGTAGAATGTGGGACTACACCTGAGCTTTGGTTGGACATTGGATTGCTTAAACCGCAATCCATACGCTGACTTTGATCTTTATATTTGGGTTAGTGCCATCTTGGTCAAAGGATTATAAAGTTTCGCCTGACATATCAAATCAGAGTTCAATTGAGTTGGATTGGGATCACCATGCCTATTTCTAATCTGTGAAACTTACCTGCAATTTTGTTTATGGTCTGTCTGTATCCTGATTTATTTGATGATTTGCCAGGATGATCTTGATGCACGGGTCATTGTTGCTGGTCCGTCAACAACCTGCAGTCAGAAAATTCACAATCAGTTGGTATGTTTGGGACCTAGAAACTATTTGAAGTCTATTTTGATTTATGGAAGTTTACGGAGCCAAAGTTTATGCATTAGAGTCTGTTAAAGTTTTACTTTTCTTCATTGATTATCTATTTATTTTATGTGGTTACATCAGGAATATTATTCTGATTAATTGTTTCTTTAAATTGAAATAACTGTGAAAATATGAGGGCTATTTTTTGTGTGTCTTGACCTTGCCTATTACAAATGAATTATTGGTTTGGTGCTCTACCAGTAAAATCTACTCCATTTGTTTTCACGTGGAAACCTTGATGCCTTTCAGGTTGGCGTGGAAAAAATGCATAAAGACAGCAAATATGTGTTATTTCTTGATGATGATGTTAGATTACATCCTGGATCCATTGGTGCCCTTACTGCAGAAATGGAAAAAAACCCTGAGGTTTAAGTTTAACTATTCTGAACTTTAATGCCTTTATTGTGCGAAATGATCTTTTTTTCATTAGTAACCTGGTGATATGTTGGGATAAAGGCTTGTTGTTGTTGTTTTGTTGTGTTAATTAGGCTAATATGTTTCTGAGTACCAACTTCTTCGCAATCTTTTCCAGATTTTTATTCAAACTGGATACCCGCTTGATCTGCCATCTGGGAGCTTGGGAAGCTATTGCATTTATGAATATCACATGGTATGGAGTGTTTTTTTTTTTTTTTTCCGCATTTATATGTTCACATGGTATGGGATGCACATGATGTTTGCTTCAGTTGTCTGTCTTTCAAAAGGAGCATTTTACTTGTGAGTTGTGAGACTTGCTCCTTGCTTGTTTTAGCTTCCATGTTTTTGTTCCTGAAGTTCCTTGCTTAGAATGAATTGTGTTGGAAAAGGAAAACGTCCGCAGTTATGGGTGTTATATACCGTGTACATGGTAATTCGTTTTGAGTATGTTGCTAATTTGATGTGTTCGATGTTTAGTAGAAACCCTTAACAAGCTGATTGAACTTTTACGTCCATTAGATTGTCCTAATACTTTAATTGTGTTATCTTTATTCATAATATTTCCTCAATTTGTAAAGTTATGAGTTACCTTTTTCTGTTTCTTGCCTGCAGCCTTGTTCCATGGGATTTGCTACTGGAGGCAAAACATTCTTTTTGTGGGGAGGTTGCATGATGGTAATTATTCATTACACTATCAGGCCTATATATTCACTTGAAAAACTTGTTCTTCAATTCAATGATTTTGGGTTTCTTTTCTTCGGTGCATCAGATGCATGCAGATGACTTTAGGACTGATAAGCATGGTGTGGTTTCAGAACTCCGGGATGGAGGCTACTCAGATGACATGACTCTTGCAGCTATAGCCGGTAAAGTACATTCCTGCATTTTATGTTTTGACTCTACTACCGGCTGAGAGAATAGAGCTTCTGTGCATTTCGTATTTTCCCCTGCCCAATATCTGTGTTTGGAAGGGTTATATTTGACCACTGTGTCATGAAAGAGAAGTATTTCTCAAAAAATTAAATAGTTTGGAGGCTGAACAGTTCAGCCATTCTTCTTTATGCATGCTACCCTTGTTGTTAATCCAGAAAATTTTAATAGGTTGCACACTGTAAGTAACGACAGACAGGACCACAAAAAGTAACTACACCTGATGAGTTGGCGATTAGCCGATGTTGTGTCTGCCAAATTTAACAGCCTGTTACTTCCAAACTACATATAGTTGTTTGTGCCTCAATGATTCTGTCAGAATTTCCTTGACTTCTTATGACTTGTCTATTTCAGGTGCTAATAAGAGGCTTATTACATCTCCACCAGTTGCTGTGTTTCCGCATCCTCTTGCTAGTGACCTAAGCTTTTCAAGGTGCATAAATACTAGCTCTACATCTTTTTGAAATCTGAACGATACAACTGTATTTATTTGTTAAATGTTTAATCTTTGAAGGTATTGGAATTATCTGAGGAAACAAACCTTTGTTTTGGAGTCATACACGACGAAGGTTAACTGGATAATGAATCGTGCATTATTTTCTTCGCACTGCTATCTCTCTTGGGGCTTTGTAGCACCATATTTCATGGCAACAATTCATGTTGCAGCAGCTTTAAGATGTTACTACAAAGGTTATGCGCCTGAAGATACAACCTTTATATCAACAGGTGAGCAAATTTACATCCTAGACGGTTGTGTTAACTCTGAAAAATGATTGGTGTATTTGGTGGAACTACTTCTGTTGAAATCTTGATATGGGAAGATATACTCCAGCCTCTTTATGCTTTGTATGATTTACATGAATAAGACCATTGTGGTGTACGTAGTTCTCTCTTTAGTACTGTTAATTATATTTCTTTCCAACCTCCTCCACAAATAGTGGACTTTGTCAAACCCAATATATTCACTTCGAAGGAGAAAATATCTTAACCCTATAGGATGGATTCTGTGGATTGTACCGGTACCTGTAGATCAACTTTGCCTTTTCTTTTCTTTCTCAAAAAGACCGAAGATAACTTAATTTCTCAAAAAGACTGTAGATAACTTAATTTCTTCGTTTACTTTATCCACGCACGTGTCGCAATGCAAGCTCAGGCTATCTTTATCTGCAGACAAAGTAAGAGGCATATTTTTCAGCGTTCATGAAACAGGAAACTAAATCTACTACAGACAGTCTTTAATGCTTCTGACCTTGACTTGGGCTGAGCCCATGGCAACTTTTTGCTTGAACTTCTACTCATATGCCTTGTAATATGTTTTTTATCTGTCCAGGATTGTTACTGGCTAGCTGTCTTACTGTTTGCACAACTCTTGAGCTCCTTTCCATGTGGAACTTGACCCGAATAGAAGTTCACTTGTGCAATCTGTTGTCTCCTGAAGCACCTCAGCTGTCTCTCGCATCTTACAACTGGTTTCTTGTGAGTTTAGCTCAATATGTTCTGTATCGCTTGCTCCTCCAATTTTCTAAATGCTTTCTGTTTAGAATGAGATCCATATAACCTCATTTCATGACACTGTTACTGAACGACTGAAGTTTGAAAGGATGTATGACTTCATCTTTATTTTGTTAGTCATAAGTAATAAACCTCTAGTTAAAAGGAAAATGGAATAAAGGTTTCCAGTGATCTGGAGTTAGTTCTCCACTTATGTTTTGACATTCATTTTCGATGGAGCAGGTGTTTATTGCTATGCTGGTGGATAATTTTCTATATCCTATTTCAGCATTTAGATCACACTTTTCTCAGTCAATCAACTGGTCTGGGATTCGATATCATTTGAAGGATGGGAAGATACACAAGGTGTGTTTTCTTTCCTTTATTTCTCTACTTTTTTTTCTTTTCACTGGGGTCGAAGTCTTTTGTATCTGCTTCAGTCTGAAAAGGGAAACACATTTTAAACTCTTTCTTAAGCCGCAACTATTATCATTAAGATCGAGTTGGATAGACTTCAAATGAAACAACTACCATTTGGTTGTACAGATTGACAGACCTAAGGGTAAAGGTCCAAAGTTTACTGATTTGGGAGGAAAACGTTTGTATGGGAAGAAAGGAGGACAGCATACGGCTTCTCTTCTTTATTCATTGTCTAGAAGTCTGGCTCATTGGCGCCAGCCGAAGAAGTATGATGTGTAGGTGAAGGCAATTTAGCAAGCAGATATTGTATTCTTTTGGTCCTGGCCTGGTACCAACTACCACAATGGGATCTTTGGGGTCTTTATTTTTCCCCATCCGCAGAAAATGGATCAGAGTTAATTTGTAGCTTCCTTATTGATTTTGCATCCCCCATATTGATTGGTTAGATCGATTGATTGATTATTCAGGGTTCTAGTCGGCCAGTTTTTTTTTTTTTTTTAATTGTAATGATCCATCGTGTAATTTATGGAAAAAAAATGTATCCATTTATATTTATGCCAATCAGTTTATTTGTAAACTGGTTTCTTGACTGCAGTGCACGTAACTTTTACATATCCTTTCTTTATTTCCTCTTTCACGGAATTTTATTTCCTGCGGACGGCCCTATACTGGGTATCGAACAGATAACAGGTGTCCGTAAGTAGCTTGATTTGAAATTTTTACTATAAAATGCTGAAGTTCATTTACAAAAAGGAACATGTTTTGCTACTCAAAACTCAGTTACGAACGAGTTCAGTAACTATTAAATCCATCGAACAGTTGACTGCTATTCTTAATTCATTGGTAAATTTAATACTACATCTAGTAGCCCCGTCTCTTTTGGGTTTCAGGGCAGGGACAACCGGCTGATGAAACAAGCAAGTTTCCACCGCAGAAAAAACTGCAAAATTATTAATACTGAAACATAGTACTGGCTTCATATAGTCTCGATAGTCTCACTAACTCTAAGGTACTGTAACTAGTAATACAAAGATCACAAGCTTAAGAATTCCAGAGTTGGAGAATACAACCGGAATCATCACATATTTCTGTAGCAAAAAAGCTGACCTGATGTAAAGTTAATATACATTTTCAATTGTACTACAAGGGCATGTCAAGAGGAAAGGTTGCCGAGGCAGTAACAAAATTGAAAAGAATGGGAATTGGAGGCAATAGAAGAAGGCATCAAGAGAAAGTTCAGAAAACGCCTCCCCCCACTGCTTTTACTTCTACATCTCACAGGAGTAATGCTAATCTTGTACTAAGCAGTACATCAAATTTACTTCTGTAATTCACCAATATAGAAGTCATCAATCATATCAAATACTCGGGTAGCATGTTGTGGCCTGCCAAGATGATATTGAGGTTGATATTAGAACACAAGCAAGCTGGGGAATGTAGAACCAGGAAATTCAACACAATGCAGCAGAAACTGACTTGGTAGTGATAAGTGGCCAAAAGTGACGGATAAGAATAGGTTTTAGCTTTCAATAAATTAACCCATTGGAACAGCTTTTTTTCATATATTCCACTTCAATTTTAAAAGAAGAGCACATCTAACTTCCTGTAGCTGATATAAAATTAATTCTATATCAAGGTTGATTTGAAAAACAAATGCACAAATTCAAAGGCCTACCCGAAGAAACCTTCAGTTGAGTCGTCTCCAGCATGCATCAAGATGGCATCACCACCAGGATGTTCTTCTACATATGAAGTAACGTCATAGACCTAAAATTGACCATAAGACAACATAAAACGGTGTTACCAAAGATTTTTAGCATTACAGATCACCTGGTTACGGACATATTCTGTTTCAATGAGTTAAGAAGATTAAACCTTATCTTTAATGATGATCCAACAGTCTGTCCGCTTGTTATGCAAGGCAATTTCAGACTTAGAGTATGTTTTCAAAGCCTAAGTAAAGTCACAAGACATGAGTTAATAGAATAGACATCAAACATAGCATATGAAGTAAAAAATAATCACCTGAAACGAAATAACCAATTAAAAAGCAAATCGGCTAAGGAATAGCAGTAGTCAAACTTATTTATCTTCATCAAAGTGTAATGACCAATTCAAATAATGTTTGTTAGCTCACGAAGAGAACGGGGCATTTCCAGCACAAAAAGAAAAAACAAAAGAATTTCAAGCTAAAAATGACGTTCACAATGAAAAATTGCAGTGAATTATATAAGTCACTGATGCCTCAAACCACATTTTACATGAGAACCCGAAAGTTTCATGTAACTTGATGCATTGTAATATCAAATCACTATAACATCACAACTCAGGACAAAGTAACAACACTCGCAGTATAATGATTTTCAAACTGATAATTTATCTGAACTCCTCAATGGAATCTTCTATGCGGTTGATCAGATTTTGAACAATGTATGCCAACAGATAAACTAGTAGATGTATGCCATCAAGCAAGCTGTATAATTCTGTGAAACAGGTTGAACTTCAAAGTAAAGTTACTATGATATTGACCCTTTAAATCTACAATCTTCACGGAACAAATGAGACATTTTACCCAAAAGATACTGAAACTAGAAACATATACTATTTCCAAAAAGGCTTTGTTGAACGAAAAATCTCCCACAGAAATCCAAGCATACCAGTACTATTGGAGCAAAAACAATCTTTCATTTCATTTTCAGGTTAGTAATGCCAAACACACAAAACGGTAGCACAGACCAAGTTACTTAGACAGGAAGTTGAGGAGCAAAACAAAACGAAATTTCCAGGAAAATGAATGAACAAATTGAAGTACTATCTTTAAGCACCTTGTCACTGGCATTTGAATGTGTCTGCTTCCCTTGATCTGCATCCCGCATTAAACCAGACCAACGAAAATTACCACCATATTTCCAGATTCCAATAATAACAAAAATCAAAGCAAAATGAACAAAATAAATTTGATACGCAACCTGATTTTCGCAGCCGAGGGATTACTATGAGCATGCCCAATAAGATGCCCAAAACCAAAGTTGCTACTGCAATAACCATTCTCCCAACTTGTGTATCGTAATCTAAACATAAACAACCAAAAAAAAGAAGAAGAAACATTCCAACTTCAGAAGCATAAAGAAATCAATTACGCCAATTCAATGATGAAGTCCAGTGAACTGCTTACTTATTAACTATACGAACATTCAGGCGTGAAAAAGGTTTAACGGAAAAGGTACAGGGCGATAATAACCTGTATAAATTCAGCAAGCGAAATCAATTTGGAATTTCTTTATGCTCCGGCGATGAATTTGAGGTGAGATTGCCGCCGGTAACTAATAAATTCGGAGTTTCAGTGGGAGAGTGAGTATCAGAGTACAGCCAAGAAAAGTCTGTGATTTCCACGTTCCAACAAATCACGTGCGTCCACGATATATAGTTGGGTAAAAAAAACTACTCTAAAAAAATGGAAATGGGAAGAGTCATTAAGTCAATATCGAAATTTTGTTTTTGTAATTTGTCAAAAATAACATCCTATCCATTATCCAACCGAAGTTATCTTTTAGTGTACTATTTACTCCCTCCGTCCCATAATTGTTGTCCAGTTTTACTAAAATGAAAGATTTTACTTTTAGTCAAACTTAACTATATTGTACCTTGAACAACCGGATATACCCTACATAAGTAATTGTTTAACCACAAAGATTTTAATGGATAATATTTTTTTATTAAAGACAAATGTGTAACTTGATCCATAAAAAGTCAAATTGGACAATAATTTTGGGACAAAATTTTTTGGGCAAAGTAGACAGTAATTATGGGATGGAGGGAGTATTTGTTATTAGGAAATAGTTATCCTCCAATAATCTCACACCATCCAATGGATAACGGAGTTTTTCTCTAATTTTCTTTCCCTCTAATGAAAAAAACTTACTCCCTCTATCCATTTGTTGTTGTACTCCCTCCATCTCAAGTTAAAAAAGAAAGAAAAAAAAATTGGGCGCCTTTTGGTTTAAAAATGCCTAGAAAAAAGAGTAGATAGATCTTTTTTTTTTTTTTGTGAAGCAAAATACAAAATCCAATTTCCTAATTAATTTAGTAAATCCAATTTACTAAAATAATTATTTTTTTCGGAAAATACATGTGAAAAATATGAAATGTAAGTCAACTAATGAACATTGTAAGGTCGGATTTTAGGAATCCGGCCTTCTTTATTTTAAAAAATAAATATAGAGGGGAGATTTGAAAATTAAGAACAGTACAGGGTCGGATTTTCGAAATCCAACCTACCTTTTTATGGTTAAAAAATAAATGTAGGCGGGAGATTTGAAAATTAAGAACAGTAGAAGGTCAAATTTACAAAATCCGACCTTATTTAAGCATACCTAACAGTAGATATCGGCATTGAATGGACGTTATTGGCGGGCAGAAGGGAGTTGATATGTAAATCGGATTTAGGAAATCCGACCTTATTTATAAACTCGGATTTTAGAAATCCGACCTTATTGTGTTATAATGGGACGACGAAAAACACTATTCACATATCGGGATTTTGGTGAAGGAGGCGATTTCTTGAAGGAGGAGGTGATTTTAGTGGCGATTTGAAGATTTTATTCACGATTCTTCCCAACGGATGTCTTAAAACCATTTCACAAGAAGGTTAGTTATTGTTTTGATGTATTTAGAATTATTGTTGTTGTTTTCTTTGTAAAAGTGTAGAACTAGGATGATTTATAAGGTTTTAGGGTTAATGTTGGGTGTAGTTGATGATTATTGTTGTATACGTGGTATTGAACGTTTAATTTAGTAAAATGCTTGAATTTGCCCTAAACTTTTGAATTTGTAGGGGGTTTAGTAAATTTAGTGTTGATTATGCCTTGTTTGTGGTAATTGTTATAATAAGTTGTTTGATAATCCCTTGTTTGTGTTTTTTTTTTAATAATTTGTTCATAATGTGTTGTAATTCATGTAATCAACAGATATAAATGGCGTTTAACAGTTCATATTTCATTAATGTCTATTGGTCGAGTAAATTTGTTGTGAAAATGGGATTGTGAATACTTTTAACAACATGCCAGACGATTCCTTTGTGATTGATCATAAGGTATTGTACAATGATTTGGTTGGATTGATTTATGAAAGAGCGGGGTGGAATAGAGAGAATGTGAATTTGAGTCTATCGATTTTGTATGATACGGTGGGAAATGATTTTAGGCGTATCGCCAAAATCAAGGACGATGCATCGTTGCAAGTGTTGTATTTCCTCCCAAATTCGACATATATTGATTTGTATGTGGATTTGGAGGTGGCGGGTACTTCTAGGTCCCATTTGGAAGTAGGGACAAGTAGTGGTAGGCCGAATGTGGAGAATATCGATTACATGGAAGATGCTGATGTGGGTGGACCGATTATGGAGGATGGCGATCACATGGAAGATAATCACGTAGAAAATGATGAGGACTACACATCAATAAGTGATCAAAGTGATGAAAACTAATCAATATTCGAAGGAAGTCGGAAGAGTGATGAAGAGGTCGAAGACAAATTCGCCACAAAGGACAGGCACATATATCGTTCACAGGGTACATGGGATCATACAAAAGTGGACAAGGATGAATTTCAACTTACCATGTGGGACGGGACAACCGCAACAATCGGGATAGGGACTTGTTTCAAGAATAAGGAAGAAACAAAAAATGGTATTGCAGCGTGGAACATAGAGCAAAGGAGAGAGTTTTATGTGAAGGAAAGTGATGGTTCAACATGGTATATTTGGTGCAAATCCATAAAAGAGTCAACCCCTAAGGGTTAGGTTCCTTGTCGTTGGAAGGTACGTGCCTCCTTGAGAGACCACGTTTTGTGGGAGATTGTGAAATGGGTGCCTGAGCACAATTGTATGAATGTCACCGAGGAAAATAATAATCGGAATGTGAGCGCAACGCTTATTGCTCATCTCATAAGGCATAAGGTTAAGTTGGACCCGGATTATGAAGTGAAGCTCGTTCAGGAAGAAGTGAAAGACCGTATACATGTCGATGTTCCTTACCACAGGGCATGGGAGGGAAGGAGAAAAGCTATCGATCTTGTTTACGGCGACTGAGTTTCCAATTTTGACACACTTCCAAGGTATTTACTTAAGTCCTATCTAATTTGTTTGTAATTTACTTTGCATTAATTTTTTTTTTATTTAGGTTTTTCGTCGCCCTAGAGAAGAACAACCCCGGCACAGTTGTAGAGTGGGAATGGCAACCGGGTTGGACCGATACAGAGAGGACGTTCAAATACGTTTTTTGGCCATTCAAGCCTGCAATTGATTGTTTTGCTAAATGTCCTCCGGTGATTAGTATCGTCGGGACGCACTTCCGTGGCGGATACAAAGGGAAATTACTTGGTGCAATGGTCATAACTGCGAATAAGCGCATCCTGCCAATTGCATATGCAATCGTGGATAAAGAGAGTGAGGAAAGTTGGTCATTCTTCTTGAAGTATTTGAGGAATCATGTTATATCCGACCGTCCTGTGCGTT
This sequence comes from Oldenlandia corymbosa var. corymbosa, assembly GCA_949775105.1. Classification (NCBI taxonomy): domain Eukaryota; kingdom Viridiplantae; phylum Streptophyta; class Magnoliopsida; order Gentianales; family Rubiaceae; genus Oldenlandia; species Oldenlandia corymbosa. The sequence goes on along the minus strand of OX459120.1, from coordinate 30,482,438 downwards.
ATATCCGATCGGCACAAGGGTATCATCAGTGCAATACACCTAATGCCCGAATGGAATGCATACCACTGGTTTTGCCTTCGTCACGTCCGCAGTAACTTGGTGGCGCGGTTTCAAAGTAAAAAGATCAAAAGGTTGTGTTAAGAGATGGGCACGAAACTTTCAAAGTCTGAATTCAAAGAACTAAAGAAAGAGCTACGTGATTTTAGCAATGATGCATATTTGTATCTCGATGAGATTGATGCTTGTCAGTGGATTGTTGCCAAAGACAAACACTATCGTTGGGCTAACCAAACAACCAACATTTCTGAGAGTTACAACAACGTCCTCAAGGGAGTTCGTTTCTTGTCGATCCGAGCTTTGGTGGAAACCACTTTTATTAAGACTGTGGATTTGTTCCAGGAAGAATACGTGAAGTCGAGAAAATGTATTACACCGGTCCCGACTGACTTGTGGGAAGACTTCAGGAAAAAAGAAAAATCCGACCTTTGCCTATATTGAATAAATCGAATTTTGTGAATCCGATTTTCGGGGACTATATATAGATTTGGCCAAAATTTTGGGGAGTCAAAATCGAATCCCCCTTCAAAATCCCCCCCTCCAGGCGACCACTTCTACTGGCGAATCCCACCTCCCGGCTGGAATCCTCCCTCCCGGCTCTCCCCGGCGACTCCCCCCCCGGCTACGCCCCCTGCACCCCCGCACTAGCTCTCCTCGCGACTCCCCTCCCGGCGACTCCCGGCTCTCCCGCGACTCCTCCCGGCGACTCCCGGCTCTCCCCGGCGACTCCCCCCCTCCCCGGCGACTCCCTCCCTTCTCGGCTACGCCCCCCTGCACCGCAACTCCCCCTGTAGGTAAAATCTTGACATTTTTTTTTTTGCATTTTTTCTCTTTTTTCTTTTTTGGGATTGGAATTCAATTCCTTAGAAAATGTTGATCTTTGTTGTGTGTGACTGTGTGTGTGTATGTGTGACTGTGTATGTGTGTGTGTGTGACTGTGTGTGATTGTGTGTGTGTGTATGTGTGTGTGACTGTGTGTGACTGTTTTTCCGGTTATGCTGTGTTGTTGTGTTGTTGCTATGTTGTTGTTGATGAGCTTTGATAGCACTGTATTTTTGTTCCTTTTGATAGCACTATGTTGTGTTGTTGTTATGCTATATGCTGTGTTGTTGTTATGCTATGTTGTTGTGTTGTTGTGATTTTGTTCCTGTTGATGAGCTTTGTTGCTCTTTTGGTTCCTGTACCACTGCTGTTGTAAATGTAGCACTCTGTTGTTGTGTGTTGCTCTTTCCACTGTTATTGTGTTGTTGCTCTTTTGTTGCTGTGTTTTTGATAGCACTATGCTGTGTTGATGAGCTTTGTCACATTTATAGAAGTCTAACCATGTACCACTGTTGTTGTAAATGTACATTATATGCTCATTTATCGTTTTGTTATATAATGATGATGGTGTATTGATAAATGTTATAGGATTAAAAAAATGGAAGGTTCGAACTCCTCGCAACCTACACTGCAACATTTTAATCCAGCTCCAATAGATGACTCCTTGTTATACCTTTATGACCATCATAGGGTGAAAGCCATTTTCGAGAACCATGAGGCGTTCAGTAAAGCCCTTAAAGATAGGAGATTTGATAGTCATTTTTGGACGTTTATAGAGAAACCTAGGCCCTCCACAAGTTATAGAAGAGATAAAACGGGCAGGCTTTGGGGGGAGGGGGTGATCCAACTAGGTTATATACAAGCGAACAATTGTTTGATCACCGCAATGGTTGAGAGGTGGCGGTCTGAAACCCATACCTTTCATTTTCATTTTGGCGAGGCCACTATCACTCTAGAAGACGTTGAGGTGTTATTAGGTTTGAAAGTGGATGGTAAGCCTGTGGAGGGGATGACACCTGAGAATTCTATGGCACAGGGGATGGCGATATGCTTTAGATTGTTGGGAATTACACCCGTTAGTGACATGTTTGATGGGAATAAGATTTATGCAAAGTGTTTAATCAATGAGTGTAAGCTTCCGATCCCAGAAAATGCTCCAAGAGAGGCCTATACACAGAGGACCCATGCCTTACTTTTACTACTGATTGGAGGTTTCTTGTTCTTGACAATACGGGAAATAGAAACCGCTTTGGATCCTGACAATACTAGAGAATTTGGATGTCTGTGCTACCTACAGTTGGGGGTCAGCTGTGTTGGCGAAGTTGTACTTTGCTTTGTGTCAAGCTTTCGCGCCCGGGGAGAAAGACATTACTAGATGTTATATGCTGATACAGGTAAATTTTTTTGTTTGTTTGTTTATTTATATTTTTTTATTATATTTTTGTTTGTTATTCTAATTTGTGCCTTTTTTGTTTGATTTAAAATTTCAATTATGGGTTTGGGAGCGTATCCCAAGACTTCAACCGAAGTGGAAGGTTAAAGATGAGAGTTACTTGCTGCCGGACGCTCCACTAGGCAACATGTAATTATAGATTTATTTTATTAATTTTTATTTCCTATTATGTCTCAATCCAATGGTTTTTTAACTAGAATTCCTTTCCTTCATAGGTGGAAATGCCCAAAATCCAAAGCGAATATCGCCGCTCATTGTATTACTAGTATCAGGGATCAGTTATCTAGCCTAAGGGATGGGGATGTAAGTATTGATTTAAGTAACTCGATAAAATTCCTTTTTATTTTTTTCTCTATTTTTTTTACTAATTTTTTAATTTTGGCCAGTTTCTATGGACTCCATACACTCTATTCATCGACGATCTCCCTGATTTCTGTAAAGAGGGGGTTCATATCTACCTCTGTAGGATGTGGATCCTTTGTTGGGCCATCAGAGAACCATACGAGCACAATCGGGTCCTTCGTCAATTTCAATATAAGCAAACTGTGCTAGAGTACCCGTTAATCAATGACATTGATCGTTGGAATGCGATACACCGCGGATGCCTTGGGACTGGAAAGGCATATGATGATTGGGTGCAAAAACACACCGAGGTACGACCTCATTGGAATGTGAGAGATTAGCACGTGGTCCCTTATGAATTGGTTGATCCGGAACTAGGTCCTCAGTGCACATCAGACTACATGCTGTGGTTTCAAAAAAAAGACTATCAGATTTATGACTGATCCCACTCAATACGGCCCTCTGGCACAGGGTTATCACTCGTCTTCATCTCTGGAGGATTTTATGTAAGATATATGTCGATATTTTATTTTAAAATTTTTCTATTTTTTAATTCTTGTTATATCTTATACTTTATTAACATGGTTCAATTTTCTGCAGTCTTCAAATCTCAGCGACGTATATCATCTCGCTGATGCAGCCTTACGGGAAAATCCAGGCCTCGGTGGTAGTCTAGAGGATAAACTCTTGCAAATCTTCGACAAGAGTTTCAGTGCCCTGACTTTGGGCCTACATGATATGAGCACTCAGCCCGATACTCAGGTTCTTCAGAAAAGACCACAGGAGTGAAGTCAACATGTTGTACTCACACAGAAAATAACATCGAAGCCTATTGGAGGAGGAAGGAGGAAACGAGAGGGAATTTCAGATCGAACAATCATAGTTCATCCCAATCCAACTCTGATGCAAGAAGATGATGAAGGCAATGAAAGCGATGAGGATTACTACATTGGGGGCGAAGAAGAAGAAGAAAAAGAATAAGAGTCCTCTCCACCTCGTGTTTCTTCCCAAAAGAAAAAGAAAAAGGTCGAGGTTCGCAAGAGTGATAGGGTTAATAAACCGGCCGAGAAGTATACTCCCGGCGACGGGGCTAGAAGGAAGAAAAGGTCGTCCAAGTAATTCAATTGTAGGACTCTTTGATGTGTATTAGGAGTTATTTGGATGTTTTTTTATGATTTTAAACTATTTAATGTTCATTAGTTGTAATTTGGATGATTTTGGAATTTGAATGCTTTTGAATTTGTTAATGTTTGTTACGATGTGTTTAGAATGTGTTTATAGGTAAATTTATGCGTGAAATTTGGTTTTGGTGCTGTTGTGATAGGTTGGGATTGCTTCCAATCCTTTATTTTCTTTCTAAGTTTCTGTTCAAGGTCGGATTTCTGAAATTCGACCTTCCACTTGTTTTACTAAGAAATCGGATTTTGAGAATCCGAACTTACCTTACCCGAATTCTCAAAATCCGATTAAAGCTTACCCGGATTTCAGAAATCCGACCTTTTCTTAAAATCGGATTCCTAAAATCCGACCTTGGTCAAAATTTCAATTCAAAAAAAAACTAAGTGTTTTTTGTCAAAATATTATATGTTAAAATGTCAAGGTCGGATTTTAAAAATCCGGCCTTCTCCTTAATCTTGATTACTGTAATTAATTTTACGTATAAAGGGGAGGTCGGATTTTGAGAATCCGATTTACAGTGAAAATCGGATTTTAAGAATCCGATGTCGGTATTTTGCCCTTCTCCAAATTTTGACCTATATTTCTCTCTTCTCCTATTTCTGGGCCCTTTTTTTGATCAAAAACTCTATTTGTATTGGATTTTAAAATTGGTATTATTTTCTAAGAACAAAGGGAACGTTACTTTAGGACAGAAGGATACTGTCATTTTTTGTGAAAAAAGTAATTCTATTAATCTCAAAACAATTGTATAATTTAAATTATCACTTTTACTTCATCTTGTACTGAAAATAAATATTCAAATGGAACAATTATTTCGGAACAATATAATATCTATGTTTTTCAATTCTTATGATGAATTGAGTATTGATCAAGTAGGATTCTAAAATATGATCTACATAATCGACACCCTCATGACTCATCCACAAATTGGAAAATGATTGTTATCAGTGTATGTTTTTCTTTTCTTAGATTTACAATATTTGTACTGAGATACTATATGCTTATTTAAAAAGTAGAGACACCAAGTTCATGGTGATCCAAATGAAAATACTATTAGAGAATCGCTTAATAGAAATTAGTTGGTGGAGTTGAAATATTTTGCGGTTAATCACTCGAGTACTTTGTAAATGACTAGTATTGGAATTTCTAACTAGTGTATGTTTTCTTATTATGAGTCAATTATTAATAATTGAAATACGATCTAATCGAAGTTTTTTACGCACGGTATTTGTTGTTTATAAGGCAAGACTCACTAGTCACTAACCATAAACAAATGTACAGTATCAACCAATTTGTCTAATCTTAAAACATAGAATCCTAAAATGTAAAAATACGAATGGTAGAAAACAGGAAAAAATGGCGATCCTATCCAAAGCTTTCCCCCTGACGTGAATCGTACCCAATTGATTTTTGCGAAGCCTATATTACTCATTTGTTTCGATTTTTTCTCAATTTCATCCAATTGACCGATTTTCCGTTTAAGATAATGTTTTTTCGACCTTTTCGTCAACTCATCATTTTTTTATTAATAAAGTTTTTCCCTGAGCCCCTTCGTTCCAATTTAGGCTCAAATTACACTTGATTATCACTAATTATGTTGGGTCCATTTCAGATGAAAATTTTCCACCAAAAAATTTGTGGGCCCTACCTCAGTGGAATTTTTTTTCTTTTAACCGGTTATAATTATAAAAAAATAGAGAAATAAGAGTCAACACTTTTTTTTTTTGAACATTAGGGAAGTAAAAAAGAGTAAACACTTGGATAAATGAATCGACGAGGCAAGTAAAACTATTTTTCTAGAAAATCCTTTCTATTCTAGAATATCCCAAAACACAAAATCGAAAGGTCACTTTAGTTTCAGAACAAAAAAGTTGTCGTCGTTCATAAAGCATTTCGGCAGTGTCGATGCTGGATCCACGGCCACAAGAGAAGAACGATGAGCCCCCACTTGACTACGGTGAGTATTCTTCGAAAAATTCTGACTTTTAAAATGTCGCTTTGCAAAAGTTATTGTTTTTTTGTTTGTTTGTTTGCTTCTGGGAAAAGGGCAATCAGAGAAAAAATGTTCCTTTATTATGATATATGTAGGTTCGATTTCTGACTATAGATCTTCTAAAAAAATTGTTATCATTATTTGTTAATCTATTCTTTAGGGCTTACCTCGAATTTGATTATTGTGGTCCCCAAATTTCGCTATTATGCATGTGGTTTGTATTCAATTTTCTGTCCCTAGAATGTGATTAAATTGGTTTTTGTACATATTTTTTTTTTCTGGTATTGTTAAGGTTTTTTGATGGGTTTAGAAACCTAACTCTTATCTTACTGCAGATTCTGATTCGCCCATGGGAAGCGTTCTGATTCATTATGGTGGTGAAATGATCTATACACCATACCCTATTTACTCTGGGGGAGAATATAGGTTTTTTGATAATGTTGATTTGGAAAACCTAGATGTTTATGACTTGTGTATAATGGCAAATAGGATAGGGTTGGGGGAGAAAGTAAAGTTCTGTTATGTAACTGAAGAAAATGAGGTGGAATTCATATCGGATGATTAGGATTTAGCGCCAGCTCGTGGGCATGCATTGGCAGAGGATAGATGGTTGGAGTTGTATACTTTAGAAGTTGAAGTTGAAGGGACAGATGGTGAAGCTACAGGGAAAGCTGGTGCAAGGCCAATGAAGGTGACGACTTCGACAATGATGCTAATGTGAGTCAAACTGAAGACGTAAACAATGGTGGTCCTGAGGGCGATGATGGGTCGGATTTGGATAATGATGATGATATAAGTGATGATGATGAGAGTGATGATGATAACAAGGAATGGAGTGATAAGGATTCTGAATATGATTCAGAATTTGATGACCAAGATTATGAAGAGAATATAAATGAGAGTGAAGCAACATGGGGTGTTGAAGATAGTAATATTGAAGCTGCTGCAACTGTGGCACGGGGTATTGGCAAGAAGAAACTTATAGGAAGTAATAGCAGAAATCAGCAAGAGGGTTCAAGTAAGATTCCTGAAATCGGTAAGTCAATGGGAGAGTTCACACATACAGGTGTTGGGGATGTCGATGAAAGTGAAGATGAACGTATTGGTCGTAGACTAAGGGATTTGAATCTCACTATACCAGATTCTGATGATGACTTTGAACCACTCCATGAATCAGATGCAGAAGGTGAGGAACTTTTAGAACAATTTAATTCAGAGAAAGACATGTGGGACCCTCCTTTGAAGTGTGGACTTACCTTCAATAGCTTGGAAGAGTCAGCACATGTTATTAGAACATGGAATAATAAGGGGCTTTCAGTGGAAATTTCAGAAAATTGAGAAAGGAAGGGTTAGTGCTAAATGTATAGATCCTAAATGCCATTGGAAGATTAATGTTAGAAAATGTTCAGATGGGACTATTAGGGTTACCAGGTTTGCTCCAAAACACATTTGTTCTTGGGTGAAATACAATCCTTGTTTGACAAGCAGTTGGATTGCACTAAGGGTAGCAGAGCTTATTAAGGAACAACCCATTATAAAACCTCGGGATTTCAAGAAAACTGTGAAGGAACAGTACCACGTCGACATGACATAGGATCAAGCATATAAAGCTAGAAAGAAGGCAATTAAGGCTGTATTGGGGAATCAAGATGACCAGTTTAAGAAACTAAGGGGTTACTGTCATGAACTCCTGCGAAGTAATCTTGGAAGTACTGTTGTTCTTAAACCACAAGATGGCTAGACAGACCCCTCAACAGGTCAGCAAAGATTTCAGAGAATGTATGTTTGTTTTGCAGAAGTTAGAAATCGTTTTTTAGCTGGTTGCAGGAAATTTATTGGATTAGACGGGACATTCTTGAGGGGTCATATGAAAGGAGTTCTACTCACTGCAGTTGGTATTGATCCCAACAATGGAATATATCCGGTTGCTTGGGCAGTGGTAGAAGTTGAGGATAAGTCATCTTGGGGATGGTTTATGGATTTATTGAGACGTGATCTTCGAATCAAGAAAGAAGATACTGATCAATGGACCTTAATGAGTGACAAGCAAAAGGAACTAATCAGAGCTGTAGAATCAGAATTTCCTCATGGAAATTAACAAGCATGCAGCTCCTGAATCAGCTGATAATATAATGCATGACTTTCAGTACTTAAAAGCACATGTATAATGGGATAAGTTTCATTTAGTGAACATTAAGTTTATTGAAAATCTTGGAAATCACAGTAGTACTAAAAATGCGTAACAGGTGAGAAAACAGAAACTAGATCATGATGTTGCGGTGTTATAATATACTGATGAACCAATCAGACCAATGACACATATATATGGGATCTAATCCACCAAAGAGATCTGATAAGGCTACAAGAGGTGAAGTCCCTGTAATTATAATTCTAGGGAAACCCGCTAGAAGAAATGTTGTTCATTCAAATCCTACACAGAAAACGAAAAAGAGAAAAGTCAAGGTTTGTGTAGTTTTTTTTTTTTCTATTTTCTGGAAAATATACCATTTGTATTACTTGATTTCGGAACAATTTGAATAAGATAGTCTAAATATTGACAGGCTGCTAGCTCATCTCAACCTGAGAAAAAGGTTCGACGCAGAGAAAATCAAGTTCACAGACTACCTTCAAACTGGTTGATGAGAACATAGATGAAGATCCAACCACAGACAAAGTGCAAACTAAAAAGAGTTTTCGAGAAGCTTTTGGACTGTCCAATGCCCCTTTTCCAGTTCATAAACCACCAGAATGCAAGAACGATAATAATGCAATAGCATAATTCGAGAAACTCCAAGCAAATGTTCATAAGTTATCGGGTGATGTTCCACAAGTGAAAAGTTCTAAAGTTCTTTATGACTTGTACTAAGGACCTCAGCGTTTTGATGGAAAAGGTAGATGTTGTGATGGAAATTTTAGCACAAAGTCTGTTCAGAAGTAATTATTTGGTTGTATTTCTTTCTTAGTATTTAGTTCTGCAAGGTTGCGTCGAAGGCAGTGCTTTTGTTTGAACTTGGGTATTTTGTCGCACTACATGGATTGAACTACCTAATGTATTCATGTTTGCTTGAGAGCCAAGCTTATTTAATATATCAAACTGTTTTTCGCTTTGCAATGAAATGCTCTTTTACAGTTTTGTTTATAATTGTGATTTATCTGTGAAAATAACCCATGATGCGAACGCAGGTTGGTATCGACATCTAAGTGGACGTTTTTGGCCAATTGTGTCCAGTTGTTTCAGAAAATTGGCCAATTTTGTCCAACAATTTAAATTGTTGGCCAATTGTGTCCAGTTGTTTTAGAAATTTGGCCAATTTTGTCCAAACTAAAACCAATTTTTTGTCGAATTCCCAAAAATGAAAAAATAGAACAGAATAGAGTACAAAATGATTGAACAAGTTCTTTATATATCTGCAGGAAAAAAATTTGCACAACAAAATGCATTCCATTCTATTTCACCAGTCCAAAACAAAATCAGAACAGAGTACAAGTGCTTCATCTCTACATAACTAATTAATCCCTAAATCACACCACATAATTAACCAACAACCTAACTGATTAAGCCCTAACTGATTAATGATCTTGCTTTTACCTCATAATAAGATCTGAAAATACCTTAATAAACTACACAAGATACCCAACCTGAATACTAATATTGCTTAAGATACCGATTATCTCCTCAAACACACCACCACAATCACAGCAGCAAAAACAAAGGCCCAAATTCGCACTTGACGCCTTTGCAATCTCTGATTCTCAGCCTCCAAGATGTTCACCCGGTCCCTATTGGCATTTATCCTCCTAAGCAGACCTTAAATGATGATACGTGCTTTTTCCTCCATCTGGAGGTCTAGCCAAGAAAAATAGTTGCATACACCAGGATCCGGCCAATGAAGACAAGCCAACAACTTTCTGTCCAAGTTGTTTCCTCTCCAACAAGTGCGCAGAGCTGCAGGGCTTTCACAATTACACAATTGCACCATGGATGATTGTTGTTTTATTCGGTTTTAGGAAAGAGGAAAAGGACGGCGAAAAATTTATAAGGAAAAAGGAGAAGATGAGCTAGGTTATTTATAAAGGGTTAAAAGAAAAAAAAAAATTGGGCCGAGGTGGGACCCATAAATTTTTTGGTGGGAAATTTTTCTCCAAAATGGACCCAACATAATTAGTGATAATCAAGTTTAATTTGGGTCTAAATTGGAACGAAGGGGGCCAGGGAAAATTTTTATCAATAAAAAAATGAAGAGTTGACGGAAAGGTCGAAAAACCGTTATGTTAGGCAGAAAATCAATTGGATGAAATTAGCAAAAAATCGAAACAAACGGGTAATATAGGTTTCTCAAAAATAAATTAGGTATGATTGACATCATGGGAAAAGTTTTGGGGAGGATCACCATTTTTTCTGTAGAAAACATAAAAATCGAGCCTCGAGCCCATTGGTGTCGTCCACCGAAAGCAGAATTAACCTTTTAGACAAAAAAAGTAAAAAAAAAATTGACATGAAAGTAAGAATAATACCTTAACATAACTTTATTCTTGAAGATTGGAATAAAGTTCATTCATAATCCTATCCAATGTGTTCCATTTCATATTCTATACAGTGTACACTTCCTTTCCTCAATCTTTTCACATCATTTTCACATCAACAAAGAGAATAGTTATGAACTGCTTTAAGTCCAAGAGATCAAAAAGCTCCTCTCCCAACAAATCTGCATCATTTGATGCTCAATATCATGAGCAACAAATACACTCAGAAATGCAAGAGAACAGAAATGTGAGACATGAAGTTCTGTTGAGCATTCAAGGATGCAGAGCCCATCTGATGGATGCCGGAGAAGCCGTCGAATTGGCTGCCGGAGTTTTCGAAATCGTCCGAATATCCGACGAAAATGTAGCCGTGGCCACCATCGTTAAAGTTGGTGATGAACTTCAGTGGCCTTTAACCAAAGATGAACCCGTGGTGAAGCTGGATGCATTTCACTACTTGTTTTCTTTGCCAATGAATGATGGGGATCCTTTGAGCTATGGAATAACATTTTCAGGACAAAACATTGGAAATTTGGGATTTCTGGATTCGTTTCTCTGTGAGCATGCGGTGTTGACGGCATCACCGACATCGTCCGCGACGAATAAGAACATAGATTGGAAAGAATTCGCGCCGCGGGTTGATGATTATAACAATTTTCTGGCTAAGGCAATTGCTGGTGGAACAGGGCACATTGTCAAGGGCATTTTCAAATGTAGCAATTCTTACACCAATCAGGTCTGTCTTTAGTCCGATTTATCAAAATCAAGTTAATATTGTAGGGTTATATTAAATTGAATTAATCAGGTACATAAAGGAGGGGAAACAATATTGGTGAATGGTGTTCCAGAAAGTGGAATGAAAAGGAACCACAGGAATGAACCCGACAGGAAGAATGCAGTCAATAAAAGCCTGAAAAGGTACTAACAGGACAATTCATTGTCTGATCATTTCAGAACTACATTATTGTTAATTTGTTTGAGAGTTCAAGTCAAATGTGTAATTACGGAGATATGATTATGATTAGGGTGAGAAAGTTGTCGAAGATGACGGAAAAGATGAGCAAAGCAATGCTGGATGGAGTTGGGATTGCCACAGGATCAGTGATGAAGCCTGTAGTTAAATCACAAGCTGGAAAGGCATTCTTCTCCATGCTTCCTGGGGAGGTCCTTTTGGCTTCCATTGATGCCGTTAGTAAGTCTGCCTTATTTGATAGTTATGTTTTGAGACGGAATCATCTGTTACACTTTTTGTATATACCAACGGAGTGAATAGTGATGAATGATGATGATTGTCAGATAACATACTCTCTCTTTTTAACCAACACAGATAAGATCATAGATGCAGCTGAAGCAGCTGAGAAACAAGCTATGGCTGCAACATCTGGTGCAGTGACAAGGATGGTTACCAAAAGGTAAAAAAAAAAATGGCTAACTCTTTCTTACCTAGTTCTCGTTTACAAAAAAAAATTGATCCAAAAAGGTTCCTGCTTTATAAAACATTGCAAGATTTCAACTTGGTAATCTTTAGTCTTAATGGTAGTAATAATAAACACGCCCACCGTGGGGCTCGAACCCACGACCACAAGGTTAAGAGCCTTGCGCTCTACCGACTGAGCTAGACGGGCTTCAGTTGAAAGATTTCTAGTTGAAGCCATTCTGAAATGATTATTTGCTGAAATGAAACAACAGGTTTGGAGAAAATGCAGGGGAGGCAACAGAGGACGTGCTGGCAACGGCAGGGCATTGTGCTGGGTTTGCATGGAACGTATTCAAGATCCGAAAGGCCATCAATCCCGCTTCCTCCGTCTCTTCTGGAGTTCTCAAGAATGCTGCCAAAGCAACCGAATAATCAATGTTTTGTATTAGGATTGAAGTGTGTTCCCATATTACCTTTAATCTTTTTAGTACATTTGAATTGAATGGAACGTGTGTGTGTGTGTGTGTGTGTGTGATTTTTCCCTCTATTTTACTATTTGAACACACTAGTTATTCGAAGACACCACCTAAACTCAACTATATGTATCAACAAAATACCAAAAAAAAACAAGGAATATTCTCTCTCTATATGTATCAACAAAATACATTGTCAGATATTTCCTTAGTTTAGGATTAGTGGTTAAGACTAAATCACCAATTTCAGATGTTGCTAGAGTTCAATCGGATTTTTTTTTTCAAAGAAAATGACAGTGAAAAATTATTAAAGTGAGATGTTTTTGAATAACGATATATTTACTGAAAGAAAACATAATTACCGATACAGTTTTTATGGATCGAAGCACAAAAAATCATTATTCTAGCATTTTATTTTGAAAAATCAGTAAATTAATCAAACTCAAAGTGATTTCACTGCATGATCATCATTTTCCTTTTGCTTCCTTTAAAAAGGGATTAGGAACTAGAAAGGTTAGGGTTTTTTTTTTTTTCATTTTTTAAAAATAATTTTCAAGATCGAGGAAGGGCCTAGTATCAGCTTTTAGCCCAAATAGCGACTTAAATCTTCCTGGGAAGCCCAATTTTGGTTCGAGTTTTAACTAACTTACTCATCGGAGAGCCCAACAACTCGCTTCCTCCGTTCCTCGCGGTCTTCTTCATAGAAACCAGTTCTTCTACTCCGCCGGAGCAGCAATCTTGAAGCTTAATCGTCGCCATGGAAACTGAATCGAGGATGAACATATACAAAGCATCGAGGAGCATAAAGCGCAGAGACAACACCCTTTACAACGCCCTCCGCTCAATCTACGAGGACTCTATTTTCGTGGCCGAGATTTCTCAACTCTGGCCGGAACTTCCTTTGCTCGCCAATCTCCGGTGCGGGCTTTGGTACTCTCAGAAATTTCACTCCACCTGTTACTTCAAGTCCACCGACGGCCACAACAATAACTGGTCCTTCAATACCTCTCGCCTCAACCTCCATGTCGCCCTCCTGGCCGGTATTTATCCCTTTGTCCCTTCTAAACGTTGATGCTAAAATTCCTTTTTTTTTTAGTTCCCTTTTCTTTTTATAACATACTTTCAAAGGAATTGGGTCTCTGTATTATTAGTTATTGATTTTGGATTTTGGGATGATTTGGTAGCACAGAGGGGAGGTTGCATGATTGTTGATTCAACGCGAAAAGGGAAGAGATTTCCTGATAGTATGTCCAAGACTATTCCTATTTGGACCTGCGTCTTAAATCGTGCCATCTTCAATTACAGAGAAAGATCTTCTGAATGCGAGAATGGTAGTTTCCAGAATGATGTAAGTAACAGTCTCTTGTGTTATTTCAATTTAATTATGGCTGTGTCCTTTCGCATTTTTTCGCAGGTACTTAGTGGCTGCAATTTCTTAAAGTTTGTTTCTTGGTTTGTGTATTCCTGAATCATGAAGCTCCCTTTGCATTATTGGATGTTCATTATAACCTAGTTCTTTGGGCCGATTCATTCGATTGGGACGGGAATTTAGCTAGTTAGTAATGTGCTATCACTTTTCCTTTGCTTGCAAGTTGATTGAATTGGAGGTTATCTTTCACTGCTCCGACTGAACTGTGCTATATGCTTGTTTGTTATAACATGTATCAAAGGTTTCTGATGTCTGTGATACAAAACAGGTGTCTTCTAGCTGGGACTGTTCTTTGCATCTTCCTCTCTGGGTCTCTGAAGGTGAAAAGGTGTTCATTGAAGACCGTTTGGATGGTTGGGTTAGAGACTTGGAAACTTGTGGAGCTGATATTGCCTCAATATCTTCGATCCTAAAAAAGCCACTACGGCCTCTGTGGGTCTCACAGAAAACAGTTATCTGGTTGAATGAAGTCCCTGAATATGATTCTTGGGATTTCACGCCTATAATGCTAGTCTCTGCATCCTCCCCAAGTCCAACTTATCAGCAGCGAACCACTTCTGAATTTAGTTGGAATTATATTCCCGGAGCTGGAGATGATGAGGAAAGTTGGGCTAGAGGTCTATCACCTCATCTTTTCTGGAAGCACGCATATGACATTATACATTCTGGTCCTGAATTTTGTAACCAGAAGGTAGCTGATATAATCGAAAAGGATAGAGTATATCGTTGTCATAGAGGGGAAAATGTTGCTCAGGTATCTGTAAGACCTTCAACATCTTCGAAACCCATGGACAATATTTCAGACAGAGAAATAGACGATTCTCCAACTTCTAGTAACTCAGATGAATGCGCCTTATCCTGGCTGGACTCCACCAATCTAGCTGTTGGAGCAACTCATTCTGGTATGCTGATGCTTTTTCCTGTTTCACGCGCCTTGCTCAGGGTGAATGTTGCGTGGCTAAAATGTTTCACAATCAGCCTCTGGAGCATGATGTTTTTTTTGCTTTAGAATGCAAAGGAGTTTGTAGTGCTGTATCCTGGGTGATGTACCACGTTGTTTATTGACTTCAGCTGTTTGTGAATTGCAGGTATGCAGATCTCCTGTACCGACAGCTTGTTGAATTGCAGTGAAGAATCACTTCCACTCTCTCTGGAGAGTGTGAAAGCATATTTACAGTTGCCAATTGCAGTATGACACTCAATTTTACCATGTGCTCTTTTTTTTATCAAGTTAAAAATTTGCATTCTACCTCATACAGATTTTAACTCTTTCTTTTGTTTGCTTGAATAGAGCTCAAAATTTGATAGGTTTGCTTTATCGAGAAAGCTTCCTTTTGCTCTGGAATTTGCCAGGATGAACTTGAGCCAGGGGAAGAGACTCATTATTTGCTGCAAAGATGGTGCTCATCACATCTCAGCTTTGTTATTTTGGCAAACCATATGCTTTAGTTAGTTCTTTTTACTCTGTAGCATGTGTGCCTTGAATACACTTGACGGGTGTTGTCCTCTCCCCTAAGTTTTTAGTGGCAATGTGATCTTATTGCAGGGGAAGATATCAGTGTATGTGTTTGCCTGGCAATTTTGATGTCATTGTTCAATGACCAGGGTATGGATTATGCTTCTTATCTGTTCATGTAGTTGTTTGTTTGGGTTTTTCCAACTTTTCTGGTTTTGGACTTGATTGAATGTGGAATATATCCTCGAGTTGCAATAAGAGCTGGATTTGGGCTTTTTACTCACCCTATTAACACCCAACATTTTAAACAGGATGCTTTGATGATGGAAAATTTTTCAGCGCTACAACGATCACGAAGTCAGAAATGCGACGGAAGTTGGTATACATTTGCAAATTTGCTGTGAAGGCCCGCCCTTCCAGAGGGAATCTTAGGCAAGTCTTCAATTACCTTAGTGGCGGGGTTACTCCGACGACTATAGAGACTATAGAGATGTGAACCCTTTGGTGCTATGCGTCTTAACCATGTAATGAGGAATGCCGCATAGATAGCTAGTTGGTGTTAGACAGGATTCGGAACTGCATCCTTGTCGTGTTACAAAGTGGAAAGTGGAAAGCAAGTTTTGTTAGTGAAGGTGAGATGTTGTGCCCCATGATTTGGAATTAATTATATGTCGTTAGTAGAACGATATCAAAACTGAAAACCTATGATTCTTTATTCGATGAAATCGCATTGTTTTACTAACGAGACACGCAGGTCCAAAGAAACTGGCTGGGAGTTGGAGGATCTCATGTGCAGTATTTAGCAGTGAATTATTGAGTGCTACAATGTTTTGTGGAAAAAAAAAAAAAAGAAGCCAAAATACTTGATTGTTTTGGTCCTTTTGGAGTTTGATTAAACATCACCATACTTTAGCTTTATGCCCCAGTTGGGGTCGAAACGAACAAAGAGATACGAGAGGGATTACAGTGAAAAAAGCAAGGTCAAGTCAAGGTGAAAGCAAGTCCACCATTAATAACCAACTCCATCGTCATGCAATCAAAAAGAAAACCAGACATCGACCAAGCATATATTTTTATATATAGTTTGCTTTAATCTTTGATTGAAGAAGATAAAAGATCCCCCATACAAGAAAAAGTCTGTTAAGTACCCCACAGTACCATTGACGTCTTTTCCTTTGAGCTTAGTGCTTTGGCGGCAATGGTCGTTGGGGATGGAGGGAGGCCCAGTGTTTGGTTCTTTTTGTCACAAGCCATTTTAATAGTGGGATCAGAGGCTAATACACGATTGTTTGGCCAGTTGCAACTCTCAAAATCACCTCAGGCAATAATCGTTTACCCCTTCTTCATTAATCGATCAGCTATGTTACTCCTACTATAGAGGATTAGGAAAGAAAGTTGCATTTTTGCCAGCGAGGTTTGAACCCCAAGAATTATAGGATGAGAAGAGAACATAAGGTATCATTGTCACGTCAATTGTTTGACCACTTGACCTGATTTTATTACGTGATACTTCCTATGTTCTGAAATTATTGTCCAATTTAAATTTTCACTTTTAGTTCAATTTGTATTAAAAATGAAAATCTAAATTGGACGAAAGGAGTTTAAAAATACACATGAGTATGGAAATAAACACAGTCAAATAATAATAACAATAATAATAAAAAATTCTTGTTTCTTTTGGGGTTAAAGCTTAGAGTTGAAATTCAATTGGTCAGGCAGAATGCGCAAAAGGCATCGTATGCAGAAACTGTCTAAGAAAGATAGTCTTGTTGTTTTAGTTTAGTTCTAACAAATTCAACTCTGATTTTTCTTTCTTTTGGGAATATATTTACATAAAGTGGAGTGATTCAAATTCTTTGTCCCTAAATTTTTATAAACCCTCGTGGAAAGAATATACGCCTTGTCGTTAATGAGTCTATATGTTTGTTCAAATATGCCAATGGCCTGATTTCCAAGTTAGTGGAGTGAGTGACTATAATAATATAACTGTTCATGTGCAAATTGGCTCTTGTTTTTTGAAAAGAAAATGCAAATTGTAGGTGAGTTCATTCGGCACATTGGCACAAAAACAACATTCTTTCTAGAACCACATGTTCCACATTAGTGTGACTAGTGTACGTTAATGACCATAATGCAAGAAAATATTAAGAGATTTGAGACCAACTTAAGCATGAATTCTTTTCTTTTTTTTCCCCCCCTCCCGTCTTTTTATTATAGTTGGGGAACATTTTGGGAAAAGTGGCTAAATTTGTGTGGAGGAGGACACTAACAATTGATAAATTAATCTTGTAAAAACTTAATCAATTTGATCTTCATTATGGTGTATCTCCACATTCTTTCACGAATATAGTTGTTTATTATCTCCACTAACTTAAAAAAAAAACTAATGATCACTATTAATTTAATTAAGATAGCACTACACTCAAAGAAAAAGTGCTAACTAATATTAAACCTAGCCTCTAGAAAACGATCTCGATGGAACACCACTAGTTTGTTAATTAGGATGAGTGAGATCACATTCCAATTAACCTTCATATATAACTATAATTAATAATTTTAAGCTAATTAAAGCGTTGCAGGTCGGTGACAATAATTAATTAACGTTAACATAGTTAATTAATTAAGAATGTACGTATGATGATCCATCCATTTAAATACAGGTTGAGTCATTTTCTGCAGTAGTTCCACGTGAGAAAATTATTTAGGCATCCATTACTTAGATACTTATTATACCAAGGAATCAATCGTGCATGTAATTATAGTCAAAGATGAACAGATAGTACTGTACGTAGTATTTGTCTGATTCTATATTCTGCCCAACTTATGCGATGCTTTTATGCCAGATTTCATGGATTTTGAGTCAAATGAAGTGTATATTAGTTGGAAAGAATTCTAATGCATAATCCATTTAATATTTAATTGAAAAAGGTATCTTATCTTGACGTGTGGATGCATGAAACGTATGTTAATTAGCTTCTCGGGTGTGTTATAAATATATGCATGCATGTAAGAACCAGAAAAAATATGAAGAGGCATTGCGTTTCATTTGGTTAGGACAAATTGATTTCCCAAAAAATTTTAGCTTGTGTTCTTGTGTCAGCTACCTCTTATGTGCATCCTTTAAGGTCCATGCAGACCAAAATTGATGAAGGCGTCTCATTTCAACGTGATTTTGGAAAACTGTAAGTTTTGATTATTATTGTCGAATTAAATTTCAAATACCCGTGTGTGTTTATTTATTTATTTTGGTGAATCTTTGTTGGTTTAATTGTTAGAAAAGTTAAATGATTATTGAAGAAAAGTAATACAAATCTTATTATTCACGTCACATCATATATAATTTCACTATCTTCCCGAATCGTATATTTCGTGTAAAAATCTTATGGGGCTGTTGATTATTTTTCGGAAGAGAAATGAGATTCCTTAGCTATTTTTAATAAAATAATACGTACAATAAATTAATATTTGTCATTGCTAGATAGATGGTGACGGTCGGTAGGCGTCATAGAAAAATTAGTGTGCAAGTTAGATTCGAACTCTTAATCTTCTAATAAATAGGTATGCATGTATAAAATGCATGCTTGCCTGCTTATGAAGTGAGGTTGGGTTTGATGCTTTCTCAAAAAATGAGTTGTAATGTGACTTTACAGCCATAATTTGTGTATCAATATGAGATTTTCCCAACCAAACTGGGGATTCACTTTCCGAAACAAACAGGAGAGATGGGTTGGAACTTAGGAGTCAGGACCACATTCACCACGATTAACTAAGACAGACCTAGCTTAGGGTAAGATTTTCTTAATTAAACATTTAAACCTATACTTTTAGGACCAGTGGATGCCTAGGTTTAATTTTTTTTTTCTCCCCATGGTAGGATAAGTTTTGACTCTTTTTCAAAATGACCATTAAATTCAATTATAATCAGTCATAATTTAATTAATTATAAGTATTTTTCAAATCTTGTTTACATTCAGAAGTGGTCGATTTGTATTCTTCTTCTTGTTGTCAAATCCTTTTTCTGCCATAAGGACCCCTAAGTAATGGTCATAATTTTAGGGCAATTTGTGAAACTACTTGAATACTAGAGAACAAATTTTGTTTACCTACTAATTATTCCTAGTACGGTTGCCTTTAACAAGAGTATATATATATATATGTGTGTACTGTCTTTTGAGAACAAATCGATCTATAATGATGGAGATACATCATATACTTATAAATTAAATCTTTTGCCAAATATGAAGGCAACTTGCTTACCTAATCTCTGATGAAACAACCATTTTTGTAACCCCAAATAACACCCACTAATTGATCATGACCACATTAATTTCCTTGGATCCACAATCAAAGCAAAATCAACTTCAAGTCCCAACAAATAAAACCAAACACAAAAAAGGTGGCTACCTAGTTGTAATGTCACCAAAAAAAAAAAAAATCTTATAACGTTAAAAAGGACACTGCTCAAATTGGCAAACCATCCATCTATTTTGGACTCTCTGATAAAAAAAAAAAAAAATAGAAATAGAAAAGCCTCATCATGTCTTGGTGGGTGTTGGAAAGTATCATTACATGATCTTGTACTAGTAGTTTACAACCCTTCTCATAAATGAGTTGGTGCCTTAAACCCCACATTTCCCCAGCATATATACTAGTTGTTAGCTGCTTTATTTTTCTTCATGGAAAGAGCACTTTAGAGATTACTACTAGTGGCATTATAATCCTTTTTTAAAAACTCACCACATCTTGTAAGTTGTAATAAAGTAGAACCCTTCAGCTATCTCTTCTCTGATATATTTATAGATTCTCCTTCAGGTGATCATCATCATCATCAAGAATTAAGCTAGCTGATCATAACGTTCCGTTTTCTTCAAGAAATGCCGGGCAATATGAGCAAAATGGAGGAATCCAAGAGTAGCAAGAATTCATCACTAGCTCTCATATTCAGATATGCGGATTGGAAAGATGTATTGCTAATGTTTTTGGGAACTTTGGGATCCATTGGAGATGGCTTATCAACCAACTGTTTGTTGGTTTATGTTAGCCATCTTTTTAATAGCTTGGGTTATGGTAATACTCACCAGAACCATTATAATTTCATGGCTGAAGTTGAAAAGGTTAGCATCTTGTATTACTTTTCTTCCCTTGATATATGTGCTTCCGCATATGTTTGTTTACTAATGTTCTTCTATTTGTATTATGTCTTGCAGTGCAGCTTATACTTTGTCTACTTGGGATTAGCAGTCATGGTTGTGGCATTCATGGGTAAATATTCTTTACCTAATAACTTATAACCTCTCTTACTTAAGATTAACTATGCTTATTAAACATATTGTACCAACTATCTTTGCAAAGACCAAGACTTTCTTAGATTTAACACAACAGATTCCAGTGCACTCTAGTGTAACTAAGGATACCAGAATATTCATCACCGAGTAAAATAAAGAGTGAAACCTTTTTGAAACCCTATGAACTCTTTAAGAGATGCTGTTAATGCATCCTGATTAATTCAGCATTGAGAAAGGTTCTAACTTTGTTAGAATATCCATCCTTTTGTTCTTACAGAAGGTTATTGTTGGAGTAAAACAAGCGAGCGGCAGGTCTTGCGAATTCGTTACATGTATTTGGAAGCTGTTTTGAGACAAGAAGTTGGTTTCTTTGACTCACAAGAAGCAACTACTTCTGAAATTATTGATAGCATTTCCAAAGACACTTCTCTCCTTCAAGAAGTTCTTAGTGAAAAGGTACAAAACAATAATGCTTATGTATTATTTTCAGTACTGGTTGCCTAGATTTATTTTTTTTACTTTGGATAATATATGGTTTGTATATACAGATTCTCTCTGATAAATTTTTCTCGTTTTTTTTTGGGTTTTGGCTATAGGTGCCCCTTTTTCTGATGCATACTACAGTTTTTGTTTCTGGAATTTGTTTTACTTCATACTTTTCATGGAGGCTGGCTTTGGTGGCATTTCCAACAATGCTGCTCTTAATAATTCCTGGGTTACTCTACAAGAAATACCTCCTGATTTTATCCAAGAAGTCCTCCAAGGAATACAGCAAGGCAAATGGTATTGTGGGACAGGCTCTAAGTTCCATCAAAACAGTGTATGCATTCACAGCTGAAAAAGGGATTGTTGAGAAGTACTCATCAATATTGGATCATACCACAGAGCTTGGGATCAAGCAAGGGATTGCTAAAGGTCTTGCTATTGGAAGCACAGGACTTTCATTTGCAATATGGGCTTTGCTTGCTTGGTATGGCAGTCGTCTTGTAATGTACAAAGGTGAAAGTGGAGGAAGAATTTACGCTGCCGGAATTTCTTTCGTATTGGGTGGACTGTGAGTAATCTTTCTTCTCCTTAAAAATTCTTTGCTTGTTTTTTTACCTTTCTTCTAAATTCTAGTTATTGGCTTCTACAAACTTAGCTTTATTTGGTATTGCATAATGAGTATAGTAGTGTAAGAAGTAGCTAGTAGATATCATATCAAAGTACTGATAAATCAATCCATTGTGGTTAAAGTAGATTAATCTTATCTTATTTTCATTAGAAGTCTAATTTGAGTAATCATGTAACTAGTGTCCTAGACAAAATAACAGTCCATTGATATGTAGGGACAGTTGCTTTAGTTTAGGAATGAATGATTGCCATTCTCGTTGCATGGGAATAACAAGTTGACTGTAATTCAAAAAGAGGTTGACTGGCTCTTCAAACTTTACTTTGCATATAATTAAGGGGATTATTCAAGTATTGCTTTCTTTACTATTTTAGTATAACAATGAGAACAAGATTTTGAGATGGAGAAGTCTTGCATTTCTACAATTTTATGTTGTAGATATCTCTAAGATGTAGTTTGTCCAAAGTGCCCAACTACTATTACTCATTTAAATCAAAAGTGTAACTCCATATGTATCATTTTCTACTATGTGTTTGCAATTTCTCGCTAAACAATGAGGAACACAATAAAATATGAAAATTTTCCTAGCAATTTATAAATCAATTTCTTCGTGCAAGGTTGATTGAAGATGTTATCTTGTTAAAGGGTCAAATATAAAACTAGAGGCTTTATCTCCATCAAGAAAATCTATAAGCCCTTTGACCGTAAAACATTCTTTTGGTTCCTATAGGAAGCTTAGAATTTGATGTCCATAATTTTTCGTTTGAGAATTACAGTATAATATTGCATCAAAAGAGCAGCAGAAAACATTTTGGTTGTACGTGTTTTTGAATTGATACAACTTTGTAATGAACTTTGGACATTCTTCCATCATGATTTCATAACTTCATAGTTTGACATGACCGAAAAAGAATTTAGTTTTTCAGCCTCCTTGTGATGATAGATATCTTGTACTCCCTTTATCTTATAATTATTGTCCAGTTTGGATTTTTATTTTTAGTTCAAATTGTACTAAAAGTGTAATCTCAAACTGGGCAATAATTTTGGGACGGATGGAGTAACTAATAAAGAGAAAATCTTGAAGTTAAACTGTTAAAGAATAGGACCTTTGTGTATATTTATGAAAGCCATCTGTTTGGAATTGAATTACGTTTCTCATTTAGTTTACATGAAAATCACTCTCTTAATCAATGATTATGATGAATGTGTTGACTGCAGATCCCTGGGGATGGCCTTACCAGAGGTGAAGCACTTTACAGAAGCTTCTGTTGCGATCTCGAGAATTCTTCACAGGATTGATAGGATCCCAGAAATCGATGGTGATGACACAAAAGGAATTCAGCTGGATAAGATCAGAGGTGAACTCGAATTCCAGCATGTTCATTTCACTTACCCTTCTCGCCCGGACTCAATTGTGCTTAAGGACTTCAATCTGAAGATTGAAGCCGGAAAGACTGTAGCTCTTGTTGGTGCCAGTGGAAGTGGCAAATCCACTGCCATTGCATTGGTTCAAAGATTCTATGATCCTTGTGGCGGAACTGTATGCATTGATGGCGTCGACATAAGAACTTTACAGCTGAAATGGTTAAGATCACAGATGGGATTAGTGAGTCAAGAACATGCACTTTTTGGAACAACAATAAAGGAAAACATCATGTTTGCGAAACATGATGCAACAATGGAAGAAGTAATAGCAGCAGCAATGGCTGCAAATGCTCATGATTTCATCAGACAACTTCCTGATGGATATGAGGCTAGGGTGAGTTAACATTTGTTTGGTGTTTCCATCATGAAAATTTCTTGTACAAAATTAGTCATCAAATAACTGATTTTGAATTGGTTTTTGGACCTGATTATTATTAAATTTTTTTTTTCTTTTTCTGTTGTAATAGGTTGGTGAAAGAGGAGCACTTCTCTCAGGTGGACAGAAGCAGCGGATTGCCATAGCCAGAGCTATAATCCGAAATCCAGTCATTCTCTTACTTGATGAAGCCACAAGTGCACTTGATTCGGAGTCGGAAAAACTTGTGCAGAATGCCTTAGATCAAGCCTGTATGGGAAGAACAACTCTGGTAATGTCTAACTTAGCTGATTGATATGGTACAGTTATGCATCATTTTTCCACTGTCCCTTTAATTGTGTAAAAGTTTAAAATCAAATATTGCTCATGATTAAATTAAGCTCCATATTTTTATGCTGACATAGAATTGATGGCACTTGAATTTTTTAGGTAGTTGCACACAAGCTTTCCACTGTAAGAAATGCAGACATGATCGCAGTAATGAGTGGTGGTACTGTGGTTGAACTGGGATCACACAATGAGCTGGTTGAAAAGAATGGACAATATGCGAAAATGGCGAAATTCCATCGGCAACTTAGCGCTCTTGATCAAGAGCATAACTCAGAAGTAACCTTCTCATCAGTTGCAAGAAGCAGTGGTGGCAAGAGAAGTGCAGCAAGAAGTCCAGCCTTTTTTAACTCACCTTTGCCATTGGATAATGCCCCTAAACCTGCACCTCTTCCTTCCCCGTCCTTTAAGCGCTTACTTGCATTGAACTCGCCTGAATGGAAGCAAGGTCTGATGGGAAGTTTCTCAGCAGTGATCTTTGGGGCAGTTCAACCTGTCTATGCACTAACTATCGGTGGCATGATCGCAGCTTTCTTCTCACCGAGTCATGAGGAAATGCGTGCCCGTATACAGATCTACACCATGATTTTTAGTGTACTTTGCTTCGTCTCCATTGTTGTGAACCTCTGCCAGCATTACAATTTTGCTTACATGGGAGAACACCTGACGAAAAGAATCAGATTGAGAATGCTTGAAAAGATTATGACCTTTGAGCCTGCTTGGTTTGATGAAGAAGAGAATTCAAGTGGAGTCTTGTGTTCAAGATTGAGTAATGAAGCATCCCTCGTTAAATCCCTTGTTGCTGATAGACTTTCTCTCTTGCTCCAAACAACTTCAGCTGTGACTATAGCGATGGTAATGGGGCTCATTATCGCCTGGAAACTCGCGCTTGTGATGATCGCTGTCCAGCCACTCACAATCCTATGCTTTTACACAAGGAAGGTGTTACTCTCCACCATTACAGCCAAATTTGTAAAAGCTCAACACGAAAGTACTCAAATCGCTATGGAGGCCGTATATAATCACAGGATAGTGACTTCATACGGATGCATCAGGAAAGTTCTTCGGATTTTTGATGAGGCTCAGGACGCGGCAAGGAAAGAGGCTAGAAAGAAATCCTTGCTCGCAGGAGTAGGCATAGGTTCAGCTCAAGGCCTGACTTTTATGAGTTGGGCGCTTGACTTTTGGTATGGTGGAAAACTAGTTAGTGCTGGTAACATTTCTTCCGGAGATGTGTTCAAAACATTCTTCATATTGGTCAGTACCGGCAAAGTTATAGCTGAAGCCGGAAGCATGACATCTGATCTAGCCAAGGGATCAGCAGCCATTGCATCCATCTTTTCCATACTCGACCGCAAATCTCTAATTCAAGGAACTTCTAAGGTAAGTTAGTCATATACTATACACATTTCTCTTTTAGTCTTTTCTATTGCCTAAATGAAGTATGTGATTTTGTTCATTTTGTGATTAGGCCACTGAAGAAGATGTTGGAACCAAGATAAACAAAATGACCGGACATATAGAGATGAAAAAGGTGGAATTTGCATATCCAGGGCGGCCTGAGATCAGAGTACTAAACGGGTTCTCCTTGGAAGTGAAATCAGGAACGAGCATTGGGCTCGTTGGAAAAAGTGGATGTGGGAAGTCCACAGTGATTGCTTTGTTGGAACGGTTTTATGATGTGACTCGAGGCTGTGTCAAGGTGGATCAGGTAGATATAAGGCTACTTGATATTGAGTGGTACAGGAAGCAAATCGCCCTCGTAAACCAAGAGCCGGTTATATATTCGGGCAGCATTCGTGACAACATTGTTTTTGGGAAGCCTGATGCATCGGAAAATGAGGTTGTCGACGCTGCTAGAGCTGCCAATGCTCATGAATTTATCTCGTAAGTCTGCTTTTCTTCATAAAATGTGACATAATTATAGGTTGGAAATCAACCTAATAATGGTTTTTTTTTTTTTTTTTGGCTTGCTTTTTTTTGTGTGTAGATCATTGAAGAACGGGTACGATACAGAATGTGGGGAGCGAGGCGTGCAATTATCAGGCGGGCAGAAACAAAGAATCGCGATTGCTAGGGCGATAATTCGCAATCCAACCCTACTATTGCTAGACGAGGCGACAAGCGCGCTGGACGTGCAATCGGAGCAAGTTGTGCAAGAAGCGTTGGATCGGATAATGGTAGGAAGGACAACCATTGTAGTCGCTCACAGGCTCAACACAATCAAGAACTTAGACTCGGTCGCGATGGTTTCGGATGGGAAGGTGATTGAGCATGGAACCTATGGTCAGCTCAAAAACAAGCGCGGCGCCTTTTCCAACCTCCTTAATCCTCAGAAATTGTAGGTTCTTCAGAAAAGGGAGAAAAAAAAAATGTATGATCGTATATGCAGTGAAAGTAATAGATAGAGTATATAATTAACGAGGCCGAGTATGTTTTTGATAGGATCTAGTTAAGCATATTTCGAGCTGTAAAATAACATCGATCTGTTTCGCAGTTAGGGGCAATAGTTTACAGTATGGTAGCCGTTATCATTTTGTATTAGAGGTGATTGCAGAAAACCCCCCTCAAGTTTTACTATTTTGCGTAATTAGCTCTTACAAAGATCAGTTGTTACTACTACTAACACCAATTCACCTCTATGTATTTATTTCCAACTGGTAACAATCAATCTTGACTGATCACTAACATAATTGATGACTATTCTTGGGCCGGATGTTGTTTAATACACAAAAATTTGACGCCTAGATAATTAATGACTAAATTCTCAATTTGGGTCGTCGTCCGGACATTGTTTAATAGGATGGTACGAAGGAGTGAAGGTTGAAAACGCGATTATAGTACTACATAAACAAATTCAGCCTGAAACTTACATCACTGCACTTACAAGGACAAATCACACAAGTCAATGGCGTATTTCTAGCGGGGCTTATAGCTAAACCGTATCGCTCCAACTGTCTTGTTTTGTTCCCCAATGACGCTACAAGAATAAAGAAAGAAGCTAAGAAGTTGAAAGATTTTCTAACCACGAGAATGGAAAATAAGGGAAGTTGTAATTACAGAGGTTAATAAAAATAAAGATTCTGTTTCTTGAGATGAAAAAGAAAAGGGGAGACTAACACTAAAATAAAGACAAAAAAAAAAAAACTTGCAACACAGACCTCCGTTATTGACTAATTTGGCCAAATGGGTTGCCTAATTGCCCATTTGCAAACGCCAAATTAAAAAGAATCAGAGAAAAACATCCCCCACAGAGCTATTGCCATTTATATATTTGGGGACCGAAACCAGAGAAAGAAAAAAAATAAAAAATAAAAAAAAATCAGCATTCAGCTTCAAAGTGTTGTATTTATGCCCTGTTTGAAGAAGTTTTTTTCAGTACGTGCTTTTGTGTAATTGAGTTTTTGACAGCAATCGCAGTTGACAATTTGAACTGAAACCTACACCACTTGCCCAGTTGTTTGCATTTCGTCATTTCCCCCCGACCCGATTCCTACAAATACTCTGTTGCTTCCTTTCATCAATACTACTATACAATCAAGCTACTACTAATTAATTGTAGGGACAAATTGTTGTATGTCTTTGATTGATCTGGATCAAATGTTTGACCTCGATCTAGCTTTGACAACTCCGACCACAACGTTGGACGATCTGGGCACCAAGTCTCGGGGTGCAGAGTTCAATACTGCTTCAAAACAGAGTCGAATAACTGATCGGTTGCCGACGGTTGCCCGCGACAGAATGATGGCCGGCGGTGGTTGTTGTGCGGTTTGCATGGAAGGGTTCAAATCGGGCGGTGCCGGTGGGAAACAAGTTCCTTGCGGCCATGTTTTCCACGCAAATTGCATTGACAGGTGGCTCTCTGTTCAGAATTCCTGCCCACTCTGCCGATTCTCCATTAATACTGCTGGCCAAGGTGGTGGTTCTTCTGCCATTTCTTAGATGATTAGATTATTACTTTCCAAATGTTTCCAAATTCCAGATTGTATTATATGAAAATCAGGATTTGGATCAAAACTGCATTTTTTACTGGATAGACCCATTTGAGAAATGCTCTGAAAAGTGAAAAATCATTGGGTTTTCCGTGGTGAATTTGATCCTGAAGTTTTTAGTTGATGACCAACTTGGAATCGATTTGGGGCCATGTCAAAAGTGCAATTGTCAGCTTCCTTCTTCTTTCAAATCCGAATTCTATCATCTGGAATTTCGCTTTTCCAAGAATATAGCTGTCTCTGGTCAATGTAGCTGGATTGAATTTGAAACCATCTTTCCTCTTTTAATTCTATTTTTTCGGGTTTTATTTATACGGCACAAAATAATTACATTGTCCAAAAAAAAAAAAAAATGAATTTAGTTGAATTTAGTGGGCGTGGGTAAATCCATCTCTAATGGGGTTCCAGCGTTATCCGAAAAAAAAAAAAAAATAGTAGTATTCTTCGTTTCAAAATATAGATCATTTGAAAGAATATTTCAAAATATACATTATTTTAGAAATTCAAAATAAATTTAGTACTGATTTTTTAACTTTGCCTTCAATAAATTAACATAGATTCATTTTTATTTTATCTTATTTATAATTTCAATACACTTAAGATATAAATTAATTGTTAAATAATTGTCAACTTAATTTAAGCGTAAAACGCAGATAATAGTATTTGCACCTCAATTTCCTAAACTACGCACAATAATGGTGATTAATAATTCACCTTCTCGTTTTAGTCAACATTTCAAAGTTAGTCTAGTAGTAGTTGGGCAGATGGAGGGATGATAATTAAATACTAGAAAATGTTTTAGAATTAGCTAGAATCAGAGAAAGTAAACTCCCAATATTTTTATTTTTTTTAAAAAAAAACACATGGATATACGGTAAGAGGTCATTCTATAGTTTTAGAAATAGAATTATCATGCAATATGATACGAACGAAGTATTTGAAATATCAGTTCACCTACAATATTCATGCGTCACCAATGAATCATTTACGATCTTCAAGCATGAATTGTTATAGTTCAAGGAATAATAAAAATTTAAAAAATAAAAAAAATAAAAATTGGTCAATGGATATCACTATCTCTAACATCATGTATTCATATCCATAGTCCTACACGTCCTAGTTGCAATCAAAGACAGAAATCCCTTTATTCTTCAACGAGAAACACCAAATTTTACCCAGGCCAAGTGGGTAATTAAAACCACATAAACATTCTCTCCTTCTCTCAAAACTTAATTAAAAAAAAAAGTCCACTTTATTAATTTAAAAGTCTTAAAGTAATCAATTCAATGAAATGAAGGTCGGGGTTCAAAAGGGGCTAAATAATATATGTACAAACAAACCCTTAAGAAATCCAGTGGGTTACTTATATAGGTTCAACAAACTTCGCAATGATACAACATCGAAAGTTGTAACCAAAATTTCCTTATGGTTTATTCCTACAAGCATTTATCAATATCTAAATACTATAGTTTTGAGAATGTTTGACGTTGACATCTGCGCTTGCTCATATTGTTATTACGCATATGAATCTAAATATCTAATCCGTGACAAATTCTTATAGAAAATACGGGATAAAATGTAAAGCTACTACATTCCTTTAATAGAAACGACCTTTTAGAAAAGTCCACAAAAAAAAAAAAAAAGAAAATGTGGCATCGTACAATATATGCCAATCAAACTAGTCTGCGTCCAAATCCTTTTCCGGTGGAGCCCGTCGTCAACTATATGTTGCAAAATAATGGTGGCCTAGTTGATGATGACGGTGAAGCCGTGGATCAGGAGGCATTTCTGAGATCTCTATATAACTTCTCAATCAAAAACCGCCGTCAATATTGACAACATTCATCCACACAGGTTTTCTGATTACACGAGGTGCAGTAGTACTACATTATCTCAGAGTACTGATAATTTCCTAAGCCATGTTTATCAGCCAAATTATTGTTTAATCTAATTTTTGACTTTTTTGAATAGTAGTAACACTTTAGCTTAATTAACGTTTTTTTTTTCTTACCCATGCCCTGGGCAAATAAATTAACCACGTGATCGTCGTGATGTAAATAATGTAAAAATATTAGTTTTCTTTAATCCATTAACTTTGACAATTACTGGCATGCATGTTTAGGTCATTTATCCATGCACTTTCTCAATGATGAAGGGAGGGATAATAAGTACGGCTGCACTTATAAAAGTTAATAATTAGTACTATATAGTTTCACAAATGTCTGTAAACATATTCTAACTTTATTAGTTATTTCTGTAAAATTCACGCCTTTTTCTGTTTTTTTTTTTTGAAATTTTTCAGGAGCTTATATACTAGTACTACTTTAGCATAATAATCGTACTTAGGTTATCAGAAACCAGTGATTCACTTTACTATTGTTGTCCTAACAGCACTAACTAGTACTAACAAACAATTTTAAAGTTATGGCACGTTGTAATATTGAAAAGTAATTAACCTAATGAACCAACTAAGATTTTAAACTTATACGCAGCAGGTGCAGCGATTCTGCCGAATATTTGTCTACGAGTTCAGACATGCTTTAATTGGTTACATTTTTCATTCTCATACACACACCACCATATTTACACGCTCCGGTTAAACTAGGATTATAACAAGCCCATAAATCAAATTCATCTCACATTTATAACTCACTTTACATATCATGAACCAGATTCATTTGACTCACCTATTCCTTCTCTTTTTGGTCAGGAGAAGGGAAAATTACGACCATTTTGCGTAGATACTTTTTCCATTCTAAAATAATTATCTATTTTTTTTAGTTGAAAAAACAAACTAATTCTTCTGAAGATAGATGGAGAATGCTATATTTTTCTTCCATTCTGATCAAACCGAGATATGTCAAAGCTTACAAATTGATCTTATCGGTAATCTGAAAATTACAACAAATGAAAAAGCTAACCAATAAGAAAACGTGGTCCAAATGTTGATGTAAAATGAATACTATATGCATGTAACCCACGGATTAAAAAGGATTTAGTAGAATAGTTTAAACTGGCTGCGCGACGCGGCTGAGCCCATTGGGATCCTTTCCACGAACCATCAAATTCCAAAAAAAAAAAAAAAACCAGTTGACCGTTAAATTATACTCACACTGTTTCTTCACTCTTTTGACCACTGACTGTCTGAATCCAACCCAAAATATCCCTCTATAAATAGCAATCACCCAAACGATCAAATCTCTTATAATTAATTTTTGCAATCACTAAAAATACGTACTCCACTTCTGAAATAGTACCCATAAATTTGTTGTTCTTAATTAATTTAGTAGTTCCAACAATGGAAGCGATGTTTGATTTGGACATGGCTTTGTCGATGTTGACTAGGGAGGAGAATTACATCCGGACCAAGCTCTCCGAGAAGAAGGCTTTCAACCACAACCAACTCAGTGAAATGCCGGTGGTCACCGGAGCCGACGCCGGAGAATGCGCCGTCTGCATGGAGGTTTTTGAATCGGACGTCGGAGGCAAACAAGTTCCCTGCGGCCACGTCTTCCACTCCGTTTGTATTTTCAAGTGGCTCTCCGATCATAATTCCTGCCCTCTTTGCCGGTCCACCGTCTTCTCCACCGGCGACGCCCATGCCGAAAATCATCAACATTAAATATTGAATTTTTCCTTCTTTTATTTTGTCTCCATTCTTTTGTTTGTTTAGCAGGAGCTAGTTACGTACTCTTATCGTTTCCGACCGGTCACATCAGAAAATGAATTATTTTTTGTTACGAAGACTTGCGAAGCTCCACTTTAATTACTTCTTTATGGTCCATATACTGACATGCAAAAATTTAAGAATGATGAAGGAAGGAATAAAAATAAATAAAATTTGTACGTATATTTTTCTTGAGAATTTTGCAAATTCTTTCAAAAGCTTAACTGGGCACAATAGGGAATCGAGTTAATTAGATATTGTTTGAAGTTGAACTTTATTGTTAGAGTTTGTCCCGCCGCATTCGGTTAACAACTTTGATCAGTATGTAAACTCCTTGAGTTATTCTTTTTAGATCCAATTGGTTTTGAAATGAAATTCCAAGTTTACTAATATGATATCAGAGCTGGGCCTAGTTGTTTAACCTTTTTTGGTTTCGACGTTTACTTGGTTTCGACTCAAGTAATGTTTGAAGTTGGTTTCGCCCAAATCTGGTGGGCTTTGCCTGTTTCTTGCAAATATTGAATTAGTTTCGACCCAAATAATTTAGTACAAATTTGAAGATTCAATGCAGATTATTTGGTTTCGATCCAAATAATTTAGTATAAATTTGAAAACTCAATATAAACTATTTTTATGAGACGGAGTGATATTTATTTCCGTTGCAAAGTAGGCTGTGTTTAGTCAGCACTCGATCGGCAATATATATCGTGAACATCAACCATTAATTAAACTTCTTTAAAGTGAAAGAAAAGAAAACTTGACCTCCTTCAAAACATAATCCCCCGTGCGTTATTGTTAATTAGTACCCGCCATTTGTTTCCTTTTAATTCCTTTGCCATTTTTTACTTTTTAATTCCTGAGAAAATCCAACCGTTGATCATAACTTTTTCATTCATCTTTCATTCATTCCAGACTGACTTTTGTCGTCAATTTCTTTTTTTTTTTAATAATCAGAATCTTTTATTTCTAAAATTCAATTTTAGTATTTCACTTTGCAATACTATTTTAGTTAGTCGAATGAATTCTCGAAATGAACTAAGCAAGGCGAATGTTCTATTTGCGCGCTTAGACCGATGACTTGTGACACGTATGTTACTTTCACTATAAGAAAACTATAATTAGTGATGAAAATCTTACCTTTTTATTGCATTTATAAAAAAAAAACATAAGTGAAGCTATGAAGGTTTAACGCTGGTGAAATATAAAAACAACGCCAGCCAATACACACAACCTGGAGAAATTTTTACATTCCCAAAAAAAAATAAATAAATAAAAATTATCCAACTTGAATTTGGATTAATGCAATTTTAAATTCAGCAATTGGATTACAAAAACAACGGCAGCTTGCATGAGGCCCAATGCATCCAGTAACAATATTTTACAAGCGGCCCATTTAAGTTGTTTTGAATAATAAACTGTTAACTGGATCAATAATCAGGAGGAGGAAAATAAAGACAGAAGTCACCAAAAAAACACCGGCGAACAAAAATGACGAACTCTGAACAAGGAACACCGGCGACCATATCGGCGCTAAATTGCATAGACTTATCCAGCGCCGACGTTCAAACCTCCGTTTCGCTCCTCAAACAGGCACATTCGCGCTCTTTGACTGTCTATTATTACTACCTACTACTTCTTCTGTTGCACAGTTTAGCTTGCAGTGCCATAGACTTAGTTAGGAGCACACGGAAAAGCGGTTTTTTAATTTCGAATTGAAATCATCTTGGAAATATAATATAATGATTTTAGAAATAGCGCGGTGATGTTAGAACTTGGAATTAGGATTTTGGATTAGGAAATTCTTGAACTTTTGCATTCTATCGTTTGATGGTATTGTTGTGATAACTTCCTGTTGATAGATACTGATGATGAGTTCGAAGTATGATGAACTTTTGTTAATGTTAAAAGGGAGGTCAGATGAATGTTTGTTAGCAAGTTAGCTAAGCGGATATCATATGCCATATGGAGTTTGTGCTTAACACTGGCAGCTCTATGACTTTGAAGATAGGAGCTTATGCAATTAGTACTCTGCTTTTGGATTCTAAATTCCAGCAGTCAAGCTTTATTTCTGACTATGGAATCACATTCGCATTATTTTGTGCCCGCATTCTCGATTTAGGAGACATGATCATTGTTTAAATGTATCCAGTTACTTTTCAAGCCTCTTTGGACTGTATCCTTGTGCGCCAAATAATTAGACTATTTTTGAACTTCTTTTTTGAAATTGGTTGTTATGTGTTTGGCTGAAGTGCTGATTCCTTCAACTGTCTCCGTAGGCTTGCTTGGATTCAGGGTTCTTTTATGTCATTAATCATGGAATCAGCCCTGAATTTATGGACGAGGTCTTTGCTCAAAGCAAAAAGTTCTTTAGTCTATCTCTTGAAGAGAAGATGAAGCTTTTGAAGAATGAAAAGCACCGTGGCTACACGCCTATTCTAGATGAACATTTGGATCCAGTCAATCAAGTACATGGTTAGTAATTCATCTTCATTCCTCAGAGATCGATTTTCTTCAGGTCATGCTTTATTGGTGGCCCTTTTTCCTTTCTCCTTGGTTTGTTGTATCAGGTCTTTTCTTTTCTTTTCAACTCTCCCGGCATCTGCGTTCATTTCCACGACTACGTGGCCCTAAAAGGTACAGATCATTTTCCCTGAACACTATTTTGTATCTGTGTCTTGTAGGAGATTACAAAGAAGGATATTACATAGGTATTGAAGTACCCCAGGATGATCCTGATGCAGGAAAACCGTTTTACGGCCCAAATTTGTGGCCTCAGGCAGGTAACTTTCGTGAACCATTAATTTCTCAAAAAGGCGGGCCTTAAGTATTGTTATATTGGCATGCCAAGAATAAATTTTCATTAAATGTTTTTGCAAACTGGCTGAATGCTTGGAATTATTTGCATGTGTTGAAGAGATTTTGCCAGGATGGAGGGAAACTATGGAGAGATACCATCGCGAAGCCCTGTAAGTGGTGCTTCTCCATTTCATTTATCAGATAAGTTTTTTTACACTACATTTTTGGGTATAAATAATCCTCCATCTTTCGATACATATGCAATCAGTGAGGTTGGAAGAGCTGTTGCAAGAATCATGGCTTTGGCACTTGACTTAGATGAGGGATTTTTTTATCAGCACCAAATGCTTGGGAAACCTATTGCTACTTTGCGGTTGCTACATTATGAAGGTTTAACCGTGAGACTAGTTTCTCAAGTAGCAGAATTCATATGTTGATATGAGGTGTATCATTTCAGGTCGAATTTCTGATCCAGCAAAAGGAATATATGGAGCCGGCGCCCATACTGATTTTGGTTTACTTACCCTTTTGGCCACGGATGATGTCACCGGTCTTCAGGTAGGCACAGAGTAGGTGTTAGATCAATGAAGAAAAGTTCAATGTTTTCTTCAGAGGGAAAATGAACTTCTATTTTCATTGCAGATATGCAAGGATAAACATGCTGAGCCACAAATTTGGGAATATGTATCACCTTTAAAAGGGTAAGGTACTATACTTTCTAAATTTGGTTCATTTGGGGAGTGAGGAACTTAATGTTTCTAATTGCTGTTGTTAATGGGAAAATATGCATTCTCTTATGTGTATTGCGCATTCCTTTATACGTGAAAGGATATATCTTGTAAGACAGTACACAGTGAGACTAGCTGTTGGGAGAATCTCTTCTCAATGCAACCATTCTGTCTGTTGCTGTAGACTGACCATTATCTAAAGATATCCTGTCAAACATGCTCTTCAGTCTTCATGAACTTTCTTATGTTCTCATAGCTTTTTGATAATGTAAATTCAAGTGATGTCTGCTATATATTTTCACAATTGATATCTAGGCTAGCAATGGACTGATCAGATAACTGGAAATTTTTCTCCGCGACATGCCACTTTATGGTTGATAATTTGCTTTACAATATGCAGAGCATTTATTGTAAATCTTGGAGATATGCTGGAGAGATGGAGCAACTGTGCTTTTAGGTAATATAAATTTGTCCTACCGTTGGCATGGGTTTTACGTACAGTCTCATCTCATATGTTTGTGGAGCTCTTTCTGTGTAAGTACTTCATTTTCCATATTATAAATTTTTAAAGGGAAACTTTTTGCAGAAAACCAGTATGATGGCGACATAGGATCTATATGGCGCCAAGTGGGATAAATACTTGTGAATATTTATCATTTGTTTGTAGACAGTTTCTGGTAAACAGATTTTGGAACTTATTAATTATGTAGTGGCAGGGAATGCCCCTGATTTTATGAACTATGAACTTGTCTTCATTATCCGCTTCTTCTGACACCAGAGCAAGTCCCCGTCTCCTTTCGTATATGATAATATGACTGGACCTTTATATTTCTGATACTTTTTACATCTTAGAAAAACTTCTGATTGAGATAATTTCTAGCTTAGTTTAGTGAACTTTTTATGGCGGACACTCTTTATGGA
Organism: Oldenlandia corymbosa var. corymbosa; assembly: GCA_949775105.1. Lineage (NCBI taxonomy): Eukaryota > Viridiplantae > Streptophyta > Magnoliopsida > Gentianales > Rubiaceae > Oldenlandia > Oldenlandia corymbosa. Next base: position 30,446,665 of record OX459120.1, on the reverse strand, counting down.
GTTGTGCCATTTCATATTTGTCTTCAAAATTTTGAATGCTTGACTTATCATTTGACTTTCACTATCCTCTTATCAGGTCAACGCTTCACCGTGTCTTGGGGAATGGACAGGAGAGATATTCTGTAAGTTCTTCTGAAGCTTCTGATCTTTTTTCTTTAGGGAATGCGAGTGGTATCTTAGACAACCAACCATTTCTTTGTAAGAAAATTATCTGAAATTTGTGCGTTCATTCTCTGCTGTTGGTGGACAGATTGCATACTTTCTGGAGCCTAATCATGACTGCATGGTTGAGTGCCTGCCAACCTGCCACTCAGAGGATAATCCTCCCAGGTATTGTCCCTTCTAACTGCTATATACATTTTATGTCTGCCAAAGGGATGTCAGAAACCAATTATTTGCAATACAGTTAACTTACAAGTAAGAGGAAAACTTCTGTTTTGTTTAATATCACAAATACTGTTTCTTATCAGTACTTCGGATTCAGCATTGGCTGCCTTAGCTCATGAGTAGGTTTTTCTAAAAAAAAAATAAAAAATAAAAAAATTCATGAGTATCTTCTTTGCAGGTTCCCACCAATAAAATGCGAAACTTACATGGTTCAACGGTACACTGATACACATGTTCATCTTAGTGCATACAAATGAGATACTTCGTGGATCACAAACGCTTAGTACATGATACACGCGACAGCAAAAGAGATAATACGGCAAAGAAGAGGTCTTATAAGCTGGATACATGCTTTCATTTCTGGTTGGCAACGATCACAGAAGTCAGACCTTCTGCTTATTACAGTTTAATGGTATGAGCGTGCTGTATTGTATTGAGTTGTGCTTAAGATTTGATAAGTCCGTTGATGTTAACTGCTATGGACCGACAAAGTACATCACTGCTGGTTTATGTGTACGATTGAACAATTTTTGAACAGTTGTACCATAGCCTAGCTACATTCGACACATTCTCTTATAGCTTAACCATAAATGATGATAATTGTCTCAATTTGCGATCTCAAAGAAACTACTTGTAGCTGTAATTCTCGATCTTACAGTGGTGGATACCATTCAGGACTGACTAGCATTAGCCTGCCCAGAACTATATAGCCTTCATTTGATCCAAGTCTTCTCATCTTTTTGTCTTTCTAGTCTTTATACCGTTTGGGACACTGAAACCTCCCAAAACAGTTTTGGTCCTAAGAAGTGACACATGCCATTGATTGCCTTTTTGTTCTCAAATGTTGTCAATTATGATAACTAAGGGCATTCACAATAATAGTATAATGTGAATTAAATGTCAGAACTAAAATTTTGACGATTGATGCATGTTGTGTAATCTTGTCAGTTGTGCAAAATATATTGCACCGATGAAACTGATAAAAGTGGGCACTGGCGGGCCCATCTCATGGCTGATGCCCCATTCATTTTTTTTTGTTTTATTTCTTTTTTTTTAAATTCTTTTTTTATATCTGCTGTTTTATCGTCTTCAACATCAAAAATAAAATTTCTTTATTTTTGTGACCGTTATAAGCCCTTTTTTTTGTCTTCTTCACACCATCTCCAAAAAAAAATTTCTTCATTTTGGTTGTCAAATTTGTGGCCGTAGAAACTTTTTGAACGTTGAAAAAACTAGCCGTTTCTAAATGTTTGCACTATAATTTGATAATTTTTTTAAGAGAATAATTTAAGATTTTGCCTATAAATACCCCCAACATTGATTTTCATAACACACCACTTTCTCTATTTTTCTTCTCTTCTATACTTATAGTTCTTTCTTTACTACACATCAACTATTCAATTTTTTTCTTCTATTTTCTACTACCATGAGCCGAAAAAATAAAAAAAATCATCCTACAAACAATGCAAATCTGTCTCACAATTTCCCAAATTCTCCCCGCCCCCAAAATTTTCATCCTAATATGCAAAATTTTGGATATTCTCAAAATTTTGGATATCCTCAAAATTTGGGTACCTCAAATTTGCCTCCTTATGTCCCAAATCCATTCGTGATGTATCAACCGCCCGGTTATTTTTCTCAAATGATTGGAAATAATTTTCCAATGGGATTTACAAATACGGGTTCGTCTTTCGGAAGTCCACCTACACCGGTTTCAACAAGAGGAGACGTTCGAGACGATGACTCTCCAAATGCAACGCCAAGGGCATCAACTCCCCAAGATTATTTTTCACAATTTTCAACTCAATTTGGTTTGGATAATATTTCTTTATCGCAAGCACCAGAAAAAGAAAATATTTCAAATTAACAAGGTTGGAGCAAGGAGGAAGACATACTTCTGGCTCGTGCATGGCTCACGGTTTCTAACTAGCGTTACAGGAAACTACCAAGATATGAAGGAATTTTGGAAGAAGATTACTACCTACTACAATGCAAACCGAGGATCTTTACCTCAAAGAGAACAAGGTAAGTTAAAGTCTCATTGGTTTTGGTTTTCAAAGTATGTCAATGAATTTAACCAACACTACAATAGACTATGGAATGAACACCGTAGTGGGTGGAGTGATGATTCTGTAAGGGATGCAGCTCATGAGGTATATTACCAAATTAAGAAAAAACATTTTGTGCATGAGCATGTGTGGAAAATTGTGAAAGATGATCCAAAATGGGCAGCTGTTTCTATCGTTGAAGAGTCATCAAAGAGATCAAGAATCAACGAATCCGGATCATACACTTCATCATCAAATGCTGATCGAAATGTTGAGATCAATGAGATCGAAGAGGAGGTTCGCCCAATAGGCCAAAAAGCAGCCAAGAAAGGAAAGCGAAAGTCAAAAGAAAAGTGCAAGGCACGGGATGATGACGATGAACTTGTTGAACTTCGACAAAAAAATGATGGATTTGGAAGCCAAAAAATTAGAGCAACAAGAATTTTACAATCAGGCGTACATGAGGCATACGGTTACCAAAGAATATGAAATTTTGACGAAGGACACCTCGAATATGACATCAGAACAACGAGCAAGACATGAACTTTTAGTTGAAAAAATCTTGTCTAATTATAGATAGTCATGTTAGGTTATTATTTTGAATTAGTTATTTTCATTGCGAGTTTTTGGTTTTATTTAAACTAAAATGTAAGAGTTGTGTCACTGTATTTGAATTTTATTACATCATATTATTGTATTTTAAATATGAAGTATTATTATGTTTACCGCATCGTATAATTATTATTGTATAACTTATAATTAATTGCATGAAAAAAGTAAAAAAATATAATAAATTCGAAACAATCTGGAGAAACTCAAAAAACTCATAAAAAACTAAGTATTAAATACTTTAAATGAATAAATACATTGATGATGTAGTTACTTCATTGTTTTTTCATTTGTCCATACGTACCACAGTGTAGTCACATCTCTCTTTTTATCTTGTCCATTAAATACATTGATAGTGTAGCCACGTCATTCTTTTTTCATTTGTCCATACGTACCATAGTGTAGTCACATCTTTCTTTTTACCTTGTCCATTAAATATATTAATAATGTAGTCACGTCATTCATTTTTTATTTGTCTATACGTACCATAGTGTAGTCACATCTCTCTTTTTATCTTGTCCATTAAATACATTGATAGTGTAGTCACGTCATTCTTTTTTCATTTGTCCATACGTACCATAGTGTAGTCACATCTCTCTCATTATCTTATCCATATATTGGATAATATAGTCAAATCTTTTTTTGATCTTGTTGCAAGTACGCTCTATAAATATGGAATGAGACTAGTAATATTGTTCAAGCCTTTTCAACTCTTTGGTATGCATATATTTTGCAACAACTCTTCACACACGACCATGTCTCAAAATTCTCTTTCCAATTTTGATCCCTCTATTTTTGATGATGAAATGAATGATTATATGCGGGAACAAATCTTTGATAACACGGGTCTAGAGGATTTAAGGAGGTTGGATGAGTTGATTGAGCAACGAAGAGGTGCAAGTTCTTCGCGAAGACGAAAGCATATCGACCGAGAGCGCGAAATTGGAGAACAAAGGTTATTTAATGATTATTTTTCTGACAATCCAGTATACTCTTCAGCTACTTTCCATACAAGATTCCACATGAGAAAAGAATTATTTCTCCGCATTGTATAATCTATCCAAAATCACTCTGAATACTTTCAACAAAGGCCTAATGCATCGGGTAAAATGGAATTTTCCCCCATTCAAAAATCTACAGCAGCTCTTCGTCAATTAGCATACGCATTACCAGCCGATTGTGTTGACGAATATTTAAGGATGGGTGGAAGTACTGCACTATAGTGTTTACGATACTTTTGTCATAACGTGATTGAAATTTTTCAGTCACAATATTTGAGAAGACCTAATGATAATGACGTTCAACGTTTACTTCAAATGCACGATGAACGACATGGTTTTCCAGGTATGCTTGGTAGCATTGATTGTATGCATTGGAAATGGAAAAATTGTCCGGTTGGATGGAGAGGTCGTTTTACTTCCGGTTATCAAGGTTCTCCCACCTTAGTGCTTGAAGCAGTCGCATCTGCAGATTTATGGATATGGCATGCATTTTTTGGAATTGCAGGATCTAACAACGACATCAACGTGCTCAACCAATCTCCTCTGTTTAACGACGTGTTACACGGGTATACACCTGATATTCAATTTACTGTAAACGGTACTCAATACAGCCGAGGTTATTATTTAGCTGATGGTATATATCCGGAGTGGGCAACATTTGTGAAAAGTTTTACATCTCCGGTAGATTCTAAGAGAAAACTCTTCAAAAAGGTGCAAGAAGCAGCAAGAAAAGATGTTGAACGAGCATTTGGAGTGCTTCAGTCCCGTTGGAATATTTTACATATTCCATCTCGATTGTGGGATAGAGCACCGCTTAAAGATATAATGTATACTTGCATCATATTACACAATATGATAGTTGAGGACGAGGGAGATGAAGCAACAAACTGGACTGATGACGCGGGGACTCAATTTTTGCATCATCAAGAGTTAATCCCTAATATACAACAATATATTCAAAAGAATGCAGAAATACGCGACCGCGAAGAACACCATCAACTACGATCAGATTTGGTTGAGCACATCTACGAACGTTTTGGAAATGATTTTGATGAAATGTAGTGTTGTTAAATTATTTTTATATATTTTTAGATTTTCACTCTCTCTATAAACATCGTCTAGTAGTGAAATTTCATTATTGTTATTTTTTAAATTAATTATTGTACTTTATTAATATATTGTTCACTCAATGATTATTAAACTTTTTTATATTCTTGTGTTATTTAATTAGGTTTTTAGATTTTTAAAAAAATAATAAAATTTTATAATGTACTTTAGAAGTCATATAACCAAATAATTATGAAAAATAAATTTAATTATTATTACAAGTAAATGTAATTATTTTTTATAAAAAGTAAAGTATTAATAGTAGGATAGGTGTGGGGTAATAATAGTGAGGTAGTTGTGAGTCCAAAATTATATAGGTAGTGAGTGTAATATTGTTATAGGAAAAAGTGTGTAAAGTGAGAGTGTAATGGAATGCCGACGTAACAGTGTAATGTTGTGTTGAATGTTATGTATTGTCTCTAAGAAGAAAAACAAAAGGACCCATTTGTGTCAGGGATTGCACTAATACAATTATGCCCACCTGAAAAGACGTAGATATTATCTAAAGTCACGTTTTTCATGTCTCTCTGTTCAAATAAAGAAAGAAAACCCCGAATCTCAAACTTCCCTCGCAAAAAGCAATCAAGTTTCAAAATGATTGAAACGAAAATGAACTCCGAGGTTGGAAATTTTGCTCAGAATCTTCCATTACTGGATAGTTCGCCAGCACTGAACTTTATTGATCTCTCCAGCTCCGATGTTCAAAATACCGTTGCTCTTGTCCGACAGGTACTCTTTTTACCCCAACTCTCATAACATTTGACATACTTTGGAATTTGGAACATTCAGTGTGGTTTGTCACCCGATTCATTTTCAGTGAACACTGTGATTACTATGATTGCATACAAAGTAGATGCTTTTTCTGATCAGTAGAGTGCACAGGGACAGTACAATGAGAACAAAAGGCTGAATTACCGCTTTTTGATTTTTAGGTGCTTTATTTGCCAATGTTTTGTATTGGATATGATGTGAAAATCATGAAGAATATGTGCAGCAATTTCTGCCGATTTGTCGATTTTATTACGGCTATAGTTGTCATTAATTGCTTTAAGCTACTTACTATTCATGGTTTTAACTTGAGGACTTGTAAAGTTTCCATCACAAAGTGATAAATGCAATGCGTTCCGAAAATCAGTAAGTGAATTAGTGTACTTAAATTATTTGGTTCATGAAATGATGAAAATTTCATAATTTGACTGTTTTCTTTCTCCTTACACCGTTTCCATAAAACCTTAGAGAATGTCTGTTCCCCTGAATATTTATCTGATTTTCTATGCCAAATTGCCAATATCACAGGCCTGCATAGATTCTGGATTCTTCTATGTGATCAACCATGGAATCAGTCAAGAGTTGATGGATGAGGTATTTGATCAAAGCAAGAAGTTCTTTAATCTGCCACTTAAGGAAAAGATGAAGGTGTTGAGGAATGGAAAACACCGTGGCTACACGCCTCTTCTGGATGAAGTTTTGGATCCTGTCAACCAAGTACATGGTTAGTACTTTATATTTTATCAGTCGTGATTTTCCATTTCTCTCTTATTTACGTTCATTCACGTTTTTAATACTTGGCTGATAGTAATAAATTTCACTTTTTCATCATGTTCCTATAGGAGACTATAAAGAAGGATACTACATAGGTGTTGACATTCCTGAAGACGACCCTGAAGCAGAGAAACCATTTAACGGGCCAAATTTGTGGCCTACTGCTGGTAAGTAAACTGGGAAAATCATCTCTGGATTATCAAGTTGAAAACATTGCCCTTTTTTTTTTTGTAAATTTTGCATTTCTGACCTGTTGCAATTGTGTGGATGGTTTCCATGCAGATATTCTGCCTGGATGGAGAGAAACTATGGAGAGATACCACCAAGAAGCACTGTAAGTGATTCCATGAGCAAAAAATAGATTAAGATTTAAACTTACGGTACCTCATAATTGGTTGTATAATGTTGAAGTTATTGTGCTGCAATGTCACTTTTCATTGTGCACGTTTTGGCCCACAGGGATGGTAGATTCATTTTATGATGTTTTCCGTAGTTATCCATTGATTTGGATCCATCTTATGCAGCTACCTTCTTTTGAGTTATTTCATCGGAATTGAAGGATTCTGCTTCCAATAGTCAATAGTTAACACTTTTTTTTGCAATCAATAATCAACCTTGACAAACAAGTAATTAGTTAGGAGCATATTGGCTTATTAACAGGTTTAGATCCCTTGATAATTTACTGATATATCGTTTCAAATGCATTCAGCGAGGTTGCACGAACACTTGCAAGGATCATTGCCCTCGCACTAAACTTGGATAGCAACTTTTTTGATCCCCCAGAAATGCTAGGCAAACCTCTCGCAACTTTGCGCTTACTACGTTATGAAGGTTAGACTGTGAGACTTATATCTGAAGTTGTCCTCATTAGAGATCGGCATGAGAAGAAGATACAAATTGATTTCAGGTAAAATCTCCGATCCTTTGAATGGACTATATGGAGCAGGTCCACATTGCGATTACGGTTTAGTTAGCCTCTTAGCCTCAGACGATGCTGGTCTTCAGGTGTGATCCATAACTGAATACAACTTGTTGAGATTTCTCATTTCTCTTCAAAAATAATTAGAAAATTGCATTGCAGATATGCAAGGATAAGCATGCTACGCCTCAGATTTGGGAATATGTGACACCAGTTAAAGGGTATGAAACTAGTATTAGGGGATCTCTAAGAGAGCAATCATGATGTTTCCCATATTAATTTTCTGGTGTGTTTATTTTATCAGTCGCAAAATAGTTTAAAGCTTGCTTCTGGTGTAAAAATTTGCAGGGCATTTGTTGTGAATCTTGGGGACATGCTTGAACGATGGAGTAACTGTGCTTTTAGGTGAAAACCTTTCTTTTACATAACCACAGCGATGCTTAAATTATATTGCTGTTAGACTACTGTAATTCTGTGTATTTTTTATCATTGTGATTCATATTCTGATTGCTTTGCTTGGATCACTTGATGATTGTTCAGTTGCCTTTCCATCATAATGCTCTTGAAAGTGCAGCGTTCAAGCATGAAATGAATTCTGCAATTCATTGCCTCTTTTTGATGTTTCAAGATAAACAATCATATGGTGATGTGCAGACTGGGAAGGGATTGCGTCTCCTGCTATGCCAAATGTTTAAAATATAAAAAGTTGATTATTACCGTGCTTCTCTCGCTATGACACTATCCTTTTTCAGGTCGACTCTACATCGTGTTATAAGCTTAGGTCAAGAAAGATATTCGGTAAGTCCATATGGAGCTTTTTGATGGTCGCTAATTGAGTTCATGCTTGATCAAACTTCTGTGAAAATTGACTCAAGCAAATCAAGTTCTGCAAAAAGTCAGATTAAACTACTTGTGGAAGATACTCATCCTTTTTCTGGCTGGTTTGGCACACAGGTTGCATTCTTTGTGGAGCCTAATTACGATTGCATTGTCGAATGCCTTCCGACCTGCCACTCAAACGATAATCCTCCCAAGTATGTACCCGTGAAATCGACAATGAGATCCTCTTTAATAAACCGACAGTCACTATGTTTTTGCCTTTGCCATAATTTTCGAGTATCTTCGTGTTCAGGTACCCTCCCATCATGTGTGGTGATTACATGGTGATGAAGTACAAAGATACGCATGCTGATCTGAGATCTTACAGTGCCACGGACACATCTGCCTGAATTACTTTATTTATCTATTTATTTATTTTTGGCATTTGGGTTGTGATGAAACCAGCTGTTTACTGAATAAGTTCCCAAGTTGAATGTATATCTTGTTCTTAAAAGGTAGATGAAACGATGGAGGCGGGTTTTTAATTTTTATAAGATGTACTATAACAAATGCAAAGCGCCAGTGCGCTATCATAATTTATGCCCTCAGCTGCTGCAACTCATTGAGTTTGTCACCTGAGGTTTGCCTAGGTGGCTTAAGTCACTCATATGGTTTGCAGAACATTGCATGAGGGATAGTTTCCGAGTTTCCTTCTTACCCCAACCACCACCCCCCCCCCCCCCGAAAAAAAAAAAAAAATGAAACAAATGAAGCTATAGAATGTAGATACAATATATTATGTGTTAATTCAAGCGTTTGCAAACCATATTTTTTAAGTAACAAACTGACAGGAAGCGAACTAATTCCGCGAGAACGATAGGTAGAGGAAAGTAAGTTCCTATTGCCTCTATATCTTTGAGATTTGGTGTGCACATTGTTACTTCCAAGTGTCCCAGTAGAATTGTGGGTTAGAAAGAAGAATGGATCATCCCACTATATCATAAAGGCTCTAATCCATAGGACCATATCCATCTGATCTTCCTAATTCCTGTATGATAAAACGTTTACCATTTTACTGTATTTGTCAAACCATCCTTTTCAGGTTCACTCATACCGAGGGGGACCGGCCAAGAAAGATTCTGCATCATCGACGTCCTAGATACGTGTTAGCTAAAACTATGCTCAAACTTCACAGATTAACCTGTAATTAATTGAGACGTCAGATTTCACAAAATTACTTTGTGGAAGATGCTAGGTTTAAGGTATATATGTATGGGGAACAGTGGTGAGGAAGCTGATGGTTTTTTCCGTGGCTAGTTCGGCAGGTTGGACTTTTCGTGGAACCTAATTCCAGTTGCATGGTCGATCCCATCTGACCTGCCACTCACAAGGATATCACATGGTGATGAAATAAAACATTACCCAAGCCGATCTCGGCACACACAAGGCGACGGAAACATCTTCCTGAAATCTGTTCTGAGTTTGAAGCCTCAGGGAACCAATGGTTACAAATTAAGTTCAAGTTGATCCACGCACTTATACTTAAATGTATCTGGAAAAATCGTATAGAAACTTGTAAATTTTTAAGATGAATTATGTACAATACAAATGCAAACACCACTACGTGAAAGATATACGACAGGCCACGTATAGAGGCGTAGCCATGGAGATCATTCCAATCAAACGGTAAAAATGCAAAAGCTATTTCTAATTCACGCATAATTTGGAAACCATTGGTTGAAGCGAGATCTGATATGCTGATAGTCACTCGAATTTATTACATTATATTCGCTTCTAAGTCGAGCGACTAGTCCCAAATTTGACAATGTTGAGGCAAGTGCGCACAAACTTATTTCATTAAACAGCTAGAAAATTTGGAATCGAGTCCTTATTTTGAGAATATTCAGGGAAATGCACACAAACTGAAAAAAGTTCTCCAATTTACAAATGACAAAAAGTAATAACATAGTTACAGAACCAAATTGCTTCGGAGTAGCTTAGCACACATCAGCCAGTCATGACATCCACCTTCTGGAGAAAAAGATTTGGATCGAGGCAAATGGCTTTCAGCATATTCCTGGCAAATACCTTACCTGTAGCAGCGGTAATTTGGGGTATACATGCAGCTTTCAGCAAACTTCACCAGATCAGCAGGGCGAGGTAAACGTGTCGCCACACCTACGTTACATAGTTCATAAAATCGTCAGATGAGGTAGGAGGTTTTAAGGCTCACCGTGAATAAATAAGGTGAAAAAGTAACCATAAGACAAAAGCCTAAGAGCACAGACCTAGATCATAGGCTTTAGCAGCAACAGCAGCAGCAATATTGGCTGAAATCTTTCTGATGTTAGTAAACGGTGGATAGATCATTCCCTTTGCGTAATGTTCATCTGTAACTTGATTAGCCAAAGCTTCCGCTGTTTCAAATAGAGGCTAAGTATTAGCTCATGCGTTCTGGAGTATCAGCTTCTAACAGCATGGATGAAAATTTGCATGAAAATAAAATCGACCATGATAATAAAAAATTATACTAGGGGTGGTGCTGGTATTCAGAGAGATAAATAAGTGGATTTTGTAATATGTCAACTTCTAACAGTAAAAAACTTACATGCTGCCAAAAGCATATCATCATGCACGCGAATTGCACCAGACATAACCAAACCAAGACCAAATCCCGGGAATATGTAGCAATTGTTTGCCTGTAGAAGATGGCAAAATAATTAATCACACCGACTCATAAGTTGAGAGGAAAGTACATCATATCAAGCACTAAAAGTTTATGGTACCTGGCCAGGAACATGAACTTTTCCGTTGTACTCAACAGGGTCAAATGGACTCCCACTGGCAAAGATACAACGACCCTTTTCCACAGACACAAGCAAAACCGTTTCAGACAGAATCACTTAGTTTGATAAAAACAAATAAACAAACAAGGAACACAACATGAAAACAATTATTTCGGTGCTGGCTATCATTCAGTGAGAATTGTAACTCATCACACCTCAGTCCACTTGTAAGCCTCTTCAGCGGTGCACTCAGCTTGTGAGGTTGGGTTAGAGAGAGCCATAATGAGAGGTTTCTGAAAATAATAAACATATACAAGATGAATGTTTGTTCAAGTGCTTCCGGCCTATATTTTCTAAACCTCAGAAAGAGGGAAAAGAGAGAAAGAGCATAAAGGTGAGTTTGAGCTAAGGAAACCTCATTTATGGCAGCCATGGCCTCCACCACCTCTTGTGTAAATTGTTTTCCAACACCAGAGGTCCCAATTAAGATTGTTGGTTTGACAACCTAATTATATTGGAAAATTAAGCATACGTTAAAATCACAAGAATTGTGTCATAAGATAATGTAAGTGCCTTAAAAAATTCAGTAATCCACTCAACCTTGATAGAATCCAAAAGATTGCCAACAGGTTCGGCCTCATGAGCCCATGGCTTCTTGAAGTGTTGAAGAGATTCTTTACGTGAACGAACAATTAAACCCTGTCACATAATGGACAAAAATAATTGCAGATTCAGTCACAAAGATACTAAAGCGATAGCAAGATCTGTCCAAAGATCAGGAATTTTCAGTGGGTACCTTTGAGTCCACCAGCCAGATTTTCTTACGGGCCTCATCAACAGGAATACCTGACTGCAGTATTGATTCAAAAACAAAGCTCCAGTGAAGATAAGAACGAGAAATTTTACCAAATATCCAAAGGAAAGGGGATAATCAATTTGTACCCGTTTTGAAATTTCAAGAGCTATAAGTTCTGCTATGCCTGTTCCAGCCTGCAATTACATGAGGACACAGTAATATATAAGCTGCTTTTGTCTCTCTTGGTTGATATTTATGCCAGCATAGAACCAGGGGTAGGAAAAGTAGAAATTGCGACTCAGAAAGATGAGAGTTTTTGATAAGCTTTTATTTTTGCAAGAGAACTTCAAAATCGGTTCACTGAAGGATTACCTCGCCAGCACCAAGGAACAAAAATGTGTGATCAGCCAATGTGCCTCCATACACTTTGAGTGAAGCTACAAGACCAGCAAGCACAACAGATGCTGTCCCCTGAAAAAGGAGGAAACAAACTTCTAGAAACTGGATATCCTTGGAATGATATAAATTAACGAATCTCCACATACCTGTATGTCATCATTGAATACCAGATGGGTGGTACCATATTTAGTCAGCAGCTCAAAAGCATTGTGGTTTGCAAAATCTTCGAACTGTTGCATAATAAAGTTTGATACATGTTCAAATATCATAAAGAGCACATGTCGATAAATCGAATCATTCCCTATGGAAAGCAATCAATGGGCCTTTTGTAGGATATACTAACCTGCACAAGCACTTTTTCACCATAGTTTTGCTTTACAGCAGTCATGAACTCATGCAGAAAGTCATAATATTCCTAGAAATAGAGTAAAAACATTGTTAAAATTGCAGAATTCAATATGAAAAAGTCATACTCTCAAAGATGTGGTTCAGAGAAACTAGTGTTGATCAACCTTTCCAGTTGCCCTCCTCTGCTTGAGGCCTATGTAAAACTCATCATTCAACAGCTTCTCGTTGTTTGTCCCCACATCAATAGTAATTGGCAGACACTATACAAGAAAATAAAAAGTTAATTACAAAAGTGAAAGGGTATATCTAATAGGTTCTATAGCAATTTCAGCACTCTGTTTCACAATTTATAAAAGGAAGGGATGCTAGAAAGTCTTATTTGAATTAGAGAATTGATTCAAATAATGGTGTCATTATGATGCTTACTGCTGAAGGCCTGACTCCTCCAAGTGCTGTGTACAGAGCCAGCTTACCAACAGGAATCCCCATACCCTGTCACATTGAGATAAAAGTCAGATGAAAAAGCCTACTAATGCAATCTAACCAAATAAGATAGTAAATGGGAAAAGCAACAATCGTATCTGCATTTCAATGTGACATCTAAATACAAACAGCAGCCAAAAAAAAAAAAAAAAACAAAAAGAAAAAAAGAAAAGAAACAAATTACAGCATCTTACCTGAGCACCAAGGTCTCCGAGGCCCAAAATTCTTTCACCATCAGTCACGACAATGACCTGGATTGTTCTCTCAGGCCAGTTCTTCAACACCTCAAGAATCCTTCCCCTGAGAGCACAAGTAACTTGTAACTCAGTTTGAGTTATTGTACACGTGACATTCGAGAACAGAGCTTAAATTATAGAGATCGTACTTCTCTTTTAAACTTATGAATAAACCCTGAGGACGCTTAAAAATGCTTCCATATTTTTGGCACGCTTCCCCAACAGTCGGAGTATAGACAATAGGAAGGAGCTCCTCCACGTTATCAAGAAGCAGCCTGTAGAATAACCTTTCATTCCTCTCCTGCGAAGGACAAGTACCCAAATTATTTGAGTAAACATAGCAGAACCACAAGAGAGAATATCTTCTAAGTAAGTATCACTACTTCAACTCTCGTTACCTCCAGTTCCATCATAGCCTGGTACTTGTGCAGAGGTTGGTCATACTGGCGAATCCCTTGCATGAATTTCTTCTCCTGGAATGACACAAAAAAGTCCACAAAATTAAGCATAGGAGGTATAATATCAACCAATATCGGAGCAATTTCAATCATAGTACCTGAAGTTCCTGCGGTACGATTGCAGGTGGAAGAAGGCCAGTCAAGTAATGAGTGTCTCTCTCCTTATCAGTGAAAGCAAGTCCTTTGTTGAAACGTGGATCTCTCAGCAGATTATAACCACTGTTTCAAAGCAATCAAGCACAACTTAATTAAGAGCACAATCTTTAAGGCTCATGAAAATTGCAGGTTGACCAGTAATGTGGAAAGTATGAAAATTAGTACACAGTCAAAGCACGATCAGAAAGGGCTAAATTCTTCTCGCATTTAACTAATTTTGGTGAAAACCAGACCTAACTCAAAGAACATCAGTAGAATTATCAGATCCAGCAAAATCAAACTCAGAGAAGCGAAATTCAACTCCTCGCTAAAGTATAAAAACGGCTGAAAACTAGCATCATCCGCTCGAGAAGCACAACAAACCGTAATACTCACTAAAATTACACAATCACAGTAAAGGATCACAGCAGGTAAGCTTATTTAGGCCAAATCAAAGCCAAAATGGAGCAAAAGCTAACATAACTCCGATACTAGTCTGTTTCTTTCTTTCACGTGCAAGTACGAAAATCTCAACTTAGCGTCAACGCAACAAAACATAAGAGAAGAGAATTCAGCTTGAAGGCAGACAGTCAAAAATTTGGAAGAGCAATACCTGGCGACGGAAGTCATCCATGGGGTGATGAGCTGCTCCTCGGTAGCACGATCTTCGCCGTAGACATCCTCAACACCGCCACCGACGGTTGATCTCGGTGACATGTCAAGCACCGATTCGCCTCCTCTCAAGTCCTTCAACGTGCTCTCCATTTTTCCGCAAACACTGTTTTCTCTCTCACACAGTCACACAGTCACACAGTCAGTAAAGCTGGGAAGTGCGAAAGTTTAAGAAGAAGTGGTCACCTCTGCAATTGAGACGTGCCACTATATGTAGTACCAAGTAGTAGGGGGGACTGGGAAAATAGTAATCAATATTTTGATTTGTAGGGACAAAATTATAGAAATATCATCAAGGGGGCCAGGTGTGGATGGATCAGTCTGTTTTCATAGCTACTTTAAAAATTAAATAAAAATTAAACCGGGTATATTCTTTCTAGTATACAGATCATGGTTTTCCGGAGGTTTTTTCTTTTCTCGATCGCATACCAACGTGTCTAAAAGTCAACACCCGCTGGACCAGGGCATGTCTTCCCCTTATTATATTTTTTTATCTTCTTTATTTACCGTCTCGTCAAAAAAAATACTTGTGGTTGTTGTTCGGTATTTCCCGTCTCATTTTAATAATTTATTGTAAATTTTGTTACATTATAGAAATTATTCAACTAGAAGAAATAGATTATTGAAATTTGTATCTGATGGAAGATAACGCACTCACTTTTGATACTTTCAAATTCCAAATAACTCGAAGACAATTAGTAGTATTAGTATTACTGAATCTAGGTGGCTGGATTTGCCTATTAGTATTAGTATTTTGGATAATTCATATATAGTTGGAAGGCCTAATAACTGTTCTTTGGAATTGAAAGAATATTTTTTAGCAAAATTTTATTTTAATTGTCCTAACATGGACTTCATAATTTAACCAAACAATGTTCCTCCTTTGGAACAGGAAAGTATTGCATTCGTCACTTTCCTTTTTGGCTTTGAAGGTAAAATGAGGCTCCGTAATTGTAGAAACAGTCATCATCATTTAACAAAGTTATTAAAATATTTATACGAGACAATTCAAAAAAAAAAAAGGAAAGAAAGAAAATTCAGAGTGAGCCTCGTGAAATTATCACTAGTCTACAGTTTTATAAATTTCAACAAAGTGGAAAAAAGAATAATTAGGGGGTTCTTGATTGAAAAGTAGGACTGCTTACGTCAGCCAACCCTGTTTCTCCCTAACAACTCCAAAATTCTGCTTGGATTTAATAATCATCATTGTTGTCGTGATTGTTTGTTTATTAAGACCGAAAATATTATTAAAACAGTAGAAGATGTACGAAAAAAAGATTGTACTAATGAATTAAATACTGTCTGACACAGCGGTATGATGACCGGGAAAAATAAGGGAACTACGTGTTGGAAAGTTGAAAAGAGTGGGTAAGGAGACTGGAATAATGCTTATCTGGTTTGGATTATGTGTCAAAATCAGAAGCCATCTTGAATGCCAGGGGAAGGTGTTTTGTGCATTCACATTGCAGAATTTTTCCATAGCTTCATAAGTCAATCATCACTACTTAATCACCCTCCCAAGCTTTTTTTTTTTTTTTGGGGGGGGGGGGGTGATAATTCATTTCGAGAAGAAAAATTGTTCTAAATTCTCTAAATCTCAAAAGAAAATACTCCCTCTGTCCCATAATTATTGTCCAGTTTGGGTTTTCATTTCTGGTTCAAATTGTGCTAAAAGTGAAATTTCAAACTGGACAATAATTTTGGGACAGAGGGAGTAATAATTTAAATATTTAATATAAATTATTTTTCTGAAACAAAAATAATATTAATAATTATTATAGGTTTTATAGTATTTGAACCCCCGGTTATCATATAGACCAACTGAATGCTTGTTGGTCCAAAATTGGATTTTTCTAACTACACGAACAATCATGTGTTACTTTGTTCAATCAAGTGGGAATATGTTATTGTGGCTTGCTTTATTAACAGTTCAACTATTCAATGATATTGACCTTAATTAATTGGTACTTGGTTGTAGTAGCTAGTACATTATTAGAACAGAAAAAAAGAAGACTTTTAATCAATTAGTGGAGCCTCTTGGATATAAAAGTTACTTCCACTTCGGGTTCCTTTTCTCCTTAATTAAGATGTTTTTTTAGTAAAGTGATGCTCCATCCCATTCCTAACAAACAGAATCCTCCTCATCTTAGAAGTTTGAACTCGCATAATTTTTCATTCATTTCATTATATCAACAACTAAATAAACAATTACTCCCTCCATTTTGAAATATACGTCATTTTAGGGTTTGGTGGATTTTTTTAAATATATGTCATTTTCACAAATCAAGTCATATTTGACCACTTTTTACCAATATTACTCCTGCATTGAGAATGAAACAATATTTATAATGAATTACAATTTAGTTTGTGATGAAATATATAGAAAATAAATAAGGATATTTTTTGTATTTTAACTACATTATTTAATGTTTTGTTGGTTTCGATGAATTCTCTAGAAAGACATATAAAAAAAAATGGAGAGAGTAATTATTCATTTCATTTTTCATTCACACGCCACATCATGCTCACCAAGTAAAAAATACACAATTCATTTACGAACAATTTACTTGATTTTAGAAGTATATATATAAAGGAAAGGAAACATAAGTAGAAAAAATTGCAGGTTTCTTGAAGCATAGTGAGCTAGTGATAATTTGACGTGAACGTGATGGATTACTAGAATAAGTGGAAGTGAGAAATAAATACTTCTTGATAATCTGGTGGAGATGGAGACATCGAATTTTTATTTTTCTTTTTTTAGAGAAAAGAGATGGAGACATCATATCCATACTGGCTTCCCAACTAGCAAAGCCTAACTGATTAAACTTAACAGGAGCAACCCTCCCTTCTAAATTCATCATGCTTTCGAGTCCCTAGCTTTAATAAATTCTTAATGGGAATTTGTGAGAGAAAAGTATTCTTACCTTCATTTACATTATTTATTATTTATTTATTTTATTTTTTTTGCATCAAGTCTGCTTTTATCACTTTATTTTTTGGGGGCATTAAAGAAAAAGTATTTTCTCGTACTACTCTTCTAAATTAATACTCCATTCGTCCCGTAATTATTATGTAATTTAAATTTTATTTAAAATTAAAAATTCAAATTGGATAATTTAGGACTGAAAGAGTATAAGCGATGACATAGATTTTTTTAATACTTTTGCCTCTAAAAGTTGCAGAAGAGAAATTAAAGCAGTGTAAACCCCTTTTAAGTGACCGACACTAGTTTTACAACTCATATAATCTTTTAATCATAAAATAAAGGATTCAGTTGACTTGACAATTGGAGGAAAAGAATTATGCTCTCGTCCTGATATATGATTACATGTGTATTGTATTCTTTGTAACGAAACTTTATCAGATTAGAGAGTTTATAAAAAAAAAAAAAAAACTAGTTTTTATTAGTTTACGATATTTATTTGATTTTATTTTTTTTATACACTCCTTGATTGTGGCAAATGATTAGTACTTTTATTTTGGAATGAAATGATTTTATAATATCACTAACTGTGGGAAATTTACAAGCTCTTAGAAGAGGTTGATGATGTACATACTAAGGCTAGGTTTGGATCGTTTTTTAGTATTTTTTTATTAGAAATATAAAAAATGATATTAAAAATGTAAAAATATGCATTGAGAATGTAAAAGTATATGTTCGAATGAGACATATATTGATTAAAAATTCCGAAAAAACCAATGAAAAAACGAACCAAACAGAACAGCTTTTGGAAATGGATTTTAGTTACTATATTCTATTATCTTATAATTTATAAAATTAATTTGAGTTAGACATGGCTGTAGCAAAACTATCGAAACAAATGGAAGTTGAAAAGTAATGGGATTAATGAAAAGACAAGAAAAAGAAGTAGTAATACAAAAACAAAACTTGCGCGGCGTGGCCATCATAATCAAAACAGTATGAACAGTGAAAAACGTTAAACGAGCATTTTGTATAGGCAGACTCGAATCCCGGGGCAATATAATTTACCTCAAAATGATTGAAGTTTCAGCAGGTTGACCAACGTGATTCACGTTCAACATCTTTGACATTTACCGGACTTCATTATTGATGGAATGGAAGAACAAATGAAAACATCCACTTCATTCGTCCTTGTTTTGATGGTATGGAACATTATTGTAGTCATGTTGTAATAATTCAGACCCAGCAGGCTGCGAAAGTTATTCCTTTCAAAATTGCGTTATTGTTCATTTCCGCAATCCTAAAAAAATATTATTCCCTCCTCTCCCTCGTGTCCTTATTATAAGACATTTTGATTCATATATGATATCTTTTTAATTGAAATAAAAATTTTAAAAATATTTTTTAATAATAATTATGAGAATATGACGAATGCGAAAATATATTTTTAAGATTTTTTATCCAATTAAAAAAGTATCCTAAGTAATACCTAAGACAAAATTAAAATTCCTTATAATAAAGACCAGAGGGAGTACGGTCTTATTATTTTCACATAGAGAAAATATATTTTATATTCTCATATGAAATGTAAATAGAAATGTCAAATAATCAATAGTATCATATAGTGTTATGATTACAAAAATAGACACAATTGACCTTCTTTTTTTTTTTTTTAATTGACAAGAGGCAAGAGCTTCAACTAAAGTGAAATAATGAAACAATGAAGTAATCATTCGTCATTTAAACTTATTTGAGTGATAGCATCACTTTGCTTCACAAATATCATTAGTGTTTCACCGTAATTCGAATTTTGGAGAAAGGCAGATGCTTTTTCTTGACAAGGGCTTTTTGGAGAGACATAAAAGTTAAAATTACTGCTTAAGCCACGGGAAGAAATCCTATTAAAGGGTTTTTTTTTTGGGGGTTGCGGCAAAAATACTTGTAGTAAAATACATTGAAAGAACATAAACTGCTGCAGGACATATGTAAAGATTACAGAAGCACGCAGAATGTACATATACAACAAGGAGATACATTATAACTACATTACTTACACTTGGAATGCTTGGCACAGAGAGACATATACATATACATATATTACACAAAATGGTGGCTCTAAGTTCTATTTCCTTTCATGGCCGATGTTTGGGTTACCACCTGATTATGGGAACGCTAAAACATAATTTCCCGAAGAACAGATGGTGAAATTGCAATGAACTTTTCATTTCTGCTCAAGGCATACAGGTGCAACAGGGCGCCGCCAGCCACTTTCCATGCAAAACCACATTTCACAACATCTTTGTTTTTAATTGCGTAGTCGTAAGTCACGCGATAGATGGCCAGGGCCTCGTGATGGATTTCCTGGATATCTTTTTTACTTTCTTCAAATTCTGCTGCTTCATACAGCATCTGGAATGATTCCAGCAATTAGCCTCACTTTTCAATTATGCGGATCGGGAAACTAGGATAAACATGAAACTGAAGTCTCACCTGCCTATATCGCTTGATGACTTCGTTAGCAGCCAGCTTTTGGGATTCATCGTCCTCGTTCCTCAAGGCTGCAGACATCTCTTTTTTGTAATCAATATACCTTACTTTCCACGAGCTCACATACTTTTGCGGGACTTCAACATCAAAAGCTGGTAGTTTCCAAATGTCTGGCGGAAAAACAAGGATAGATAGATGGAGAAAAATGCATCCATATAACAAAGCTACACATATGATAACCTGTTCTAACAATAACACACCTACGAATATTAGTAATCACCTTCCACACAAGGTTTTTCAGATTCAAATGCTTGTACTTTGTCATGAATCTCGCCCAGGATAGAAGTGGAATTGTAGCTACTGGTCTTTCCCATGTAATGGGGAAACCTCTCTGCCCTTAGCTGTGGATGAATGTAGACCTGCTCCGCAAGATTACCAATAAATGGATGATATCATCAAATCAGTGGGCAGACCAAAACAGATGACGTACAGGCAAAAGATTTCATCAGAGCTTTGTAGAAGCCCTTCATAATAGGGGGACATACAGATTACTAAGTATGCAAGCATTTCAAGCATATTAACAGTAACATAGAAGTACGTAACAGAAATTAAATGGTAAACAAAAATTACAAAACAACGTCAGTGGTAGAACTAACTTTTTTCCCACTCTTTGGTGCATCTACCGCATCGTAATATAAGTCAACCAACTTAAGCATTTTTTCTGTCAAAGCAACTTTTTCTTTAGCACAATCATCCCCCAGAGTCAGCAGTCGATCCATGAATGCCAGCCAACTATCAGCAGCAGTGGACATATTGAAACTGAAAGAACAACGATAACTCATGAAATTGGGAAGAACAGATTCTAACCACAGTTTTAACTGAAGAAACGGGATGCTACTGTGGACTTCTGGACTATGACTGAGCAGAGAATAAAAGTTCCTGATCGCCAACTTTTAAACATAGAAGATTTATTGTAAGAGATGAGAGCAAGACAGAAAGAATTCTTCAAATGAGTGATGTGCAGATATACATCTGAATATCATCTGTGTTTTTCCCCAAATCAGGTGGAGGAGCAATCACGCACGTTGAGACAATTAATTTTCATGTCTCATCTACATATGATCAGACTCGCAATAAAAACCTGCATACCTGGGGTTCCTGGATTCCATAAAGAGCAAGAAAAGTTGATGCTCTAATTCGTTAGCTGTAAAATCAGTGGGTTTCCTGTTCGCTGCTGAGGGACTCGAAGCATTACGAGTCCATGGACTACTAGCACAGAAGTCCTTTAAGAGCTGAGATGAACATCATCAGAACTACAATATCATGCAAATTGAGAACAAATTGTACATCTTCAAGTTGGAAGTATATTTAAGAAATGTGGCAGGTGAGATGGAATTTCTTCCAAACCACAAGTAATTTATTGGATTTGTGCCATTCCAAACGCAAACAACAAACAGAACTCACAGCAAAAAAAAAAAAAAAAAAGGAAGGTCCTTGGCAGTTTTTTTGGTAAAATCAAAGTTGATGCCTGATGGGCATTCTGTAGAGTTATCATATATAGGTTGAAACACACTCAAAAGTCAAAATTTTAGTCATTAATCACTTGATTCTATGTTGATACCTCCAAGCAATTTAACAAGCAATCCATTCCACATGGACAAGCACGCGACTGACATATGTAAAACCATTATCCAGTAAAAAAGTGTTGGCTCCTCCAAACTTAATCAGTTAAACCATCAAAGATAAAGGAACCAACCTGAGGGTTTCTTGATATCCAATACATGTCACCATCAAAGTCCCCATTTGCAATTTCAGATGCAACCGATCTACTGCCCTTTGTGGAGAAGAATATGCCATATTTGGCATTGCCAATGAAAGCTTCCAACTCCTTTAGATATACAGCATCAAGGATATGGATGTCCCCAAAATGCAAACCCGGATTTCTATAAACTAAAACCTTCCCTGATATTTGACCATTATCCCTAATCAACAAATTTTACATGAAAGAAAAATTAGAAAAGCAGAAGTGGGAAAGAAAGAAAAATTTACAACTTCAGCGGATTCATAGCAGATGAATATGCACTCTTGAAAAGTGAACTTAGGACTCAACGAGGACTGTATTGATAGCCCTCATCTTTTGAGCACGTCTTCAATGCCTAATTGTCAATTACATATAAAATTTTAGAAGCGAAGTAAAGAGGTGAGACAATAACCACAAACATAATTAGTGCCTAGTATTGGATTGTGCATGTGCCCTCCAGATTCTCCCACAACTAGCACTTAATTCAAGAACAGTGTGAAGAATGCAATCACGAGCAACATGCCAGAAGATGCAAACACCAAACAATTAAAATTGCTTGAGGATTCGTACAAGATCACACAAACTTGATTCGTTTCCAACAAGCCAGTAGGATCAGTGGTACCCATCAAGTAAAAACTTTCATTAATGGGGATCCTTCCTTCTTTAAGTGCATTTCTTTCGGACTTAGCCATTTCATATAGACGCAATTGAAGATAAGGCTCATTGAGAGGGATCCCAGTGAAGATCATTCTTATCACGGAAGCAGCATCGTCTATGTCTTCATTATTCATAGCTACTGCAAGAGTAATAACAAAAAACTGAACTGTCAGAAAATTTTAATAATATGAGTACAAGGTTAATTTAAACCAGAAATTAATGGCATCCGAAGTGTAACCACAGAGAAGTGTGAAAGATATATGGTGGCAGGATCAAGACCAATGTTGGTGCATATGGAAACTCAGCTTCCATTGAGTAAGCTACCAAATGAATTGCTCAGAGTTATAAGAAGGCAAAATAAACTTCATGAGCAGGTAACAGCCAATTCTGAGATTACCATTAAGAGCAGCACGCTTATTTGAGAAGACAGCTCTTGTTTCTTCCAATACAGTAGTCAAGAACTCAACAAAAACATCTCGGGGGACTCCGCCATAGTTTAAAAGTGCAATTAGGAACTTAGATAAATAACTTTTCCTTGGCCTCTTGCTGCAAGGTGAAAGTTAAGAATATTAAAAAAATATATAAGAAATACATATAACAATGTGAGTTATTTGACGTCTAAGAAAGTTTAAAGTCTAGCACAGCCACAAACAGGTACTCTGGTAAAATACACAGAAATGACAGAGGATATACGACCAACTGGGAAATTCTTAAGATAAGATAGGATAGAAATGACAACATTTTAATAAATTTAAAAATCATGATACATCTGATAAATGGTGAAAAAAAATTCTGCACTGAAAAAAATGATATTTACTCAGTCTTCGCACAAGCAATTAATACCTTTTGGACCTAATGACACAGAGACTTACAACTCTGCAAAATAAGAAAAGCATATAATAGAGATACCTGGTTGCAACTATTTCCAATGAGTCAAATCTTCCATCTACAGTCAATTTTGCATCTCTTTCAACCTTTAGCATGGAAGGCCTAATCTGAATAGTTCCAGGTTGGAGCTAATTTTTGGCAAAGACAACTGTGTCAGTAAGGCAAATAGATGAAACAAAGAAAATGGTTTGTGCACAGACAGCTACAGCCATTTCTGCACGGACACAATGGCAGATGAATAAATACCTTTTTATTAACAAGAAGAGTTCCCTTCACGGCGCAACCTTTATTGAAGAGACGACACTGAATCAGCAGCGGCTAGAAAATCAAACCCATGGAAGAAATTTGCAATTCAGCAACTAAATGAACATCGATACTACAACTCTCAGGCATTAATTAACAGAATCAAGACTAATCTGAACTCTAAAGATGAGTGCACATACCGGCTCCTTGTTCAGAGCTTCTGCTGCATTGCCTTCAGATGGCACAGTTGAATTGTCAAAGAAGTTACGGAATTTCTACATAGAATAAATTGCAAAAGGAATCACTCTCGTTTTAAAGAGAAAATGAATGAATTTCATATCACAAACACAAAAGGAGTGGAGAGATTGCTTCTTTATCAGTCCATAAAAGCACCAAAACTAACAACCTCTGTTAGGATTCTCAATTTTAGTTTAGTCCAACAGTGTAAATCAAGACTAAAACAAAGTACAGTCCAAGACGAAAACAATGGAGAACGAAAGAACTCTACAAATAGTTTAAGCTGAATGAAAACATGAGTCCACATTTCATCATAACCACACAACATAAATGAGAAACAAAAGAACTATGAGGAAGATGGCTCGGGAAGCATGTTATCGTAATAAAACAAAGAGACCATATCCTAATGACCCTTCACATGCTTAAAGCATTAAGAGTTAATTTGGTTTAGTTCACAGCAAAATGAACAATTGAATGATGAACCATGATGCTGGGATGTCTTCATTATACGTAAGAGCTTCCAATGACAAAGAAAGAACACACATTACCTGAAAATCCCTGTCACTGATAAATTTTGCACGCCCAAGATCTTTGGGACACATCAGAGCCAAATCTTCAGAGATGAAACCAGTTCCATCTGTGAGTATAAGGGCTTCCCCATCACCGTCAACAATATAACCACCATCTTTATCCTGCAAAGACATAATCCAAGGCCAAGCAGATATATCAACAGGATGATATAGATTTTTTAAAATAATAGGTGAGAGAAGCTAAATATCATACACGGCATTGGACATCTTGAATTCTTTCAATGTTAACAGAAGAAAGATCTATTGGAAGCTTTATTGTCTTTGACAACATTAGCGAAAACCTGCAGGAAGGAATCGAAATTTAAAATAAAGTAACAAAAAGTTTTTTGTGACTTGACAATAAAATTTCGAACTGTACCTGGCCATAAATTTACAAATGCTAGACGCTTTGTGAGCATGCATGAAAAGGCACCTTCCTTCATTCACTTTTAATGAAGACAGAGGATATGATTCATGGTCCCCACTTTCAACAACAGAGTCAAATCTGACAAAGTAGCTCTTAACAGATGCACAAGCTGCATCATTCTTAGTCCCATCTTTTTTCTTCTTCTTCCCATCCCGGCGTTCATCTTTAAAGACTGTAAACAAAAACATAAACAATAAAAGTTTTGTCATTCATTTAAGAAATAATTTAAATAAGGCAATAAATCTTCATTTTCAAGATAATCAGTCCAAAGCTAAACCAGTAAAAAATTAAAAGATGCTTATAAGGTTAAAGGATACTTGCTAAAGAAAAAGGTGAGAAATAATACATTCAAAGGAGAAAAGGGACGAAGATATTTTCGTGAAATTGCTAAAAGAAAAAGCAACTCCTTGCATTATTAGGCATCAAACTGAAGTTTCTTGACTAAAACTTGAATCAGAAGTGGAGGTATAGAAACCTCCTTAAAAGGCGGAAAAAAGGAGAGATCAACACGGGCCATAAAAGCTCATGTATGTATGTCATCCAAAGAACCATATGACCATTAAGGACTATGTGAACAGTCTCAGCTTTTATTTCCATAAGAGGCCTTTTCCAACACTCAAACCAGATAGTCAATGACCTCAGGTCCAAGAATGCTTATTGCCTTGAAGCATTGTTTCACACCTACGAGAATGGCTTCTGGATGGATGCTTTTGTATTACCATACACAGGACTATAAGGAAATAAAAAACAATAGATTTCAAATGATGCCTTCTGCTTACAATCTCATTACTCATATCTTAGGCCCATGCTCTAATGAAAAGATGCTAATCCTAAACTATAGCCTTTGATGACAGGTAGCCAGAACTTCAAAAACATGAGTTAGAAGATAAAAGTAGCCATTTCCAAAAACAATGATTTGCTAGGTAACAATCATGAGAATACATTTAAATCATAGAAAGAGAAAGATGAAGATAATCTGCATCATAACTTTCTTGTAGTATAGCAAAACAAAAAAACAATTGAAGATTAGCTAATTGCAATGATGAAAATATAGGGTATAATAGTTTAGTCAGAAAAAGGAGGGAAGACCTCACCGAAAAAGCGATAACGCCACTGACCAACAATGATCCCTTCCCTAAAGATCCTTTCAATATAAGATTGGTCTTCTTCAACAAATTTGACAATCAACACATTTTGATCTCCTAATGATCTTTGAAGGTGAGTTCTTGTGGTGTTCAACCTGGGTCCCTGAATCATACAAACTCAGTAGATCCTTCTCAATACTCAAAAATTTGTAATCACTTTTTACTTATACAAAAAGTATTCATGGATATAGCTTTTAATAATGAGAGAGATTAAACCACTGGACAGAAAAAGCATGAGAAGAATTTGAAATGGTGGAAGAAACTAGTTACTAGTTCCTTTTCCCAATAAATCGAAGAGAATAATATTGTTAAATGTTTTTCCCTTTCACTCTCTAAGACAATAGTTCCTATTACCATTGATAAGTATTTGTTCCTCTTTCCGCCTTCTAACCATTGCCAGGTGCCAACCGCTTCATTTACACTCTATTCCACTATTATTCTATAAATATTCAGTTATTGTAGTTCACTATAACAGACCAATAACAACAATATATGGTGCATAAACTAAAACAATTTAAAGGAAGGAGTGATGTAGGCCTCTGAGAAGAACAGCAAAAATATTGAGGTAGACCAAAAAGTCACTATTGATAGTAAAAAGAAAAACATATTGTCAATATGTCATATAAAATCTAAGTCTAACACCAACCTTAAGCTCATAATTTCCACCCTTGTACACATTGCAGTAATAGAAATGCGACTTTCCGGAGTCCCAATTAGCAACCTGCAAGACAAGGGATCATGCATTTTAAGAAATCGCATTCAATAACCGTATGATGTCAAGATTGGCTCAAAACTAATTCATTTTTCTAGGTCAAATCAGCAGAACCAATTACACTATTCCTTTTAAGCATATCTATGGAGGAATTTTAAGTCCTTTACTCCTCATCTATATGAACAAGCAAAAAATCAGACAGGTCCAAATGAGGAAAAAAACAAAAAAAAGTTGCATTGTAGATCATGTAATCAGGATTTTTGAACACGGGCGAGGATTCAGCTACAGTGAATTTTCATTTACTGAACCCATTATATATTGAAGAAAAAACAAGAAAACCGCAAAAATGAAGAGATCAATGGACATGTGAACTTGAAGGGGGTGCTCTTAACCTGTACTCTATGAGACGGATCACAAAATTGTTTTCCATAAGTTTCCCAAATATTTGACTCGTAGAGTTGAATGGGGATATCTTTCATTTTCAAAATATCATCCACCTCATCATGGGATATAACATCTGCCAGCTCATTCCTGACAGCAACAGGAATTATAATTTGTAAATTCGGTCAAAAAAAAAAGAAAAAGAAAAAGGAAGATTGCTGTGGCTTCGAGAAGAGGGAATTCAATATTTTTACCGCCCAATATAGCTTCGGAGCAAGAAGAATCTCCTGAACTCGAGTTCTCGACAAAGCGTCAATGTCTGACGACTAATTTCGTGAGGCATTGTTCGACCATTAATCCTAGGCTCGCTGGAAAACAATGGCCTCTGACTGGGCTTCTTCGGGCTCCCAGTTTTGGGACTTAAAAAGACAGGGCGGCCATGATTTTTGGAATCCTCGGAACACGAGTTTCCACCATCTGCAATACAAAGTACAACAGTAACACATTCTGAACCTTTAAATAGCCAACACTTAATGAACTGAACAATTTAAAAAGAGCATAACAGCACGGTTAAGGGGAAATTAAGAGAATAAACTTGAAACAGAGTAATTTACTTTGGGGAGAAGGAGAAGAAGCATCAGAAGGCGACAATAGAGCTTTTCTCAGAGGGGAATAGCTCTGAAGAAGTGGAGACGAAGCCGGCGACGGAGTGGCCGGAATGGGACTCCGGACCGCCGGCGGCGAAGAGTTGCCCTGTCGAAATGGACTTTGGGGGTTTTTACCAAGCCACATAATGTAGCGACTGAATGTAGTTCGAATTGGGGTGTTGGAAGAGAGAATATAGCAAAGTATGTCCATCGCCATTTCCTCACCAACATCGGAGAGCAACCGCCGGGCATCCGGGTCAGGCGGGCCTTTCTCCTTCTCCGAGCAGATTCTGTTGATCAGACGCTCCACCTCATCCGGAAGAACAATTGAACCATCCATTTTTTGTCGCAAGTTTTATTCTTTTTGCTTAATCAACCAACTTCGGAATTGGAGAACTGCCCAGAGGGCAAAGTAGAGTTAAAAGATTGGGCAATAAGCTTCTACCTTTTTGCCCAGTACATATATAGAAGAAAAAAAGGTCGGCGAACTGAAGAGGGGAAATATGAAATGCTCTCAATGAGGAGGAGAAATTGATGGGTTGTGGAGTTGGGGGAGTGAAGAATGAAGAAGCATATATGATCGGAATTAACGGAAAGAATCTGGCACCATCAAAATCAAAATCAAATGGGTTTTTTGACTAAAATAGCAAAAATAATGACGGGGAATTTTCCCGCTCTAAATCCCAAGGCATAAATAATGAATACAATACTGTAGTCCTTTTGGCCAAATATACTGTGTCAGTGCGTGTGCGTCGTGTTACTACTACTTTTGTAGCTTGGGTTTTGGCCTTTTTGGTTGAAAACCTTTGTCTCAGTTTGGAAGGTTTTTTTATGGTTTTTTTTAAAAAATAATTAAGTAATAATTATTGTAGTTAGTATATCTTTTTACATTTTCGATGCACTTTTTTACATTCATAATATAAAAAAATATTTGAAAACACGCATTGAAAAAACGATCCAAACATAGCCTTCTTGTTTGTTTTCTTTTTTTAGTTGGTTTTTTCAGAAATAAATAATAATCATTATTCTATTTCAGTATACTTTTTTATATTTTCAATACACATTTTTATATTTTTAATAAAAAATACATAAAAACACACACTAAAAAACGAAACAAATATACCCTAAGACTTTTGTTTGTTTTGTTTTTTTAATGTTTTTATGTATTAAAAAAATATAAAAAATATATAAAAAAATATATTGAGATGGGATAATTATATTATTTAATTCTGAAAAAAACCAACTAAAAAGAAATCCTTTGTTATCTCAACTTATTGTCGACAATGATTCAACAAAACAAATATGTTGTCAGAAACTCTAAGATTAATGTCCACTTTCTCTGATTGAAATGACTGGACACTGCATAAGAAATGCTCCCACGCCACCATCACCGGAAATGCGACAAAATTTTCAAACTTCATCTATGCCACCAAATGTCAAGATAAAGAAGCTGAAACAAAGAAAATTTGAAACAGAACTTTGAAAAGAGCAGTGAGCTATATAATGAAGTATCTAGTGGCTATATTTCACTTCAAGACAAGACAAGACAAGACAAGACAGATGTAGATATTTGACTTTTGCCAAAATCTAGACCAATAATTGCATAACGAATTACTAACACCGTAACCCACTTTTACATATTTCCAACTTCCCAAGTTTCAACTCTATTGGGACAAAAATGAGGGACATACACAAAAGTCCCCCATATCTGTCAAAAGTTCAAAATAGGAACCCTGGATTGTACTTCAATAACCTTTTGCATTATCTGTATCATTTTCTTACCCCCCCAAACATAACATCGACATGCCACTTTGAAAATCATAACCTTATATTTCTTATATTTTAAAATATTGTTCTACTTAAATTTTCAAATTAAATATAATAATTTATACTAAAAGTTGAATCTCAAATTAGACAATCATTTTGAAAAAAAAACTACTAAACATCTTTTGGAATATTATTGAAATTGGGATATGATTGAAATTGGTGTCCGATTCAATTGATGTGATATGATTGAAATTCGATTTGAAAGTATTTTTTTTTAATTTCTATGATATTTTAAAAAAAATTGTATCACCAGAAGAATTGGAAAAGAAAAGTGACGTAAAATGTCAATTTTATTCCTAATAGAAAATCACTTGGAAGCCAAAAAAAAAAAAAACAACGTAAAGTCAATTCGTATGTATCATTAATTTTTATGTTCTTCTAAGATATTGGGCATCGATTAATAAAAAGATACTCCAGATCTGAACCCCCACAATAATAAACACTTTGAACAAGATTGAAGGAAGAAGAAGAAGAGCAGAAGTGAGATTTGAAATATCTATGTTTGTTTCGGTTTTTTTTTTGTGTTTTTTGTATTAGATATTTAAAAAGATGTAGTGAAATATAAAAGATATGTTAGGATAGGAAAATTAATAGTAAAATAATCTAAAAGAACCAACTAAAAAAGAAAAACAAACAGAGATTGAGGGGTATTTTAGGAATTGAGCAAGCAACCGCGACGAACAATGGCGACGGCGAACAGGAGCGGCGATGGCAAGAAGAGAAGACCGTAAATGCAATCAGTGGATTGACAAGAAGTGTGCGGGGATGATAGTTTCCTCAAGCAAAGTCGTACGGTATAAACTTTTTCCTATTTGTTTGTTCTAATGTATAGAGATGATTAGGGTGACTAATCATAGATGTGAAAATGGAGGCGTTAAAAAGAGCTCGAGGGAAAGTTGATGAGAAGAGATTAGAAACATATAGCGCACCCTAACTTTTCTTCTGAGTATCCTAAAATTACAATTTTGCCCTTGAAAGAAAATAAATTAAATTAAGAAAAAGTAAACTTATTTTTATTTTTATTTTTATTTTTTTAAAAAAGGAGGCGAAACAAACCAAGTGTCATACAAATCTTACTAATCAATTCATTATACGACAATCTTTCCTCAACAAACAAACCATCATCCGGCATATTCGAAAAAGTGTTGATGCTACCATTCTCTATCACATACTTACTTGTATGAAACAAATTAAGCATGTATAATACATTACATGCCATTGATAACTGTTAAAAAAAAATCAATATCTAATTATTTTTTAATAACAAAATCAACAAATACACCATACATACTCCATTCATAATTCAAAAAAATTATAAAATCCTAAAATACTTATAAATCGACTTCTATATCCAATGAACAACTATGATTTATCATCTCTAACCTCAAAATCAACACATAAAACATCCAAACAACCAACAAACAAAAACCCTAATCTATAATACATCATTCTAACAATTAAAATAATACAAAACTAAACTAAATAACATGATTTTACAATCCAACCTCTTTTAAATAATGATTCCTACTTATCTAGCGGTAAGGTTGCATCAAATGCTCCAATTCGCCAACCAAGAGCTGCAGAAACAGAAAATCCAATTCAGTTCTCGAATGAGAACTGTCTGATTTTTTTTTTCTTTTATAGCACGCTAAACTCAGATTTCCGAAATCCGAATTCATAGGTAAATCCGAATCACCGTTGCCTCGGATTTTCGAAATCTGAGTTTGGTCAATTCCGATTTTTTTTATTCCATTTTTGGTCCTCCAATTTATAGCAAATACCTACTTCCACCAACCAAAAATAAATGAATTTGGATTTCTAAAATCCGAATATGTGTATCCGGATTACGGAATTCCGGTTTTTGGATTAAAAAATTTCATGCCTCAATTTTTTCCTTTTTTTTATTTTACGGAATTCGGATTTTGTAAATCCGAATGAAACTGTTTATTTAAGGAGTGTAGGACCTGGACTCCTTATTTGAGTTGAAAAATTTCGCGCCTCAATTTATTATTTTTTTAGGAATTCGTATTTCAGGAATCCGAACATTACTGTTCATTTTCTGATTTTTAAAAATATTATTCCAGAAAATATATATAATTATTATTTTAATATTATACGTGGATTTGGATTTTTGAAATCCGAAAGTTTAATTTTAATTAATCTTCGAATTTCAGAAATCCATAAGATATACATATGTCCACAAATATTCTTAAAAATTTAAATTTGTTTACCTTTATTTTTAATCAATTTTTTTGGGAAAAAACCCCTTCCCCTATACACTAAAGAATGAAGCAAGAAGAAGACACTCTTAGGAAAGGAGACAAATATGGTATGCCCAATCAATCAACATTAAAGTCTACTACTCTATAATCTAGTACTACTATATGTTTTCTTTTCTAGTACTTGTGAATTCAATGATGAACAGATAAATACAGTTCAAAAAGAGTATCATGGATTGATATGCATGATTTTCCTCCAAAAGTCTATATAAATGAACGGATGGATTTTGGTATGCTTTTTTTCTTCTGCTGATTGTGCTTTTTACTTTGAAAATTGCAAGACTTCCCATCCAGTTTTTGTCTTCATCACAGAGACACAGCCTTTGCAGACTGTGAATTCTCCTGGCAATACAAGTAGAAGTAGAATCTAATCTAATTTCTATAAACTAATTGGCTGCTTTAGTGTAGTTGTGATACTGTCAAAGCAGCATACCAATGTTGTATAATAACTATTATATAATCCGATGAAATAAAAAATTGCGTTCTTTTGAAATATGTATACAGCATTGGCAAGTGTTTATTTTGAAAAATAACTCAAAAGCACACATTATAAACGTACTACCTCCATCCCAAAAAAATAGTCCAAAATGAATTTTCAAATTTATACTTAAAATAATACAAAATTCAAAACTCAATATGGAACATTTTTGTGGGACGGGGGAGTGAAATTTATGTTCCTCAAATAGTGTTAGCCTGTTCCCTTTTTTCCATATTGAAAAGTCCCATATTTTTGTTTTTATTTTGGTAGTATATCTTAAGCAGCCAAATGACGCTGTTGGAAACGGAGATATCCACATTAATAGCGGGCCTAATAAGTTTTCGTCCGACTCAAATATCATGATGATGGTTCTGGGCCTCTGGGGTGGTGACCGTCAATTTGAAAATATTTGAGAAGAAAAAAAACTGACCCCATCAATTGAACACAGCAATGTGTATGAGGTGAAGCATCCAAATACCAAACTTGTTTTCAAATCTAGATAAGTTTTGGCAAGTCAACTGGGTTTTGCTTGATCTAAATGGATTTGGATACATAACCACAAATTTGAACTAAAGAACTTATTAATCTTGAATGGGATAGTGGATTGAGAGGGAATGAACGCGAAATTCAAGGAAAATGTAGAAATACATCAAGGATACTGATTGTTTCAATGCAATTTTTATTTTACTGAACCTCAAAACAAGTTATCAACCTTTAGAAACAACTTGTCTTAACTAATTCTTTTAGTTTTTCTTTTTGTTTAAAATGGTAAATTATTTATTTTCATGTTTACTTTTACTCGAATTTTTCTTCTTCATTTCTGAATTTTTTTTAAAATTTTTTTTATAATCTAGAAGTTAAAATACAAAAGGAAAATAAATTTTTAAAATTTAGAATTATACTACTAGCACATACAAGTTAGGAAGTATAAGGAGAAGAATTGTAAAAAAAAAAATAAAAAAATAAAAAATGACAAAAATACCCCTGAACTCTAAAACATGTGAAAAATAGATTTCCGTCACTATTTAACGGCCAAAATTAACAGAATAATCTGAAATGGATTAAACTTGAGTAAGGTAACCTATGTTACAAATAAATTTAATTGATGACCTAGAGTGGAAATATATTAAAGGTTGATGACTTGTTTTGAGGTTCACAAATAAATTTTATTGATGACCTAGAATGGAAATATATTAAAGGTTGATGACTTATTTTGAGGTTCCTTTTTTTTTTAACCGAAACAAATGATTCCACTTGTTGGGAGCGGTAGGGAGAACAATTTCATTTGAAAGAAGGATGAAAATGGAAATTCGTGACTCCCATATCCATAGATGTACAAGCGAATGTAATGGCACCTTTTTTAATCTTGATTTGGAATGGATCTCATGTACAATGATTTTCAAAACCCATAACTTGGTTGAACCAGGCATTTGGCCTCAAAACCACCGTCCCCCAACCATCTCTGCCATACTTCTAAATATGTTGACAGGCCCTCACATACCATCATCAACACTTATGACAACATTCCGGCCCCTCCGACATCTCAAACCGAAACCGACATCACCACCAACATATTTAGAATCATCGCTTCCTAAACCACGGAATATGTCCATGTGAACTCGCATATTAACTGTAAACTGACTGAAAAAAATATCTTCAACTTCAATAACACCACCATAGATATCACTGAGCTCTACATACAAATCCACCAAATCCCCTGAATGGTTCATTTACTCAATCATGCTTCCCAGCCCATTTTCTTGTGTTCATATGGTAGCTCAGTTTACGCCAAAACCTGTATAGAAGCATCGGGCTGCTGCTCTTCTTCTTGTTCCTTACTCGAAAAGCAAGCCTGGACAAGGAATATGTTAATTGGAGAATCTAGTGAAACGCTACCATTCCTTGTCCACATCAACTACCATTCCTCGTCTACATCACGAGCATAAACAAAGAGATGTTCCGACAATAATCTCTTTCACCTTCTGATGGCTAGAATCTTCACATTAAATCCCGAACAGAAGTGTCAAGACATCAGTTGCAACAATAAAATCTGGCAACTAAAGAATAATAAAGATAGGTCAAGCATGATTAAGAGAACCAAATCCAATGCCTACATACACACAACCTTAATTTAAAGTAGGAACCATAACTTCACATCCGAGGTCTAAATAACAGAACCTTATTATAAAGTCAGGAGCATAGCTTTAAATCCGATTACTACTTAGCTATCGCTTCTATTACAATACTTGAGATCAAGTCTATGTGCTTCTACTCATCTAGCTCAAGGGATTCCGTATCAATGAAAACTCGGGGACCGGGACGGCCCACGCCGCCCTCCGGAAGATATTTGCTTATAGAATGGTCACAAAAGAGTGGACGCGCCATCCCATCACGCTCCAGACCGAACACTGGAAACAACAAAACAACAACCAAAGACACCCACCATTAGAAAATCCATGAACCTACTTGCCCTCATGAATAGGTTAAAACATAAAGTAAGCAACAGGGAAGAACAGCTAACATACTACTAATTAAATCTCCACAGTCCTCCTCATTGGCTGCCATCCGGCTTAATCTTCTTGCGGCCAACTTTGCCGCTTCACCAATAGACCAACGAGACCAAACAGAATATTCCCTACAAAAGAAAAAAAAAATCAAGATACTTAACAAATCACGGTAAACCTGAACAAGGAAGAGAATACAGAAAATTGAATGATGAAGAGAAAACAGAAACCCATACTCGTAGTGGGATGATTCCTTGAGAGAGAGGTCAAGATCAGACTTAGCATCAGGAAAAGATTGTTTCACAACAATCAGTCTTCTCAAGTTCAGAGAAGAATATAGCCGTCTAAATCCACAGCCAGTGATGAAGATATTCCCTTTAATCAGCCCGCCCATGCCATCCACGCGATACAAAGCATGATCTTTCTACAAGGAAAGATGGAAGCGTAGGAGTAAGAGGGCTGAGCCAAAATAACAGCAAACAAGCCTACCCTAATTACGGAGAAACAGAGGACAAAATAGAAAAACAATAGAAATGTTAGGATACCCTTCTGAAGTCCCACCCAGCGACCAAATCCCACCTCAGGTCGAGAAGACAGTTTTTGGGTCATCAACCGTACCACACCATCCAAAGCCAAACCTTTAGGCTCAAGCACTGAGCACAAGCATACAGAACGAATATAATCAACCAATCCACAAAAGGACTAAGCACAAGTATTTCTGATACTTTAAGGGAACCGAGATGACAAAAGATTCCGCAAAAAAATTTAAAACCTCAGCTTTCAGCTCATGCGCAACTGTGCGCAGTGCTCAACCTTTCCCCCAGAAATAGTGGCAACCACGCCAGGAACAGGAAAAATTAGGAAGTCATCAACACCTGATAAGTAATTTTGACAGAGAGAGTTAAAATGCAAAATACCGAAGTAAAAGAGCTCATAATTATATACCGAAAACCCCTCACTTTTCTAATAATTTGTTTCACAAATCCATTTTCCAACAATGAAAATATTCGAACGGTTGAAATCCAAAGCAAATTTCTGTTCATAACAAACTCCATGGATTAAGCAAAAGAGAAAAAACTGAATCAGAGCAGATTAAAACAACACACCTTCGCTTAAATGATTAATACCAACCAAAACCCCATCTCGGACCCGAATAGCTAAAACAGTGAGCCCGTTTTCTTCCGGCAAATTTTTATGTCGGCGGCGGGGAGGGCCAGGGAGAGGTTTCATGGACTCGGGATTCAAGACTTTCCCACCTTGAAGGACGTGGGGATAATTATCCCAAACAAAGCAATTCACAACGCCGGCGGCGACGGGAACTGGATTAGGTTCTCCCTCTATGTTACGCCTCAGAATAGGAGGACGGCCAGGGACACGACGAGAGCCAGTAATAGATTTCGCTAGAGCCTCTAGATCATCTATAGGCGTCAATTCATCGTCGGGTCGACTGGATCCGGCGTCCATGATACAGCCCTTTTTAGCGGATTTTTCGAAGAACGATGGTTTCAGAAAACAGGAACTAGGAGAACAAGTTCCCGCGCAGAAAACAGAAACTAGGAGAGATAAGAGTATATTTATAGGGGTGATTCGGGAAACGAGAGCTATACATACACACACACCTGAGTAGAACTAGGAGAACAAGGTCTTGTTTGGCCAACTCCATATTTTGCATTTGTCTCATTTTATCTCTTAAAACACATTTTAAACACAAATTTCAATATTATCCAAATTATTTTTACACAATTTTTGTCCACCACTATCGGACCACCTCCACCACCGGCACCATCGCCGGTCCGCCACCCACAGCTGCCGATCCGCCACCGGCCAGCCGGATTTCAGTCAACTCGCTGGAACTTGGCCGAAATCCAACCGGCCGGCGACGGTGAGTGACAATCTGACAGCAGCGTCGGTGGTGAAGGTGGTTCGGTGGTGGTGGTATAAAAATATTATTATTTTATTTAAAATATTACCTAAACAAGTCCTCGTAGTTCAGTGACCATTTTACACTTTTTGCTAGTGTAATGATCATTTGTAGTTCAAAATATTTTTGTCAAAACCAAAATCTAAACAACTTTTTGCTCAAAATACCATTTAAACAACATTTTTCATTTCCTATTTAGTTTTCCACTTGAAACAATTTCCACTTTTAAGTGGCAAAATGAAATATAAACTAACGTCCAAACAAGCACTTAACATCTTCAATAGTAGAAAATTCCACAAAGGATGCTAGGGAGATACAGAATCCAAACCTTAACTGCCCCGAAGCCGAAGGAATTCCCTGACAAGTAGAATATTATTATTGATGCTTCAACATAATTGATCCGTAATGATGATTCATGATGCCCAACAAATCTGTAGAATGGCTACATTGATGTCACATATGACATCATAATATTAGAGTAAATCAAAATAGCCTGAGCAACATATTGACTTTCTGCACATTGATCACCTCAATCTTAATCGCCACACACATTTACAAGGTATAACTATAATCTGAAAAATAGTAATAAGAAGAAAAAATTAGCAATGTTTTTTTTTTTTTTTCCGGTCAACTCAGTAGTACTAAAACTACACTAATGATAAACAAATACAAAGCGTTCACAAGATAATTGATGCATCCTTGTAATATTTGGTCCTAAATATCTAAGGGGGAACAAAACATCTGATGCAATGTACAATGTCCCGCTTCTGTAGAGAGCTATAAAATCCTTGGATGTT
Source organism: Oldenlandia corymbosa var. corymbosa (assembly GCA_949775105.1). Classification (NCBI taxonomy): domain Eukaryota; kingdom Viridiplantae; phylum Streptophyta; class Magnoliopsida; order Gentianales; family Rubiaceae; genus Oldenlandia; species Oldenlandia corymbosa. Next base: position 30,408,997 of record OX459120.1, on the reverse strand, counting down.
GTAGTAGTTCAGTCAAAGTAATGAACCCTCATGTTGTTCTGGGTTCCGGCTCACCCATTTGATAGACAAAAACTTGACTTGCAAGATTAGTTGTGTATAAGCTGTAAGGAGACTTTATGTCGAAAAGCTGAAGCTGAACATCCAGTCTGTTTATCTTCTGAGTTCCATAATTGATCGGCAATTTTGATCGATGATCACAACAAAACTACCAGTTCTACCAGAAGAACATAGTATTGATGAGAAAGATACAAGCACGCTGTTGCAGAGAAGCTCCATGAAGGTTTCAGTTTTGCCAAATTCAAGAAGCAACTCATATTTGTAGATAACATACAAGCTCATGGAAGTGTTTGGTTCATAAGCCCCATTGACTCGGCTAGTTCTCTTGATGAATATGTATCAGCTTGTTCCTGTCATTTGCACAATAGGAAACCTCAAATTGCATGCAGCTGTAAACCAAAAATTAAACCCAGAAACTGGAGAATTTCATCTACAGAAGCACAAATGATAACCACAAAGTATGAACTTTCAGGCATAAATAAAATATTCAATAGCCTGTTAAGCTGTAAGAAGTGTTCACATTCCTGGCAGATACATGAAAAACATTTTTACAAAAAAGAAATTCTTCTACATTCACTAAACCCAAAATACTCCTACTCATGCATATATCCTCTTCCACATCTTTATTTCCTAAATTGCACAGCTGCACTACTTTTTATATGGAAAGCAGCAGAGAACAAAATGACTTGATTGTAAAAATTTCATAAAGATCATAGGAGAATATAAGCTTCCACTATAATTTCATAGGTAACTGCTCAATTATTGTCACTGATCACATTTCAGTAGATTGTTGAACATCGTACCTGGAGACGGTGTAAAAGATACATCAAAAAGAGATGCACAAATACCTGCCACGGAATAGCACCTTCTTAATCACTAAATTTTGGGTGAAAAATTAGAGAACCATAACAACGTTGAAAGAGGATAGAAAGGAAACAGCAGAGCGGAGGTGTTGAGAGACAGAATCCTGGCTAAAAGTTGAAAAATGCTAACCAGATAGAAAAGCAGGAAAACTCGGGCAAATGGATAACGCCAAAGAAATTTTGTAGCCCTTACGGCTCCGGAATCTATCAGTTTTGCTGCCTTTTGAAGCTGGATTCAACAATAAGAAGTACCATAAGATAACAAGAAGGACTAGAATGAAGTTTGGAAGAAAACAAAGAGAAAGTTTACTTGGATGCTAGCTCCAGCCATGTGGCGGTGATGCAAAGGAAGTGTCCTGCAAATTTCAGTTAATTAGATCCAAGCCAAAGAATGTGTGGGGAAGAACAGATTATCAGCACTCTACTAAGTGAACAAATGGTTGGTTGTCAAGATCACCACCAGCTATCAAGCTAGAACCATATTTAGCTGTACATTCTCTTTTGAAAACAATATGACAACATAATAGCAAGACAAATGGATCCTTATCCACAAACAAATAATATTCAGCATCGTGTATTCTTGAGTTTTATTTTGTACGAATTTCAATCAGAAACATACTCGAGTGCCTTCATTTCAGTGTCTTCCTCCCAAGAGGATGATGCTCGACGAGGAACTCTGTTCCTTTCTGCTTCTACCTGAAGTCAAATAAATTTGAAATTACCAAACAAAGACATTGTATCGAGGACATGGAAAATACAAAAAGGAAAAGATTCAGCTTTGCAGAATGCCAGCAAGTCACAGACTCCACCAGCGAATCTAAACTCTCCTCTGCAATTACGGACCGTGGGAGAAAATGTAAAATGATTCAATAAGCACGAAAAGAAACACAGTGCCAACTTGAACCTGTGCATCCTGACGACGTTTTAACTCTTTTTCCAACTGAAACTCTGCTGCAGCTTTTTCACTGGCCATGGTTTCCAGCTGCGTTTGCTTGTAGTACTGACACGAACCATCAATAAATACGCATTATTTCCTTTCCTCGTTGAATTAAACTTACAAGAGATGCATGAACGCTGTAAAAAAGAGACACACAGATGCGTCCAATTACCAATAGATCTGTCAATTCACGATACCGTTTTTCCAGCTCTATGTGTTCCTGTTCAGATGCAACCAAAGATATTATCAGGATTCGTAAGTTTATGCATCATTTTCAAAAGTTGGAGTAAAGTAGTTAAGCCAGTGCATCTGCATCATAACTCTAGTCACCTTTGCAAAAAAGATTCTTATAACATGAATTATTATAAAATGGTTAAAAGGTTCAGAACATGTCCATGGCTCCAAGCCTCTAGAGGCAAAGGGGCCACATCATTACATAGTGATATGGAAGTCTGTTATTTTGTAAACATCTAAAAGTAAAAACACTCTCAAGAAAGCAGCAGCATACTACCACTTCTAGCATTTGCTTAAGGAGTCAGCTTTTAAGATTTTGTCCTCTAATTCGCATATAATTAAACCAATAACTTGAGGCAAGAGAAGCACTAAAGAGGTCAATCACCTGACGAGAATAATGCTCAGCATCCCTCTTCATTGCAGCCATTTCAACTCTCATCTTCTGTAACTCAGCCTATAAAACATGGTAAAAGAAGCCCCATTTCTTTTTATTTGATAAAAAAGCTAAGAGTATGATGACGGACAGGGAAATCAAATCAATGGAAAACACTGCATAGAAAACAGTTTGTTACTAGAATGAGATCACTAGGTCAATGGTCCTGTTTGTTTATATGCATTTTCTCTTGAAATATTTCCTATATAGTTACATTTTCAGAAATAACCAGTCCCAAAGAGGGAGAGGAGATATAAGATAATGTCTTTTTTAATGAAGTCTGTGCCAGATTGATTCAACCATGTAAACCAAATCCAGATATCTGATTGGATTCGATAACCTGTGATCCTCAAGTGTCCAGGATCATTTTCAGTGTCAAGGAAATTAACAAAAACAAATAAATAAATATTTTAATTTGTCGCAGGACATAAGAAACCAGGATATATCTTGCCTCTGTTGAAGAAAGTCTGCTCTCGGCATCCCGCTGTCCTTGGCGAGCACGCTCCACCTCTTCTTGCCATGCTTGAATCTTCACAGAAAGATTTGAATTACTTACAAGTTTAAAATAACAAAAATGCTATGCTATTGAAAGATTTGAGTTCAAAAGCCAATTCCACAGTTTCATGTGGTTGAAAGAATAAGAATAAGTGGCAACTTTGGAAACTAGATTCGTACACAAACAAATAAAAGTAATGCATCTGCTTCATAAAGTGATAAAACTTCAAGCTAAACTCAAAGGGATTAAGAATGTAACTTCTGATGATCTCCGACCTGTATAACTTGATTTGTCTCTTCCGGTGGCTTCTTTTGACCACGGCGCGCACGTGCTTCCATATCTTGTAGTTCTTGACTAAGGGATGCACATTCAACCTGATTAACAATGATAAATGCCTCTCAATTGAAATGGCAAACAAAGTAAACCAATGAAAGGGGAGTAATATTACCTCAAGCAAAGCCACCTTCTGCTCGAGATCCGCTGCTTTTGTGGCCCTTTCATCAGCCGTTCTCTGAAGACAAGAAAGTACTATTTAAGAGAGTTTGTCATGTAAAATGCAATAATCATTCGAATCACTACAACATTTCTGTTTGGGTGAACTCTGGCATCAAGAAAACTGCAGCACACTAACTATGTTTTCAATCGCCGACCGTAAGCCAGAGAAACAAACACGTCCATCTCAAACCAATATTCTTACCCGAGAAACATCAAGTCCGAATATACTCGTGGCAAGATAGAAATATTAATTACAATATATTAGTAAGAAATGATACAAGTCTGCAGAGAAAAAAACACCTGAATTCTGGCCAGCGCAGTTGACGCCTCAATAGCCCTTTGCTCTAGTTCTACTTCCCTTTCCATAGCAGCCTAATTATCAAGATCAATAATTGAAATCAAATTTTAAAAACATCGAACTTACTATCAAACTTACATTGAAACTCACAAGTTCGAAGCATTAGTACCAACTAGGGCAAAGAAACAGATGCATGCAGAAGAGGAAAGGATAGAGGGAAGGGGGCTTGGTGGGGAGAGAGTGTAACAAGCATTAGTGAAGATATGATATAATGCATAGATGAAACAAACCATCTTTGTAGCATTATGTGCAGCACGCTCATCTTCGGCTCTCCTTTCTGCAGCAGACAGTTCTTCTCGTAAAGCCTGAAACCAAGTTTTAATGCCAACATTAAGATATAGAGACAGAAGCAAAATAACCATCAGAAAAATATGCAAATATGAAAAAGTACTCAGTTAGCTTACCTGCATCATCCTTGTTTCTGTTAGCTCCCTACTTCTCATTATAGTCTCCATATTTGCCTGAGAAATCATAATGAGCAGGAATGTGAATCAAGGGTTTCAGCCAAGGCAAAACCACCAAATGATACACCACAGACCAGAAAATTGATATTACTATGTTAACTATGATACTTACGTAAACTATACACCAAAAGTTTTACAAATATATACAATTTTCAAAAAAGTCTAGCACTCAGAGAGGATGCAATTCATTCATGTTTGCGGAATATTCACAACATATTAGATTGACTCTACCCAACATTCATCAATAGGCATGGTTGGAGGGGTAAACAAGAAAAATAAAAGAGAAAAAAAGTAAAGCAAAGTTATTTGGCAGTGAACAAAATAATCCACTAGACATGCTCCAGCAAACTAGGCATGAACCATACACATTGCGACCTATAATTTAAGACAGCAGGAGTAGGTTTATGCATAGCAGCATAGCAGGTGAACAAACCTGCAGCGATGCCAAATTTCCTTCAGATACAGCAGCTTGCCTCTTTGTTGCATCCAAAGAACTGACAAGAGCCTCGAGTTCAGCATTCTTTGCTGCCAGTGCATCAGCCATGTTTGACTCCACCCTGTTCACCTCACTTTTAGAGGTAGAGAGATCTTTCTGAAGTTGCTTAATGTGCTGCTCATATGATTTACTCAGTTCCCTCTGGTTCATTAGAAAGTTATCAGGCAAAACAGCTTAAATTTGATAAGTACTCCAATATTTTTTATTTTTTTGTTTATTTTTTATAACAAAGGCAATGTGTCTAACCTCTGCTGTAAGAAGCTCTTCCAACTGCGCATTTTCGGATTTGTATTCTTGAAGACGAGATGAAAGGCCAGCACAGACCTGATTGTGATGTAAAGCCAGAAGGAATGACCATAAATTTGAATTGACCGGACAAATAATCAAGAAATATTGCACCAAGTGCTATCAATTTCCTGATTCCACTAATTGACAAATGCCTCATCAAGTATAAGTACTTAGCAAGTGTTTTAAATGACAGCTGCCCATTCATACAAGAAATATGAGGACATTACAATATAGTTCTCATCTAATGAAAACAGCATCCTACAACTTACCCGGGCCAACCTAGCTTCTTTAGTCTGACCAGTAGAAACTGCATTTTTCAGTAGTCCTTGGGCCTGCAGAACTAAAAGAGATTGTCAGAAAAAAAAATGTTGAAGGTAAAGAAGTGGAGAGTATGAGAGCATTAAAAGCATGAAATGAACCAACAAATTAAAACGCACACATACTTTACCTCTTCAAGTTGCTCTTGCACTTTTGCGGCAGATATAACAGCAACGGGTTGTGAAATATTTGGTTGATCAGAAATGGATTCAACTTTCACATCATCATTAACCTGGCCATCAGCTTCAGCCATAGCATCAGCATTTGAAATTTCAGATCCTTCATGCTTAATATTTACAGGGGATATTGTGTCTTCAAGAACAGTATTTTGGTTGGAGACAATTGAAGGGTCACCAGCAGCAAGCTCAATGTCTCTGCTAGGAAGTGATGAAGTCCCCTCTTGAGTATCTGAGACATTCTTTTCAGGTGATGTCACAGCCTCTGTTCGACTATTATTTGCTGTATCTGTATCAGCTTCATCCTTCGACTCCCCATTAACAATAGATCTAGATGAAGCAATCTCTCCAGTGGAGCCAATAGAATCAGCAACCTCATTTGCTTCATTAACAGTTGTCCCAGAAAGTTCTTGTGGAGCAATCCCACTATTGTCAGTAACCGAAACATCCAAAGTTTTTGCAGAGATGGCTTCTACATGTGGTCGTTCAGGGATAGCTTGCTTAGTTTCAGCATCAACTGGTACCGAAGTTTCCGCAGAAGTGACGCGCTTTCGATTCTGAAACGTAATTTATCTTAAGAAATAGCAAATATAACTATATTTCAATTGAATGTATAATTTACTTATGAGAAGATGTTTAACAAAAGTGAGTCAATAGATATACCTTTGATTTTGGTCTCGTCCTCTTTGCAGGAGCTCCTTGTCCATTAGGAGCGGCAGACACTTCTCCATTAGGAGCTTTACATTCGAGAGAAGAGATAAATGAGAACCAAACAACAGTAAGAAGGATTTCGCTTTGAAAGAGTTCACTAATAAAAACTCCTTCATTCAAGAAAGAATCATTGTCAAAATTTTAAGCTTTATAACACTGATTGGAAAAGGATATAGAATTTGGGGAATTCCTGGTGAAGAGTGACACATTCAAAGGCTCTCAAGAAGGTGCGATTTGACGGATCATATAGATAAAATTATACCTGAAGTTAGAAGATTAACTTGTTCATCTGGCTTATCACTGGCAACAAGCTTTGCCCTTCGATCAACCACTTCAAACAAATCTGAAACACGGTACAAGTGGCATGATATCAATCCTTATGGACAAAACGATGTATAACTAAAATGCAAATAGCAACTTCAAAATCTAGGCAGCCTTTTCAGGTACACCGTGATTAATTCATCACTGAATGTTGAAAGAGTATTTAGCCTTTTGGACTAAACCTAATTACATAGGACCAACAAGAGGTACTACTTGCTTGAACTAGGGAATTTCTTGCGATTAAATCCAGAAACAGAGTTACATCAATCAATAAGGAAAAAGATGAATGAATATTTGAACTGCCAACAAAGAAATTCTACTTTTCGCAAATGCTACATGTACAAAGAATGAATCCAATCATATCTATCAATGCCAATAACAAAATCAGAAGCCCTAAAGAGTGAATTACCACCATTGCAGTAAAAAGTACAGCGGACTTTCCTCTTTCCACACTTAATCAACTGTATCCGATGAAATCCAGAATATAAATTTAGACGTAAAGTTGAGATCAGACCATGCAGGTTGAAATGCGGCACACTTTTTACCATGTAGTAACAGAAATACATTAAGCACATTAAACACAATTTAAAATGAAATTGAATATCAGTTGTACCTTCAGCGGCCTTGAGCCACGACGCCATTGAAGAAGAACTGAAATGCCCTAGAGCTTGATCATCAAGAGCTACAAAACTTTAATGCTTCGAATGCCCGCAAAGCAATTGAGAAATCAACAGTATTCGCTTTTCTTTGAGATTTGATGACAGGAATCAAAAGGCACTATTTGAATTTATTTTATCAGTGTATTTATCAAAAAAAAATTAAAAAAAAATTGTCAAGAATCGGATCGGAATTGTCTGTTGACGTTGTTTGTTAGTTGGGAGGGCTGAGTGAATCGCAAGTTTGGACGATGAGTTGAGCAATGTTCACGTGCGGTGTGGAGCACAACACTAAGATGCTCCGGCATCTGTTTGGTCGGTCCAGATCCAGTCCGTGAACGGGCTTCGACCGAATGTGCTTAAATCAATAATTGGGCTTTTCTGTATTGTTATTTTCTACTTGGTCTTGGATTTAAGTTGTAGGCTTTAAATTTTGGATCTTCTCTGTCCATTTGATAATTGTGTAGTGGGATTGTGGAATTCCAAACCTTTTTCTCCCATAAACAATGTACTGCTTGTAAATTCCCATATGAACAGCCATTTGTGTTGAACAATGCATTATTCATTGTTATTGACAGCAAACACATGTAAATATGGAAAAAAGAAAAGAAAATTTTCAACTATTTATATTCTAGTTGTATGCTTATTTTTTGTGAAAAAAGATAATCATTTATAAAGAAAAATAATATGTCAAATCACAAAAAATTAAGCTACAGTAATCTATCTGTGGTTGAAATATTACAATTTGCTTTACATACTATATTTAGCCAGTAACCACAACAGAAGATACGCACAATCTCAACACTACGTGTCATTCTAAAGTCAGAATAAATTGACTAAATTGTAACAACATTTCTAATTACAAAATAGAAAATTTCACGGTTCAATAAATAAATACGAAAACAACTTTGATAGTTTGATACACAGCTACAAATGAACTCTTGAGTGCGCTCAAAAAGTAATTGAAACTCCAAATCTAACTCAAATAGTTGTAATCCATATGGCTAGAAGTGTCAGACTTGTAAATCATTCATTTGCAAACCTTTTAAGTTCAAGTTCATTTTTAATTTTATTTTCTTCAACGAACTATAAATCTTTCTTATAAGCATATCTGTTGAAGAGAACACGTCAAAAACACATAAAAACAAAAATCAAAACTCTTTCGAAAGGAATAAACTGAAACATCCAAAAAAAGAAAAAATAATACCTCAAGAATGAAAGAGCAGAACTTTCACAAAGAGAAGAGTAAAAACTCTCTCTACTAAGGAAGATCTAAAACTAGGAAAAGAAATTTGTTAGGAAGATACCCTCTATGAAGTTTTTAAAAGGGTTGTCAAAAGTTTAAGTCCACCACACTCAACTCAAAAGTATTCAAAAGTGCAGTTAAATGTGTTGTTCTATCAAGCAAAACAAAAATCAAATAGCTTCTTGCTATTATTAATTATGAGCTTAAAATTAGGGAAAATTTATATCAAGGGCATGGACAAAATCATATTAATAAAAGGGATATAAGTCTTTAATAATTTATATTAGGAGCGATAAATTATATTCTAAAGTTCACAAAATTAAAATAGTTTTTCTATGACATCATTACCCTTTTAATGTCAAAGCAAAATTATTTTAATTTTGTAAATTTTAGGATGTAATTTACCGCCTCTAATATAAATTATTGAAGAGTTACACCCCTTTTATTAATATAATTTTTCCTAAAAATTAATAAGAAAATAATATAATTAACATTTCCATTTAGTCCATATATCTGTTGAGTCAACTGTCAATTCATTTGTCGAGATTGTGATTCATTTGATAACTTAAACGTTTTGAGACATCCGTCGCGTAAGTATAATTTAGAACTTTTCAACACAAGAATAACAATTTTGTTCTCTTTTCTTCTTTTTGGTAGCTGTATACGCAATAGAAGTGTGTATATGCTGTAAATAGGTGAACGTTTTTTGCAGTTTTGGGAAATTAATATAATTCACGTTTTACCTTAAAAAAAAATAACAACAAAATAAAAATAATTTTATGTAATTTTTTGGATACATTCGTTCTTTTTTTTTTCAGTATCACTAGAGTAGGAATAAATACAAGCAATTGAGAAAAGAAAAATTTCGATGGCGTGTTTCAAATTTTAATAATTGGATCGAAGGAAACATATACAAATGCACTTATCAATTCAATCGGAAGCATACCTTTCATCATTCACGTATGGTCCTATCTTAGTTCAAGTTCAAACAAAAGAAAATGTGCATATCAAACATCCAAATTATTATTATTAATCAATTGCTTTATTTTCATAATTAAGTCGAATACTACGTGGTTAACTCTTGAAAGTCGAACGACATACCTGGAAGTCTTTCCTTGGATTATAGAACTCTAAAATTCATCATATCAATGTTGAACAACATTACTGTCCCATCGCACATGGCTTGCTCTTCCCTCTATTTTTTTATTTTTTTTTTGACCTTCAAATGTTCATAATTATTTTTGTAAGGAAAAAGGGGAAATCCAAAAGAAATACGTACCAAATTACCAAGTTATATCATGCCAACACAACAAAATTATAAAAAAGAAAAACAAAATGAAAACATCATTGATCTGCTTTTAGTTGATTGAAGATGAGAATTATTATTGCTTATTAGTAGCGTGCTTCAGATAAGTCTCAAATGGATACACGATGACGAAGCTTTAGTTTGCCGGTCAATTTCGTGATAGAAAAAAATTGGGGATAGAGAAGGAGAGTATCCTTTAATGCTTTGAGAGAGACTAAGCTTTAATCATGTTTCACCATAGCCACCACAATTGTATGATAACCACTCCTTATTTCTCCGACGTCTAGATCTGGTCCAATTTCATTAATAAAATGAAATGTATACATTCTTCCGTCATCCCAAAATGATTATCATGTGTTGAACTGAAATGATAGTATAAAGAATAAGACATTTTATGACACAGAGAGTAATTTTTATCGTTACAGTTCATTTTTTGCCTATCTCAACCTCTACAACGGTCAATCCATAAAATGAAAAGGATAGTCTGTGTGTGTGTGTATCTTACACTGAACAAACAAGAATGTTGTTGAAATCATTAATGGTATTCTGTATTAAATTTTATGCACATCTCGAAAATGAACGTACATGCATAGAATTAATTGTAATAATACTTATTAGAGAATGGGAGATTGTAAAAGATATGAGGTAGTACCAGTACAACCATAGGAAAATTCAAAAAATATAAAACCAAACTTGAAAACAAATGTATTCAATATTTCAGTTGCTGCATTTTGATTTTGTAAGGTCGGAATTCTTTTTCTTCGTAAGCTATGTACGAATAATTTTTAATAAATTATATATTTGACTCACGCCAACAATAAGTGATCAAGAATCACCATAACCATAAAAGAGAGAGTTTGTAAAACCATGGCCATTTGTAAGTAGATGTGTGCTGCGAAAAATATTAATTAATCAGTTTCCACCAAAGAAAAAAAAAAAAACGAAAAACGTGTGTGCTTATGTAAAGATGAATCCGGAAGATAGCCATCGGTACCCTCTATGATTGATCATGTAGCTACAAATGCATACAAAATAAAATAACAGTAATAATAATAATAATAATTCATTTTCAATTAACCATTCCAACAAACAAGGCCGATGGAAGGTCAAATACCCCTATTGATTGGACTAATCACACTTTTTATTTTGTGCTTATATGGAAATTGTCAAATAAACCTTATTAGCAAGTTTTAATGATTGCTTTGCCATATTGTCTTCTTGTTCGATTGGTCCGACAACATGAATCTTTCTCCTAAAACATGGTCTTTTTTTAGTTCCACCTGTATTATTTAAAAGATTGATGCATAATTCTACTAATTTTAGAATGGAGTACTAGAGTAGTTTCTTATTGTGATTTTTGCAGAGAAAATTTTATGATGCACATTGATGCAACTATATCGAAGAACATTTCTAAAAGTTGACTTTGATTCTGAAATGAATATTTTCTTAATTCTGAAATGATATTAGATAGTGTCTACAAATAAACTCCTTCCAATTTATTTATAATATACTCCCTCTGTCCCATAATTATTGTCCGGTTTGAATTTTTATTTCTAGGTCAAATTGTACTAAAAATAAAATCCCAAACTGGACAAGAATTTTAGGACAGAGGGAGTACAAATTTAAAATTAATTTTAATATTAATCTTAGCCCTCGGGAATATTTGTGATGAATATGCATGGTAGATGTACTATAAAAGTACCTTGCTCAATTCAGGAGACGCGTATATATAATTGCAACTAAATGATTAAAAATATCATGAGAGCAAGTGTCAATTTTTATGTAGAATATAATTACGAGAAATTAATCGGCTGGGCCAAAGTTTTGAAAACTGAAAATGACCTAATTGGTGAAACCTTCACAGGTTAAGCACTAATAGAATAATTATGGAGTGAAAATGTTGACTTTGATTAAATTAAATTTAATGATCATAATGTTATATAGGGTGCCAGGAGGACACGCAGAAATTTCATTTTCCATCTTATTATAACAACCAAAGTTTAATTATTTGTTGAATATATCGGACCTACCTCCTGTGCAGCCGCCTTTGCCTTCCCAATTTATCAATTTTCTCCAATATTTATTAATTTGGTGTGGCAGATGGCACCCATGTAAGAAATAAAGAAATTCCTGAGCTCCACCCACAGTTGTTCTCACTTCTCAGCCTATATAACTTGTCATTGTAATTTGCTATTTTCGATATTTCTCACCAACAAAAGACTCCTATTGTCCCCAAAAAAAAATATACATCAAATTTTAATGTTTGTACTGTTTTCAACATAAATTTCAAAATTTAATGTGAACTTTTTTTTTTTTGAGACGGAACGAGCATATATTTTGTAATTTGCTTGAGCTGAAACTAATCCTTATTTGATCTGGGGGTGTACGTACATCGATCGACTTGAACTTAAAACATATAGGGGAAAAGTACAATTATAGCATTTAACCCCCTTCTCTAATCACAACTGATCAGTAAAAACCATTATCCTTCAACTTTTTTCTATTTTTTTTTTTTTTGTGTTTTAGCAAAATTAAATGGCTAGCTACCTAAGAACTTATGTTGGAAAATCAGTTGTTGTTGTAACTTGGAAGTGGTAGAAATGCTCTCTGAAAGGCTGCAACCATTCATCTCTGTGGAGAGGGTCCAACTAATTAATTTTAAATTCATGGCATTACCTAAAAATTAAAATTAGCTACCCCCTTATTCCCATGCGCCACTGCAACTATTTATTCTTTGAATTGTCTAAGCTGGATCTGCAGGACAACCTGTACGTAACAAAAAAAACACACAGCTACTCATGACAACTGACTGATGATCCACCACAAAAAAAAAAAAGAAAAAAAAAAGAAGAAGAAGCAAAAATATATTGGAAAATGGAATTAAAGGCAGACTTATGCATTTTTATTTTTTATTTTTGGTTTGAGAATATCATTACCGAAGGCAGACTTATGCATCGAATGTCCAATATTCATCACTCGAATTCATATTCATGTTGAATATATCTCCTTTTAGCAATACAATTTCTTCTACAAATATTTCGATTAACATTTGTATGTGAATATAATGACTTAATTTGTTTATAGTTAAACCCACATAATACCGAATAGACAAACAATTAAACAATGTTTAGACATGGGCATGACAAAGATTCTGTACCTAACTGGCAACTTACGTAGTATCTTAGTTGCCCATAATGTACTTTGAAATTGAAGAAAAGGGGTATATATTCCTCTTTTCTTTTCTTTTCTTTTCTTTTCTTTTTTTTTTTTTTGAAAGGGGTATATATAATCAATTTTAAATTTATATTATGTACAGTCATGTACGTACAATAGTAGTTTCAGTAAATAACCAAATCAGAGTCTCCTTTCACAAGTCTAACCCATATCTTCATATTCAAGTTGACGGGTTCCATTATTGTTTATGAACGTGGCCGATTACTTGGAGATTCAGAAAATTTAATTTGGTTTACATACAATTATAGTAAGTTTAAGAATCTTTTTCTGGTGAGAAGATAGAAGCTTCCCACCTATAAAATTCAGGTGCAATTCATTTTCCCCTCATGGTGAAGTCATTTGTACAAATGGGGAATTTCACGATTTTACCTTTTCTTTTACCTCTTTTTTGAAACGTCACGCTCGTGGGTTCCACCTTTTTTTCTTCACCAACTTATGTAAGTTGCCTAATTATATACACCCAGAATCATTTGGAGTTAAAAACTTTGTTGCCGGGGGGGCAAAGTTAAAAAGGTTATATCCAATGTCAAAAAAAGTAAGAACAAATGACATTAGAGCTTATATAGCTATAGATTTAATACAATGATATTTTAACTTAATTAATTACCTTTTTTTTTTCAAAATCCACCGTCAGCAATAGTGAGACCCATTTATTGAAAAGATATAACACGTTAAAAGTTTTAGAACTGGTCTCTATTCAAAAAAGATTCGAACACCCGACTTTAATTTAAGAAATAGGTGACTTTTTGCCACTATTCTAATTACTACCATTTGGTTAATTAACTATTATATAGTAGTATCTTGTACTACTAAAAACTAAAAAGCTTGTTGCTTGAGCAGATGGATTGACTTTTACTCCAACTTAATTAGCTTAGAAACACGAGCAAATGATAATGGTAAGATCCAACATTTGGCATCATAGGCGGTAAAATTTGTACTAGTACTATGATGATAGGTGACCCTTCAACTACTTCAATCAAACAATGGAAAGTTTTGAACCACTCATATGGTATGATGATCCATAATAGAAATGGTTGTGTGTGTAAAAGCAAGTTGGAGAGACCGTGCCATGACAAAAGTCTCGGAAACCCATCACTTAAATTCCAAACCTCTCTCGCAACCCACCAAACATGGGAAGCTGCCTTTGGGAACAAATTTGAAAAAACCCTAAAAACTAGTATTTGGAAATAATAAGAACCATATAACATCAAATTCCGGCCAGACAAAGGCATCTATACAAGACCGATGAAGACTCTTTCCCTTTAAATTCCTTACCAATCTCCTTGGACTTATGTAACAATAAACAATTCACTACTTCCACCATAACCGATTATATTAATTAACTAATTCAATAAAGTGAACTATTCTTCACATATCAGAAAAGAAATAAAAACTCTCTTTACATCATTTAAGTACGCAAATTATTATATATAATGTGGGACGGAAGGAGTAATTAATTGACTTTGAAAAGACGAGAGAATTTCATGATTCAGCTTATTCTTTTTTGCACAGTGAAGGAAGTATAGATACAAAGAAAGGAAAAGCCAAAGCAAATTAACCTCAAAAGAGGGAAAATTAAAGGGAAGGAAATTATAAACAAAATCAAAAGGAAACCCCCTAATATTCTACAAATGTCAAAATTATTTGATCCGAATTCTAAATTTAGCGCACACATTCTTCATCCAACAGTACCTACCAAGTCGAGCATGAAAAACGTTTCTTGTTCGGGAAATCCGATGTTACACATTTTTTTTTACTGCTCCGACGGCATGTGCATGTCACGTGATAGTGGTCCATGTGTGCATTTTTTACTTTTTACCTCTAGCATTTCCTGCATGTCGGCCGGCCCTGACGCAACGATTTACAGTAAATTAATTGATCACCGGACCGATAAACATATTTCTCATGATGATGATTAATTATGACGCAATTTTTCCCATCATCGGCCCCAGAAATGATTCGGTGAAGGCGATTCCACGGCAGCTATCCTGCGCTGCTGTTTCAATTCCTTATAGAATTTGTTGATGAAATCCTCAGCATCTTTATCCACCTGAGGATTCTCCTCAAACTCTTTAACCGGGTACGGCGAGTCGGTAACCCGGAGCTGCCTCACCATCGGGCTCTGCCCGAACCCGGGTAAGGCCACCATGGGAGACGACCCGTCAAACTTCTCGTAACTGTTGAGAATATCAAACACTTTCTGGACCACGTGGACGTCTTTGGGCTTGAAGTAGTGATGGTTTTTGGGGTAGTAATGGTGGGCTTTCCGCTTGGAGAATATGTTGTGGGACGGATACGCCGGGCTGTTGCTGCAGCTGAACTCGTACTCCCGGCGAGCGGTGACGATGGAGGGGCGGACGTCGACGGAGCTCCGGCAGGTGATGAGGGAGTTCTTGTTGGCGGCGTAGTCTTGTTGGAGGTGGAGGAGGAGGTTGTTGATTGCTTTTCCGGCAAGTTTCCCTTTCTTCATCATCAAGTGAAGATCGTGCATGAACTTGCTCTTTTTCATCATGTAGAACACTATTCTTACAATGTTCCATAGTTTCTTCCCTATTACTTGTGGTGAGCTTGGTTCGATTTCCATAGTGATTTTTTTTTTTTTTTTTATTGGAATTCAAAAGGAGAGAGAAAAGAAGAGGAAGTAGGAGAGAGAGAGAAGTTGCTGGTTTTGTTTTTGTGATTGGTTTGCAACTTGGGAAGAGCTGAGAAATGGGGAGATGGGTATTTATAGGTCCGTATATTAATTAACAAAATGGAAAATTGGAAAAAATGGTCAATATTAAAATAATGTTTGGTGACACTACACTCTTGGTTCATGTCAAGTGGTTAGTAATTTACGGGAAATTGATCTGAACCACAATTGATTAGATATCCACATTGCTCCACTTTGGTTCATAACTTATATTGCATATTGTTGTGGCTAGCTAAGGGCTATAGGAAACACTGAATTTGATGTTTCTAATTCACCATCCGAATCAAAATGATTATTTTATCTGTTGTATTAATAAACGTGACAATTATTTTAGAATAAAATAGATACTTTATTTTGTTTTCAACACTGAAAACATAATATAAAGTACTCTCCGCATTTTGAAATGGGTATCTTTGAATAAAAATGAAAAAGAAAAGAGAAATCAAAACAAGCGTAATTTTCTATTTTAAATGAAATTTTGTCAAATTTTCTAGAACTATCCACAAAAGAAAATAGTATTACTAACAACTGTTAGCTCTGATAGGAAAACTAATTAATTTAGTTATAAAAATACCGTAATAAAATATTTTTTCTATTTTAAACTAAGGAAGTAACATTTTTTTTTATAACAATAAATAAGCACTACATTAGTTTTTGGTCGATAAGTTTGTTTAGTAAATCGGTATGGTACTTGGCAAGAATGACACATGCATGATGCATATTGGTGTAATTGGTCGGGGTTTCTTGTGTATTACAATTTACAAGTTGTGCTCATATATAAACGACGAGGTACAAAATTTATTTGTCATAGGTATTTTTTTTCGTTTTCGTATTTTGGATCATATTATTTGGAATTTACTAGAAGATCTTTATAATGTACGTACGGACTTTTTCCGGACTTAAAAAACAAAATGATTAGAGAGATATTTGGAGAAACTCAGACAAAATTAGAACAAAAAAATTGTGTTGTCATAGTTGTGAGACCCATAATTTTTATTTTCTTTTTCTTAAAGTATTGTTTTGTTTTAACTCTACATTTGGCGCATTATATCAAGGAGGAATAATATTTGGTCACAGAGTATTTCATGTTCATCTAAGCCGAAGAATGCTTTTTTTTCTTTCTTTTCCATAGAAAATACAAACAGTGAAACTCCTGCTTAAGCACAACTTTTTAAATTTCAGCATAAAACAAAAAATTCTCTAAAAGAAAAAAAAAAGAAAGCCAGAAAAGACCATAATACATAGTATTCCCCCGTCCCAAAATTATTGTCAAGTTTGTATTCTCATTTTTAGTTCAATCTGTACTAAAAGTAAAAACTCAAACTGGACAATAATTTTGGGATAGAGGGAGTATTTATTTAGGTTAATTTGAGAGTATCCGATAAGCAACCATCAAAATGATTTACCTTACATCATACATAATTACCGAGCACTTTCCCGCTAATTGGGGATTCGGTACAAAGTGACAAAAGTGTACAATAATAATTATGTTAATCAAGAATCAAGATGGCTGCGTAAAAACAAAGATAGATAGGAGCACAAAGATTAAACTATAACAAAGTAACAAATGCTGGTTAGTTGGCTAGCTTTCCCAAGTTTATATAATACATACCAGCCTCAATCACTCGATCGAGTGGGCTAAATAAGTTTTTTTTTTTTTTTTTCTTGTCACAGGGTCATTGTCCAATTTTTGAACCGTATAATTTATTTAGTAGAATATAAATATCACATTAATAATTAAGATCATCTGAATCATTTTTGTATGCAAACTACTGTGCAAGAACGTTATAAGTCAAAATTCGAAAACAACTGCAAAAGAGTACGTGTATTAATTGGTGATCAGTTTAGTGTAAATTTCTTGCTTATTCAACTTGAATACAAACATAGAACATGAAATACGATCACGTACGACTTACGTAGTCGTCACTCGTCAGTCATCATCAGAGATGAAATCTCCACCTCCACGAAGCTCACCCCGAAAATACACATATGAAAACAAAGTCCCCCTTAGCTTTCCCGAAAATGAATATCCTATGTGTTTAGCTTTTATTCCAAACAAGAGAGATCAAACTATCTCGACTAGCTAAGAATGTCTAAAGACGAACGGATCTTAAAAATATTTTTGTTCTGGTTGTATTCTCCTTCCCTCATTTTTATACCTCTTTGATCCCAAAATAAATGCTTGTTTATAATCAAATTGGACCCGATAAAAATTAATTAAAATTTTAGACAATTTAACTTAAAACAATTTAATAATGAGGGAGTTGGTCCAAAGTATATTATGTCTTTATTTTCAGTTGGCTAACATTTTTAGGGGGGGAGAATAATACTTTCTACCAAATTTATAACAAACTCATTTACATTTTTCAACACACCTTAAATCAAATGGGCAAAAAAATTAGAGAGAAGAAGTCATAAATTCTTGGACGAGAGAGAAAGAAATTCAATTTATTATTTAAAACTACTTACTCCGTACATGTTTCTTGAAATTATTATGGAAAAATAATAGTAGTAATAATAATAGTGGAAATTATTGAAGAAAAATGGACCAACCACATTGGACCCGACGGGGGTTGCATATATATTGAGCGCGTGGTCCTACTGTGTGTGTGTGAGCTGAAGCAGATATGTTCTAGTGAATCTTAGGCAGCCTGCCGGGCACCACTGTACGGTTAAATCGACGATGAACATGAGTCGGAGCGCCAAGTGTGTGTGTGTGTGTGTGTGTTTTCTTACATTAATCATCATGAAATATGCAGATGTGTTCTTTCTCTTTTTACATAGATTACATATTAATTCTCTGTTGATCTAGATAAATTTATTTCAGAGGACTAAAATTTTTTTAAAAAGAATTACTACTTGTTAATCTCAACAATTTTGGTCATTGTCTTTCTTTTAATGTATTTCTCGTTAAATGACGACAAATTTTTACTGGTTAACCTTAAAAATTGTCGATTATTATCTTTTATTTTTTTTCTTTTTTTAAAAAAAGAAAAAATCAATATTGACTGTGTAATGGTAAAAACTATATCAATTAATAATGATCATTATCTCGCTCTATGGCGCCGAAAAATCTCAATAACTTTCAAATATTATATGGTTCAAGGCGAGGAGTTACTTTAATGTAAGGGGAAAAAAACTCTTATAAACGATTTGAACGAATGAGTCATGCATGTTCTAACATGCTACTTCAGTCTTCCAATACGTACCATAACTAAATAACCTGAAATTGTTTGTAACTAGTTGGGGGGATTAATTAATCCGAGATTGTAACAAATGCAGTTGCTTAAGGCCTTAAACAACGTAAGATAAGTAGTTGTACTTTAATTTGTCATTTCGGGGGAAAGAAAATAAGGTTTTCCAGAACACAATTGACAAAAGCCAGATTTCATTCCCCTAGTTCCAAAGTTCAGCAAGATTTTGCACCAGTTTGAACAATAATAATTACCAGGAAAAGAAGAGTAAAATAAAAAAACTAAAACGACATATAGGGTCATTATGAAAGCACCACCATTTCTACTTTAAAGTGGTTTCACCTATCATTGAACTAACGTTTCAATCAAATTTACTACATTAGTCAAAACCTATTCGTTTAAGTAAAGTAGTTTCACTGGAGACAATTCATCATTATTAATATATTGGTCCCAAAACTTCCAATGTAACGTTAGGTTAAATAACGTTGTGAAAATGATCTACGTTCTCCAGTAAATTATAGTATATCCCATATGCACAACAGCGCAAGAACCCTTGTTCTTTTTTCTAATTCATCACTTTCAACAACCTGTAAAGCTTTTAACTGGGACCAAATTAAGTTTCTTCACCAAACTGAAGAAAGAGGAGATGAAATTAACCCAGGCCGGCTCGTGGTTTTGACATTCGTCTTATCTGTAGTATCATTAAACATGGTTGTCGAAACAACTACCTAAGGACTAATTAAATTTCACCATTGTTGCATTTAAAACTCTTGAACAGTTAGAGATTAGTTTGAACATGGCATGAGCCGATTTATACAAGACAACTTATTATTTATGCATCTACCAAATATATGATTACTGGTTTAATAATTATTTAAGATTATATTAATCTACGATCACGAAATAAGATTTTCATCAAATGTTTATGTGAACTTTTTCTTTATTAAGTTGATTCATTGTAGTTTTTAAAATCTAACTGAACATTATGAAGAAATAGTAAACTATGTAAGCGAACTTATTTTGTATCTCTTGATTCCGAAATAATAGTCCACTTTGTGGAAATGGGGACTATACAACATTTTATTTTGTGTCTTTACCATAGGAAGTACCTTTAGTTAATTATTAGAAGGGGCCGTTCCCTAATTACGTGTTGATTAAATCAGGTATCCGAAGCCGCCGAAAATGCCATTCTGCCTCCCTTTGAACCATAAGTTTCTTAGGTTTCATGCATTTATTTATTCACCTTTTAAAATTTAAAGGGATTTTATGTCTTGCTTATTTGTACTACTTAAACCATATAAATTTGTTAATTTTATTTATTTTGATTAATAACAAAAAGTTTAGGACTCATTCATCAATGATCAGAAAAGGTATACTATTTTTTCACTTAGTAGACACATTTGTTACAAAATGAATAAATTAAACAAACATGATCATTCTTAAAGTTTACAGTTTGTGCTTAAAAAGAAAACTTTTATTTGACTTGAATAACAATAAATTAAGGTTATCATATGATCTAAAACCAAAGCTGTGTTTATTATAAAAGGATCGTGGTTGATACCATGTCTTTACATACATCGATGCATTTCGTGATATCTGTACAGAAATAATTTCGTGATATCTATCATTTGATTGCTAAAATATTCAGAAAATAAGAATTTGATGATTTCTTTTCCTCTTACATTTCTTTTCACAAAACAAAACGGAAAAAGGGAAACCAACAAAATCATCGAAGATGATTTTTTTTTTAAAGAAAAAAAAAAAGAAATCAATAAAAGAATGTATAGATTCGGATTAGCATATTTTTACGATTTGCTTTTTAATTAAGCCAGATTGAAAATTATTTCTCTCAATTATTCTCGATCTGAAAACGATAGGTTTTATATTGATCACGCAAAGTCACAAGAACCACGAGAGCTTCTTAAATGAAAATTTTGAATAAAGGGTACTTTGTCAATTCATTTTCATAAACATTAATTGAGTGATTGAATATGAGGGAAAATATTAAACTAAATAAATTTCAATAATTCTGTACAATTTATCAGCGTCATTTTCCGAGATCACACTCATATTATTATATTATGAAGCAATCCTGCGTGCCACATTTTTTATATTCAAAAATTGGACAGCACATAATGTAGAGATCGAGTCGATGTCGAGTGGTCGACTATTATATCAGCTGTTAGATTTATTATACACTGAAATTTTCTAACAACCCCCACAAAAACGAAAAACAATTAAGTAAATCATAGATGTTTTTGCTTTTTTTCTTTTGGATGAATCAGAAGCTCTCTGTTGCTAAATTATGTCTTTGCCGAATCGGGGGCAATGACAGAATAAGTTCAAAGTTCAAACTGTACGTAATTAGCTATCTAACATTTACTTTTTTTAACGAATAAATTACCTCTTTATTATTATAAATTAATTATTGAGGGAATTAATTAAACAACAGTTTTAGCATATCAAAAATACGCAACGCATAAGCATGTCTTTTACTTTTCTGTACATAAGTAAATGTCTCTTGGTGAGTTTAAAATCTTGAATATGATTGGTCAGAAATTAAATTAAGCATTCTGATTGGTCCACTAGTTTACATAATATCATCAATTTTAAATTGAGCCATTTGATTGGCTAATATATTAATGACATCAACAATTTAAAACAAGGTTACAATAGTCAATCAATAAAGTTATTTTTCTTTTTTTGCCAACCAAATATGTTATTAGCTGAGAAAAATAACCTAATTAATGTGGCGGGCTAAACGACGACGTTTACTACCCGATGTCATTTTTTGTGCTCATTTTTTACTGCCAAGTTTTTCGCCGCTTCATCCCTTTCTTCCTCACAAATCTTCCCCCGCCCCAAATGCCAATCTAATCTTCTGTCACCTCCATTTCTCCATCCCTTCGAAATTAAATTATCTTCTTAAGTTCGAAATTCAATTGTTAAGAAATGACGGCGACGATCAATCTCTCGAAGGGAAAAATAACTGATGTTGATTTTTTTTTTTCAGTTCCTGATGGTGTAAATCCGGGGTCCAATAATCAGATGGTGATGCTCCATTTTTTTTCATTATTATTGCCTACAGTTGTAGATGATTATCGAGCCGGATTTTATACAAGAACTCATGTCTCCAAATAAATTTTCACTCTCACATGAAGCCTTTGTTTTATTTATGCTTATTGCTATTATTTTGAATAAAGCCTTGGTTTATTTTTAAGTTTATACCATAAAAAAATTAACGTATATTTCAAGCTATTATAAATAAAAAGAAATAATTAAATATAAGAACTGGTCGCGCGTAGCGCAACGAAAAAAAGAACTAGTTTTAAAAAATGTTTCTAATGAGATTTGAATTCGAGACTATGTGATGTCTACGTATTATTCAAATCTTTATGAAACGGATGAGAGCTTCGTATAGTTTTCATTTTTAATTAAAATTTGAACTGAACAATCTTACTATATATTACGGGATTTTTTTCACGAGACACATGTCAGTCAATTAGGTCATAGTTTCTAAGTATACATGTCATTTTCTTATTTGTTGAGACTTTTATGTAGTCCATATGTCATCTTCTAATTCGTGGACTTTTTTTTGCTTGATATTTTTGTGTGTATTTTATAAAAGTAAAATGGTAATATTTATTAAATTAAATTTCACCCATCATCGATTAATTCCTTATACCGATTATATACAAAATCACTGGCAAAATAAATCTGGCTGACTGATTGACTAAATTAATCAGGCAGAACCTAATTCCCCAAGCGCCACCATCATGCCATCTTCAAATTCACCTTCAAATCGAAGCCCTAATCAGAGCTAACCCCTTAACCAAAGTAGCTGACATCCGAAGCCAGAGCTCAAGGATCATCAGATCCGCTACCGCCATCAGAGATGCCGCCGGAGAATTCAAAAATAAAAAAAGGCGGCAGAGGAGAAGGCTAAAGAAATAGGGGAAGATGATGAAGACAAAGAGAAATATGGGTTTTGCATATCAAATCTTAGAAATTCGAGACTCTAAACTGAAGATAAATGATCGGTATGTGGGTTTTGTGTAAGATTTTTCTTCTTCGGAAATTAAAAAGCTGAAAAAAAAAAAGGAGAGAAGAAAGAGCAAAAAGGTGTGGCGGCTGAGTCTGGGGTAGGGTTTTTTTATTTCAAGTTTACAAAATTATGTTATGACCTCATAATTTATATTAGGCTATGTTTAGTTGTCTAGAATTGTTGAATTGGGACCTCCAATACCAATTTTTGTATTTGGTTCATAAAAATTGAGGTGCAAGAATTGGAATTATAATACTATATGGGGTTCAATTTTATAATTTTAATTCTTTTATGAGAGTAAATAATTAAAATTTTTATTCGGGGGATCTCAAAAGAAATTACGGGTCATTTTATGGGTTCAAAACGGGTTATAAGTAAACGGGTCACTCTACAAGGTTGAAAGGGGAAGTTCGGGCGCGTGTAAGAACACACCAAAAATGAAGTGCATTTCATGACATTCCCCCACGTGGAACTCCTTTTTCTACTTCTCTTTTTTAAGAATTTTTCTTTCATGGATTTCTACTTGGGCTAATTTCGAAAATTTTATGGTTTTTTCTTTTTTAGCTAGGAAGTACTCCCTCCGTATCACAAAAATAGTCCTGCTTCAAAACGTAAAATTTTTTTAATTTAATCAATCCTTATAATGTACAACTCATTTTATGCTTCAAAATTTTCAATTTTAACCCTGACTAACAATTAATTTTCATAATTATTAAAATAAAAAACAAAAAGCCACCGCAAGTTTCCCAAGCCAAAGGAGCCGTCAGCGTGCAATCATCATCAATCATCAACTCTGATCAGTTTTACCTTTTCAATTGAATTGCATGTCATTGCCGCTGTCGCTGTCGCGGCTGCTAGCCATTCATCTCCGATCAATTTCATGTTTTCAATTTAGCTTTTCAATTCGTTCGTTTCCGTCACCGCTGAACAATTCCCAATTTGGTTTGTCTCTGTCGCCATCGCCGTTCACCATTCAAAGGACTTATTGTATCCGTACAGTGATTTAAAAACTCAACACCGGTTCGTCTCTGTTGCCGCCGCCGTTCGCCATTCAAGGGGCTTATTGTACCTTCAAAAACTCAATACCCTAGTGCCGCCACCATCAAGAAATTAAAAGAAAGTAAGCGGCACTGTGGGCGATCGAACCCAAAGAAGAAAAGGAAAAAAGCACGGGCAGAGTCCGGTGAGAAATAGCTGATGATAGATAGTACCACTGACAATGGTGGCTCCGATTCTCAAAATTTCCTCCAGGTTTGTATCTTAGAAAGTTGGAGTAGATCTAGATGGTGATTGGACAATTAAGTCATTTTATTTATTTCAATTTTGACTTTTTTTAAACTGAACTATTTTTTTGGGATAAAATTTTTTTATCAAACTGGACTATTTTTGTGGGACGGATGGAGTACTTTATCTGTTATATGATCAAAATAAAACACAAAGAACACAAACAATGACTAGATCCTTATAGTTGAAAAAAAAAATTATGTTTTGTCGATTTTTTTTTTCCAAATATATCCACACTAAAACATATAGATGATACTTTAATTGATTATTATTTGAATTGTCCATATTTTTTCGATCAAATTTCAATAATTATTATAAATTGTTTTTTTTATTGCGTATTTTTATGTCTTTAAATTAGAGGTATCATTTTCATTTGATTCTTGAATCATAAAAAAAAAGTAGGAGACAAATCACTCTAAAATAAGATAATTAAATCAAAATTAGCCATCAAATCTCTGTTTAAAAAAACTAAAAAATTATATTTTTATACATTTACACATGATAAAAAAATCTCATTGTCAAATTGAGACACAAAGTGAAATAAATCTAAGACAACATTTAATTATTAGTCAAATCGAAATAATACATTTTTATTATAAAACTAATATTTCCGTTTTACCCTATTAAAGCAGAATACAGGATGTTGATGTGGCAACTTCTTATTAAAACTTTTTGGCTCCAAATGCACCATATTGCATTGACCATTCTGCCACGTGTCATCCCCTTTTTAAAAGAAAAAAATTCTTATCCGGAGAAACAAAAGTTACTTTACAAAAAAAGCTACACAATTTTAACTCTTAACATTTATCATTTATCATCCCTTTTACCCTATTAAAGCAGAATACAGGATGTTGATGTGGCAACTTCTTATTAAAACTTTTTGGCTCCAAATGCACCATATTGCATTGACCATTCTGCCACGTGTCATCCCCTTTTTAAAAGAAAAAAAATTCTTATCCGGAGAAACAAAAGTTACTTTACAAAAAAAACTACACAATTTTAACTCCTAACATTTATCATTTATCAATCAAATTAAAATAGCATTTAAATTTGTCCATAAACTTATTCTCTTTATTACTCCACATTCTTTTGTATGATTTCTGCATCGTTGTACTTTTCAATATTTTTTTTCCTTTGGCATATGATTTTTTATTTTTATTTTTATTTTTGGCTAAAAAAAGAAAAAAAAAAACCAAATGTGTAGCTATTTTATTTTTTCCAAATCAAAAATTTATTTATCTATTAACACAAATTTAAAGTAGAGAGGCGCCCAGGCAGATTTTAAGTAGAGGGGCGTCCAGGCATCTGCCTGGGCCAAGCATTTAGTAATATATTATATCACCGCACAACGTGTGGGAATAGTACTAGTAATTTTAAAACGTAAAATTTTTAATTTCTGCCGGCCACTTTTGCAGGTCAAAGTAGTGGCGTACACTTTTGAATACTGAAAACAACCACTACGTAAATTACTAGCTAATTTACTCCCAATTAATATGTTGATCAGTACAAGCCATTTCATTTTCCACAAAGAATAATAAGCCAAGGGGGCAAAATAAAAGCAAGCGTCTCCAAATTGTAAAACAGAAAGTGACAGATCGTAAACAATTTTTTCAGCCCTGTTAATCATTATCACTTTTTCTTTGGCCTTTTATTGTTCACAATTAAATCAAGTAATCATTTGAACAACTTAATCTAAATCATAAAAATAATTTGTACCACTATCAACATATTTAAGTAGTATAAACTCTATAGTATTTATTTATTTCTGGAGTATGAAAATGGGACTAATGGAGTAATTCTTAAATTTTAAGGTAATTCTATGCATGATGGTTAAACTGTTAAAGAGACACTCCCATTCACTTTTCTTTTTAATGACTATATGTTTTAAAAAATATCATAAGCTTACATCCAGATTCATAAACAAAATTTTGGATTAAATTGTTTGAAGGTGGTTTGCTTTTTGTCTAGTAATGATGAGCAATTTATTTATTTAATTAAAGAATTTTTTGTCCACACAAAGCAGTTCCCACATTTTGGGGTCAGCTGAATTTACATATGAGTCTCAAGAAAAGAAGATTTTCCCCTTTGTTGGAATCGATATGCCATTTTCTGTTGGTCCAAAAAAAAATGAAAAAAAAAAAAAAACACACACACACACACACACACACAAAAGAAGCATAACTAGTGGCCGAAGGTTTATTGAATTGTTAGTTTCAGGTCCAATTAGGGAAAAAACGACAACACAAAACTGCAAGTCTGCAATTACATAATTTATAATAATCATTATGGAGTATTTCATAATGAAGATGACCCTTTGTCCCATCAAAACAAACTACTAGTGCAAGTGTACAAGTACATAGAAATAAATAGCCATTTTAAAAATCTTTCAACGCCATTTTTTATTGTCCCCAGGTCACATTGATGTTACACAAATGGAGTAGTTTAGAGAGTATAAATTGTTGTTCAGCTACTGGTTTTGTTGAGGAAAAGAATTAATGGCGGTTCTCTAGCTAATAGTAGTATCAATTTGATGAACAAAAATATTTGCTAGACCACTTCTTCTACGTTTCTTTAAGAAACTTGGAAATTTTACTTGTGAATCCAAATCCTTCTGTATGCGCAAAACCTGGCTAGACATCGTAGAGCCATTAGATTTAAATTCAGTGTTTTCCCTTTTGTGTTTAGAATTGATGTGTACCAAATAGAGGGGACTTTTCACTTTTATAACGATGTACTTGGTCTTTCTAATCATGTTCTACAATGTACAATTAAAGTCAATATGTGTTTCGTTACGGTCATGATTTAAAAGAAAATATCTTATCTTTCGAACGGAAAATGTACTAGTCTAGTTTACCTATCTATAAGAAAATTTGAGTTTAGTTCATTGGTGGTCGGAAGACATACATTAATAACACTACTTAATGTACAGCTTTGATTTTCTAAGTCATTCGTCTTTGTCTTCGTCTACACTTTGGACCTATAAAATGAACTTTTTAGTCAATTCACAGTTAAAATTATTGAAGCAACTTGGAAAGTTCTTATGCACAAATTTCTTCAAAAAAAATGCCACTGCAATTTGGACAGTCTTTACCTTCAGGAGGCTGAGGCATCAATAATACTAGTAATTAATTTGACCCCGCAATAATATAGTACCTTTCTTTTTTTCCCCTTATTTTATGTACGAAAGTTTTTTTTTTTTCAATAAAAAAACGTTTATTAGTGCAATCGCGCTGATCAGAGAAAGAACTTAAAAAGAATTCAGGGTAATTAAGTTAATTATATATGGATATCGAGCCGTCCAGTATTATGGTAATATGTTCTAGGCCACCAAGACAATAAATATACACATACAATCACACCTCATAAGCCTTCTTGATCACGTAATTTGACTTGGCCTGGTGCGTAGTAGTTTCCGAACCTTGTTTGTTTGTATCTTAGTGTAATTGCCTTCAAATATTTATAGTTTATGAACTTAGGATTAAATAACGGTAATAAGCTAATAACCTACATTGATATTCAATGAATATGTGCCTTTCTCTTTCACATCTCTTCGAACGTACGTAGGTTTTATATCCACATTTATATACCCAGAATTCCATTTGTCTATATCATATCTCCTTCCTCATTAATCCAAACCATATCTTATGAAAATTAAATGTTACTTCATTAAACTATTTAATTTTTTTCATTAATACTAAAATCCAAACATAGAAATAAGTAAACCCGTTTAAGAAATGGTCCTGACAAATATTTTCTCTTATATACTAGGATATCCAAATAGTTAACTACGTGATTTAGCTAATTCAAAAGAAAATTCATCGACCGACTCTATCATTATTGCTTTCAATCAAGATTTGCAGCATGAAACCAATTTCATTGTTCAATTAAACAGTTCACCTCGCCCTAGATATACTAAAACCTACCTTAGTGGTCAAATTTTAAAGAATCTTAAATTATGTACCCCTCCGTTTCATAATTATTGTTCAGTTCGTGTTTTCACTTTTAGTACAATTTAAACTAAAAATAAAAATTCAAACATGACAATAATTATGGGACGGGGGGAGTGAGTAACACATTAAATTGGTTTGAATTTGACACGTTCAGCGCCTTCCGCCAGCGGTCTTTGATTTCGATGACTGATTTCCGTAGTTGCTTATAGTGAACGCTAGAGAAGTACAGAGTACAGACTGGAAGGGGTCAACCAATTCAATTAATCATATTCTTCGTCACTTCAATGGCTGCAAATTCTTTGAGGGCATACATTACGGGCATGCATTTTCATTCATTATGTAGAAAATGACTGTACATCTATCCGAAACCTCAAATATTGAATAAAGTCACTTCAGAGATGGCAGCTAAATTCTGCTCATTCAAGAGTCCAATACTATGATAAAAATATATATAGCCTTCCCGTCCCGTTTTATAATAACTTTATGTTGAGTTAAAATGATACAGTGAAATGGACAATTAGAATAAATCATGCTTGTGGAACCCTTATTAGTATCTACGTGATGAAAATAGTAAAAGCTACAATTTTCTTATTCTTCTTTTTTCATTTTTTTTTTTTTTGTTTTTTGATTACATAATTAAGGTACAATTCTTTTCACCTCGCGTATGTGTTACTTTGACCAACGCTCATTATTTTTTTAGTGAGATAAATATATACCGCGAACTAGTTGAACAATTAAACGTGTGTACCCTGTGTGTATAATGTGTCCTTCAATCTTTCACTTGGCAACGTACTTACGAGTAAGTTGTCCGAAATGTGAGATCTCATATAGAGTTTCTAGAAAAGTCTTTAATAGAACATGCTCACAATGATTGGGACATAGTTGTTGTTCAGCTGTCAAGTGTCAATGCGACACCTCCACTGTTCTTAAGTTTTTAATGCAATGCACGATATTTTTTCCAAACAAGAGGCTAAAAATGAGAGCCATTTTTGCAGTGTCAATCTCTAGTATGGAATCCCCACATCAAAAAAGGTTTTATATATTTCATCAAATATGTTACGATATTCAATTGGACCGTCTAATAATCACCGAAAACCATTTTGCAAACAAGAAACACATTAATTACTTCCTCCGTCCAACAATAATACGTCAAATTTTGGCTAAATGGAGGTCTGCAGTATGTATTTTTCTTGGCCAAGTTTTAATAATTAAGCTCCAAACAAAATTAATAAAATTAATAATTAGTGTTAATTTGCCAAGTTTTTGTATTCCATAATTAAGCTCCAAACAAATTTATCATATCTAATATACATCAAGATATGTAGTATGTCCATACATGAAATTACCTATTGGAAGCGGTTTTCATTGAGTTTGTTAATTTGTATTAACAATCGTGGAAACAAACGCAACCCATGCGACAATAAGGTTCTTCCAATAGGATACAAGTCCCATTTCCAGCCATAGTATCTCTGCACTCTTTCATGCAACTTGAACAATAACAAAAATCTGGGCTTATCAGTTTTTCGCATACCGCAATACCTTGTCCCCTAACTTGAAGAAATGCATGGCCACCTGCAAGTACGAGATAAACAAAAACACAAAAAACACACACACACACAATTAAATACGACAATCATTTTAGAGCAAACGGAATACTCATACATATAGTGCGGGGAAAAAATTGTTTTGCTGCATGGTTTGTTGTTCTTTTCATCTGCTCTTAAAAGGTATCTCCAGAGATGAATTCCATGTCAGGATGTAGTAACATTAAAAAGGTAGAAACACAATGTATAATTTGTATCTTTTGTTTCAGTAATTGAAATATCTATGTTGCATTTTCATTATTAAAAAAAAAAGAGAAGAAGTTATTTTATATATTCAATATTTAAACATAAACAAGAAATTAAATGCCCTTGTGAATTCTTACCTAGAAGAACAATCGCCATTAACCAAAGCAAGGAGTATGATGAGAACTTTGCCATATCTATCTTCGAAAAGAACGAGTTCAGTTTAACCAAAAAGAAGCTAAGTAGGATAATAGCTGTAGAGGTATATATATAGCTCGAAATTTATCCTTGATGATTACTATTAACGCCTCTTATCTTGATCTGGCTAGAATTTTTTGGCAACGTCAAGAAGAAATGAATTTGTTTGATTTTCGATCTGGAATACTTCTCGTTTAGTCAAGAATAGATATATCATCATAATGAATTACAACACTTGTTTAGTATTATTCCATCCGTGTTATAACAGTAAATAAATCCTTTGCAGTTACACGTTACCCATAATATCATTACATTACCGTTTAAGGTAATTAGTGTTTAGCAAGCTGTATTATTTAGTAACTAAATTAATTTTATCAATTCCTTCACGGCATAAAAGTTGTTTCTCAATCCCTCTTTCCAGAGACTACTTCTCATGTATTCAATTCATTTCAAGCTTTTCCAACGACGAAAATGATATTGGAAACTTTGGATGCTTGTAACTTGAAAAAACTTGCAAAGAGAAAATTTTCAAAACTGCGAGGAACGGTTTTGATAACAAATAATCAGTGTTTGCAAGCTTTTGTATTTAAAAATGGAAATTAATTAACCTCAGCATTATCCAGATGGTTGAGAGCAATAATCCGCCGATAGGAGCTCACTTTGGCCTCGTTAAAGCAATACGACAGCTCATGGAGAAGCAATGGGAAGTTAAGCTAAAGTATGTATATAGGGAGGAAAACTATGTAGGTAATCATTACCTGGCCTCACTGGCAGCGTCGAATCCAGTTAGAGTTATAGATATTAGGTTATTTTATCCAGTTAGAGTTATAGATATTAGGTTATTTTTGTTTTCTGATATTATAGAGGTATCGACACCCATAACACTGTAATCTCGTAACTAAATATATCTTCCGCGAATGAGATCTCTAGTCTCACTTTATTTGTCCTACTTTTGTCACACTCTTTAAAACTATGTAGTATTGTAAGTTATTTCATCACTCAACTCATGGACTAAAAAGTAATAAATCGGCTCCAAATCCATTAAGCCGCACAATTTTATTAATTATTTTTAATTTTTCTCTTCGTCATTAGTTTCAGATCATCATTAGCATCCATCGCAGTCATCTCCCAGGTTTTCTTCCTCCAAACTTGTCTTTGGGTTTTGAAAATTAAAAGTTTAGTACCAGAACCAATTATGTTTGGAAGGCACGATTTTTTCTCAAAATTTCCTTAACAAAAGAGAAAAAATAGAAATCAGTCTATTCGGAAACTTATGCAAAGAAATAAAACAAGTTCAAGATTTTAAGATCGTTGCTCGATTCAATCCCTCGTGAACCTGAAACACCCCAAAAAACGTACAATTAAAAACCCAATAAATAAAGCAGTTGATTGGCCATGACAAAATGCCCAAAGAGGTGGTGTGAAAAAGGAAGAAGCCATGGAGAAACCATTCACCTCAGGCGGGTCGAATCAGATAATCAGGCATTACGGGGGAGAGCGGCGATGGAAATTTTTATATAAATTAAAATCGAATATTTATTTTCGAAGGCTATGGAGTAGTTTTGTGGAAGCAACAAAAGGACTGCTTGCTCCAATTTTCTCTTTGTCTTTGACTACTCGTCAAGCAAAAATAGGATTCTGGATTTCTAGGCTTAATCTCACGATTTTCTGCTGAATGGAATCCCTAAAATAATTAATAAAGGAGTTTGGAATGAAATTCGGGATATAGTTTCCTCGTATGTGTTACCTTGGATTTTTGGATGGGAGATTTTAATCAAGTTCTTTTCCCCGAGGATTAGAGAGGCGGACGCAGTATAAAAAATAAGTATTCTGATCAGCTGTTTGCTCTTCTTCAAGAATACGATACGATATGGGGGAGCTGGAGACAAGGGGCAATTCCTTCACCTGGAAAAACAATAGAAGCGGGACGGCAAGAATCGCAGAAAAGTTGGATCGAGCTTTTGTCAATGATGGCTGGAGACACATTTTCCCACGAGCCACGGTAACTAATCTTCTAATTGTCATCTCAGACCATGGCCCCATACTGATAGACCTTAAAGGAGACAACTCATATCAAAGCAACCTAAAAATTTGAAGCGTTTTGGATTAACTGCTAAAGAAATCCTGCGCAAAATTTGGTCACAGGATCACAGTTCTACACTTCTCTCCAATGACAAACTGTCCGAACTCTTGAGTATCAGCATGAAACATCTGACGAATTGGAGTAAAAGCTCCTTCGGTTATCTGGATTATCAGATAAAAAGTTATTCCAAGAAAATGGAAACCTTGCAACTTGGTTCTGGTATTATGACCAACTCAGCAGAGATAGAAGAGACCAGAATTCAGATAGAGAGACTCATGGATTATCAAACTGATTTTTGGAAGCAGAGAGCCCAATTACGATGGAATTTAGAAGGGGACAAAAACTCTAAATTTTTTCATTCTTGGGCAAAGAATAGAAAAGGAAGAAATTGGATCACTGGTTTGAAGGATGAGAATGATGCTTGGTGTTTTGAACAACAGAGAATGCAGGAGATTATGTTTCGCCATTTTGAAAGTGTGTTTGTGGATGACAACTTTCAACCTAGCGATGATGAAATATGGGGTTCACGGATTAAGATAATGGAGTTGATTTCGCCTCAGATCACACAGGATCAAAGAGCGTGCTTAGGAAATGCGTATACAGAACAAGAAATCTGGGAAGCAGTTGCAGCTATGACACCTTGGAAGGCACCCGGACCTGATTGTTTTCCTGCAGGTTTTTATCAACATTATTGGAGTCTTATTAGGAGCAGACTTGTACCTCAAGTTTTGGATATCCTACACAACCAGTGTTGGTGCTCTGAATGGAACAAGAATAATGTCATCTTCATCCCAACGAAAAGTAACCCCACATTTCCTTCCGATTTTCGTCCTATTAGCCTATGCAACGTACTCTACAAGATTGTTGCAAAAGGTACTGGCAAATAGGATAAAGAGAGTTTTGGGATTGGTGATTAATGAAAACCGGAATGGTTTTGTGCCTGGACGTTATATTGGGGAGAGCATCTTGCTAGCGCATGAAGCAATTGAGCATATAAGGCTGAAAAATTTGGGCAGTGATTGCATGCCAGCCATTAAGCTATATATGAATAAAGCGTAGGACCGATTCTCTTGGACTTTCTTACAGCAGGTTCTAGTGAAGATGGGATTTCCACAATCCATGATTCAGAGGATAATGAATTGTGCGAACACAGTGCAGTATGCAATTTCCTTTAATGGGTGGCACTCAAAGTATTTTTTTTCCTAAGAGAGGGCTTCGTCAAGGGTGCCCCCTTTCACCGTATCTTTTTATTATCTGTCAACAAGCATTCTCGGTAGCTATCAACAATTTAGACAAGGAAGAGGAGAGCTTTGGCATTTGTTTGGCAAAAGCAGCACCACGTCTTTTCCATCTTATGTATGCTGACGACTGCTTGATTTTCATGGAGTGCCAGGATCGAAATATAAGAGCCTTTGCAGAAGTTTTAAACCAATATGCTCATTTATCTGGCCAGTGAGTGAACTTCGAGAAATCTTCCATAATGACCAGTCCAAACATGAGTAGGGCTGACAAGGAATTTCTATCGCTAAGGTTGCGCATCCCGAAAAATGACTATCGAGGTCAGTATCTTGGTTTGAATTTAGATTTTTTACAGCGGAAGACGGTTTTGTTTAGTGATATTGTGGCAAGAATGAGGAAAAAACTCCAGTCTTGGAAAAATCAATCTTTATCCGTGATGGGTCGGTGACATTAGCTAAGCACAGTTTGGCTACAATGCCAATATATATGATGGGGTGTTTAAACTTCCAAAATCAGTAGCGAAGCAAATTGACTCAGTGATAGCTAATTATATCTGGAAGGGCGATCGAAATGGTCGGGGAATTCATTGGAAAGCTTGGAAAGATCTCTGTAAATCAAAATTTCATAGTGGACTTGGTCTTAGATCATCAACGGACCTCAATCAAACCCTTTTAGCAAAAATGGCATGGCGAATAATTGCAAATCCCAGCTCACTTTTTGCTAGAATTTTTGCGGCAAAATACATAAAGGGGGCTATTTTTTGAAGTGCAAGGCTCCACGGAAAGCATCTTGGGGATGGAGAAGCATAATGGAGCATTGCAAATGGAAATGATGTCCTTGTTCAAGATAATTGGATTCCAAATGTGGATTATCCTTTATATGATACCCAGTAGTCTGATGTGCAGCCAAATCTAAAGGTTGGAGATTTACTTGATCACACTTTCTACTGAAAATATCCATTGATACACTCCATGTTTCCTACG
Organism: Oldenlandia corymbosa var. corymbosa; assembly: GCA_949775105.1. NCBI lineage: Eukaryota > Viridiplantae > Streptophyta > Magnoliopsida > Gentianales > Rubiaceae > Oldenlandia > Oldenlandia corymbosa. The sequence goes on along the minus strand of OX459120.1, from coordinate 30,374,453 downwards.
CCGGTGGCTCAAAATATTATGTCCATGTATCTTCCGGTAGATCCGAATTCCCATCATGATCAGCTCATTTGGGGCCGAACTTCAACTGGGATTTATACAGTCAAGTCTGGATATTATGAAGCCATAAATTTGAAAGAAGCAAATATTGCATCAAGTTATGGAAACTCTACCAAGTCCTTAACTGAGGCAGGATGGAAGAAATTTTGGGCACTCAAGTTGCCAGCCAAAATTCAGTGGCTCATTTGGAGAGCCGTGACCAATGCTTTGCCTACCTTATCAGGTTCGAATAAAAGAGTAATGCAATTGTCAGCTGTTTGCATGAGGTGTAGCGTTGGGATCGAGATTGTTCAACATCTATTTTTAGACTGTATTGTCTCAAAAAGAGCTTGGCGGTATTCTCCACTTGGTTTTGATTTTGACAAGAGCGATGGTTCTAGTTTTGCAGAATGGTTGAATGATTGGATTTTGACAGCTCCAGATTTGCAATCTATTCAATTCTCTTTGTTCATGTGTTGGGGTATTTGGTTAGCTCGTAATGAGAATGTTTGGGAGGAAGCAGTTGTATCCCCAGTAGAAATCTTACGGAGAGCACAACAATACTTTCAAATTTTTAATGCCAGTCAACATGGAGATCAGAGGCCTGCAGGTTTAACGGAAAGCACTGAGCTGACCTCCCAAGTTCTTCCAGGCGTGCAAATACATGTTGATGGAGCCTTTAACAATCATGAAAAGATTGGAGCAGCGGCATGGGAGTGTATTGATCAATATGGTAGGTGCCTTCACTGTGGCAGCTGCACTTTTTTGTCGTACACCCCCCTCCATGCTGAGGCAATGGCCTGCCTTAAAGGTTTGCAAGTAGCAAAGGAGCTAGGAATCTCTCAATGTGTTCTTCAATCTGACAATGCAGCAGTTGTAAAGCTTGGCTCAAAAAGTGTAGCATTGCCCTATCCTCTTCACATGCTAGGGAGTGATATATGTAAGTTAAGAGATAGTTTTGCTTTATGTTCTTTTATGAAAGTAGATAGATCTATCGTTGAAAACGCTCATAAGTTAGATAGAGTGTCTCCTGTAATGAATGTTTTGTAATTTGCTCTGCTAATGAATGGTCTTTCCAAAAAAAAAGGAGTTGAACGGCTTGTTGTGTGGGGGCCGGCTTGTTATTTTTTAGCCTATGAATAGAATGATGAGACTATTTTCAAAACTACGTAGTTATAAATAGTGGGACAAAAGTGAGCCAAATAAAGTGGAGCATGAGATAGAACTAAGCATTGATGTTCTAAAACGGCACTAGGGTCTTTTCTCTAGGCGAAAGGCGACCAACGGCGACACCAACCTTCCTCTTCACTTCCCCCAGCGGCGTCAATTCAACGCACGTTCACTTTCGCCGTAGTATGAGCAAACTAAGAATCCTCCCCCGGAAGCTCCTTCCAGCCCACTGTCTATTTTAGCCACCCACAAGCCCCTCCCCCTCGTAGAAATTCCTCCCAAACCCCCTCGGTGTCAATCCCTATGGATTAGCTATTTCACTCACTCTTACATCACTTTGATCCTATGTAGAAATCGCCCACGCAAACTTTCTCTACTTCAGACTCTGCCATGGATTCCATCTTGCACCCAACACGTCTCCTCACTCCCACCACCTTCCTCTCTTCTCCTTCGAACCACCAATCCAATCAATCCCTAGATCCGTTACCATCAAACTAGTACAACCAGTCCAAGACTTTTCCCACCCGCATGTTTCCACCATCAGCCTCCCTATCTCCCCCATCTCACCTAATGATCAATCTTCTGTTGACTTAACCTCATCACCTGATCACCAACCCATCGCCTCTCCCATACTGCCTTCAAGCCCCTTCATGACAAAAGTCCCAATTGAGATGGACTCACCACTCAAACGTGCGATTGCGGCTCGTTTCAAGCATCGTATGGCCACGGGCAGACCTCCAAAACTTCCAGCTGCATCGCAGACGCCTATCGCTGGAGTTAAACGGTGCCTGCAACTCACTGAAATTATGACTGATGTGCCATCCTCTGATAGAGAAAGGCACCTACGGCGTAAAGGACTTTCTGGTTCGCATATGGGAGCAACTTGTGACTTTGATCTGATCGAAATTTCAACGGCAGAGACTGGCATGCAGCTCCAGTCCCGCCGAGAGCCATGAGTCTGATCGCTTGGAATTGTCGAGGGCTTAGGAAACCCTGGACAATTCAAGAAATATGCGACCAGGTACGCATTAAGAAGCCCCCCTTAGTTTTCCTCTCTGAAACTAAGTGTCGTTCATCTGATCTTGATCCTCTTAAATATCGACTAGGTATAAATTGTTTGGCAGTTGACTCAGTTGGAAACTCTGGAGGATTGGCTTTGCTTTGGAAAAAAGACATTTCGGTTTCACTTAAGAGTTTTTCAAAAAATCATGTTGATGTTGATGCGATTCTTCTAGGCACTCAGGTTCGTATTACGGGTGTTTATGGAGAACCAGAAACTTCTTTGCGGCCAGCAGCATGGGAAAGATTTAAGAACCCGAAGGAGGATCGCTTGATACCATGGATCTGCTTAGGGGATTTTAATGAAGTTCTCCTTCAATCTGAGTTTGTTGGTTCACATCTTCGGCCGGAAAAACAAATTATGGACTTTCGAGCATTGCCACCTGTCGGACATGGGTTTCAATGGATACAAATTCACCTGGGGCCGCCTTTCCATCGACCCTTTTACTCAGCGAGGACGTCTGGATCGTTCAGTTTGTAGTTTGCAATGGAGGGAGGTCTTCAAGTGGAATCGAGTTGATCATGTTCTGCGCTCAAATTCTGATCATCATCTCCTTCATGTTCATGTTGAGTTGTCTCGCCCTAACCAGCGTAGCAATATCAGGATACGGTTCCATTTTGAAGCCATGTGGGTCAAATTTGCCATTGTGAAAAGATCATTAAGGACCATTGGAACGATGATATTGGTGACATTTCGGAGAAAATGAAATCTTATTCGATCAGCTTATTGCATTGGAGTAAGTCGGCTGTGGGAGATGTCAAGAAAAATATTGACGCGACCAAGGAGGAAATTCTAAAATTGCAGAAAGGGTGTATTATGGAGGAAGTCAAAACCAAGCTATGCTTACTGAAAGAAAAACTTGAATTCCTCCTCGATCAAGATTATCTTAAATGGAAACAGTGAGCAAAACATCACTGGTATCGTGAAAGAGATCGCAATACGAAATACTTCCATGCTCATGCCACAAAACGTAAGGAAGCTAATCAAATTGCTGGCTTACGTGATTCTGCTGGATTACTTCAGAGCTCCCATCTTGAGATTAAGCTAATTATTGTGAACTACTTCCGAAACATTTTCTCGGCTGCACCAATTCGCCAAGCTGATCTCTAACAGGGCTTAAGTCAGATTAGAAGCAAAGTCTCGGCTGACATGAGCTTTGAACTGGCAATGCCTTTTTTCGAAAGCGAGGTCAAAAAAGCTCTCAAGCAGATGCACCCTTTCAAATCCCTTGGCCCTGACGGTATGTCTCCTGTTTTCTTTCAAAAGTTTTGGCATATCATTGGAAAAGATCTATTTCAAGTGTTTTAAATTTTTTAAAAAATGGTTCCTTCGATAGCAAACTCAATTTCACCCATATTGTGCTTATCCCTAAGATAAAACAACCTGATCAGATCACCCAATTTCGCCCCATCAGCTTATGTAATATGGTTTATAAAATTGCTTCAAAAATTCTAGCTAATCGAATCAGTCCAACTCTTTCTACCCTCATCTCTGAATCTCAATCGGCTTTTATTCCGGGTAGATTCATAATTGATAATATTCTTGTTGCTTATGAGACACATCACTATATGAAATCAAAAACTAGGGGATTCTCACCACTCATGTCCATTAAACTGGATATGAGTAAAGCTTTTGATCGAGCTGAATGAGCCTTTTTATTCGCCGTTCTACAAACCATGGGGTTTTCTGATTTTTTTATCTCTCTTATTCGTAAATGTGTCTCCTCTGTCTCCTTTTCCTTCTTCTCGTTAAATGGCAAGAAATTTGGTCAGTTAAATCCAGAAAGAGGAGTCAGAGAGGAAGGTAAAATCAAAGGTGTATCGGTGGTGCAGGGGGCTCCGCATATCTCACATCTCTTCTTCGCCGATGATACACTTTTCTTTGGTGCAGCCACTACGGAGGAGGCACACTACCTGCAGTTCGCTATACAGCTCTATGAATTTTTATTCGGGCAAAGAATTAATTATGAGAAATCTGGCATCTATTACAACCCAAACACTGACCACAATGTAGCAAGGGAAATATGTGAGTTATTGAAGATTCCTAGGGTTAGCTCTCGTGGAAAATACCTTGGTCTTCCTTTAGTGATTGATCATAACAAGAAAGACGTATTTAGTGCGTTGAAAGACTCTGTATGAAACGGGTTCAGGTTTGGAAAGAGAAGCACTTGTCCAGAGTGGGTCGGGAAATACTTATCAAATCGGTGATACAATCTCTTCCAACCTATGCCATGTCTTGCTTTAGAATCCCGGACGACACCCTCCAGGAGATTCAAAGAATGGCTGCAAAGTTTTGGTGGGGCGACACTAATGCAAAGCGAAAGTTACATTAGTTTTCTTGGGATAATCTTTCTATGGCTAAAGAGAAGAGCGGTCTTGGATTTCGGGATCTACGGGCTTTTAATTTGGCAATGTTGGCAAAGCAAGCTTGGCGTTTGCTCACAAATCCTTTATCGCTTCACTCGCACATCCTTCATAGACTTGGTGCAGCATCCTCGAAAGTCGGCAAGTGCTTCTACTAGGCTGCCTCAAGCAAATCAGATTGGGATGCACTACTAAGGTTTTCGGTGACCGTTGGATTCCCATTCCGCCACTCTTTATAGCCACTAGGATCAACAACAATTTGCCAACGAATGCACATGTTTGTGACCTCTAGAATACCACTTTCGGCAGTTGGAATACCGAATTGGTGCGAACTTCCTTCTCGCCGGACATAGCAACTGCAATGTTGCAGCTAGATGTTGACATCGCATAAGGCCATGATCTATGGAGATGGCATTTTACAGCACATGGTCACTTCACGGTTAGGTCATCACATCATGCTCTTGTCTCGACTTTGCCTAACGCTTTTATCCCCTTGAATAGGCCGCAGGTTCTTAGCTCATCCTCGCCTTTCTAGAAGTCCATCTGGAAACTTCGCATTCCTTCCCGCGTCAAACATTTCGTTTGGAGCTTCCTCTCTGGGTCGTTACCTTCCTCTCTGACTCCTCTTTCTGGATTTAATTGACCAAATTTCTTGCCATTTAACAAGAAGAAGGAAAAGGAGACAGAGGAGACACATTTACGAATAAGAGAGATAAAAAAATCAGAAAACCCCATGGTTTGTAGAACGGCGAATAAAAAGGCTCATTCAACTCGATCAAAAGCTTTACTTATATCCAGTTTAATGGACATGAGTGGTGAGAATCCCCTAGTTTTTGATTTCATATAGTGATGTGTCTCATAAGCAGCAAGAATATTATCAATTATGAATCTACACGGAATAAAAGCCGATTGAGATTCAGAGATGAGGGTAGAAAGGATTGGACGGATTCGGTTAGCTAGAATTTTTGAAGCAATTTTATAAACCATATTACATAAGCTGATGGGGCGAAATTGGGTGATCTGATCAGGTTGTTTTATCTTAGGGATAAGCACAATATGGGTGAAATTGAGTTTGCTATCGAAGGAACCATTTTTTAAAAAATTTAAAACACTTGGAATAGATCTTTTCCAACGATATGCCAAAACTTTTGAAAGAAAACAGGAGACATACCGTTACGGCCAAGGGATTTGAAAGGGTGCATCGCCGAAAAAATTACCCCTGAGCCCAAAATTATGTAAAAAGTATATTTCCTCAGTATTTAACGGTCAAAATTAACAAAATGATCTCGGATGAATTTGTTGCTTAGTACGGTGACCTATTTTGTACATAAATTTGATTAATAACATATGTTGAGATTACCGAATAGTTCAATAACTTTTTTTATGGTTCACTCTTAATTTTAATTTTTACATGTTATTGCTCATATTTGCTTTTTCATTGTTTTTTCATAGCTCGAGTTTATTATATATATTGGTTTTGAAGCATAGCAGTCTGCGTGTGTGGGTGGGAAATAAGAAAAAGAAAAGATTTTTAGTGGTTGAATATAAATGCTAGGTCACATATTTTAAGGGGTACGGCGACATTGAAAATTCTACTACCAGAAGACACAATTCTACAACTTATGGACTTGGCACAGAGTTCGTTTGCGCAAACCACGCCCCGCCGCCCACCCCCCAAAAATCTCATTCTCAGGTGCTTCATCTATATTGTCTCTTTCACAAGACTGACTACGTGTATGTGGATAATACAACCAAAAATAAAAAATAAAAATTATCTCAAAATAATTATCTATTTCGTTACATTATTTTACTTTAATAAAAATAAATAATTTGGGATAATAAATTGAGAATTGAAACACGAAATTGAAAGGTAAAACTAAAAAGTCAAAAAGGTCATCATAATCCCCATTATAATATGAAATCCACGTTAAATATTAAGTTGTGAAGCTTTCTTGATCATGATCTATGTTTACTTTATCCACACATAAATTCGAAGTTTGTGCAAGTGTAAAAGTAAAGGAGATTTTACAACGAACAGATGGGCTTCTTAGAAAAGTAAAAGTTTGAATCTAAACGTCACATATGCCTCATCGGCCAATCTGAAAAGATCGACGTACTCTGGAGCAACACCTAGCTAAGCTACGGACAAAGACCTCTTGGAAGATGCATTGATCTTAGGTTTTAGAATATTGTGTCGGATTAATTTTGCTGTTTGTGATAAAGAAAATGTTCCACTTTATTATGTCAAAAATGGGATTGACTTTAACTTGTAAGATTATATATTATGTCTCTAAAATTCAATTGACTTCCAAAGCAATTTTTGACGTTTTTGCATTCATTTCAGTTTTGCTGAAGAGTTTGTTTCCATGGCTACTTCCAAATTCATCACTTCTTGTTTCCTTGTCTCTGCTTCACTGCTTTCATTTGCAAATGCTCTTTCGTTTCAAATAACTCGTTTCAGTCCAACCTCAACCGACATTCTTTACCGTGGAGATGCCGTACCTTTAACCGGAGTCGGAGTGATTAATTTCACCAATAATGAGTATTGTTGCCGGGTTGGTCAAGCCATTTATTCCCAACCAATTCCGATATGGGATTCACACAGTGGGAAATCAGCTAATTTTTCTACTCATTTCTCCTTCTTAATCGACACAAAAGGTGCTCAACATGGTAATTATGGTTACGGGTTAGTTTTATTCCTTGCCCCGGTTGACTTCCGAACTCCCCTGAATTCAGCTGCTGGTTTTTTGGGTTTGTATAATACGACCAATACCGATACTTCCCAGAATCAAATTGTATCTGTTGAGTTTGATTCCTTTGTGAATACAGAATGGGATCCTGGTTATGAGCATGTTGGTATCAATGTTAATTCAATTGCTTCTAAAGTAACAGCTCCTTGGAATGCTAGCTTGCATAGTTCAGAAGCTGCTGATGTTTTGATTGTTTACAGTTCTTCCGACAAGAATCTCAGCGTTTATTGGAGTTATAAGTCAAGCCCGAATTCCAGTCTTTCTTATCAGGTGGACCTGAAGGAGATTCTTCCTCAATGGGTTATGGTTGGTTTCTCTGCTACCACAGGTCGGTTTGTTGAGAATCATTATCTTTATTCGTGGGATTTAACTTCAGATTTAGACATGGAGCTTTCTAGTTCAGGGAAAACGAGGAATACCGGTTTGATTGTGGGCGTATCAGGAGCTGGATTAGTTGTGATTTTGGGTGGTCTGATTGGATTTATTGTTCTAAAGAAGTCTAGAAAGCGCAGAAACAGGGAGATGGCTTTCTGGGCTTCATCTATCGGTGATGATTTGGAAAGAGGTGCAGGGCCGAAGATTTTCCACTTCAGAGAACTTGTTTTGGCGACTAATAATTTCTCCAGGGAAAGGAAGTTGGGAGAAGGAGGAAGTGGAGCTGTCTTCAAAGGCGATCTTCTGGATATGAATATTTCTGTAGCTGTTAAGAAGTTCTCCAAGGGTTCGAAGCAGGGGAAGAAACAGTTCATTACTGAAGTTAAGATCATCAGCAGTTTACGACACCGGAATCTAGTCCAGCTGATTGGATGGTGCCATGATGACGGTGAGTTCTTGCTTGTGTATGAATACATGCCAAATGGTAGTCTTGATTCTCATCTCTTTGGCAAGAGACATCCTCTTGGATGGAGTTTGAGATACAAAATCGCAATGGGTTTAGCCTCAGCTCTACTCTATCTTCATGAAGGATGGGAACAATGTGTTGTGCATAGGGACATCAAATCGAGCAACATAATGCTGGATTCCGGTTTCAATGTCAAGCTCGGCGATTTTGGACTCGCCCGGTTCATGGATCATGAATTAGGCCCCAAGACCACGGGGTTAGCCGGGACATTCGGGTACTTGGCTCCCGAATACATAAGCACAGGCAGGGCTAGTAAGGAATCCGACGTCTACAGTTTTGGTGTCGTCGCCTTGGAGATTGTTAGTGGGAGGAAGTCGATAGATCGGATTCAAGAGGGCGAAGAGAATGAAATAGGGCTGTTGGAATATGTATGGGAATTGTATGGAATGGGAAAACTTGAATCAGTTGTGGATGAGAGATTGAAAGGTGAATTTGATCTCAAACAAGTGGAGTGTTTGTTGATAGTAGGGCTATGGTGCGCTTATCCAAATCCTACCCTGAGACCATCCATAAGGCAAGCAATTCAAGTGCTTAATTTTGAAGCATCACTTCCTAAGCTTCCAGCCAGAATGCCTGTGCCAACTTATGAAGCACCGGCTTCTGCTGAGAGTTCCTCTTCAAAGCCTTTAATAACTTACAGTAGCATTGATGTTGGTCGTTGATAAAACGATGAAGAATCTCATTAACAGGCTCGTTGTCATAATCATTGTATTGATTAGTTGTTGTCGATATTATGTTTAGACGTACGAGTTCTTACCAGAGCAAAAAATAACATCCAGAGCGACACTGTAGTTGGTCTTGGTTGAATCTTTATCTTTCCTCTTTGTGATCCAGATGTTAAATTCAAGATACAGCATGAAACCAATTACCTTGTTCATTTAGCTCAATCTACCTTAGTGGTCAAATTATAACGAATCTTAAATTATGGGACACATTCAATAAATTTGTTTGAATTTGACAAGTTCAGCGCCTTGAACCAGAAGTTTTTGATGATGGATCTTGCTTACTGAGAACGCTAGAAAAAGTACAGACTGGAGGGGTCAAACAACTCATTTTAAATCATCATCTTCCTCACCTCAATGGCTTCAAATTCTTGAGTACGTTTTGGGCAAGCTTTTTCATTCGTTTTTTTTTTTTTTTAAATGACACCTCCGTATATCCAACTCCTCAAATAAATAAAGCAACTTTTCAAGCATGGCAGCTTAATTCTGTTCTGTTAAGAATTAAGCATGAATTTATAACCAATTTCAACGGTGTGCATCCTGTGTATTGTCCGTGAATTTCTACGTATGTAACTATCATAAAGTGATTAGTTCCCCTGAATTATGAGATGTCGTGTATCTAGTTCCAGAAAGAAGCCTTTAATATACATAGTACCATTTCCATTCCCAACGATAGGGACTTAATTAGTTCACCTGCGGAAGTGTCGCATTCACTGTTTTGATTCAATGCAATGCGCGATATTTTAACAAAACTAGAGGCTAAAAATGAGAGACATTGGCAATCTATAGTATCGAATGGAGGGATCCAACATCATAAAGTTCTATGAATATCATCAAATATGTACGGCATTCAATTGGACCGCCTAACCACCGAAAACCATTACTTGCAAACAAGAAGGAATGTTGTACATTCTATCAGAGAATCAATCAATCATGGCGTACTTCTTGTTGGAGAGTTTGGTTCACACACTGGTCATCAGCATTATAATGACAGGAACATTCTTCAAAGAAACAGGTGAAATATACTGCCCAACTAATAAGGAAGCACTTGCTCTTAAAATTATAATCACAAAACTGAGCATCATTAGCCTTGTGCATAACCATCACATAATTGCAGCGGTAATCAAGATTTTTTTTGAAACGGTGTGGTAATCAAGATAGTTGCCCAGCAATCTTGCATGCCATCTTCAATAATAAGAGAAATTAATTTGCATTATACATTAGTGTACGTGCAACCCAAGCTGCATCACGATTTTTCTATACTGAACAAATCTTGGGAGGTATGGAGCATTATTAAAAAAGGCAATCAATAGAAACCGGAAAGGACTAAACAATGTGCAGAATATTTCACACTCCTTTCAAAAAGCCCAAATGTAATTTCTATTGGCCCAATTCTTGATTTTTAATTTTTTTTTTTTTTTGCCCTTTTCCGGTTTTGGCATACGGCTGCCGAAATGGCAAATTATATTCATTAGGCTTGAACTGAAATGCGTCTATTTACTTACACAAAACATGAAGGATCAACATGTAATCACTCTGGATTGAGAGTTAAGATGGATACATACACACTTTTTTGTGTATTAATTGGTAGATGTAATTTGTACCTAAGTATAAGATTAATAATATGTGAACCGACACTCTTGCTATAGAGTCAGGAATAAGAGAATATATTCTTTTAAATATCCCCATTGCTGCATTGCTTTACTAATGGAGAATGACTCAGGGGTTTAGATATATTATGAAGCGCTAGCCTTTTGTAAACTTCTTTACCAAAAAAAACCAAAGAAAGAAGCAAAAAAAATGTTTCTCTACTTATTTTGACAAGACGACTCCATAATCATTGCTCCAAATCTCGGCCCTAATACAAGTCGAATTTTCTTTATAAACAGGAGATGTTATGCTTATATATTCCTCGCGATTGTAATTTGTATATGATATAGAAGCACTCAAAAGAATGACAATTACGTTATAAACACACGATAATTGTGTCAAATGGTGCACATAAAAATTACTACTACTATATAAGTTTCATCAAATGGAGGAGAATGAACTATGAATGTCACCGAAGAGCGTATTATAATCTATCAAAAGAAGAAGAAACTGTCTAGTTTTTTTGCATGCGAAATTCGTTTTTTTTTTTTTTCTTTCTTTCAGATAATGCTTTCTTTGGAAATTGAATAAACTTCTTTTTCTTCTTCTCTTAAAAAAAAAAAAAAAAAAAAAAGAGCCTGAAAACTGAAATAACTTTTAATTACAGGTGTCCAAAACGACAATCAGAGTGCAGTGCCCATTTGGAAGTCGTGCCGGGAAATGACTGATTGAGGAATATTCTTCCACCCAAAACCACGCTTTCTTCTTCCCTCCTTTCTTCCCTTCGACTAACTAATTCACGCACAATCCTCATCGGCTCCACCTCCTCCTCCGTTCTCTTCCCGGCAGGAAAAAAAAGAAAAAAAGTCTTCTGACGAGTTTCTCCCGATTAGGCTTGTAATCTAATTTCCATTTCCTGTTTCGATGGACTTAACCAACCACGAAGGCCCGACCAACCCGACACCCGACGATGACGGGTCATCGACATTGCTGGATCTCTCCAGCTGCCAGCTCCGTGATCTCGACTCCGTCGACCTTCCGCCGACTCTCACTGAATTGGACTTAACCGCTAACCGCCTCTCCAAGTTGGACCCGCGTATTGCCCACCTTTCAAACCTCAAGAAGCTCTCTTTCCGTCAGAACCTATTTGATGACGCAGGCGTCGAGCCCCTCTCCACGTGGCACGACATTGCCGACCTTGAGGTATTACTTCTGGACCTTTCCCCGGTGAAATTGATGCTATTAGTATTGCCTTGCTGTTAAGATAGGTTTTTTTTTTTTTTTGTGTGTTGAATTGGCAGTCCTGTTTCATTTTGAGTTTAGGGCTTGCTTTATTTAATTTTCCCGGGTAATGGGTGTATTTATTCTAGTGTTGTTAACAATAAAAGCTGGTTTGCAAAACTAATTTGATATATTTAGCTTATGAGTTAGTTTCAATGTCAAATTCTGATTTTCAAGGTGAATGCAGTTTATTCTGTCTCTTCCTCCGAGCATGTCAAGTTGAAGATATAGGAAACATATCTTTATTGTAGCTTTTGAGTAGATTTTACATATCGTATACCTCATGGAAGTTTGATTTGTATAATTACTTCGGTGCGAGGATTTGTAATCTTCTTGTTCCGTTATAGTCACTGTTCTTGTTTGTATTTGGTGTTCTCACATATGATTTGTTCTTTTTCCGGAGTTTGGAAAATGTTGATTATGAGGGTTCAATGATTTTTAATGCATGATTGGGAGTTTAGTTCGCGACTTTCATGTCTGTTTTGTAGTAAAGTTTCTTTATTTCCGGTTTTCATCTCTCCGCGGAAAATATACATCTCATGGAACCTCATTTCTAGTGACTTCCTCTGTGCTATGTAAAATTGCAGTTTACCAGTGTTTAGTGACTAACTCCCTGGCCACAAACAATATATATCTGACATGTTCAGCTTATGTTCTTTGACATGCCCTTGCTTATCTTATATTTATTGGAAGTTAATGATGCCTCGCTTGAAATGATTTCCTGGTAACTATGTAAAATTGTAAATCAAGGATGAGTTTTCCTGATTATATTTTCATTGAACTTTGAATATGTGGTGGGGGTTAAGAGTTGATCATTAAGTTTGCTTTCAATGGTCTTTTCCCTTAAGGTTTTCTTCTCATGTTTTTCCCTACTATAGCTGCATTGAAATTTTCTGCTATTTCAGTGTTTGAGCGAAACCTTGAGTTGATGGAACTTATTTGTTCTATAGGAGCTCGTTTTCAGGGACAACCAATTGAAGAAAGTTCCTGATGTCAGCATTTTCAAGAGGCTTTTAGTTTTTGATATCTCTTTCAATGAGATTCAAACTCTTCAGGGCTTGTCCAAGGTTTCCAACACACTTAAAGAGCTCTATGTATCCAAAAATGAAGTTCCCAAGATTGAAGAGATTGAGCATTTTCAAGATCTGCAAATTCTTGAACTTGGATCTAACAAATTGCGGGTAGGTCCTTTTCTTTAAAAGGCTGTTGGAAGCAACATGCTACTGTTTGCAAAGACATAAATGAGGTTGATATTACCCAAACTATTTACTATTAGGTTAAAAGATCAAAAATACCTTTGTTATATTTTTCATTCTTTGATTATGTCAGTACTCAAAAACAGAGGTGCACTTATTGTTACCATTATTCTTTTTTTGGTGGATTCCTCATGCAGCAATTAAATGCTTTCTTTCAGGTAATGGAGAATCTGCAAAACTTCAGTAATTTGCAAGAGCTATGGCTGGGCCGTAATCGCATAAAGACTGTTGACTTATGTGGGTTGAAAGGAATCAAGAAGATTAGCCTGCAAAGCAATCGATTAACTTCAATGACAGGATTTGAGGTACTCCAGTTTTCAGAAAGTTTAACACAAAACTATTCGTGATTATGATTATGAATGACCTCAATCAACACTTGATTTTATCCTGTTTTGAACTTTCTCTGCTTCCTTCAATTTCAGGAATGTGTCGCTTTGGAGGAGTTGTACTTGAGCCATAATGGTATTTCAAAAATGGAAGGCCTATCAAGATTGACGAATCTTCGAGTTTTGGATGTTTCTTCTAATAAGCTGACTGAAATTAGTGACATCGAGAAACTGACAAAGTATGAAAATCTACCTTGGTACTTCCGAGTTCTCAAATTTTACCTCAGCCCTATTCAATTATTATCTCTTTGTCGGTCATTTCTTGCAGATTAGAAGATTTGTGGCTGAATGACAACAGTATTGCTTCATTAGATGGGATTGCTGATGCTGTTGCTGGTTCAAGACAGAAGCTAACCACCATCTATCTTGAGCGTAATCCATGTGTAAGAGATCAATTATCTAGTTATCATATGTTTTTACTGATGTACAATGATTCTTGCCTTCATCTCTAATAAGAAAATGCGTACCAGTAGGAACTTTCTTGGCTGATTTTTTTCCTTGGATATTGCAGTCTTTTGTTGGTTTGTTCGTAATTTCTATGACAAGTTTTGTCTGTTGTACGACTTGTTTAGATTACTGTAACTGTAATCTCAACTTTCATGGCAAGCCTGTTTGCATACTCATCAAAAGTTCCCCAATAACTTTGACATGGACATATATCAGTGCTAGAATCTGAATTGGTTTTCTGGTGGATTCACTGTTCTTTATCCTTATCTGTTGCATTCATCAGATTTTCTGGTGAAGGGAGCCTTGGCATAGCAATTAGAGCAGTCTGCATCTGATCTAGGTTCTGGGGTCTATTGTGATGGCCTCGTATGATTATCTAAATTATAAGTTAAAGGCTGGCTTTAATAGCCCAACCTGTACCTTCTGAACCCATTTTATTCATCAGACTTTCTGCTGAATGTCATCCTATGACCACCCTCGAAATCTTGTGATATTGCATAATGCTTTCAATAGCGAAAGAAATGTTGCTGTTGATTTGAGAAGGACATCATATTTGGGTGTTGTCATGTTGTTTCTAGTTAAAGTAACATAATGTAGTGCCCTGTGTCTTGTTGTTCCCTTTTCCCTTTGTTTGGACATTTCACATGCATGTTATTTCGTGAGTAGTACAAGATTCTAATATTTCTTAAATTCCTTGCAGGGCAACACTCCGAACTACATTGCTGTCCTTAAAGAAATCTTTCCCAATATTGAACAAATTGATTCTGAAGTATTTAATATGTAGAGAAATTTTGTTATGTCAACCTTGGAATGTTGTTTTTTGTCAAGTCAGCTTTGTTCAAATAGTGGGAAGCAACTTCTTGAATTGCTATGTCAACTAGGGACGATTAAAAGGGGTGGTTAAAATTTCAGTCTATTTTGAGAGACTGATGAGTAACTTGCACCCGCATTACCAAAGATGTTGATTTTTGGGTAATTCCAGGAGTTATTTTCTAGTTTCAAGATTAGAGCCAGAAACCCGAGTCTCGTGAGAAGAGTGCAACTGCAGAGTCTGACCTATCAAAACAAAAGAAGTGCATCTGCAAACTTCTTGTTGTTATCAAAGTAACACGGACTGAATTCTTTAACTTGAGTGACAAAGCAAATTGAATTCAGCCCTCCTATAGTCCGTGCTATTCATATGTCAAAGCCCCTTTTTCAAAAAAAAAAAAAAAAAAAAAAATGTCAAAGCCACCACTCAATATTAATCATCAAGTTAATTTTGTAACTTTGTTATCTCTCAAAAGAAATGATACATTTCAGTCTATTTTGTTGTGTTGCCTATAGCCCAGATTCTTGATCTTTGTGGAAATCTATAAGATCCTTGGAACCGTGAATATGAAACCAAAAAAAAGCAGTAGACATATAAAAAGAGAAAGAATCATTTATGAGTCCCAAAAAATAGTCCACAACTGTCTCTAGTACAAATTTGAAAACTCGATATAGACCATTTTTTTGGGACGGGGTAATAATAAGTACTCATATTACAAAGACCACCAAGTAAAAGGAAATTTGAACTAGGAAAAATCCTCAAATGAGATTAAATCGTCTCTACAATCCATCTCCTTCCCCCAAGAACAATCTTTCAACATAGACAAAAGATAGCAGAGGTTGAAGCGCCTCCGGGAAAGCTTATAATAATAAAGAAGCTGACTAACGGCCTTTGTCGAAAGCAATGCGAGATCTACCAGATCCTTCAAATCCATCTCGCATGGATCCAGCAGTAGCCTTCATTGTACCACTTTTTCCAACTTTGTCCATTGCTTTTTCACCTTTCTTAACCTCACTCAAGAATTTGTCCAGACCAAATGGATCAGCTTCTTCAGCGTCTCTCTCAAACTTAACAGGTCCTTCTCTAGGACCAGTCCTCTCAGACGTACCGGCAAATGCTTTGTCAGGTTTAAAGCGATCAGTCTTCATAATCTTTTCGAGCTGCTCGTCTGCACCTCC
This sequence comes from Oldenlandia corymbosa var. corymbosa, assembly GCA_949775105.1. Lineage (NCBI taxonomy): Eukaryota > Viridiplantae > Streptophyta > Magnoliopsida > Gentianales > Rubiaceae > Oldenlandia > Oldenlandia corymbosa. The sequence continues at coordinate 30,358,502 of OX459120.1, read as the reverse complement.
ATACATGTCGGAATCAACATCTTTCTTGGGCTTGTAAAGAGTAGACAGAGTGGGTTGCGCAGTGAAAAGACCCTTGTCATATACATTGTAAGCATCATCAGTCGCAAATCCAGAGTCCATTCCTTTCTCTTGATTAAACAACCTTTGATCATACTGGACTTCACCCACATTCCCCGTTGTAGCCATTCCAAGAGCAACTTTCTCACTGATGTCTCGGTCTTTGTCCCTCGTAAGCTTACTTCTCTTTCCCGTGGCTGAATCTTTGGCCTCCAACCTTCTCTCCCTCTTCCTCTCATTTCGTCGTTCCTCACGGATATTATCCCTTTGCAACTTCTCCTCTCTGTCCCTTGAGGCATTATTCTCAACAGGATCATAATCTGCCATGATATCATCAGTAACTCTCTCAGAAACAGGCATAGAATTGGAACCAGATGGGAGAGCTGTTCTCTCTAATCTAGCTTTTCGGGCCAACTCTCGCAGCGCCATATCTTTCCTTACTTGCTCTTTCATCATCATTTCCTTCTGTACCTTATTCCTCATTTCAACAGCCTCTCTAGCCTTCTGTTCTGCTACATACAGAGCCTCAGACAACTTAGCAAAATTCTCACTAATCTGAACATCCTGGAGACCACTGCCATCAGCTGCCACACGCTTGCCCAGAGGTATTACATAACCTTTAGCATTCTTCCAATTCGAAATACAAGGGGCGACCTTCCAATCTTGCTGGTCTTTAACAGTCACCGGCCGCGGAGGTGAGTGCATTACCGGCACAGGTGGAGAACCAGAAGGTTTAGGAACCTTCTTAGCTTTGAACTTAGGTGGCTCCAGAGGATCAACAGGGGTCTCCACCATCCGAACAATTCTCTCCATTGCGCCGGAATTAAATGCAGCTGATTGCTGTGAAGACTTGTACTTTATATATTTGGAATCAGAAGATTGTGCAGGGACATTCTTAGGCTGAGCAGCACGCAACCTCGCATTCACAATTTTCTCTAAAGCAGCCCTGGTTGTCTCAGTGGTTTCCTCAATTTCTCTCTGCCCCTCATCCAAATCCATCTCTTCTTCCTTATTTTTCCCATCTTTGATCACAGCTGGGATAAGGTCTTTATGCTGGGAATAAACAATCTTTTTGGCATTTTCGTTTAGCCTCACAATAGAATCATACATTATGTCACCATGCTCATCAACTGTCACAATCAATGTATTACTACTATTTTTCGGGTTGCCGGATACTCGCTCCCGACCCATGTTAAGAGGGAATTGAACAATGTGGATTTCAGCAAACGCCCCTCCATCGCCGAAATCCTCGAGCTTTGTCGGTTTGAGTCCAGCCCTTTTCAAGTACGGTGGGACTGGATTGGGTTCAACCGGCGCAGGTTTCTCCGACGACTCTGCAGCTCTATCAGAATACCTGTTCTTGAACCAGGGATCATTGGAATGGTCATAATGAGATTTACCATTCAACTTGGCAGGTGGAGGAAGGAAATCTTTCAATCCCACCTTCAATTTTCCAAAACCAACTCTTCTCGACTCTGCCGCAGAATCGTCATCATCGGCGGTACGAGTCGACTTCGACGGCGGAGAAGAATCCTTTGACGGGGACATCTCCGGAACCCTACACAAAGAAACCCAAAAGGAAAAAAAAAATCACGTAAGGAGGGACTAAATCGAATTGTCAAAAAGAAAAAAAAAAAAAAAAAAAAAAGACGAAGAAAAAAAACCCCTAGTTGAAGGACTAAAGACAGTAGTTTTAGAGTGCAAAGAAGGCGAAGAAGAACTATACGTACGTTAAAGAATCCGCAGATGTGCAGCCTCACATATTTATAGAGAGAGGTTCCTAAAATTTCTCCGTATGATTCTGAAAGTAAGTCGGCGGGATTTTGAAACCGAAGAGGAATGGGCTCATAAATAGTAGTAAATACCATGAGCAAAAAGTCTATGGATGAATGCTTTATATTTTCTGTTTTAGCTACTGATCGATCTGGTGCTTTTCCTGAATCGAAAATACTAAGGAATCCTTGAACTGGGGAGACAGTAAGTAGAGATATTCTGATATACTGTATGAGACATCCAATGCCTGCCTTACACGGGTTCTGTAGTAATTAAACACGAGCTCATAGATTGAAATGAAAAAGATTTCAGAATTCAATCCAAAGCTTTCATGTTAGTTTTTACAAAGTTTCATCAGTTGTAGGACTTTTGAATCTTTAGTTTTGTAGGAATCTCTCTGTCGATCAATTTCATGCAAATTTATGTCCACTGTTAAAACCGGTGTATGCATATTCAAGTGGTGACAGATCAAGCAAAACTGAGAAATTCTAACACAAAACAAATGGGACTTAAAACAGTATGATCATGCACATTGAAAGGTCTACATAGCTTAAGTGGTCCTACAAATCACAAAGCTAATCACTGTAATCTGAAAACATAAGAGGGTGTGGAAGTCCTATAACCACCACAACCACCATAAGCCGAACCACATCAGCCCATCGTTTTTTCTGGCTACTTAAAAACTCTTCTCCCAGGCCTGACAATATTATTCTCCCGTTCTCCGAAGGAGATAAGAGGCAGCAATCCAGCCATTCAGCTTTCAGCTCTCTCAAAAATCATTTTTTATAGTTGTTCGACAAAAAAGCTGCAATCTTTTGTGCCAAATGGAACTATAAACATGTAACCAACGAAACCAGGAGGCATATTACAAAAGCATAGCCTTTATCCAGAAAATATTGTACATCCCACGAGTGAAATCGAAATTTTAACTTAGAAAAACCTGACACAAGAGCAGGAACATTGCAGGACTGTAACTCTACAGTCCGGATTTGAAATATATTCCAACATTGATCAAAGAAAAAAGTAAGTTCATACAGCAAAGGCTGAAATCCCTCCGGGAAAGCTTAGAAGATGACTAACGGCCTTTGTCGAAAGCAATGCGAGATCTTCCAGATCCTTCAAATCCATCTCGCATGGATCCAGCCGTAGCCTTCATTGTACCACTGTTTCCAACTTTGTCCATTGCTTTTTTACCTTTCTTAACCTCAGTCAAGAATTGATCCAAACCAAATGGATCAGCTTCTTCAGTATCTCTCTCAAACTCAACAGGTCCACCTCTAGGACCAGTCCTCTCAGACGTACCAACAAATGCTTTGTCAGGCTTAAAGCGGTCAGTCTTCATAATCTTGTCGAGCTGCTCATCTTCACCTCCATACATGTCAGAATCAACATCTTTCTTGGGCTTGTAAAGAGTAGAGAGAGTAGGCTGTGCAGTAAAAAGACCCTTGTCATATACGTTGTAAGCATCATCAGTAGCAAATCCAGAGTCCATTCCTTTCTCTTGATTAAACAGCCTTTGATCATACTGGACTTCACCCACTTTCCCTGTTGTTGCCATTCCAAGAGCAACTTTCTCACTGATGTCTCGGTCTCTGTCCCTGGTAATCTTACTTTTCTTTCCCATAGCTGCATCTTTGGCTTCCAACCTTCTTTCCCTCTCCCTCTCTCTACGTCGCTCCTCACGGATTTTCTCCCTTTGCAACCGCTCCTCTCTCTCCTCTTTACTCTCTCTCTCCTTCTCCCTTGGAGCATTCCTAACACGATCGTAATCTGCCATCATATCATCGACCACTCTCTCAGAAGGAGGCATAGAACCAGATGGGGGAGCAATACCAGTTCTCTCAGATCTAGCTTTTCGGGCCAACTCTCGCAGTTCCATCTCTTTCTTTTCTTTCTCTTTCATCATCATTTCCTTCTGTACCTTATTCCTCATTTCAACAGCCTCTCTAGCCTTCTGTTCTGCTACATACAGAGCCTCAGACAACTTAGCAAAATTGTCGTTAATCTGAACATCCTGGAGACCCCTACCATCAGCTGCCAAACGCTTGTCCAGAGGTATTGTATAACCTTTAGGATTCTTCCAATTCGAAATACATGGAGGGATCTTCCAATCTTGCTGGTCTTTCACAGTCACAGGCCGGGGAGGGGAGTGCATTACTGGCACAGGAGGAGAACCAGAAGCTTTCGGAACCCTCTTATGTTTGAATTTAGGTGGCTCCAAAGGATCGACAGGCATCTCGACCATCCGAATAATTCTCTCCTTTGCACCAGAATTAAAAGCAGCAGACTGCTGTGAAGGCTTGTACTTGATATATTTGGAATCAGAAGATTGTGTAGGAACATTTTTAGGCTGAGCTGCACTCAACCTCACGTTTACAATCTTCTCTAAAGCAGCTTTGGTATCCTGAGTAGTTTCCTCAATTTCTTTCTGCTTCTCATCCAAATCCATCTCTTCCTCATTTATCCCATCTTTGACCACAGCTGGGATAAGGTCTTTATGCTGAGAATAAACAATCTTTTTGGAATTTTCATTTAGCCTCACAATAGAATCATACCTCACATTCCCATGCTCATCAACGGTCACGGGCAAGGTATTACTACCGGGCTTCCAATCCCTCTTTCGACCCATGTCAAGAGGGTATTGAGCAATGTGAATTTCAGGGAATGCCCCACCATCTCCAAAATCCTCAATCTTGGTTGGCTTAAAGCCTGCTCTTTTCAAGTATGGGGGAACTGGATTGGGTTTAACCGCTAAAGATTTTTCAGACTCAGCGGCAGTATACCTCTTCTTGAACCAGGGATCATTGGAATGATCGTAATGAGTGGTGCCACTCGATTTGACAGGAGGAAGAAGATCCTTCAAAGCAGCCATCAATCCTCCAAACAAGAATCTTAATTAAACTCTCCACCAAGAGCCCTACACAAAAGCAAAGGGGGAAAAAGACGTTACCAGAGAAGAAAAACACCCAACAACTATAATTGATGCACTCAGTTTAATACAGGCTACCTTCACACCAAGCAAAAACACACAAACAGAACATAGAAAAAAGCTGAAGCGAACAGGTAAAGGACACCAAATCCTGTTTCGAACGCTAAGACAAAGATTGAAGCCCCAACTAAGAAAAAGGGAAGTAATAAACCTTTGTACTGCTCAACTGTAACAACAAATCCAGATTCATACATGCATAAAGCAGTGAGCCAACGGGGCCAGGAGTACCAAGTCCCAGCTAAATTTAAATAAGTTAAAAGAAAAATATGCACAAAACAAAAACGTTTGAAACTTTTTGAGCCGCCGGTGGAGGAGATCGAAAAAAGTTAAAGAATGCACCACCAACGCATCAAGCTTCCAAAGACTAACACAACTTAAGAAATACGGGCCGTGATGGTTTTAATTTGAGCAAATAACGGGCCGGTGGAGGAGGTGGATATGGCGGCGATTCGAGCAGAAATCTAGGGCACATACAATCTAACAACGATAGAAAAGGGAAAAGTGACAAATTGATAGAACGGACAACTTAAAATAAGGGGAAAAAACGAAGAAGATAGAATAAATGAACTTACCAATATGAATCAACCCTTCAGGAATTGGGGGGGGAGAGAAAGGTTGCGCAGTCGTCCCCGACGGTGAACTGGATATTTCTCTATCCACCGCTGGCCGGTGAACTTTTTATATTTTTTGTTGACTGGGAGTTTATCCTCTGTTTTTTTCGTCGACTTTTTAGCTTAGTCGGTCTTGTCAAATTTGGGCCTCATGGGCTCCCTTGTCTGATTTGTGAATTCTGAATGGGCTGGAAAGTATTGGATGTCACCTTTATTCATTGGGCTATTAGCATGAACAAATTTATTTATTGATTTGTTTTGAACATTTTTTTAAAAAAGAAAAGGGCAAATTTGGCTCGAGGGCAGTGAAACAAGTCAAATTAATAAAAGTGATATGACTTTAAAATATTTTTTATGAAAGGCGATAACTTGTTTGTCAAAAATCATAAAGTAAAAATTAGTTTGAATTGACAATATCACCCTTATAATTTCTTATCAAACAAAAAATAAATTTATAAATAAAATGAAAGTCATTCTTCAGGGGAATGGTTCTAACGCCGGAATTTAATGAATATTCAAACTCCTTAAAATACCAATCTTCCTAATCGAAAATTCAAGCTGCTTCAACAATGTCTGGTCAAATTAGTGCACCGTAGCAAATAAGAAATCGATATCAGAACAAACCTGGGAGCGCACTATCATCCACTTCTGGGCTGCCTCCGCCGTTAAATTCTTGGCAACATGAATGCGACACTCTGAGGCTGAACATGTGTCTCAAACAATTCCTTAATTTTAATGTCCTCATCACCGATCACCATAAACTTTATGGCTTGTATTGCATAAAAACAAAGACAAACGAGTCATTTTCTTTTTTCCTCTTCTCTGTAACAATTAACAATGAAAAAGAGATCAAATCGATAGATGGAATTGATTTTCTCCACCCTTTTCTCATCGATTTTTTTTCTTTTACTTTTCCTTGTCTATGCGGATTGATCAGAGAGATTTACTTAAAGGTAAAAGTTTCAGTGATGGTGGGTGATGAAATTATTGTTGATAACGGCTCAGAATCATATCCTTATGAAATTCTGGCAAAGAATATAATGGCGTTGACGGCAACGAGATTCAGGCTCTCCGATTGTTCATATTGATCTTTCTCCCGTTGGAGGCTCAAACGGAATGGAGACATGCCTTTTGGAGAGATGACCATCATGTTGCACGATGTGCGACGGATATTGGGCGTTCCTATTGATGGTAGTTTGATTACAGCACATCCTGAGGTTAGTGATTGTCATAATTTGGCCATGAGAATGTTGTTAGTGCCTGTTGAGGATCTAGTTGCTAGTAAAGCATATCAGGATGGGGGGATTCAAGAGAATGAAGTCCTGCAATATTGCCGTATTGGTCGGCCTGCTCGAGATCAGGCGATTGCTTGGTTATGGCTCATGTTAGGGAAAGTGATGTGTGTTTTATTGGATCTATGTCATCAAGTCATTTGCTCTAAAACAAATAAAATTTAAATAAATCGATTAGTAAATTAAAACAAATTCTTTTGATGGCAAAGTCAGCTACTGACTAAATGGACATAGGCGGTTCCACTCCGCTATCCTATCCTGATACATGTTATCCCATCCAACAACACTGTTATCAGCCCAGTCATACCAATGTGAATGTATACGAGGCACAAGAAAATCACCACCTAACTCAGCACAAATGTAGTGGTCAGCATGTCTAAGGTGAACAAGCACAATCTCACGAATTGGTCCTGTGGCGCTATTGCGAGCCTGAAAATGCAACAATGTATAACAAAAAAAGTTCATATTCCTGTTCAAATCAGGTCCGAAACTGTACAGAAAAACTGCTACATTCCAGATAGTAGCAATGGCGAACAAGTCTGTGTTTTCCATCCAGTGATATCGATCACATCCACCTTTCTCCCACCTTATCCGTCGAACAGCATCCATTCTCTTTCTGTAGTATGCACTATCCCACAAATCACACAATGTACGAAGATCACTAACAATCACTGCTCGGACCCACGGGCATTCCTACTGCGTGCCATGGATATATTCTACCACACAACGGAAACCACAGTTCCCATCTGGTTCCACATCAAGGTATCTCTGAATGTAGGGAAGCATAAAATACGGAATGGCCTTAGCACTTCCATAGGAAATAATATCCGTCCTCCAACCTCTTCTGTCATCTATTAAAAAAAATTAAAATTATCTTTTTCAGATTATACTGTCAATACTGTTAATTTTTAAACTTAAATGTGCAACAATATAAAATATTTTTACCTCTATCATTGGATCTATGCGAGGATCCGGATGACGTGTCCTTATGTGATGAAGTACTCATGCGAGATTGCCCATTTCTGGTCTTATGCTTCTCTCAAAAACAAGGGATCCGTTTCTTAAGTTTCGGATGACCTTTCACACTCGTCTTCACCTTTGGTTGCTCGTAGCTCATATGCTCAGAGATTACATGTTGTAGGAACGCATTGATGCGCCTCAAAACAGTAGGTTTCTTGTTATACGCGACATCCGGAAGACCTGAAAAAATCTTCTGTTCATCTGTTTCATCATCAGCAATATCAACATCATTCGAATCATCATCATCAGGAGCTGAATCAGGTATGTTTCTCCTATAATCTAGTCTGCTCCAAAAGGGTGGATGTCGGCTACTTCAAGGGGCAACCGCTCATCAACTATCCATCTAAGCGCGCACACACAAGGGATTCCATGAGTCTTTTTCAACACACAACTACAACTCTGGTAAACATCTTCGCCCAGTTCATTTATGCGAGCAAACTCTCTATCAAGGATTTCCAGGCAGTAATGTGAGACACGTTCAACTATACGATCATAGGAGAACTGAAGGTGGGATCGATTCCAACATCGCACCGACAACCCTAGACTGAACCTGCAATTAAAAAACCTCATTGTTAATCTAATACTATAGGAAATACTATTAGTAATACGAAGTGAAATAAAAACACAATAATATAATGTACGTGATCTCAATGAAAGCATGCTCGATCCCATTGTGGATTTTGATCCACATTGTATCTAGCCGCAGGTTCGACGTCTCAAGAAACTGCTTCAAGCCACTATGAGCGGCCTCCATCCTACAATTACTGGTGTTCCCCAAGTGTGTCACCTCATTTGTCCACGCATGAGCCCACTTCTTCTTGTGAACTAACCAAGTGTCCTCGACATACTTCACCAACTTTCCATAACTTTCAGTCTTTGAGTGCTTATACGCCTTCATCCCTAACTTAGCCATTGCATGTTCGTACTAAGTAGGAGCTAGAAGTATCTCTCTGAATACATTGTCCATCTACCAAATTGCAAATTCGCCACCACAATAACTATTCACGTGTGTCACAACACATCTGTCGATGTGCCACATGCACAGAAGATGTGCAGACTCTAGAAACCACTGACTGATTGGACCTACCAGTCCCAACTCCCTGTCCGTCACTATGGCTGTATGATGCACCTCCCACCCAATCAAATTTTGCAACTGCTTCATCACCCAATCACAAATCTTACTCGTTTCATCCTTCATAATTGCATATGCAATCAAGATATTCTTATTGGTTGGAGCCATCCTAATCATTTGGAACAGTGGCATCTTATACTTGTTTGTTCCATAAGTAGTATCCATACCAATGTACCACCTGTAGATTCTGAGCATCTGTGCAGATACTGGATGTGCCAAGAAAATATTACTCAACACACCTGAATCATGATCTGTAAAAATCACATAGCCGTGTTCCTTAGCTACATAAAAAAACTGCTCCACCAAAGTTCTATCATCGAAACTGTCCAATCACAACCTACCCCTGTAATTGTATACCTGTTTGGGGACAACGTAGTTGTCAGGGCATTCAGCATTAATTCGCTTCACCATTGCAGCCAGTTTTCCTCCAAACCTCAACATTTCCCTAACAATCTCCTTCGCTTTATCGCTCATCCCGCTCATCTGCCTCTGTCCCTCCCTAAATGTACCAAACGGGTGGTTATGCATACCCTTAGTACCTGATACAGTACGAATGCCAAATGAAGTACCATCATCTCGCATTTCGGCTATAAGCTGGAACTGGCATCCACAACACTGCCACTTCGTACTTCGCACCTTATCCTCCGTCTCTCTTGAGGGAATACCCTTTGGACATCTCAATAATTTTGACGTCTCACTTCTCTTTGACGAAATAACAACCTCAAAACCAAGAGATTTTATAGTCTGTTTCACCCATTCTACAGCATCATCAAATGTATCGAATCTAATGCGAGTCTTGAAATACGAACTATAGTCAATACCATCACCACCATAATCCTGTAATGAAACATAATCAAATTTAACAAACTTAAATATATACATAAAAAAATAACTACACAATTAAGTATATTAAATTATGTAAAACATACCTGATGAACAATTTATAATTTAAATTTAAATGCCTTACATGATAGTCAATTAACACTATATTAAATTTCATTTACATAAATAATATAATTTAAATTATATTACATTTATTACACACTACCAATTAGTATTAATAAATACAATACAAAGATGTAATTATCACTACAAAAAATTTAATTTACATAAACACTTATTATTAATAATATTTATTTTTTTTAATTAAATAAAAAAATCTAAACAATAAACATTGATACTATTCATTCAAACAAATTAATTATTAAAAAAATATTAATAATAACTAAAATGAATATAACATAAAAAATTTAAAAAAATAAAGAAAAAATAAATTGCTCAAGGGTAGCCGGCGGCAAACAGGCTACCCCTAAAGAGCTAGGTCGGTCAAAACCGGCTAGCTAAACCGAAGGAGCCGGTTAAAGGGTAGCTAAAAATACAGTTCTGGACAAGGGTAGCCGAAGCCGGTTAAAGGGTAGCTAAAAAAACAGTTCTGGACAAGGGTAGCGGCTACCCTTGTCCAGAACTGTTCTTTTAGCCATAATATTTAATGAATTTTGGCAAAAGAAAACATATCAAATTTGAGGCCGAGCCTTCCGGTGATTGATTCTCTTGTTCTGCCATTTTTTAACCTCCAAATTATTGTGGATCTGAGTTCAGTGAAAGAACCAGCCCCAAATATTTACGGGGTCGAGTACATATATAAATTTTTTTTTGCAAATATTTTTAAACTTGTAAGGTAATTTTTTTAAAAAATTTGTCGACCGCAGGATCGGCCGACCACCCTCATTCCCCCTAGTTCCGTCCCTGTCTGAGTTTGACATTATGATTTTTGAGTTTTTTTTTCTTTGAGAGTAGAAGAAGAAGAGAAAGAAATGATTTGAAACTATGTGTTTTAGTACTCTTTGTAGTACTCAAGGGCAAAAAGGTCCAAACGACTGTAAATGAGTAATTATTATAACTACAAATAGTAATGCCCAATTGGTTTTTTTTTTTGCCCTTTTCCCTTCCCTTTGTTTATTGACGAATCAGTGATAGGAGGCCAAGTATTAGGAGCCAATGAGGACACTTCACGTGGCATTCTCCATTTAGCTACCTAAATCGTTAAGTCATTGTTTCCGTTTTTAAACAAACCACAAGAAAACGTATCAGCAGCCACACAACTCGTAGTACGATTTTTCCCAGACCGTAGAAAAAGAGATATTACCACGGTAATTATTCAGAGTTTACAGTTCGTCTTAAGTTTCAGTGGACTGACAAAAAGTCTACGCTCGGTTCTTCTTCCTCCGAAAACCCCCAAACCCATCCCAGCATCCTCAGTCTCCATCTCACTGTGTGGTAGTTGCGGATTTTGTTTTCGCCGTCAATGGCGGCGCCGGAGAGCTCACCGCCTTCATCTCTACGTAATGCGTTCGGTTTCGTCTTCTCGTTCTTCATTCTGGTGTTGATCGGCGTTCTTGCATTCTCGATCCGTCTCTTCTCGGTCAGACAACATCTTTCTAACTTTACATATTCCTGTAACCTTGTGTGTTTTCTTACATATAAATGATAATTGAGATCGGAGTCTTGTAATGTGGAATCTTTTTTTCGAGTTGTTTAAAGCGTTTCACTTGTTACTCTTATTATTATCATGGCGTTTCCTGGACTTGTGTTGATGCGGGATTACGGTTTTGATTGAGTACAGGTGATTAAATATGAGAGTGTGATCCACGAATTTGATCCTTATTTCAACTACAGAGTCACTCAGGTTCGTGTTTTGGTGCATTTTTCTTCACGATGTAATTAGTACAATTACGTGTTAGTGGCTTCAACTGTAATTGGAAATGAAAATACTTCATCTGTGTGGTTGCAGAAAAGATTACTTATCTTGCATTTAAACTGGGCCCTTCTGATTTGTTGGTATTCATTGGTTGAAGCGAATGTACAAATCCCATGCGATGTGCATATGTTATCATTAAAAAATAATGCTTGTTTCTGCAAATCATCTTAGCTTCAAGTTAGGGAAATGAAACTGGACCTAAGGATTGAATCATCTGTGACATTCTTTTATTTTGAAATACTTGTGAATTGTACCTCCGTGAGAAAAGGACTAAAATACTCTATGTGAAACTCTTGGTTTTTTTCCCTCTACTCATTGCACTCCTGGTGTTTAGTGTTGAACAAATAATTGCTTTTCAGACTATTATGGTATGGGTTGACTTCTAGCCTAGGAGGCAACTGGGATCATATTCACGTTACAGGCTTCTCCACCTTAAAGAAAATGGAAATATGGATCTTGAAAGCTACTGAATGCTGTTAATTTGGTTTCAACCACTGCCTACTGTGAATAATGCCACATTTTATATTTATTTTAATTTGTAGCTTTGATTGCTAACCAAGATACGAAATACAAGCCTTTGACAAGATATCTATTGTTTCAGTACCTCACAAAGAATGGGATATATGACTTCTGGAATTGGTTTGATGACCGGACCTGGTAACTTTTGCAATTTTCCGTAAATGCATCTTGCATTTTTTTTCTGATTAAAACTGTTGAGTACTGAATTGTTTTGTGCTTTAAACTAGGTACCCTCTTGGGCGTGTCATTGGCGGAACTGTTTATCCTGGACTAACTTTAACAGCAGGCACCTTGTGGTGGTATGCATCTTCATTGATTTTATTTTTCTTGCATTTCTACATCTAGATTTCATGAAGTTTCAGATTTTTCCATGTAAAAATGCTCTTTTTCTCCTGCATCTCGTGTTGCTACTATTTGCGATTCCTCTCCATGGCGATTCACCTGACTACTGTTCTATATGTTAAATTGGCAGGCTATTGAATTCTCTAAATATTCCTTTGTCTGTGGAAACTGTATGTGTATTTACGGCCCCAATATTCTCAGCTTTTGCTTCTTGGGCAACTTTTCTTTTGACAAAGGTTGGTTTTCCTATTATTTTTATGCTTTGAGACATAAACAACTATGGTTAGCTTACGTCTATGTGCATACTTGTCAAGCTCCTGTCATTTGTTTGTTCAATTATGCTTTCTTTTGACACTTGTAGGAAGTGAAGGGCACTGGTGCTGGATTGACTGCTGCAGCTCTCTTAGCTATGGTAATGTAGTTACAGTTATCCGTATGCCTATGGAAATCTGAATTTGGAGGTTCTTGAGAAATCATAGTCATATTTTCCTTAACTTCAAAGAGGCATCCTGATTCAATGCGATAATGTTATTGTTTATGTTTATTAAATCATTTGCCTGTGGTCAAAACCATTTCTGGTACCGTAATTTCTAGTTTTGAGCTACTGGAAGACGAGGTTATTCAGTTTCTTAAATGGGCTGTTTGTTTAAAGTTTCTTTATGATGGAAGATCTCATTGGAAAAGGGAAAATTTGTGGAGGGATTTTCTGGGAAAATTTTGACTTTGGGGGTTGATTTTCTTGAAATTATGTGAGAAGATTTTGGTGGGAATTCAAGTCTTGAAATTTGATAGTAGATATGTTGTTGCTATGATGTTTGATAATTTGTAGAGTTAAAGTTAGCTTTCCTAACAGAACTGAGATCTCACATCAGACATCATGATCATAGTCGCTGTGCATTGTCAAATTTGTAAAGATGCATCTCACTTTGTTTGGTGTTTGATTGCCTTTTTCTGTATGCAGGTTCCATCTTACATATCTCGATCTGTTGCTGGTAGCTACGACAATGAAGCCGTAGCTATATTTGCTTTGATATTCACTTTCTACCTCTACATAAAGGTCGAAATGTGTTTCGATAGTGTCTAAATTTTTGCAAGTAGTGTTCTTATATATTTTACTTCTTTCTCAGGGGTTATTGTTTGCAATTGGCATTTGGTACTCTAAAAATTCATCTATTGAAAGATCTCATTTTTGTTTTTCTTGCAGACCTTAAACACTGGATCGCTGTTCTATGCAACTCTAAATTCAATAGCCTACTTTTACATGGTATGATGATGGAAAAATTGTTTGTTTCCGGCATTTATAAGTCTGTTTATAAACCTCTCTTGACACTTTCTCAATTATTTACAAGGTTTGTTCTTGGGGAGGATACACCTTCATTATTAATCTCATCCCTATGCACGTGCTGCTATGCATTGTTACTGGCCGCTATTCTTCTCGACTGTACATAGCATATGCTCCACTTGTAAGTATCTTTTAGGCTGGTTACATTGTGATGATTGAAAGCTTTAATGTATCAAGACATTGAAGATGGGTATTTTATCCATTCAACTTCGCAGCTTGTTCTGGAGTCACATGTTCTCTAATATCTGAGCCACTTTTCTGTAGGTTGTTTTGGGAACGTTGTTGGCTGCTCTGGTCCCTGTTGTAGGCTTCAATGCTGTCATGACTTCAGAGCACTTTGCCTCATTCCTGGTTAGAGCAGTCACATTAGTTGATTTTCCTGCCATGTAAACTTAGGCTGGTCGATTCATTTTTAAGCATTGTCTTCATCGTCCCAAGGCCTATTTGAGATTTATTCCGGCCAGAATCAAATTAGGGTTTGCTGGCATAAGTTTCTACTCTATGTATGCTCCTGAAATTTGATGAGGTCAATTATGGTTGGCTAGTTCAACTTGCATATGATTTGGCTGGATGCTATAGATGTACTTTTCATGATCACGTAGCTACTAATTTCAGGATTCATGTTTCTGCCTTCTTGTGCAAATTCAATTGTGATAAGAGTGTCTATTGCATATCCATCCTTTCCACATGTAAGTAATATGATTTCTGAAGATCTGCCTACTGTAGCTTTAAGTTCCAAGAAAAGGCCCAGAGGAAGGGAACTCTTTTGTTTGATTCTGAACCATTGGCATTCACAGTGCGCACCTTTGAGAAGGCAGTAACATGGAATTCGTATAGTTGTCTAGTTTGATGATTCATTAGTATGGTTATGTTTGTATGCAATTTGATCACCTTATTAAACAGTTGTTGTCTTGATGCTGTCTCCTACATTTGAGTTTTCTAATATTACACTGCCTTGCTTGTATTATTTTGCAGGTTTTTATTATCATCCATGTTGTGGCTCTTGTTTCTTACATTAAGGGGATTCTTTCACCAAAAATGTTCAAAGTAGCTGTTACGCTTGTCATTTCGGTTGGTCTGTAAGTATTCTCGCATTTAGTTTCATTTGTCAATCCTGTTAGTAGTCTTGAATGGGGTTTTGGGGCATTTTAAAGGAACATTGAATCTCTATCTTTTTTGGTACTCAAAATTAGTTGGCATTGACCTTAGAGGAACAAAAAGTAATCTGCCTGATCTGTAGAATTCTGCAGAGAACTATGAGAGAATTCGCTGTATAAAACTCTCTTTAACATATCATTTGTAATTTGAAACTCAGGGTGATTTGCGTAGCTGTTCTGGCTGTCCTTATTGCATTGGTGGCTTCCAGCCCAACAAAGGGATGGAGTGGACGCAGTCTGAGTCTTCTTGATCCGTAAGCCTCTTTACATGATTTAGTCAGTTACACTGCTAAAATTTGTTGTTTTTTATTAGCATTAATGATGGAAACTTCACTGATCCTGAGCATGAATTTTTAAAACCACTGGTTTAGTAGAAGCATGTTTCCTTGTTTGTATTGACCTATAGTTCCCATCTCCTTTTGCCTCTTGTCTTGACTACAAAGCTAAATGCAGCTGTTTTTTATATTATATGATACTGCCAAAGCAAATGAAACTCTGGGATTTGGAGTGTCCTTTCACAAAATTCACAGGATCTAATAAGCATTCTATATTTCAACATCAAAGTTGTAATGCTCTTTGTAGTTACGCTCGTTAAATAATCTCTTAAGAATCAAAATGTTAATAGGAGAAAGCTGAATTTGATATGGCTTTCCAATACCTACAAAATCCATTCGACCTTGAAAATAGACGTTCACAGTATATGTGGCATCTTTCAACTTCTCTTTCTAAGTCCAAGGAGCAGAATTCTATGACAATGTGATTGCAAACTCATCTTTGCAGTTTGTGTTCTGATTACAGCCATTGTTTTAGGTTCAGATGAGGATAGTAAACTGTGTTTGTTATGGCCGTAGTAATTTATTTTTTAATTATAATAATCAGTATGTATCCTGTGGTAATTGTGGGTGTTATATTGACGGCCAACTGGAAAGAAAAGACGTGTATTTCTGTGTTTATGGATTTCAAACTTGCACCGGGCCTTGTTTTTGGTTCTCCACTTGATGAAGATCTCAGTTGTTGGATTGAACAAGAATAATACTACCTCATTCTTATGTTCTCTTCTTGCTAATCTAACAAGAACTTCTCTTCTTCTCTGGATTGTGGCAGAACTTATGCAAGTAAATATATTCCAATAATTGCGAGTGTCAGTGAGCATCAACCGCCTACTTGGCCTTCTTACTTCATGGACATCAATGTTTTGGCATTCTTGGTTCCAGCTGGCATTATTGTAAGCTGTTCATTCTCTGAGTTGGCAAGAATGTATAGTAGATAATACCGGATCTTTTGTCTCGTTAATCTGTCTCTCGGGCTGCCCTTTGTACCAATCCGTCTTTGTTGCCCTTGCAGGCGTGCTTTTTACCACTATCTGATGCCAGCTCCTTTGTGGTCCTTTACATAGTAACATCAGTGTATTTTTCAGGTGTCATGGTAAGTATACATTTAAAATTTCCCTGATTTAAACTTTATCAGCATTTTTTATTGTGTGGATAATTTTTGTTTGCTGAATTGCAGGTCCGACTAATGCTTGTTCTTGCTCCGGCAGCATGCATAATGTCTGGAATTGCTCTTTCAGGAGCTTTTGATGCTTTAACTGGTTCAATAAAATTTCAGTTGCTAGATACATCAGAAACTCCGTCATCCGATGTAAGCCAACTAAGCACAAGAAACTTCTTTCAATCATTCCTTTCTAAAAGCTTCTAACATGGTACTTAATTCGACTGTTAAATCTTAAGGCAGGGGATGCAACTTCTGAAGGCGTTGTCGTAGAAAACAATGGACCTAAGGCAGATAAAACTGAAGACACGTTGAAGGAACGGACTTCAAAGAAAAACAAGAAAAAAGAGAAGGAGAAGGAGAAGGAGAAGGAAACTTCTGAGGTTTCCTCTAGTAGATCTTCAAAACCCCGGGGAAAGAAAAGGCTTCTTCTGTTGCCTATAGAAGCTTCAGTTATTGCTACTTTCTTGCTGGTGTTATTGGTTGCCTTTTACGTGGTATGTATGGCTTATTTGCACCTAACATATTCATTACATTCATTGGATATGTTGATCGTCTATTGTTCATTACTGAATGTAATGCATTGTCTAGTTTGCATGGTAGCCTCATTGATCCTTACTTCAGCTTAGTGGTCACAACTTGCTTTTGGGCAACATGGAATCATTTTAATTCTTTGTGAGAGTCTAAATTTAAGCTGGGTTCTATCTTCTTGCACCACTCTTGGAGGCATCTTTCTATTTCTCTGGGTGGTGGCATTTATAGTTGAGAGACGTGCTATGTAGGTTCATTGTGTTTGGGCGGCAGCAGAAGCATATTCGGCACCCTCTATAGTCCTGACATCTCAGTCGCATGATGGTCTTCATGTCTTTGATGATTTCAGAGAGGCTTATGCATGGCTGAGCCATAATACGGAGGTTGATGACAAGGTATGTGTTGTAAGCTTTTAGACCATATTGTTATATATGGTAGTGCTTGGGTACAGCCATGTTCTCTTACGTCCTTGATATTTTGTCAGTTATACTTTGCTTTTGTTAAAGTAGTGTTTCCCTTGAGCTCTTATCTTTCCTCAATTTTTCTGTTTGAATGATTTTGTCCACTCCCTTTAAGTTAGTTTTTAAATCGTGTTAAGCCACACAACTTTTCATAAGTTTGGAAGGTTAAGTAGTTGTTTTATGAAATTTTTTCTCTTGCGTCGTATTTATGCTGTCAAATACCTTCTGCTCCTAGTGAATTTTCATTGATGTCCTTGAAATTTCCTGTTGTAGCCCATCATTTTCGGGTTTCGATATTCTGTGGATAATTCTGTATTTTAAAACAAGCATAAACCTCAATGCTCTGTCTGTCCTTTTTTTTCCGGGGTGTCGCTGAAGTGAATGTTGAAGCTTCTCAAGGAGCAAGAATTGACAATGAGTTGCTTATAGATAGTAATAGGCTGTTTATGATGTTCTCATGAGATTTAAAATAGGGGCTTCAAACTGCTGTCACATTGATAGATTGCACCATTTGCAACAATTCAAGTAAAATTAAATAAATCTCCTTGCTAAGGCAGCATTGTTTGCTTGAGATTATTTTAGTTTGCACAATATACCAATGAGGAAATATGACAAACCTGGACAATTTACCTTCATATATTTCTGGATTTTCACCCAGAAATGCAAATGTGTCAGAATTTTGTAAAGGAAGATCTCTAGTCATGACAGTTATGCAAACTTTTGGCAGGTGGCATCTTGGTGGGATTATGGTTACCAGACCACTGCAATGGCAAATCGCACGGTTATTGTTGACAATAACACTTGGAATAACACACATATTGCAACTGTCGGCACTGCCATGTCATCTCCAGAAAAGGCAGCTTGGGAAATTTTCAACTCTTTAGATGTAAAATATGTCCTTGTTGTCTTTGGAGGTTGGTTCAGTCAGATAATGCTGTTAGGGAAGCAAAACTTATCTTTAAGAATCTGCATGGACTCTTCTAACTTCTGCATCCATGTTTCAGGTCTCGTTGGCTACCCTAGTGATGATATCAATAAATTCCTGTGGATGGTTCGGATAGGAGGGGGTGTATTCCCTCACATCAAGGAACCAGATTATCTGGTGAGTATCTGATTCTAGCAATGCTTGGGTTTGTGTGAACATTTTTCAGGACAGAAGTCACAGTTTGCACGTAAATGGCATTATAAATTGTCATTTCATTCTGAATATAATGATTGTTAATCATAGTATTGGAAAGCTGTTTCGGTACATGTGAATGTAGAGCTTTAGTTTCACATTGAAAGACCTAAGGCTAGTTTTTTTGTCACTATGCTATTATGGAATAAATAGGAAATCTCTCTTATAGAAGTACTAAATTCATTTCTTTTGAACTTATATTATAAACAGTAATCCACTTGATGATGATGTTTGATTACTATGCTGAGTATGTTGATGTTGATTGATGTAACCGCTTACTGATGACAAATGTATTACCATTTTTTGACGGACCCTTCTTTTTTTCTTTTATAGCTATTTTGGGATGTATATCTTCTATCTTGGTGTTCATGAAATGTGCAATTTGTATGCATGTAAAGGATTTACAGTTTATTCTTATAGGAATTAAGGAATTACATTAACTTTAAAGTTTAAATATTGTCGAATCTTACTCTTTTGTTTTTCCTTTGTGGTTTCTACCTGGAAGAGAGAGGGTCAATATCGGATTGATTCTCAGGCCACACCAACCATGCTAAATTGTCTCATGTACAAGCTTTCATATTATAGGTCTGTTGTTTTTCTGGGGAAAACTGACATTTCATTTATAGGCCACTTTTTTGCATTTCTGGTAACAGCAAGTTATTTGTGTCTTGCGACAGATTTGTGGAGACTGACGGGAAAGCCTTTGATAGAGTAAGGCGCACTGAAATCGGAAAGAAATACTTCAAACTTACCCATTTTGAGGAGGTATGACTTTGAAAGTATTCATCTTCTTTGCGGGTATAATTGATAATAAATTTGCGTACAAAATGGCATTTTAATAACTAATGAAAATCCGTAATGACCAAAATATGCTATCAGTTTGATGCTTTTTTCTCCTGGTAGCATAGTGTGCTGAGTATTATATGTTCTGTCTGCTTTTGCGGAATCTAATTGGAGGAAATTTGAATTGGTTGGAACCTCTCATTTTTGCTTACTTTGCTTTTCTGGTTGGAATTATTTGTGAAAATGGTTTGGTCAATAGATATGTAGTGTAAGCACGAGACTTACATGAAATGCTGGTTATCCTATACTACTGAGAGATGGAAAATGTGAAATGCTGACTTACAAGCTTATCGATCATCGAAATAAGAACTTGTGTCAAACAACATTCCGTATAAAGCTCCATCGGAATGTTGCAGATCAAATGAGTTGGGAGGGAGACTAAATAAGAATATTGTTCCTCAGTTTGAACTGCATGTTATTATGCTTAAAGTTGGCCTTCTGCTACAATTTCTAGGTATTCACAACTCATCACTGGATGGTGCGTATATACAAACTGAAACCTCCAAGGAACAGGATCCGAGGAAAGACAAAGAAATCAAAAACAGTACGTATGCTGCAACTCGTTTCTTCTTATTTCCTTTTCCCTGATTATACCTTGACTTTGCAACGTCCTTCTTTTCCTCAGAAGTCTAGCTCAACAACCAGCTCAAAAAGTAGCAGAAAAGGAAAGAAGAATCCTTGGCATTAGAAGCATTATATGGCTACTAATCTCACGGCCTTCTGTTGTAACCCAGAAATAGTTGTTTTACTTGAGCATCTCTCCAGAGATTGTACGGCAGGTGTTCACCTACTTAGGATAGGAATGAGAGAAATGAAAGATTTTGTAGCGTCATTGTATCACATTACGGTAGAAGCGGTTTAACTTGGTCACTGGTGATCGATAAGAATTTTTCCTTTGCTTATAGTGAATGAAGAAAGAAGCAGATTTTAAAGCTATTGCAACTAGTTACGTTAACAGAAATCTTCTATCATACCCCATCCCGGCTATCATATAGGGGGAGGTCAGAATTTAAAAATGACTTCACTCAAAGTAAATGAATATATAGATTAACCGGTAATAACCCGTGAAGAGTGTCAATTAGCTATCCCCAGACTTTTTCTGTTCCCCAACCTAAACACTATCAATCAGGTCTATATATATGCCAGATCCTCCATAAATACACTGTACAACTACAAGATGAACATGTTGCAACTCTATGAAGTCAGTAAACGTCCACTACCTGTAAATATCCAACGAACTGCAAATGCTAGTATTTACCACTTAGCAAAGCCATGGCATCCAAGCTTTTATAGCTTCTTTGGAAGATGATAGTTCTTCTTTAAGAACTTCGAGGCTATCTCATCGCTCCGGTGGCACAAGACTCGAAGAACTGTATCCGGTTCAGTAGGACCCCATTGGCCTGAAGATGGAGGTAAAGGAAGCTTTGATTTATCTGAACCTCCATATCTGTCCAGAACCACCCGTTTGAATTGCTCAATAAGTTTTACTGTATCAATATGGAAGAGTGGAAGGACAGCCTTAACCGTGTTTGAATAGTTCTCTATCAGATCAATTGGTAATCCATCCCCCTCCGACCAGAATAGATCCATAAGCAACTTAAAATCTTGTTCAAAGACTGCTGCATCTAGCAGACTGAAACCACGGGAAGGGCCTCCAGCAAGCAACACCAACAAGAACCCATCAAAAGAAGCTCTCATTATTTGTGTTATTACACGTGTCCGGACTCTGTCATGAACTGTAGCCGATACGATTTCTAAATTTTGCTCCAGCTCTTGAAGAAATGGTTCAATCCTGGACGACAGAACATCACCTACATACAGGTAATCCCACAGAACATGACTCAGATCCTGAAAGACGATTCTATAAGCAGTTGCTTCAGAGAGTTGATGAATTCCCTCCACACAAGCTGCCGCTGAAAACTCAAACAGTTTTCCTGATTCAGTAGTTTGAATGACATCTTGAACATAGCCAGCATTTCTCAAATTTGAAGTTATCCTCTTTTCCAGGACTTCCAACTCCTTCCGAATGAGATGCATGGTATTTATGCGAACACATAATCTTGGAATATCGTAGGAATTATCCACTTCAGTAGTGTAAGCCTGAGATTTGCTTCCTTGTACCATAGATGACCTTTCTTTTTTCTTAAACATGCCGAACTTGGAACCAATATCACATCTTGTCAAAGGAGGGAGGATGGGAAGAAATTTATCTTTAGATCCTGCAGATCACACCATTAAATTAAAGTCCTGTAGTATATACT
Organism: Oldenlandia corymbosa var. corymbosa; assembly: GCA_949775105.1. NCBI lineage: Eukaryota > Viridiplantae > Streptophyta > Magnoliopsida > Gentianales > Rubiaceae > Oldenlandia > Oldenlandia corymbosa. The sequence continues at coordinate 30,336,746 of OX459120.1, read as the reverse complement.
AAAGCAGAAAGAGCTTCTAAGCTAGATTCATTTACCACAGCCAGATTTTATCTTCACTATGTAATTCTGAAGGCATCTATCTAGACCATTCGTCAAATCTGGAATCAAAACTTGATGCATTGCTATCGGCAGCAGAAAGAATGCATCCAAAGTTTCATCAGTAACACGAAGAACTTCCACTGCAGACGGAGCAAATCGTTCTTTGTTTGCATGAGGGTTCCAGACCTGTAACATTAATTTCAAAATCATTAATCATGCAACTTCAGACCACAATAAATTTTATGTTTCCTGCAAAGAATCAAATCGTTCTTTGTTTGCATGAGGGTTACAGACCTGTAACATTAAAATCAAAATCATTAATCATGCAACTTCAGACCACAATAAATTTTATGTTTCTTGCAAAGAATTCACAGGACAACAGCAAATAATCTAGGAGATTAATTTCACATTTTAAATTTCCATCAAATAAAGAAAGCAATAGGATACGAGCTGGATGCTTTTCATGTCTGATTAAAAATGTTTAGCACCATATTAGAGATCTTTTACAGGAAACAGATGAAGTTTTAAGTACCTCTTGTTGGATGTTTCTATCCACCCATTCCTTCAATCTATCTACCCTTGTCTTTATCCATGATTTTACCAGGGTCCCTATGACAGATTCAGCTTCATAAGGGGTCATCTCTTGAATTAGTGCTTTCCCACCATCATCACTATCCACAGAATCTGCAACTGCCATCTTTACAAGATCTTTCTCTAACTTTTCAGAAGCTATCAAAACTTGTATAACATCAGGGGTCAACTCAGATATATTAGCAACAAATTTATTCAAATCTTTCCGGTAACAAGCATGAAGTGTTGCTGCTGCTACGCCAGTTGCTAGAGGGTGCCACTGCTTGAGTATAGGGCTGAAAATCTCTTGCTCAGTAAACGCCAAATCTGTAAGATTTTGGGCAAGAATGGAAAGCATGGGAAGATGTTGGCTTCTAGAACTGTGCCTATTCGAGATTATCTTCTCCTTTTCCTGTCTTCAAAGAAAGAAAAATAGATTGAGCCAGTTTCATGCAAAACAATCTTTTACGTATTTTAGGAAGTAGCAAATCCTAATGGAGCCAACTCAACCATTTTAAAAGACAAAAAAGGTGTCAATGAGCAAAATAAGACATTCAGCACTCTGGAAAAGAAAGTATTTTATATATATGTGTATATATATATATATATATATATATATATATATATATATATATATATAAAGAGGGAGTCTCAAGATGCTAAACTAAGACACTGAGCATGCTGCAACTATAATCATAGTTTCTTTTCTTTTTTTCATTTTTTTTTTTAGGAACTCATTGCATACACTATTAAAGGAATATCTACTTACTAGGAAATCACACCATGATCAAATGTAATACTCGACTTCCTACCAGCATTATTAAAGCTCAAAACCAAGGACTTGCCTGAGAAAAAGCATTCTTCAGAGATGACCGGATATATGAATCAACTAAACCACAAGTTATGTCAGATTCTGTTCTTTCATTATACTCTTGAGAACCAGCCTCTGCCAGTAATTTGGCAGCAGAGATGCCGAGTGATAAAACATTCTCCATAGTATCAATGTTTCCCCTGTAAAAACACTCATGATAAGCAAGAAGTCTTTCTTCCGCCCAACCGAAAATCACTGTCAAAATAGAAGTTAGAATCTTCCGGTAAGCTGGATCTCTAGTTTCCTTAGCATCATTTTCTACTTCATGCAACAGACTATTAGTGGCAAAAAGTAGGTCATTTCCAACCTGCCCAGTACATATATATCGACGGAACAAGACCCATGCAAGGCAAAGGTTATGTAAACTCTGGGTTACTCCAAGGACTACCCATGTCTTTTTAACAAGCTCCAAAACCTCATCAACTTCATCAATGACTGCAGTATCATCATTAGCGTCAAAACAACTTTCAAGAAGGATTTGGTATAGATATAAATTAAGTGGAACCCCATCTGCCCAATGGCAAGTCCCGGAGCCAGAACCATCAAATGATCTGCCGGAAAGGGACATCACAACATTGCGAAGGGCGTTCATTGACTGACTTTGCTTTCCTGTATCCATTGGTTTTTCAGAAGCCCCCCGAAGAATCTGGCGAAGCTGTTTCACGGAGTTGTCAGTCTTATCCAAAGGAAAATAGGGATGCAAGAGCAAACCAGCCTCGAGAACTTTCAGGTTTCTCTTCTGCCATGCCTCATATTCAGACTGACTTGAAAAATCTGAAGACCTCAATGTTTGTAATAGTTCGATCGGTAAAACCATCGTCTCGATTTTTCTCCCCAGCTGATCAAAACAACCAACACAGCATTTTATGCATCTGCGGAACTATTTATTTTGATGATCTAAAGTAAAAGTAGGAGGCTGATACAATGGAGTTCACTAGAATGAACATATTAGCTAACGGAATTCCAAAACAAAGCTTTCATTGCCTATCCTGATCAGAAAACAAGAGGGGGCTACTACTTTTACACTTATTAAATTTCATTCAACTAGGAAAGATGGACGGTATAGATCAGCTAGGCAGAAGATTGAAATGCAACACGTCAAACACAAAAACCCAGAAGTCAAGAAGGATTCTTCATAATCTTCGAATTTGAACTTCATGAATTAGTTGGTACAACAATGCTAAATGCAGAGAAATTGGAGTAATCGGAAGGTTCCAATTTTCAAAGTTTGTACTTACTAAAATGCCAACTGCCAAGCATGTATTTGAAAAAGAAATTTCAATTCTTTTGACAGATTACTCCCAGAATGATTTGTTAAAGAGTAATGAAAGAACACAAAAAGGAATAAACAGTGAAGCACTGACCTGTCCAGCAGCTACTCTCAACAGAGCTCTTCTGACCCTGGAATCAGTCTGCTCCGAGACCTTCATCTGGACCCTCATCAACTCCCCCACCGTCGATGACCTCTTCTTCTGACTCCCCGCCTCTCGTCCTCCGCCGTCAGCTTCCTCCGATTCCACCCCAGAAACTTTCCTCCTCGACGACTTCAAACCCAGTGCCTTCTTAACCTTGCTCGCCGCCACCGACGTCACAGACCTCTGTAACGAAGGCGACATGGACAGGGACCTCTCAGTAGTCCGCATGGAGTTAGAAACATAAGTCAAAGGCCGGGATGCACCTGAACTCCGGCAAGCTCCGATGAGGATCTCGTAGGCCGTTTCCCGGAGTTCTGACTCACTGAAGTGAAGACCCAGTTGGCCAAATGGATTGGGAAGATCGCCGCCATCCAATTGGGGCATCTTGGAAGTGGAATTCCCGTTGAATTGCTGAACCAATTTACTGCCAGGCTGAGTAGAACCGTCGTCGGCTCTGTTCCGGATCATGTGTGTTCTGTTCTGGGCCGACTTTGTTGTACTAGCTGGTGCTGCATCCCTGTAATTAGTACCATTATTACCAGCATAAGACAGCACATCCATCTTAATAATTATATAAATTGAAGTTGATTCCTTTATTCCGTTTCACCAATATTTTTCTGCTAGTCTTCTCTGGGCATCACTCTGTTTAAGCATAAAATAATTGAAAAAGACTTGATTTTTCACAGAAATTGAGGCTTGATGAAAGGAGAAGGCAATAGAATAACACAAGAACAACTTTTGTGCTGGCTTTTTAATGTTGGGTCTTGAAAAAGGGCAAGAAAGAGAGCTAAACAAAATAAAATTATGGTATCCTACACTGTATGATTTATTTTTTATTCTTGCTTGACTTTAAAGGAATGTGAGATGGAATGGTGGGGGAGGCTCTTTTGTTTCTGGATTTGGATGCTCTAAAGTTTAATTTAAAGGGGATGAGATGAAGAAGGTAGAAGGGAGGTATCGAAGTGGAAAAAGCTAGCTCAACTCGAAATTGATTTTGGAAGAATTAATTAAAGCCAAAAAATTCAGTACATTTGGGAAAGGAAAGGGATAGTGATGGTGGTTTTTTGAGGTGTTTTGACAGAGTAAACGCAAACGATTTGATTTGAAGAATTGGTCGGCGCGGAGACCGCTGTAGTGTTTCACTGTTGGCATGATTTTCTGCTCCGTTCATTTATAGCAATTGGAAATTTTATTTTTGGTGCCAAGAAAAATCAGGCAATCGCCCCCAATTTAAATGTTTTAGTTACATTTCGGAAATGAATCACCTTATGGAAACACACAACTTTTGACTAAAACGATCATCACTCAAAAGAAGTCTATTGAGTTTAATTGAAATGAGTAATATGTTTAAAAGGTACTTTACATTTACCTAAAAACTTAATTTGGTTTTTTATATTAAAAATTCACTTATTTGGTTTTTTACATTTGTCTTTTCAACTAATTTGGTCCTTTTTATCTTTTTTGGTCCTTTACATTTGTGGGTTCTTGGACTGACCAATTTTTTGTTAACTCAATAGGGGCATTTTCGGTAACTTATAAATATCATATTTTTGAAATATGTTAAAAACAAAAAATATATTAAAATAATACTAAACATATAATATTAATTTATAATTCATTATTAAAAGAGAAAAAAATAAAAAATTCAAATTCAAATATAATAATATTAAAAAATTTAAAAATTGAAAAATAAAAAAAAATCAAAATCTGATTTTTTTAACCGCAGGCCCTAATCGAAACTTTTTTTTACCCAATTTTTATCCACCACCACCGGACCTCCTCCACCACCGCCGGACCGTCCATTGCCGCCATCGGGCCGTCGCCGGCCGTCAGTCGACTAGGAATACCATGTTCGAAACTGGGGCAACACCATCAACACTCGTAGCAACCCATATCCTTCTCATCAAGTCTCGAGAATATGGCTTGCTAGGGGCACTTGACGAGTCATAAATTAACCCTAGGCCTATTGGGCCTAGGATTAGCTTACTTGGAGATTAAGCTACCACCTAAACCTATTCCGTTAGAGTTTCAGGAAACAGGTAACACCACCTCTATATAAAGAGGTGCCTCTCCCATAATTGATATCTTCTCTATCTTCTACCTATCTTCTACACCTCCTACGCACAATACATACAACTCTCTCTATTTTCTTTATTCTCTTATTGACTTAGTATCAGAGACCGTAGGACACTCCCATATCCTAACCCATATCCGTAAGAGGAAAAAGTACTCGGGGGCACAAACAGGAACATACCCTTGGGGCAAAGAATTTGAAGGATCATCCTAACCCATATCTTTCTCATCAAATCTCGAGAATATGACTTGCTAGGAACACTTGACGAGTCATAAATTAACCCTAGGCTTAGTCAGAAATTGCTAGAACTCAAACAAGCTCCTAGAGCCTGGTTTCACCGTCTTAGTCAGAAACTTCATACTCTTGGTTTAATTTCCTCTAAATCTGACACTTCTCTTTTTATCTTGTCTAAGTCCTCACACACTACTTTTGTCCTAGTTTATGTGGATGACATCTTGGTGACTGGTTCCTCTTCTTCCTTCATTCAATCTCATTGATGAGCTCCATTCTACCTTCACCATCAAAGATCTTGATTCTCTTCATTATTTTCTGGGTATTGAAGCTCAATCTACATCCACCGGCCTTCTTCTTTCTCAATCTAAGTATATTCAAGATCTCCTCACTCGCACTCACTTCGACACATCCAAACCCGTCTCTACCCCCATAACCCCCACCTTACCTCTCTCTAAAAATCATGGTGTACCTTTATCTGACCCTACAGAGTATCGACGTACTGTTGGTGCTCTTCAATATCTTTGTGTCACTCGTCCCGATATCCAATTTCTTTGTTAATAAAGTGTCTCAATTCCTCCATTGTCCCACCGATATTCATTGGTCTCTGTTAGCGTATACTTCGTTACCTACGTTCTATCCCTACCCATGGCCTACATCTTACAAAGAGTTCCCCTCTTTCAATTCTTGCTTTTTTGATCTGATTGGGCTGGTTGCCACGATGACCGCCGCTCCACTTCCGGCTATTGCATTTTTTGGGTTCTAATCTCATCTCTTGGATTGCTAAGAAACAACCGACCGTTGCTCGTTCAAGTACCGGTGAGTATCACGATCTTGCTCTTCTTTGCAGACTGAATTATGTTGGCTTTCTTCTCTCCTCCGTGAGCTTGGTTTATCTTCATTACCTCCTACTCTTTGGTGTGATAATTTAGGAGCTATTTACCTTGCTGCTGATCCAGTATCTCATGCACGCACCAAACATATTGAGATTGACATTCACTTTGTTCGAGATTTGGTTCGTCAAAAAGCTCTTACTATTGAGCATGTTCCATCCGCTGCCCAAATTGCTGATATTATGACCAAAGCTCTGCCTACGAAAACTTTTCTTCAACTTCGGGACAAGCTCATTGTTGTTCCGCCATGAGCTTGCGGGGGGCTGATAAGATTAGTCAAAGATCTCATTAGTTAGGATTATTTAGATTCTATTTGTTTAGATTATTTCAGATTTTATAATATCTAGATCTTAACTAATGTTGATGTATGCCTATAAATAGAGACAATGTAATGTACTGCAGCACACAATACAATTTATGATTTCATCTTCTTTCATGAATTTATTTCTCATCAAATCTAGTAAAGAAGATTGTTTAACTAGATGAATTTTGGTTTGATCATTTTTTTTTTGGGAAAACTTACGAAAGAGATCATAATTTGCAAATTAGATTTTGCAAGATATCTTTTGATAAATGTTGAAAAAGTGAATAAAAATTTGTAAATTGAATTTTGCAAGCCATGTTTTAGGAAAAGATACAAAAGAGATCATACCTTGCAAATTGGATTTTGCAAGCCATGTTTTGGAAAAACTTACAAAAGGGAGCATACCTTGCAAATTAGATTTTCCAAACCATGTATTGGATAAAGGAAATGGTTCCAAAACACATTTTTTTAAAGAAAAAAAAACAAATATGTTAGTTTTGAATTCTAATATGACTTGCATAATAGTAATAGAAAAAATACTTACATGTTTTGAAGATTTGAGGAAACTAAGTATATGTAACTTATAAATTAGATTTTGCAAAATATGTTTTTGGATAATTCAAAAAAGTTAACTCAACTTGCAGATCTATTTTTACAAATCATGTTTTAGGAATTTCAAATACTTAACAACTTCCAAATAAATTAGAAGCCATGTATATAAGTAAATATAGTAAAAAGTGTACTTCATAAAAATATAAAAGAATTAATAGTAATTGTAAAAATGACATATCATATGAACAAAATTTGCTATTGTCTAGCAAACCATGTATTGCGATAGGGTTAAGGTTTAGTTAAAAAAAAAAGTGAACATAACCTGCAAATTAGATTTTATAATCCACTTTTTTTTTTTGGAGAATTTACACAATATAAACATAACTTACAAATCATATTTTGCAATCCATGTTTTGAGATAATTTACATTTGTGAACATAACCTGCAATTTAGATTTTGCAAACCATGTTTTGGGAGAATTTAAACAATTGATATAAACATAATTTATAAATTATATTTTAAAATTCATGTTTTGAGATAATTTACACAATTGAACATAACTTGAAAATTAGCTTTTGCAAGCCATGTTTTGAGAAAATTCACACAATATAAACAAAAGAATTAGTGGTCACGCCGATGGCATTCGGTGGCCATTTTTATCACCTTCAACCAAGACAAAAAAAATTATTTTAAAAGAAAAATTGAAATAGAGAGGGCGCAAAAAAAATAGTAAATTTCAAAGCACATAATTCTTAACCTATATTAAGCAAAGAATGAGAAGATTAATATTGTGGATGGGTTTATATAGGGGGGTTGGAGTTTAAATAGTAATCCTAACACGTTTACTTTAAAACAATCAATAAATGCATAATTAATAATTTTTAATCTTTTCTTTTTTTTTTAATAAATCGAATATGTAAGGAAAAAGCGTCCACATTCAATCATAATATCATTTACTAATTATTTTGAAATTGATTATAAAAAATCTTCTAAATCTCGTTTAAATCAAAGTATAAATGAACAATAATTTGTGATACTTTTTTAATTTATTTAAGTCGAATAACCGTGGATAAAACGTCCACATTCAAGCATAATTATCAATTTCAAATCATTTCAAATGAAACTTCCATGTCATGGTCAAATAATTGAATAAACGATCACTAATTTACGATTCTTTCCTTAAGTAATCAAAATTCATCCATATATTGCGAATTTATGTTTAACAATTAATACGTCGAATATTTGTATACTAAAAACTTTTGGCGGGAAACGGGTTAGCAGGAGCTTGACACATGTACTTTTTTTTCTACAAACTTATTTTGCTTTAATACAATATATAGATTCATGCCACATAGGATTTAATCCTATGTGGCAAATTTAGAGAAATTTCAAATTTAAAATACAACAACAACATCAACATACCTAATATATTCCCAACTCGGTTGGGGTCTGAGGGGTCAAGATGTACGCAGCCTTACCCCTGTATTTCAATACAGAAAGGTTGTTTAAGTAGTACAACCCAAGATGCATTGGTGCATTGATACATTGATTTCCGGCAACTTCACCAAATTAAGAAGCGTTGGAATTTAAATGAGCCATTTTGAAAATTTCAAATTTAAAATAAAAAAAAAGAATTACTAACTATTAATAAAAAAATCTCAACAAACTTCAAATCTGCATGCACCGCTATCATTTTTACTAGATATTCAATCTATATATGATATCATTAAACAATGTATTTGAGATTAAATGGCAGGAAAAAACTTTTTCAATGGTATTTTTGTTATATAAAAAAACCACCACTATTACCTTTTAAATTAAAATATTTGAAATTAGGCAGAGTTAAATCAAAAGGAGTATAATCCTCTTGGATATATATGTCTACCCTATGGGTATACCCCTTGTGTGCATTATACCATTTGGCACTGGATGGCTTAAAACATACATTTTGGGTATACCTCTTGAGTTTTTTTTGGGTCAGCTGGAACCTGAGTATAATCCTTAGAGCAAAATTGATAGTTTCTTTTTTTGTTAGTTAACAAGAAAATTGATAACCTGAGAATTAATCTTTTACAAAAAAAAATCTACAATTAGTAAAAATAGTGTAAGAAGGATTAAATGAGGAAAAAAAGGTTGGATGGTACTATTAAGGGAAAAAAATATACCTCCCATTTAAGTTCTTAAACATTTTTTTTTACAATGAGTGAAACTAAAAAAGAACTAATAAATGGGTAAAAAATGAAACACACTAGATTGAGAATCACATTAACTTATATGAGAAAGACTTAATAGAATAAAAACATAGTTGAGTGATATTATTATTATTAGATGAAAAAATTATACATCTATCCAATAAGTTCTAAATTAAAATTTTTTTAAAAACAGGTGAAGTCAAAATAATCAATAAATTGTAAAATAACTAAAAAATAATAACTTAAGAATCCCTTTAATCAACTTGAGAAAGAACAAATGGTGAAAAAAAAATTAGTTGAATGGTATCACGAGAAAACGGGTGATAGTTTCACAAAAATAAATTTATTCTAAATGAAAAATGCAAAACAATATTTGAAATAATTGAATAAAATAGTAAAATAACTAGAACACAATTCATCGAGGATCAATTTAAATTTAAGTGAGGAATACTAAATGGAGAAAAATAAGGTCAGATGTCATTATTTAAAGAGGAAGAAAAGAGAAGATACATCTACCACTAAGTTCTAAATAGGAAGTTTCTGAAAAATAAGATATATAAATGGGTAAAAAAAAAAATATAATAAGTAGGAATCATTTTAAATAACTTGAAAAGGAATGAATGGTGGAAAAGAAAAAACAGTTGAATGGCGTCATTAACGGGACTAAATTCTCTGTGACACTTTCCTGCTATACTCCTTGTCAAATAATCTAATTATTTCTTATTGACCATATAATTTGTGCTAATACATACATATATATATATATATATATATATACCATAAACAAACATATTCATTTTAGATAATATTCATACGGCCTTTTGTATTAATGTTATAATTTTAATGAAATTTGATCATTTTTAGTGAATTTTTATAAATAAAAATTAAAATAAATAGACCCTAATCCAAAATAAGTAAACCATTAGTTCTAAATATATCATCAAAAGTGATAATGAATAGTGCAAATGTTAACAAAAACAACAAAATTATACCAAATTATTGAATTTTAACATATAGTGTAATAGAAAAGTGGCACAGATGATCCGGTGTCATCACTAAGGGAAAATAACGAGTCATGTTTTGGCAAAACACATAATTATAAGTAGAAAATGAAAAACAACTAAAATAAATAAATGAACATGTAAAATAACTAAAATACAATACGATGATAATCACTTTAAGTTATGTGGGAAAGACTAAATGGAGAAAAATAAAGTTGTGTGATATTATTAAGAGAGGAAAAAATTTGATACATATACCACTAAATTCTAAATCTCTAAAAATAGGTGAAACTAAGACAAAACAGAATATTAATTAGGGAGTGAAAAATATTTAGAATAAATGAATATATGAGAAATTTGTTTAATTATAATAATTTTGAAATGTACGTTACCATTAGTAAATCTTTAGTTTTATTCTTTTTTCATGTTTCTTATACATATGAGTTATTGTGATTAATCTTTTGTCATAAAAAAAAAGTAAAACAATTTTGAAATTATATAGTGGGGAGGAGGGATCAAAAGCTTGATTTGAATAGCACATTTAAAAACAGAAATTGTGGTAGACCAACCTAATTACATAAAACTTCTAAGCATAAATTCACATCAAACCATCAAAATGTTTTACCCACATGAAGTTTATATACCTTTATGAGCTAATAATTCAATTACTGTAGTGTATTCTTTGTACTTGTGCTTATTTTATTTACTAAAATTACCCTAGAATAGGAGACTGATTTACAGGAGATGACATGGTGTTGATCAGAATCATCTCCATCTTATTCTGTTCGATTTTTATATGCACTTTTTTATATGTACATATAACCAAATTTTTTTATTTGAAGTTAAAGTAAGCCGAATGCTTTGTTTGGTTTGTTTTCATGATTATTTTTTCAAAATAATTTCATAATTATTTCCCATCTTAGTATGCCTTTTTTACATTTTTAATATATACTTTTTTTCCTATTTCGTTATTTCTATTTGAATATGGATGTCCCAATGGATGGGTTTAACATCTAGTTCCATTCATTTTCTTTCAAGATCCGGGAATTCCTTTCCACCCAAATTCAATTATACCACCGGCCACATCAGCACCGAAACCACCCTCTCCATACTTAAAAGACAGAATTTCTCTTCGTCTTCAGCACTATATCCCGTTTTAACACTAATCAGCTTCACCTTATGTCTATCAACTTTGGCTAAATTTTAAGATAGATTCAACAAGAGGAAATACAAGGATTATGAGGAAGGACCAAGAAGAGGAGGAGAGGAGGACCCTGAGAGAAATAAGAGGAGAAGAATAACACATACTTTATGGGTTGAGTCAACTTTGGGAATTGGGTTCGACTAGAAAGCAGCGGCGATCGGGGGCAAAAGGAGTGTATATTAGCTTTCAAAGGAGGTAAGGGTTCTATGCATTTGATTGCCGTATTATGGTTAGAAGTATTGAACAATTGGTGATCGAGTAGTTATTTAGCTAACTTTTGGACTCCTAAGTTGCATGTGATGAATAGATGGTAAAGATTGCTAGTGTGACCTTGAGATAGTTTAATTTTTATTGCAAGTTTTGCAGTAGATTAGAAATTATTTAACATAATTGGAATTTGATACTGAAAGCAATCCTTATGTTTGAAATAAAAGGTAAAGTTTCAGATTCGGGTGGCCAACTTTGCGGCATCGGATCTTCATAGTTTTGCGGTTGTTTTTGGACAAATTTTGATTGCTTCTGATTACCATACTTCAAGGTCAAACGGCTATATAAACCTTCCAAAATTTTGGTTAAAACATGACGTGTTCACTAGTGCTTTCTGCAAATATGGAAAATCAGATTTGAGACTCTCTGTTTGTCAGCCTTTTTCTCATAGCTTTAGAACTCTTTTCAGTTATTTCTTTTATTGATTTTATTCTCCATTTCGTGTTGTTTATCCAGTTTTTTACGGTTGCAAATGGATTTATAGATTGTCTAGAAATTAGATTTGAACATGATCACCATTTTCTAAAAGTTTATTATGTGTTGCTGCTTTTGGAGATTCGTTTATTCTCTTGGTGGGTTGTCGAAGCCCCCAAAATAATTTACCAACTTAAACTGTAGATAGGATAAGTCAGGTCGATCCCACAGGGACGGGTTAAACTTCAAATAACCGGAATACGAAATTGGACAAACAAGAAAGAAAGTTGCAGAGTGTCACTCACTTGCACGAGTGGATAAAGTCACTCATGCAAGTGACTCTGCAGAACTGAAGACAAAAAAAGACAAATGGAACCTCACTCACGGGAGTGAAAATTCTGACTCAAGGGACTGACTCTGTAAACTAGATATTCATTCTCTTTTCTCTGTGTAATCAAGCTGTAATGTTGCACTCTTTTGGTATGAATTCATGCTCATTCAGGTACTTATATATCTCTAAGTCACTTCTGATTTTTCCTAGAGGTATCTTTATCAACTCAATTAAACTATTTTCCAATGATTAATCAAGTCATAAAGTCATGAAGTTTTCAAGCCTTATATGAATGCTTATACTAACCAAGTATATTCCAATCTCAATTAGAACCTTGGATTGTTACCTCTAAGTCATAAGTTGAAGCTAAATGATTCTGAACCTTATTTACCCTTCTGGGATTCACTTAGTTCTATGCACAATCAATCAAATGGCCAATTTAATCAAGAGGTAGATGAAAGCTTTAACTTCAAAATACAAAATCATCCGAATTCAATCACAAACTTAAACTACATAGGTTTCAGAGAATGAAATCTAATCAACTACACATACAAACTACAGAAAATACAAAAAAAGAAGGAAAGCATTGAGAAGAAGCAAATCTGGATGGCTGAGCAACAGGGCACTCACCTGAGCAACAGGTCACTCAGGCGAGTGAGGTCTGTTACTCCTCTTTTTCTGCTATTAGACTTCTTCTTTCTTTGGAGTTTTCTCCCCTTTCCGCTCTCTTCTTCTCTCTCTGTGGTGTTTTGTGTGTTGTATGTCCACTCAGATCCCCCTTCATGCTGAGAATGCAGCTTCTTTTATAGAGTTTTGAAGCCGGTTCTTCTTCCAAGATAGCCTCCCCAATCTTGTGAATTATTTATTCCTCCCAATGTTTTGTGTCTTGAATCTGAGAATTGACTGGTCTCTTGCCCTCCAGCACTGGTATCAGCTGCAACATTGATCATCATGGGCGGTTTGGAGTCCAGCCAAGGGGACAAACATATCCTTAGATGGGACACACTCATTAAATTGTGTCTTGGAGATATCTCTGACCAGCTTAGCAAAATTTGATTTCAGCAGCCCAATTTTTGTCCCTAAAGCCCCTCTTTTCCAGCAGTTATGCACTTAGGTCTTTACCTATGCAAAAACACAAAACTAGTTAAGTAAAATAAACTAATTCTAAGAAACACCCCTAATTCTCCATTAATTTCAGAGTAGATTGTAATACTTTTTGTGTAAAAAATTAACCATATCATCTCCTAACTGAACTGTTTTATGAAAATTGTTTTGATGAATGTCTTCTATGTTTATTGTAGTTTATTAAGGACTTTAAGGATTGTAAAATGGAGCCACAGATTGCCCGAAAATTGGATTTGAACTTGACAAACCAAATCTGGAATTTCTTTAACAAACTGATTTGAAGAGCTATTTTGCAGACCAATTTTCTCCTGAGTCCTGAACTGTTTTCCTGATTTCTTAGATAGAAACTCTTTCTTGTTTACCTTAGTTTAAAATGGTTTTGACGGCTCGTAAATCGGATCTTTGGTTTGATAAAAAATGCAATTTAAAATGACCCTTCACCACTAGTTTACTGAATTTTCAGAACTGGATAACGGAAAGCTGAGTATGGAACTTTGGTTTTCCTTGATCAAACACCCTCTCTTCACACTATTTTCAACTCTTATGATTCTTCGGTCATTCATGTATGCAACAAAAGCTTTGGATTAGAAAAATGACTTGTCGATGATTAGAAAATGCATTTGGAACTTAGTGAATACAAAATCTTGTTTCATACGCTATAAGGTTACTGTTTTAGTTTCTGAATATTCTAAAAACACTTGCTACCTTCCAACACCAGTGACTTATTCTTTTTAATCATGAAGGTCTAGTGAAGAGTTAGCAACATGTGATAAGGTTTAGAACTACAGAATACATATTAGTACTACTTACTAATTCCGTTGGCATTGGGCAGTGATGCTAAAAATGTTTGTTTGATTAACAGATACTAATAAAAGCATCATTGAATTCCATAAGCTTAAACAAGTGAGTACCTCCTTTGAGTGCATGATTGTTGGGTGCTATTTGTGTACTTCTTGACCTTTGTTTTCATGAATGAATTGCAAGTTTCATACTACTACTTGAACGTGTTGATATGAGAATGTGACAACTACTTGTTTATGTGCCAATTGAATTGACTTGCTTGATACCTTTACTCGGTTGTGTACTTCATCACTTCGAGATATATATTATTAACATGTCCTGCAAAGGAAATACTTGTATATGAATTGCCATGATATTGTTTAAGAATTGGATGTATACATTACCACACACGTCTTGGGGTCCCGCTACCATAGATCAATTTCAATGGGTCGGCGATGGACACAGACGTATTGATAGCTTTAGTAGGCATGCACGAGCTACGAATACTTGCTTTTGTGGCCAATTGGGGGAAATGATGATCTGCTTTTGTCTTGAATAATCTTGAACACTATTTAGAATCTAACTTGGTGGACAGCCTATCGGACCACATAGGTTTTTGGTTGTTCGCAGTTAAGATCCACTTGTATCCTCTCCACCTGTATTTTCTCGTTAATATGGTGATGGCCTCAGTTACGGTCATCCTTTATATGTCACTATGTGATTAATTGTTCTTTTACAAATTCAACTCACTTGAGGATCATTTATTTTATTCTTTGATTAGTTTCAAATAATAGAACTGTTTAGATTGTGTTAAGATATTAAGAAACAATAAAAGCTCATCCCATCAATTTTCTCCACCTCAGGTTAGCAGGTAAATTACGTTAGCAAAAGAGCCATGCTAATGAAAGATTGGGCGAGAAGATAATTAATGGAAATGTCTTTAGTTTAGAGTGATCTCTATAGTGGGCTTGTATAGAATCCTGAAAACATCTTTTGTTTTAGTAATTTTTGCTATTTAAAATTAGTAGTTAATAATGTATAATTTTAGTTGGTTCTGTATCACAAGCTTTGGGCGAAAGATTACCCGACGGGCGGCTCAGTTTGTCACCAGACAGGATATACAGTCGTGCTGGAGATTTGGTCCATTACAAGGAATATCAACACTAAATCTGAATTTCGGATAATCTATGTCATAGAATTTAAATTTTAAGGGGAATAGAAAAAATGAAAATAGAGCGTTATACAATAAGAAAACCAAATAAAAAAAACTACCATCAATGATTTGTTATTTTTGAAATTCAAATTTGGATGGAAATTTTGGATCAATTCTTGAGAGAATAGAAGTGGAATAGTGGATTATATGTGTATATTAGTAGGAGAAAAAAGAGAGACAAAAAGCTACATGCTTAATTAGGAATGTGTTATACGCACTCCACTAGGAACACCTTACTAGATGTATTCAAGAGAATGATTCGGAGTTTTTGTAGAATGGAATCGTGCAGTACCAGACACGAAAGAACAAGGCCTTTTTCAAATAAGCCAGTTAATTTGGGACCCTGCAGATCCACTCTTTACCTATTCAAAGATCAGCCCCCTGGCTCTGTGTTTTCGCGCCAAGAATTATTTGCAGATGAAGAGCTGTCAAAGGGGCTTCTTACTTTCCAAACGGACCCTCCTACATCTATATATAAACGGTGGTTTATCAAGAATACGCAAGAAAAGCACTTTGAATTATTGATTAATCGTCAGAGATGGTGCTAGGTATTATTTACCGGTTTATTACAATGCAAAAGATCTCTTACACCATAATTTTACGCCACTACCTACATCATTTACTAAGATTTTGACACTTGGCCCTGACGGGTTCATCCAAGAGTGGGTTAAAGTGTTAGTAAAATTTTTAACGAAGGAAAGAAGTAATTAAGTAAAAAATGTAAAAAATATTATATGCTCAATAATATTTCAATAAACGGGTTCACTCGAGAAGGATTTATTACAAGATTACTTAGAACAGGATCAATTGGAATGGTGTAATTAAAAATAAATAATTTTTAACACAAATATCAACTGTATGATTTTTTATGGCTATGTAAAATACATATATTATTTGTTTCAATTACTATATATTATTTGTTTAGAATGAAATCATTTGAAAAGGTCCAACTAATAATGAATAATTATTAAAACAAACATAAAATGTATGATTTTTTATGACTATAAAAAATGCATATATGAATTGTTATAATTACTAAATATGCTCAATAGTACTTCAATAAACGGGGTCACTTGAGAAGAGTTTATTATAAGATGAATTGGAAGGGACCATTGGAAGGGCCTAATTGAAAATAAATAATTTTTATCACAATTATAAAATGTATGATTAGTATGGCTATATAAAATGCATATATAATTTGTTTTAATTACTAGATGTTTAATAGTATTCAAAGAAAGGGTCGCTTGGGAAAGATTTATTTCAAGATGAATTGGAACGGGATGATCTAGAAAGGTCCAAGTACAAAGGATAATTATTAACACAAATATGAAATATATAATTTTTATGGTTGTATAAAATGTGTGTAAGATTTGAGAATAATTTTTTTTTTAAAAAAAAATCGTTACCACCAACGAAATATTTGTGATTTGCTTATCAAACTTGAAAATTCTGGTAAAAGAAATTGTGATCACATATCTTTGTGTTAAAAATTAAATGAAAAAAACCACTTTTGGTCACTAAACTATTGGAGGTCACAATTTCTGGTCATCATTAATTTTTTACTGACAAAATCAGTCATCGTTGTTTCGTTTATTCAACAGTTTTAGTCAATTTAAAGGTCGACTAAAGATCAACTCTTTTCTTTGTTAAATTTTTTTATTTTTTATTAATTTTTTTTACTGAATTGGGACCCACAATGTATTTTCATACAACAAAATCAATCCTCTAGTATCTTTTTTTTCAATAATTTTAGTCAGTTTAACAGAATTTTCAAAAATTTAATGGACGAATTTAATTTTTCTTTAAGTCTTTATTTTTTATTGATTACTTAATTGATTGTGGGTCCCCACAAGTCTTTGATCAGATTTTTTTAAAAAAAAATAAATTAAAAGGATAATGAAAGTATTTTCGACTAACTTCCTAAACTCCAATATACTGCTCCCGAATGTTGAACCATCAACACCTCACCGGCAAAGTAACCCAGAAAAAGAGCTTCATTATTGATCTTTTTGCTATCGGTTTTTATTTTTTGGAATTTATTTCTTAGGGACCAGAATATTTGGGGTTTAGGATGTTGGTCGAAAATATTTTTATTATTCGTTTAATTTGTTTTTTTTTTAAATATTTTGATCAAGGACCTGTAGGACCCATGATCCATAAAGTAATCAATAAAAAATAAAGATTTAGAGGAAAATTGATTTGTGCCATAAAATTTTTGAAAATTCTGTTAAAATGACTAAAATTGTAACAAAAAAAGATATTAGGGGACTGATTTTGTTGTTTGAAAATATATTGCAGGTCTTAATTCAATAAAAAATTAATAAAAATTTAACGGAAAAAAGAGTTGACCGTTAAATTGAATAAAATTGTTGAAAAAACAAAAAGATGGTAACTAATTTTGTCAGTAAAAAACTAATGGTGACCAGAAGTTGTAACTCCCAATAGTTTAGAGACTAAAAGTGCGTTTTGTCTTTTAATTTTTAACACTATGATATGTGATCACAATTTCTTTTACCAGAATTTTCAAGTTTGATAAGCAAATCACAAATATTTCGTTGGTGGTAACGATTTTCTTTTATAATTTTATTCTCAAATCTTACATATATAGTAATTAAAAATATTTTTGAAGACGCGTGTCACTTAATTCGGTTGCCAATAGACTCAAGCTAATGTGTAATCACTTTGTTAATAACAAAATTTTTTATATTATACCATGAATCGAATTAAAATTTGTATTTATGTATATTCTGAATATGGTTGATATAAAATCAACGCAAATTCATATAGCTAAAAGTTATCAGCCTATAATATAGTTTTTGAATATATTGTATAGTTTGGTAGTACTCCACATGCGTTAAATATGTGTGGTTTTAACCCAAGTTTCGATTCACACGTGTGAAACACTATGGTAATTCATATGTTGTTGTTTCTTTTTTCTTTAAATTTTTATTTCATCGATGACATTGTGTAATGATTTACACTATAATTGCCAAATATAATTTTACAAACCCTTTGTCTCCCTCCCCTAATCTCATGTGTATCTGCATGCCCATAGTTATGTCTCAAATATTTAGAATAGTCACAGCTTGTTGTAACTTTTTTCTTTGATTTTACCCTTCTTTTTGTCATAAATTTAACCCCCACTCAATAAGTTGTAGACTGTCTGCCATGTTTGAATTATGATTATATACTATTTAATTTATTTTACAGTTTCTAATGTCAAGAGATACTGTCAAATAATTTTTTTTATGTTAGTTCTTGATATGGTTCTTTGAAATCTACATAACATTTCTCTTTTATTTTCATATGCACATACTAATACAAAACAATCTATATATAATGTATTCAAGTACTCGAAACAAATAATGAGATAGATTTTATCATGAATACAAGCCCCCTAATACACAATACCCATCACGTAATGTGCAGGATCGACACTAGTTATTCTATAAAAACTAGATTCTCCATTAAAAAAAATGATCATACTTCAAATAAGAAAATTTTTAACTGTGAATTTATTGGAAAGAAATGATTATGCCCCATTATGGCATCTCCTACTATTACACCATATTTTACACCAAATTTAGTGTAGAAATGGAATATTCCAGGCATCTTTTTACACCAAATTTCTTTGCCCTTCAACCTTGATGCACCAAATTTGGTCTGAAAATAATTTTTTTTAAATTACATTTTCATTGAATTATCTTAATTCATATTTGTGCTACAAGTTTCAATACTATAGTGATTTTTTAGTTATATCTAACCAATATCCAGAACTAAAAAATAATTGTAATTAAAAATAATTTTTTTTAAAACAATAAATATTATAGACAATATGGATCTTATTTTAAAGATCTAAAAAAATCCTATAATATGATATATTGATATTACTTTCATAATATACGTTATTTTTTAAAAGTTTAAAAATATAGCAAATCATATTTTTTATCAATATAAAAAAAATAGTGCACAGATATAGTGCAATTGGTAGTTTACACCAAATTTGATGTAACCTTATTTATTGCACCAAAATAGTGTATCGATTTGGTGTCTTCCTTGGAGCATAAATTTTACACTAAAACACCAAATATAGTATTTTGGTGTCTTAATTGGAGATGCTCTTAGAATAAAATGTCTCATAAGAAACAAATTAAAAACTCACTTTCGAATGGATCCTTCTTAAAGTCGTGGATTAGTTTGAATAAAATACATATTTTATGTGTCCGAAAAATGAGAAATTCTAATATACAGCAGTTGTACCCACCTTTTTAGTGCAACCAACCAATAAGGATTAGTATTTAGTTTTTTTGGGTCCCATGAATTTCTCCTTCTCTCCCGTAAAAATATTACCTTTCCCGTTTTTGTATACAGGATGTACAGCTGACGTGATACAGCGGCTGTACACAAGATTTACTCCCGGAAAACAAAATCTTTTCACAAACTTAAGCGCAACCACTTATTTGAACACATTAGAATCGTGAAAAGGAAGAGAACAAGATATTATTAGATTTTGTTTCACGGATCATTCTCATTTAGTTTCGGAAAAATGTGAAGCAGGACGCATTTATTTCCATCTTTTTTCTTTTTCCTTTTCTGTTTTGGGTAATGGATGATTGTTTAGTATTATCATCTAAATAATCCATTCTTGCCTGCATGTATGGATATAATCATTTCTGTCACATAAAATCCCACATCCCAAATACTATAAATACCACAAGCCTCAAATCATTTTTCATAACAAACAAGATCTTCTGCTTTCATCTTTTTGTACATTTTGTATATACACTATCTAGCCTTTTGTTAGGATCGGTCTTCACAATAACAACAATTGTACGAAAAGTTGAAAAGCAAAGATGGCATCATTACGGATGTTTTATGTCATTTTTGTCGTCTTAGCGACGGTTATTTTGGAGAGTTCAACGACTATCGTAGGAGATAAAATTGATATAGGTGTTTGTTATGGTATGTTAGGAAACAACCTACCGAATGCAGCAAATGTGATTAACCTTTACAAACAATATGGCATTGCCAAAATGAGGCTCTTCGAACCCAATCATGCGGCACTCACAGCATTAAGAGGCAGCGGCATTAAAGTTACATTAGGCGTCAGAAATGAAGATACACCAAATATTGCCGCAAGTGTGGACGGGGCAATGTCGTGGTTCGTCGAAAATGTGCAACCTTATTTATCCGATGTCAATTTTCAGTACATTTCTGTCGCGAATGAACAGATCCCCGGAGATTATGCCAGTTACATAGCCCCAGCCATGAGGAACATTCAAGCTGTTCTTGATAATCATAATCTCAATTCAATTAAAGTGACCACAACCGTCGCGACTGCGGGGTTGGCGAATTCATATCCACCTTCGGCGACCACATTCTCGCCCGACACAAAAGGTGCATTTTTCGACGTCCTAACCTTTTTGTTGCAAAAAGGGTCGCCTCTAATGGTCAATGTGTACCCTTATTTCGCCTACGCGGCAGAACCAGCCAACGTCCGCCTATCTTACGCACAATTCTCATCGGAAGAAGCTGTTGTTAAGGATGGAGATTTGAGTTACAACAACTTGTTTGATGCGACAATTGATGCATTCTATTGGGCGATGGAGAAATTAGGGTTTAACAATGTAGGCGTCGTGGTATCGGAAAGTGGTTGGCCTTCAGCTGGAAATGGAGAGTCTACAACTCCGGAGCTTGCATTAACATACAACAAGAATTACATCAAACACATATTGGAAGGAGCTGGAACGCCTAAGAGGCCTGGGATTGCCATTGAAGGCTTCATTTTCGCAATGTTTAATGAAAACCAGAAGCCCGAAGGTGTAGAGCAAAACTGGGGACTCTTTTATCCTGATGGGCGTCCTGTTTATCCATTGTTTTGAGGGGGTTGAAACTGTATAAAGAGGCGTCACATAAAACTGCAAATTAATTGATTATTATGTATATGAAGATAATATATGTGTGTAGAAGATATTTTATTATACTATGCCATATATGGTTGTAACGTTTCTGTATATGCATGTCTAAGATCTTTTCAAATTATGTATATGTGAATCAACAAACTAACAATACTTCTATTTTGGAAGGAAGAGAATAAATTTTCTTAACTGCCACTCGTCATATTTGTACTGAATTCTTTTTTTTTTTAATTTTATTTGTACTGAATTCTTTTGGGAGAAAAAGAAGAAGATATTTATAGTAGCAGATATATCGATTGAACCTTTCTTTTTTTCTTAAGTCAAGTATCTATTTAAATTCCCGTTCTACTAATATTTATATTTTGTTGGATGTTAAAAGTTGGACGAGACATCGATTGAACTTAAATCAGTTGAAATTGCGATCGAGATGGAAGTAGTATCTATATTGGCTGAACTTGTAGCAAATCTGTGGGATTATAAGGAGCATGCCTTATGATTCTGTGTTCGAAAACTCGAAAATGATTACACTCTTTGACAATATTGATCATCAAGTTACATTTTATTTATTATATACATATATATATATATATATATATATATATATATATATAGTTTTGCATTTTCTTTGTGAAACTTCTGGTTTGGGATGAGAAATGATTCTAGCCTATTTGGTGAGACTCTCACTGAATTTTTTAGAAGTCCAAAAAATCAAAGTTACCCAGGAGTATGTAGCAAGATCTTACATTATTAAGAGGTCTTTTCAAATAACATTATTAAGTGGGGTTGACAACGGTGGTTTTAGTAGAAGGGGAAAAAAGGGAGCAACATCTTAATTTGGGATTTGAGATTTGTTCTGAGGCGGAAAAGGGGGATTTGGACCGCATACATTGATATCGGATATATAAATGGTGAAAACAAACCAAAATAATAATAATAAAGTAGAAATGAACAGATTTGAGTTTGTTCTTTGGCGGAAGAAAGAATTTGGACAGCGTCCAGTGATATCGGATCAATGGAAAATGTTACAATATTCGGGAAGGAGGTAACAATCACAACTTGATTATTTTGTCAAGAATGGAATAATTAAACTTTAGAAAAGAGAGAAGACATTATATAAAAGAGTTCACTTGTTTCAAAATTCTATATGTTTTTTTGTGTTTCTTATTACAAAAAGTATTATAACACTTTGAACTTCTTAATTACGTTTTCCAATAATTCTTTTGAGTACTATTTGAACCATCATTATAAGGTAAAATACTCATCCAGTAAGTGAACTATTTTTTTACAAAGTACAATTTCCATTTCATTATTTCTTCTTCGATTAAAATGATCACAACCGAAGGTGAGCTAGGAATTAGACCGACTTCCTAATCAGAGAAGTGCGCATTTGTTATCAACCATTTGCTTTCGCGTTATAATAGTAATAAAAATTTTAAATTATTAAAAGAAAGGGTTCGATCTTTTTAGTCCTTGAAATATTTTCCAATTCAATTGTCGTCTCTAATGTTTTTCATGCAAAAAAATTAGTCATGATTGTTTTTTTGTTCAAAATTGGTCCTATTGGTTGGATCCGACCATTATTCTGGCAAGATTTGATTTTTTTAATTATTTTTAAGAAAAGTTAATTACATATTTTCTCCTAAATTTTATAATTTTATCAATTTTACCACAAATTTTTAGAATGAACCCAATTTTAACTTTAACATATCATTTTTTTTTTCAATTTTACTCTATCTATCCCAATCAAATTTTACTATACTAAAATGTAAAATTTACCACATTATAGATTGAAAGGGTATTTTTGTCATTTTAACTTTTAGGGGGGTGATTATCCTTATAGAAAAAGTTGATATGGTATTAATTTTGGGACATAATTCGGGGATTCCGTCCTTTCCCCTAGTTTTAAAGCCACAACTTGATCCAGAATATGCGGTGTTGACTAATTTGTACGGCTTGTAGGATAATTAACTTTGAAGTTTGTGTATGGTTTGAGATATATCGACTCAGTTGATGCAAGGAATATATCAATAGAATGAAAAGCCAAGTTTTAATTAGTTTCATGGCGCCTGCAGTTATACCTTATGTGTCCATCTCAGACATAAACTCTCGCTAAAAGCGGATGAGTGCGTTTTGGAGTTAAAAAACATTTTAATGAAGAGAACAATTAATGTGTGAGCTAAAATGTTTGGAGATGAGAGCAGTTCAGCTCAATGATCAATGCAGACTGGGATTGCATTTAGGGTCAAACCACCATTTGAAAGCAACATACTGTGTAGAAAGGGGCCCGAAAGAAAAGTTTACTCCCCTATCCAATATACTTCGTTCATCGTTATTGAAGCACTTAGCAGTTAGCCCTACATTTGTGAAAGTTTGATGGATGTAATTACGAAAAATAATACTCATTCTGACTCGAAAAAACTATCCACATATAGTACAAATATCAAAATTTAATGTGGACTATATTTTGAGACGAAAATAATATTAATGGTAAAAGAAATATTGAACATTTTTCATATTTGTAAGATCATGATGAATTTTAATCAGGTTATTTGTTTTTTTTTTTTTTGAAAAGTTTAATCAGATTATGAAAACAAACGAACACATTAAAAATGAAGTGCACCATATCAATTTTGTGCGGGTCAATCCCAAAAGCTCGGCTCGATCAACTGTGCTTTTATAGGTCATCCCTGGCTTCTAGCAGGTACAAGAATGTTGAGATGAGGATTCAAAAGAGTGAGTATTAGGATGTGGAATGGACTGATGGTCATCAAAAAGTGATGGATCATTTGTATGTATGATATAAGATGGAGTAACTAGATCACTGTCATCATTGTGAATTGAAGGAAAAACAGACTCATGAAAGAACACATACCCCTTGATGGATAGTATACCTTGTAACCTTTTTGGTTTGATGGATATCCTACAAATACCCCTTGATAAGATCTAACATCTAATTTATCCTTCCCTGGTGTTTTATTCAAAACAAAAGCTTGACTACCAAATGTATGTAAACAAGCAAAGTCATGTACTTTATGATGAAGGATCTCATATGGTGATTTCCACTCTGAAAGTGATGAAGGTAATCTATTGATCAAGAAGGTTGATGTAAGTAAAGATTCCCCCCAAAAAAGTTTAGGCAGTTTGGATTGAATAAAGAGAGATCTAGCAACTTGTAGCAAGTGTTTGTGTTTTCTTTCTATAACACCATTTTGTTGTGGTGTGTAAGGACAGTATCTTTGATGCTGAATTCCAAGATTAGAAAAGAGTTGTAAACAAGAAGAATTGACAAACTCTGTCCTATTATCAGTCCTTACTTTCTTAATGACCCCACTATACTGAGTTTGAACCATTTTAAAGAAATGATCCAATAGAGCGAAAACTTCAGTCTTATGATGGAAAAGAATAGTCCATATGGATCTACTGTGATCATCCACAATGGTGAGGAAATACTGACATCCTGTAAAAGAGTAAACACGGAAGGATCCCCAAACATCAATATGCAAGAGCTCAAAACAAGCTTTTGATTATATATAACTTGTAGGAAAAGGTTTACATTGCTGTTTAGAAAGAGGACATATCTCACAATGATCAATTTCTGAATCCTTAAAGGATTTCCCTGAAAAACCTAAATCAATACATTCTAGGACCTTCTGCAACACAGGCAGGGAGGGATTTCCCAATCTTGAATGAATAAGCAAAGGAGTAAAGTTACAAAGGCTTTATTTTCTACTACAGGCTCTTTGTATGAATGACAAAGATTATTTCTCAACATATATCTAGCAAAAATTTCTTGAGTCTTTAGAATGGCTTTTGATGTAAAAGAAGTATGATCCAACACATAGAGTTCTCTGATGACCCTTCCAACTGTAAGGACCTTACCTGCTTTAAGGTCCTGCAACAGATAGAAGTCAGCATAGAAACGAAAATAGATGTTGTTTACTTTGGCTAATCTTCTGACTGATAAAAGGTTATATTTGAAATCGGGCATATGAAGGCAAGAAGTCAAAGTGAAAGATTCTGAAAGTATGACATCACCTATATGACTAACTGATTTAAGTGATCCATTAGGCAAAAGAACAGGAGTAAAAGATGAAACAAATTTAGGATGATGATTCATTAAGACAATATCTCTACACATATGACCTGTTGCTCTTGTATATGTAACCCATGACCTAGGACTTATAAAATCAAGAGATTCAGAACAAAACTTAGAATAAGTGGTGCTACCTGCCATATCATGATAGTGTGCCATGTTCACCATTGAAGTTTCTTCTGATTCTGAGATAGCCTTCCCTTTTTCCATCTTTTCAATCTTCTTGTGCACTGCATTAGCCACCATCAGTTGAAGCTCATTTAAGTTTTCACCATCAACAGATATGGGTGTATCCACCATATGTGCTAAGTTGTATCTATTTCCTCCTCTTTTCTTTGGATTGTTTGGCCACCACTCTGGAAATCCAATAAGTTTGTAGCAACCATCCTTAAGATGACCATCTCTCTTACAGTAAGTACACTTCAAAGCTTTCTTGTCAAGATGTGGTGGATATCCAATCAGCTTATAACACTCTTCCTTCATATGACTATCCATTTGGCAATGACTGCATTTCTTTGTTCCCTTGTTTCCAGAATTTGGCATTCCTGAACTGACATAATTTCTTTTCCAATCTGGTACTTTATCCACCATGGCCACATTTTATGAAATTGCTGTCATGTTTGAAATTACCTACCTAGCAGTTTCAGCTTTGAGCAGGATGTTATAAACAAGTTTCTCCTCAGACAAGGGATCCTTAAACAGAATTCTATTCTTCTCCTGTTCATATGTCTCATTTAACCCCATAAGAAACTCCATAGATCTGTCCTCAATCATACGAATCCTTCACAGATTACCAATTTCACCTTCAACCACAAGAGTTGGCCTCAATTGTTCATATTAATCCCACAATTGTCTCAATTTTCCATATTGTGCCATAGACGAATCTCCTTGTCTAACCAAAGCTATTTCACGCTTTAACTCAAACAGTTGAGGTGAATTAGTTGTACCATACAGTTTTTCAATTTGCTTCCACAAAACTTTAGCATCATGAATGAACATAAACAAATTCACCAGATCAGGAGAAACTAAGCTCTTTATCCATGAACAAACAAGACTATTAGCACGATCCCATCTAATACATTTCAGGGTATTCTCACGTGGGCGAGGTAAAGTTCCATCAATAAAACACAGTTTCATCTTAGCCTGCAAAGCAGGTATCATTGCGTTCTTCCAGATCAAGTAATTCTTTCCATTCAACAATGTTGAAACAAGAGGAGTACCTGGATCTGATTTATGAACTTGTAGCTGTTCCTCGATCAAGATCTCTAGCTCTCTCTGTGCCGTTTCCGCAGGAATCCGACGTCTCGTTGCTTCTTCATTCTCCATATTTGCTTTCAACTTCCAAATCAGAAAACTAATTATCGAGAAACTGAATCAAAGACAATAACAACAAGCCTTTATAGAACCAAATTATGAGTCCTAAATCAATTTATCAAATTTTTAATCGAGCGGAAATAGAGCAGGAATTAAACCTACTTTGATACCATCACGAATTTCTCAACAGAAAACATAGAAGAAGATCAAGGAATCAAAGACATAGGAAATCGAGATTTAACCCCAAATTGGTAGTAAAGAAGTTTCTGGATTTTTGTATATTTGAATTATGTTTTCGTTAAAAAATATTTACTGACTCTAATTTGCTTTATATATACAATGCTTGCTGATCTAGAGGCTGCCAGCTAGCTTAACTGCTGCTAACCGACTTATCTACAGGAGTCAATCTCGACCGTTCATCTGATTGGCGGTGGATCAGACGGCTGCTGCTACTCGAACCATTCAAACCTTTTTCCCGCCAAGGACTGTTGCACAAGTCAGGTTGAATTGGAAACTTCTGCTGTGGATCACGATCTTCAAATGCCTGATCTTTCATGTATGCAAGGTGAGATTCAGGAACTGATTTCCTGTATTTCATCACTTACTCATGTCCTAACTAAAATCTTTTCACACCGTCACAAACGCCACAAAATAACTGTGTAGTTCAACAAATGATTTTCCCCCAATGAATTGTATAGTAGAGGATATTTCTAATTTTCTGACCACTTCTTTCTGCTTCTCAATTTTGAGTCCTGAAGAACAGTTGAAAAGACTTCTTTTTTTTTTTTTTCAGAGAATGTCTTCCTGAGTAATTAACCGCTTTCCTGAATGCATACTACTTGAGGCAGTTTCATATGACCACATGTTATTGACCGGTTGGATCCTTAACACTAGTTAGTCTTTCTGCTCAAGAAATTAATGATTTCCTTGATCATTGAGCGAGATGATGATGATGGTTCTTCAGTCTTTCTGGTCACTCTTCCTGCTTTGATCTTAACTTTGAACACAGAAAGCCGACACAAACACGACTCCATTTATTCATGAACAGAGAAAATCATATTCACCCAGGTGAAGGGAGTTTGCCTATAACGCCAGCCGCTTCCTTGCTCGGAGTTGTGATTAAAATCAACCATTTACATGTTGACCGTCTTGTATGTAATATATCACTACTCTTGTGACATTTCTCCCTGTCTACATAAGTCATCAGAACGAAAATTCATGAAGAACCAGAGTCAGCCCAACAAAGGAGTGAATTAAATAATCTAATGCTCTAGAGGTTAATCCAAAATCGTTTGCCATTTGCCCTACCAAAACCGTTTAACTTTAACCCAAGACCAAAATGAACTAAATGAAAGTTGGAACAAAAGTCAAATGCACTAGTATCACACACATTGTGTATCATTACTGGACACTTAAAATAATGCCCCTATGTTCCAAAATAATAAACATAAGGTTTTTTTTTTTTTTTTGCCAGGGATTGGGGGGAGGGGGGATCGCGACATTTTTTTTGCCACAAACGATAATTATTTTAATTTTAATTTTATTTATTTTAGGAAAAGGATCAAACATGTATATAACTATAAAGATTAAAGAACGTGACTTTTAACAATTTACTTAAATTATTTCAATCTGTCTTTCATGCTTTGTGTACCACACAGCAGAAGAAAAGCACATTCGCAACGTTGTGCACAAAATTTTAAAAATAAGACTAAATTAGTTTGACTATAGTGTAGCAATATCATTGATTGGGAAAAGGGAGGGAAAAAAAAAAAAAAAAAAACAAGAAGACACACTATAACAACAAAATTACTCTCTCCGTACCGAAATAACTGTTCAATTTGTATTATTATAAATGAAAATTCGGGATAGAAGAAGTACAAAAGAACCGCATTACAAATGAAATTCCGACTACGATCAAATGAGTCTTGCAATCTAAATATGACTCTAGAAGTCTGAAATCTGTAACTGCTTATTTCCTTTGCCGATCTATTTTATTCGCGAAGTTCATCTTCATCTTCTCAGATAAGCGAAAGGGAGAGGAGGAATGTTACCAGAAAGAAGGCATGATACCAAATTAATGGTGTCGGGCTTGATGCTAAACTGGATTGAAGCATGATCAGAAATGTTGGGCCATGTAACTTGAACACTTGAATATTTGTGGTCTTGTTACTAAACCTCTGGTATTCCCTGACTCATCGATGTCTTGGCATTGCATATTGTAGATTTCTGGGCTACTAGTAAACGTGCATTTCATACAAACTTTGCCCCCCTATGCAGAGCAAATCAATCACATAACCACACACCAAAAAAGAAGGAAATTAAAAAAAAAAACTGAAAACTTTTCGGTTTTTTTTTCCCCTCTTCCAGGATGATTCATTATCTGAAGAGAAAAATAGTAGTCTCGTTGTTCTAAATTTTTTTTTTGTCTATGTTGATTTCTGAAATTTGTATTGGAAATAATACAAAGTTTTAAAACTCGATTATGTGTACTATTTTTTTTAAGAACAAAGGCAGTATAAAAGTTAAATTGAAGTAATTACTTACCATCCATGGATGTGCTTTGGGGAGTTTTCTTTCCAACGCTGCACGTATCGCAGAAGAAATTGCCGCTAACGTAAATTTTTTGGTTTAGGGGAAAAATGCAGGCATTGGTAGAAAAAAAGAGTGTGAATATGAGCATGATGTTGAAAGTTTTTGCCATTTCCAGTGTATGAAACTTTTTTCACAAACACTTCAAAGGTTTTTAATTTTTTGTACGTTTTGTGAAAAGAAAGATAAGCCAATCTTCTTCTCGCAAACTAATATTTTGTGAAAAGAAAGGTTATAGCGATTTTGATTAATACTCCCTCCGTCCCATAATTATTGTCCAGTTTTACTAAAATGAAAGATTTTATTTTTAGTCAAACTTAACTATATTTTACCTTAAACAATCGGATATACCCTACATAAGTAATTGTTTAACCACTAAGATTTTATGGATAATAGTTTTTACTAAGGACAAATGTGTAACTTGATCCATAAAAAGTCAAATTGGACAATAATTTTGGGACAAAATTTTTTGGGCAAAGTGGACAATAATTATGGGACGGAGGGAGTATTTTGTTAGGCTAATTATTGAACTCGCAAACTAACACTAATCAGAAGCCACCATCAATCACATTCAATAACCGCTCATCACTATTTGACTCGCTAATATTATATCATCACACAACTTCATTACTTAATTCTGTTTCAGAAAAAAATAATCTATTTTATTGAATTAAATCAGTATGATAAAGTAAAATACTTTTGTGAAATGGAATTAGTACATAATCTTTGTCTTCTTTTAATGTAAAAAGTAGTTAGAACTATATGTTCCGATGAACTTGTTTAATTACTCGCTAACCTCCATCACATCATACAATAACGAAATTTTTGACATTTTCATATTCAGTTTAGGAATCGAGTCATGCCCTGATGGTTACGGTATTGTACCTTTAACTGTGAGGTTGAGGTTCGATTCACACTGCGGAGGCAGGAAGCAGGCAACTGAAGGATAAAGCAGGTAATTGACCAGTAGCCAGTTTAAGTAGGTAGGAGATCTGCAATCATCGGTCACAGAGGACTGGACATCCCCTAATAGTATTATTCCTTTCGCCAGTAGGCTCTATTTCCGTTATAATAGTCTAGATACATTTAAAGCACCAATAGAGGCGGTAAAAAAAAAAAAAAACCTTCAGTTTGGTAGTTGCATTTATATTTCAACAAGAATATTGAATTTAATAAGATATCAATACTATATCATTGGGCTAATCTACCCGTACTTTCGGCTTCAAAGTCTAATTGGGCTTCTATTACATAATCTGTACCTGTTAGTTTTCTGATATCGGGCCAAGGATGTTAATCTCCTTTCTTCTTATTTGGAATAAGAGATTTGTCATGCTAATTCGTTATAACTTAATAAATAATCATAATATTCACAAATCAGACTCATTTTGTGACATATGTAGCTAGCTCTCAAAATGTTAGATATTGCAAATTAAATTGGCCGGGGGCACTCATTAAACCAGTTGTTGCGTGCGTTCTAAAACCATACTTTGTTACAAAAAGAAAAGGAAAAAAAAAGTATTAAGTTTGATAACTATTCTAAAAATTAAATGTCTAACTTAGAGAGCGATTATTATGCGTAGGAGTTGAAAAACTACATTACCAAAAAGAATACTCCTTCAATCACAAAAAAATGATTCACATTGTAATTTATGAGTTGTATTATTTTTAGTACAATTCACATATTATAATGTTATTATATGATTATTTTTGTGGAATGAAGTGAATATAAAAATTAGACAATTATTTTAGGATCAGAGAGAAAACTGTCATTTTTTACATTTTCTAATACGGATTAAACTGGTATCAGAGCAGTTTGGGTTCTAAGGAGAAGCCCAGTGGATCAGTAATAAGTTCGTATTTGGGTCTGAAAAGCAAGTAATGAAGGAAGGGCTTGATATTGAATTTGAAGGTAGGGTACGAATGAACACGAAACATTAGTATTACTTTTTATACTCATCCTTTCAAAAATTATTATCAAGTTTAAATTTTGAACAATAATATTGAGACACAAAGATTATATATTTTATTCTTATGTTTTTCAAAAAATAAAAATAAAAATTTAACGACAATCTGCAAAGATAATTATGCTGTCTTAAACCTTAACCAATTGATAAGTGTATTAATATTTTTCATTATATGAAAATTAATATCTGCAATTTCTTTTTAAGAAAAAAGGAAAATAGATGAAAAACTGATTTTAGAATTTGAAGATTTATGATACAAAAGATCAGTTCTTTTTGTAAGAGATAAAATACTTAATTTTCAACAAACGTAAGGGACAAATGATGCACTTTACTCTAGTGAATTTAGAATGGAGGATAGTCTGATACTAATTTCAAGAAATTTTGAGAATCCAACTTAAAATGAACTAAAACAGAATATATGTTGAGGAATTTTAATTTTGTTAATTGTTAATTAATCAGATCAAGTTTTTTATTTTTTATTTTTTTTATTTCGAGAACTACTTCAAAAACTAAACATTATAAGCTCCCTTCGTTACTACCATGATCCTCCCTCATCCCGCGAATTGATCGTCCACTTTAAATTTTTACTTTACCTTTAAATTCTACTCAAAAGTAAAAAAAAAAAAGTTAAATCAAATAATTGTTTTAGGACAGATGAGTATGACTTGACTATGTTTTTCTTTGGTAATTTATGATTTAAATGGTGATTTGGAATGCTACATTAGTATAAGATCATTGCAACTGCTTTACTAATGTGTTATTCCCATTCTATTTGTACATATAAAGTCCACTTTGTGGTACTGCTAGTGTGTAACAAAATAAACTATTTTTTTGAAACGTAATAAATACATTTATTATTATTATTATTATTATTATTAGGGGGTACTTTTATTGTGGTTTGATACTGACGTTGATGTTAATTGTCCAACAACAAGAAGGGAGAAGTCCAGTGGGATTGATAACGAAGGTTTTTTGTTTAGACTGTTTAGCTCTTAGGCACGTGTAGTTGAAATGTGGGATAAATTGTGTCCGAGACTTTGGAGATGCCGCAAATATTACGAGGCCCCCCTAAACGATCTTCTTTGCGCCTTGCCCTCCCGGCCAAAATCCACCGCCACTCTTTTCCGCAAACCCTTTACAGTTCACTGAATTTTACACATACCAAGGTCTCCTTCAATTGGTTGGTTAGTCAATTTTTTTATTTCTTCTTTTCCCAATAACTTTCAAATCATCAAATTATTGGTTACTTTTAAGTTTTAACTAAGACACAATTAATTTGACGGGATTGATGCAGAAATATAATTAAAATCTCCATAGCTAAAGACCTAGTTGAGTTAGGCTTGTCATAATGTAACGGGATAGCTATATATAGCCTATATGTTTCAAGGACTATTATAGATAATATATATGTTAGCTTAAAACTCTATAATAAACTAGACAAACTACTCTATGGGGTGTCTAAGTAATAGAAATTTCATGGATGTTGTTAAACAAATCACATGGAGTGTGACATAAATATATATATATATATATATGTGAAAGAACACTCATACAAAAGTGTGTGATTTTCTTTATGGTTTAGTTATTAAGAATAAAAAGAGTAACCTTTAGAATGGAGAAATAACAATTAAAGAGATGAGATTATTTAATACTAATAGAACAAAATCAATACTTCAAACTTTGTAAGGTGATGATTTTCAACATAATGAACGTGACTCGGTGTTACTCACAAGTACTATGGCGATATTCTTTTGATAGTAATACACAAGTGATTTCCTTGATTAAACTCAAAGCTTTGAAGTTTCAAGTTTCAAAATTGAATCGACGATGAGACATAAACTTTCTACATTTTCTTTTGGAATAAAAGATGGGAAAAAAGAAATTAAAAAAAAAGAAAGACACTCACACACATCAACATCGACCATACGACGTCATTCTGAAAATCGATTACCAGAAAAAGGCCAACGGATTAAAAAGAATCCCATAAAAGAATTAATAATGATTTTTCTTTTCCTCCCACTTGGTCATCATTATGCACGAATTGTGTAGCTTTGACATTCAAGTCGGCAATACTATAAACAGACAATACATGGATTTAAGTAAGGTCGGCAAAATCAAGGCCCCTCTCTTATGAAGTCCAGACATGAAAATATTTTGATATATATTTATAAACAGTATCTGCCTTTTCTAGGTGATTTTATACACCATTTAAATAGATGTAGAAAAAGTAGTTCGTACTGTTGTAGTATTGTTACCATTCATTCAATAGTCAAGTTTCGACAACAAAAAGTTTTTTGCTAAAAGTAGCCATTATAAGTTTATAACTTCACTTCATGAAAAAATATGATACACATTTTTTAACACGCAAGACTTATATTTCCTCCATCTCGAAATAATCATCTAGTTTGGATTTTTTTTTAATTTAAATTGTATTAAAAATTAAAATTCAAACTGGATAATAATTTTATGACAGTGAGAGTAGTGGAGCTATGCATAACACAAAACACTGAAAAGAAGTTTCAATTTCTAATGGTCTTGTCAATAGCTTTCTAAAACCATTTGCTTCGCTTTGAGATTTTCAATCAGCCACTAAATTAAAGATTTGAAAGGTGTCTTTCAAACAATGAAAAAATAAATAAATAAATAAAATGAAGGGTCTACTAGTTATGTAACATAATGCTTCATCGTTCATTTTATCTATATAGATTTAGCCTTGCATACACAAAAAACTATATGATCAAGACTACATATGTTTTTGGTAAGTTTTAAACACAGTGATTTTGTATCGTTAACATCAGGGGATATTGTGCTGACCAGGCATGTTAATCCAAGTTCTTCTCAAAAATTAAAGGGAGAACAGGGGTGAAAGTTTTATGATCCTTAAGCTCTATCAATAGTGTCGTGGTTAGATTGATTGTTTGGGGGTTCATGATAGTTTGATACATTATTGGTAAGACAATATTACGTACGAATGTACGATAGAAAATAGTAGGATGATCAAAATGGGTCCATATTTAAGATCAAATAATTGCTGAGAAATAAACCGAAATTCGTGGTTGAAAATCCAGAACGTTTGGTAGATCTTCCCATTGATCACATCAATATATCTAGCTTCATTTCATCAGCTTCTTGAACATGCATGTATTATTTTGTAGTATTTGTTACACTACCAACAATAATGCGTTCTTGGTTTCTCACTGTTCCAAAAGTTTATTTCTTGGCGTATTGTTTGACAAATCCTTTGTCTGCCTCTGACATCTTTGTCTGGTGCTCTGAATTGCATACCTATTGTGAAAACGACCCCTCGAAGTTGTGCCTCGTTGATTTTATTACCAAAATATGATTACACATTTTGCATTTCCTCCAAATTTAAATATCAACCACACTCAATATGAGGAAAGAAAATGCATACGAGTGTATGAGAATAAAAGAACTAAAAGAAATCACATGCCGACCTAGTTGATTTCATCATATACCATAATGAGCATAAATGTCACATGTTTGTACTTATTATTAGTCATTATGATTTGTCTTAGGTTTTATTTAATATATTTTTTCGATAAAAAAAATTTAAAATTATATTTTCACATTTATTGTGTTCTCCTAATTATCAGAAAAAATATATATTTTTTTAAATTAGAAAAACATACTATATGAAACGTATAACAAATCAAAATGACTTATAATAAGGATCGAAGGAGTATATTTAGTTAGACGATTGATAATGTAATATAATTTCTAAACTACTTGATTTGGACATTTGGTGAACTCTTTCACAAATTTAACTACTGTGAAAGAGGTTCTTTTTTTTTTTTTATGAAAGAGGTTTGATACTGAAGTCCTACATGAAGATGAAGGTGCCCGCATTTTGATTTACTTCTTGTTAAATATCTTCCCATCGTCATCGGCAATAAGAATGTATAATTACGAAAATGTTAATTACAATTTACAACCATAAACAACGTCTAAACATTAGTAACCAATTGCAACCAGAAGTTAGGGTCTTTTTATTACAGTGGGTATTCATAATATCTACAATTATTGTCAAACTGGCAATGATGAAATTGGAGTTTTTTTTTTTTTTTCAAATCTAGCTAGCTAGCTAGTTGATAAGCAAGCAAGATAGAGACGGGCATAATACTTGCATGATTTCGATCAGATTGCATGTAAAACTGTAAAGCACCAAAATGGAATTATCAATTTATGTGTACATGTATGGATGATTTGGTGGCATTGTCATATGCTGCGAATGTGCATGCATGGCTCTTGGGCTAAGCAGAGATAAAATCATAAAGTTCCATGCACAAATGGACAACAGTACGTGGGTTTGATTATAATACCAAAATATCAATCTCTGGTTGGTTGGTGACCAAAAAAAAGTTCCCAAAAAAGCTTTCCAACTTTTCATATTTTCCACATTTCTAATAATGAAGCTTCACTACTACTTCCACCAATGCCAAAAATCTCCATCACCACTACTGCCATATTTATCAAAACTATTTCCAAATATTCATCTTTTATTCCAACAAGATTTATATGTTTGAGCCGCAAATCTTGAAAAATTTTATAATTGAAATTCTCTACAGAGGAAAAAAAAAAAAAAACAAGAAGAAAAAAACTGAGTTGGCCAGTGCCTGGGGGCCCAAAACTTTTATAACAAGAGACTGGCTTACATTTTCATGAACGAAAGCTACGATGAATGATCTAAACATCTGGCGTTGACTGATTGTTGATGATGAAGATGAACAGAAGAAGCATTAGCCCTATATATGTCACGGGTGACCCACCTGACCTGATCCAATAACCGTGCCGACACCCGACAATCCGTTATCTCTTTTCCAATTTCCCTCTTCGTGAATATTTTTCTTTGTTTTTCTTACCATTGTTTTGTAATGGATGAAAGTTCATTGGCACTAGATCAAAAGGAACCACAATATGCACACGTTTGAACTTTGAACCTATGTTTTCAAAACCGGACTGGACCGGGCGGTCGAACTGGTTAGCCCGGAACCGAGAAGCCTCACCAGTCCAGTTTCTATAAAAACAAAATGGATTTTGTATAACTCGGTCAAATTCAGGCAAAACCGTAGTTTGACCAGAAACCGATACCGGTTAAACCGGTTTTTACATATACTTTTAAAAAAATTAAATTTTAAATATTTTTTTAATATTATTTTAACCGATTTTTACCAATTTCGAGGAACGAAACTAACCGATTAATCCGATAAACCCACTAATCCAGATCACGTTATCGGTTCACCTTTCGGTCCGATTTTAAAAACATAGCTTTGAACATTGAATCGAACCAACTGCCGATAACTTTTAATCTTTTATCATGGTTTGTTTTGAAGATAAGAGAGAATAGGATAAGACTGGAATGAGTAAGTGAAATTTGTATATTACTCCCTCCGGTCCATATTATAAGGCATTTTGATTTCGTTTTAGATTTCACCTAAGATATCTTTTTAATTGAAATAAAAATCTTAAAAATATTTCATAATAATTAGGAGGATACAATTAATGTAAAAATATATTTTTAAGGTTTTTTTTTCAAATTAAAAAGACATCTTAAGTTAACGTAGGACGAAATCAAAATGCTTTATAATAAGGATCAGAGGGAGGGAGTACATTGCTATCGAGCACTAGGTGATACGATACTAGTTAATGAAATGAAGCGTCCAGAGTAATATATAAATAAGATTTTATTATGATATCGTAACTCAAGAAGTGTACTCGTGTATATGTATTTGTAGTAATTTATAAAATAAAGAAGGAAAAGGACAAACGATGAAAGGGCAAGTGTTATAAAGACCCAAAAAAAAAAAAGAAGAGAGATTAGAAGTGCAATTTTTCGCTAAATTATGAGGCCATTTTGTAATACTGAAGGAATTTGTTGTGCAATATTGTTAATTCTGCATACTTGTGTACTTTGTGAGCTGTCATCTAGTACGTGAACCACAGAATTTGGCTACTACACTTGAGTTAAAGATTTGTCAACTTCAATGCCAAATAGTCCGTGGTCCGACATTGAATTGACGACCTCTTTTGGCACCTATATATAAGCTAAGCAGAACTGATAATTAGTGTTACCTTGTCTTTATCCTGTTAAAAATTCTCATTTCTGCAAATATTTATTCAGAGAATCTTTTTTTACCTTTAAAAGGAATAGTTATTATGGTTGATTGACATGAACAGTTATGGCAAAGTCTTCAAATTCGCATTTCCCTATCGGTTTGTATATTTATCGTCTCTAATTTAACTACAACTAAAGTATCTTTGTCATTAGATCACAGTACTGTTAACCGTTGAATTCCTATCAAATCGTAACAATTTTTATACAATTACCAGATTGTATTTCGCTTATCACAAAATTATGGACCCCTAATTAATTAATATCAGAAAAATACGTTCAATATTTCAACTTTAAAAGGAAAAGAAAAAATGTAAGTGGGTCCTGCAACTGGAAATAGTAGTCGTTGGGCTAGGCCACCCCAACTTTGCTGGAGTTTGGACACTCTTCACAATCGAAATGCATGGCGATAGTGACACAATTATGTACGGATCCTTCGCCGGTCCGCCATGCCATTGATGCATCTGTCCAACTCCCAGTCCCTCCACGACAATCCTAATACCACCAATAATTTTTCTGAAACTTTCTTTTCTTCTTTTTTTCACTAGATCTTACAGTACTTTTTGCAATATAAGTTTTCTTTCCTCTTTTTTTTTGGGTATACTTGTACATATGAGATGAGTTTTCTACCGAAATAATTTTCAATCAAAGGATTTGAGGAAAAAAAAAATCACAGAGTGATATGGACAAATCTACATAGATTCATATTTGGCGAATCCGATCTCCTCGTAATACAATTATTTTATGCATTATTTCTATTGGTAGATTCAGATTTGCATAAAATGGAAAGATTTGTATTTGACGAATCCATGACAACTAGTTTTGTCCACTTAAAATAAAAAAATAGAAAAAAAAAATTTACTTTTGCCCACACCTTTTTTTTTTTTTTTTTGGAACACCACCCAATATGAGATGTCTCAAACGAACACACAAACTTAGACTAATTATCATTCAATCCTTTTCTCGTATACGAGACTACTTATAACCCAAAATTCCAATTAAAGAATAATAATCGTTAGCACTTGAACCAACAAGTGTTGGTCTTTGCAGTTCAAGAATAATACATTCTTTCTGTCTAATCTAATTTCTCATTTTGAATACAATTTGTACTGAAAGAGAAAAATTTAGAACTATTATTTTGTTAAGGAAAGAGTAGTAGAACACAATCACTACTCCAACCAGTAAGAAGAGATGGGTTCACCGCAAAATACTGCAGCTATAAACCGGCAAACTCGAAGTCCTTCCTCCTTTTGGACAAAATCATTACACTGTAGCTAATGAGGGACAGAAGTACAAAACCGTGTTCACTGTCCAAATGAAGTGCATTTCCTGAAAAATAGTTTTTGAGGGCAGCCTGGCAACTGGGTGAATTTAATGTACAATTCTGAATGTAGCTAGCTAGCTAAAAAAAGTTAGAGATATATCTGAAGAGCATGGAAACACAATCATATTATTAGCTATAGGTGACTCTGGCTTTAACATTTTCTGATCAGTGTACGGTCTTGAATTTCTGAATTGCAGAAACATTGCAGGATGAATTGATGGCTAAACCTAAACATTAATTATTGATCACAAAGTTTAATGTACATTGGTTGAAAGATGTTGACTCGTGATGAGTACTAACAAACGACATTAGCCCCATTCGTACTCCCGGTGGTTCTAGTGGATAAAAGGGTTTTCATTTACTTTTCCTATTCAAGAAGGTAGATAAATGTCAATGTGGATAAATAGTAGTAGTATGCAAAAGTTAGGAGAGTGGATAAAGATGTGGATAAATAATATAAAAAAATATCTAGGGTAAAAAGAAGAATTGAGATAAAGTTTTCTAAGATATGTTTTGAATCGTTTTTTCAGTGTGTGTTTTAATGTATTTTTTTATCGAGAATGTACAAAATTTATTGAAAATGTAAAAATTTGTTCTAAAATGGGACAGATATTAATAAAAATTTTTGACAAAAAAAAAACCTATTAAATAAAGGACCATATGTCAAAAACCATTGAATTTACTTAACTTCAGGAATTCGATCTTAGAAAATAACAGTAAAGAAAAAGAGCGCTGAATAATACGGCGGTCTAATGTAGGCACCTAGGGACAACGCAAGTCGACTGAATTGAAAATTTTGCAACGTACATGATTTAAGAATATATTGTATTTTGGAAACAATTACTTCTTAAAAAATGAGAAAGAATTGCACTTCACATAATGGAGAGGTACATTATGGTCTAAAATAGTGAAACTTCAAATTGGTAAAGGAAAATTGTGAGAAAATTGCTATATATGAGGCTATAAGCGCCTCAACTTATATATATAGAACCAAAACATTGGGGCCAAATATGCAGCAAGCATCACATTAATTTGGTAGTTGGTTTAGTTTGAAAAAATCTAGCTTCCATCTCATCAATCTTCAATCTTATTAAGGGCAAAATGTGATGCGGATTTAGATATTTCACCCAACGTCTTGGTGAAGTTCTAAAACGAGAATTCCAACACATTTGAGCCACAAATTGTGTTGGATGTACCAATATAATTATCGTCTTAAACATATGCATTAACTTGAACTATAAATTATATATGTACTAGCTCGGACTTGAAACCACAAAATGGAGCCACTAAAAACAATGGGATGCTCACCAAGTTAATACTGATTAAATTATTTTTGTTTGGACCACTTAACATTAAATCTTGAAGGCGGTTTACGTTGCTATCCACAAAAATAATATACTAATAATAATAAAAATAATAAAGCAAGATAAAAATTTATGAAGTAGGAGTAATACCAGTAAACACTGTTGTCAATACGACTATTTAAGAGCGAGGGACTTGCGGTGGCGGGGCTTGTTGGAAAAATTAATTAAAGACGGCCGTTGAAGGAGGTTAGCCTTACTTAATTTGATTATTAATTGCTTGTCATGGATTCCATATTGCCAAAAAGGCTAAAACTATTGACCTTGCCTAGGCATAGAATAGGTTCCTTATCATAATAGTAATTTATAAAGTTTAAATAAACTACTAATTAAACATGAATCTTGATATGTGCCCGCTTAAATACGTTAAAAAAACATAAAAAAAAAAAGATAATGACAATTGAAAGAATAGGTTTGGATGGCTTTTTTAGTGTATATTTTCCGGTGTTTTTTCTATTGGAAATGTAAAAAGTATGATAGGATGAGTTTAATTTATTAATATTTAATTCTGGAAAAAAAAACCTACTAAAAAACGAACCAAACAATAAGCATTTTCCATTTCTCTTCTTGATAAGAATATGCTATTATTATTTTCAAATAGTAATAATTATAATTTTGTATTTTCTTTTGTAAGTTTCTTCCGAAATCAACCATCACTAAACAATTTGAGACCAGCAAAAACCCGATCGATGAAACATTAAGCAAAACATAAGATGCTTTTCTTGCAACAAACTTTAGCTTGACCTCGTCTAAACAGGTCAATAAGTGCTAAGCACTACAAGCAACATTAATTATTAGTGTTAAGATGTCAGTAATTCAGATTGAAGTGTAGTAATTGCTTGAAGCATCAACAAGGGTCAAACTTCAAGCCTTCAAGGTGCCCATGCTGGCACTCTCACACTATATATCCATGCGAACCTTCATCTCAGACGCAAATAACTCATAATTTATATTACTTTTAATACAATCACGAAATGTAAATTACTATTTCGGGACCGGGAGAAAACTTTTTTCGGTCTTAAAATGAGACTCATGTTTAGTATAGTAAAATTATTCAATAAACACAATTTTTGTTTTGATATAGAGAGAGTATTATTTTTGTTATGAAAGAAAGATGTAGTCCACTATTGTTGAATTGCTTTTGCCATGAAAATTCGTTTGGATTTTCTTAACTTCTACATTTTGCACTAAAATCTATGGAACTATATTTGATTTCATAGCTACTTAAAAGAAAGCATAACTCCAAAAAGCGATCATGGAGACAAGATAAAGGTGTAGTTGGACTTAGGGGAGTGCTATTATTGCTAGTCAACACTAATAAGAAAATTTCTCGAAGAGATTAAGGTTAGAATAAACTAATCTAATAATTTGTCGCGTACACAATGATTTTGACTCTCTAAATCATTGTCATTAGCAGTATAAATATGAGTATGAAACCAGCTAATTGGACCGAAACTGTATTGCATCTAAGTTAGAAGTTAGAACACCCAAAAAAAGAACAAATAAAATATGCAAGAATCACGTGATTAAGCTTAATGATGAGGAGGTGGTTTTCATTTTTTTTTTCTCTCTTTTTCAGCAAATCCAAAATAGGACAATGCTGACAGACAAAGAAAGGTCAAACCATTTTTCCATTTCATATGGAAACTTCCGAGTTCGAAAATTAATGTAAAA
Organism: Oldenlandia corymbosa var. corymbosa; assembly: GCA_949775105.1. NCBI lineage: Eukaryota > Viridiplantae > Streptophyta > Magnoliopsida > Gentianales > Rubiaceae > Oldenlandia > Oldenlandia corymbosa. The sequence continues at coordinate 30,294,903 of OX459120.1, read as the reverse complement.
TATCTAGATAGTTTCGAAGGAATATTAGGTGATTAATCTTTTGTCTTATTCGCACCTTTTTAAGGCAGTAGTAACATGAGAGAGGTAATTAGTAGAAGTAGTAACATTAATTAATTGCAGATTAACAGAGAAGGTCAACTCTCGAAGACTCTAGTGCACGTGCAGCGCCACAACATAAGTTACTTTGTTTACTTACTGACTCTATGATCCTATCTATAGTAAGTTATTTAATTAACCTGAGCCTAAACAGCGAAGCAGGATTCATGGCATTGTCTTGAAAGTGGCTTGTTTTTTCAGAATATATTTTCTTCAAAAAAAAAAGGTTAATCTTTATTTTTGGTCTATTATCATATGCTTCGAGCTAGCAAGTTGTAGCAATGAATTAATCCACAAAAATGTTTTTCTTTTTTTTTTAATAAGTAAAATAAAATAAGCAAAATGCAATGAATAGGGATGCATACATGGGACATGAAAGGGGTTGTCTAAAAGGCGAGTTGGGTCACATGACGTTATTTTATTTTATTTTTTATTTTTTATTTTTTGAAAACAAAAAATATTGAATGGATCGGGGAAACACATGAAATGCTCTTCGGGTTTGGACTTTAAATCTCAACGATCCCACCCAGCTGTGTAATTCTGACCGGGATCCATGTAGAGGAGGAGGCGTGGGAAATTGACTTCGATTCGCATCTTCCACCTATATTTGATCAACCAAATCGGATCGATGAAATGTGTTGAAATTGCTTAGGAAACACAGCCGGCAGATAGCCGGATTTTGAGTCATCAACTTGTGTTTTGGTTTTTCCGTGTGTCCGATCCTTGTCAAATTGTCAATCATCCCACACGTTAATAGAATTTTTTTAAAAAAATTTTTTTGATCAAATTTGAATTGGTAGCTATTAGCTAATTAATACTCCCTCGGTCTCAAGCACTATAATCATTTTCGGGGACGGAGAAAATATATTCTCATTATTCTAGAAAATAATTCATATTAAGTTTTGAAATTTGTAATAAAAACAGTATAAAACTCAAAATTCGGTGTGAATTACTTTTTTTATAATATAAACGGAAAGAAACTTAATCACGTATCCTCGTTGAAATATCTGCGTCTGAGTGGCATATGTGTATGTTGGATGGCCTTCTTGATTTGGTAAGCGGCATTTCTTGTTTGCTAGTTGCAAAAACAGCTCTAAGAAGTTTGAAGATGAGTGATTTTTCTAGCGCTCGTTTCACATACTCATGACGAGCAATTGGCTTAATAACTTACAGGACTAGTCCTTGTGCAATCACAGTGTAATCTTCGGTGGTGTAGTAGAAAAGGTCGTAAAACTAATTTTTGTTCCCTACCGATTTGTTTCACTAAATGTAAATGTAACAATTTTTCTATTCCATTTTCTCATCATGCTACTTAAAAACTCAAAGCAAGATTTTTTTAAAAATTACTAATTTTATTTCTTAAAATTTTGCTAATATCCTAGATCACCACTAAATAAATTCGTTTTGGTAAAGATTAGACACATGTTTAAAACTTTAGATCGTATGATTTTGTTATATCAAAAGCGGAGTAGGAAAACACGGTTAGTTGTGAGAATCACTTCTTTATGGTTACATATACATGTTTCACATTAACTTGGAACAAAAGTAATATTCTCTCTGTTCCAAAATTATTGTCCAGTTTGGATTTTTATTTTTTTTGTACAATTTATACTGAAAATAAAATCTTATAATTAGACAATAATTTTGGGATAACTAATTTTAAGCTTCATTACCCCCACGCGAGGAACACATTATTTTTAAACAAAATAAGCAGACTAGACTTGCAGAATTCAAATGGTCCACCAATTTATAATTGTATTATATGGCTAAATCTAAACTGACTTTCTTAGCTTAAACAAAGACTTAAGTTCCACTGAAAATCTTAATAATTATAAACCCCTTCAAAGTTCAAACTAGCTACACTAGTATGCTAAATTGCTAATGACATACTACTATATAGGGATAGGGACCAGGCTTAATTGAAAATGTATATAATCCCTGGTGCTTATGACATCCACATATATACCTTAATTAATTTGCATTAGATTTTTGATATTTTAATTCAGTAAATGTGGCTGCAAATGATATTAGCAGGAGAGGAATGAGAGATGAAGAGAGCTCATATAGTAAACGGCAATAATTCGCAATTTTCTTTAAAAGATATCTTTCTCATTTCCATTGGTTATGGTTCTGTGTATAACTACACTGAATGACCTCAACCTCAATTAAATACCGGTTGACAATGTGTAAGAACTTTATCATTGGATCAAAAGGGTTTGTGACTTATGAGTTATGATTTGTCAGTTAATGTCCAATGACAGTTCTTGTAAGTTGTAAGTACTTTTTTTTGTGCTGAATGGTGATGTATATATTGAAGGAATAAGACTGCCCAACAGTTCTAGAGTCGACTTTTTTTTTTTTTTTCTTACCTATTCTTCGTACTGTCATTGGTCTTTAAGGAATTTCAGATTTGAGAATCTCGTGCAGAAGCTACCTTATAGCTAGCTGTGTTTTAATTTGAAGGACAAATTTACCTACAAAGCTTTCAGAGGCCAACATGTTACATGTCTATATGAACATGTTGGTTTGACTAGATTTTTTTTGGGGCGGTTTGCTTTGCTCTTCTTTTCCATGTGCAATTTCCCCTTAATTAGGTAGCTCATCCATTTTGATTTTTTCCCAAATGTGATCTCTCCAATTAGATTAATATACTCCCTCCGTCCCAAAATTATTGTCCAGCTTGAGATTTCACTTTTAATACAATTTGAACTAGAAATGAAAATTCAAACTGGACAATAATTATAGGACGGAGCTAATAACTAATTTGGTTTCTTTTTTTGGTTTCTTCCACTTGGGGTTAGTGATCAGAGTTTGTTTGGTAGGGATTAATTAAATTGGATTGATTTTTGGGGGGTAAATTGGTATAAATTATATGGTGAAAGAGAGTTGACTTGTGTACGATTATGGTTGGGTGCCAAGAATCACAAAAACTAGGCCACCGTATGAAACGACATTATCGGATTGGCACTACTTAACAATCCCCTCGACAGATCATGATCACGTACTCCGTAATCTATTACATTCTGTTCAAATCTCTTTGTTTTTGTTTGTTTACCATACATGTTTCCTCGCATTTTCATTAAGCACATCATCACTAGATCATCATTCCCGACTTGAATTCATATTAATCCCACAGTGATTGTGGATGCTTGATGCTTGTTATAAATGATCAACATTAGTTTTTTTTAAGGTTTGAGGCCGGTTGTTATACAAATTAATGATGAAATCAAACCGCCTCTTATTTCGATATTTTATATTTTGTGATCGACTTCGAAAGTAATTAGTCATGCCCCTATACATTTCAAGTAAACCAAAAATTAAAAAATAAAAAAGTATAAGACTTTTATTTTTATTTAATTCTTTAAATAACCTTTGGAATCTTAGGTTCTCTTACACGAAATGCAAGTCTTAGAAAAGGTAAACCATTTTTTTTTTTTGTACAGAAAAGGTAAACTATCTTAGATACACCTTAAATGCAAGGCTTTGTGGATTGAAGTCCGTATTCGAACTCAATCACTCAAGCCTTAGTTGGTTACATTACGATTTTGATTTTGAGGATCGATTAAACATAATTACATTGTCTTACGACAACAATTCAATTATTTGTTAAAATAAAACACATAACAGCCATGTGTTTATTTGTTAGGATTTGATGTGACCAATAGTTAATTGTTAAACACGACTAAGTAAGCTATAAAGAAAGACTTAAAACGTTTGTTTCAAAATTGAGGGTGATACCAAGTTTGTGTTTGTTAGGACCATTTACATTCTTTACTACACTCGTAACAATACATCACAATATACAAGAGGAAAAAGGGTAGTGGAAAAAGTAGAACAAAACCTTATCCAATGTTTATAGTTTTACGAGAAAATAAATACTCATTCAATTGCAATTCAATAGGCCCATTTAGACATACACAAAGATTAAGAAAAAGTGGTTAATATAGTTTATGTAGTTAATTTTAAATAAAAGTCCTACCACACCTTTATTAATGACTAATGAGTTATTAGTTGATATGTGAGAGTAATACTCCCTTTATTTCAAAATGTAAGTTTTTTTGACTTGAAACGTAAACTAAAGAGATAATCATCCAACAATTAATTTATGTGTTAAATATTTTTTTACTCCTCATTAATTACATTGAAACTATAAACAAGACTAAATAAAAATATTATTAGCATAATCTATTGAGGGTAAATTTGGAAAAATAGTCATTAATTTGCCTAGAATTTGTAAAACGACCTATATTTTGAAAAATCTCTTCAAATCTAAAACGACCTACATTTTGAAATGGAAGGAGTAGTTCAAATTAATTAAATGTTCTTGATTTCAATGAACGTGGGAAGGGTATATTAGAGAGTTTATAGAAAAAGTTAATTAATTGTCTTAAGTGTGACTAAGTTTTGAAACATCCCAAAAGGAAAAGTGAGCCTACTGAAATAGAATGGAGGGAGTACTAAAGTTATTGTTTTTGGTAACACAATAGTACAATACAAAGAAACTGTAGAGAGAAAAAAGAAGAAACAAAAACAATGAGATGGCAATCTGGCATTCAATTATGGGTCAGTGAGTCAGGGGGCAGACAACACGGTATGTGCAATGAAGTAACACTGAACGAAGAGCCGAATAAGGGAACCTGGAAAAGTGAAAATTACCATAAAACTGCATACTACTATTGTACTCCGTAGGTATCTACCCGGATGAAAAGATGACTTGACCGCAGTAATATTTTCCCTTTCACCAATGTGGCGTCAAATTCGACGCCTAATTTTGCTCAAAAACTCACTCACCAAAACCAAGAGAAAAAAAAAAATCACCCAGTCAACTCTGTTCACCCCCCAGGTAATAAAAATCCAATGACTCTCCAAAAAGGAGTTCTTTGCATTTTCATCTCAACCTATTGTCCCATTCATCCATTTATGCATGTCCAAAAATTCTCTCATTATTATTCAGACATTTAACATGTGTTTAATCATTTATCGGTTGGCTATGATATTTGTGTCATAATACCAACCGCATTGTAAAAAAAAGTAAAAAAATTGAATTTACTTTTCTTTTTCTTTTAACTTTCATAGTAAAGCAAAGTTTCTGCATTAGTCAAACTGACCAGTAGTGTGTCTTTTTACCAGATCCTAAAACCAAAAAAAAAAAAAAAGCCTATCATTCAAGCATCAGTCACTTTTCAAACTGACCATTCTGTCCCTCTCACAGACCATAGAAAGGCAAAAACATTAGCTTTGTCTCCCCAGTTCCCAATTTATCCAGAATTAAACACATTCTAAACTCAGACAAACTGAAACAACCCACCTTTAATTAATTACACCTCAATTTAGTTGACATAATAATTCCTATTATTAGTCACTACACTCAAGCTTGATTTTATTCCTTTAACAACCCAAACCACCCACCAAAAATAGATAATAATAATAATAATAAATGTTCACATACAAGACCTCTGTCTTTCTTTAATTTGGTAGTAAGCATTAAGAAAACAGAGCAAAAAAACAATTTTGTGGGCGGCTATACCACTCTTGAGAATTGAAAATTAAGTTATAGAGTAGTATCAAATAAGAAAACAATATGCCATAATTTATGGGGCAAATTCACAGATTTCAGCTACTGAAGAAGTAAATGAAGTTAGCTATTGAGAGGTGCCTACTAGCTAAGATATATATATATATATATATATATATATATATATAGCCATAGACCCAAGTTGCATATTATTCAATTAGGTTATGTAATTATTTTATGAAATAATGAATAGTGGAATTAAACAATATAGTATAATTCTGTTATAGAAAGGAGGTAGCTAGTATGTGGGTTATATTTATTGCTTCCCCTACTTGTGTGCTCATTAATAAGCTAAGCACAAAAGAAGCTGAGACAGTACAGAACAGAAGGTTAATAAAAAGGGTATTTTAAGTTTTTTTTAATGGTCTTTGAAATTTTACAATCAAAGGAGAATTGAATGATGTCAAACTGGCATATGCAATGCCCAGATGAAAAGGAGCAAAAGAATCTTTTTACCCAAATTAATTGAAAAATTAAAAGTACAAAAGTAAATTTTAAAAAAGAGGAATTGGAAAAAAAAAAAAAAAAAAAGAGACAAGCATAAAAATGGTCTATATGGACCAATTGAAGACTTCTTTTTGGAATCCAAATGCCAAAAAAAAAAAAAATGCAGGTTCATCATAATCATTGAAGAGAGAGAGAGAGGGAGAGAAATGAGGAGGAGGAGTTTCTTGGCATTAGAGATGATGATGATGGATTAATGGTGGACCAATTATTTTTAACAAGTTCATCATGATGAGGAATTTGGATTCCTTTGTTTCACTTTGGCATTTTCACAGACAGGGGCAGGGGGGATCACCCCCTATCACAATATGATAATTGGCCTTGAGTTAAAAGGGAAGACAAAAACACCATACTTTGAGATACTACCCTACTTTGAAGTAAGAACAAAGAACTTGATGAGCAAGAAAGGTATACATAATATGACACATTGCCACCACTTACTACTACTCAAAGATTTATTATTATTATTATTATTATTATTTTTTGGTTCCAACAATACCCCATCAAAAAAGAGAGTAGTTCTTGTTCTTTTTTATATAAGAGATTAACAGAAGGAAACAAAAAGAGAAAATCTCAACCCATAAGACAAAAATGGTCCAGAATAATAACTAAGCTAATTTAGAAGGGAGAAGAAAAGAAAAGAGCTAATTAATTTAATTTAACACACACCATTTTTTTTGGTTCGAATTAATTAATCATAAAATAATTAATTAACATCGATCTTCTTCTTCTTCTTCGTCTTCATCATCTTCTGCCAAATTTTTCACTGATGCTGCCATAACAAACCATCGAAGCATCCAGAATCTGACAACAGAACTGGCATTCCCATGTGATTTACGTTATCCCCGAAATACCCATACGATGACGTTTCGGCTCCGGCATGCAACAGCCACGGGTTGCCGTAGTCCCAGCCGGAGATCCCGTCCTCCACCGGATCGTTCACGAACACCAGCTCCTCCCTCGCCGACTCCACCGTGTCGTAGTAGCTCCCTCCAAGGCTCGGCAATTTCACAATCTCGCTCAGCTCCTCCGCCTCCTCCGCCGCGGATGCTGACGTCACGCTCGATTGCAGCGAGGAGCACGAGGGCGATGACGTCAGCGAGGAGACGCATGGCGTCATCTCCTCCTCCCGCGACGATCCCCGAGCGGCGGCGGCGTTCTTCTCCTTGCAGTTGCCGTTGGGCATTGATGAATGTTGTTGTTGATCCATGTCCATGTGAGCGGCTTTTAAGGCAGCGGCCTGGACGTCACGTGGGGAGCACGTGGCGGGGCGGGGCAAGGTCCGGGCGAGGTGGGGGAAGTTGAGGATGGCGGAGTTGCCCTTAATGGAGAGGGCGGCGACGTCGTGGGCCCGGGCGGCCATCTCCGGGGTGGCGAAAGTACCCAACCAGATCCGTGACTTCTTCTTGGGCTCACGGATTTCGGATACCCATTTCCCCCAAGCCCGCATCCGAACTCCTCTGTACACCGGGTGCTTACTGTTGTTGTTGTTGTTGTTGTTGATGCTGCTGGTACTCTCATTATTATTATTATTACTATTACAATTATCATCGTTACTATTCTGCTGATCATTCCTACTCTTGGTTCTTCCGGCGGCGGCGGCGGCGGAATCATCTCGACCCCGTTTGCGGTGGTGAGTTTTAGGAGTAGTAGGATGATCTAGGGAGGAGGAAGAGGAAGAAGAATGACTACTTGATTCGGGTTCGGAATATGGAGGGTCACCCATTTTGATCTGAGTGGATCTAATTCCCCCTAGCTAGCTCCTAGCTAAACTTGATTGATGAACTTCAAAAGGAAAGATGGATGAATTAAGTAGATCAAAACAACTAAAAATAATCTTGCAAAGTCGTTCTTCTGATATATAAGTGGGAGAGTGTGTGTGTGTGTTTGGGAAAATGGAAATGGAGTGATGACACAAATAGAAAAGAGAGGGAGTGTTGGATGATATTTATATGGGGGGAGATAGTAAGTAATGGGAGGCTCTGAGAAGCTGGAAAAGGAGAAGAGGGACTACCAGTAATAGTACTACTAGTACCTCTCCACACTCTCTCTCTCTACAGCTGACTGGTGGTGCTGATATTTAGAGAGAGAAAGAGAAGGAAAAAAGGATGTGGGACTAAGGAGAGTAATACTATGGCAATTAAGGACACAGGGACAGGGGGACCCTTCTCAAGGACCGACCCACAACCCCCCATTTTTTTTTTACCCATCATTTTTCTTTAATGCACGCATAACCCCAAGAGTGTGTGAGAAAAGAAAAAAGTTATCTTATCAATGGTGCTGTAAAATATCTATACATATCATATAGAGTGGCAATGTGGGGTTGAGAAAGAAGAAGAAGAACAAGTACTGTTGTGGGGAGAGGGGGGAAAGAAAGAAGAAAACAAGTGAAAAAAGGAGGCTTAAAACACAAGCAAGTATAGTAGTGAGTGAGTTTTACAGATGGGAGAGAGTAATCAGATAGAAGAGAACAGAGACTGTTGAAAGGGAGAGGGAAGAAAAGATGATTTTAATAGTTTGTTTCCTTTTTCTTTTCTTTTTTTTTTTCCTTTTTCTTACTTCTTCGTCTTATACAGCTGGCTTTGAATCTGACTGCCTCTTTTGTTGTTACTGGTTATGTGCCACCCGTATTTTATACATTTGTACTCCGTACTTTTTTTTTTAGTATTTCCTGTATTTTGTTTGTATATATTGTGTTGTATGTACACACTCTTTTCTTTAATTAAGTCTAGATTTTTATACTCAACTGCAAATTGGAGCAATTAATTTGTGTTCTAGTACTTCAGATCTTCAATTTCGATGATTAGTCTATCGTTAATTAATGTATATTACTCCTTCCCTTCCAATATGGGACAAATGGGAAGGGGAATACAGAATTGCTATATAGTCATTTCTTTCCCTTCTACTATATTGTTTGCAATTAGTACGTCTCCGGCTCTCCGCCCATTAATTCTTTCCTGTTCAACTGCTCAAGCTAGGCTCTGCAAGCTAACGGATTTCTGTTCTTCTATAAACATAATCAAATTTTGCTTCTTCCCTCAAAAGTTGGAGGAATATTGGCATGAGCCACATGTGAATTAGTCCATCTCAAATGGCATGATTAGAGGCACAAATAAAATCATAGCATGCCCCTGATCTTGATTTATGTTCTCTCGTCCCAAAATTATTGTCAAATTTAGATTTTCATTTTTAAAAATATTGTCGAGAATGATATAATACATCCACTTTTGAAACTATTTTAGACAATAATTTTTAGCAATTAAGAATTTCATGAGTGAGTGGGGGAAAAAAATATTCATACCATGAAAAAGAAAATACTATAACCAATACAAACTTCACGTAGTGCAGACGTAGAAGTAGACATGATTTGAATCACATATATACTACTCTTTGTCCTAGAAAAAAGTCCACATTGAATTTTCAGATTTTTGGTATAAATCTGAAAATTTAATGTGAACTATTTTTTTAAAATAAAAAATAATAATATATAACTATTTCGTCTAGTGTTGGTATTATTAACCGAGAGTATTATAATTCAGTGATGTTGTCATCAATTATCAATCAACCTTATTTAAAATGAGTTTTTTTTTTATTTTATTGAAAAGATAAAAGTATGAATTTCGAATGGCTATATCATCACTATTTCTGATTTATTATATGTGTGTTTTTTTTGAAATTTACTCGATTAGTCACTGACAATATTAATCATACTTTAGACAGAGTAGAAAGTCTATGACCATACCTAGCTAGATGTAATTGGTCCTTTTCTTATGAATCAAATCAAGTTATCTTATTATGGTAATTGGGAGAATAGAAATCAAAATGATCACACATATAATACAAGCACATCATAATGAACAAAAATGTACGTAAACTTGTCCCCTTAATTCGTTCCCATATACAAAGAGAAAGGAAAGCAAGAAACAAAAGGCACCATTATTAGCTTCATTATATCTTCTTTTCCATTTTTCTTTTCTCTTATTCTTTTAGCATCCTTCTTAGTTCACAAGTGGGAAAATGGATAGAATAAAGTGTATGAACATTCTTCCTAAGAGAAATCCAAACAATTCTGGAATTTCTTGCAATGTGTCTCTTTTAACGGCGGTTTTCGGTGTTGGATTTTAATGAAAAAACAACAAGAAAATCAAACAAAGGTCATCCGAGATCAGGTAGAGTATGTTTATATGTCAACTTATATATCTCTTCTTTTAACAAAATAGGGCAGATATAACCAAGAAGAAGATCTACCCAAAACTATATTTTATTCCATTCCCTATAAATAGTAAGTAAACAACATTTGACCTTCATCAATGGTCCAACATTAAAATACTAAGATCAAAGTACATTGAATCCAATATATATGTGAACTTAAGACCTTCATATGCTTTTACCTGTATTTCTGAGATATATATACATGGGATGGTGTCTCCATTGGAATTCTAACCCCATATTTGGCGTCATGGAGAAGAGTAAAAAAAAAAACAAAAAACAAATTTTAGGGTTAAAAAAATTTAACTGACAGTCTTCACACGAGGTGGTATTTAATGAGAGAGTTCATAAATACAAATTTTGAATACAAAACGAAAGAGCTAGGAAACTAATTAAAGACAACCCTTTTTATTTCTTTATTTTGTTACCAAAATGGGATGGGTTCCCATGAGAAGCTTTCTAGCATCGATTCTGCATTTCCTTAAATTTATTTCTTTGTAACTTAAAAGTACGACGACCTTTCTATTTTATATGTAAATGGTTAATTATTGCATTGGGCTCACAACCATTTTCTAAGCTAAGAGAAGAAATTTCAAATATTCTTTTGTTTTTCTAAACTTTTCCCGCTTTGGTTAGTTTAGATCGATGCCTTACATACATAAATTGTTTCAATAAAAAAAAAACCATGTTCCTAGAAGCTTTTATGATCGATCATATGTAGCAGTAGTGTAGCTTGGTACATGAGAATTAATTGACATCATGTGAATTTCGCCAGTCACTTCGTGTGATTTCATTTTCTTCCATGCACGTCCAACAATATTTAGTACATGCACTTTCGAATTTTCACCATGACACAGTGGTTTTCACCCCTTCATTAAATACGAGTCTATGTTATTTGCTCGATATATTCCAATCACGTATAGCATTTCCAATAGAATTTGATCTTTTGCTCTTGCTAGTCCGAAATGGTTAAAGTAAATTATCACTTGTTTATGGATTTTAAATTTTATTTACAAGTTATACACTTTGACATACATTGATATGAATCGGATAACACTCAAGAGAAATTAACTAGGTAGGTCTCAAGATGTGACTCTATAAATTGCAAAGTACAGTATATATCATAATAAGTAACGTATAATTTATTTCATTATTATTTGATATTTTTTCTAGAATATATAAGAAATGGATTAGTTCAACGAGATGCAAACCTTGTTTTAGTAATAACAACAATCCACCCTTACAACCTCATTCTATTTGTTATTTGTTTCTTTATGAATTTAATCATATGAAAGAGCGTATTTGGATGAAATTTTGTTGATAAATAGATAGATGTTTTTAGAACAAAATACATTGAATGAGTTTTTCGGTATATAATTATTTTGGTACAGACAGTGTAGAAGTTACAAACAATGTTAACATCATATATATTTCATGTTTTCCCCAAGTCGTACTTATTCGTTGGTATATTATTTAAAATTATACTATATTTTTCCCTTGTGCTAGACCGCTTGGATTGAATTATTCAGTTGAAAGGTTCTGACTTCTGATCAAGATCGATACAAGATGGATTAAACCTAATTTTAGTCTACTCGTCAACAAAAAGATGCCACGTAGATGATGAGTGGAGGGGCAATGCGTTGTTGGACAATTGCCTACTGATCCGGTTTTGACCCAAGTCCTCAGGATTTGGGCTGTGTCCAACTGGCCACACGATTAATCCGACCATATTTCTACAAGCGCGTAATTTCTTAAAACCATCAAAGAGGTTTACTATTGCATTTGCACACTATTCTCTATTTTTTTCATTTTAATATTTCACTTTGTTTGATTATAATAATAACAAAAAATTACAACATTTAAAAAGAAGAAGGATGGTCGATCGGACGATAGAGAATTATATCTATTTTTTTCATTTTAATATTTCACTTTGTTTGATTATAATAATAACAAAAAATTACAACATTTAAAAAGAAGAAGGATGGTCGATCGGACGATAGAGAATTATATTTCAAATATGTCCAAGAGCATGGTTCCTTAATTACTTTCTGTGTTCTTTTCCCCTTAATCCGACTGTGAAGATGAGTGACAATTAATCCCATATTAGTAAAAGAAATTTAGGAAATGTTGTATTCTTTTTTTTTACCTTTAAAAATTCACCACATTGGACCCCATTTAAATATGGATAAATTACCCTACACTCCTTGGTGGGAATCGAACACTGGTCTATTACCAGAAAGGACAACAACCTAACCAGCAAGGTGTCATTCAATTCTCAAATAACGAAGGTGATAATTATTTCAAAATGAAAAACGATGAATTTATACGATTGAATGGAAATCGTCCATGCATATAGAAGGACGAAAACAATCTAACGTACAACTGAGGTTGACATATTTACATATAACATTTCTGACCTCAAGTTAAAATGTCAATCGATTTGAGCCAAAGAAGCATTTGATAGACAGGGAATAAGTTAGGAAATTATACGATTGTACGAGTTTTAAGAAACGTGAGCTGTGTAGGGAACCAAATGCTGCTTCCTATTCAAGCTGTGTGGTTTGGAGCTATTTGAGTGATTAAAATTCATTATTTATTACGGTCCCCCTCGTCTTTTGATCGTACAAATTTTCACATAATTGAAGGACCCAAAGAAAAATAAAATGGATAGAAATTGGGGCTATTTATTTCTATGCATAATGCTATGCTTCAATTGTTGCTACACTTTGAGTTCTTATACCATTTTAGCTTAGCAGTTAGACCGGTGTGATTGACTATATGTGTATTATATGTATTTAACTTCGCCAATCACCAAGCCGCAGTGCTATGCGAAGTACACTATCAAGGAAATAGCATATTATTCCTTGTTGTATAATTTTTGGCTAGTAAGGTGGCCATAAAAGTTACCGAGTCATGTGTGAATTTATGAAATCTGTTAAGGTGTCTTAAATTAAAGCTGCTTTGTACTAGAATTTGAAGTAAAAAAAAACAAATTTTGATGAATATGAATTTTTTTCTTTCTTTTTGGGGGGTTTAGACATGGATTCTTGTATCATCTTTGTTTGAACCCCATCTATGATACCAAAATTAAATCGATGTTGGGTTGTTTTCTGTGATTTATTTGTGATTGAATGTTATTGAAAAGTTCATTATGCAAATCGATCAAGCTACTTTCATTTGAGATTTTGAGATAATTCTTTCACTATAGTCCTCGATATACCCAATCAAATCTTCTTTTTCCGATGATTGGTTGCATTTGTACGTTCGAAATCAAATGTCTGCGATTGTGATGATTTTTTCTTCCCTTTTCTAAAATATTACTCGATCTGTCTCAAAATTATTATCCAGTTTAAATTTTTACTTTTAATTCAATTTATATTATAAATATAATTCTAAACTGAATAATAAATTCGGGACGAAAAAAATATATAAAAATCATGCTAGACTCTCAACAGTTGAAGGTTGGGATTGGGGGCCTTTAGCCTCCAAGTTGCACTACAAGAAAAATGCCCATTTAGTCACCAAGACAAATGGTCATTAAACGCCTAAAGTCTTCATTACAAAAAACACTGGAGTTTTTATAAAATCTTTCGTCCCAAAATCGTTTATATAAACAGTGGAGTTTTCTAATCCCCCTATTTCTACCGCTTCATTCACTCTAGATCAGTACACTCATTTTAGGGTTCTTGAAGGATCATGGATTTCAACTCCTCCTATTAGATACACGATTTTTATTTAGGAATGGAGGGAACACTTGTACTCCCTCCGTCCCGTAATTATTGTCCAGTTTTACTAAAATGAAAGATTTTAATTTTAGTCAAACTTAACTATATTTTACCTTAAACAACCGGATATACCCCTACATAAGTAATTGTTTAACCACAAAGATTTGATGGATAATGTTTTTTACTAAGGACAAATGTGTAACTTGATCCACAAAAAGTCAAATTGGACAATAATTTTAGGACAAAATTTTTTGGACAAAGTGGACAATAATTATGGGACGGAGGGAGTATTTATTATTCTTCTATTTAATTTCTTTTTCGTTAATCTTGTTGTTAATTTGACGGTGCTTACGCGTGTTGTTACATAATTGATGATCGATCCGTATTTCTATCACAATATACGTATTCTTAAAAAACAAAAAGTACAGTTTGGGAAAATGTTTTAGGGGTCCTTGCGGTAGTGACTTAAGTAGACACATGTTGGCTTCTTAAAAGAAAGCATATAATTGGGTTGTGGAGCAAAAGGTAAACTGACGAGAGTGATTCAGGAAGAGTTTTGCAAAAAAATGGTTAAAATTGTGAATGAAACTACAGTATCTTCAAGTTGACGAGTTCTCTCCAGCCTCTTCAAATTGAGAAAAACGAGACTTTAGTTTGGTCCTTATTTTTCGGGACCAGTACACTTCTAGTCCTTTTTTGCTATATACACTTCAGTCTAGTCCTTTTCTTTTGACAGCGATGCTTTTGGTCCCTCATGTTTTTCATGTGTGGCAGTAAATAATATACAACGACTAAAAAGAGTAAGATGATAAAAAATAAGAAACATACAGATGCAAAAGAGAAAATTAATGACTAATCAACCGTTAGAGAGAGATGATATCAAACTCTTTAACAAACATTCACATCAATATTATTTTTTGTTCCACTCGAGTGAAATGAGTTCTTCACTTTAGTTAAATTATCTTAACAAAATTGAATCTCCAATCTTGTGATATTAACAATTAATCCTATTAAATGTCCTAACCCTCCTATTCCGAATCAAATGAGAATTAATGTGAACGAAAAGCGTATTTCTTACACACACATATGAAAAACAGATATCATCTGTCTCAAAACATATGTATTATTTGTTGAATTAAAATAACAAATGTGTTCATAATTTAATTTGTTTTAGCATATTATTGCATCACAATTTTCATTAGCGTAGAAATTATTGTAATTTTTGAGTCGTTAATTAAATCAAGCAGTGAATTGCACCACCACAGGCTTTCTATGTAATAAAGGGAGATTTGACTCTTTAGAGCTTCAACATTTCCGTACATTTCTATCTATATATTGTTATGTACACTGAAGTAACTTACGAAAATTGAACGTCGAAATATGAGGTACGTACATACGGAAACGGACCTACGTAATGAATGAAAAAACGAGGTGAGGCATGAAGTTACATGGTGTGTAGAAAGTTGGGGAGTCAGTAATAATAATACTAAACACTCTTCCATTGGCCAATGAGATGATGGGTTGGAACTCCCCTTTCAGAGGTACCACATTTTGCTGTGACTTCTGCAATTTTGTACACTTTGATTGCAGTTTAATATTGGCTCCATCTCAGGGTGTTGCAATGACAATGAAATTTTTGGCTGTGCCATAGTAAATTAGTAAAGTTAAACTTGCTGACTTTGTGTCTGATCAATGTATATGCTTTCAGTCTCAGTACAATCGAATGTCGCAAATTGAGATGGATTCTCAGCCGGAGTTGGTGAATCTTTCAATCCACCGTTTTACTTCCTGTTTGATCAGACTAATTACTGTGTAGCTAGTGTTATGTGTGAAGCTAGTCTAGAAGAAACATGATATTGTTACTTTCTGACCAACAAATAAGATAATTATTTTGAGGAAGAAGAGTAAAATAAAATCTCTTATTGTATATGTTGTACTCAAATAATTTAACAAACATGATACTTATTTTCAAACATTATACTCCTTCCGTCCCATAATTATTGTCTAATTTGGATTTTCATTTCTAGTTCAAATTGTACTAAAAATGAAATCTCAAACTGGACAATAATTTTAGGACGGAGGGAGTATTAACATTCAAGGTTATCGTTATATATACTCTCTACAACATTGTATTTTTCATATATGCAAAGCGTCTATTGTTAGTAACAGTAACTAACATTCATCTATAAAATTGTTGTAAGGATATCTAATATGTTTACTTCACTAGAGATTTAATTAGTTGGATCACCCACAACCAATCTCACGTTGGATTACAAAATGATAAGATCTAGATTACATTAAATTGACTTATATATATATAAATATATATATATATAAATAGATATATATAATTTTTTTATAATAATATCTGGTGTCCAAAATTACCGTTTCAACTCATTCATGTCCGAGTCGGATCATTCTCTTTCAGAATGTTATACATTTATCACGTAGTCATTGATCGTCTAATTTGAGTAATTATTTAGTGGAGGCATGATATGCATGACAAAGTTCTTTTCTATAACTAGTTAACCTACCAAACTTATAATTACTCTTTTCCTTTTAATATGTACAATCTCCATCCTTAAAAAATAGTCCACATTGAGTTTCAAAATTTTTTTTATAATAAATACAAAAACTATATATAAAAATCAAAATAAAATTTAGACGATTTTCTTTGGGACAGCGGGACTTTATACTATTGGCAAATATACTAAAGGCCACACATTTCCACCCACGAAAGAGAGCTTAAAAATATCTAGGACACATCAGAGAAAATTAGATTGGGAAATGGAATAATTGTACCTTAACATCCTTATTCCTTAACCTTAAAAACTTTCTTAACTAATACATAGATTCATTCCCTCTAAAAGCACAGCTCCATATATATTCTTAAAAAAAATAGGTTCTCAAATCTCAACTACTTGAATACATTCGAGTGCCGCGTTAAGTGAAATGCACCAAATCAGAAATTATTAATATTCAATATACTGATTGCTTGGAGAAATTAATGCACTTGTTAGGTGCTGAACAGCATCGTGGATCCTTGTTGTCATATGGGCATTCGATTAATGTCCATGTCCTAGCATATATATATATATATATATATATATATATATATATATATATATATATATATACACACGTACCATTTTCCTTTCTTACAATACTATTGATAGAGTGACAATTTCACCGGAAAAATTGCATAACAGTACTTCACCTTTCTATGAGCTATTACTTGCACAAAAGATAATGGCACGTGCACTCCTCAATCGGTATGAAAAATCTCTTAGAGATAGTCTAATTAAAATCAGAAAAACAGGAGTCGTTCTGTTAATGTTTACAATATTTCTATTAATCAAAGGATATATATATATATATATATATATATATATATATACGTACCATTTTCCTTTCTTACAATACTATTGATAGAGTGACAATTTCACCGGAAAAATTGCATAACAGTACTTCACCTTTCTATGAGCTATTACTTGCACAAAAGATAATGGCACGTGCACTCCTCAATCGGTATGAAAAATCTCTTAGAGATAGTCTAATTAAAATCAGAAAAACAGGAGTTCGTTCTGTTAATGTTTACAATATTTCTATTAATCAAAGGGATTGTGGTGGAGTGATAAGTACTCTCCATCTTAACCATAGATTTTTTAGTGTATGTATATATTAGGGTTAGTGTAGGGGTATTTTTGTAATCCTACTGTAATCATGTACACTATATATATGTTAAATCAATACAGAATGACCTAAGAGTTTCACATATCTTCATGGTATCGAGCCTCTTTCTGGGGCCCTCATATTTTTTTAGGGTTTTCTTTCCTTCTCTTTTCTCTGCCGCTGCCGCATCTTCGATCTCCTTTGCTGCTAGGTTTTCTTTGGCGATCGTACTTCTTGCGCGGCTGCTGCTGCAAGTTCTTTCGGCAACTTCAATTTTGTTCGTTGTTGGTCTGCTGCAACTTTTCATTCCGGTTCTTAAAGGGCATCAAGTTTTTGGCTTTGTTGATGGAACAACTCCTTGTCCTCCTCTTGGTGATCCTGACTATGCTCAATGGGTTCAGATTGATTCTCTCGTCCTCTCTTGGATTCAAGCCACTCTCTCCCGTGAGATTCTGCGTAATATTATCACTCCGAGTACTTCTGTTACTGCTCAATCTACTTGGCAAAAGATTGAAAAGATTTTTCGTGATCATGTTGAGTCTAGAATTGTTCATCTTCGTCAGGAATTCATCACTGTGAAAAGCGTGATCTCTCTATGTCTGCTTTCTTAGATCGCCTGAAAGAATTGTATGATTGTTTGGTCTCTATCGGTGATTCTATAACCTATCGTGATGTTGTCATGCAAGTTGTTATGGGATTGGGTCCTGAGTATAATGCAGCCACTTTACAAATTTCCGCTCAAAAGCCACTGCCGACTTTTGATGAGTGTCGATCGCGGCTTCTGCTTGAGAAAGCCAAATTGGCGAAACAACATCAGAGAGCCACATTGGGTTTGGCTTCTTCCCAAGTCCTTGTTGCTCAGTCGGTTTCTTCGCCGAATGTTGCGTTTATTCCTTCTCATGCTGCCTATGCCGCAGCTCCTTTTCAGTCTTCTTCGTCATCTGGAGGACGATGTGGAGGTGGTCGTCGTGGAGGAGGTCATCGTGGAGGTGGTCGTGCAGAATGGCAGCAACCGGGCTTTCGTCCGAATCCTCCTGCTTCTTCAATTCTTGGTGCACCTCCCCCTTATGGGAGTCTCGCGCCTGCACTTCCCCAATTCCAGCATTCTGTCCAATGCTACAACTGCCGAGGTTATGGCAATGTTGTCCGGTTATGCCCTTCTGTTGTTATGAACGCAAGCCACTCTACTCCGGCGTTTACTGCATATCCGGCTTTCTCTCAATCTGTTACTCCATGGCACTTTGACTCCGCTGCAGGCGCAACTATGACGAATGACTCTAGTAAGCTTACCAATTTATCACCGTATTATGGTCCTGATAAAGTGTGTGTTGGCAATGGTGCTTTGCTTCCTATTGAATCCCTTGGTACGTCCAATATATCCATTTTTAGTCGTTCTTTAGCTCTTAATAATGTTCTTTATGTTCCCTCTCTTACTAAGAATTTAATTTCTGTTCGCCGTTTCACTACTGATAATCATTGTTCTGTATAATTTGACCCCTTTGGTTTTTCTGTTAAGGATCTCACAACGAAGACGCAACTTCTTCAGTGCAATAGTTCTGGACCTCTCTATCCTTTCGTTGATTGCCCTACCTCCTCTTCGGTTCCTGCCTTAGCTGCACATCGGCCCACTTCCCAAATCTGGCATCGTCGATTAGGTCACCATGGCCAGCGTGTTTTGGCCAACTTAATAAATGCTTCTCTTATTTTTTGTCCTAGTTCTACTTTAGATTTGTGTCATACTTGTCAATTAGGGAAACATATACGTTTACCCTTTGAGTCGTCTTTGTCTCGAGCTACTGCGCCTTTTGAGCTTCTTCATTCTGATGTGTGGTTTTCTCCAGTTGTCTCTCCTACTGGATATAAATATTTTGTTACTTTCTTGGATGATTATACACATTATTTTTGGGTGTTTCCTCTTCGCTCCAAATCTGATGTTTTCTCTTGTTTTCATAACCTTTATGCTCATGTCCAAACTCAATATAATGCCGTCATTCGTAATTTTCAATGTGATCAAGGAGGTGAATATGAAAATAATTCCTTTTTACAGTTCTTTCAAACTAATGGCATTCACTTCTGCTTGTCTACAACTGCTTGTTCTCAGCAAAATGGTAAAGGTGAACGTCTTAATCGTACAATTGTCAATATGGTTCAAACTCTTTTATTTCAGGCTTCTATGCCTCCTCTTTTCTGGGTTGAAGCTCTTCATACTGTCACCTATCTTCTCAATCGCCTTCCCACTTCCCTCTTACACAGTAAAACTCCTTATGAGGTTCTTCACCACAAACTTCCATCATATGATCACTTGCACACTTTTGGGTGTGCATGCTACCTAATCTTTCTCACACCACCCATCATAAGTTATCCCCCCGTTCTACTTTGTGTGTTTTTCTGGGTTATCCTTCCCACCATAAAGGCTATCGTTATCTTGATCTTACTACTAATAAGGTCATTATTTCTCGTCATGTTGTTTTCGATGAGAACGTCTTCCCTTTCACTTCCCTTTCTTTGTCTAGTTCCTTCTCTAACTCTTCTTTTCGTTCGCCTTCGTCACACATTCCGCCTGCTCTTTCTCCACCTACTTTTTCCTCAATCTCTTCGCCTGTCCCACCTTTAGTAACTCCTTCCTCTCTTCCGACACTTCCCTCTTCAGTCGTTTCTCCTCACTCGGAGCCTCCTCTGTCTTTTCCAACTCCTTCCCCTCCCTTAGGTTCCTCTCATGTTCCTTCTCATCATCCTATGGTTACTCGGGCTAGGGATGGCACTCGTAAACCCAAGGTGATTTTCAATTTAGCTAGTACTATTGCTGACTCTCCTTTGCAGGTTCCCACCACATATCGCGAGGCTTGTAAGTTTGATGAATGGCAATAAGCAATGAATGATGAGATTGCTGCTTTGTCTCGCAACAATACTTGGACTCTTGTTTCTAAACCTCCTGATGTTAATGTGGTTGGCTCGAAATAGGTGTTTCGGGTTAAAGAAAAGTCTGATGGCTCCTTGGATCGCTACAAAGCTCGTCTTTTTGCTCAGGGATTTTCTCAGCGTCCTGGTATTGATGTTAGTGATACTTACAGTCCCGTGGTTCGCCTTGCCACCATTCGGACTGTCCTCTCTTTGGCTCTTTCACGTAACTGGCCTATTCATCAGCTTGATGTCAAAAATGCATTTCTACATGGCCTCTTGACTGAGCCTGTCTACATGAAACAACCACCCGGCTTTGTTCATCATCAGCATCCGGACTATATGTGTAAGCTCAATCGTGCTCTTTATGGTCTCAAGTAAGCACCTCGTTCCTGGTTTCACCGGTTTGCTTCCTATATTGCTTCACACGGTTTCTGTTCTTTCAAGTCCGACTCATCTATGTTTATTTATCACTGGTACAGATATTGCTATTCATTTATTATATGTTGATGATATTATTCTTACTGCCTCTTTTTCTCCCTTGTTAGCATCCATTATTGCTACTTTACGGAACAAATTCGCTATGATTGACTTGGGTGATCTACACTACTTTCTTGGTATCTCTGCTACCCGTACTTCTGATGGTCTATTTTGTTCCCAATCCAAGTATATAGCCAATTTATTAGATCGCTGTCAGCTTTCTTCGGCGAATTTGTCCCATACACCTATTGACAGTAAGAGTAAGTTGTCTCAGACTGATGGTGACTTGTTTCCTGATCCTTATGAGTACTGCAGCATTGTTAGAGCTCTTCAGTATATCACTTTTACTCGTCCTGACATTGCTTATGCGGTACAACAAGTTTGTCTTTTCATGCACGAGTCTCGTGAACCTCATTATAAGGCCGTCAAGCGTATTCTTCGCTACTTGAAGGGTACTCTTCACTATGGTCTCACTCTCCAGCCTACTTCTGACGCAAACTGGGCTGGTTGTTCTAATACTCGACGTTCCACGTCTGGCTACTGTGTCTTTCTGGGTGCTAATCTTGTTTCCTGGTCCTCTAAACGGCAACCTATTGTTTCTCGTTCGATCTTGAGGTGAGTATCAGGTGTTGCCAATCAGTTGCTTGAGCTTTACTGGTTGCATTCCTTACTCTCCGAGTTGTCTCTTTCTCTATCCACCGCCACGGTTGTTTTCTGTGATAATGTTAGTGCTATTTTCATGTCCACTAACCTTGTTCAGAATCTCCGCACGAAGCATGTCGATATTGACATTCATTTTGTCCGCGAGAAGGTGGCCAGGGTGATATCCGTGTTCTTCATGTACCCTCTTCTTGTCAGTTTGCTGATATCATGATGAAAGGCTTACCTCATGTTTTATTTACAGATTTTCGTACCAATCTGAATGTTCGATTACCTCCCGTTCAGATTGTGGGGGGATGTTAGTGTATGTATATATTAGGGTTAGTGTAGGGGTATTGTTGTAATCCTAATGTAACCATGTACACTATATATATGTTAAATCAATACAGAATGACCTAAGGGTTTCACACATCTTCAAGATCCAGGGTTCGAATCTCGCTATAGACATGGAGCAATATGAAATCCTTTAGTCAGCTTTCTCATCCATTGAGATCTCTATCATGAGCGAGGGAGATTAGTCATTGTTGACGACGTTGAACACCCTATTATATGAGAAAAAAATAAAAAAAAATATGATTTAGATTTCTTCCAACGCATTCCGTCAGAAATGAGGGGCCTCGTTCTAACCATGTGACTACATTATACTGTTGTATTAGTTTGATTAGGGTTTCTCCCAGAGATCATAAAGAAATGGAAGCATCATTGCTGACATGTAAAAAACGAAAACTATTATTATATTTTACATAAATGGAAACATATTAGGAAATGGCTTTATTGAAGTTTGAATACAGAAATCAATCATGAAAAGGAGGTGATGTTACGTAATAAGAATTTAAAAGGCTGGAGAACGATGGATCAATGGTGTAATGTATATGTATAGAAGAAGCATAAATATACATATTGCAATGAATGAGGGGAATTACATAATACACGTGCAAACACCCAAAGGAGAAGGAGAGATGATTTTCCAGATGCTGGGGCTGTGGACTCTGACATCTCACCTGCCTTTCTCTTCTAATGTTAATGGAAATATTGAGCCCCTCGTAATAATAATGATTATAATTTTCATGATACTTACTAATAATAGAACAGGTCTACCTTAGTTTTGATTGCCAATCAGATCTTCCCAGCTTCAAAAATATTTCCACTTGCTTTTATCAAAACCAATTATTGGTTCAATTCATTCATAAGGTGATTAGTTTCCACATCTAATAAAAATGGTCAAATTTAGATATTATCTGTATGTGGTTTCAATGTGGTTACGACTTACGACAGGTTTTTAGTCTATATCATTTATATGAACCCTCGATTATTAAATTCTCTTTCTCTCACTCGGATCGTGCGAGTGGGCGTTTTAGGGTTTGAGAAAGAACGACACCGGCACTTCTTTGTTGAAGTGTTTAGTTTTATCTCCAGTTTGCTACTTCGGTGTCAGATAGTATAAATTTTAAAATTTAATATGGATTATTTGTTTAAAACAAATAGAGGATTACAAGATGAAGATGAAGAGTTATATAAACTAGGTTAAGAGTAAAACTATAGCTTAAGTGGATGAACACCTAAGCGAAAAAGTTCGAGAGTTTGAGTAGTATCCATAGCACTTAATTAAAACAGCATACAAGCTGTTGACATGTAGCACCACAATGAAAATTTTTCCGCTATAAATCATTTTCAGTATAAAATCATTTTTGACATGTGGCACTTTAACTATTCAGAAAAAAAATGAAATAAATAAATAAATAATCCTTTAATTATAGCTCTATACTAATCCCTCAATTATAGCTATATGCCAATCCCTTAAAACAGGAAATTAAACTTGAGTTGATAAAATCAAATGTAAAAAAATTCCCTTAAATCATGTGAAACATTACTGTGAGTAACGCCTCCCCAATCTCCGTACATACAAAATAGTTAAATGAAAAAAGTGGCTCCAGCATACAATTGGCTCAATCAAATATATAATACCACAATCAAGTATTTTTTCTCAATGTAATACAATTAGCTCAAAGAAATTCCATCATGCTATCATCGGCGATTAATACCAGGGGTGAAAAGATGATCAGCTCTCCATTATGGCAATCATGGGTTTATATCAAATGATTCTACCACCGAATGTTTCTTTGTCAGTTCAAGAGATATTATCTCAATAGTATTGTAATTTGTTATTAGTTAAAGGGCATGACTTGGGTAAAAAACAAAAGTTTTTTTATATGATTAGAATTGTTATTTATTTGCACGTACAAAATTTCACGTTATCATGATCAGTGTTATCTTATTATATTCTATATATTATTACTTTAAAATATACTTTTTTATTTATAATTTTTTTTTACAATTTTAAGATACAGGCTCCCCGGGGCAATAGCATCTAGTTATAAGTTAAAAACAATGACTCTTTTCCCGGGAAATAAAGTCAGTCACTCTTGTTTATTCATTTTTTCGCTTGGATTTTGAGTTAACTTATAATCTAACCTTACAAGGTAGTAATTCAAAAATTACTTCATTTAGACGCATTATCCATTAGGTTAATATTATCATTTTTTAAGGTATATATATATATATATGTATATTAATATTATTATTATTATTATTTGCTTGGACTGTTTAAGTAGATGGGCTGGGACCAATTTATTAGGCCTACTTAATCAATCTTCTTTGGACTCTAGTAGCATAGGTTATAATGGGCTTTGACAATTAAAGATTTAAGGGGGCCAGTTAATGTTAACGTTCTATCAGATTTTCAAGCCCTTTTAAACGTAAAATCAAGAATCTTGCACGTAGCATAAACTAGAAAAATCACTATTTCTACAATTGACTTTCAACCAATTCATTTCCTCCCTAATCAATGTATAGTTATTATGTGCAGAAAAAAACAAACACATTTCGAAATTAAAAAAGCATGATGTCAAAGGAAAAAAATAAAATAAAATGAAAGAATGGGCCACGCTTACAATAATGCACATTGGCTGGACGTTAATGTAAGCTCTCGTAGGCCCATGTTGATTGGAGCTCGTAGTACAAATCCTTAAAAATGTGTCCATATTGAGCATCTTGTACAGAAGCCTTCAAAGCCCATGGACCCCATGAAACTAATTGCACTATAACACTTGCTCTATCATGCACCAAGCACCATTGCTTGATAACCAACAACCTCAGGATATTCCATTGCCTTGTGATATCCTTCAAAATTACCCCGTTTTAGTAATATTCATTCTATCCAAAAATAACTATTATCACGTTTCTTATAATTGTAGAAATTATTTTGGGACGATAAGAGTATCTACAGGTATAAAATGCTATAACCTACCATAATTCATATTGAAATAACACAAGTTTAGAATACTTATTTACAGATGATCTCATTTAAGCTACTGGAATCCAGGCTACATCTATGTCTTGGACTGAGTTTTCAGCATAAAGTTTAATCATGCACAAAAGCCAAAGATGCCCTCCCTTTAGAGGCAACTGCAAATTAATATCAACTCTGATGGTCCAACTTTTGCCATCAAAGCTAAAACTTGACAGAAAAGGACAGATGACAATGAAATGGAAAAAACTTGCATTCTGAATTGTGAACAAAGTTTCACTTTTGTCCAACTCCTCCTGCTTGATATTTCCTTGTCTTCCCAAGTTCGACAAGCATACATAAAAGAGCTTCACACATATCGCAACTGTCGGGTTCGCTTGGATCCTTTCTCCATGAAGAGTATACCATCCATGCATGGTCAAGTTTCCTATCTGGTTTAACGACCACCGAGCCTGGAACTTCAGCATCCCGGCATGTTACGAGGCCATCACTTTTTTCTCCGTACCTTAGCTGTAAATGAAGCGCACAAACGGCCAAAACAGCAGATACAGGGACTATAACAGGCAACTGCCTGCGAACTTGATCAGCATCCATGGAATTCTCACCACCAAATTGAGGTAAAGGAAGCCAGGGAAGTTCAGCATGTGCAACAAGAGACATTGTGTATAAAACCTCAGGAGCAATACCCGTTTCCGAATGGAACGAGATCAGAGGAATATTTTCAGGGTGCTTGTACTTTTTAATGAACTCCTTCCTCTTCTCATATGTGAGATCTTCTAGCGCCCGCATGTCACCCTACATCAATTTAGTTTTTCCATCAGCCGTAGAGGTAAGTTAACAAAATCACCAGAAACTTTATTTGTTGAAACAAAAGACTGATTCTACTGAAAATTGTTTTGAGCACCAGGAAAAACAACTATCATGAGTATCAAGAGATGATCTTCAAACGGACAAGTATATTTAGCTAAATCAATCTACAATCACAAACCTCAGCAAAACCTAGGATATTCATGATCAGTTGCACTTGCTATAATTTTCTGAACCTTTATCAATAAACTGATACGTAAATTTGGACTACTAAAATAAATATGGCTCATGAGACCTAGAAGATTCATAACCGGCTACAACTACCAAAATTGTCTTTAAGTTCTCACAGAGAAGTGAAACATACGAATTAGAGAACTTAAGGCTAAAGTTTCTTTGAAGCAAGAGGATATACCAAGGATGGCATCACCTATTCTCTGACTTATGATCCTTCACATTAACATGCCAAAATGATATAAACCACAAGCCATTACAGGGAAGTAATATTAATCTCCACTTAACGTAGTATACCCCACATGACGATATGGAAACATAAGTAAAAGTATTACCTTAACTAATTTGCATATTATGAACTCCATGATACTCCGAGTTTGTCTGTCTGCAAGTTGACCTTCTCGAAGCATGTCTGCAGCCACAGGAGTGCCACCATAAGGGCTTTGCACCATTGCTAATCCTGCAACCTTGCCTTCCAAATCTTTCTGATACATCACCAGAGCAGCAGCAGCATCAACCCCACCTTTGCTGTGACCAAGAAGCATCACACGTTTGCCAGATCCCCAGTATAGCTCCTCTATATATTGCTTCAGTTCCCAAGCATTATGCTCCACAGATGCCTTTACACATTCAGAGAATGTTGAAGAATCAAAAAAGAACAACATGCACCAAAAACATTGTCACTGTTAAAGACATGAAAGAGGTACACTGAAAGAAGTATTTTCAAAATGTGAACATTTCAACTTAATTTGATTGCATTTACCTCACTGTGGATCTTAGCTATGTGACAAGCTAAACCCATCTTCGAGAAAGCCTTCTTGGTGCTGACAAAATATAACGGGCCGTGATTGCTGAAAAGCCCTGCCATATCATATTCCATTAGTATAATAGGTCAAAGCAAAGCTTAGCGCTGATGGGATTTAATTCAGAAAGCATTTAACTGTTTTCCCTGAACCTGGAATTAGTAGATAAATAAAAGAATCAGGCAGTTCGTGCTCCCCATTCCTAAAAAACATTAAATGAACACAGTCAGCACCTTCATTTTTGAATTCCTGCTACAAGTGGAGCCTCAAAAGTTTACAACTGAAAAAGGTCGACGAACACAACATTCTAGACAATGAAGCAAAATTCAAATGTGATATAACTAAGGATCCTAGATGAAGACTTATCTCAGAAAATCTTACGAAAACAAACACGGCAATGTTTGACAATTGAATTTCCAAAAAAAAAAAGAAAAAAAAAAGAGTAACCTTTTGCTTAAATCTATTCATGGAATCAGAAAAAAAAAAGAAAAAAAAGTAACCTTTTGCTTAAATCTATTCATGGAATCAGAAAGAAATTTGTTTAACATGAATATTTGAAACAACATGATAACAGTAATAGCAGTTCAAGCTCAAATGTGTAAGTGCAAGACCTTCCCACAGATGGTATGAGAAAAATAAAAGTTTCTAAGACTTCAAAGCTTCTGTTTTCCTGGAAACTATTTGTTTAGTTGAATAATATTAGACACAATTCACCTACTGAGATATTGTGCAATGTTGTATAAGACTTAGAAATGGAAAAACATCACGAGAAATAGAAGGCACTGCAGAACAAAGATTAAGCAACAATCCATACCTAATTGCTTGAAGAAGTTCCCGAAATCTTGCAGAACCATCCTCAGTAGGTGCCATTTCAGGATCACTTAGTAACCACCCAATATCATCTGCAGATCCACGGAGAGTTCTTCTCGCCCGAGAGATAAAACTAAAAATAGAACAACCAAGCGGATGGAATAAGGAAATTCAATAAGTTTTACAGTGTTCAATCATTTGTCAAAACCTAAAAATAGCAGTTTGCATGTAAGTACCAACTCAACCATCAGAAAACAAGGCATCTTTACCTCAAAACTCTGGATTGAGCACACCTGAGATAACACATTATACGACTCCAACACTTATATGCTAACCTCCTAATAAGTCTCAGGCCAAACAACGGAAGCACCAACCTGCAAAATACAGGCAAGATCAACCCATCAATTATCCTCAGAGATGGAAAGGCCATAAGAATGATATATACCAAATATAGATGCGTGACAAATGTTCAGAGAAAGCATATATTGGCACATTGATTAGAGATTTTGTTTGAGCATAAGAATGAAAAAGAGATAAACCAACTGACTAGCTGTTTAAAGGTGTCTTTAAATGAACAGCACAAGAAAGCACTTTTACCCCTTTAAAACAACATTGATGCCTTCAAGCCTGTAACTGCTATCTACATTTCCTAATCTGGAATATACAATGCGATCTTTGAGTTCTGAGTATGAATTTTCTGTACCACCAAGGGTTCTGCTGGCATTCCAATAGCCAGATGATGTTGAAAAACTCTCAGGAACACAAGTAAAAGCACCTCGATGTGTGTCATTCACTTCATCATCATGAAATGAAATCAACGAGTCTTCCAAACATCTTTTCACAACACCAACATCCTCTGCAGCATTATGTGACCGTCACCAAATTTAGAAATCCATTTAAGATGCAAGAATCTGTATGACAGTTAAACATACGCCCATACGATGCATGCATTTCATAAATGATTCAAGGGACTCACCAATAAATTGAACCAATTTATGCGTTAAGTAAGAAGTCAAGGTCAAAAGACTGGAAAATATGTCGTCTATTGACACCAAGGAACAAACTTGTATCTGGAAAAGGTCCCAATTGAGCTCCTGCTAAAGGAGGCATATGTAAGTCTTCGAGAACCAAAATCAAATCTGAGGAAGGACTACAAAAATTATTGATAATGGTAGTTAAACCACAAAAAAAAATAATAATAAAAAAGTAGAAAATCCCGGCAACTCATAATTAGTTAAAAGCTATAATTTAATTGAGATCAGAAAACCACCTCATCACAGATCCATACAATCTAATGTGCGTCCTAATTCATAGTTTTGAGCATGTGCTTCCTAATTCATAGTTTTGAGCATATACTAATCCAAATAATTCCCTCTAAACTTGACCGAACCAAAAAGAGAACCTCATTAGTATAAACCCACATCATGATGCAAGGTGACCATGAAACATAGCACTTACAGATGAAGGGATGAGAGACAATTGCTGGCTTAAACCAAATTCTGCCATCAACCTTTTCAGCCCTGATAGTAGAATGAGGCAACAACACATGTAAATGAACAAAATCAAGTTGACAAACAGTTATGAATAAAAAAACACAACATATTTATTCTTACAAAAAATTCTTTGAATTAAGGCCAGAGATTATCGTGATACCCCTTGAACTAAAACTTAATATTCTCTTGAGCAAATTCTTTTGTTACAAAAATTACAGTCACTTGGGATGAGCACAAAGTATGAATCCTACTCAATAATAATTGCATGCAAGACAAAAGAGTATCCAGTATCCTCGGGCCCGCATTCGGTTATGTACTCATCAGTTCAAATACTAGCCATTATTTCATGATTAGCACTTAAAAGCAATCTCAGAAAGAAATAAACGAAACTCAACCCAGAAAGCGACTTGGAATTGACCTGTAAAACAATATCTCAAGCAAGATCTCCTACAATGGACCACACGAATGTTAACTTTGCACCCACATTTCAGTCAGGAAAACGCCCTATCCAGAAAATGCCCCGCAATTCCACAACGACATCTCTGATAAGAAAAGAGCATATCTTGTGAAATTAGACCAAGCACTCAAATATCAAGACCACCTGATGGCATCTCAACACAATGTGTAATAAAAAATTAAAAAAAAAAACCCATCTCATAGATCTTGAAATAACAGAGAATCGTTAAAATAAGGAGTTCTTAGGAAGATAAAGAGTGCAGGATAAAACAAACCTGAAATGAGCCAGAAACAGGTCAATCTTCCAAATAAAGGAAATTATATATACTGGTAGAAGTACAGGAGAAACTAACCGCAAATCCCAATAAAGCATCGATTTTTCCACCAATCCAATAAACAAATGGGCTCTAATAGTTTAATAATTCTTGCAATGTTAAAAAAGTTCAACTCAAAACTACCAACCGAAAGGGGAAATGATGGGCATTGTCTCATTGAATGTGAATAGAGCAGAGAAAAGAAATCAGATTCTGGAGTCTAGACCGGTTATCTTTATCCAATGCCAATGCCAATGCATTCTACTACAATGGCCCACCAGGGATCACCCCAAAAGAAGAAATTCCGATTAAACAAATGGTGGGCATCTTCCAAAGTTTCTATCTTTTTTCTCAGAAATCCCTCCAAAAGTCTTGAACCAATTAAGCTTAAAAATCACTCAACTTTGAATGTTACCTACCCTTTATTCCCTTTTCCCAAAAAAGGTGGTTTTAACCGCCGCAATCACCAATAGTATCGTAACTGTAAAAAAAAAAAAAGTGAACCAAATCAATGAAGAAAACCCCCCCAGATTTTGTGCCCAAACAAAAGGAGTTAAATTTTGACAGCGTGAGTCTTTGAGATGTGGAAAAAAGCACACGTGTTTAATGAAACTGAAGAGAGTCGGCAGCAGAAGGCATGGTGGAAAGGAGGTGGGGTCCAGTTGCTTTGATCAGTCAAAAGGATTTTCAGAATGGATTTTTTTTTTGCTTCGCTCTCAATCTTTCTTTTGAAATGCCAAATGGGAAAGGGGTTTTTGTTTCCCAAGTGGTGTTACTAGTTGGATTTTGGATTGGAGGGCCGACAAATTGCGAGGGAAAATGGCCCCCCTCCCAGAATTTGGAATTGGATTATGTATTGGATTTCTGCAACTGTAAGAAACCCAAGCTCATTGATGGAATGATGATGTAGTAATATTTTAAGCACTTTCTTACACCTACTGCCTACTTGTTTCCAAGTGTTTTGAGATTTGTGACCATACCATTTATGACATGGGAAAAAGAGCAAAATCAAAATGAAAGAATTGGTTCTAAAAATCTACTCCTCCCGTCTCATAATTATTGTCCAATTTAAGTTTTCATTTTTAATTCAAATTGTTGTCCAATTTGAGTTTTTATTTTTAATTCAAATTGTATTAAAAATAAAATCTCAAACTGAACAATAATTTTAAGACAGAGAGAATAATATCTTCTGTCATCCTTAGCTCATGAAGACATGACCACTTCATAGACGGATTTAAATAATTAATATGAAAATTTATAACAACCAAATTCTTATACTACCTACCTTGACTTTACCTTGCAGCTAATGAAGATAAATAATTAACGTATCACAAAAGATTGTTTGTGACACTTTTATATTCACACTCTCTACAACATTAATTAAAATTTTGACACATTTAATTACTTGTCAAACATAGTTTACTTACTATTTTAATTAAGATATTAATAATTAATTACTTATTAAACACATGTCAACTATTTAATCAGTGTCACGAAAAGTGTCAGCACAAAATGTCACAAATGACCATGTGCCTCTACATGCATGTTCAAATTTCCTGTTAATTTGACTTACTGCCAATCCTTCAAGATTATCAAGGGTCCTTTGAACTTCTCATCTCTTTTCACTCCCTTTCTCCTTAAAAACAGAATCTTTAACTCCATATCTCTCATTAAGTTTAGTTTCCCAAAGAACATTTGGGGGGCGGGGAGATGGAGGTGGGATTGAAATAGAGATAAAATTATCAAAAACTGTCCATAGAGTTGCCTCAGAAGGTCATGGACAGATTTCGAAGGAATATAGGGCAGTAACACGAAATGCTCCACAGGATAACATCAAAAGAGCTAGTTTTTCTAACAAAACTACTTGCATCGTTCTGAAGAGCTTCATCCCACACAATTGGCAGGAGTTTGAGTCATCTACAATGCTACATGGACATCGTATATACATGAGGCTATACCAATCACAACAACAACCACGATGACTACGACCAAGCCTTTATCCCACTACATGCTCTTGACTATACAGATCATTGTCGTCATTGTGCAAGCAATGGCCAGCTTCTAAGAAGAACCCTCCCAATTTGATCAACTGTACGACTGGTGGATGCAGATGGCAAGATCATTAACTGGCTCGAACTTATTAATGAAGTGGTCCTAAGAACTTTTGAAGCCTGGTTTTTCATTTCAGATTCTCCCAATTGAAGAACCATCATCAGAAAGCAGTCATCTATGTTTTATCTGAAAAACTCGGTTGTACCAAATTGAATGGAGGGTCATATGGAAAAGATCATACTTCTCAGGTTTTGCATGCCATAGAAAATGCCGTTGAGCCTTTCTGACCCCAAATTGCATTTCGCGATATTTCTCCTCCGGTATGGATAGGAGAATATCTTTCAAATTAGGAATGTCCTTCTCTGCAAGGATTAAAGAAAATGCACTCCAGTTTAGGACCTCAAAGAAAGGTGGCACAAAATTGTCTGATATAATCACAGGGACACACTCATAGAAGATTGCTTCAACTACCCTTGGGCTGTTGACCTCATAGCCCTTGGGACAGATGCAGAACTTGCTACTTTTCATGTGCTGGATGTAATTCATCTTGCTTGCTACACCAGGAGGCATTGGACCAAAGATCTTCATGTCAGGGTCCTTATCCTTCCAATGTTCCAACAATATTGTACGCAGATAACCATGCATGTTTCCAGCATAGAAAGCAAGAATATATCTTTGGGATGGTGGCTTTCCACCAAGATCTCTAAGAGGATTTTTGGCTGAGCGGACATATGTTTCTGGAAGGGAAACATCTCTTCCTATCTTGAAACCCAAGGTTACATCAGCATTGCAGAGTGCTTTCATACAATGTTCCATGTGGTGACGTGTCTCGTATGGAGCCTATAAAATTAAAATGGAATAAAGATTTAGCCAGAGCACAGGTTTTCCAAATTAGTCAATATGCATGTATTCGAATTTTCGCAAAGCTGGAGAATGAGTCAACGACACTTCAAAAGTGGACAAACAAAAACAAGTATCTATGAAATTCACATCGTGAAATTGATGTGCGCATATGTTCTGTTATACATGTTTTTTTCGCAAGGAAATGTCACCATATAGGAATGAGGAGCGGAGCTAACAAAGTTAATGCTTGAGTCTAATATCAAAATTTACTGAACTTGGCACAAAGTAAATGGAGAAAAGTAGTACCCAGTCATGACAGGCAACAAGGAAATGATCAGCCCCTCCAGTCCTGTTCCAGAAGCGATATTTGGCAGCAATTTTGTCAGAGTAATCCTTCAAGTACTGGCGAAGGTTAGTACGATTGTGAGAGTTTCGAACATAAACTTTGTATTCCAGCATCCGAGAACTAAATGGCATATAAAATAGATGTGCCCTTCGAGGATCTTTGACAACAAAGCGTTTGTTTCCCTCCATCAGTTTCATAAACCATCCTTCCGATGCATACAATCCTTTCAGTATGGGCTGATGAAAGATGGGTTTTTCTCCTTCCTTATAGACATAAATTTTCAGTATTTGTTCCATAAGTTCATAACTCCTGCCATGTTTTATGTAGGCATTAGGAATATATCACTGAAATCCAAATCCTAAATCTGGAAACAAAAAGGAAAAAGAGAGAGAGAGAGAGAGAGAGAGAGAGAGAGAGAGTGGAGATGACCATGAAGTAGAATAAATTGAAACAAACACATGTGAAGAGCATGAAAAATTCACGCACAAGTTTCAAGCATTCATTATTCAGCTTCACCATCTATAGAATGTCTGAAGGCTAAACAAATTTAAGATTTAACAAATTGAATAGCTTCCAACAATTTTTCATGATTTCGGTATATCCATGATTTAAAAGGGTAGTCCAGAGATGGTAAAATGTATCTTGACTTTAATTTCTTCAATGTTTGCAAGGTATAATTTCATCTGTCTCATAGCCTAAATAATTGCAACACCGAAGTAGCTCTTTCACAAAACTCAATCTCCGAACAAAGGAAAGTAAGGAAATGTTTAATTACTCCAAAAATATGGGCTAACCTTTTGAAAGTTGAAACATTTCGAAATAAAGGACCATAAAGGTCTTGATCATTTCTTCCAACTGGGGCATTCTCGATCTGTACTTTTGCAGATAAGATCTCTTCATCACGGGCAGATGACCATCGTGGTCTCTGTATAAAGCTTTAAGATATCAGATTCAACAAAATTAAAAGAATTAGTAACATCAGAAATAGATCAACTTTGATGGAGGAAATTCTACCATTGCACGTGAATGAGCGCGGTTCCGAACAAGCAATCTCTCCATCTCATCAATTGGAGTCACTGTTTTTGGTGGCATTTCACACTTCATCTTCTTTTTGGCAGGCTTAGGTACCAACCTAGAACTGTTATTTGAAGCAGCAACATCAGTTTGCAGGAGGACAATGTTTCCTTCATGTGGAATCGATGCTTTAGTCTGTCCTCCTTTAACAGAAACACTAGCAGCAGTGCCAGTGACCATACTCACATTGGAGAAAGCTGATAAATTAGAAACATTTGATGGGAAAGCAGCACCTGCATCCACAGTTTCTTTATCTACAATTGGACCTGACAATGTGTCTGAGAGATCTTGATTGCTTGGTTTTACAACTTGTTCAAGGAAGAAGCCCTGCTTAGATTCAGTAGTACTTTCAGCTTGATCATCCTTTCCCAAGGATCCAGGATCGTCAGTGCCCCCCATCTCAAATGCTATGTCCTTGTCAAGATTGGCATCCTCGACAAAGTCAAGCCCATTATCAGTACCTTTGCTTTCTGAAAAGATTTCATTTTCTTTTCCATGTTCCTTGGTAAAACTGGAGTCATCATTTCCACTATCTCTGGTGAAATCTACTTTTTCCACTATTTTGATGCTTCGAGTGAGCAATGATTCTTCTGCCAAATTTGGTGCATTAACAATAATAGGATGATCAACAATGACAGATTTGGCAGATGATGGCTCAGATGTAACGGTAATCTTCCCCTCAACAATGAACTTATGATCAGGAATGAGGGACAGAAGAGCATGACTATATGGAAGCATCAAGGATTGACAGAAAAGATGAGTAATAGTTACCAAACCAACCACCAATAACCATTTCCATTTCTCCAACTGATATAACCTTCGCATACGCACCGAGTTATCCATTTTGGGTTTTCGCATTTGCCCAATTCCCACTTTAAAACTGCCGCTCCATCGAGCAACACATAAGTATAATGTTTAATCCTGCAAAGCAAATAAATCTCTTAATACAGTAAAAAGCTAAAGGAGGGAAGCAATCTTTACTCAACTTAAGATTCCCTCATTAGAAACAAAGCAACTCTTATAATAAGACAACTAGGAATGAACTTTATCACAACCAGCAGTATTATAAAACTAAAACATCATATGCAACCTAAATTTCACTAGTTGTCAACTAAGATTTTTTAGGCCTTCTTTACCAGCAAAATATATAGTACATCAGAAGTTCCACAAGTAAAATCAAGCTTCTTGACCAACAATGCCTGGGCTAATCATAGAGTCAGAACCAAAAGGAACCATAACTACATTTGGAAACCCAATCCCCAGAAATCATTTTCAGTAGCAATTCAGCCGAACCAACAGAACCATAAAGCAAAAGGTCAAACAAATGGATCACACTCACACAACAAAGTAAAGAATTGAACTTTTATAGCAGGCAATGCACGAGAACATATAATTCTTCTACAAAAAAAAATTACCAGAGCCCAAATGTACAGGGGAAGTAGAGCAGAAACACCGATGAATACCAGAAGGAGCTGAAAGCAAAATCGGTCAACCCAGAAACCCTTTTTTGCTAAACTGTCGGTCCTTGGGAACGAGGGGCGTTTTGGGTTTTCTGTGCCTTTGAAATTCAAGAAACGACCAGCACCGGCATCAGCATCAAACCGAACTAGCAGTAAGAAGACTGGTTATACGCTTTTTTAATAAGCAGATTGATAAAAATGATTCCTTTATCTTTCCAAATTCATTTAATTAGTCCCAATAAATAAAAAAAACTGTACTTTAATCAGAGAAGCTTTCCAGCTTGCAAATGTAATTAAATTTGCTAAAAGTAAGATTAGTAGTTAAACTGCGCAAATCAGAATTTCGGTAATCTTAAAAATGGCTGCTTTTCGCTTTTGGGTTTGGACAGTAGTAGCAATAATTGAGCTGCTGATTTGGGCTTATTTGCCGAGATGGCTTGTTTATATTTTTAGGAAGTTGACTTCTTTTGTCTCTTAGCTTTTGTTTCGGAGACACATTTTTGTACTAAAAATGCAGTGATTATACGGTCCTTGTTAGTAAAAATTTTCAAGAATTTTATGAAGGACTCCTCCCGTCTCAAAAAAAAAAAATATAATAATTCACATTGAGTTTTGAATTTTGTATTATTTTTAATGCAAATTTGAAAATTCAATGTGGACTATTTTTTTGGGACGGAGGTAATGTTTAATTGTTGAACATTTATGTTCGACCCAATGGAATTCTACAAGCTATTGTGAATTTGTGATGATGGATTGGATAAGACGTATCAACACTTGTTTGGAGTTAATGATAAGTCTAATTTTATTGATTTGGTTTTAGAATGAAAATGTCAGCAGATTCTCCGCGAGGCTGTACTTATATAATAATGCCATTGTTTGGGATCTCAAATCTCATCCATATGATATGAGCATGATGTCTAATTTAGTGGGAAGATCTCTAATAAAATTCACTTTTTTCCTACTATCCAAAAGAAATAATTCACAATAGATTTTGAAAATGAGTTATGCTATTTGTAGCTCCTATAAATCTTAGGTATTGCCCCTTTAGACGAATTTACCTCTGTCATAAAATTAAAATACAAATCTTTTTTTTTTCTCATATTTCCAAATTCTCTCAAACTTCAAACAAAAAATAAAAATATTTCTTTAATCTGGAGGCTACAATCATGGGTTTTGATGGAGACAAAGATTCATAGACAAGTGAAATAATCTTCATCACTTTTTTTTTTAATTTTTTTATTAAAAATTTATTATAAGAAAATCAAAAAAAAAAAGTTGTGGCGGGTCGGCGCTCGTCGATTGCGCCTGACCGGCGGAGGTAGCGTCCATCCCAGACGCCCCTCGAAAGGGGAGACAAATCACTGGTTCGCCCTTCCATGGCTACGTGCGTCGCAGGCAAAACTGGTTCTCCTTCTATTTTAATAGTAACTTGTTATGATCAGTTCCAAAATAGCGAAATGTAGTTTAATTGTGGCAACTTTAGAAGTTCAGTTCAATTAGATGATGATAGAAGAGTCTAGCTAGTTAGCTAGCTACAAAACTCGGCAATTGTTTCAGTTTTCAGTTACTTTTCTTCTTTGAAGAATTAGACCACAACCTAATCAAAGGAATATGTGAACCTAATCAGAGTGAGTTCGAGTTTTCTGGGCCTCCTGGGATTCAAGGAACGACCCAGCACTAATTTTTACCATTAGTTAAAAAAACCCCATTTTTGTGCAGAGGATGGGAAATTGGTGAATGGGTAAAGTTAGCATAAATCATTGGAGTTACATAATTTTACTCACTGATTTGATATACTTTTTTGGGGTAGAATATCATTCTGTTTCTAGGAATTTTTCGTAATTTTACTGCAGCTGTTGACATTTTTTTCATCATCAACATGGAATGCAACGATCAGATCGACAGGCAGAATCCTCAATATGAAAAGTCAAGCAACTAATGTCAACGTTTTTGGCCTGAAATACCTATTATATGATCTTGATCTTTGCGTGAATCTGATCAAAGTTTACTGTAACTTTGCTCGTAGCTGTTACCGCAGAATCCAGATACTTCTGGCAGAGTTAGAAGATTGAGCCAGACTAATAATATACTCCCTCCGGTCCTTATAATATAAGGTAGTTTGACTTGTCCTAGGTTTCACTTAGTACGCATTTTAAATTAGCAAAAAAAATTTAAAAATAATTTATAACAATCAAGAGAACACGACGAATCTAAAAATATATTTTTAAGATTTTTTCATCAATTAAAAATGCATATTAGGTGAAAACCTATGAAAAATCAATATTTCATCAACCACGTCTCAGAGGAATTCATGTTTCTGATGAAAAAAAAAATATGAAATTTTGCTATTCGGGATTCCAAGAAAAGCATTGGATCATCCAATAATAACTGATCCATCAATTAGAACTTCTTCTTCTTTCTTCTTGCTGCTCTTATCAGTCAGCATTAGTTTAGTTCTATGAACTGCTAGGCAGGGCTACCTACTCTGTGATTACAGTAATGCATTGTGTTAATAATGCAAACCCAATCATCAAAGTCAACGCATACTACCAATCCAGGGTTGAATTTCTAGCATTATTTAAATTGCATTTTCTAACAAACAAAAGGGTCAGAATAAAGCCACTGTTCTTCGATTTTTGACTCTGTGGCTGGTGAGACCATCATTTTCTGGGCTTGCTGATAGGGTTTCAGTTGTATTCTTAATCTATAGTTAATTTACAATGCTTATCAAATATGTAAAACTGTGCCTATATATATATATGATGTACTTGATTCATTAAGGAAAAATACAGAAATGTGGTTCCTTCATTCCTTTTGATTTATTATCTATTTTTCATTCTAAACTCAAATACCAATTTGTTACACAACATCTATAAGAAGGCTCAGAAGCCAATATTTCATCAACCATATATCTCAATTATTCTTCTCTATAATAATGTATGTATTGCCACAAGTATTCTTCTTTATCTTATATTACCAATTCAGGGTTGAGTTTTAGCGTTATTTTAATCACATTTTCTAACACACACAGGGTCAGAACTCAGAATGAAGTTGCCCTTGTTTTCTCCGGAAATCTGTAACTTCCGTTTTCTTCATTGATTTTGATGATTCTGGTACAGATTTCTTTCTTTTCATTGCTCATGTTTCCTTTTCCCGATCAATGGCAAGAAAAACAAACCTCGTAAGGGGATCTGATCGGACTGAGAGGACTCATTCTCTGGAGAATCTTTTTGGCGATGTTTCATCAGTAAGACAAAAGTCAACTCCGGTATGAATAATGTCTTGATGAGTTGGGGTAAAAACATGGTAAACAGGCTTCAGATTGATAGACTGCGTAGCTTCAGAAGCCTGAGATTGCTCTATTGGGTTGCAGTCTTAAGTATAACTGCAATTCTGTTTCAGTTCCTGATACTCCCTTTTGGAAGCTTTAACTCCACTCCATCATCACATGTAAATATCACCAGCATCCTGTTTATGACAGTGAGCGATACCGAGCTTAAAAGCAATAACTCGCAATCGGCCCGTGTTGACATTCTTCATGAATTTGCTGATTCTGATTCGGATGAAGCAGATTGGTCAGAAGATGAGAAGCAGCTTCCTAATGATAATGGAGAAATTGAATCTGTTTTCACAGAGTGGAGAAGGGATTTTAAGGAAAATGTTAATGGTGTGATCACACTTGATGCAAATGCAAATTGGAACAAAGAAGAATCCACCAGTGAAGTCGAAAACAGGACTGAAGCATTGGATTCATCAGTACCCTTTGAGGACTTACTTCATCCTGGTTTAGTTTCACAAAACAGCAGCTCAGCAATGGTTGGTAAAACAGGATTGAATAAGGGCTCCAATGTGATGACACCAATCTCTTATATGAAAACAGTATTGCTTCAGATCTCTCCTTCTGCAAATTCAAAGGTATTTTGACAGGAAATTCATTTGGACATGAACATTGGCTTTGAATTCTTCATTTACCATATTTTTTTCATCTCCCAATTTCATTTGTTGCAGAGGCCGCGACAGCTTTCTGCTCGCGATAAGGAACTTCTGAAAGCAAGACATCAGATAAAAAATGCTCCTGTCATAAGAAATGTTCCCAAGGATTACGCTTCTCTTTTCCGAAATTATTCAACCTTCATAAGGTAACACAGGTGTATTATGATCCATTCAATCTGATCGCTTTTTAGTTACCTTATTTTGCTTTTGATCATGGTGGATTGTGGCAGAAGTTATGAATTAATGGAAAGGATGATGAGAGTATACATTTACAAAGAAGGGCAGAAACCAGTATTTCATGACCCTCATCTCAAAGGAGTTTATGCTTCTGAAGGGTGGTTCATGAAGCTGATGGAAAAAAACAGGCAATATGTTGCTCGTGATCCCAGAAAAGCGCATTTGTTTTATCTTCCATTTAGTTCACGGAGGCTAAGGAGCATGCTTTACGAACAAAATTTTGCTACTCCCAGGGATTTGGATAATCATCTCAAGGACTATGTTCAAATCATTGCGACAAAGTACCGGTTCTGGAACAGAACCAAAGGGGCTGATCATTTTCTGGTTGCTTGCCATGATTGGGTATGTCATCCATGATCTCTGTTTCCTAATTTTGTCGAATTTTTCTTTTATCATTGAGATTCATAGCCCAAATGGAGAAGTCGGCAAATTTCAAATACATTTCTAAGTGAAACACTTTATCGAGTTGGTCATTGAGATACATAGCCTGATGTTTAAGTTAACGAAGTTCAAATACTATTTTTTAGTAAAAACGCTCGTCAACTTGAATAAGTCGGCAAACCTTTTCACTAAGAAATATTTGAAATTCGTCGAGATATGTATTTCAACGAATAAGTCGACAAACTTTTCACTAAGAAATATTTGAAGCTCGTCGATTTATTCATCGAGATATGTATCTCAATGGCTAAGTCGACGAAATTTTCCATTCGTCGACTTATTCATCGGGATATGTAACTCAACAACTAAGTCGACAAACTTTTTCATTAAGAAATATTTGAGATTCGTCGAGATATACATAACTAAGTCGACGAACTTTTTCACTATGAAATATTTGAACTTCGTGGACTTAATTCGTCGATACATGTATCTCAACGATTAATTCGACGAATGTATTCACTAAGAAATATTTGAACTTTGTCGGTTAATCGTCGATACACGTATCTTCTTGCTCGATGAATAAGTCGATGGAGTGCAATTTTTCCTTTTTAAGAGGTTTTTGACTTGGTCGCCGATCTATATAGCCACAATGAATAAGTTTCTTAAGATCAAATTAAAACTATCAAAGATCAAAATTGAAGTTATGTTACTTTCTTACTGATCTCGGGTTATATTTGCATCAGCTACAAGGGTTTAACTTTGTGAGTACTGATAACTTGAACAAAATCATTTTGCTGGTAGTTTAATGAAGAATAAATGTTACAGGCTCTAAGCTTCACAAACGAAAGCATGGGAAGCTGCATCAGAGCCGTTTGCAATACCAATCTCGCGAAAGGTTTCCAAATAAGGAAAGATGTAGCCCTGCCAGTGACCATGGTTCCTCTTAAATCAGGAAATCCTCTGGAAGATATTGGAGGTAGTCACCCTTCAGATAGGCATATTTTAGCTTTCTTTTCAGGAAGTATGCACGGTGATCTTCGCCCAATCTTGCTTAAGCATTGGAGCAACAAAACGTCAGATATGAAGATTCTCGGGCCATTAGGTCACAATGTCACAAATGCAGCTAGATATAGAGCTTTCATGAAAACCAGCAAGTACTGCATTTGTGCCAGGGGTTACGATGTGCATACTCCACGGGTGATCGAATCCATATATTTTGAATGCGTTCCAGTGATCATATCAGATAATTACGTGCCTCCTTTGTTTGATGTCTTTGAATGGGAATCATTTGCAGTATTTGTGTTAGAAGAAGATATTCCGAACTTGAGGAACATACTTCTGTCGATACCGGAAAGCAAGTACATTGAGATGCAGAATAGGGTAAAGTTGGTGCAACGACATTTTCTTTGGCACAAAGTTCCTGTTAAGTACGATGTATTTCATATGATTCTCCATTCCATTTGGTACAGAAGGGTTTTCCAAGTGAAAATCTAAATGAGGAAGTTAACTTTGTAAAGGTTCCACAAATGTAAATCTTGTGATAACTGATCAGATGCAATCTCTTGATTGGTTCTAGAAAAGCACACTCAACTCCTTTTCTCCTTTTACTTTTAATTGTTGCTGTAGATTAATAACTGCAGACATCATTCAGTTTACCTTAAGAACCTGAGAGTTTAATGAAAGCAGGTTAATGATACCACTTGACCAAACCAAACTAGTAACAATTGCTTCCCAGAAAAAAGAAAAGAGAAACAGATTAAAAAAAACTGATAAAGCAAGGTATAAGCCATTCCTATTAAAGTATAACAGCATAAATTCCAGATTTAAAATGGCTTCAGAATGAAAATAGAGACTGAGTCATAAGGTTTAACCGAATCCAGATTGATATGAAGTTCAATTCCTTCTGTGCTTCCGGTCCAGCAGCTCTCTCAAGTGAATGAAAAGCTAGACAAGGAAGTGCTCTCTCAAGTGTATCATTTCGAAGCTTCTTATCAAGATCGGACGAACATTGGTGATTACTGTAGCAAATTCAAATTGGACATATATTTTAGCCACACACAGAAAACAAAATGGACATATCTGCATTGAGGAATTCATAGCAGTATGGTTATCGCTTT
Organism: Oldenlandia corymbosa var. corymbosa; assembly: GCA_949775105.1. Classification (NCBI taxonomy): domain Eukaryota; kingdom Viridiplantae; phylum Streptophyta; class Magnoliopsida; order Gentianales; family Rubiaceae; genus Oldenlandia; species Oldenlandia corymbosa. Next base: position 30,252,363 of record OX459120.1, on the reverse strand, counting down.
CCATGCATGCCTTTCTCTGCACCATGAACTCAAACTCAGTTTCTAACCCTCTTAAGCTGAATTATATACTGTTCTTTTACTTTTACTTATCTTTGTAAGTTCATCAGTTGTTGATTCCCTTGATGCAAGTTGGTTATTTGGAAGCTGCTTATCATCCTTTGGCTGAGCTACTCCATCTGAAAAAGAAACAGCTTCAGAATTCCTCACTGGCATAAACATGATGCTGCTGGAAATATATACTTAAAAGATTTAAGCCATAGTTTTCCAAGTGGGATTGACAGAAACTGAGACAAATATGCACGGTTAAGATTGAAGGTCTGCAACCACATACATCAATCTCCAACTTCTGAAACTACGCATAAATCTCTTTCTTCCCACGTTTTAACAAGAACTCAGTTTGCAAACAATGGTTTTTGGTTAAAAAATAGAAAAATGGATTCTTCAGAAATTGCACTGTACAGAAATCAACGCATCATTCCCTGACCCGTGAACCGCAGCCAACAACATCAGCGCCTCCAGAAAAAAAAACATGGTTAGCTTGTCACTAGATGTTAGTTTAGTTTGTTGCAGTGAGGAGCAAAATGAAACATGACTGAAGAAGGGGAAATAAATTAAGACCAATCCATGAAGTTAAAGAAGTTTGAAGTAAAAGGAGAAAACTTATGCAGGAAAAATGTCTTCGGTCTACTTCTCTTGTGGCTCCAAAGGCAAAAAGAAAAAAAACATCAAAACACGCATACTAATATTTTAGCAGGAAACCACAACCAGCTTCATTCTGCTCGTTATTAAAACTATGAAATTAAGAATGCTAATTTATGGCAGTAAGTACAATACCGCAGAATGAATGACATAGATATAAGGCATTATGCTAATCACTGAGTTGGTAGTCTAGAGGCTAAAGTAATGAACCAACTGATGTAGAGTACCAGGAAATAACACTAGGAAATAACAAGAAGTTAATCACGGATGTTCTTCTTCCAGGTACATAGGGCTGCATTTGCAGTATAAATGCAGGAGTTATCACTTCTTTTAGAAGATCTGTTGAAAGAGAGACTTTCCAGTATGCCCCAAACTCCTTGTCATTTACCTTGTTTTAAGGAGAACTTCTAATGGTTGCAAGTTCTTCTGAAAAACTGTAAAGAACCATACTTTTGTCAACGTTTTGGATCATACTAAAATGTGGTCTATAACAGTACAGAAAAAGGCTTAAAACAAATCCTTTGTATTAAAGAAAAAAGTTAATAAGTATCTCTCTGCATTCTGCAGAAGTTTTATCTACATAAAAAATGGAGTGACTTTACAAGAATCATGAACTTCTGTATGGAACCACATGAATGGATGGACATTGTGTACAAAGAGGTCTAGCATAAATTTCTGTATACACACCCTGATCATCTTCACAATGTACTCCTGAAGGATCAGACGGCTGGAAACAAAAATATTGACCATATTCCCCCCTCCTTTTAAATGCTAATTCATCACCTACTAATACTTGACCTGCAAATCTTATGATTAGTATCTTTTGCTTCCTGTGAACTTCACTCATGCTTATACCTGGAAAACTCTTCTGTGCCAGATGGAGTGGAGGATCATATGAAATATGTCATACTTCACAGGGTTTTTGTGCCAAAGAAAATGCTTTTGCACCAACTTTACCCTATTGTGCATCTCAATATACTTGCTTTCAGGTATAGACAGTAGTATATTCCTCAAGTTTGGTATATCTTCCTCCGGAACAAAAACTGCAAATGATTCCCATTCAAAAATATCAAATAGAGGGGGCACATAATTATCTGATATGATCACAGGAACACATTCATGATTTATGGATTCGATCACTCGCGGGCTATACACGTTATTTCCCCTTGCACAAATGCAATACTTGCTGCTTTTCATGAACTCCCTGTATCTTGCTGCACCTCTGTCATCATGACCTAATGGCCCAAAAATCATCATATCTGTAGTTTTGTTGTACCAGTGTTTCAGCAAGATCCGACGAACTCTACCATGCATCTTCCCGGCAAAGAAAGCTAAAATATGCCTCTCTGAAGGGTGAATACCTCCAATATCCTCCAAAGGATTCGCTCCACGAACCATGGTTGAGGGCAGCGAGATATCCTTCCCTATTTCAAAACCTTGAATAGGATTCGCATTGCAAACAGCTCTGATGCAACCTTTCAAGCTTTTCCTCGTGAAGTTTAGAGCCTGTAACATATGCTCTTCATTAAGGAACTAGTTTAATAATCATGTTAAAACTATTAGTGCTGCACCGCAACCTACAACCGAACTATACTAGTACACGAATTATATGGATAACAGCAGCCGATGAGGTTGACCCAGAGACAAAACTAACAAGAATCACCACCTGAAGCGACCTGACACCTCTCGTTTTAAACATTATGCATACTTGTGCTTAAACTTTCTTCATGAACAAGATAAAGTTAAGTGTGACAAGACATACCCAATCATGGCAAGCAACAAGAAAATGATCAGCTCCTTTTGTTCTGTTCCAGAAGTTGTACTTTGTAGCAATGCTTTGAACGTAGTTCTCAAGATGAATCTCCACATCACCATAATAAGGAATATGCTGGTCATAACACACACTCCTAAGCCTTCGCGAGCTAAAGGGTAAATAAAACAAATGCGCCTTTCTGGGATCGCGAACAACATATTGCTTATTTCTTTCCAGCAGTTCCATGAACCACCCTTCAGAAGTATAGACTCCTCCAAGATAAGGGTAATGGAATATAGGCTTTTGCCCCTCCTTGTAAATATAAACTCTCAGCATCTGTTCCATTAATTCATAGCTTCTGCCACAACCCACAAGGATCAAAAGCAATTGAAAGTTAGACATTATGCCTGCAGTTAACTTTAGCAGTAAAAATACTGACAAGAAAGGAGTTACAAGATGGTTAATGAAATGGAAATGCACGAATCAGTTGGAAGCAGTCACAGCGAAGAGATTAAACAATCATAGCCTAAATGTTAAAAAGTTAAAGTTACCTTATGAAGGTTGAATAGTTTCGAAAAAGAGATGCATAAATTTTGGGAGCATCTCTTATGATAGGAGCATCTTCAATCTGAATTCTCGCATTTAAAAGCTTCTTATCAAGCACAGAAAGCTGTTTTGGCCTCTAAAACAAAAAAAAAAAAAAATCGGAAACTAGACATCAAATATGCTAAACGAATAAAGAACTCAAAACCAATTTTCAAAGACAAATAAAAATTTCATATTAGTTACCTCTGAATTAGAGGAGGAAGAACCTTGCAGCATTGAGGCTTTCATCTTAGAGATTGGAATAATAACTTTGTTGCTCTTCTTCTTGACTTTTTCCTTACTTTCAGCTGATCGATGTTTTGGTAAAAGCAAACCGGAAGTTAGATAATTGGACACCGAATGAACTCCATTTCTGATTTCTCCAGAATCATTCCCCATGAATGTCTTCTGATTTCTTCTCTGCTCCACTGACCCGAATTCGGTTTTTAAACCCTCCTGTACAGCTTTGTATTCTGTTCTGTTACTTGTCCCCACATTTGGAACTTCATCAGTAGATAATTCCCTGCCAGATGTAACTTCTTCTGACCGAGCTTCTTCATCCAAAGCAGAATCAACAGAATCAATACTGGTGGATTGTGATTCATTACTTGAAAGCTCAGAATTTCCCAGTGACATAAGAATGATACTGTTGATATTTACATGAAATGGAGGACTTAAGGTATAGTTTCCAAAGGGGATTACCAGAAGAAACTGACACAGATTTGCAAGTAAAATTAGGACTGCAACCGCAGACAGCAATCTCTGGCTTCTGAAACTATGCATCAGTCTGAGAATCTGAAACTTTCCCATGTTTTTAATTGAACTAATCATTCATAAAAGGATGTTCTTGCCCTTTTTGGTTAAACATTGGAATGAAACCACATAAGATATTTCTGAAACAAAACAAAAAAAAATTGCAAGAGCCCTGAATCTGAATCTCACTATCAAATGAAACAATGAAATTGACTGAGAACTGCCGCCAGCAATAATGAATAAACAACTGCAGATTCTTTTCCACCGCCATAAAAAAATCATAAATTGAAATCAAGGCGACAGTTTCTTTTTCAAACTAACTGTGAATACTGGATAAGTTGTCAAAACTCAAAAGATGCTTTTTGGTCTCCCTACACTAACTCCCCCCTGAGGTGTAGGCTTATTGCAAATCAAACCACGAGTTTTGGGGATAATTACATATTGTCCTTCACTAGTTCTTGCCAGACGCCTTCTAAACTCTTCTATTTGGCAGTTCACAAGACCCAAAGACTCCATCTTTTCTAGAAAAAGGACCGTTCTTTGATAAGGGAATTGATGTATCAGATCAATGGAGTAGCATTTTGGGATTTGCGTTGAAGTATTTTATTGATTTGGACGAACAATGTCAACAAATTACTGAATTAAGAAAATACAGTATAAGGGTGAAGAAAGATGCTTATTTGGTTCCATCACGCAACCATTTTGGTTAAACACCATTAAACAAATCACATCTCAGAGAGAAAAGATAAGATAAAGCCCCACCAGTCACATAATGCAAGTGTGTAGAATATTACTGATCTGGAAAGCAAGAAAATTGAAAGGAGACCTTACTTACATTTGATTAAATTGTCAACGTTTCGGATCTCAAATCTCAATCAAGTGTGATTATTGATTGCTTCATCCAAAAGGGTTTGACTTTGACGGGATAACCCTAGAATTCGTCCAACACGAAACATGTTTAAAATACATTTATCCTTCAACAACTTCAGTTCACACCTTTCTTAAAGATTCCAGTCAGTCCCTTTCAGGCATTCCCTCAATCAGCTGTTAAGCGTATTCCACAAGTATTACACCCAGCTACAAGAATAGTGTGATTCTACAGAAAGAATACAAAGTTTGGAATTTTTTCATTTTTTGCTCAACCTAAGTACAGACTGATTTGTACTAGAACTTTCCGTCAGCCCGGCTATAATATTTGTAGCATTGTCTATCGTCGACAACAAGGTGACTAATATTAAAGTTGTAAATCGATAGAAAAAAATCGTGTAGTGTCAATAACTATTCTTTAAATTTGTACTTGGAAAACTCTTTTGGACCAGATGGAATGGAGGATCATATGAAATAAGTCATACTTTACAGGAACCTCGTGCCAAAGAAAATGTTGCTGCACCATTTTCACCCTATTCTGCATCTCAATGTACTTGCTTTCCGGTATCGACAGAAGTATGTTCCTCAAGTTTGGTATATCTTCTTCCAACACAAATACCGCAAATGATTCCCATTCAAAAACATCAAACAAAGGGGGCACGTAATTATCCGCAATGATCACTGGAACACATTCGTAATATATGGATTCGATCACCCGCGGAGTATGCACCTGATAGCCCTTAGCACAGATGCAATACTTGCTGTTTTTCATGAAAGCTCTGTATCTAGCTACACTTGTTTCGTCGTGGCCTAATGGCCCGAAAATCTTCATATCCGGTTCTTTGTTGCTCCAATGCTCTATCAAGATCGGGCGAAGATCGCCGTGCAAACTTCCTGAGAAGAAGGCTAAAATATGCCTGTCTGAATAGTGACTGCCTCCAAGATCCTCCAAAGGGTTCCCTGATGAAAGAGGAACCATTGTCACAGGCAATGACACATCCCTCCCTACTTTGAAACCTTTCGCGAGATTGGAATTACAAATCGCTCTGATGCAGCTTCTCATGCTTTTGTTTGTAAAACGTAAGGCCTGTAACATAATTTTCGTTAAAAGGCAAAATGATTACCAAGTTTCAAACTATCAGTTTACTCATATAGACCAAGGTTAAAATCATGCTAGCAAAAGAAACAGAATCTCTTTTGTTCTTTGACATTTCATTCATAAACAAGAAGAGATTTTTCAACGAAACAACCATTAAGGCAGGGAGATCATGGATGACATACCCAATCATGGCAAGCAACCAGAAAATGATCAGCGCCATTTGTTCTGTTCCAGAACTTGTACTTTGAGGCAATTATTTGAACATAGTTCTCGAGATCCTGCGAACCCATAAGACTACGCAAATTCTGTCTGTAAAGAACACTCCTCAGCCTTCGGGAACTAAACGGTAAGTAAAACAAATGTGCTTTACTTGGATCCCGAACAACATAATGGCTGTTTCTTTCCATCAGTTTCATGAACCACCCTTCAGAAGAATAGATTCCTTTGAGATGAGGGTAATGAAATATTGGCTTTTGCCCCTCCTTATAGATATACACTCTCAGCATTTGTTCCATTAATTCGTAACTTCTGCCATAACCATCAAGTATCAAAAGAAATTGAAAGTCACACACATTAGAGCTACAGTCAGATATTACGAACAAAGAAGAAGTGACAGGCTAAAATACATAAGTCAGTTTGAGGCAATCCCAGAAAGAGATTAAAACCACTAAGTTATTTCAGGATCAGAATGAAACGTAAGTTACCTTATGAATGTAGAGTAATTCCGGAAAAGTGAAGCATAATTTGTGGGTGCATCTCTTATGATTGGAGCATTTTCAATCTGAATTCTCGCGTATGCAAGTTCCTTATCGCGCGCAGAAAGTTGTCGTGGCCTCTATAACAAATGAAAGTAGGGATCAGATATCCTAAACGGATTAACAACTTGAAACCATTCTTCGCAGTCGAATAAAATCATTTGGATTACCTTTGAATCAGAGGAAGGAGAACCCTGAATTAATAAGGTTTTCATGGAAGAGATTGTTATCATCATTTTACTTCTCTTATTCACCACTGGCTTACTCATCGTGGCTGAGCTTCTGTTTGAAGAAGTAGAGTCTGAATGATCAGTAATAAAAACTCCACTCCTGAATTCTTCAAGACTCAAATTTGCATCAAGGGTATTCCTTTGAGTATCATTTTCCATCAGTGCCAACTGAATTTTCCTCTGCTCTGTGGACCTGAATTCGGTTTCTGTTCCGTTATTTACTTTGATCTTCGCAAGTTCATCAGTAGTTAATTTTCCTGGAGGTAATGTTTCACTTAGAAGCTGCTGTTCTTCTTCTGTCCGAGCTTCTTCATTCGAATCAAGATCAGCAGTTTCGTGAAAGATGTCAATGCTGCCTGATTGGGATTTCTTGTCTGGAAGCCCGAAATCGCTCACTGATATAAACATTGTGCTTGTGATTTTTACATATGATGATGGAGTTAAGATATAGTGGTTTACAAATGGGATTGCCAGAAACTGAGACAGGATTGCATGTACAGTTATGATTGAAACAACAAACAGCAGTCTCCGGCTTCTAAAATTATGCATCAATCTCTCGATTCGAAACCTGTTTCCCATGTTTTTGCAAGAGATCAAGAAGATTGTCTTATCTCTTTTGGTCTGAGACATTGGAAAGAAACCGCTTAAAAGTTAAAATTACAAGTCCCTTTTTGGTTCACTGAATCTCCTTAGAAAAGTCAATGCATCAATCATTGACCAAGAACTGCAGCCAGCACTTGTGAATAAACAAACTGCATATTATTTTCCATGCGATAAAAGTGGTTAGGCTGTTACAGAAGTTTGAGGAGTATAATACTAGTTTTGTGTGACGATCAAAATAAATAGTGCTCCTACAATGTATTAAGCAATTATTTTGGGACGGAGTTAGTATTACGAACTTATATATGTGCATGCATAATGTTAATCTCGGAATTGGTAGCCTAGAAGCTAAGTAGTTGAGTGCCTGTTTCGGTTATTTTCCGCCAAAGGACTAATAAGAATTAAACTGACAAAATTGACTGTGTAAACAAGTGAAGTGGTTCTTATCATATTCATTAGTTCAGGGAATTTATGAATAAAGGATGTTTCCACAATCTCCTGAAGTCCTTATCGCTTACCGCCTTCTGAGAGGAAATCTTTCGAATGCAGTATCAGTTTTTATTTAAATTTCTAAAAGAACTGGAAGAACATGACTTGGTTGGTGAGTTGGAAGAAATAAGTAATACAAAAGAACACCAAGTTGGAACTTGTTGAAGTTCTAGTGTAATTCACAAAGTCAGCAGATTCCTGAAATATAAAAATCAGATGTTGTGTCATTTAAGAAAGTGTAGATGCTTATTTTGTTCATACACAGAATCGATGGCTTAACCACCGCAAATAATGACTTCTTCTTAGAGAAGAGGAAAATAAGAGCGTTGACTAGAACCTTACAAGAATGTCAGCGTTTTCGGACATTCTGAACTCAAGTCTCCAACATATTATTGCTTTGATCATTTATGTTCACCTTTTAACTTTCTTTTTGGGTTTTGTTTAATGGCCTGAATGATTGGAAATGACTAATGTAATGTGTAGTGACCATACAAGGAATTGTTGCCTTTTAAACTTTTACTTGGAAAACTCTTTTGTACCAGATGGAATGAAGAATCATATGGAAAATGTTAAATTTGACAGGCTCTTTGTGCCAGAGAAAATGATGTTGCACCAACTTTACCCTATTCTGCATCTCAATGTACTTGCTTTCAGGGGTATGGAGAGCAGTATGTTCCTCAAGTTTGGTATATCTTCTTCTAACACAAACACTGCAAATGTTTCCATTCAAAGACATCAAACAAAGGAGGCACGTAATTATCTGATGTGATCACTGGAACGCATTCGAAATTAATGGATTCGACCACCCGCGGACTGTATACTTCATTTCCCCTGGCACAGATACAATACTTGCTGTTTTTTCATGAAATCCCTGTACCTAATGGCCCAACGATCTTCATATCCGATGTTTTGTTGTCCCAATGCTTTAGCAAGATCGGACGAAGATTACCATGCATCTTTCCTGAAAAGAAAGCTAAAATATGCCTCTCTGAAGGAGGCTTACCTCCAAGATCCTCCAAAGGGTTCTTTTTGCTAACCATGGTCGAGGGCAGCGAGACATCCTTCCTTATTTCAAAACCTTGAGCTGGATTGGAATTGCAAACAGCCTCTGATGCAGCCCTTCATGCTTTTCCTTGTGAAGTTTAAGGCCTGCTACATATATTTGTCATTAGGGGGGAAAATTTAATCTTCATGTTCAAACTGTCAATGCTCCAGCACAATGTGCACACAAATGAACTAGTATTTACTACCTGAAGCGAGCTGATACCTCCCTATTCGGATCTAACAATTATTTATGTTTAATATTTCCTTCAGAAACAAGAAGATGAACTTTTAGGGTGACACACACATACCCAATCATGGCAAGCAACAAGAAAATGATCAGCTCCGTTTGTTCTGTTCCAGAAGTTGTACTCTGCAGCAATGATTTGAATGTAGTTTTCGAGATGATTCTCCACGTACCCGTAATATGGAATATTCTGCTCATGACACACAGTCCTGAGCCTTCTTGAACTAAAGGGTATATAAAACAGGTGTGCTTTTCGGGATCCTGAACAACATATTGCTTATTTTTCTCCAGCAGTTCCATGAACCACCCTTCAGAAGTATAGACTCCTCTGAGATAAGGATAATGGAATATTGGCTTTTGCCCCTCCTTGTAGATATAAACTCTCAGCATCTGTTCCATTAATTCATAACTTCTGCCACAACTCGCAAGGATCAAAAGCCATTGAAAATTACACATTAGAGTTGAAGAGTTACAAGTTGTGCAACAAAATTGGCTAATCAGTTTAAAATCCCTGACCTATTTAAGGATGTACATACAACTAAAGTTACCTTATGAAGGTAGAATAATTTCGGAAGAGAGATGCATAATCTTTGGGAGCATCTGTTATGATGGGAGCATTTTCGATCATAAGTCTCACATTTAGAAGCTCCTTATCAGGCGTAGAAAGCTGCCACAGCCTCTACAAATGAAAGTAGAGATCAAATAAGCTTTGATACACTGAGGTCAAGAGCCATGAAATATCTGCCAAGACTGCCTTAGTCACACAGCTTCCATATTAGTTACCTTTGAATTATAAGTAGGAGACCCCTGAAGCAATAAGGTTTTCATGTAAGAGATTGATGTTGTCATTTTACTGCTTTTCTTCATTACTGTTTCATTAAATGCAGCTGAGCTTTTGTTTGGTAAAACCACAGCAGTATGGAGTAAGTCAACATATGGTAGAGATGTATCTGAAGTTTGATAAATGGACTCTGAATGAGTAGCGAAAGGCATTGGTGATGCAAATGCAACTTCACTTCTGAACTCTTCAGCACTCTAATTTGGATCAAGGGTAAGCCTCCAGTACCCTTTTCCATGTATGTTGTCTTCTGAATTCTTCTTTGCTTTGTGACTGCATATTCGGATTTTAAGCCCCCATGCACAGCAGTGAATTCTGCTATGTTATTTGTCCTCACCTTTGCAACTTCATCACTTGTGGATTCCCTGGCAGATGTTAATTCTTTGGACTGAGCTTCTTCATCTAAAGCAGAATCGACAGTTTCATGACTGGCCGACGGACACATAAATGATGCTGGTGATATTTACATGTGACAGAGTTAAGGAGTATTTTCCAAATGGGATTACCAGAAACTAAGACAGAATTGCAAGTATACTTAAGACTGCAACCACAGATAAGAATCTGTGACTTCTGAAATTATGCATCAGTCTGTCAATCTGAAGCCTGTTCCCCATGTTTACATGAACTAATCATGCATACACAGGTTAACTTTCTCTTAGGTGAAACACTGGAAAGAAAATTCAGAAGTGCACCATAATTCTCATTTGTCAACTTTGCACCATTATATGACAACCAACTTTCAAAGTCAATGCATCAATCATTTTCAAAGAACCGCAGCCAGCAATAAACAACTGCAAATTAATCAAAGACCAACATTCTTTCCAACTTAAGTGGTTAGGTTTTGCCAACATGTTCACTTAATTGCACTGACAATGACAAGGAACGTGATAAACAAGAAGAAAGATACCGGGGAAAATTTTTACAGAAAATTTTATCTGTTCTTTTAAGCGCATTTCCTCGACCAGTAAGTTGGTAAGCATATTCTGTAAGTAATGCACTGCCATCAAAATTTTTGAACTTCCTTATTTTGTTATTATATAGTCAATAGTTGCCTCTCAATTTATAAGAAGGTAGATGCTTTATGTAGTTAATATTTTGTATTATCACTCAATCGGTTGATTGGCCTCTTGGGCCTTGGCACAAGCAAGAAACAAAGTTTTATATACAACAACTGACCTGAAAAGCAAGAAAATAAGCAGATTTGAAAAAGAACCTTAACAAGAATATCAACATTTTGGACCTAAAGTCTCAATAATGTATGATTGCTTGATCCTTCATATGTTTAAGATAGAATTAATGTAAGTTGAGTAATACACATTCAACAGAAAGGGTTGAATGTTCAATGTTTAGGAGAAAAGTGACCCATTGAACATGTACAGATTTCATTGCACTTTTTGGCTCAACCAAAATGTATTCCATAAGAATATTGTTTTCCTTCAAATTTTGATCTGAAACACTCTTTTGTGCCAGATGGAATGGAGGATCATATGAAATAAATCATACTTCACAGGCTTTCTGTGCCAAAGAAAATGTTGTTGCACCATCTTTACCCTACTTTGCATTCTGATGTACTTATCCTCAGGTATGGACAGAAGTATGCTCCTCAGGTTTGGTATATCTTTCTCCGGGACAAACACTGCAAAGGATTCCCATTTAAAAATGTCATAGAAAGGGGGTACATAATTATCTGCTATGATCACTGGAACACATTCATAATATATGGATTCGATCAGTCGTGGACTGTACACTTCGTAGCCCTTAGCACAGATGCAATATTTGCTGTTTCTCATGAGCTCTTTATATCTTGCTACACCTACAGCATCATAGCCTAATGGCCCAAAAATCTTCATATCTGAGGTTTTGTTGTTCCACTGCTTCAGCAATGTCGGACGAAGATCACCATGCAACTCTCCAGAGAAGAAAGCTAATGTATCCCTTTCTGGAGGGTTACTACCTCCAAAATCCCCCAAAGGTTTCTTTGAATGATGGACCATGGTCGCAGGCAGTGAGACATCTTTCCCTATTTGAAAACCTTCAGAGGGATTGGAATTGCAAACTGCTCTGATGCCGCCCTTCATGCTTTTCCTTGTGAAGTTTAGGGCCTGTAACATGTATTTTTCTTCAAGAATGAACTACTTTAATAAGATCATATTCAAACTACCAAGGCTCCTGCACAAAATACATCTGACTAGGTACTGATCTACAGCTTATGTAGATCCGAGTTAAGTCACAGAAGCATATGGAGTTATATATACTCAAAAGATATACTTTTTCATATTTCATTCATAAACAGGAAGATGAGTTATCAAAACAGTCACAAAAGGTGGAAAACATACCCAATCATGGCAAGCAACAAGAAAATGATCAGCTCCTCTTGTTCGGTTCCAGAAACTGTACTTTGCAGCAATGATTTGAACGTAGTCCTCGAGATGATTATCCACATCGCCGTCCCTTGGAACATCATGCTGCAAAAGCACTCTCCTCAGCCTACGCGAACTAAGTGGTACGTAAAACAAGTGCGCTTTACTGGGATCCTGAACAACAAAATGCTTATTTCTTTTCAGCAGATGCATGAACCACCCTTCAGAAGCATAGATCCCTTTGAGAAAAGGGTCATGGAATATTGGCCTTTCCCCCTCCTTGTAGATGTAAACTCTCAGCATCTGCTCCATTAGTTCATAACTTCTGCCAGAGGTCACAAGGATCAAAAGCAATCGAAAGTCACACATTAGGAGCTACAGTAGACTTTAGCATGCTATGAAGTAGAGACACAGATATCAGTTTGAAGTTATCACAGTGCTGAAGTCCTAACCAATATTGAAGATGTACATCAAATTAAGGTTACCTTACAAAGGTAGAGTAATTCCGGAAAAGAGATGCATAATTCAGGGGAGCATCTCTTATGATCGGCGCATTTTCAATCTGAATTCTGGCATTTAAAAGCTCGATATCAGGCATAGAAACCTGTTGCGACATATCAAAGCAGGGATCAGATATGCTCCACAAATTAATAACTGAAACCCAATGTTCTTAGTCAAATGAATTTCTTATTACATACCTTTGGATTAGAGGAAGGGGACCCACACGTTGAGGTTTTCATGTAAGGCATTTTACTGCTTTCCCTTATCAGCGTTTCACTGATCTTAGCTAACTTACTGTTTCCTGAAATATAAGCAGTAGGTAGTAAGTCATGCTCATTTGGTTTCAATGTGTATTCTGAAACTTCAGAAATGGACGCCAAATGAGTTGCAAAGGGCTTTGGCGACAGGAGTTTAGCTTGACTCCTGATTCCTTCTTTACTTACTTCATTGGCATCAAGGGTAAGCTTTACAGTATCATTTTCCTTGTAGGTATCTAGATTTCTTCTCTGACCTTTGAGGCTGAATTTGGCTTCAAAGCCCTCATCCTGTAGGGAACCATATTTCCTTCTGTTATTTATCTTCATTTTTACAAGCTCGTCAGTCATTGATATCCTGGAAGATATCATCACTCCCCTTTGAAGCTTCTTTTCATTTCCTTCTGACCAAGCCTGTTCATTTGAATCAAAACGAGCTGTTTCATGAAAGATGTCGATACTAGCTGATTGCGATTCATTGTTTAAAAGCGCGGAATTGTTCACAGATACAAACATGCTGTTGTTGATATTTACATGTGATGATGGAGCTAAAAATGAGACTGCAAGAAATTGAAACAAAGTTGCATGTATAGTTAAGAGTGCAATAAAAGACAGCAATCTCTGACTTCTAAAACTACGCCTTTTTCCCATGTGTATCACTGGCATACAGAAGTTTTTGGTGGATTAACCACCTTAGTCGACCTTCTTTAAGTACTAATAAGCCATGAGTACACTAAAAATTTCTCATTTGTCGATTTTGCGCCACTATTTGACAGTTTAACCACCGACTCAAGGATCTCAGGCTGCAATAAACAAGTGCAGATTCTTCCCCATGCTAGAAACACCATCAATATGAATTCAAGAAAACAGTAGTTCCACCCAACTAAAAGTGGTTAGGTCGTCACAAAGATTTTAGTTCCGTTGCAGTCATGAGGAAAAATCAATCCACAACAATAAAGAAGCTAGTGGTTAACTGGAAAAACTTTTCCAAGAAACAAAACGTTATTCTTCCGTCTTTTTGTCTACCATGAAGAAAACCTTCATTCTGCTCTAAAACTATGCCACATTTATATACCACTATTATTAATACCTTCATTCTGCATTACATTATGTAATATGTACATGGAAGCATTATGCTCCCAACAGTTCGCACTTACTGAGAGTTTGTGGTGATTTTTGTCATTTTTCACCACCCATTTCATATAAAAATATAACTCATCTGGAAAGCAAGAAAATAATAAATGTTGGAAAGAACCGTACAATGCGTGATCCTTGATGAGATACATTAGTAAGACCAAAAACTGAAACTGTTGACTTTAACGGGATAATGGTTGTTTGCTGAAGGCTCAAGTACCTACCTCATATTCCCTAATTATTAGCAGGAAAGTGAGCTTAGGTTTATCCATCTGTTGTACCAATCAACAAACAGGACATTTAGTTTGACTGGGGGGAGTATAAAATATCCCTCATTTTCAACACATTTTACTAGTACCTTGATTCAACTATCATTAGGGCATTCTTTATTAAGCTCTTTTAAAGATTTATTTATTTTTATATTTTTTTTGGCACGTCACAGGACGTTCACCCTTGACAACATCGGCTCATAAAACAAAAGATTAATACACATTTAGATTAATCATCACCAGATGATATCACAAGAACCTAGTATCGCAACAAATGCACAGAAATGATATTACAGGAGCATGGAGAATTTACACTAAGCATCACAAGAACTATAACATTCCATGTACAATATACAGAAAAGACTGTTCCTTTGAGAGGGAAGTTAGATTACATGTAATCCATCAAACCCCTGATTCAGATTCCACTCAAGATGCACGGATAGTATTTCATGAATAAATGATCTCACCTAAAAATTCCACCGGCTTCTTCCCAGTGCCGCATCATTACCATTATTTCCTAAGTGAAGCTGAAAATGGTGTTCAACCATGGTATGCTGGCACTGTAATAGCAATGAGATTCTGTAATCTCTTGGTCACATGAATCTTCATGGGGCTCAAACCTTTTGGCTAACTCACTTCATCATCGTGATTTTACTCGGAAAACCCTGTTGTACCATATTGAATGAAGGATCATATGAAATAAGTCAAATTTGACAGGAATTTTGTGCCAGACGAAATGCTGTTGCACCAACTTCAGACGATTCTGCATTTCCATGTATCTTTTCTCAGGAATTGAGAGAAGTATGTTCCTCAAGTTTGGAACGTCTGCTTCCAATACAAAGACAGCAAATGACTCCCAATTCAAAATCTCAAAGAAAGGGGGTACATAATCATCTGATATGATCACTGGAACACATTCGTAGTAAATGGATTCTATAACGCGTGGTGTGTGGACCTCGTAACCCCGAGCACAAATGCAATATTTACTACTCTTCATAAACTCTCTATACCGAGCTTTACCCTCAGAATCACGAGACATTGGCCCAAAAATCTTCATATCTGGCTCCTTATTGCTCCAATTTTGAAGCAAGATGGGACGAAGGTATCCGTGCATGCCTCCTGCAAAGAAAGCTAAGATAGGCCTCTGTAAAGGGTCATTCCCTCCAGTATACTTCCCAGGATTCTCTGCAGAACGAATATATGTCACTGGAAGAGATACATCCTTCCCTATTTCAAAGCCTCTAGCAATGTTGCAGTTGCAAAGGGCTCTTAAGCAGCTTCCCATACTAGACCTTGTCAAACGAGGAGCCTGTAAAAGTTCTTTTTCATCAGTAAACCAGCTGTTGATGATCAATTACCAACGCAAACTAAAGACATGCATGCAAAAGATCCAAGTAAAAAGACAGTTCCGATTACTTAGGCAGTTACAGAGGACTGAAAATACTGTCACCAGGTACTAATACTAGGTGATGAACATCTTACCCAATCATGGCAAGCAACCAGAAAATGATCAGCTCCACCAGTTCTGTTCCAGAAAACATACTTTTTGGCAATGCTATGTATGTAACTGTTCAGAAGATTCTCTAAATCCTTCTGACTTGTAAAATTCTGTTGATGGAGCATCTCCCTTAGCTTTAGTGTGCTAAAAGGTAAATAAAACAAGTGTGCCTTTTTTGGATCCCGCACGACAAATTTTCTATTTCCTTCCATCAATTTCAGGAACCACCCTTCGGAAGCATAAATTCCTCTGAGATATGGTTGATGGAATATTGGCTTCTGACCCTCCTTATAGATGTACACTCTGAGCAGGCGCTCCATTAATTCGTAGCTTCTGCCACAATATTAGCATGAATCAATCGAACTTAACTGTAAAACTATTAAGAAAAAAAAAAAAAAAAGAAGTGAACTTCGCTTCAAATTCACATCATTCTTCATCAAAGTAATACCAAGTACTGCGTACTGACTGCTTCTAATAAAATCAAAGAAGTGATAAGGCAAGGTATTCTCATTCATATAGTCAGACAATATAAAAAATCCAGATTCCAGATACTGTATTTGAAAATTATACAGATATTCAGGCTTAGGATAAAAATGGAAACTAAGTTCAATTTTCAGGAATTTAACTTTCTTTGAAGTTTCTTTTGGGCAAGTAGGGCAGGTGTGAGCAACACTTTGGTCCCAGCAGGAATTTGAATTGCTGTGAATTTTTCTCTCCATGTAAACATTTTATATGACAAGGTATTTGGATCTTTTACTTGCCAATGTTTTATGCCTGATTCGCAAGCAGATTGGACAAGATGGTTTATGCCACAAACTATGCAACAGTGGTAGAGAAAGAACTAACCTCATGAACATGGAGTAATTTCGGAAGAGAGAGGAATAAGCATAAGGAGCATTCCTGATAATAGGAGCTCTTTCAATCTCAAATCTTGCATTTTGAAGCTCCTTATCACGAGCAGATAATATTTGTGACCTCTGTAGTAGATACAAATTGGATATCATATCAACCTCAAGATATTCACAGCTAATTTTCATGGTGAAATAAAGTGGTATTCAAATATACCAATAAAGTTGCAGAAGTAAGGCTCTGATGCAATAAGGTATTCATATCAGAAATTGAAGTTGGCTTCCTCTTGCTCTTCCTCCAGATAGATGTAGCAGCTAATGCTAAGCTATTGTCTGGTGAAACAGAACCATTTTGTAGTAAGTCCTCAACTTTATTAATGGATTGCACATTGAGATCTTTCTGGTTGTCGTTTAATGAAGTCATGTTGGTTGCAGGAAGTGGCATTGAAGTAGTTACACTATCGGGTATAAACGCCAAATAACTTTCAGTGGTACTAGCCTTTGGCTCCTTTACCTTCTCTTTTAAGTCAAATCCAGCTTCTACACTGTTCCAAAGAGAATGATTCTCTGTTGTCTCAAATTCCCCCGTACTCACAATCTCATTAGATCCTAATTTGCTGTCAGATGTGAAATGACCAGGCAACTTTTTCTCATCTTCAAGTAAAGCACCTGTCTGCCCCTCTTGCGAATTGTTGTAGAATCCGTAACTTTGGCCTTCTCCCTTTCCTTGAAAAGCTTCTTGATCCCGACCAGATTCAGGGTTAGTGACCTCAGAATGAAGAATGTCAGCATCGTCAAGTGGTGGTTCTTTTGAAAGGGTGGCATTATTAACTGTCACAAACATCATACTGATATTTGCGGGCGATAGAAGTGAGACATAGTATTCATGCGGGGCTACTAACAGCTGAGAAATAACCAATAGTAAAATGGTCACTAAAGCACCCGCATACAACAACCTCAGTCCTCTAATTTGACGAATTCTCTCGACGTGAAGCTTGCTCGCCATGCTAACACTTCTCCTGAAGATAGGGATTACTCACACATGAGCCAACTTTGTTGAGAAACTGACAAATTCTTCTGAAAAAACCCCATGTCCTAAAAAAACACATATCAAAGAAATCAAAGCTTAAGTTAGCTCTTAGTTATCCAACATACAGATGTCAAAGCCTATAAAGATTTAAACTTTTTAGATCAATCAGAAGAACCTGATCAAATTTAAGTAATGCCCAATCAGGGTTTAGGAATTAAAAGTCAGCTAAATAGTAGCTCTAGGTCTGTACAACCTATTTCAGCCTCAACCATGATCCAGGAACCTCAGCTCTAATTTTGTTCAAATTATTCTGGGTTCTTAAGATAATACTAATGAATGAAGTTGATGTCGGTCTGTTTACTATTGAAATGTAGATTCACAATTTCATAGTTCAATAATAGCATAATGCAGTTAAGCTGCGCAACAAGATTCCACTTTGTTGTAGCATAATCAAGTACAAGAAAACTACTCTTCATAAGAAGCTCAAATAAATCACAAATCATCTCTTGAAGTGCAATAAGTTGGAGGTTACCTGAAAAACACAGATGAAAAATTGGGTTCTTTCCGCTGCTCTGATTATTGAAGAGAAGAGTTTAACTTCGCTCAGTTAACAAGAGTTAAAGCCCAAGAATGTGACAGCGGACGACGTCGTATTATTTCGTAGTAATATTGTCTGTTTTTTCAAATAAAAAAGAAAAAAGATTGATTTTTTTCCTACCGAAAGTACCCCTTTTGGCGTAATCAAATCAAGAACTCATCTTCTTCCACACATAAACAGACGCAGAGTAGAGAGCCAAATGAAGCTCTCAGAAAAAATCATGTCTTGAGAGTCTTGGAGCTTCTTCGAGCTTCATGCAGTATTCAAAGAGCTTCATTTTTCATGAACCATCTAAAGAAATGGCCTCTAGACCTCTGATTCAGTTCCCAGCATTCGCCCCAACTCCAATTCTCCCGCCTCACCACCGTCCCGCCACCGAAGTCCGCTTCTCACGGTGGAACAACGCCAACGCCGAGAAATTCAATCAAAAAAGAAGAACCCAGAAGGAAATTGAAGACCAGCTTCGTTTCAAGAAACGCTATGATTCTGCCCTTAGCATTGCCCAAAGTTATAGTCCCGCCCCTCCTACTCCAACCTTCAAGTCCACCGGCACCCCTTCCTCCCCTTCCAAGCCTTCAATTCCCGGTAAAAAATCAAAATATTCGAAAAACCCAGAAAATTCTGTTGACGTTCATCCTGCGTTTAAGCCCCTTTTGAAACAAAGAAGATTCAAAATGAGAAGACCCACTGGAACTTCATTAAAGGAAGATGAAGGAAAAGAGAGTGAAATTGAAGAAGAGTATACGGCTAATGTTAAAGTTGATGAGAATGGACTGGCGTATGAATTCCCTGACGCCCCATTTGTGTATCAGTACAGTTATACTGAGACGCCAAAGGTGAAGCCGGTTGGGATTAGGGAGCCGCTTGTGGCGCCATTTGAGCCTCCGACCATGGGAAGGCCGTGGACTGGACGGAAGCCTCTGCCACCCAGTAAAAAGAAGCTGCCAGAATTTGATTCTTTTAAGCTTCCGCCGCCGAATAAGAAGGGCGTGAAGACTGTGCAGC
Source organism: Oldenlandia corymbosa var. corymbosa (assembly GCA_949775105.1). Lineage (NCBI taxonomy): Eukaryota > Viridiplantae > Streptophyta > Magnoliopsida > Gentianales > Rubiaceae > Oldenlandia > Oldenlandia corymbosa. The sequence continues at coordinate 30,232,910 of OX459120.1, read as the reverse complement.
CCCCCGGCCCATACTTGCCTGGATCAGGACCAAAGTATGTTAGGTCCAGAGAGGAAGTATTGGGGGAGCCATTAACTAAAGAGGAGGTCAAAGAGCTTGTGGAAAGCTGCAGGAAGTGGAAGCGCCAATTGAATATGGGTATGTTATCATGGGAAACTTATTTGAGTTTTGTTGATGCTTACAGTTCTTTGAAAGAACGGGATTTTTTGTTTTCGTTGATGAAGTTATTTGCTTTCTGCATTTAGTTGATGTCTGAATTTCCACTGATGATCAAAGTGGCTGAACAAGCATTTGCTTTAGTTGGTTTTAATCGATTGCATTTAGATTAGAGTTCACTTTGTATCATGTGCAAATTAAGCTTCATTTATTTGGATACATTTTTGCCGATTCTGTTTGAGGAATTGCTGCTGGTTTGGGTAAATTATTTTGATTTGTTGAAATTAGAGTAAGATCATATGTTGTTTTGATCATGTTGTGGCCCTTCTGAAAGAAGATTTTGTCACTTGTTAGGAAGAGATGGTTTCACGCACAACATGTTGGAAAATATACATGCTCATTGGAAGCGACGAAGAGTGTGCAAGATAAAATGCTTGGGAGTGTGCACTGTAGACATGGACAATGTTCGCAAACAGTTAGAGGTTGGAATTCCTGAACGTATATGGTCTTTTCCATTTAGTGTCGTTGTTCTGTTGTCTGGCCCCTTAAAACAACTCCGGCTTAGAATGAGCATCGTCGCTGTATCCTTTTGATAGCATATATCAGGGGATGTAATGTGTGCTCAAATGTTCGCAATAGCTGTTCTCTCTTCATCTTCCTTCAGTACTTGTAGCCTAGCTTATTACAGTGCTTACCAGACATGTAGGCAAATGATGATTCTCTACTATTTATAATTGAAAATAAATAGAGTGCAGCACTCAAGAAAATGATTGTTCTCTTGAGGAGAGTTTTAGTGCCAAGGTGAATTTGAATGATGTGCCTTATATTGCCTAAAGCCACTCCTCCTGTTGTTTTTCAAGGCATGGTGAGAAGTATCAGGACACAAATGTATCATGTGCTGAACATGAAGCATATAGATTTGTTTTTTAAAAAAAGTAAGAAAATGTAATTTTCAAATTTGGCTAGCTTGTAAAAGTTAGGTTCCTTTCACCTTGTTTTTATGTTTGGAGATAGCTGCTGTGGTAGATGGTTTTGTGACTGTGCCCTAGATTAATGTCGCCATTGAAGCATGGTAGATCGTGAAAATTGCTGTTTCAATTGCTTTAGGTGGCTACATTGGCAGGTTTCGTTTCCTTTCTGAAAAGAGTTCATGGTTCAGCTACATATTTCTTATGAGGTTCAACTATATACAGGATAAAACCGGGGGACAAGTCATATACAGCAGAGGGGGAGTAATATACCTGTTCCGTGGTAGAAATTATAATTACAAACATCGACCACGATTTCCTCTCATGTTGTGGAAACCTGTTACTCCTGTGTATCCGAGGTTGATAAAACAAGTCCCAGATGGTTTGACTTTAGAAGAAGCAACCCAAATGCGTAAAAAAGGTCGCAATCTGGCACCAATCTGTAAACTCGGTAAGTCATCTTCGCTTTCGATCTGCATACAATTTCAGAGACCAGTTTTACCTTTGCATCTTGGGATAACTGGTGGTGTTTCTTGCAGGTAAAAATGGTGTTTATTGTGATCTCGTTAAGAATGTTAGAGAGGCATTTGAAGCCTGTGAATTAGTAAGAATCAATTGTCAAGGTCTCAATGCGAGCGACTATCGTAAAATAGGTGCAAAATTAAAGGTCAGGAACAGTACTATAGAAATTTACCTGCTTAAAATTCAATTGGGGAGAAGGAAATCATGACTGTTCCTACTCTGAGTGCAGGATCTTGTTCCATGTGTTCTAATATCATTCGAGAATGAACACATTCTCATGTGGAGAGGACAAGATTGGAAGTCCTCCTTGGCAGAGACAAAAAATGATGTGGACAGAGTTGAGGAACTCGAAGCTAATACTGCAAACAGCATTGGGCCAATTGTAGAATCCCAAACAGGGCTCGTGACAGCTTCTGCTTCAAATGCCATGGTTCCAATGGCATTGAAGACCAGCACTGAAGAAATCAGCCAAAATCTTGATATTTTGAGTCTTGAAGATGTGGAAACAGATGGGAATAGTGTTCGTGGGGAAGAGTTGGATGGTGATCTCGCCACTTCAGTAGATTCTACGACACATTCAGCAGAATTTGAGATTGATGGGAGTCAAAAGTCGCAATTGCAAGTCAGGGAACTTCAAACTGATGCTGCAGCCTCTGTTGAAGGCGAAATCGAGTTTTCGATGGCCTCAGCTTCAACTATTACAGCCCCAACAGAGACAATTTCTGAAGATATCGACAGAAACAGTGATTATTTAAGTGTCAAAAATGTGGAACCAGAAGGAAGCAGGGATCACAAGAGAGAGATGGTTGATGAGGCTATGGCTTCAGTCGATTCTGGGATACTTTCTCAATGTGATTCAGACTCTTTGACAGATTTTAAGGGGAACAATGAAGTATCTGAGGTTTCAAACACTTATCCAAACGACACCACTCTCTTTCCTCCAGGATCTGAAAGCATGGGTGGAAGCAATATTAGGGATGATGACCATTCAGAACCTCTGGCTATTGCTCCTTTGACTTCCAATAATTTTGAAGATGCATCTGAAGACAAAATGTCTATTGGTAAACTTTCAAAACCAATGGCCCCTGTGTTAGAAGGGGTCCATCTTCTTCTCAAGATGGCTGTTGAAAATGGCAGTGCTATATTGTTGGATGATTCGAATTTGGATGCCGATTTGGTTCATGAAAAAGCTGTTACTCTTGCCAAGTCTGCTCCACCAGGGCCTGTTTTTCAGCATCGACTTAAGAAGGTAGAGGTTCAAGGATGTGATGAGCAACCAAATGACGATTTCACAATGCAAAAAGCTGCCAAAGCATCAGAACATAGAGTTACGGTTTCAAACAAGCGAGGTACAGGGAAGAAGAATTCCAAGAAACAAACCACTAAGGACATTCGGTCTGATTATCTAAATGTTGCGCCGCAGGGTACCCTAAGAGTAGATGAACTGGCTAAATTGTTAGGTTAGTGTAAGTGTTTACTATTTGCTTCGTCTATCCTTCACTTTTCTTCTCTTCTTATCAATTAAAAGGGCTGTAGGCTCGATGGCTGGAAATTAAGGATGGAGTAGCCAAGTAGGAATTCGGTAGAGGGTAATGGAATGAGTTTCGGTAAAATAGTGCGCTTTTATCTTACAACTGTATAAAAGCATTGTCCACGAATTTTGTAGTCTCTTTCCTGATTGATAATACATCTTTAATTAATGGAAAAGGAAGATTTTTCTCTTTATTGATTTAACTGAGGCCAAAGGCCTTGGATCTTCATTGTACACATTAAAAACCTTGCAAGAAAGTTTTATTAATGGAAGTATCCGGTGTCGCAGAACCAACATGCGTGTTTTTGCAGGTCCATTATCAGCTACTGTGTTGCCGGCCTTCTGCAGATGCTGCAAAACAGTTTCCCTGTCTTTGTTCCGAAAGAGATAAGAAGCTTTTCACTCTTGCATTGATGATATCGTTAACATGTTTTTCTTTTCTGAATCACTAGGAAAACTAATGGGAGTAAGAGGCACAGAACAGATTTCTGAGTTGGAACTGTGTTAAAAAGATTTTAATGTCAGGTTTGGGGAGTTTTTTTTTTTTTTTTTGAACCCAAACCAAAAGTAGACATACAACTTCAATGTTGAAAAACCAAACTGGAGAAACAAGTACTGTAGCATATTTCTGAACGAGGCAAAATTAGAGATAAATCTTATATATCAAACTTGAACAGATAAATCGTACGCCAGGTAAAAAGAATATACCCTCTAACTTATCAGAATTGAAAAGGAAAACCAAGTCCATCAGCCACCGCCAAGAAACAATTTTGTGATAAATACAAATAAAAGAGTGATCCCATGGGGATCCTATTCTCTATTGTTCAGGTTTTTTATTCATTTCGGTTCCATTTTCATAGTCCTCGGGCTTGCAGTAGTGCTTCCAAACTGGATGAGTTTGCCAGAGCAAATATATTTCTTCAATGGGGACCTGTTTTGTTTCTGGCAACAGGAAGTAGACGAACAGGCTCATGATAACAATCAGACCCGCGAAGATCAAGAAGATACCGAACTTGAACAAGCACAGTGCACTGAGGAAAAACTGAGCCACGAGAGCTGTAAAGAGCATGTTAACACTGACGACCATAGCTTGGCCAGCTGACCTTGTCTCCAGGGGAAAGATCTCGCTGGGTACTAACCAACCCAAAGGACCCCAAGACCTTCCATAAGCCAGGACGAACAAGAAGATCATGACCACCAGGAAGGCGCTGAGTGGTGTGGAGAAGTGATGATTATGTTTTCCATCCCCGAATTTCAGTCCCAGGGTAATGCCAACAGCAATCTGCAAAAATCAATCAATCATGTCAGGTAACTGAAAAACTTCCAGAAGCATATTATAATTATTTTCTTCGAATAGCACTTAGCAAGAGAATAATTACCATGCAGATGATCATCTCGGTACCAGCTTCCAAAAAGAATTTCCTCCTACCAAACTTGTCGACAAGGAACATGGAGATCAAGGCAGCTAGGACTAATGCACCATTTGAAATAACCGATGAATACAGGGATGCATCTGCACCAAAACCCAAGCTCCGGAAAATGACAGGGGCATAGAAAAGAATGGAGTTATTGCCAGTGAGTTGTTGGAATGCTGGAATGCAAAAGGCGCCGATGATCAACTGAGGGCGGTTCTTTCTTTTGAACAGATTCCTGAACGGATGCTTCACAGCCTGTGCTGCCTTGCTTGCGTCTATGAGATCGGCGAATTCAGCATCCACATTTGGTGTGCCACGCACTTTCTCCAAAACCCTTCTGGCTTGACCCAGTTTTCCCTGTTCAACAAGGCTGTTTGGGGTCTCCGGAAGAAAAAGTCCACCAACAAACATAAGAGAGGCTGGAAGTGCAGCCAAACCAAGGCACAACCTCCAACCCCATGGATGTTTGTTTTGGAAAACATAGTCTATCAAGTTGGCTACCAGAATTCCCAAACAGGTTGTGAGTTGAAACAGTTGGTTAACCATTCCTCGGATTTTAGCTGGTGCCATCTCCGAAAGATACAGAGGCACAGACTGCCAACAACAAATAATTGTAAATTCTAGGAATACATTCTGTTATAATATTCAGGAACACGATATGTGAGCAATAATGACTTACTTGATTTCCAAAACCAATGCCAAATCCAAGAAGGCATCGACCAACGATGAGCATGGCAACATTCTTCGCCGCTGCATTTACAAGCCCTCCGGCAAAGAAGCTGACTGATCCGACAAGGATGCTGGCCCTCCTTCCGAAATTTCTGGTCACACGTGAGGCCACCGGAGTGATCACAAGTGCGGCATAGTACAGGGAGGAGGTGAAGAACGTCAGAATCTGATCTTCATATTTACAGTAATCGGTTTCATCATGATGCTCTTGTGACCTCCTGTACACATGTGGGAAGAATTCCTTCAAGAAGTCATCCATTGATGTGACTCCTCCTGAAAACACCATCCAAAACCATTTATGAATTTTTGTTCTGCACCTGATCTGTAGTTTCAGAAACTAGCAGCACATGAGTCTATAAGTTCATTCTTTTCCTTTTCCATTTCCATGGTAACAGAATCATTCATTGAATTAAACATAGATTCAGAAAATCTTATGTGATCCTTCAAATTCTGTAGTTTATTCTCCATGAACTGTTTTCTTTTCAGAGCAAAACATTCTGAATGAACCTCATGGTATTTTATGAAAACTATAAAAAGGACTGAAATCTATGCAAATCAAAGCATAAAAACACCAGAGTGAAAGTGAACAACAAATCCAAACGAGAATCTAAGTTAAAAAAAAAGGGTCTGACAATGCCAGCAGGACATGAAAATGACAAGAAAAGCAACCCAGAAAAAGCAAAAAAGCATTCCACAGATCAAGCAAGCACCAATGATGGTGTTGATTCACACCAATCAAACAATAAAATAAAAAAAATAAAAATAAAAAAAAAAGAAACACTGAAACTCTTAACCAACAAGAAATGAAAAAATCTAACCCGAAACTCCCAAATCATAACCAAAGAGGGATCCTCCCAGAGAACCAACAATACAAGCGAAAATGAAATAAGAAGTGATCCTATATTCATAATGAGCTGCCCTTGCTCCTCCCTTCTCATCAATAAATCCTCCTCCAGCCATGATGATTAATCAATCAAGCTACTTTCTTTTTTCCTTTCTTCTTCAAATTCAAGTGATAACTATCTCTTTTTCCTACATAAAAGAAAAAAAAAAAAAGGGATATTTGTCTCTTCTTTCCTTTGGTTTAACACCAAGAAGAAAAACAAAACAAAGAGACAATCTTGAAATATAAAAGGGTTGGTGTCAAAAAGAATTGAATGTGGATTACATTATATAGAGATTCTGATTTGAAAAAAGGGAACTGAAATGAGGGAAAGAAAATAAAAAAAAGGTTGTTATTTTGGATAAAGATAGAACTACTCAATCTTCGGAGAAATCAGAAATGCATGCTTCTTTCTAGTAGTTGATGTTGAAGAAGAACATTTACGTAGCAGTCAAACTCAACCAAAAAAGTCTTCTTCTATTTGCTTTTTGTGTGGTATGGATGTTTATTAGTTTTGTATTGGTTCTCATTTTGTCCCATTCCTCAACTTGACAATTGTCAAATTTCTTTTTAACTTTTTACTCCATTCTGTCCTCTTTACTATTTTTATTACTGTATTTTCTTATCCCAACAACAAAATTTGACCGTAGGATGTTCTTGTCTTTGTGGAATTTAAGGAAAAAAAGTAAGTGTTTATATCCTTAATATTCTCTTTTCCAGTTGTTACCCTGTCATATATTGTTTTTATCCCTTTGTTTCTGGCTTTTTGGGTTAGATTCATGGATGCCACTATAAATGATAAAATCTTGCATTTATTGTAGCTGGCATTTCTTCGCAAATTACTTGGGTGGTTATAGAAATGCTGTAAATTCATCTTTTTTGATAGTACAGTACATTAAAGCCACTCCAATATGAATATTTTTGCTTTACATTTTCACTCGTTGTACTATTTTTTGTGACCCTTTAAAATATGGAAAATGACGTATATAGTGAATAAAAATAGTGACAACACATAGTGACTGATGTAGATTAATCATGGCCCTTAGATTTTTGTCACTTTCTTGTTAAAGTTTTATTTTTCCAAAAAATTATATTTTTACCATTGATTAATAACTAGACATATTTAGTAAGTGTGTAGTGTATGTGTTTTTTCATTTGTCACTATTGAAATTCACTATAATTTTTCATTATCTGTATTATTGCTCTTAAAATATTAATGTTAAGATAAGGTTAATGACTATTTTTTATGGGTAGCTTTTGTGTCTCTTTCCTAGCGCATCTTTCAAAGAAATACTATTATAATGAGTCGGCTGAATCTGCCCGCTAGCTCTATCATTGCAACTTGGATTATTATTAAATTAATATGGTTAAACTAATCACAGTGAAATGATTGAATTAATCTATATAGTTATCTATTAATATTTTCTGAATTTTGGATTTCAAAATAGTGTCCTAAATTATAGCGTTGACTGAACAGTGAAGCTGATTTTGTAGTACGAGAATTGTACATGAGTGAGTGAACAAGAAGAACTATACGTTTTGAGATCAGGAATCAGGAGTTCAGGTAATAAGTTAGGATATGATAAGATTATCTGGTTATGACAAAGAGAAAAATACTAACATTTTATTCTGGAATTATATAGTGATGAATCTATTTGGTATCTATCAAATATCCAGTCTTCAAATTTCAGTTAGAAAAGAAGATCACATTACATTTTTTTTTTTTGGTTACGTAACAATATGAATTAGTCAAATTATCAAGTTAAAAGAAATTCAGGAATTTATGATAAAAAATAAATCATAGAATTTACGTCGATGTTATAATAGTGTTACTGACGTGTAAATTCTTAGTTCTTCTTATCTTCATCAGCATACTGTATTTTATTTCTCTAATTAAGTCAAATTACATCATAATCATTAAGAATTCTTAACCATTTTAAATAATCCGGAATTTAGTGAATATGTCACTTTAAATTACCCACCAAGATGCCCTATATGAATGATACAGTAGCATTTCTTTACTTCTCTAAGCCCCGATTTTTGTTAATTATTTTTTCTACAACAGAAGTACTCTCTCCGTCCTATAATTATTGTTCAGTTTAGGTTTTCATTTCTAGTTTGAATTGTACTAAAAGTGAAATTTCAAATTGGACAATAATTTTGGGACAGAGGAAGTATGATTTTAGGACGGGAAAGTACATTATTTTTTTGGTCAACATTGTTCCCAAGTTCCGGAATTCAGGAGATCAAGTAATATTTTTTCCTAGCAAAAATATTTAATAGTTACGCTAAACAACATATTCAATGTTCCAGCATCACTGGGCCAACACGAAATATCTTTTTCCTCTTTGGCCAGTGTACTAAAGAGTAAAGAAGAGTGGACTTTCAATAGTTTGGAAAAACAAATTCAACAAAGACGATTTTTTTTTTCTCCAAAAAATAATAATAATGACAATATGAGATAAGGACGTTGATGAATAGACGTAGGGTGTTGGATTTTTATTTTTTTTTTGACTTTTTAGCTGTAAGATTATCTCGTATTTATTTAGCTATTCAAATTGAAAGAGACGTTAATATTTTCTTTATTTAAATTTAATTAGAAAAATTGTAAAAATAGATTAAAAATATTTGTCCAACTTTTCTTATTCCAAAATGCTTGTCTCGTTTATTAGTAGTACGGTAAAGGACTCGTAAAAGGCAGTCGTATCGAACAACAGAAGGAAGGAAAAAAAAAAAAAAAGCTCCTTTGGTTCAAAATTATTAGGGGATGATCTATGCATACTACAATTACATCATGAGTTTTGAGTTTTCTTATGGTTCACATTTTTTAATTCCCCATTATTTATTTTATTTTACTTTATCGGAGAATCATGAGATACTAGTACTTGTCCCACGCATTGTATGGGTGTGTAAAATGAGAGGGAAAAAATCGAACCTTTCTTGTAACCATCACCAGTACCGTAATTACTAAACTAAATCGTTCAAACCAAATCAATCAATGCAAATAGTTGAAATTAGCCTATATATGACGTGAGTTGAAAGTTTTTATTCAAACATAAAAGAATCAAAAAACAAAAGAGAAGAAAAGAGGGTAGGATATCAAGTTTAATACCTCCGATAGCGGCGGAGACGACAGAGGGTGACGAGTCATAAATTAACCCTAGGCCTATTGGGCCTAGGATTAGATTACTTGGAGATTAAGCCACCGCCTAAACCTATTCCGTTAGGGTTTCAGAAAACAGGTAACACCACCTCTATATAAAGAGGTGGTGTCTCTCCCATAATTCATATCTTCTACATATCTTCTACACCTCCTGCACACGATACACACAACTCTCTCTATTCTTTATTCCCTTATTGACTAAAGTATCGGAGAGTCTACTCTCGGGAGACCCCCCCAGGCTCTGTCTTGTAGGTTTTAGGCCGTCTGTCGCCTCCTAAATCATCGTCGCCGCCCGTCCTGAGTACCGTGCAGATTCTATGCTTCGTCAGAGGGTATGACAGTAGCGGCGGCGGTAGCAGCGGCAGAGGGCAGTGGCGTAAGAGGCAGAGGAGAGAATTTGAGAGGTAGAAGAAAAGATCTACTTTGGTGAATGATTTTACATTAATCTTATTTATAGAGGAAGAGAAGCGTATTAGAAAAGATTAAATGAATCGTATTAGAGAATATTAGATATTTGAAAGATTTGATTCTGATATATATTTTTCAAACTTAAATATTTTAAATTTTAAAACGTATCGAAGAAGATAATGATCACATTATTTATTTTTTTAGAAATAAATAAGGTAAAACATTAAAATAGTAAAATTGAGATTAACAGAATTACCAAATTACTTTAACCATTTAATAAAACTCAAACGTGAAGGCGACACATGTCCCTAAAAGCTATTAATGGTCTAATTAAGCTGAATTAGCTTTTGCGAACCACTCTTCTTTAAAATATATATATATATATATATATATATATATATATATATATATATGATTTCCCAACTTTTAGCTTGATCCACATTTGATAAGGATAATTCCGTTGCCATAATTTCTTAAGAAAAACAGCGAAGTACTTGGTTTGAGGGTGTGATTCCAGTTCTATGAGTTTGGATGGGTTTGAATTTCAATTTTATTGCTTGGTTAGAAAGTAGGTCTTACCGGGAATGCTTTCAAATCCCAACTTTTAGATTGATCCACATTTGATAAGGATAATTCCGTTGCCATAATTTCTTAAGAAAAACAGCGAAGTACTTGGTTTGAGGGTGTGATTCCAGTTCTATGAGTTTGGATGGGTTTGAATTTCAATTTTATTGCTCGGTTAGAAAGTAGTTCTTACTGGGAATGCTTTCAAATCCAATATTAATAGTGCCTTTTTCCATTCCCTATCTAATTGAGAGGTATGATTCTCTAAATGAATCCCACTCGGAGTACTTTCAAACCCATTTTTATCTGGGTATCGAACTTTCAACCAGGCACCACCTAAACAGTGAACACTAAGTTGTCACCAAAAATTCTTTGAATCTAAGCTAACATCTATCATGGTGTAAAAGCTACGGAAAGGGTAGACAACAATGATTCGGAGTGATTAAGGATGGTACCTTAAAAAAGACATGTGAGTGTATATGCATGTATATTGGGAGGGGGAGAATGATGACCCCTTTTTCTTTTTCTTTTTTTTTTTTTTTTCTGTCTGCAACTAAGGAGGAAAAATTTCCCATTCATACGGTATGGCTAAGCAAAGCATACAGAATAGGAGTCAAGAGGAAAGAAATACGTTAATATTATGTACTTAATTGGTCATGTGAATTGTGTGTGGTTACCAACCTTGAATATTATATACATACGTTTTGGAAATCTAGTGCACGATCCATCACCACAAGGATACATACAATCCAAAAGTAGAAAACGTCCAGATTTGCTTTCTCTACCGAAAAATTTACCTGACTACAATGAAATTAGTCTCATACATCATAATCCTCTCGCACATTTACTACATTTCACTTAATACGCATTTTTAATAGAAAAAACAGCGTTAATACCTAAAATTATGTTCATCGTCAATTCTATCTTATCAATTTTTAATTAATCAATTTTGTCCTTACTGTTTGAAATTTTTATCAATTTCGCCTAATTTGCCCAATTTCCGTTAAATTTAATGGATTTCTGTTAGTTTTTAACCAAAAATACTGTGATACTTTCAAAAAATTATAACAATAACCCCAATATATAAAAATAATAAAATAGTCCCTTTTATTCTTTTATTTTATTTTATTTTATTTCTCTTTACTATTTTTCATAACTAGCAAAATATACTGTATGATCTTTAAAAAAAATTTACTTATTTTCAAACTCTATTTTTGGTGTGCAACACATGTGAGTTGGGTCTAGGGGTAGTTTTGTCATTTTAAATATTTTAAAATTTTAATTATTTTTCACTCGTTATTGATTGAGATTCTTTTTCTTATATTTCTTGACTTGTATATATTGTATAAAAATTACATGTATTTATCTTTATCGTGAAATTCAATAGTTGCTTATGTAGTTTAGTAATCGACAAAAGAAAACAATAATAATTATTAAAAAATAAAAAATATTGTTAACCAAATTTACAAAAATTCATCGTCGTGGAATAATTAAATTAGCACCTTTTCTTGTTTCAAATGATTGTCTAATTTTTATATTAATTTTATTACAACGAACAAAATAATCATTTTAGACTAGATCAAGTAAAATTCATATTTTGTAACTTACCTATAAATTTTTATAGGAAGTCGAGGAGGAAAGACTTGTCTTTGTAGATTTCTTTCTTTTTAGGTTTTTTTTTTCTTTTATTTAGAATGATAAACTGTTAATTTTCATGTTTATTTCAACTTGATAGTTTCAAAAATTGGGCGGAGATCTGTTAAGTTTAACGAAAATTGGGCCAATTGTGCAGAATTGACAAAAATTTCAAACAGTAAGGACAAAATTGACTAACCGAAAATTAAAAGGGTATAATTGGCGATGAGCCCAAAGCTTTGGGTATGAACGCCATTCTTTCCATTTTTAATTAATAAAAAACCTTACAAATATGTCCTAACAATCAAGAGAACACAAAGAGTGTGAAAATATATTTTAAGATTTTTTTGATTAAAAATACATATTAAATTGAAACTTAATATAAATAAAAATGCCTCATATTAAGGACTGGAAGGAGTATGTGTTTTTTTAGAGTCATCTTATAATAATGCTTGTAACAAAAACAAAAGAAAAAAGAAAAAGAGGTACTCCCTCCGTCCCATAATTATTGTCCAGTTTTACTAAAATGAAAGATTTTATTTTTGGTCAAACTTAACTATATTTTACCTTAAACAACCGGATATACCCCTACATAAGTAATTGTTTAACCACTAAGATTTTATGGATAATGTTTTTACTAAGGATAAATGTGTAACTTGATCCATAAAAAGTCAAATTGGACAATAATTTTGGGACGAAATTTTTTAGGCAAAGTGGACAATAATTATGAAACGGAGGGAGTATTACTTTCCAAATTTAGAATCTCGTCGCTTAAAATGATTGTTACAATATAATTTGTATTAAAATTAGAATTTTAAATTGAATCATCGTTTCGAAACAAAAAGAATATTTTTTTTAGCATAAAAATAAATAAGAACTAGAAATTTACAGGAGTCCCTCTCCCTCACCAAATGACGAAGTGAGGACCAAATTCAAAGTTCATTGATACTCCATTTTGCTGTAGGAAAGAAACACACTGTTAGTAGTTGCTTTTGTTAACACTCTAAATGACAGTAGTTTGAGTTATTAGGATTTAAAATAAAAGTTTAAAATAAAAAGTTACAAATTCTGTCATGGTAGGAAATATGTTTCTGTTACCATGAGATTCGTAAATGAATTATTACTGATATAATTATCATTTACTTTTCTAATTTTTTTTTTAATCGATACGAATCGTGTATGTGTCCCTAAAATGAGAAAATGAATTAGTCTATTAATACTCAAATCTTGTTCTACCCCAATATTCTTGGGCCAAAATAACAAGTTTAGCCCAGTCTTGAAAGTTGCATTTTTTTTTTAAAAAAAAAGGAAGGCCTACTAAAAGAACAATGTATATGGACCATGGGCTTAGAAGGAAAAAGTCCAAACAAATTAAATCCTCCCTTAACTTAATTGTTGCCCTCTGCACGTGCACTGGTTAATCTGCAGTATATTTTGATGGCCACACGAGAGAGATGTAAAAATTATTTTGGAGAAGCTGCATGCAGTTGCTGTGCCAATCATTTTCCTGGATGTCAGTAACAAAAAGAGTGTTCCACTCAACAATTAAGGGACGATTTTGACTGTCTACTTCACTTACCCTTCTCGTTTGTGACATTGTACTTAAAAATTTCGGTTTAAAATCAGAAAAATTGAAGCTGGGAAAAGTGTTCTCGTCAGTTCAAGTGGAAGTAAAAATTTTGACTGTCTACTTAATAGTTTTTTTTTCCTTGATACAATAAAAGGAGGCGTGATACCTAATAGTCTAGACTATTACAGAACGTTAGTAAGTACTACCAACTATTAAATACAGAACGTTAGTACTATAGTTAATAGTTATGTTCGTAGACTCGTAGTGATGGTGTAGAGACCAGAGATCATAACTCTTCAGCCAAATTCAGTTGTGTGCAACCTCGTAACTTTACTAAAAGAATTTCTATTAACTGATTACTTCTTTGTCCATCCTCCAAATAAATAATCCATATTAAATTTTTGAACTTCGTATTACAAACCGTATAAGTTTCGAAATTCAACGTAAACTATTTTTTTAAGACTGGAGAGTAACATTCATTATTTATTTACTTTTTTTTTTTTCTGGGTGGGTGTACATTGAGGCACTCGTTAATAATTTTTTCAAGTAAATGATGTCGTAATTCATTTTACCCATAATTTTTTCAAGCAAAATTGATTCAAAGTGGTGTTCACCAGAAGTAAATATGTTAAAAATTTTTATATTTTATTTTCCTGTGGACAAATTAAAATCCAACATTGCTAATTTTATTTTATTTTATTTTTTTTTCTGCTATAGGGTGGGCAAAGGAATGCGATTTGACAATGTAAATATCAACCCCAAAAAAGTCAAACGGACGGAACCCAACTAAAAAAGAATTGGGAAAAAAAAACATGACAAGCACGTGCTCAAACTCACAGCACACCGGTGGCCCCACCTCTCCCCACATCTTCTTGTTCAATTCATCATCTCCTTCTGTTTCCTTCTTTTTTTTTTTTAATAAAATTATCTTCCTTTTCTCATGCTAAATTAACAATTATAATCAGAACAGCAATTACTACCAACCATCAATCAATCAATCTTCCCCATTTCCCCCACTTTCTCATCAGTACTACTATTAATCCAAGTTGCTCTGCTATGGTATTTCTCTGAGAGCTTCACTCGCTCTAGGTTTCCCTTATCATCTCAATCTGCAGGTTTTACTCTCCTCTTCCTGAAACTACTTTCTTCCCAATTATTACTATTATTAATTTCAGTTTTGTATTGAATTAACGAGCGGAATATTTTCTTTTGATGCCTTCATTTGAATTGAATTTGTGTTGTTCTTGGGTTTTTATGCATCAATCATTATCTGAACTGGGTTTTTTTTTTTTTTTTCCTAATGTGTTGGGGGTTGGGTTTTGTTGCTCTTTCTTCTTCTTATATTCCTTCTATTTCCCCTCAAAATAAAAAAGACGAAATCTTGAGACGCGGTTTGTGTAACTGCGACGAGGCAGTTTAATGTTGATGAGTTAATTCCTTTCCATTATATCACTTTGACAGATGTTCTCTTCACATATGTTTCACATGTATTTGTTCTTTAAGCTTTCCCCGGGTTAGCGTATTTATCCCTCAGATCTAATTTTAATTCTTTTTTTTGACCGAGTCTATTGATTACTGGATCTTCGAGTGGGGCAAACATTATTGGAGATGTTTATCTGGGCTGTACCCTTAAAAAATGGATCTTTAGTGACTGTTTTCTTATAGGTTTAGTTAATTCCTAATAATGAGCTCTTTCATTCTGTTGGTTTCCCTGAAATACAGTCACGATTTGCTTCCAAAGTGACCTCTGTTATATGACGGAATACCTTATTCTGTCGGGGAATGATTATGTTTAAAGTTATTTTGCTTCGTAACCTGTGTTCCTAATCCTTACTGTAAGGTAATCTGTGTTTCTAATCCTCACTGTAGAAAGCAAGCATGCTAGTTTATAAGGTAATCTGTCTTTCTAATGCTCACTGTAGAAAACAAGCATGATAGTTTACTTCACTTTCTAATCAGAGAGAAGTTTTCATAGTTTTTTTTTTTTAAAAAAAATTTATTCTCTGATATTCTCAATCTCTTGTTCATTGATATAAGATGTTTTCATGCAGATGTTTTGATGGTTGGTAAAATTTTCTGGAATGTCTCCTCAATAAGAAGGAACCAAAGTTGGTAGGCGTTGGAGGGTGATGCCATATTTGTAGGAGTGCAGTCTATGCACAAATATGGATGAAGATAACCGCTTAGAGCTGAGTTTGGCCCCACCAACAGCTGGTGGTGATAAAACAACAAAGAATAAAGTTGGAAGCTCATCAGATTCTAAGTCAGATATTAGTGACCGAGATACCAAATTGATCAATGAATTTAAACAGTTTCTTGATGGTGGCAACATCCAAATTCATTCTGGGCCAGTGTCTCAGAGGGTTGATTCTTTGAAGCCTGAGAATTTCTTTACCAACCTGCCCAAAAATCCTGATGCTGATACTTCTAAGAGCATCAACACCGGAGCTTTCTGGGCTGTAAACGATAGACCTACTGATGGAGAGGAAAATAGAACAGATACCCGTGAGAAACGCAAAAATGTATTTGGCGAGACAAGTCAACCGAAAAAGCAGGAGAAAGAGAGCGAACATAGTGATTTGCAGGATAAGCCAAGGGTATCTTACATTAGTATTAGTACTGACGCCGGATCAACCGCTGATAATGAAGATGTTGCTGACTCAGAGGCTGAGGCTTCAACTTCTAAGCGGCAGCCCACACAGCAAGATGATGTGACCGAGCGTTATGCTGGAGGGATTCAATCTGATGTTCGTAAAGACTTTCATGGGAATTCTGAGTCAAATGGTGGAGAAGCAGGACATAAGAGGTTTAGCATTTCATCAGAAAAGGATTTGAAGATTGGTGGCATTTCTCATAGTATCCAGTTTCCTACTCAACCTGTGAATATAATGAACATATCTCAGCCACTACCGGGTAAGGATTCTAACTCGAGTAGTGCATCCATCAGAACGAGCTATTCGTTCCCCAATATAATGCAAGCCGTGACTTCTACAAGTGGTGAGAGAATGGGAAGCCAACCTGTTCTTCCTGCAAACGTGCCATTAATGGTTAGCTACTCTTCCGGCCAACTCCCTGCAGTGGATAAAGACAATTCTCGGGTGATGATCTCTCATCAGCAGATTCACCCATCCTTTATCAGTAGCCTTCCAATAAATTCAGGTAAGCGAGGTGATCAGACAGTATAACTAATGGTTCTTCTTTGGATTCTTTTTTCCTGTTTATGAGTTTGAAACTCTTCATTCTGTTGGTTTTTGAGTCTGATTTATGTGTATTCATGGTTTAACCAATTTAGGAAATTGTTCAAACTGAAACTCATAACCCGGTTCCTCTAGAAATGGTCTGACCAATCTAATTTACAAAATTTTGTTAAGTTCGGTGGTTTTCAGGGAGGGAATTGTTAATTAACTTGCCGGAATATGTTTGTCACTTTGGTTAACTGGGCTGAATATTGTTGTCACTTTGGTTAACTGTATGATATTCATATGTGATTTTACATAATATTGACATCTAGTACATATACATATCTCCCTTTCTATTGTTATTTGTGGATAAAGATGAGTTGTGATCATTTTGATCGATGGACAAACTTGTATCAGTGTAATAAATAGGGGTGAAGATAAGCTGTGTTGTGAGTGATCATAACTGAGTATCGAAGTCATTCCAGATCTTTTGTTTTGGTTTTGTTTTTGAACAGTTACATTGTTTCTTAAAGATCAGTAAAACCAAAAACGACTAAACCATTTGGTGTATTCCTCTAGCTAGATTCAAGTCCTAAGGTACTATTTTAATAAACTGAATTGTTCTCCGGGGCATTAATGATTGTAAATGCCTGTCTTCAAAGCCAAGGGTTTTGCAATTTAGAATTTTTGGCAAACTTTTTCATTCTGTTTTCCTTTTTAGGTTAGGTGGGAGAATATGAGAGTTCCTTCAAGGTTTTTTTGGGCATTTTATTGCTGGAATAGGGAGATTCTCAAGAAAAGAATTCGACGTGTTCTATTAATTAAACCTACCTTCTTGTAGATTGGGCTTTATGTGATTCTTTGAAATAGCAGTTTTGACTAAGGGTGCTCAAAAAATAGTTTCAGGACTTGAAGAGAAAACTCTTTATCATGGGTGTCCAAATCAATTTAGGCAATCACTTAGCAGTAATCTGAATGATTAGAAGATGTTTGGTTCCTCATTTAAATGACAAGGAGATGTTTGGTTTCTAATTGTTATGAATACACGACTATTCAACTTTCAAGGTAGAACCACGTTCAAGTTGGACCTGGATTAGAAGCGAACTTTCTGCGGTTTTTGTATAGGTTTTCACTGGGTAGCTATATTGATAACTTTCCTGTTGCCGAACTTTTTCAATGTTTGAAGTGGGTTTGGGGGTTCAGAAATGAGACAACTACTGACTAGTTTGTTAATGACTGGAGTTACTATGCATATAAACCGCCTGTTAATTATTAATGTCTCCTTTTTTAGGTAAATCAAATAATCATGAATGTTAACTTGTTCTTGTTTGAATGGCTGATAAATGATAGTGTAATTAATTGGATAATTTGGTTGTTGTAGCCTTGTGCCCTGTAATTCAGTCTTGATATGGAAGTATGGTACACTAGGTATTAGTGAACACCAGATAACCATGGATGAGCCTTTCATCAAAATGAAGTTCCTTAGTCGTATTTTAAGTAAGCACAATAATCCAGAATGTATCACTTACGACAACGTTTCTACTCAGTCTTGTTCCAAGGGACTGGAATTATTTATCATCATAAGTCTCTTACATGTTATATTGCAGTTAGATTCTTGGTCCTACTTATATCTGTTGGTTTTTGTGCAGTTATTCCCCAAAAGTCGTCCGACTCCAAGCAACATGAGGGCAAGGCACTAGATCATCATTTAGCAAATGGGCAACTGCTTTCAGCAGGAACCTCTTCTCTCAGAGAAGATAATGGAAAGTTAACGAATTCGTCATCATTCAGGTCCAGAGATGTATCTGATCTGCCCAGAACGGAAGGTATTCCTTCTGAATATTCCACTATAAAGCCAGGTATTGCCGCCGACTTGAAGTTCGGTGGTTCTGGTTCCTACCCGAATCTACCATGGGTGTCAACAACTTCTCCTGGGCCAAATGGCCGAACCATATCAGGGGTGACATACAGGTTCAGTCCAACGCAGATAAAGATCGTCTGTGCTTGCCACGGTGTGCACATGTCGCCTGAGGAGTTTGTTCGCCATGCAAGTGAAGAACCATCTAATATGGATCCCGGGACAGGAGTATTATCGACAAGTAACCCTGCAACCTCGGCTCAAAGCTGATTTTGAACAGGTTATTGTCCGTGTTAGTTAACTTTCTGCTTTTAAGATATAGTTGAGCTATGATTCTATTTTGATTAGATGCAAGAAGGAAAATAAAGTTTCCAGAAATCCTATGGTTTCCACGCTCATATGATCCTAGCATTTTTAGATATTTTGATTGTCAGTGTCCCTTTTATAGCTGCAGCAAATGATATGTAATTGGTGATCTTGGTAAAGTGCATCACTTAGAATGTAAGAAGCGCCGATTGTATGTATTATAAAGAAATCCCTAAACATAAAGGGGTTCTTTATATTAGTCAGAATAGTTGATTACGTTTTGTTGCTATAAAAACAAAGATGTAAAGTGCAGTTGCGAAAGGATGATGTTCCTCTCCTTAAACCATCATATCATTCTTCGAAATCCCTGTCTTAAACATGGGAAAAGTTTATGTTCCTCGACTAGTTACCGCTCTTGGGGGTGCTCCTGAAGATACACAACAAACTGGACATTATAACATTTACCAAAGCCTGAAGGAGTCCATGTGGAATTGTCACATTTAATTGATGTTTCTTTTTATACCCTACACCATGAAAAACAGTTCATCTAGATCTAAGCTACAAGAATGAAGAAACAACAATTAATGCAAAATATTGCTTACTGCCTTATTTGTGTTTTCATGAAACTATATAGTCATATCGTGGTAGGATCATACCAAAAAAAAAAAGAAAAAGAAAGATAATTGAGATCCTGGGAACACTGGCAAATTGGGTTTATTTTCAAGAATTTGTCTTTTGCATCATTTTTCTTAAATGAAATTGTATTATGTTTTCCGTTCTAAATACCAGATTATGCTAACAGAATTCATTATTGGGCGCAACAATATAATAATTTATCAATTAGTGGTTGGTTTCCCCCACACACACACACACATATTTACCTCAAAGTAGGGATGTAAACAATTTGAACATCACGTTGACAAAATTATGCAAAAGATAACCCTAATAATAATTTCAGCTATCTCACGCAGAATATATTCAATTAAACTGTAGCTTAGCCAACTAAACACGGTATGTTTGTTTCTTTTTTATAACACTCAGGATATGCTTCTTGCGTCAAATACCCTTGGCGTTGCTGAGACCTTTGACGAGGTGCTCAATGGCGCTTGGTAGGGGAATCTCATTCAGATTAAGGACCTCTCCAAACTGACCATCAACTTTTGTCAGATGTCGCGGATGAGATTGCTCCCGTGTGAGAACGAACCAAGAAGCCTACTTTGGCCGGGTGCTCATCCAGGCTTGAGAATATAGCAAGAAACTCGCGAAAGCTACCAGAAATGGACGCCAATCGGCCCTTAATTGGGTAATAACATAGGTTACAAGTACAAATCCTACCCAACCCGAGAAGGTAATAAAGAAAAAAATCCATCTAGTTTCAGCCGACTAGAAAAAGGTACAGAACCCTTCCAAATACAAACAAGTATGGGAGGTGAAATCATACATGAGTTTCAAACCGGCAACAATAAACAATTGCTAGTGTCTTGTGGGTTTGGTGGAGAAAAAAATTTGAAGAGAGCTGAAATTATGGGCTAAAGAGGCAGTGTTGTGATTACCACCTGAATGAGAATGATGAAGTTGAAGTCCTGAGTGGAAAGAAGAAGAATATAAAGCCATGTATTTCCATGAATGAATGAATGAAGTTAGTTGCCATTATTATTTCATCATAGGTTGGTTGGTAGTTGCTATGTACTTGGCGGAACTTAATGAAAAAGAGCAGATGAAATTTATTGAACTGACATTAATCTCCGTCTTTTGACGGCCTTTTGTACAGGGTAAGTCTTAAGCGCTGTTCTGAAATTATTTTCTGATATTAATAAAAATCCCAGGTACTGACCTGGTTTAATAAAAAAAAAAAAGTCACTCTTCAGTAGCTTTCATTTGGAGCTGAGATTTTTAGAAGCTTGATTGAAATAATTTAATCAAATACTACTACGTCTTCTTTTTGCCTAAGAAATTTCACATTATTGCTACGACATTATATACATATATGTATATATTTTTTAATTTTTAACAAAATAGATTATTAAGTATTATCATTATTGTTGGACGATATGTTTCACAAGTCGCCTTTGCTTCTTATTATCAGTGATATGAGCATAAGAAATCACCATGATTCCTCTTAGTTTGAGATATATTATCTTTGTCTAAAAAAAAAATAATCTGCATTAATTATATTTTTAACTTTGAAATGTTTTTAGTGTAAAAATTCAAAACTCAATGCGAATTTTTTTTTTTGGACAGTGGATTCTAAAGGAGTAACTAGTTGAAGAATGAAAACTGTCTAGGGACAATGAAGGTGTCTCTATAATTAATAATAATCATGCCAATTTGAGCTTATTTTGTCGGGCATATATTTTTTTCATAATTAGTACAAGTTGAAAACATTTTATTCAATAACTCTCTTCGTGTTTGTTATTAAGAAGGCTTGATAACGCTCCTTCTGACGTAATGTGTGAAAGGGATCATCAAAGATTCATGCTTATTTATTATTTAAATAGGATTTTTTAGTCATTTTCTACGAAGATAAATTTAAGGCAAACAAAAAGAAGAGAAATGAACAAGGATATATATATATATATAATTAATTAATTTCATTTTCTTATGTGTCTATCATGTTTTGAGCTGTGGAGGCGTCGCAGATGATGTATAATTGTATATATATATATTCCATGTGCATCTTTAGGAAAAACTGCCGGATTTTGTGTTTTTCGCTTCCTTCACCTCTTCTTTTCCCACACCGTCTACAAGAACCAACTACTCAAATTATTCCCTATGCCTTCTTTTGTTTTTTGGACGTTTTCATTTAAGACGAGACAAAATTCAAGATTTAAGTTGTGATTTTGTGCCTGTTTTTTTCACACTGAACAACGAGATGAAATCAATTGAGCGTAACATTGCAATTGCAGGATCGTATATTTATATAGTTCATTGTTCACGTATAATGTAACATTGAAAATATCGTATTACTCTTTCTGTCTCGGATATTGTCCAGTTTAAATTTCAACTTTAGTTTAAATTATACTAAAAATCATTTTACAACAGAGAGAATATATAACTTTTTATTCCAATGTCGTGTTTATTTTGGAAAAATCCGGACCTTGTAACAAGTTCTTCATCTCCATGTCGTTCAATTTACAAAATCCGTGTACATATTTGCCCTTTTCTCTCCCTTTAGATTTAAGAAATGAATGCAATGATAGGAAGCGGAAAAATGGATATGCTAGAAACGTTTACGTGCTGAAATTCTTCATAAACCAAATCAAATCAATACAAGAACTTCACATGGCTTCGTCAAAACAGTTCATTTAGCTGGCTGCTTCATGGGTTTTTGACATGATTTATGATTGAAAGGTTTTGTTTATTGTTTGACCAATCGCTCAAATCATTTGGTTTATTTCCTTGCTGAGACTTCATTCGGTGGAAGGGTAATTTGGTGCAATATTCAATAGGAACGACCAAACTTATAGTATTTCGTTTTCACCAAAATAAAAAAGTAAATTAAATTAAATTCGTTATTCAATTAATGGATTTTGATGGCATTTTTAAATCATCATAACCGAGTATCCCACTAGTATTAAATTGTGACAGAACACGATATAATAAACGTTATTCATTCACGAAATGTGGTCTAAGAATTTGGCAAAACCTACTTCATTGTACCGTAAGAGGAAAAAAAGGCCCAAGTAATTTACAACTTGATTTTTACGGCATTCTCATAGTCATTGCCTATTGATGCAACATGGTTTGACTTTTTGTTGGAACTAGCCTACATATATTATTACCGTTTTCGGAAGTGATATATGGCAATTAGTATTTCACTATTTCGACAGGAAAATTATATAGTAGTGAAAAGAATATTATCTTCAAAAAAAAAAAAAAGATAATTATTTATTTTTTTTAAAGAGAAAATTCGCCCCTTTTTTAAGCGGACAACATTTTTTTTTTGTTTTTTTTGGGGGGAGGGGATTATGAGATATTTATTTATTTTTTTTTATCAAATATAAGAGATATTTATTAACACAGATCAAATATAAGAGAATTTTCAACAATGTCAAATAGGTAACTGAAAATATATTACAACTGCCACAATTCAATTGAAACATCGTGATATATATAGCTTATAGACCGCAAAATGTCATCGACTGACACATATCACATTCAGGTTATTTCTCATTTCAGCTAGCTGCGAATTAATCCATTCCAAAAAAAAAAAAAACCGGTGGTACATCTGGATAAGAAGTTGATTTTCTAACTTGGCTGCTTGGCATATAGTTGAGCAGTTAAATTTTCCCCGTAGTACACCTCAACATAATCCAAACCACAAAAGATCAGTTCCATCACTCTGAATTTGAAAAAGATGCTGGATTAAGCATCAAATCAATTTCAGATGATAGATACAAAGATAAATAAATTAAAAAAAAAAACAATCATATTTGATGAAGAAGGTGATATATGTGTTTGCTGGGCCTGTAATATTATGTCAATGAAGTCATAGGTTTTGAATACATGCAAAAATATTAGTCCAACTTGTGGCCATCCCCACTTCTCCATCGCTTTCCCCAGCTTGTATTCTTGCTCATTTATATAAAATTCAAACAAAAAAAAAAAAACAATTCCTCAAATTGGGCATATATATACAAATTGAATTGATCATCATCCAGAAGTTTACAAATACTTATATATGAAGAAAGATTATGCTTAACAAACCAATGTCAAACTAAAAACCTTTTAGCAAAAATTCTTCCAGCTGCCTCTATGAAGATTCTACTTAATCTTTTGGCAGAGTATGGAAGCCTGAAAAAGTTTCAAAGTTTCAATCTTTTTTGTGCTCTGTTTCTTCAGTTCATTTTATTCTTCCCAGTTAAAGCAGACTCACAATCATCCACCCCAAAAGCATCTGATTTAGCTTCTTCACAAGATGTTGTCAGCAATTTCCAGCCAAGCTTAGCTGTTGTGATTGGCATCCTTGCTATCATGTTTTCTTTGACTTTCATCCTTCTGCTTTATGCCAAGTTCTGCAGGAATGTCAACTCCTCTGGCTCTGTTCATAATCACCATATCTTTGATGGGTTGCCTCGTTCAAGGTCTCGCTTTTCGGGGATCGACAAAACTGTCATTGAATCTCTTCCTCTGTTTCGATTCTCTTCTTTGAAAGGGTCAAGAGAAGGGCTTGAATGCGCAATTTGTTTGTCCAAATTTGAAGATATTGAAATTCTTAGATTGTTGCCCAAATGCAAGCATGCTTTCCACATAAACTGTCTTGATCAGTGGCTTGAGAAGCATTCAAGTTGTCCTCTTTGCAGGTTTAAAGTCAGCCCAGATGATCTTTCAACCTTCACTTATTCCAACAGCTTGAGATTCTTGTGGAATCAACAGGAATTGACACAGGAATCGTCCAATTTAGAGCTGTATATCCAAAGGGAAGAAAGTCACAGGGGTTCTTCAAGATTTAGTGCTATTTTTGCAGAAAGTTTTAGGAAGTCAGAGAAAGACAAGAAGGAAGATGAATTGCCTATTCAACAACAACAGAGTGGTGATGATGATGGTGATGATGGAGAAGGGAAAGTGTTGCATAAGTTCAACCACAAGATTATTGTGTCTGATTCTGTTCTGATGAAGAATAGGTGGAGCAATGTTAGTTCCTCTGACCTAATGTTCTTGAAATCAGAAATGTTGAATGAAGAATCAAGCAGCAGATTCTCTGCTTTGGAATCAAGTAATGATGGCAGTAAACAATGCAGTACTCCAACAAGGATGATTGGAGATGGTGAAGCTATGAATATCAAGGAAGAAATGGAAAGGAAAAGAGAATTTGAAATCAAGTTGAGCAAACTCCATCAAAATGACTCCTTTTTTCCACCATTAACAAATCATTCAAAAGCATCAGATTCTCAAAGGAATTCAAAAATGAATCCATCCCATGTACTAAATCCCTCAGAGAAGAGATCCATGTCAGAGATTGTGGTCCATCCTAGATTTTCGACAGAGTTCGAGATCAACCGGCCGGGAAATATCAACTTTGATGACAACAGAGGAGGTAATCTTGCAGAAAACAGTGTCAAGGAAGAAAAAATGAGGAGACTTTGGCTGCCAATTGCAAGAAGAACAGTACAATGGTTTGCAAACAGAGAAAGAAGCTCAACCCAACAGCCTCAATACAGAAGAGAGTCATTAAATGTGTAAATATCTTTGAAATGATGTTCTTGAATCCATGGAAATGAACTCTCTTCCGTAGATGACACTTCCAAGTTCATTTTGATAGTTTTTACTGTTAGAGATCAAAACCGGTTTTACTACAGATACATACAAGACTACTTTTTGTACATGAATTATGGAGATTTTACTGATATCCAAATCAAAGTTGGACTCTGTTTCTACTACATTTTGGAGCTTTCTTGCTTAGATTAATAATGGGATTTTGACCTTTTGATTCCTTTTGTAATTCTTGTTAGATACAGTTTTAGCATTATTCAATCACGAGTTTGTTGTTTGCTCGTGTTCTTTGATTATTGAATTTGCATTATTGTTTAGAAGTAATAATCAAGTAACAAAAGCTCAAGGAGCCATCCTGGTTGGTCCTCTGGTTCCTTGAACCAAACCACTATTTACTTCCGAATTCATAATAATAATAATACTCTTCTTTATAGGAATCTCTTTGGATTCTTCATTGATGATCAACTTGTTGAGTGAATAAGTTGGAAAATACAAATTTCTTTTTTATTTTTTTTAAATTTTTAATGGCTTGAAGCCTGGAATCTTTTTCTTCATCATCTAATTTTTTATATGCTTCTGAATACTCACAAAAAAAGCTTAATTAGCGCATTTGAAAATTTATGGAAAAGCACTTCCTCGATAATTATTTCCCCCTTGCCACCTAACGATCTTGGAAGCTTTCTTTTCGTGACGTTAGTATGTCTTTAATTTAAAAAATAAAAATAAAAAGAAGGGGACATTGCATTTTAATGAAATCTAAAATGCGCATTTAGTGAAATTCGAAACTCTATTTAAATGGACAACTTATTATGTCAGTAAATTTGCAAACAACTCCTTTGAAGTATGTAAACGGTTGCAGAAGAAGAAATAACTTTCTGAATTTTCAATTGAGTGCTACAATACCGCCATGTTGACATATATTGGGGATAGATAAAATTGCACCAAAACCTATTTGGTTTTGTAACATTGATGGATACTTTGAAACGCAAGTTATATTTGCATCCTAACAAGAAAGTATAATAATGAATATAATCGCTAATCTTATTAACATAACCTAACAATTGAACTCTTAGATGGACGACCTTTGAATTTAAGTTGTGTTGTATTAAAATTTTTTCCTAATGATATATGGTCAAAAATATGGCAAGTTACTGCAGTTTAAATTTGTGAAGGGTTAAAAGGAGAAATAAACAAAATTATGAAGGTTTTTGTTTTTTTTGACGCATAATTACAAACATTTAAACTATTATACGTGGGTGGCGTCTGTGCAAAAGGGTAGTACCACCTCAATATAAGTTTTTTAGCATTGCATTGTTTTTTTGGTTAAATGTAGGCACTTTTAGGGGGTAATTCGCAATGAATGCTAAGACGTATTAAAAAAAAAACTCAAATATCATGACTTGAATTATCTAGTTTCAGTTTGGTGAAGACTAATTCAAAAGAAAAAAAAAAATGATAACTTCATTCCATTTACAAAGTCTTCCCGTTTGAAGCCTATTAGATAATGAAATTTTCTTTTTATTGTTGAGTTTTAGGTCAACTAATCCCTTCAATAAAGAAAGGAAATACAAACCGGTCAGGGGTCCCATCGTTATTAGTTATTTCCACGACCAAATTGTAAATAAATTTTTGTGATAAGCTTACATTAATTAAGGTTTAAATTTAATGTTGAACAGAAGGACATGGCGTGATGGTAGAAGTAACGTAAGGGATGAGTCCATTTGGTTTGTCTCTATTTGTAATTAAGAAATAAAAAAAAAAAAGTTCACCAAATATGCATGCTTCACACGATCCATGTATCTTTGCATATACCATTCCCTTTTGATGTTTTGTTTTAAGGATTGGAACAGTGGTTTTGGTCACTTTCTAATTATAGACGGATGTCAACTAGCTAGATATAAAAATATTCTATTTCTTTCACTATCTGTTCCGTCCCCCAAAAAAATAGTAGTACACATTGAGTTTTGATAGTATAAAACTTAAAATTCAACGTGAAATGGTTTTTTTTTGGGGCAGAAGTAGTGCAATAATAATCTGAATTTTATTATTTTCTATTTGTCAAAATTTTAAATTAAATACAAGATCGATACATCATCTTAGAATTTAGAATCAGGATGAAATTGATAAATGACTGTAATACTTTATGTGATTCATAATGAGTACAATCATGGGATGGAGAGAGTACTCTCTCCAAGAACGAAATAATAAAAAAATATTTTCTAAAATAGAAATACTTCAACAATATTGATATCGGTTTTTAATTATTATGAAACGAAAAAAGTCTAAGAATACTACTGACAGTATACGTAGTTAAAGTATTTTACAAAGACGACAATCAGCAGCCATGCGTCTCTAGAGTACATTTTATCGATGAATTATAACTGCATGTGTTGTACAATTAATTAAAAGTCAGAAGTTAGAAGTTCTCATCGATCATCCCCAGCAATGAAGTTAGGGAATCGAATAATGTAAAATTTAAATGGCGTTTTGATAAAGTCGTTACTGGTTTGAACATTATTAAAAGGAGAAGCTTTGAATGATAATTATTATAGGTTAGTTATTATTAATTAGTATCCTTCCATCAAATTTATTTACCTAATAATTATATTTTGTGGGTTCAATTCAATCACACATGGTTCTGTTATTAAACTGTACGGTATGAATTAACTAATTAAAGGACTAATGCCTAAAGGATCTGTTTACCCACAACACATATGTAAGGTTTAGGTCACACCTTAGAATTTGGTTAGAATTGAATGTTTAAAATTATTTGTTCATTTTAGTTAAAAGATTGAACTCATTAGTGGTTGGTAGCTTGTTACTACGTAGCACTATGTAATCTTGTGTTGAGGAGAATTTCCTTTTCTTATTTGAGCATTTCTAAATAATTCAAACAATTATTTTTTTAGACGAGAAAAATAGCTCAAAATGATTATATCTTATCGCGTTTTAAGTAGTTATTAACATATAAATAACACAAGACACTATGATAGATACACTACAACACAAAATTGTTGGAACTAATTCTTCCGCCAATTCATCGCAGGCTGCATGCGGGCATGCATAATTAATGAACAAATTGACATGCAACAAGGGTCTGGAAATATTTCTTCCCCAATTCGTTGAATCAAACTACGATTCTGTTCAAATTATCATTTCGGATTCTGGGATTCAGATGCTATCAATTTTCTTTTTTCAGATTAAAAAATAACATAATGTTGAAAGGGAGCTTTAAATTTAGAAGGGTACGTATCATATATATGCATAATGCATGCACTGAAATTTGTAGCTAAGAATACTAATCTTTAAATTCCACCATTCTCAAATTAAACTGAAGTCCTTGCCCAACTTGCATAAACAACATGTATTTCGTTGGATGTTGCTTCCTCCTGTCATATAGCACGTCTTGAACGCTTTGTTTACATGATGATCGATGATTTCAATTCCTGAACCGGAAAACAAGCGGGAAACCAGTCGGGTTTTTTTTTTTTTTTTTTTTGGTGCAAGAATCGGTCTTATTTTTTCAGTTAAAATAATTAAAATTACTAAGTGTTTTAATATAACCTTGTGTCAAATACATTAACCTCCTCATTTTCGTTAGAAAACAGTAAAAAACATCATGTCCTCACATTTGTTACTTATAAACAGAGGCGGAAAGAGTATGTTACTGCAAAACCTAATTTTGACATCCAAGAAACAAAAATAGTCGATCCACTAGATTAATAATTTCTACTTCCGTGTCAAAATAATACAACTAAAAATAAATGTTTCGAACGAGATGAGTGAGAATTTTGTCTTTGATTACATCAAATTTGGAGGCAGTTAAATTTGTGAAAGTATATAATCTGTCTCACATCACCACCGTGAAGAGAAGTTACTTACTATATAAGTGCCGAATGACACCCCACTCATTGCCAATTAGTTTTGAGATGAGAGCCTAAAATACTTATATACTTTGACTTGGTATCAGAGTGTGCTGGGCCTGTGTGATGTTTTGGGCCAGAGGTGGCCTGTGGTGATTTTATATTCTCGCACTTGAGCGTTGACTCGTGGGTATGTTGTGAACTGATCCAACAGTATAACTGGTTTTTCTCCCACTTAAGCGTTGATTCGTGGGCTTATTGTGGACCGATCCAGCGATATAACTGGCTTTCTCCCACTTGAGCGTTTACTCGTGGGCTATTCTATTCTTATCCTGATCCAAGTCCATTAGGCAAAATGTTCAAATACCCATTGAACTTGAGAAAGGGTGTTAAAGTGTATAATATGTCATACATCGCCACTGTGAAAAGAAGTGAACTTGAGAAAGAGTGTTAAAGTGTATAATATGTCATACATTGCCACTGTGAAGAGAAGTGACTCAGTATATAACTGTCGAAGGTCATCCCACTCATTGTCAATTGGTTTTGAGATGGGAGGTAAAAGTACTTATATACTTTAACAAAATTTCATAATATCGGCCTAACAAGATCCAATAAATAAATCCGGGGTCTCATCAGCCATTTTCATGACCATTTCATCCTAATATTTTCTCTGATGAGATGAGATGGAGCGTATATACATTGACATTACCATGGCAGATAACTTCTTAAGACTATTTTACCCCTTTTTTAGTTGAAAATTTACAAAATATTAATAAGTAATTAATGACAGATTCGTCATACCTGACTATACTTGGTTCGTAAGAAACATCTTTTTTTGAAGAAAGTAATTAAGAAACATCTTTGTTTCTTCAGAAAATTTCTAATGTAAATTTCTTAGTTGGTCTTCTTCGTGATTGTGACGAATAGAAAGCTAAATTATACAATTGCACACAGCCGGCAGCCCTAATTTTTATTTACTTGTATTTCTCTCTGTCAAAAAACAAAAGTTTTACATTTATAGTTTTGTGAACTACTACTTCTTCTCAGCTATGGTTTAAAGTTTAAACATAGAGAAACAACATCATGCAATTGCTGTTTTCCCCCCTTGTGTGTTAACATCTCCGATTTTCTGCCCACATCTAGTTTATATTTCCGTTGATCTACAACAATTATCATGTTTGATTTT
Organism: Oldenlandia corymbosa var. corymbosa; assembly: GCA_949775105.1. Lineage (NCBI taxonomy): Eukaryota > Viridiplantae > Streptophyta > Magnoliopsida > Gentianales > Rubiaceae > Oldenlandia > Oldenlandia corymbosa. The sequence goes on along the minus strand of OX459120.1, from coordinate 30,202,761 downwards.
TTTTTAATTTTTAATATAATTTGTACTGAAACTAAAAAGTTAAATCGGACAATCATCTCAGGATGGACGGAGTATTAGAAATTCTTGCATTCAATCGATCGAACTCTGGGAAAATTTCTAAACGTATTTTCGTGATTACAATTTTAAAGGGTTATTGTCTCCTTTAAATAGGAAGAGAAAATTAGTAGTGCAACTTTATCAGTCACAATGTTACTTAAATTCAAGGATGCAACCAAAATTTCTCTTTTAAAAATAATTATCTTCTCGATCAAATTGTTGCTGAACAATATGTTTATAAATACAAATGGAGCGTACATGCACACGGTTGGTCAATTGGTCATTGAGATTCGGCCAGAAACACGACACGAAAACATAAAACAAGATCTTTGTCTTACGGACCAAGGAATTGATTGATCCTAGCGAATACTATTAATTTGTTTCTAATTCAAATTTTTTGCAAAGGGGTTAGGTAGGCTTTGCACGTCATAATTATTGGCATAAATGTTTGTTTAAGAAAAAAAAAACATGTCATTTCGATTGAGAGATATGCCAAAAATTTGGTTTCATCATCATCAGTTAGATGTCAATTGTAGCTTTTTTCTTTGTTTCTTATATTTTGGATGGAATCAGACAGTATACATTACATTGTGGTCGGCGTGAAAAAGCGATTGGAAAACTAGCACAATAAAGAGGACAAAACTCCAGAACCTGTACATGATTTTGATTTGTCTTCGAAAATGGAATTCTCTGATTTGTAACATTTATTATTTTTTTTTAAAAAAAGAAAAATTTTAGACAAATTAACAATACACAAGTGTTTCACTTGGTAGAGTAAGTTGTAACCCCGTTTTTTTTTTAATTATTTTTTTTTAATCTTTTACTTTGTGGGGCACCTAAAGTTAAAGTTTTTTCAACATTTCTTCCAAATTCTTGATTTGTAATGAAGGTAAGAGAAATTAAACCCTAATGTAAACTACTAAACGAGCAATGAACAATAGGTTGAGATGTTCAGAAACATTCTATCAGAGTTGCATGATCCAATTTCATCTTCGATAAAATTTAAGAATGTGGGACATTTATGGCCAAATCAATATAAATGTGGGACTTTTATGGGAATAAATGAACCATTTATCTCTAGTTTAGACGAATTACGTGGTTGTCAATTAATCAGTCACACTTATGATTCAACGATTTGACCATCAGATTAGTATTAAAATAAATCATCAGAGGGATGTCTAGTTGAACCCCATAATAAATATAGTATACTTACTTCTGTCATAGAAAAATAGTCTAATTTTAGAAAAGAAAATCTCAAAATTGTATTTATGAGATTGGTATCCCTCCGGTCCTTAATATAAGGTATTTTAATTTTGTTTTAGGTTTCACTTAGTATGTATTTTTTATTGATGAAAAAACCTTAAAAATATTTTCTAACAATCAAGAGAACACAACTTAATGTGAAAATTTATTTTTAAGGTTTTTTTTTTTCAATTAAAAATACGTACTAGGTGAAACTCATGACAAATCAAAATGCCTTATATTAAGTACCGGAGGGAGTATTACCTAAAACTGATTATAAATAGTCATTAAATTTTATTCAATTTTTTATATTAATTTTTTAATATGCAAGATTAAGTTATCAAATTTTTATATTTTAAATTTTTAAATTGAACTATTTTTCTAGGTTGGAGGTTGTAGTTTTTTGGTTAATCTGGAAAAAATTTGAAAGAAGGGAAAAATAAATGCAAATGTTAACTAGGAAAATAACCGGAAAGGGCTGATGTAGGAAATGTTCTATCCCAGAGGAAGCCCAGATGCTCTCTTAAATGGACTAAAGAAAGACAAACCTGCTGGAGCGAGATGCTACCTGAAATATGAGAATGGACCCAATTAACCAAAATTAGGACTCCCAAAACTGACTAATGGTGGGATGTAAGAGGAATAGAGGATGGCTTAAGCTTCTTACTTCTCGGCTCTAACCCCAAATCCAAAACATTTTCCACTTACATTTTGATTAAAAAAAGATACTGTATTAAATTGATACTCCATCCGTTCCATAAAAGGAACTTTACTAAAATAAAACAATATGAAAAAAAAAAATTGGGGTGGGGGGTGGGGGAGGGAGGGAGATCGAGTAGTGTATTTTGAATTGCAGCCTTTGGTTTTTTTTTTTTTTTATAATTTTGTGGTAAATGAAATAAATAAGTCTAGTAGTTGTAAAAACGGTTCACAGATAAAGAATGTAGTAATGCATCATTGTGGACCCGGTGTTGCCAGCTTTCATGCGCCATGACATTTTTGAACCTTTCTTCTAATATTATGAGGTTTTTAATTTAACAAAAGACTGTTTTACTCGGTGAATTAAGATAATTCCTACTAAGGAAAAAGAACAATCCGGTTGAACCATTTGAGCTTTGATGATTTCTCTCTAGTGGTGAGATTTGGCAAGATTTGTAAACAGTTTCCACAAACTTGTCCGAACATTTGGAATTTGTCTACATCTTGACAATATAGTCATCAACTATAAAGGTTAATTTACATTGGAACTTCGAGTATTCAACACAATGGGAGCTTTAAAACCATCTTTGACAAAATATTCGGTCTATCAGCTAAATGTATCACTTATAATTAAGCGTATACACATGACTGAAACCCTAAAAAAAAAGCAAATATTCACTCAAAAAAATAAAAATAAAATTGATACATGACTATATAGTTTCTGAACCATCCCTGGACAAGATGATAGTGCGCTGTCAATTGCCATGCTCCTTCTGACGGCACTTCTGCTGGAATATGTATATAGTTATGGTATCTGCTGGGAAGGATGGAAGCATCAAAGCATGTTGTATGTATTTCAGCCGACTCAAGTGGAATATCTTCAATTAAACCCCGTGGGCCGTAGCCGAGGATATGTGTTACTCTGTCAACCCGGACCTTAGCCAATCAAGTAAGCTAGGTTTGTCTTTTGTAGCACACGTACGACTTCTTCCATCTAATTCTTTGGTTCGGCCACCTTGGGATTGGGACGGACGATTCAAGGCAGCCCTTTCCAAAATGAAATCCGGGCTGAGGATGTAGCAAGAAACTCATGAAAGCTTAAGACACCGACTCCATTCCACCTTAAACTTACTAGGATCCATAACGAAGCATGACCGGATCTCATACATGTTGGTTCAAATACAACATCATACGAAAAAGCATGGTCGCATTGCCGCCTTTCAGGCTAAATATTTGTGTAATAAATCAATGAATGAATTCTGAGGAAATATCTTCTTCTTGTTGGTGATTGTTATGGGGTTACATATTCAAAGATCGACGCAACGAGAAATTTAGAGTAAAGGAGAGAGCTAGAAAAGCTAGTAGCCTTCTGGGTTGATCAACAGCTAGCCAGTGATTATATGGAGCAATAATGCATAAATGCCATGGCAGGAGGGTTGTTGTTGGTTAGATAGACATTTACTCTTGATTAATGGAGTTCGTACTAGTACTCCATCTGTGGAGAATTAAATGGGAGTTCCCATTTCCAGTTGAAGGAAAAGAGAGTTAATGTAGTCCTAGCTAATTTTTAGAGTAATCATCAAGAGACTAATTGATCAATTAGTCTATGTGAAATCGCAGCATATTTATTTGTCACAGTTCAGGCCGGTGATGTTCGCTATAATAATTCTCTCCATTTTGAAATGAATTGTAGTTATAGAAAAATCTCAGTTGCAACTTATTATTTTATTCTTGAGTTTTATTAAGTTAACAACAAATTAATCACCCCTCAACTCCTAAATGAGGTGTTTGGGCTAACAACTCCTAAATTTATCAGAAATTCCAGTCCGACCAACGCACTTCTATTGAGATGTAACTTGGTAGTCGGTATCCTATCAAACAAGAAAATTGGAATGGAAACTGAATAAAGGTACTATAAACGTATTTTATCCGTTCTTTAAAAAAAAAGAAGATTTGTTAAATAATAAATAAATAAAAACTCGATGTTTTGCCGGCAAAATGCAACCTAAATCAACCCTATAATAATATCTATTCATTTAATGAATGCATGAACACCAAGTAATTCTAACTTTACCATGATTTATTCACAATATACATATGAACATTTTTTAAATTGTTAATTCTATCATATATGAACACAAATCTTGATGAACACTAACCCCAATTGTTATGAATTTCAATTAATGAATGCATGAACATGATTAATTCTATCTTGTCATGAATTATATACCATATACATGTATGAACACAAAATTGAAGTAGAAAAAAATTTACAGAACTTGCAAAAAAAATAATAAAAAAAATTACAGGATCATTTTCCTAATTAATTTTATTAGATAATCGTTTCTTATTGAATATTTATGATTCGTATTTTGAATTACTCCTTATTAGTAGGTAAAACTACGATCCTTATTATAAGTTACGATTCCTTCCATAATCAATTTTATTGGACAATTAATTACTATTGTAAATAGGAGCGCGTGTTACACCCAATCTGTGTACCATATATGGTGCACACGGTGCACAATGTAATCAATCTGAGTAACAAATTAGCTAGAGATTATGCATTAGGTTGGCAGAACTTTTTGGTTCATTATTAAGGCCTTCCGAAATGAATTGCATAGTGAAAGTAGCCTTTAAGCATAATGAATTGCATATTGTCGATTCAGCGTTTTGAATACATTATCTACCCCGTATACGTAAGGGATATGTGTTCGAAGAATTTAAAACCGATTACAGGATAAAAAGCAAATGACGAATCCAAGCTACTTCAGAAAATAGTATAAAAACCTATAAAAAGTCATAGAATATCCTTCACAAAGTTTAAATATCAGTGGAATATCCTTCAAGTTCAGTTTGAGCGTTACAGGTTGTGATCGCCGGCCGGGCAGCAAAAGAAGTCGAGAAGAAACAGTGAGCCTGCAATACCATTGAAAATTTTCAGCACTAATCCGGTAAGTAATTAAGGCTAAACAACTAGTAATAATGAGTGTAAGGAATTCTTTATTTTTCTTTTTACCTCTAATTGTATTGCCGGTGTAAAAATCACACCGGAATGCTGGGCATGAGGCTGAAACAACAATTAAACTCTTATTTGAACCAAGATTCGAGATCAGGACATTCTGAGGCATCTTACATCGGTGGCAGTAATTTGGCTATTTGAAGGAGGCGAATCGTCAAAGCGAAAAAGATGCTTAGCGACATGTAAAAGTTGAGAATTCAGAAAAGGAGGGTAAGAAATTGTCGAAAGCGATTGCAAAGCATTGTGCTATTTGATAATGCTTTGATTTTGAAACAACCACCAAATTGTTGCGTCAAGGAACACAAGGAAGGAGAAGAGACAATATTGATGGTGACCTACACTTGCGACAAAGAACTTAACAGGCAATTCGTAAGTCCAATTGCTTTGTATATAGTTGTCCGTCCCTCTGAAACAATCAACCTGCGAATCTCAAGCATGTTAACTAGTAGCTAGCTCAAATATATGTGATTACAATGGGAAAAAAAAATACAAAAAATGTGATTTCATTTTAATTTGGTCTAGGAAAAATTTCTAAGTTACCAACTCACACAAGTCAACAGCAGCAAATTATTTTCTTTTTTTTATTATTATACTCGAGAGAAATTGCGAGGATGAATTTTCTTTAAACTTTTTTGACTTTATCCCAAATGATCAACACACTATTGCAAAAAGAAAGTTTACAGAATCAGGATAGTCGAGTAAGTCCATTAACTGGAGGAAGGCATAATGATTTTAGATGATAGATTTTGACGCAAAGCTTAGATGCACATAAAAGAAGAAAAATTCTCCTAACTAGATTACTAGCAAATATGCATTCAACTCAAACAAAAACATAACGTAAAGAATCCTTAAATATCACATCATTAAGACGCAACAGTATAAAAAGAGCGCAGAGAGAAGAACAATCAGATACAACAAAACCGTGTGAAAATGACCCTCTTACACTAAGTTTAAAACTTATCGCAATATGGAAAAAAAAAACTGTAAAATGTTCAAAGGAATTGTTTCATATGTATCGGACCTTTGAAATTAGCGAGGCATTGTAGAAAGCTTAAGAAATGGTCGCCATCCAGCCTTCAGTTCAACATTCATACAGTACCATGACTGGATCTCATCCCTATAGGTCCAAATACAACATCAAGAAAGAAATCGCTTGAAACAAGATCATAAACTTACTCCAGACAAAAAATTAGAAAAAAAAAAGAGAAGAAAGTATAGAAACAAAAACGAAATTCATGAAGAAAAAGTGCATTGAGCGTTGTCAATTTAAATAGTATTTTTTTTTAAAAAAAGTATAAGAAATGGTGATAATGGAACCGCATTAACATTGAACTTTAGGCTATGTTAAATGAAAAGCGATGAAAACATTCATCTACCTAATTCCCAACAAAAATAACAATAATATTAATAATGCCAAGAGAATTCCAAGTGGTACTTATTATGCATTGAGTTTGAGAAAGTCAGCACAGTGCTTGACTAACCAACAATATAGTACTTCGATCGGCAACATTGACGAAGCTGAGTTAGGAGGTGCTAATTGTCTCTTTGGTTGTGGTTGTGGTGGTGAGTAAGTTCAGGATCAGTATTTTTCTCTTTTTTTTTTTTTCTTTCTTTTCCATCAATTAGTTGTCCAACTATTGTTTTGATATTGTTTCGGCGATGGGTTTTTAGTCTCTTTTACCGATAGAAGTTTCGTTGTTTTCATTGTCCTTAGGGTTAACAAAGACTTCTTTTTCTTTTTTTTTTTTTTGTATTTTAGCAATGTAAAATCTTGCAATAAAAATCTTGTATTTTGATGAATGTGGCAATAATCTTATACTTTGACGCGTGTGACTCTAATCTAATATTGTGTTTGTTAAAACTCAATAAATAAAACTTTTTGAATCAAAGGGATTGTGATTAAATAAAAGAGTTTCATTAATTCTTAATCGATGTCGGATATTCGAATATAATGTTTGGGACTACGACATTGAAATGTTAATGTTAGGGACGTAAATTTAAGCAAACCCAAATGTAAGGGATCGTTTGAACAATTTACTCGCTAGTTAAAGACTACTTTAATTGTTCCAAATAAATCTCACACTAATAGGGATCCATGGCTGCCAAATCTTTTCTAGTTCATTAATTAGGTCCTTCCAAACTCACGTTATATAAATGGAGTAACAAATTAGCTAGAGATTATGCATTAGGCAGAACTTTCTAGTTCATCATTATTTAGGGCCTTCCGAAATGAATTACATTATGAAGTAGTCTTTTAGCGGGCAACTTGTCATGGATTAAGCATTTGAATGTATTATATACCTATCCCGTTCGTAAGGGATATTCTTTGCAGAACTATAAAATACCGATTACAGGATAAAACGAAAATGATTGATACTAGTCACTTTTTAAGATATAATAATAAAAACATATAAATACAATCATTATGGTTTAGAATATACTTTACAAAATTTTAATTATCAGTGAAACATTCTTTGAGAGCTTGAAAGCCCTAGAACAGGGTGATTAAAGACCACCGACAGCGGCTTGTGATCCCCGGCCGGGCAGTACAGGACCTTTACTAGAAATCATAGGCCTGCAAACCATTGAAGTTTTATTTGAGCACTAATCCGGTAATTAAGGCTTTACAAATAAAGCGTAAAAGTATAGAAAGCAAGTACCTTATATTTAAAAAGAAAGTATTGAAGGATCACACTGCAAACACTGCAATGATCCTTTCCCGCCTGAAACACATTTCAGCATTCGAACCACCGACTAAAGGAAACGACGACGTTCTTGTTTCCTGCTCTTCTTAAAGCTTAAACGCAGAACACGCAGGACGGTTCATACAATTGGCGTGACTTGATGATGAGCTGGAGAACTGAGCTGGAATTGATGCGAAGCTTCCGGAATCGAGACAGCTCACACATTATGCTTGGAGAACGGGCATGCTTGAAGATCACGTCAAGGAGCTTCTAGTAAATCTTCTTTTTTGGTTTGCAGTGAACATTCTAGAGCAGGGAGTTAGTATGTAATATTTGAAGAAATGCAGTTTTCTTGAGATGTATAAATACTCTAGGATCCTTGTGAACCAAACACACATGATATAATACAAAAGAAGTTTTCTTCCGGATCTAATGAGCTTCCTTCTCCCTCCCGATTCTAAGTTTTCATGATGGTATCGGAGCGGGTTTATCTGCTGATCACCTATCATTTCCGCTGCCTTTTTTTTGTGTTTTTCCCTTCTTGTTGCTTATCTTTCCCCGTGTTTTTTTTTTTGAGTTCTTTCTTTGTATCAGATCTGGTCCTATCCTTGTGTTTCTGCGGTTCAATCATTTTTTTGTTCCATTCTCAACCATTACCTGTTTGATTTGGTGCTTAAATGGATCGAGAGGAAGAAATTATGAATACCAGAAAAGAGCAATTGATGCTCCATGGATCTGATTCGCCTGGAACCATACTGGTTACAGTGCCCCTTACTGAGAAGAATTATCTCATATGGAGAAATTCTATGATCATAGCATTGGAAGCCAAGGAGAAGCTGGGATTTGTGGACGGTAGCTATGTGATGCCAAGAGAAGGATCTCCGGATTACCACAAATGGCGTCGAGTCAATAGCATGGTCGTTTCATGGATCAAGAACTCCATATCCTCTGAACTGGTAAATAGTTTTACCTTCATCACTGGAGCAAAGGAACTTTGGGATGAAATACATGAAAGGTATGGAGCTTCAAACTCTGCTATTCTATTTCAACTGAAGAGGGAAATTGCACTTGCAAGGCAAGGAGATCTGTCAATTGTTCAATACTACAGCTACATCAAGCAGCTGTGGGATCAATTGGAACAGCTCAGGCCTATGCTAGCCTGTGATGATACTGTTAGGAAGATTCTGTTGGAAAGAGATGCAGAGGATAAAGTGATGCAGTTACTGATGGGTCTTAGTGATGTTTTTGAAGCAGAAAAGAGTCAAATCCTTCTAATGGACCCTATTCCTACAGCCAACAAGGTCTATTCTATGCTGTTGAAGGCTGAGAAGCATAAGCAAGTGGCCAATTTGATTGTGTCAATTAATGACAATGCTGCTATGATGGTGAAAGGATCCAACCCTAAGTGGAAAAAGGATGCAGGACAGAAGCAACCCTATGTGAAGAAGGATAAGAGCCATTTGTTTTGTACACACTGTCAGAGAACAGGACATCTCAAGGAAGACTGCTTCAAGATTAAAGGCTATCCAGATTGGTGGAAACCTTCCAAGGGAAAAATTCAAGCAGCTAATAATGCTAGCAGTTCTGAAACTCCTGTGGATAATGTTGATTATCCGGGTAAGGATTTGGGAGCTATGATATCTGAAGCAGTTCAGAAAGAGATTGGCAGATTCATGAAAGGAAAATATCCACTGGAAGCTGCAAATGATCATCAGGTCAACTTTGCACATTTCCAAGATTTTGCAGGTAATACCATTTTTACTTTTCTTAGTTCCAAGCTTTCTGATTATATACATAGAGATGCTTGGATATCAGATACTGGTGATACTAGTCATATGTGTGCCTACATAGCCATTTTGAAACACACAAAATCCACCACCAAATGCACTCCTGTACAATTGCCTGATGGAAATATAACCTTTGTTCATTCCATAGGTGATTATGACATTCATGATTCTATAACTCTGAAAAACTGCTTATATGTGCCCTCCTTCAAACATAATCTGCTTTCTGTTAAGAAATTAGCAAAAGACTCACATGTGCTTTTCCGTTTCTTTGAATCATTTTGTCTGCTGCAGGACCTATGGACTCTTAAGGTCATTGCAGCTGGTAAAATAGTACAAGGACTATACGTTTTAGACAGAAGTTCATTCTCTGAGACAGCTATTTTGCAATCTCAGGAACTTTATGCTTCTTATATGTTAAGTTTTAGGCCTCCTGATGTTCTAGAACCAAGGAATAATGTTTTGAGAAAAGCACTAGCTGCTGTTACCATTACCACCTGGCATCTAAGGTTGGGACATCCCTCCTCAAATGTAATAAGGGTTTTAGCTGATAAGCTTTCTGTAAAGGGCAAAGAATGTACTCTTGATCAATGTGATGTTTGTCCTTTATCCAAACAAAGTCGAAATCCTTTCCCTGCAAGCTCTAGTAAATCAGCACATTGTTTTGCTTTATTGCATATTGATGTATGGGGGCCATATAGCAAACCTTCTTACAATGGATCACAGTTTTTCTTAACCATTGTGGATGATTATAGCCGGTGTGTATGGACATTCTTATTCAAGCATAAAACACAGGTTGCCAACATTCTTACCTCTTTTTTTTCCTATGTCAAAACACAATTCCAAAGCCATGTTCAGATTATCAGGACGGATAATGGCACTGAATTCCTGAGTGACAAGTTTCAGCAATTACTCAGTAGCCTAGGTATAGTTCATCAAAGAAGTTGTCCCTATACACCACAGCAAAATGGTGTTGTTGAGAGAAAGCATCGACATATCTTACAGGTTGCCAGGGCTCTTTTGATCCAATCCAACCTTTCCAAATCCTTTTGGGGGGAATCCATTCTCACTGCAACCCATCTTATCAATCGACTTCCTTCACCATTCCTTAGTTGGCATTCACCTGTTGAGCTATTAAATGGCAAGATCCCTGATCTATCCTATCTAAGAGTTTTTGGTTGCCAGGCTTTCGTTGTTGATACTTCCCCTAGCCGCGACAAATTTGATGCTAGGTCGCATAAGGGCATCATGGTAGGATATCCACCTAATCAGAAAGGTTACAAAATTTTTGTTCCCTCTCTTCATAAGATTATTGTGTCTAGGAATGTCAAATTCCAAGAAGATTTGTTTCCATACAAACCTGTTAATAGTAATGTTGCATTACTTCCTAGAATTTCCAGCCATGATGAGGATTTCTCATTCACAGAATTCGTGATACCTCATGAAAATGTAGCTGATCAAACTCAAAATGAGTTTTCTTCTTCAAATTTAGACCACCCTCCTGATCCTTCCATTCTTCTTGATCAGAATTCGTCACACCCCTTGCCTTCTCAATCATCCACTGTTTCTACTTCCCCTTCACCATTTGCTCCACTTTGTCGTAGCACCCGAAACACCACTCAACCATGTTGGTTAAAAGATTTTGTACGCTTTTCTCACTGTTTGCATGTTTCTGAGCCTAATTCTTCCACCTCTGATTGTTGTTTCTCTTCTAGTCATAAATAGTTCCTTGCAAACATATCTGATATCCAAGAACCTACTAGTTATAATCATGCTAGGACTAATGAAAAGTGGCAGGAAGCTATGAACGCTGAGTTGCAAGCATTGGAGCAAAATGACACATGGATCTTGTGAATTGCCAAAGGGAAGAAAGGCATGGGGATGTAAGTGGGTTTATAAAATCAAATGCAAGCCTGATGGTTCTATTGATCGTTACAAAGCAAGATTGGTTGCTAAGGGGTACACACAGGTGGAAGGAGAGGACTTCACAGAGATTTTTTCCCCAGTGGCCAAAAACGTTACAGTCTGTGTTCTGATTGCACTTGCAGTGTCTAAGGATTGGTGCCTTCATCAGTTAGACGTGAACAATGCATTTCTGCATGGTGCATTGGATGAAGACGTCTACATGATTCCACCTCCTGGTTACACCACTGCAAGCACAAATCAGGTCTGTAAGCTCAAAAAATCCCTCTACGGTTTAAAACAGGCATCTAGAATGTGGAATACCGAATTGACAGATACTTTGATCTCCTATGGTTTCAAGCAAGCTTTCAGTGATCACTGCCTTTTCATCCTCGATCATGCAAACTTCTTTATTGCTTTGCTGGTTTACGTAGATGATATCCTTCTTACTGGCTCGCATGAATCCGAAATCCTTAAAGTCAAGCAGTTTTTAGATAGGGAGTTTACCATCAAAGATTTGGGATATGCTAAGTACTTCCTAGGGATGGAAATTGCACGTTCTCAGGAAGGTTTGTTTTTAAGTCAAAAGAAATATGTTCTGGACCTTCTACGAGACACAGGAATGCTGGATTCTACACCTGCCGGCACTCCATTTCCCCCTGATCTCCGGTTCTCTGATGAAAAGAAAGATACAACACCCTTGCTGACAAATCCGGGTCAATATAGAAGACTTGTGGGGCGCTTGCTATATCTTAACTATACGCGGCCTGATTTGACTCATTGTGTACAACTGTTGAGTCAATTTGTTCACGCACCCCATGAATCTCATTGGTATGCAGCCCAGCATGTTCTTCATTATCTCTCCGGTTGTTCACATCAGGGTTTGTTTTACTCCAAGGACAGTTCTTTCAACCTCACAGCTTTCAGTGATGCTGATTGGGGGACTTGCAAAACTAACAGACGTTCCTTAAGCGGCTATTGTATTTTCCTTGGTACGAATCTTGTTTCCTGGAAGACGAAGAAACAAAGCACCATATCCTGCTCTACTGCCGAATCTGAATACCGTGCCATGGCCGTGACAGTTCGTGAATTACAATGGTTGAGTTATTTACTCCATGATCTCAAGATTGATCTCCCTCTACCAATCCCTTTCCATTGTGATAACAAAGCAGCACTCTATATTACCGCCAATCCAGTTTTTCACGAACGCACAAAACATATCGAAATAGATTCTCATGTGGTTCGTGAACAATACAAGAACAGGTTCATCAATCCCCTACATATTACTTCAGCTGACAATCTTGCCGATTTCTTCACTAAACCGCTTTCTTTGTCAGTGTTTGCACGCCTTCTGTCCAAGCTCAGCATGTGGAAGCCTTCCCCAGCTGCACTTGAGGGGGGAATATTGAAGGATCACACTGCAAACACTGCAATGATCCTTTCCCGCCTGAAACACATTTCAGCATTCGAACCACCGACTAAAGGAAACGACGACGTTCTTGTTTCCTGCTCTTCTTAAAGCTTAAACGCAGCACACGCAGGACGGTTCATACAATTGGCGTGACTTGATGATGAGCTGGAGAACTGAGCTGGAATTGATGCGAAGCTTCCGGAATCGAGACAGCTCACACATTATGCTTGGAGAACGGGCATGCTTGAAGATCACGTCAAGGAGCTTCTAGTAAATCTTCTTTTTTGGTTTGCAGTGAACATTCTAGAGCAGGGAGTTAGTATGTAATATTTGAAGAAATGCAGTTTTCTTGAGATGTATAAATACTCTAGGATCCTTGTGAACCAAACACACATGATATAATACAAAAGAAGTTTTCTTCCAGATCTAATGAGCTTCCTTCTCCCCTCCCCGATTCTAAGTTTTTCATGAGAAAGAAAAAACAAAACCTACCCTATATAAATGAGAAAAACATTACCTCTAATTGTGTCTCAATTCTGTCTACGGAGCGCCTTGAAAGATCTCCGCGAGGCTAAAATAAACAATAAACTAATGATTAGACAGAAGGCAAAGTCGCGCAAACATACACAAACATCGACCGGTTATTGAGGATATATATATATATATATGTGTGTGTGTGTGTGTGTGTGTGTGTGTGTGTGTGTGGAGGGGGTAAGTTTCAAAATTATGGATAATATATATCCTAAAAACTTGGGCTTATAGAATCGAATGCAAGAAGCAACTATTTTCTTCATGTGCTGAGCAAAATATGTAAAAGACAATCTTAATCTTTATTAAATTTTCAACATTTATTTAATCGCAACCCGGCCGATTTTATTTCTTTCATCAACATATATATGTCCTTTCCAAAAATTTCCCGTTACGATATGTACGATTTGTAACATAATGTTTTTATTTCTAACAGAAACACTCATGAATTGTGATGAAAAAAAGGACAAGTTATAATAGCATCCATACTAAATTGACTGACTTTCCTTTTCTTTTTCTGTGTTAATGTTCTCAAGTGTTCTTTTTCAGTCTCAAAGAAACTGGTAATAAACATACTAAAAGTTCCAACTGACAAAATGAAGGAAATCATTATTGGAGGTGTACAATTGACCACAAAAGAAACAAAACCATGTGAAAGTAACCCTCTTAATTAAACTGAGTTTTAAATCTTTTCACAAAATGGAAAAAAAAACTCTAAAATGTTCAAAGGAATAGTTTTACATGTATCCTACCTTAGAAATGAGCGAGGAATTGTAGAAAGTTTAAGAAATGGTCGCCATCCAACATTCATCCCGAACCATGATCTCATACCTGTAGGTCCAAATACAGCATCAAGAAAGAAATCGTTTTAAACAAGATCATAAACTAAACTCAGCAAAATATATTTAGAAGCAAATACGAAATTCATGAAGAAAAAGTGCTTTTAAGTGTTGCCAACTCAAATATAAACTAATATTAAGCAAGATTCTGTGTTGTTTGAAAAAAAAAAAAAACTTCAAGAAATGACGACAATAGAATCGCATTAACATTGAACTTTAGGCTTTGTTGAACGAAAAGCGATCAAAACACTCAACCTTCATAATAATAATGCTATGAGAATTCCAAGTGCTACTTATTCTGCATTGAGTTTGAGAAAGTCAACAAAGTACTCACCAACAAATATTTCCATCGACAACATTGACTAATTTAGACCGGATTAGGAGGCTTTCTAATTGTTTCTTTGGTTGTGGTTGTTGGTGGTCGATACTATCAGGAAGTTGGCGTAGGGGTGCAGTACTCTTTCCAGTTAGAATTGAAATAAACTCAAAAAAAAAGGGATGGAATAATAAGTTAATAATTAAAGAAGAGATGTGTTCTGAATTGAAATGAACTCTTGAGGGAATTATATAGCCAAATTCCATATTGATCCATCTAGTTTTTCATTGCATTTACTATTATGTTTTGGTGGTGGTTGTGTTTTGTTGGGGGAAACTTAATAGCAGCAGACCGAACTTAATAAATTTAATGAACACTGTTGCGTTTCTGAATAGAATGTACTACTATTGAACTGATCTGACGAAAATATGAATGGTTTTCATTTAGTTCATGCTGACAAATTCAATTAATTTCAATCTTGAATTCCTTTTTAATGAAACCCCAAGGTCCCTCAACACACACTTTCAAATACAAAAATCATTTTGTTTAATTAATGCATGCACGTATCAAATATCAATTCTTAACCACGTCAACATTTTTCTTAATTTCATTACCTTTATGTGTGTCCAGAAAACCGTACATTCAGACAGGAGATTGCCAATATACTGTGAGGACATCATACTAATAGGGATATCTGGTGCCACATCATAATTAGGGCCATCCAAACTGAAAGTTTTTTTTTTATATATTTTTTTTTAAGATCGGGGTAACGAATTAGCCGAGAGATTATGCATTAGGCTGACCCTTCTGGTTCATAATTAGAACATTCCGAAATGAATCCATTTTAAGTATTGAGTAACGGGCAACTTGTCATGGATTAAGCATTTCAAAATATATTAATATTATACATATCCATCCCGTACATAAGGGATGTTCTTTGTATTATTAAAAAACGGTTTTACAACATAAAATGAAAATGAATATTGCTACTTAATTTAAGTCAATATAAAAAGATATAAATATTTCATCATCGTTTAGAACATCTTTCACAAAGTTTCAAATATCAGTGGAATATCCTTCAAGAACCCCGCACCGCAAATCTCCATTTTTTCTTTTAGCGTGATAGGTTGTGATCGCCAGCCGAGGAGAAAAAGAAGTAGAGAAGAAACACGACGCCTGCAATACCACTGAAACTTTTGAGCACTAATCTGGTAATTAATTAAGGCTAAACAACAGAAGAAGAGTAATAATCAGTGTAAAGAAAATTATTTTAACCTTGATTGTGTATTGTCCCCGGGTTGATCACACTTGTACATTGGACGAGGCTGAAACAACCAATTAAACTAATGATAGACAGAAGACAAAGTAGGACTAAACAACGCGCGCACATACGCACCAGTAATTGAGGATTTATGCGAGTTTCGCATTTTCCCTGAAAATAAAGAAAATCTTTCCAATAGTAAAACGAAAAGAAAAAAAAAAATAGAGATGCTAGGAACGTTTGCGAACAGAAAATTTCCATGCTTCGTATCAAATTCATACAAATTATCAAGCTAAATGTCTTGGTCAAAACAGTTGCTGGATTATAGATTTGTGCTTATGTTTATATTTGTTGTTTTGTTTACAGTTCATCTAAAGATTAGTTAAATTTCAAAAATATACGTAAAATGGTACAGAATCGAATGCAAATGGAAACTATTTTATACGTGCTGAGCAAAATTCTTTAATCAGACTACATTAATCTTTCTTAGATTTCTACACTTATTATTCAATCGCAGCCCGATTTGATTTCTTTCATATATATAAGTCCTTTCCAAATATTTTTTGTCCTTTACAAAATGTACGATTTGTTAAATGATGTTTTTATGTCTAACATAAACACTCATGAATTGCAATGGAAAAGAAAATTTAGAATTGTATTAAATACTTCTTGTCGGACTTTCTTTTGTGTAAAATAATATTCTCTAGTGTTCTTATACAGTCTCCAAAAAAACAAAGTAAAATAGTACTAAAATCCGAGAGAAAATGAAGGAAATCGTTATTGGACATGTACGATAGACCAGAAAAACAACAAAACAATGTGAAAATAACCCTCATATTTAAACTAAGTTTTAAAACTTTTCTGACAAACAAAAAATGTTCATCGAAATTGTGTCATATATCTATCTGACCTTTGAAATTAGCGAGGCGCATTGTAGAAAGCTTTAGAAATGGGGCCAAATCGCCACCATATCCAGCCTTCAATTCAACATTCATACCGTACCATGACTGGATTTCATACCTGTAGATTCAAAGACAACATCAAGAAAGGAATCGTTTGAAACAAGATCATGAATAACCTCAGCAAAATATGTATATATATATATATATATAGAAACAAATACGAAATTCGTGAAGAATATACTCTTAAGAGTTTGAGAAAGTCAGCAAAGCGCGCTTGACTTACCAACAAAATAGCTTCGTCGGCAACATTAACTAATTTACGGAGAAGCTGACCGTTAATCGTCTCTCTATGGTAGTGGTTGTGGTGGTGATTAAGGCCAGGAAATTGGCACTGTTTTCCAGTTTCGATGGAAAAACTCAAAAGACAAGTGATGGACTAAATAAATTTAAATGGACTAGGGAACTCTCGAGGGAAATATATAGCCAAATTCCATATTCCATGCATATTGCAATTATTATTTCGCTGTGGTGGGTGGTTGTTAAGTTGGGGAAACTTAATGGAAGCAGACAGACTGTACTATATAAACTTAATGAACACTGTTGCTTTTTCTGAAAGCAATTTATTGAACATTGACAAAAATATGAATGATCTTCATTCTGCTTAATTAATGTATCGTGTCCACGTTGTTAAAAGGACCAATCCTAAACCATATCATATGCTATACCATTATGTTGTAATCCTCCGTCCCAAAGTTGACCAGAATTGAGTTAGAAGTGAAAATTCAAAATGAACAATAATTTTAGAATAATTATTTCTCTGTCTTAAAATAAAATTTTTGTTTTTATTGTTTATAACAATAGAGGCAAAACCTGGAAAGAAAACAATACATCAACACGTTACATTGCACCTAATCTAAAAAATAATACTTACTTGATGCCTCCTTCTGTAACAAAAATAATAATAATAATAATAATAATAATAATAATAATAATAATAATAATAATAATAATACTTACTTGTACTCCAATGTAGAGATTGTGTTTATTGTATTGAACCGGGTACACGTTAATTTCTGATACACTCAGACACTATATGATAACCATAATAACTTATCAATTTTCCCATGCATGCATGATAACCATAATAATATTCATATTTAAATATGAATATTATCATTATACACTAGAATTAGAGTGGCATTTTCTTACAGTACTGGAGAGTGCAACAAATTAAAAAAGGTACACTACCTACGTACTTAAGATCGAAACTACATAATTAAATAGTAGTAATTTTGGCTTCGGTGATTGATAACTCATAGTAAATTTAAGGTAGCGTCAACCCTTGTTGATTTCATTAATTACATTTCTGTTTATATCCAGAAAATCTTACATTCAAGCAGGACTACACCCAATAATCAGTTGAGATTACCCAAAGACCAAAAACTTTGATCCCTACCAAAAATATCAAAATGTCAAAAATCCTAAGTTGTTACAAAATACATATGGACTCTAACTCTGCACCGTACATCCTCAATTCGGGGCACCTACTGATCGATCGATCGATCTCATATCTTTATGTCAAGTATTCTTATATACGAGTTGGAGGAATAATTTATCTGAAGAAGAACTTGGGGTGAATTTTGAATCTCCCTAGGTTCATAGAAAAATAAGCGTATTTAGCTTCTTCTTGTTGAATATCTCAATTTTCGTGTTTAATGGCGTTTTGTACGGAGAGTCAAACAAAAAACAAAAAGAGCTTTCCATGAATTTCTCGTTCTGCAGTTTGGATTGACCCTTGATCTCCAATTTTTCCTGCGTACCAGTTTTCGCCACATCTCATCACAGAAATAGTCACCATCATCATGGAAGGGAGAACCATGACGCCGTACGTGATGGGAGGAAAACTCGGTAGCTAGGTTAGTGAACAAATGGGTTGAGAATATAGCAAGAAACTCGTGAAAGCTTAAGAAATCGACGCCACTCGGCCTTCAACTTCTGAGCTAGCATATGACTGCATCATAATATTACCTGTATACATGTCAAGGTGCAGGAAGAAAAGAAAATCAGTGAGATCCCGAGTTCAACCGTGCAAGTCTGTAGCGGGTTGGTGAAATAATTTGAAGAATTCAAAACTAATTAACACAAAGTTCTTTTCTTCTTTAAACCAATTTTTTCAAATTCTTAAAACTAAGTTTATCCTTAGGCTCCTCCGAATGAAAAACAATTCACATTCTCATGTCTCTGAAAATTGAGGCTGTTTTGGAATAATGTTCGTCTTATTTTTAATTGTTCACTTCGTTGTATTGTACTCTTCTCTTCATATATTCTTCTAAAATAAAATGTCATTAGTTAATTTAAACACAATTTTAAGAAATAATTAAATAGAATATGTAAAGCCTAGTGATATTGTCAGCGCAAAAATTAGCTGCCAGAGCAAAAATAAATTATCTTTTCCATAATACCCTCCTTTAAACTACTAGCTTCCTGTAAAATTATGCAACAAAACCATGTTCTGTTCCACCGTATAGCAGAGGCTGCAGCAGAACTTCACAATCATCTCTTTCCTCGAAAAATACTGAGGACTGTGGAAGTGTAGCGCTATTTGGTTTGATATTTTGGAATGGATATGGACAATCCTTCTAGTTGAGCAATAAGTTGAATATAAAATATATGTTGCAGGAGAGCAACTGTTTGGAGTTACTACTATAATCCAAGTGCGTCCCTTAGACTCATAGTTAAAACATCTGAATTAGTTTGAAATTTTGTTGTAAGGACTTAGGTGTTCAATGGGTGGTGATTCTTGGTGATTATAATCGGTGTGGGAGGATGTCTATATGCTGAATTAATGAAGTGATGCTGTGGTCCGAATTGGAGCGGATGCCAATTGTATAGGAATTAAGGTGGAGGTGGGTTCGGAAAGGGATCAGTGCGGCGGATGGGTGGCAGAAATAACAATTAGTCTTTGAACCAATCAAGGGTAATTCAAGAAATATAATCAATTTTTGCTCTGTCAGCTAATTCCTGCTCGCTGGCCATATGTAAATTATTGTGTTATTCCTAATCTGTCTCATTAATTAAAATGAATAGTTAATATTATTTCTTTTGTTATATAAATTTGGCCAAAAACTGCACTGGAATAAAAAAAAACACTTATTATATCATAATATTTTGATATATACTAGTAACACATTTTCACCACTGGGAATGTTATCAAAAGTTGTTTACATTGTAGGTAAAAATGCCCCCATAAATGATAAATGACCTTCATAGACAATGCGCAGAATCTCGAACCGTGACACCTAAAACTGTTCTACTAGGCTAGTTGTAACAACATCTATAAACACTTATTTTGATATCTAAAAATGTCTTTATATGGAAAATATCTATTGTTATCCCTTTTTACACTACGATTAAACAAATGTACTAACAGAATAAAATATAACTATAAGTAGTCTATCATTACATTCAAAAATATACTAATAAAGCCATCTCCAGTAATATTATTGGTAATGGATGTTGGGCCAATTTCCAATTGTGTCGACCTGGCTTATGGACGATAAGTGAGTTGTCATGCCTTAAAGAGTATTTTAGAATTTTGTTAATTTAGAAGGATTAAGTTGTAAATTGTTGTTAGTAGCTGCTTAAGTACGAGTTCACTGTTATTGTAAGATTATCAATGAA
This sequence comes from Oldenlandia corymbosa var. corymbosa, assembly GCA_949775105.1. Lineage (NCBI taxonomy): Eukaryota > Viridiplantae > Streptophyta > Magnoliopsida > Gentianales > Rubiaceae > Oldenlandia > Oldenlandia corymbosa. Next base: position 30,182,433 of record OX459120.1, on the reverse strand, counting down.
AATTAATTACATTTCTGAAATCTAAATTTCTCCCTAATACTCTTCTTCTTCCCCAAATTCACTTCTCTACCTCCCGCAAGGGTTTCTCTCACCTTCTGAAATATGAATTCTCTTCCCTCAATTCTTTTTCTCTTTTTCTTAAACTAGGTGTTAGACATATCCGATGGGCAGGAAAGACATACACATATAGACATTACAACACAAGCGAAACAAAAACTATTAATATTTTTTTAAAAAAATTATGCAATGACTTTATTGGAAATTTACAACACAAACATCAACAACACTTCACCAAACGAATACGGTGTGGTGATGATTATCTAACGCTAAGAGAATTGCTAAGAAATCTCGAAAAGAAAATATATAAAAAAGAACGCGAATGAACTTTGAATTGAATGATTATGTACCTTGCAATTTGTAAACTACATTCGTAGTCTTGGAAACCACAACCTTTATTGTATATCAGGACCTTTATTCCTTGCCTCGAAGTGACCTCCGTTTTCAGTGCTTTTATTTTATTATTTTCTTTTTGACATACAATCTATTCTCACCTTGTTTTATTATTTTTTAATCCATTTATTCGTTTGATTTAGTTATTTCTCATTATTTATCTAATAATTTATTTCTACTTAACTTACCCGTTGTCAGAAATATTTTATTTTAAATATGAGGGTGGAAGTATCTTTGTACCCCTTAAAGAATATTATTCAACTATTTTTTTTTCTCAATTAATATCTTTTTTGACATTTTTGTTAATGTCAAAGCCATCCTACTCATTCTTTTCAGATTTTGGTCGTATAGTTTTCTTAGCAATAGTTTTATCCTATTTTTTTGTATTGTAATCATTATTTAAGTATTTTAATCTTAATCGTATATCAATTTTCTCACATATAGTTTAAAGTTATGAAAGAGATGGGAGTTCAATATCCAAGCCAACCCGCTCATTATCAGAAAACTAAGGTTTCAAACTTATCATCATAAAAAATTAAAAAAAAAACATGAGTCATACTAAACGTTATACATTTTATTAAAATGTGAATCCTTTAATTTGTAAAAGGAATTTTATCCGTTGAACTTTTTTTTATAATAACATGATTTTTATAAAGGAAAAGGACAAAATCCTCTCGTGTTATGTCCAACAGTCAAATTACCCCCGACATTCTTATAAGGACAATAACCCCCCTGACTGCCAGATTGAAGGACAATTTGCTCCCTGCATTAACAAATCTTAGTGTGAAAAGACAGAAATGCCCTTAAATCTAAAAAAAGAAGAATTACACCAAACCTACCCTCCAAATTATGAATTCTATTATCCACCATTTTAAATCCGTTGTTGACTCCATTTTGATGGATTATTTCTCCCTATCACTGCCGCCTCAGTAAAATAAACCCGAGATTGAGAATTTAATCTATCAGAACCATAAATTCTATTTATCTGAATAAAAATAGAAATAGAATTTATGGTTTTGATAAAAATAAATCCGAGATCGACTAATCTATCAAAATTCTATCAAAACCATAAATAGAAATAGAATTTATGATTTCGATAGATTAAATTCTCAATCTCAGGTTTATTTTTATTCAGGCGACAGTGATAGGGAGAAATAATGCATCAAAACGGAGTTAACGGTGGATTGAATTGGGGCCAAAATGTTTAAAGATTGTTTTAAAAAATAAAATAAACGAGTTGACGGAGGATAGATTTGGTCTTGAAAAAAATTATGTTTAGATTTAAGGGTATTTCTATCTTTTTGCACTAAGATTTACTGATGCAGGAGACAAATTGTCCTTTAATTTGGCGGTTAGAGAAGTTATTCTCTTTACAAAATGTCGGGGCACAATCAATCCTTTAGACATATCTCGGGGGTTTTGTCCTTTTTCCTTTTTTATAATAACATGAAGGTTCATGGACAATTGAAAACTTTAGATAAATATTGAGGGTGGCCTAGCATCCTATTTCTATAAATAAGAATTTTAAATTTTTACCCCTGATAAAGTAAAATCTAACATTGTACTCTTTCAACATTTTATTTCTCAAATTATTTACTTCTAGTTATATGCACAAAAAAAAATTTTGTTTTTTGGAAGAAAGTTTTGTGCACAATTAGTTAGAGATTAAAGTGTATAAAAATTACAATTACAATGATTTTTAAGAAAAGTAAGTTTTGCAACGCACTATGAAGAAGTTGTATATTTATGGAGCTCCACACTTATTTGCTTTTTCAGGCATAATTCAAGTACTTGTATGGCTTCATAATCTCTTAACACTGACACATATTTTTTTACGAACAGGAGATTGTAACCAGTTATATTCAAATTTTCATTTGGAAAAAGATGAGACTTCGTCATTCTTAGGATAAACTTACAAAATTCTTTTTGTGAATTATTTTTCTGACTGGAAAGATGCCATGCGACTCTATTATCTTGTGGTCAAGAATATTCAATTATGAATCAAATAAGAAATTTAAACATTACAACTTTAAATTAAGATAATAAAATTATTATACAAACGTGCAAAGTATTCAAGTGGTGGAAAAATAAATCAAACCTTGAAAAATGTACATGGACTTAATAAAAGTTCCTTACAACTGAAACCAAAGAACTCTTGGTTTTTCTACCTGCACCCATGCACCTTAAATTATTATAGTTTTTTAAAAAATAATAAAAATAAATGAAACGGCTCCACATAAATAATCTTGACTCCTATCAGCGAAGATCCAAGAAGAGGAACGAGATAAGAAGTAAATTTACGACATGCGCTTAACTACATATGTAGAAATCTCATTCAAGAGATTTTATAGAATCAGAATTTTATCTATATTCAATTGTGATATTCTGTTAGTGGAATGATCTGTTTGCTCCTAAAATGGCCATTTTGTTTACAATTTAAATTCAAACTTTTTATCATTTATTTTAATTGCTCGTGACATTGATATTTGTTATTATCTCTCCCTATATTGCCTCTAGTTGTTGTATTAGATAAGAACTCTCACTAATAGTTAATAAATAATTAATAAAGAAGATAAATGGTTGTATTAGAGACAGTCAGTCCTTACAAATTCAGAGAGACACCGTCGCCATCTAACCGACAGCGACGACTGTGGATTCTGTGGCAGGAGTGAAACCTTGCCCCACTTATTTCGAGAATTGTCCTAAATCTTCAACAATATGGAATAATTTCGAACACATCTCCCCCCTGAATTCTGGTCTAATCAGATTTGGGACTCTTAACTTATCGTTCAACGCAGGGATTCAACAACTGGGCAACACATTTTGCTACAACATGCTGGATTATATGGAAAGCATGGAATGAAGACTAGTTCGAAGGAAAATATAGCAGCACCAGGGAGCTTACCTCGAGATGCACAAGAAATTTTGAGATCCAATCAGCTGACTTCTCCGAAGCCATGCAAGACAAACGCAATACAGGCCGCTTATAAAGGGGTGGTTGCCGGAACAGGGGTGGTTGCCGGAAAATACTTCAGAGGAGAGAAAGGGGCGATATGATTGTTGCCGCGAGCTTGGATTTGTTTCCTTGCATTGTGTGCATTTGAAATTGATCTCAAAAAAGGCAGCCCACAACTCTGCCTCTAGTATAGAACAGTCACCCACTTCGGCCATAAACCCAGCAATCCAGCTCCCTTCGTCGTTCCTCAGTAGACCGCCGGTTGCAGCTTTCGCTGGATTAGAAGATACTGCCGCATCTGTGTTCAGTCAGTCCTTACAAATTTAGAGAGACACCGTCGCCATCTAACCGACAGCGACGACTGTGGATTCTGTGGCAGGAGTGAAACCTTGCCCCACTTATTTCGAGATTGTCCTAAATCTTCAACAATATGGAATAATTTCGAACACATCTCCCCCCTGAATTCTGGTCTAATCAGATTTGGGACTCTTAACTTATCGTTCAATGCAGGGATTCAACAACTGGGCAACACATTTTGCTACAACATGCTGGATTATATGGAAAGCATGGAATGAAGACTAGTTCGAAGGAAAATATAGCAGCACCAGGGAGCTTACCTCGAGATGCACAAGAAATTTTGAGATCCAATCAGCTGACTTCTCCGAAGCCATGCAAGACAAACGCAATACAGGCCGCTCCGATCTGGAAGTGGTCACCCTAGGAATACGTGCGCCTGAACACAGATGCGGCAGTATCTTCTAATCCAGCGAAAGCTGCAACCGGCGGTCTACTGAGGAACGACGAAGGGAGCTGGATTGCTGGGGTTTATGGCCAAAGTGGGTGACTGTTCTATACTAGAGGCAGAGTTGTGGGCTGCCTTTTTTGAGATCAATTTCAAATGCACACAACGCAAGGAAACAAATCCAAGCTCGCGGCAACAATCATATCGCCCCTTTCTCTCCTCTGAAGTATTTTCCGACAACCACCCCTGTTTCCTAATCCCTCTCTACTCTCCTAAAAATGGATACAGAGGAGCCATGCTTGATGGAACATGATGCTGATAATCCAGCAACGAAAAAAGTGAGAAATAGAGACGACCCAAATCAAATATCACCGAGAATTTCTCCCGAGTCCATTTCCGAAGAAAGTGGGGAAATCCAATCTTTCAAAAATTCACTACTCCAAGGCCAACAACCCCAGAAATCCAAAGGTTTCCACCTAGAAGAGGTCACAACAGAGCCAGGTGAAGTTACCCACACGGTGGAGAACGGAATGCCGGCGATTAAATTCGCCGACACAGTTAAACCGAGGATGGAACGCGCTATGTCCTACTCCATAGTGGTAATACCATTGGGCAGAAACTTCAGTTTCCTTGCAATACGCAAACCTTGTATGAACCTCTGGAATCCCAAAGGGGACATCCACTTGGTAGACTCCATTGATGGCTACCACATCATTCGGCTTACACACAAGGAAGACTACTACAATGCCTTATTGAACGGACCTTGGACAATCGTTGATCATTACATCACTGTACTCCTTTATAAGCTGAACTTCGACACAAAGGCGGAGAATATTTCAACGGTGGCAGCGTGGGTGAGGATCCCGGGCTTACCGGTGCATTACTTCCACGGAGCCCTGCTCAGAGATATTGCGAAACCTTTGGGGAGTTACTTAAAAGCGGACAACAACCCTTTGTTGGCGGAAAGAGGTAGATATGCGCGAATCGTAGTGGAATTGGATCTCACAAAACCTCTCGTTGGCAAAGTGAAGGTGGATCATAGAATCTTCACAGTGGAATATGAGGATTTGAGGAGGACTTTCTTCAAATGTGGGAAATATGGCCATACCATTGAGGAATGCCCGGAAGCTCCGGCAACACCGCCGGAAGAAGACCCTCAATCCACCGTTGTCTCGATGGTACCCAACCCAATTGGACAAAACGGAGTGCAACGGGAATCCAGATCGGCTCTAATGATCGATAGCAACGGTGACAAGACAGCAGAGTCCCCAAAACAAACAAAACCCAACCTCAATTTGGGCGAGTGGAGCTACGCGCCCAAGGGGGGAAGAAGACCGGTGAACCCTGCTCAACCTTGAAATACAAACACCTCTTTCGCTCAAAACAAATCGGCTAAAGAGACTCTCCCCCAAAAGAACCCTTTTGTGCCTCTCGCTGAGATGGATGGGGAATCGTCGGAACCCCTGCAGCAGAAAAAATACGAATGGTCTACGGTAAGACAAGGTAAGGTCCATGATTTCATTCCTAACCCAGAATCATCCTTTACTTTTGGCTCCTCTAGCAAGCCACAGTTACAAAACAAAAGACCACCAAAGACACAACAGATGGGCCTGGACACTCAACCAAAAATTACAAAGAGGAAACCGGATCATCCGAGCCGAGAAAGACCATGGGCCAAGAAAGCGGCCAACAATGAAACTCAAGCCCAACAAACAGACCCAGCTTTGACTAGCTGCTCCTCAACCCGTTTGGGCCAGGCCCCCCTTCCTCCAACCCACCCTCCCTCACCGATTCTTCACACAGAAACAATCCCAACCCAAGCCTCCCCTTTAGAAAAGCAAGTTGAAAGTAATCAGACACAACCTCAGATCGCCGGCGAAAATACCAAACATACAGCCATCTCCATTCCCCACCCAAACCCCCGCCGACCACCGACGATGAACTCCACACCAGATATCACCAATTTTAATGTAACAACACCGGAGCCGGTCTTAGATAAACCCCCCGATCCCTCCCGCTCATTCCATCTTAAATCCAACCTCCAACTTTGGTCGGAACACTGTGTCAGGCCACCGGATCGGAGATCAGAGCAGGAAATCCAAGATGAGACAGCGCCATCCGCTATGATTGAGGACCAACGTGAAGTGGCCGAAGAAGACCACTGGTCCGAAAATGACGAGGAGACTCTGCCAGAATATCAGTTTGTGATCTCCTCCCCAATCTTAATTTTTTAAAATGGATATAAGACTATTAGCATGGAATTGCCAGGGCATTTGGAATAAAAAAACTATTTCTGCATTACGAGATATGATAAAAAGGCATAAAATTCAATTTCCTACCATTTTCGAACCTCATATTAATGGTCCCTCTGTAATTGATATAATCACTGAGATTGGGATGTCTAATTCCGATAGAGTTGAGTCAGTTGGTCACTCGGGAGGCATCTGGCTTACTTGGTGTGACTCATTAACAATTTCTGTCATTTATAACGATTGGCAGTGCATTCATGTGAGAATTACGTTTCCAGATAACTCTTCCTGTATAGTGACCACAGTGTACGGTAGCCCACTAGCGCCAACCAGACGAACACTGTGGTCAAACCTTGATGTTGTTGCAGTTACTGTTGATGGTCTGTGGATCATCATGGGGGATTTCAATGCTTTCACAAAACAAATAGAAAGGTGGGAGGCAGAAGATCGTATGGGTGCAAAAGATTTCGGCAGTGGATCGAGAAAAACGAGCTGAATGATATGGGATTTTTTGGGTCTCGTTTTACATGGTCTAATGGATGGGTATTTGAGAGATTGGATAGAGTGTTGGCTAATGATAAATGGGAAGAGAGTTTCGTCGACACTTCTGTTGTACACTTACCAAGGACGGCATCCGACCACTCGCCATTGCTGGTTAAGTTCAAAACTAAATTGAACAAGCACAGAAAGTCGATGCTTTTCAGATATTTATCGGCATGGGAAGCCCATGATAGGTGGGATTCATGGTTTAAAGACAACTGGAGGTCCGATCTCTGTTTCATGGAAGCTCAGAAACTATTGATACACAGTCTTGAGGATTGGAAATATAACATCTTCGGCAATATTTTCAAGCGGAAGGACAAGATTTTGGCACGGTTGGGGGGAATACAGTGAATCTTCCCCATCCATCAGTCTTCTTTCTTAAGAGAGCTAGAAAAATCACTGAGGCAGGAGTATGAGGAAGTCGTCACGTAGGAAGATCTTCTTCGAGCACAGAACTCTAAATCCTTGTGGTTAGTACAAGGGGACCGAAATACTAAGCACTTCCACGTAGCTCACCTTCAGGGGAATAGAAAATCCAGTATAAAAGCTATACAGTTGGATGATGGTTTGTGGTGCACTGACCCTGCTGCCCTGAGTGCAGAAGCCACACGGTTTTTCAAGGAAGTTTATACAGATGGAAACATGAACAGCTGCGCCTATCACATTAGGGGTAGTTTCCCTGCTCTCTCGGATGCAAAGAAGCTGATGCTCTCTCGCGAGCTCAATGATGAAGAGGTCAGATTGGCAATCTTTGAAATGCATAAGTTCAAAGTTGGAGGCATTGATGGATTCAACGCGGGCTTTTATCAGCACAACTGGGAAACCCTTTCTGCTTCAGTCTGTAAACTCGTCGGAGGGACCATGGAATCTGGAATAGTAGATGAAAACATCAACAAGGCCTTAGTGGTTTTGATTCCAAAAATAAAGAATCCAGAGAGGTTTCAAAACCTTAGACCTATTAGCCTAATCAATGTCTCAGCTAAAATCATCTCTAAAGTTGTCGCCAATCGATTGAGGAGTGTAATGCCAACACTAATTCAGCCTACCCAGTCCAGTTTCATTCCCGGCAGAAGCATAGTGGAAAACATCATTCTCACACAAGAAGCCATCTATTCTATGCGCTTAGCAAAAGGCCGTAAAGGGTGGCTAGCTCTGAAAATAGACCTGGTTAAAGCTTATGATAGAGTTCGAGTTTATCAACGATACGTTGGATGATGCGGGTATCCCAAGCGGTCTGAAGAGGGTGATTATGAGTTCCTTGGAAACGGGATCGACGCAAATTCTGTGGGACGGAATCATTGGAGAAGAGTTCAAACAAAATAGAGGTGTTCGGCAAGGAGATCCGGTGTCTCCTTACCTCTTTGTGCTATGTATGGAACGATTGACACAGGCGATCAACCAGCAAGTAGAAGCCGGTTGCTGGAAACCATTGATTTTTGGCAATGAGAATGTGCCTTTGTCTCATCTACTGTTTGCTGATGACTAGGTTCTCTTTGTCGAGACGAGTCTAGAACAAGTTGTAATAATTTGCCAGACTTTAGACCTTTTGTATCATTCGACAGGGCAGACGGTAAGCCAAGAAAAATCCATTCTCTACGTGTCACCGAATGTCGATCAAACGGTGGCCCAAGCGTGTAGCGAATACTTGGGGGTCAGGCTGGTAGACAACCTGGGTAAGTATCTTGGAACCCCCATAATCCATAGGAGAGTAAAGAAGGACTTATACGAGGAATGGGTGGAAAAGGTCCAGCAAAGGGCTTCCAAATGGAATCCCCAAAAGATTTCTATGGCGGGACATTTGACATTGTGCCAATCGATCCTATCCGCCATACCGGTGTACTTGATGCAATCAACAATGCTACCCAAAGGCATATGTGATGAATTCGATAAAGTGAGTAGAGGATTCCTGTGGGGTAACAAACCCGGAGGCAGAAAATTAAGCTTAGTAAAATGGGATACAGTATGCCAACCTAAAACGAGAGGAGGTTTGGGAATGAGGAAGGTGAAGGAATTTAATACAGCGTTTTTGCTGAAATTTGCATGGGGCTTAATATCTGGAGGTGATAACCTATGGAAAAGAGTGTTCAAGGCTAAGTACAACCTTCCTGAGCATGGTCTGCCTATGGAGCTATCTACAACTAAGGCCTCTAATTTGTGGAGGCAAATCTCAAAAATCTGGAGTATAGCTCTCACGGCAATAAAGTGGATTATTGGAGATGGGTGTAGCATCAAGTTGTGGCTTGCAACTGGATTGATGAATCCGGAATCCCTCTAATCTCTCATGCTACAGCCCCAGTACAAGAAGTTTCTCTGTACAAAAGGGTTGCTAATTTTTCAGATGAAAATGGAAACTGGATTTGGGAGGCCTTTTTTGATCTCCCTCCTCCCCCCCGAAATCTTGGACGAATCGAGCTATCCCCTCTCCTCGAAGTTCACTGGGAGCTGACCGACCCATTTGGAGACTCTCTAAGTCTGGCATTTTCTCAACTATGTCAGCTTATAACTTTTTGATGGAACAAAAGTGGGAACCTGCAGACAATAACTGGAGTGTGATTTGGAACTGGCCCGGCCCCGAGAAAATTAGGATTTTTCTATGGCTTTTGTACAAGGGAGTTTTGATGACTAATTATGAAAGAAGGAGGCGTCATCTCACGGAGGATGGGAGCGGAGCTGTCACATTTGTGGCCAGGATGAAGACCTCTTCCACCGCTTCCGTGACTATTTTATAAGCAAAGAGCTCTGGCGTAGTCTAAACAGCAACCTGGGAACAGACTTTTGGTATGTGACTGATTGGAAGCTTTGGATCTCTTCTAACCTCAAAGCTTCTTTTTTGCAGGATAACTCCAAGTGGCAGGGCTGGTTTGCAATAGCCTGTTGGAACCTTTGGAGGACAAGGAATGACGAAGTCTTCAACAATGAAAATATATCACAAAGGACTCTATTTTTCTCTACCAGAGCAATGGTGAAGGAAATCGAGCGTTCTCTTTTGATTTTTGCTCACAGGAACACTCGGTCTCATCTTGCACTTCCTCGACATCAATGGACACCTTCCCCCCTTGAAATTATCAAACTCAATACTGATGGCGCCTCCACAATAGCCACGAACAACACGACGGCAGGGGGGTGCTCAGGAATTGGGATGGCAACTGGATACTGGGTTTTGCCGCAAACTTGGGTAGATGCAGCAGTAAAGAAGCCGAATTTTGGGGTGTGCTTCATGGTTTGATGGTGGCCTGGGATCTTGGTTTCAAGAAGATTATCCTCGAAGTCGATTCATTGGAAGTAAAGCACCTTTTGTCAAACGAAGACTCTTCGTTTGTGAATAGTCATGTATTCTATAGAGTTAGAGCTCTTCTTAGCCGGAATTGGCAGGTTTTGATTCAGCATGCCCGACGCGAATGTAACTCGATCGCGGATGCATTGTCACAATTTGGGTTCTCATGCCCAGTGGGGGTACATATTTTGACATCTCCCCCTTTTGCAGACAAAACGACTCTAGATTTAGATAGGACCCAATATAGCTAAGCCCTCGGGGTTCTTCCAACGTATATAAAAAAAATAATTAAAAAAAACTCAATTTCAAATTCTAGAGAAACGTTTGTTTCAAATGTTTTTTTGTAAAAAAAAATATGTAATTGAATAAATATATTATATGATATAACTTCAAAATCCAATATTTAAAACCATTGGCAGTTTTGGTTTTGGTACACCCCTTAAATTCTTGGATTTTGTTGTTTAATTGTATTTTAGATATGATATGGCAATGTAATCCTTATTCCACTAAATTTTCATATGGGTATTGCTACATGCAGTTTGAATTTACTCTGTGCAGCTTGTTAAATAGATTAAAATACCCTTATGAAGTTGCGCGAATTAAAATCAAGCTACATACTAAAATCAAGCTACACAAACCAAAATCAAGCTGCAGGAAATAAAATTAAGCTACATAAAGCAAAATCAAGCTGCACGATTCGAGAGGCAATTAATTCATTAACTAGACCGAAGAAACATACTTTTAATTACTAGTATAACTTCACTTTTTATTTTTCAGCAGTCTCTTCTTCCTTTGTAAAAAGTTTTCATGTTGGAATTTAATTTGATCATAACTAACAAATTTTCTACCTCTATAAAATTAAAAATTTACTGGATTTCACAACAAGCTAAGCCAACGTACTAAACTCACTGGATTCCAAACTCATGAAATTGTCAGATTCATGTGCATGTTGATGGACAAAAATCCGATCACACCAAAACAACAGAAACAAAGAAAAAAAACAATGGCATCACCCATTTCGCCAAAAAAAAAAAGACCACCGTACCAAAGGCAGAAAAATTAACCAAGAACATTTCGCAAAAAAAAATTAAAAACTAAAAAAATTCTGCCACAATGCCGAAAACACCAAAGCTGCGGCCGCACAATCACACCAAAACGGGGGGAAAAAATGATTACACCAAAAAGTCAAAAATTCGCCCAAAATTTACTCATTTTCTCCTCTATTGCGTATTCTTTGATTTTCTGTCATTGCAAACCATCAACAATCAGTAAATTTTTGACTGTTTATTGAAACAATATGTGTGAAGTTATAAAAGAGATGATCGTATAAAAGAATTTAGTAAGGTTTAAAGTTCATGGGTACTTTAGTCTAATCCACAAGATACGTAAAGTAAAATAAAGTTGCATTTAGCAATCCACTTTTCGCATTCTATTTTTTGTGGGTTCAAAAATTATTTGAAAAGTAGAGCTATCAAATTAAAAAGGAAAAAAGAAAAAAAAACTGTATTAAGCAACTATAATTTTCTAAGTAAATTTTCAAACGAGTTGTAATTGTGATTTGTGAAATTGATTTTTTTTTAAGAAAATAATTCTTGACAAATTGCGAGTTACAAAAAACAATGAAGAAAAGACATAATATACATTAGAATTGATTGTCGAAAAAAAAAAATTGCTCACCAAATTGGTAAGTCATATATTCTTAATCCCCAAAAGAAAGAAACAAGTGTTCAAATTTGAGGGTAATTCAAATTTCTCCTACTTCCTCAAGACTGCAATTCATTTCTCCTCCATCACCATTTGAATCAACCAATTTCTACTCGTTTTATTATAAATTCTTAATAATCTTGTCTAATTGCACGTGATAGTGAGTACACACATTAAAATACGTTTTGTAGCATGAAATGAAGAAAACAAATTCTAAAAATTTTAAAACACAATTCTCCAAAAATCATTTAAACTTCACAATTCAAACAAGTTCACTTTAGAATGTAATACATAATGTATTTGTAAAGTCTTAATACTTGATAAAGTCTTATATAAATGCCAAAAGGAGTCAATGACAACCTTTGGGCAGAAAACCGCTAAATAAATGTCAATTAATGGGTAAAGTAGTTTATTTTTGCTCTGGCAGTTAATTTCTGCGCTGGTAATATCACTAGTCTCATTTAAATTATTGAAGAAATAATTTGATGCATATACTGAGTATTACGTAATACTCACTCCGTTCATTTTGTTGAAAAAACAATATAACCAACTTTTTGCTTTAAGAACTGTGGTACAACAGAGAGCGAGTATTTGTTAAGAGGCGCCATGCTTGCTTTCCAAGGAGAGCTAAGTTAAAAAGTTTCAAATTCTTGAAGTGTAAGCCACCTTCCGCTTTTGGTCTACAGAGCGAATTCCAGGTTTGCCAATGGATTTTCTTTTTCGTCTTTGAGTCTCCCCACCAGTATCCTGCAAGCAGCGAGTGAATTTCGCCATAGAGGCAATCCGAAAGTTGGAAGCAACTCATGGCATAGGTTGGAATCGCTTGTGCAGCCGACTTTATTAGCACTTCTTTACCGGCTTGAGGTAGACTCTTTTCCGCAAATCCATCAATTTTTGCTTGAACCCTATCCTTGATGTCGCTGAAAATTTCTTTTTTGTGCCTTCCAATGACTGAGGGCAGCCCCAAATATTTTCCATGTGATTCAACCCGCTTTACTCCCAGTCGTCCAGCTAGTTCGTTAGCTACTTCTTCTGGTGTATTACGGCTGAAGAGTATTGCTGATTTTTCTAGGTTTATAAGCTGGCCCGAGACAGATTCATATAAATGGATACTATATAGTAGAGAAGGCATCAACTTCCAGCTTTGTAGCACGTTCACAGAGCAATGTGTCATCCGCGAATAGAAGATGAGTGATGGTTGAGGCTGTCGGTGCTACTTGTATGCCTCATAGATTCCCACACCTTTGCTACCTGTATCATTAGAGAAAAAACTTCCGCACATATAATAAAAAGGTAGGGGGATAATGGGTCCCCTTGCCTTATACCTCGCAGCGGGGTTAGTGATCCAAATTCCTGGCCGTTGAGTAAAAAAAAGAAAGAAGTGGAGGTTAGGCATTTTTCAATTAATCATATGTATGCTGGACTGAAGCCTAGAACACGCATTACTGACAGTATAAACCTCCATTCACCGTGATCAAAGTCTTTGCTTATATCTAATTTAATTGACATGAGGCCCTCTTTCCCGCTGTTTTTTTTTTTTTTTTGCGAATCTCATGATGGATCTCTTGAGCTATGAGTATATTATCGGTAATTAATCTACCTGGTACAAATGCTGATTGAGATTCCGAGATCACATGCTGCAAAACTGTTTTCATTCTATTGGCCAAGCATTTTGAAATAATTTTGTAAACTACGTTGCACAAGGAAATTGGACGAAACTGGGAAATAAGCTTAGGAGATTTTAATTTTGGAATCAGTACTAAGTGCGTGCAATTTATTTTCGGGTCAAATTTGCCATGATTTAAAAAATTCAGAATGTAGTGTGTGACATCATCTCCTGCAATTGGCCAGAATTTTTGAAAGAATAAAGGAGGCATACCGTCCGGTTCCGGTGATTTTGTGGGGTGCATTTGATGCAATGCTTTCCAAAACCTCATGTGTTGTGCATGGCTGCTCCAACCTTCTGTTGAACTGTCTTGTCACTTTTGGTCGTCTTAGAAACAGGACGAAGTGAAGTTCTTGTTCCTCTATGGCCTTGGAAGCGAATATATCTCCAAAGTGGTCCACAATTATCTTTTCTAAGTCACTTTCTTCAGTGCACCATGCTCCGTAGCTGTTTTCCGGGCCTTTGATTTCGTTCACATCTCTTCTTTTGCTTGCATGGGCGTGAAAGTACTTAGTATTTCGGTCTCCCTCCCTATGCCAGTGCAGCTTCGATCGTTGCCTCCACTTGTCATCTTCCTCTGTCCGATGTGCTTCCATCATTTGCTTTTTCAGGTTCAAAGTCTCATACGCATGATCATCGAGTCGGCCATTTTGAAGGCTCTCTATTTCAGCCCTTAAACTTTCAATTTCTTTCCTGTTCGGCTGTGGGTAGTTTTTATCCCAGTTTACCAAGCCAATTAAACATTCTCTGATCTTATCAAGTAGATCCAACTTGTCTCCATTCCAGGACTGATCCAACACAACTCAAATCGAAAGCGTTTGCTGTTTCTGTTTCGGCGAGAATTCCTCTCACATGGTTCTGGTTTGACAAGAGGGGGGATGTGGTCAGACACATGGCTGAAGAGATGGAGAAACCCTTATGTTTGTTTCGTTTTTTCAGTGTATGTTTTTAGGTGTTTTTTTATTGGAAATGTAAAAAAGTGTATTAGAAATGTAAAAAAGTATGCTAGGATGGGACAATTATTATTTAAATATTTTAAAAATACCATCAAAAAACCTAACAAACAAAGCCTAGTATCCGGGGACTGTCTTCACCATTGATCGTTTCCACATGTGCGATCAAGGCAAGCTTTAACCGAATCAAGGTACTTCCTGTTTCGGAACCAGGTGTACTTTCATCCTTCATAATTCAGGTCATCTAACAAGCAATAATCTAATGCGTCTCTGAAAGCTTCAATGTGCCAGTCAGGCCTGGATCGTTGGTTAAGAATTTCGTTTAAGTCGTCGAGACATATCCAAGGCATGTTGTCGTTAGAGTGGAGATTTTTGAACTGATTCCATGTGGTTTGACGGAGGGATGTGTCAATAAGTTCTTGCAGCGTATCTAGTTTTACTTGAATAACAAAAAATTACGACCAGCTAAGAAAATTGAGCCCATTATATTAAATTTTATCCAGAGTGATTTTCTCATTTGTCAACGAATGTCGACACGATAATTTACTATATGACATAGTATACACAGTAAAACATTTATAAATTAATATTATTGTGATCCCAAATTATTAATTTGTAAATATATTAATTCATTGACAAATTAATAATTTACTAATAAAATCTTTAAAGACATTGAAGCTAGCATCACAAAAAATTTGACTTAGGATAAAATGATGATGATTCAGTATTTTTAAAAACCAATCAAACTAAAAGAAGAACTTAATGTACCAATAACTCTTGAAATTCTTTGTTGTAATCCGAAAAATCTACACCAAACATGAAAGAAATGAAAAAATAAACAATTAAAATCTCTTTAGATGTAAATTTTAATTAAAAAATATCCATATATATATATATGTATATTTCAAGTCATTTTTAATTGTTGATATTAAGAGGACCTATATATTTGTATAGGACTTTTCTGAAAACTATTAATTTATTATATTTTGTTGATTGTTTTTTTTTTTTTTTTGTGTGTTGGTCCCGACATGGAACAGGAAATTTTTTTTAAGTTTTAGATGTTATTAATGAATTAAAAAAAATGTATAGAACTCAATGAATACGAAATTCCCTAACCAAAAAAAAAATGAAAAAAACGTTGATGGTTGATTCTTCTAAATTCGGACATGAAAGCAGGCACTCGTTCGGGTTGGCCTAATCTCACATTGGCCGTATGTGATGAAGAAAGAAACTTACAAATTCAGAACTAGGTAGACAGTTAGCAACACTGTTCTCAAATTGGAAGATAGGGTTCATCGGAGAGAATTCTAAAAGATGGATTCTGGGAATTTTTGTTCTGTATTTCATTACTCAACTTTTCACAGCAAAACCATATATATACACTAATACAAAAGTTAACTTCTTTACTAACCAATCATCAGCCTATTTAATGTGTCTAAACTAACCGACATATGTACAAAGACCGATCAACCCTCTACTTAAAATACTACCTATACAAAGCTCAGGGTAAAACAGTAAACTACATAACAATAACAAAAACTGCAAGTTATGATCATATCCTGCTTGATCCGATCATCATCTTCAAGGGGATCAAGGAGGGTATTTATCATCTTTGACAACTGTTTTGTTTGTAAAACAGGCAATGTTTCGAGTTAATTTTGGTTGGTAAATGAAATAAGATTAAATTATAGTTTTGTGCTTTACATTCTTATAATTTGTTTGTAACCAAATTGGTTGATTAATTTTGTGTTTTAATTTCTTCAGACGCAGTAAACAGGGGATAAGAATTGCGGGATAAGGTTGCGTGACTCCGTCCGATATAGTAGTAGCTAGCTTAAACTTAAAGTAGCAAGCAATTTTAAGGACTCTCTCCAGCAGTCGTCATGGACAATAATCGTCGTCCTCCTCCTCCGCCGCCTCGCTCTCGTCCTCCGCCGCCACCTGACTCCGTCGAAGATGAAGATTACGACTATTGTTTCCCCGGTGTTCCTCGTATACCTCCTCCGTCTCCCTTCTCCTCTTGTTCCCGATTCCCTAAGTTTCAAAGCGTTGACATTGATGTTGCATTCGGCCCACCTCCTAACTGGCCCCAACTGAAATCATCCTTCCCTAAGTTGCTACCTAAGTTTTACCCTATCCATGATGCCCACATCGACCAGGCTAGTTCTCCTTCCTCCTTCCCTTCTCCACCGTAGCTCCGCCTTCCCTGTTCTGCTTATTTCGTTTAATTTTTGTTTGTCTTCCTTGTATTTTTGTAGGGTGGGGTGGTGGTGAACCCTGAGGACCGTCCAATGGTTGAATGATCTGATGCCGAGTTTTGGCCTGGATTGAATGCACGCCATGATTGTCTCGAAGAGGAGGGAATCCCTTTTTTTGCTTTTGTTTTCGGACAAGGCCAGATTATGGTTGCTGTTAATCATTCACGCCCAGGTGTGATGTTGTTTTTAATACACTCTGTTTCCTCTGTTTTGTCTTTTCTTTTTGACTACATACACAATGTCCACTGCTAATTGGGTAAATGGGTAACCAAGAGCTTCATGTTACATATTGTTACGAATTAGATAGGGAAAAAAAAAATAGAGGAGGTTGTCAAAGAAATAAATATTAAGTTTTGTGATTTACTTGAGTTCATGTTAGTCAGGAGCATTATCGAACTTGTCTATTGAATTCAGGATATGTATCAAACTTCATCCAGCTTAATTCTCACATCATTGCTACTGCTACTGGCGTGGTTGGAGAGGATATTTCGAGCTGCACTAAGCTCCTGTCTCTTTTGAAACATAAGGTACCTTTTCTTTGTGGATCTTTATGTGATATGGTTTTTTTGGATTGTCCTCTCAATTCCTGACTTGAGAAAGAAGGCTGTGGATGTTATGTGTTTCTTTCCTTTCCTAGAAGATTGATTATCTACCTTGTGTATGCTAGTGCCACGAATGGGAACAGAAACAGGGCAAAAGAATTCCTGCTGTGAAGGCAGCTATGTTACCCGACTCTATTTGGGGAGAATACCCGTATCGTGTCGTGTCTGACACTAGTGTGGGTATGAGTGTCCGACGTGGCATTTTAGCCTGAAATGTCCAAGATTTTTAAAATATTGACGAGTCGGACACTCAGATCCCCGCACCAGATACGACACATGTATCCGAGTCCAGGTAACATAGGAAGGCAGCGAAATTGATGGCCCAGCTTCTGTCTTGTCGCAGTGAAGTGGGAATGATCGCGGGTTGGGACGGTGGATTTGAAGAGGTATCGATACTATTCTTATTCTTTGTGTGGAATTATGTTGTCAGTACTTTGGTTCAGTGCTGTTACTCCTGAGAACCATGTTTTGTTATTTGGTTTCTTTGCTGGTGTAGGCTCCTTCCCTGTATCGCGCTGACGATACGGGGATTCTGATTAAGGGAAAAAAATTGGTCATGGGATCTGGAAATGAACTTGGGTATGCTTTTCTGAAGGTGGATAATATCATTGATTACGGAGGGGTTTGGACCCCTGCTTTTCCTTTCCCGCGTGAAGAGTATGACCCCTTTTCATTGTTTTCTCCCTACTTTTGTGCATTATTTGGTTCCTTAAGTAGTAATACGTTTTCTTTTTCAAAAAAACAAAAAAAAAAAGTTTCTAGTCATCTTGTTATGTTGTGCATTACAGTAAATATAAGGACACGTCAATTTGGTCTCATTCTCAAGCTGCATTGTGGGCGAAAAGAGCTATGTGCATCATTGCATGTAGTACTCTTGATGATGATGCTTTCGCAACTGGTATGTTTGCTGTCTCTTCCTTCCCTTTTGTTTCTTTCTTTCAATTTTAACTTGTAGTAGTGCTAGAAGAAGATGAGCAGGTTTGTCAAATATTTTTATTTCCCTGACGGTGTGGGTATGTTCCTTTTGATGTTATGTTGGTTGAAGTGTACCACATTGGACGTGACGGGATCAGGAAGGTCTTTGAAGATATAAATGTTGTGGAATTCATGCGCCGCCACGAGTTACTGATCACAAAACCTGTTGGAGGCGACTGAGCCTTTCTTAAGTTGTTTGCTTTGATGAATTATTAATGGGGGTGCGGTTTGTGAATTTGATGTTATGAGTAGTGTGGTGGTATTCATTTCTAGTTTGATGACGACTGTGCTTTTAGTGTGATTTGATGTCAGATTATTGTAGTAGATGTGATTTGATGAGTATTAAGTAACAGACCTCATAGCTAAGCAGACACTTGTAAAAGATTGTTACATTCAAGATGTCATTATAGGAACTGTCATAATTCGTAAAATGCAAAGCAACGACAAAGTTTGCTGCTCTGAGCCTCTTCTGATAAAGAGTATTTTGGCACTAGAATGGCTACGTCAAAGCTTTCATGGAATAAAGCACACAATGATGGACTGGAAAAACATTGTGGATTATTAAATATTTGATACTGAAGTCCCGGTTACAACGCTCTCATGTCCGTTCTAAACTCACACAAAGCAGTGCTGGTTTGTCACAGCAAAAAAAAAAAACACAAAAGGCGAAATTTAAATAACAAATATTAATGTAAATGACGAAATTTGGCTAAATGTAAAAGATCATTTGTGGAGTTAAAAGGTCCACAAAAGAATATAACAAAGAATTCTTGCGCCACTAGAGATTAGAAGAATAGCAGGGGGTGTCTAACCTACCATAATATTTTGGGGGAATTCAGTCAAAGTGACTAAAATTGGCTCAACAGCTCGCGAATGAATTGATTGAAGGCATACTCAATTCGCAAAGCACCCAATACAGGCCAAAATGAACTTCTTAATTCTTTACACGTTTTCTATATACAGAAATTGGTTATAGAAAGAACCCATCTGGTCCATCATTCAATGTACTTCCTCAGCTACGGGTTTTTCTTCAGCCTTCCTATCATTTACCAGAAGACAGCCGGAGGTGATCAACAAGTATCTAGGGCGCTTTAGTTGTTCGAATCCAGCGGCTATATGTCCATGTTTCTAAAGATCTTGACCACATGTGAACAAAACGATAAACAAATTTCAACCCGTTTTGTTTACCAATCTTCCAGCCATTCAGGTGTATTGAGTTCTTCAAAATCATTGATGGGGGAAAGCATCGGCGAGACATTCTCTTCTAAAGGCTTGCCAATCTGCTGATTGATGCGAGAAATCAATCCATGAGGAGGTGGGATGCTACGCTGTCTCACTCCTTCCCAGTCGATGCCATTAAACCATGGATGAATTTTCACAGATTCAGCCCCTTGACTTCCAAGTCTTGTACTCTCATCTACATCAAGTAACTGCAACACATCCCCGCAAAATAATTACTTCCAAAAGCAAACTTAATAAACAAAGATATTTAATTTTCTCAATGATACCTTCATAATTAGATCAGCAGCATCGTGACTAAGAGTTTGTGGAAAAGTCAGCTGTCCTTTTGCTATTCTAGCAAACGTAAGCTCACTTTCTCTCCATGATCCAAATGGCATTTCACCGGTTAGCATGAAGTAGATCAAGGTTCCTAGAGCCCACCTGCACGTATTTCCTAACAAGATCAGAGATGCTGAGAAATGTGCATCACAGTAAGATCCACGAGGCTTAGTCAACAGTGTTTATGGCAGCCAGAATAAGCAAGATAAATATCAATGCAGGTATTTACCAATCAGCAGGAAAACCATGCCCTTTTCCTTGGACTATTTCTGGAGCCAAGGAGTCTGTCATCCCGCAAATTGTAAATGTTCTCTCACCAGTCTCTGCAGATAATTTCTTCCCAAACCTGAAGTCCACAAACTACAAGTGAAATTACCAAGAGTAAGTCAAATCTTTTGCATCTCAAGAGGATATAGAAGTGAACAATTTGTCGGGAGAAAATTGCTCAAGAATAGGAAACAGCAAGGTAATTAGTAAATGGAACCTCTATATAGCCCATTTGATCAAACATTAGAACATCAGGAGACACGCCTCTGTAGAGAATACCATTCTGACATGAAAAGAACAACACAGGCACAAGCAGGTCTATCAGCAAATCATTAATCACAGAGCAAATTTGAACTGCAAATTTAGTACCTTATGCAGATCTTCCAAAGTGATGATAACAGAGGCAGCACAGAATTGTGCACATGATTCCTCAAGTGGACTGTTAACTATAGAAGTCAAAGAGCACGCGAGTTGTGTATGTAGCAGGATGCCGGCATGCGTCTGATCCGCACAGGTGCATGCAACTTGAGGCACACCCGCAGAGGTGCTCATGTACTTCATGAGATTCTTCTCTTTGAGAACTTGTTCTTGTTTTCCAAGCCTTTTGATCTTCTGCTTTGAAAACCTCTTCAACGTAAGCAATTTATCTGCAATTAAGAGGAAGAGAAAAGGAAATGCCCCTGTAATTCCCTGGAGTGAAAATGGAGTCACTTCATTTGATAAAATAAGTTTAACTTATATTGGTTAATACCTAAGTAGGATGCATAGTTATTTCTTATCCAATTATTAATACAAATGGAAAACAGAAAAAAAAAAAAAAAAAAACACCAACCTTTGTTTCTCAAAGACACAAGACCAATCTCTGAGCAATCAGTAGTATACAAGCATGTCTTCCACTCCTGTATAATGTCATTACACAAAAATTTTATGCCTTCTCTTTGCCAGTTCCTTTCTGACATGCGCTAAAGATGAACCAAGAGAGACCCTTACCAAATCTGCAAGCTGAATCTTCTCAAAAGTTGAAGAATCATACTCTTCCATGGTAGCTGGAGTCTGACTATCTTTTGGCCTACATATTATTTCAAGTAATTAGACCAAAACTTCAAAGGTCGAGTTTAAGTTGGAAATTAAGCTGAAAGTAAGGGTTACTTTATAACATTTGGCTACAAGCAACTTACTTGTGATCATCTCGCGAAAGTTTGGTTAATGGGCCAACAACAGACTCAAACTTATCTTTTGTTAATACTGAACAGACGACATCACTAACAGCAGTGACCTGAATGGAATCAATGCATTCGCCAAGAAGGATCCATTCTCCAAAATAACTTCCCTCTGACTTTTCCAGGAAAATCACTTTCTTGTCGTGATCCTCCTCATCCTCCTGATTTTCAGTCAAAAGGCTGCGGGCATTTGTATTTTTCACTGAAGCCATGTCAAACGAAATTTTAACCACTCCCTTCTGAATAATGTACAAACCCACGAGGTCCTCATTCTGAAGATGCAAAGAGAGAGGTAATTGGGAGATAAACTCACCGCAACGCTGGAAAAATTCACAATGAGCAAAGAAAAAGTACTATGTAGTATGAAAAAAACAAGGGGTACTGTGTAGTGTATATTAAATTGGGAAACAGTATTTCTTGCAAGGAATGAGCTTAAAAGTGCTTGGTTAAAATCCGCCGAAAGTTGGACATTTACACTCAAGATTAGAGACAAATTCACAACTATAATATAACTATGTTTGCCAGTTGCTTATATCAAATTCTAATCACCCTGTACCGGTATCAAACATCAGTGCCAAAGAAAATATTTAATCTCAAATATGTTCTGTCCATACCTTTTCAATTATAAACTGCCCACTCGAATAGGATACATCTGACAGAGAATCTGCAATGTGACTCAGCTGTAAAATCGTCAACCTTGAGAGGAGATCTACTGACCTCAGAAGCTTCAACGATGACAAATTAGAAAATTCTGACACAAGAATTCCTCTGAAATCCTCTCTTTTAAGTGCCCACAGAGTGCCTTTGGTCACTGCACGGACAGAGGCTTGGAGGGGCTTGTTGTACCTGCAAATTGTAGTTTTAAGAGGAGAAAAGAGACTATCAGAATGTATCACCACTAAGACCTCCATGCTAATCCGTGAAAAAACCCTTTGTTTCCATAAAGAGATGTTAGTCGATAAAAGTGTCTGATAAAGATATAACTGGATTAAGCTATAATTTCCAGACAAAAATAGAGAGGCCAACTACCTCTCCTTTAAGAATAGAAACGTCGAATTCTATATTCATTAATCTATAATACAGTAAGTAGATATCAATCATTGTAAATTGACCAGATATGTAAAGATTGTTGATTGGACTAGGAAGTTGGAAATATAAAAGCAGGATGAAATCTCACATCAGCGCTAGCTCTCCAAAAGATGATAATTTTTCTGCTGTGTACTGCTGTAAAACTCTAGCTACTCCTCCGTTTTTCTCTTCCTGAGAATGTAAGACCATGTTAGAAGCAAAGACATCAAACCCAATTACTAGTAGTCGTCACATTATCTTTATCTTTATATTTAGAAGTCATATTAGTATAGCTCGAGGGATCTGAAGAAATCTATCTGAACAAAAAGATTGATAACGAGTGCCCGCCCTAATTAGCTATAATTTCATAGACATTTCAGTCAGAAACACATTGGGTCGTAATAAGTTATCAAAAGAAGTTAACAAGTGATTTCCTAAAAAGATTAACCAGTGATTAATACAATAAATTTTTCCCATTTACTAACATGAAGTCATATGATATCTACTCACACTGAGTATTGACCATACAGATCTATCTGAACTCCAAATTAGTTGCTTTGGGTTAAAATTTGAAGGGAAAGAAAAAGTTTGGAAGTGAAATCCAATGCAAAGAAATTAACAAGTTGCACAATTACCTGTGTAGCTAAGACTTCAAATTCTCCACTTCCAACAACATAAAAACAGTCACCTTCACCACCCTGTAATATGCTACAATGATCATACTTCCAGAGTGAACGTAAAAAATTTCTAAACAGCTACGATAGTAAATGGTTCTAAATCAGAGTTTAAATACTGTTTTCACACTGCGTGCACTAATACGGTAGTCATAATTTTAGCAACTTTCAACAGACACCAAATGATTCAAAATACTGATATATAAGGTAAGATTTGATCGCACTATGTGAATTGGCTATAGAATCATATGTTGCCACAGTTCTTTATCTAAACATGTAATTTCATTCAAGTACAAAAACAAGCAAGTCCTTTGAAAAGGTTCCAAATTTTTGTTAGGCATTCAGCATCCTCTCTAAGCCAGAGAAATCAAACAACAGTTAACAAAATGCTACCTGCTTCACGACAATATCTCCGGGTTGAAACTCAATTCTTTGCATGCAATCCAACAAAACCTGACACTGGGAATCTGTAAGCTTTCTGAAAAGAAAATGATCGTGTAATGCGCGTTCAATGTGTGCCTGTTGCATGACAGTTTAGTCAGAGAGATCATGTGTTAACAATGAGCATTTGTAGATGGCATTTATCCGCTATTTTTCTTTTACTGTTCTCCAAAAAAGAAGCCACAATAACACAAAGATAGTTAGCATTACTTCTTCTTCCCACGTCTTCCTGTGAGCTGGGGAGGAGGGAATCCAGAGGTGCCCATTCTCCAAAGAACTCTCTATAGCTCGAAGCCGTGCCTTCGACACGTCATGTCTCACACGAGAATTTTTAGGATTCCAACCCATAGTTAAAGGAGATTCTGATCCTGTCATCTCTATGGTTTGAGGCATTGAGGTTCTTAAAAATGCATCAGATGCTGGTGCATGAGCAACCACAGCCTACGAGATGGTGTATATGTAAGTAAAACTGCCCCAAATAACATCAAAATATATTAATGTCCAAAAAGAATAACAATGATAATAACTGCCCAAACCTCATTCAAGCCACAAATTTGCACAACTATCACAGTGATATCATCAGTACGAGTTTCATACTGTAGCCAAAGACGATATGATTCAGCAACAATTGCAGCACAAGCATCACGAGGTTCCTTATACTTCGCAACCTGGTTGTTTTTTGAAACAGAATGAGAAACTTTTTTAAGACATTTTATTGGCATAAATTTATCAACTAGAAATAAATATTCCTGAAGCGCCTCCAATCAAGACAAGTGTGTGTTATGCCTAGCCAGGATGTATTTATGATAGTTGATCAGACCCAGGGATTTGGAGAGCTTCAGATATAAAAACAGATAATAAAGATGTCATACCATGTCGACAACAGCCTGGCTAGAAAGGAACTCAAAGACCCCATCACTGGCAAGCACAAAGAATGGATGATTGGGTTTGAGATCCAAAACAGTAATTTCTGGATTTGCAACAACACCAATGGTTTCAGCAATAGAATCACCAATACTTCGTGTAAAAGCTGTACCAGGGTACATTCCATGTTGCACCCACAATCTTGGAGGATCACCATCATCACCTTCTTCAGTTCCCCAACATTGCACATCAGCGCTCTTGAGTCCCTCGATCTGATCTAAAGTCATAACTCTTGCTCCACACATCTTGACCCTCTCAAGTTCATCAGGTCTGAATGGAGTTTGATCTAATGATAAGTCAACAGCAACAAGATCCTCCCCTTTCTTCTCAGCAATAACAGCTCTTGAATCACCTGAATTAGCAACATAAATAGTAGCACCTCGAACCAAAACTGTAATTGCAGTAGTCCCACTCATGCTGTCATCCAAAGCATCAGCATGCAATTGCGAATTTGTTGTCAAGAATGCACTATGACATGCCTCCACAGCATCCTGATGGAACTTACTATTCCTAAGCAAATTCTCACACAGTTTGTGCTTTACAAACTGTGAGCATTGAGCCCCATTTTCCCCATGACCATCAAAAACCCCAAAGAAATGGTCATCTGGACTTGTTCCAAATGGAGTATGTATGCAAAAACTGTCTTGATTAGCTTTATCAAGCGCATCGGGATAGTATCCTCTCTGAGATAGAAATGAGTATTTTAATTCATAATTTCCTGATGGAACCTTAACTGTCCTTGAGCCTTCTGGTGGCAAAAACTGAGCTGATACCCGGGATAGCCTGCTTATTCCTCCATCTTGATCCCTCGTTAAACTGAGCTGGTTCAACTGGTCTCTAGTTTCCCCTCCGTCATCCTCTGTAGAAGCAGGTGAGAACACAGCAATCTCAGCCGCTTTAACCTTTTCTCTTTCTTTACCCTTAGCCTGTCTCGGTGCACATATCTCTCCAATGCAATTCTTCGAATAAGCACAACCCATTATAGTAAAAACCGAACACAGACCACCCCAGATGCCAATGTTCCTAAACTCATATCCATCAAGTCTTTACAGCTTCATCCGTAAACGCGATTCAATTTACTACTCAATCAAACAATCTCCAACCAACACTAGTAACTAATAGGTAGCTGCAGTCCCTTCAAATAAACATATACGACCCAATCAATACAAACATGAAATCCGATAAGAGCACAAATATTCTTAATAACACATCACAATAAGCAAAACAAAACCCCCAAAACTCACAAATTCTAATCATTAACACTCAATTTATGTCCTACCTAACTTCACTAACTAACAGGTCGCTGAAACCCATTCAGACATACAAATAGAATCAAAACAAGTCTGGAAATGCATAACATCTTAACTTCCGAGGCACCAGTCGCAATAAATCCAAAGCAGCAAAACTCAGAGTAAGTTTTCACCAGTACTCAATTAATGCTCTAGCTAACGAAACGAAATCGACTGATCCACAATGGAAATATGAAGTAAAGAGAATTCAAAGAAATGAAGCGGGGAAACCGCAAAAGCACCTCTTAAACACTTACCGGAGAAATTCAATACGAAAATATAGCATTCAAAGAGCCACTGAACCAATCAAATTGAACCGGAAGTGTGAATGGATGGATACAGCAATCTCTAGAGCCAGAAAAAGCTCTGCAATACGCATTTAGATGGTGATTGGGAGAAGAAGCAGAGAGATTGGGATTGTTGAAATGAAGAGTCGGAACTGGGTTACACAATGGATACACAGTGGCGGTGCCGGGTCTAACCGGAACAGGAAGTGCGTGAGTGTGTGTGCATGTCTGCAAAGAGCTTTTGAGCAGTAGCTATTGTTTATATTAGTACTGTGCTGTTGAGTAGAGCAAACTTTTCTTTTTCTTTTACTTGTTTGCTGGTTTTTTGAGTCTTTCCGAGAGCGGATTAATTAGTCCACGCCCTTTGTTAGGTGAGTGGTAAGTACGCGCCACCGAGTATGGTGGCTTTTTGGATAACGATGGGCCCACATCGATGGGAA
The DNA here is from genome assembly GCA_949775105.1 of Oldenlandia corymbosa var. corymbosa. Classification (NCBI taxonomy): domain Eukaryota; kingdom Viridiplantae; phylum Streptophyta; class Magnoliopsida; order Gentianales; family Rubiaceae; genus Oldenlandia; species Oldenlandia corymbosa. The sequence continues at coordinate 30,155,891 of OX459120.1, read as the reverse complement.
AGTTTTAAGGAGAGGAGAGTTATATGGTGCTTATCATTTTAGATAATTAATTACGTGATGATGATGATAATTAATCATGAGATCATCTCTTTCTCAAAAAGCTATCACTTGATGGCTATTGGATTTTTTTTTTTTGGGTATTTATTTTTTTTTTTCCAACAAGAAGTTCCATTCTGCATAAGAAACCAAATAGATAATTTCACAAACAAAAAATGATAGAATCAATGAAATTATAGGGAAGTGACAAATGTATTGCATGGTAAAGAATGACATTGTCTTTTTTAAATTAACAACAGTCACTCATTTCGTCTTGAAATAAAATGATTGTTCGGTTTAGGTTTTTATTTTTACTGATAATTTATATTAAAAATAAAAATTTAACATAGATAATCATTTTGAGACAAGAAAAATATTATATAAATGATTTGGTGTTGTTATCTTTCCTTCCCAATATTTTGTTTCGTATTTTTACAAGTTCTTATCATTGCACTTTTACAAAATACGAAAAGAGTGTGACAATACGTCAATACCTAGTCATTTAGTTGAAAAACTACCATGAATATGAATATGATTTCAACTTTTTTTTTTTAAATACAGTTAATATAAGTTTTCTGATAATGGTCTAAAAATAGCAATTGATGTTAAAAATTGATAAAATTAGTCAAAACTTCTCAGCAAACAGAGCAATTACATATGTAATAGCGATACTTTGCATGTCTAACCAAATGAGTATCAATCTTTCACGTGAAAGAAAATTAACTAAATCATGGGCTGTCTTCTAAAAGTGAAAATTAGATGAGAAAGGAAATATTTTCAACTACAAAGAATCTTAAACCTCAACTTCAAAATCCGATCACTCACTCGATATTCATGTGCTTTTGTTTTGTTTCATAACTTGCAGAATCTAGTGAATATGTGAATCAGATTGCTCCAGTAAGATGATATGTATATGGAATGATAAATTAGTAATGGCCTAATATGGTCGTGTACATCCTACTTGTAAAACTTCATCTTAAATGAACTTTTCTGATGGTCTGAAAGAAAACTTAGATGTTTTTATTACTCTCTCTGTCCCAAAATTATTATCCAATTTGAGATTTTACTTTTAATACAATTTGAACTAGAAATGAAAACTCAAGTTGGACAATAATTATGGGACGAGGAGAGTACAAAAGAATGATACATCGTTTTGGGAACGTTACCGATATTGGCTACTTTAAATGGAAGAGATCCTTTCCCTTAGCTTGTAATTTATTCAAGAACAAACTAAAACGAATGTACACATATCTCTTAACTCTCTTGAGCTAACATGCATGAAAACAACATCCACGAGCTTTGAAAACGGCATTATGTCATCATCACAGAATTTATGGTTTTGCCCAATTCTTGTTTCTCTAATATTCCCAACTCTGTGGTCCAATCCATTTAAGGATGATAAAAACAAAGAAACCCACCACAGTCCGAAATTTGGAACCCTACTGTATACTCATAAATTAAATTTAACTGGTTCTTTTAGGACAAAGTATGTCGGCGGCCTAATCAGACCTTTTCTAAAATTTTTGGTCCTTTTTCCTGCAAAGTGATCGGTTCTAATGATCATTAAGAAGCCTGTGTGCACTTTCTGCATAGTTTTCCATTCATGACCAACCTTTTTATGGTTATCGAGCTGGCTTTATCAGCGAAGACGTTAATTTGATCGTGGCAACCATTGCGTACATTTTCAATGTTAACAAAAGGCGAAAAAGCCCAATGGAATCCTGGTCTTATAAAACTTAAAACAATGCTTGTATGTGTTTCTTTTCACTTGAAAAAGGTTTGCCAAATTTTAAAAGCATGTTTTTTTTTCTTTCTTTTTTATTCGATAAAACAGAAACTTGAATTAAATTTAACTGTAATTGGTGTTTTATAAATAAGACTGGCGATAAAACATTATCAAAAAAGAAATGTGCCATTAACTCTTCGATACTCTCTTCCGTCCTAATTTTAAAACACAAATTAACACTAGAGTTAATTCAAGATTGTCTTAATTAAAAGACCGGAGGAAGTATTAACGATCTGAAAATCAAGAACTTTGAGCGTTAAAATACGACATTATTTTGATTTATTGTTTTCTTGGTATAAACTATGCAGTAAGCAATAGCTGGCAACCCCAAAAAAATCATCTTAATACTGACAATTATTTCGTTAGAACAAAATTCTTAAAAAGTTAATTCGTCAAAGGTATTGCTGATTATATACTACTAGTACTATTATGCTGACGGCGGAGTGCCGCTTTAATTTGTTTATTATTATCACTTTTGTGCAATGAGATTATTGAGTGCTGGCGGCGGCGCGTGATGGAAAATAAAGGCAATAATTTTCTTTTGAGTGGCCTTATTGCCAAAACAAAAAAATAGGGTCCTGAACAACTTTTGTGTGAACTGTCCAGTTTACCCTTTAAAATTCCATCAAGTCAACATCAATTCCCAATTTCTCTCACTTCATTACTGCATTTCCGGCTACACATGAAAAGGTGCTGTATAATTTTTTCTTCTTTTCTTCATTCTAGAATAGAAATTTTTTATAAACCCACTCTAAGGTGAACTACTACTTTACTCTCTCATTGTACTAAAAATCCCAAAGAGTCTCTTAAACACATCCCTAATTGAAGTCTTTTTGTTTCAAAATTATTTCTTCTTCACAAATTTTTCTTTTAGAAAATAAAGGAGTTGAGCACATTATTATCATTGTTTCTTAACATTCTGCTTGCTCGAAATTGGAATTGAAATTTAAACTTTCATTCTTTTCAACAAGATTTGCCACTGATTCACTATTTGAGAAATTTATATACAAAGAAATATGATAAAAAAAAATCGTTCTTTTGCATAATAAAAGTTCTAAAGCAAAAAAAATCTTTATTAAAAACATTTACTATTATGAAACTGGAAACTTGGAGAAAGAACATGGGCATGACCCAAAAGCCTAGAAAAAAGACCAAATCGGAGAAAGGAAACTAGCTATAGGAACCCACAAGCTGACCAATTGACTGGGCGCTGCATCCATCCGCGCTTGACCCACTAAAACACCGACCGTCGTTGTTCGGATGGGCTACAGTGCTACACCAATGACTAGCCGGAGCCACACACCTGAATATGATGGAGATGCCCTAACAATAGAGAAGAATGACGAGAAATTTGATGGTGGAGAACATTTCACCCGATCCCCAATATAAGATTGTCGATATGAATGCAACGGAGAAAGAAATTAAGACGAAGCATTGGCGGTCGGAAGGAGCTGAGGGAATGAACGAGGACGTTGTGGTCTAAAACACCCTTTAAGACCAAATGTCCAGGACCGGATTTCGTGATCCAAATCTTGTGTAATTTGTTGTTTAAGGTCTTGTCCTCTTTTCTTAGTTAATAAAAATAAAAAATAAAAAAAAAGGGAAGAAGAAGAAGAAGACAACTACAATTTTGACTTAAATGGAGGGGTAAGTTTGGTAGTTCACACAAAAGTTGTTCTGGACCCTATTTTTTGTTTTGGCAATATGACCGCCCTTTTCTTTTATATGGATAAGTGAAGCCATGAAAAATAACTACTACGTACAACTTTTTGCTGGAGAATGGAAGGCGACTTTTTCCAAATCAGATGCGATGATTGACGCCATTGATTAAAAATGATGGCTTATCTTTTTGAACTCTCGCAGACCCTTTTTGTACCATTAAAAAAATAGAGGTATACAGAATGACACCAATACATTTCTATTTATATTTTTAACTTCAACCCCAATTTCTATTTGCGGAAGAACCAAAAAAATCACTTCTTCAAATTTGTACAGTGTACATTGTACATTGTCATGACCCTCGCAGCTTCGCAGGCGAACCAGCGTGTGGTCTACCGTCCACCCTCCACCGTAGATCACCAGACACCAGGAATGAGATAGCAGTATCGGGATTTAATCAATACAATATATTTGGCTTGATCGTTACAATGTTAGAATTATAATTAAATAAGTACATCATCAAGCATTTATTTTAGCTAGGTTGTCAATTGTGAATTTGCACCAATCCTATTACATACTCTTTTCTGGTCCTTTTTATATAACATTTTATTTCTCCTAAACTTTATTTATTGTATTATTCTAATTAAAAATAAAACACCAAAACACATTTTCACATTTAGTCTGTTCTTCCAATTATTATAAAATATTTTTAAAGTTTCATTTTCAGTTGAGAAAATGCGATAAATGAAAGTTAAGAGAAATCAAAACACTAAAATGAAAGTTAAGTTTCATTTTAAAGTTTCATTTTATTGTGTTCTGATTTGCATTTTTTTCATTTCAAGTATGTAAATTAACTCATAAAAATAATCCTTATTGTAAATTATGAATTAGTATGTGAGCTGTTTTTATGGGACAAAAACTACCATGCCTAAGGTATACGTATGGAATCCAAAAGCAGTATAAAAGCCAAATACTAATGTACCAGTAATCCAAAATCTTTATCATATTTTGACTGGACGCACGCTAGCTTCCACTCATAAGTTCTAAGGTATAACCGTACATCTGTATTGCAGTATTGCGCTACAGAACAACAAGATTATGGTCCTATATATATATATATATATATATATTGAATAAAGTTTCCCTGTTCTAAAATATCGATTTAGAGATTTATCAATAAAAGTAGGGTCACATTAGCAATGATATTGATCCGATGTATATGGCTGAATTCAATGATACTTGAGTTATGGATCATTCAAGATGATGAGCAAGCACAACATCCCCATGCCTCGATGCTAACGAGATTTCACTCCAAAGCCCTCAAGTCCAAACATGTAGTTCTAGTTAGAAAAAGGACGTTTTGCCTAATGTAATATGCTTCCCGTTCTGCTGGATTAATTGCACACCAGTTTTGGTAGAAGAATGTGTTAGGAAACAAAACTAAAGGCTATTTATTGGGAGATGATGTTTCATCTTTCATGTGGGCTGGCCAGTCTAGCTAGCGCCTAGCAGAATCCTCCAGGCTGCAGCTCTTGCAAAACAAACGCATTGTTGTGTACATTATCAGGGAAAAAGAAATGGTATGATATTCATGTGATTTTTTTCGAAATCTCTGCTTGCCTCCGTGTTCATGCTCTATTATTATGATTACGTGACATACGTCACATTTTTAAATATATACTATGTTACTCTTTCTGTCTTAAAATTATGATATTGTTTAGATTTTCATTTTAATGTACTGATTTGCATTGGGTTTATAGTCGTGAATTCCGTGGTTTCCACTTAATCCATTATGTGGAGTTCATAGTTTACCCATGTTTACCGATGATTCCATTTTGCCAGTCACTGTCCGTTAACAACAAATTAGTGAATTACAACTGATGTTTACTTCGCATCTCTTGATGATTCTCTGATTCCGAAACGTTTTCCAATATGATAACGAACAGCGTGACCTTTGTTTCACAAAATCACACACTTGAAGCCAAAAGGTATAAACTAGGCAATGGTCGCTTTTCCCTCCCAAACAACAAACTCCAAAACCTCACACATTTGGGAAAATACACTTTGATCACAACAAGCATTTGAGAGCTTTAAACCCTTTTCAAATGAAATGCAGCTCAATCTAACAGGCAATACTAGTCGAATGTCTGCTTATTAGCTATCCGTCTCTTATTTTAATTAGACATCCAATCGCATCTGCTACAATAGCGGATAATAAATTAATACCACTATAACTGTCATCAAAGTGAATTAAAACTACTATAGTATGCAAACATCAAATTAGGGACCGTACCCAATAATTCATCGAGGCAAACAACCTAAAATGCTCAGCCGCCTCTCACAGGTTTTGAGATCTGTAACTTGTGGCTCTGCATGAATTCTACTACATTTATATCAGCATGAGACCTTCGTGATCCCATCATGTCCAATGTGGTACACTTCAACCAACAAAACATCAAAGGAACGCACCCACCATCAGGGAAAAGAAATTTTATTTGAAGAACATCCTAATCCTCTAGTACAAGTTAATTTGAAGAAAGCAACAGGGAAGAGCAGCAAACATACCAGTTGCAAAAGCGTGACATCAGACTCTATGAATGCGGCACATCAGTATTCTCCCCCCAGAGTGCAGCTTCATCACGAGTCCAAACAGACCAGTCCTTATTATAACTAAATAAAAAAAACAACAACAACAAATCAAGATTACTGTTACACAAGAAATCAAATAGAACATGAAAAGCAGGAAGAGAACAAGGAAAAGGGGTTATAATCTTCAAGCAGAAAAGGAACAGCAGGGATCCACCTTTTGTCATCAATCATATTATTCACGTTTAGGAAAGCATATCCAAATGCATTTCCAGATCCAGGATCAATTTTTCCCCTTTAATCAGAAGCCCGGTATAATCAACACGATGCAGGGAAGGACCCTACACGAAGAAAGAAACCAACAAACCATGATTCGCAGGAGTAAGAGGGCTGGGCCAATAGACAGACAACCAACCCCTAACATAATCCCACACAAAGAAAGAATATTATCAATACCGCTTCAAAGCCAGAGTCCCAGCCTGCAATCACTCCTACTTCACTGAGAGAATACAGAAGTTGGGTCATCAATGTTGCAACTTTTGCAGCAGGGATTCTTTCCCCCTCCTTCCGTTCCCATTGGTGGCACTAGCCTACACACAAGGTAGATAATCAATGTTCCAGGAACACAAGCAAAGAAACAAGTAGTATCCACAACCTTCTTTCTCTAGTTGGGAATTGAGATGACAAAAGCGCCCGAGATCATCTAAAAAAACCATATCACATAAAGATCAACAAAAAAAAAAAAAAAGAGGTACCAATGTGTTTCAAATCAGAGAGCAGCGAAATGCAGCTCGAAACATTCCCCTCCAACCACGCCAGTCGCAGATGCAATCATATGAGAATTAAGCTGGATGACCTTGGGGTGCATATCCTGAATTCAATAAACTAGTTATTTGCGTAATTGAACTACTTAGCAGATGATTTGATACTTAAATAACATGAACAAAAGTAAATCAAACGAAATAAGCAAAATAAAGGGGGAAAGGGAAAGATGCGGTGGTGAAGGAGGGAGAAGAACTAACCTCGATGATAGCGGAGGGAGAAATGAGATGTACGAGCAAAACCAAGGGAAACTATAATCATAGTCGTCGTCTACTACGGAGCGACGCGGCGGCGGAGGCGGCGGAGTACGAGAGCTGCGGGATATATTAGAGTCCATGATTGTCGGTTGAAGAGTTAGATTTGGGGAAATATATATAGAGTCAGAGATAATATCAATTCGGTTCAAGAAAGTATGTTTAATGCTTGAAAAATTGCTTCGTAAGGGTTTGAATTCTGGTTGCAACCACCAGTCCGTCGCCGGAAAACTCTCAGTAGTGGACGGCGACTGGATAAAAAGGCGCGCTTGATATTCGTTAGGGTTTTATATGGTTTTAAACAGGGGCAAAGACGACCTTTCAGTGTCTTTTTTCTTTGGCTGATGTCATTATGTGTTGAAGGATAGTTGACCCATCGGTCAAAGGAGGATTTTTTATAATTCTCCAAAATATGAGGGTGGTTTAGATATTTTGATACAATTTCGGGGAGGTTTCTTGAGCTGTGAGCTTGGTATTATGTAATTTTTGGGATCCTTGGTTATTAATAATACAAAAGTTATATAGTATAATTTTCCATATTTTTCTTTTTTCATCAGCCTAAGATAATATTCGAAAATTATTTACCTTTGGTAGAGGTGTTGAGACTTGAAGGAAGCAGCTGGCCCAATGAAAATTCGTGAATTGATGAAATTTACACCAAGGATTCACATGATTCATCTACCCTTTTAATTTTTTCATTTTTCATCTTTTTTTTTTTTGGGAAAAAAAAAGGTTTTGTTTTTTGCTTTAATTCATCAAGAAGTGAGTGTAAACTGTAAAGTGGTCTAACGTTAAACATAGCCCGGAGTAGATGATGATGAGGATAACACCCATGGCGTCCTCAATCAGGCCTTCCCTTTCTGGTTCGTTGAGGTTTGTGGGCCCTTCTCGTTTTGGCGTTGCCTTGTCTTCTTCCGACAATTCTCCTCCTCGGAAGCTCAGTACTTCGCATCTCGGCAGTGGTAATATTGTGTGTTCTTCATTCCTTCTGTTTTCACCAAATTACGTGTTCCGGCGAAACAAATAATTTGTCATTTTTATCGAATTGGTGCGTTTTCTAGTTCCTGTATCTGTATGTATCTGCAGGGTGGAAAGGGGACATGGAAGAAAAGTGTTCATGGTCGCGGAGAATTTTGCTTTTATTTTCCCTTAATTTTGCTTCAGAATGGCTTTCCAGAAGTAATATTCAGTAGTACCTTCTTGCTTTCTTGAAAATTTTTTACCAATTGGTACTTTGTACATGGAGATGATGAAAGTTTGGATTTCTGAGTGTAGCTATACATATCTAAAGGTTTTGTGATGTGTGGGCATTTACCGAATGGCTGGTGGGTGTATTTTGTGCTCTCATTGTTAATTCTTCATTTTGCAAAAAATTGAGCTTGTAAAGCCCTCTGACTCCAATTTGAAATGGTAATTGTGATTGCTTTGGAGTTATTCCTAAATTATGTACCATTTCCTACTAAGTTCCTGAAAACATAAGATAAATTAGGGCCTTATCTGTTTCTTTTCTCATTATGATTTTAACTTTGGTGCTTTGTTGCTTTGTACTCCAGTAAAGATGTTAGGTTTAATTTACCTGAGTACTCATACGAAGTATTTTCTGTCAGTTTCCACTTGCTGGTGTTGCCCAAAACAAATTCTGCTGCTTGTCTTTTCATTTTGGATATCTAACATTAGAATACTTTGTTTCTGTTTCTGTGCAAGTGATTCTCAGTGCATGATCCCTATATCTTCATTTTGAAAGTCAGTGATGATGCTTTGGGCTTTTGTGTAACTCATGTTTTCAGAAGATGATGTTTCTTACACTGCATTTTGCTTATTTGTTCAGCGGTCCCTCAAGCTCTGTCTTTTGGTATTAAAAATTCCAAGTTTTTAAGAACAGAAGAAAGTAGAATGGCGGTTAGCTCGACAGGAAATATAGCACAAGCAAGCACTGCTTCAACTGAACAAGATGTCTTGGATTGGGTGAAAAAGGATAAGAGAAGAATGCTTCATGTTGTTTACCGTGTTGGGGACTTGGACAGGACAATAAAGTATTGTCAGAATGACATTAATCATTTACTTGATAGCTTTCTGTGCTCTTCTTCCACATACTGATGGCGTTAAAATTTTAATTTATAATGGATGAAGGTTCTACACAGAGTGTTTGGGCATGAAGTTGTTGCGAAAGCGTGACATTCCTGAGGAGAGATATACAAATGCATTTCTGGGATATGGCCCCGAAGATTCTCATTTTGTTATTGAACTTACTTACAGTAAGGACTATTTTTCCTTAGCTACTGACTTCTGTTTACATGATGTCTGTTTGTGCATTACATTGCGCATGCTTTTGCGGAAGTAGTGCCCATATCCCAATTTGTGCATATTGTAATATTGATTACTATTAATTGCTAATATCCTAATTTGTGCTTATAGTAATACTGATTACTGCTAATTGTACTGCTAGATTATGGAGTTGACAAATATGACATTGGAGCCGGGTTTGGTCATTTTGGCATTGCAGTCGAGGATGTAAGTTTCTGCAGCCTTCTCCTTTTAACAGACACTATATGCTCTGGTTGTGCTTGATATTGTTTTTTTCTTAAGCAGCCTCATGCTAATTATGTCTATACATGTAGTGTGTTCTTAGTGTTGTATAGACTATAGAAGGCTCTATCTGTGCCCCTTAACTGAATTTATCATGTCCACTTTGTATAGTTAGCATTTACCTTAAGTCAATGAAATCATATATTGACGGCCTAAGCAGACCTTTTTATAAGTAAATGTATCACTTGACTTAGAAAGCATGAGTTTCATGGAAAATACAAACTGTTCATTAATCCCCTTAAATTTTGTGTTATTTAAATTCACTTTTTCAACTTTCATTTTCCCAAAATCATTCTCAAGTTTTTGAGAGGAGTGCAATTGTTATATTTTTTTATTTCTGTTCTTTAATGTTAGGTTATTTTTGCAGCTCTAAGGCTAATCAGTTTATTGTGGTGGTGCACAGGTTGCAAAGACTGTAGATTTGATTAAAGCAAAGGGTGGGAAAGTTACAAGGGAACCAGGCCCTGTCAAAGGTGGCAATACTGTTATTGCATTCATTGAAGATCCTGATGGATATAAATTTGAGCTTTTGGAGAGGGGTCCTACACCAGAGCCATTTTGTCAAGTTATGCTGAGAGTTGGCGATCTTCAACGGGCAATAGAATTTTATCAGAAGGTATGTCGATTAGCTGGATAGGTGCCAAATGAATTCTTCTCAATCCTATTCAAGATGCCTTCTTAATTAATGAAAATCTGACGTAGCCTGAATTTTGCATGTCAAATAGGCTTATGGCATGGAGCTTCTACGCACACGTGATAACCCTCAATATAAGGTAAGTTGTATGACCTCTATGTAATTTCTGGAAAATGGCCAGGTGGGGCTTTTTCCTTATTAGATTAGATTTGGATTTTGCTTCTTTTCTTTCCATTTTGGTTGTTAATTAACTTTGGCATGCCTGGGAGATGAATCTGTTAGATTATTACTTTGAATTCACCAAGGTTTTTATGCACATGAATCTTAAGAGGACTTTTCTTTGTATTTGACGTGTGTATGCGTATTAAACAATGCCCTTTTGCTAGTGAAGTTTTTGTTTGGCCAGCAGAAAGGTTCCCTTATTCTAAGGTTGACCCTCTTTGATCTGCTCACTTTTGGGTCCATCTAGAAGGATCCTCACTGTCCTTGTTATCTCATCTTGCTTTTGTGACGCTTGCCTTTGCTCTGAGCTTTTTGGATGTTTTACTTTCTGGGAAACCCAAGAGGCTGTAATTGATTCATCTGCTTTTCTGAGTTAACTGCCTAATGTACTACTGCCTTTCGTACCTGGTGACTATTGAAAACCATTAGTATATTCAACTTCATTAGTTTGTGCAGCAGCCTGCTGTGCCGATTTGTGTAAGCATCAAAACTGATCCTACCAACTGAACTGGATTGACATACTGAAATGATGTTATTCATTTTGTGTACATCATTACAGAGATAATAAAAGATTTTCTGAATCCCACGTTTGTTGGTGCAGTATACAATAGCAATGATGGGTTATGGTCCTGAAGATAAAAGTGCCGTAATGGAATTGACATATAATTATGGAGTTACTGAGTATGAAAAGGGAAATGCATATGCACAGGTAGACAATCTTGACTGACATCACATGTTATTTGTGGTTTACGTACAGTAAATATCGAATTCTTGTATGCTGTTCTGATGGATTATCTTGACCAGATTGCCATAGGCACAGATGATGTATATAAAACTGCAGAAGCAATTAGGCTCGCAGGTGGAAAGATTACGCGAGAACCTGGACCCTTACCTGGTATTAATACAAAGATTACTGCATGCCTGGATCCGGATGGTTGGAAGACGGTATGAATTTAGCTTGATATATTATGTTTGTTCTTTATGTGCTTTATAGAAATCCAAATCGTCCTTACTTTATAATATGGAGTAACAAGGTTCTTCATTGACCTTTTGGCCTTTTTGGATTCATGTGTCTTAGATCAAAGTCAACCATGAACTGGGCCGTGTTGCTTAGAAAGTGAATATTTCAGTTTGAAACGTTCTTTTTATACTTGCAATATATGCTTCATGTAGCGCTAAACATGATTCAACTAACAGAAATGCATGGTTTGAAAACATGCTGAAACCCTCCAACGAGAGCCTACCCCATTCTGTTCATCTTTTTTGCTTTCTACTCCCTCTGTCACAAAATGATTGTATTATTTGAATTTTTATTTTTAGTACAATTTGTACTGAAGATGAAAGTCTAAACTGGACAATAATTTCGAGACGTATCTAACAATTAATGTATGTTGAATTTTTTTTTCCTTTAAATTTCTTAACCTCACGCTTGCTGCTAGACGAGTTCTTATATAAAAAATTTGCAGGTTTTTGTTGACAATATCGACTTCCTCAAGGAGCTTGAATGAGATCATGGGAGACGCACTTTGCGAATTATTGACATTTGAAGAATAGCCGGCTTTGCGTAGGTCTCTTCAAAATACCATCCGAGAAGAATGTATCTAGTAACATTTGGTAGATGGATTGACCGAAGATTGATGCAGTAGCCAACCGTGTAACTGTGTAAGCAGCACCTCCAGCAGTTGGGAAAAAAGTATAGAAAAAAGCTGAGATGTTTTTGTTTTTTTAGTATCTGGTTTCCTGTTATCGTAAATTAATGCAATTAGGCTTTTGGCTGCAAACTTGTATGTATCATTTCATCTGAAATTGAACTCCCCTTTATCATCTTGTAGGGGAACAAGGAAAGAAAATAAATAATGCCAAGTTTCCTGTTTCAGAAGGTCAAACTGTTGAGCACCCTAATTTTCTCATTTGAGCGCCTTAAAAAAATTTAAAAAGACTATTTTACCATTATTTTTATTTTTATTATTTTTTTTAAAAAAGGGAGGGGGCGACGAATAATTGCGCTAGCTTTTCACGGCTGACACAGGAGGTTTTTCTCGCCACCCTTTTTGGGGTGGCGAGAATTTTTTTGCCCCTTGCGCACAAATCATGTGCCACCTCCCTGTTTGGCAGCAAACCACTCGCCAAACTGATTGGGTGGCGGTCTAACCGGCCGCCACCTTTTTTTAAAAAAAATTATTTAATTTATTTCTTTTTTTAATTTATTTATTTAATTAATTCTTTAATTTATTTAAGTATATTTATTTATTTGTTTGGCGGTTATATAAATAATTTTTTAACTTAAATATTTGGAGAATGTTGCTTAATTACGTAGTAAATTTATCATTTAATTATGTAGATTTTTTAAACTTAAATTAAAAAATTATCATTTAATAACAACTAAAACTTATGAAAAGCTATAGACAATGAGGATTTAGTTATTTTGTCATTTTGAGCAACTAAGCTATGGTACGTAACTTCTTTATTAATTGATTAAACGAAGACAGATCACTCATTCATTTATTACTATTTTAGTCAAAGAAAAACTACATTTAGTTTAAATAAGTTGAAAGATAATTTCTTTGTATTAAGTTGGAAGATAATCTATTATAATTATCTTTTATTAATTAATAAATAAATTTAAAAAATAAATAAATTAAAATATTAAATAAATAATTTTAAAAAAATTAATTTCGGTTTAGCGAGCAATCTGGCGCCACCCCCTTCGATTTGGCGAGCAATTACTCGCTCAACCGAAGGGGGGTGGCGCCAGATTTGTGCGCCACCCCCATTTTGGGAGTAAAATTTCTTCTCGCCTCCCTTAATTAGGAGGTGAGAAAGTTGTGCGCCACTCTTCCTTTCTCCTGCGTGAAAGGCTGGCGCAATGTTCTCTCGCTCCCTCCCTTTTTTTTAAAAAAAATGTATCTGAGGGCAAAATAATATTTTTAAGATTTTTTAAGGCGTTCAAATGAAAAAATTAAGGCGTTCAGTAGTCTCCCAGAAAAAAATATGTCTATAATACAAAAAAGATAACATAAAATTACGCCGAAATCAACTAATTTGCGAGAGTTGTCAGAGTTATGCGTTCATTTCTTTCTTCCTTGTGCCTCTAAATATGTAGTTTTACTAGTAGAATAATAGTACAACCGGAAGTAGAATATGATAATTTTAACTCGAGGGACAATTATGGTTAAATTAAACTTGCATAAAATTGGCCAGTATTATTGAATTTGCCTAAACCTCGAAAACATCCCTTTCAAAATTTATTTATGCATTTAACAAACCAAAAATAAATAAATAAAATTATTTTCATAGTTTACATTTCATTTGTAAGTATATTTATCCAAAAACATTGTTTCGACTAATTTCCCGTTTGAACTGGGGTAATTTTGGTGTTACGTAGCTAGCATATGTGGGAATGACGTGCTTACTTAGTACCTCAATAGATTTGTTGTGTTTTTTTCCCAATGGTATTAATCAATTTCAATTTTTTTGTGCACATTTTAAACTCGTAAATTTGTTTATGTTTTAAAATTTTCTATTTTCAATAAAGTTAGTATGTTATGATATTTCTCATGTGTAATTTAATACATTTAAAGTATATGACATTATTGTAATGTAACTTGTACCTTTTTTTTAACATATAAAAAAAAATTGTTATACATAAGTCATAATCAAAGAGTTATGGTAGGCAAACTTTTATAGTGCTTATTAGCATTCCCACATCTAAGAAAAATACTCTAAAGTGGGAGAATGGACCTTTTCATCCCAAGGTTTGAGCCACACCATCTAAAATATCTCAAAGTTTAAAAGCATGTCATTTTCATCCCAAATTTTTCAAAAATATGTAATATTAGGACATTTGTTAATTTTTTTCAAGTTATTAACGGTGATATTCATTCAGTTTCTTTTCCCCCATTTTTTTTTAGTCAAAAAAGTTTCATGCTTGCGTTTGGTAAATTTGGTCCATGCCAAGCAAAAAAGTTACATGCCCCTGCATCAATTACAACACCAATTTTTATAATGATACTATATATTTAAAAAAATAAATGAAATAAGGCTTACTTTCTAATTATGACACACACGAAACATCTCATGATTGTTATCAATCTAGAAGGTGAATCTTAGATTTTTTTTTTTTTTCTAAGCAAGAGAAGAATGGATGATGTGAAGACCCAAATTAGGTTTAGCTATTTTCTTATAAGGTGGGAGTTAGTGGAACGTGTTAAATGATTAAAAGAATTTGGAGAGGAGAAACAGAATAAAGTACCACCACTAATTAACTAACTGAAGTTGAAAATTTAACGAATATCCTAATGTATCATGTTTTTAAAAAGTTTGGGATGTAAATGGCATGTTCTTAAACTTTGGGATGTTTTGAATAGTGTGACCCAAACTTTGGGATGAAAAGATCCATTTTCTCATAGTGCAAAATACTCACAAAAAATAATCTACTTTTTAAACTAAAATAAAGGAAATATTCCATGATACCCGATTAGAGGGAAATTAATAAATAGTGTAGTGAGTTGGCAGCTGACTGTTGATTGTTGAGTGTCCAAATATTCGGCGCCTAAAACCCTAAACCCTGAATTCATTCAATTAAATCCTTCGGTCTTCGTATGATTGGATTGTGAACCAGAATAGAGGAAAATTACCAAGAAAAAGAAGAATGGGCGATTCATGTGAGAAGAAGAAGAAGAAGAATAAGACGGAATGGAAGAACCCGAAAAAGTATAAGCCAGAGGAGGAGCAGCCCAAAAACCCCACAAACGGTTCCAACGCTAACTCTACCGCCAAACGGAAACGCAAAGAAGTTGCCATCTTTGGAAACTACAGGAACTACTATGGCTACCGAGTGAGTCGTCTCTTCCCTTTTTATTTTTTGGTCTGATTATAGTACTTTCGAAAAAACCCATCAAATCAATAGTTCAAAGATGAGTTTTTTCCCCCTTTTTTTGTTGGTTGAATTAGTTAACTCTAGTTCTGGAAACTTGAGGGTTATGATTCTTGTGCTTTTTTAAAAATTTTTTTTTTAATTGTGGTTATCAGATAGGGAAAGATTTAGAAGAGGACCCGAGGTTAAAGGTTATGAAGAAAGAATGGTTTCAGGGGAAGGATTGCCTGGATATTGGCTGTAACAGTGGCGTAATTACGATTCAAATTGGTAAGACCATGTTCTTTTGAGTTTTTCGTTCGAATTGTTCTATCTGTTTTCATTATCTGCATGTTAAAGAAGTAATAGTTGATTTTTTATGTTTGTGTTTCCCATTCACAGCTCAGAAGTTTTCCTGCAACAGCATCCTTGGAATTGACATTGATGGAGGTGAGTGTTTGTTTCACTGACTTGATTTTTTCCATCTTGTTAGTTTTTCATCCCTTAACTTTGTGCCAATTGTATTGCAAAGGCCACTTCAACAGGCAGAAACTCTTGCTTTTACAACTTTTTGATCATAAGTCTTCTTAGATTATGTTATGCTTTTTGTAGAATCTCTTGCACTTTGTTCACTAGGAGCAATTCTTTTAGTTGCAAAGCCAAACCTGTGAACAAATTTATGTTCCTGCATACATTGGCAATCATTTAAGTCTGTTATAGGTGTACAATTTTTTATGAGTGCATATCATTCTAGGAGACTTACCAGTTCGGTGAAACCCAAATCAAGTTAAACATCGTTTCCCTTTTCTTGTGTTAGAACTCTTGGCCTTCTTTTGAATTAGAACAAGAATACTGACAGTTCATTATTTTCCAGATCGAGTTGAGGATGCGAAATGGACCTTGAGGAAATTTGTTAGGACTTCTAAGAAGAAATCTGCAACTGACAAATCAACGGCCGGAGAAGAAGGAAATCAACCTGATAACCTTGTAACTAAGTCTCAAAGTGAATCATCAAGGTGTGATTCGGAGTGTTCAACTACATCTGCTGGAAGAGATTTGTTTGACATGGTCTCCTTTGAGAAAGGGAATTTTGTCCGTAATTGGAGTTCACCTGCAAATAAACTTTATCATACAATAGTTTGGTAAGCACCATTACCTTTTTAGGAGTTCTCATCTTCTTATTGCTCACCTCATTTTTTTATGATGATCAGATAATCCTGGACAATATCATCCAATCCAACTTTTCCAGCAATTTTATGGCAATTTTGTTCTGCTTTTCCTTTGCCTTAAGCTGGAACCTGTTTTAGATTTGGATCTTTTCATTCTTAGGAGAAGTTTTATGAAAGTTTAAAAGATATTTCACCTCTGAGCAATCGAGATATTGTTCATCTATACAATGTAATTATTTTGTCTCTTCCCCTAACAGCTTAAGCGTGACAAAATGGATCCATTTAAATTGGGGTGATGATGGATTGATCACCTTATTCTCAAAAGTCTGGAAGTTGCTTCAGCCGGTATATCTTGTACCTTTCATCGTTCTCCTCTTTATTGTATAGTTTGTGCAGTTCCAATATTTATTTTGATGTTGCATGTTGTTTTCTAGGGTGGTGTTTTTATTGTGGAACCCCAACCATGGACCTCATATTCAAAAAATCGCCTGGTGTCCGAGGTACTGTCTTGGCAGTTTCTTCTTATTAAAGAAATAGTGAACCAACATTAGTGAATGCAAGTCATGTGATAATGAAGACTTACATTCGGTTGAGTTCTAATATATTCATGTGCCAATCATAGCTTGGTGATTATTAGATGTGAGAACTTGTCATTGCTGATTCTTTGATCTAATTTATTCATTGCTCTAAATTGTTGGTCCTTTGACTCTATTTGCAGGCGGCGACAGAAAATTATCAAAATATTGAGATAGGTCCAGGAGATTTTCAAGAAATTCTTTTGGACAAGGTATATTCTTGAAGTTAAACCTGTCTAAATGCAGCATTTCAATAACTGGCGTTTTTGACAACCTGTTATGATTGGAGTAAAGTAACATAGTCTTTTTCATTTCATTCTTTTCTCAAATACAGATTGGTTTTCGAAGAGTGGAACACATTAACCCGAGCTTATCTAAGGGGAAGGCTGGTTTCAACAGGCCAATTTTGGCATTTTGGAAGTGAATCTTAGAAGATTTGGTGTACATGGAATGGTGCACGTGAAGGAGCACTCTTATTGGATTTAACATACCAATTTTGGCATTGGGGAAGCGGATCTTCATGAATTTTTGTGTAGTTGAAAATTTGCAGTTGGAGGAGCCTGTCTATTTTGTGAGCGTAATCTTTCTTGATGCACTCATGAAGGCGGAAGCCGTGGGCAAAATATATTTAATTAGCCTGTGAAATTGTACAGAGACCAATTTTAACTTAAATGAAATCGAATATTCAAGCTGCAAAGTTTTTTCTCCCGCCTGCATTTTTCATATCTTCAGTTGACATCAATTTAGTAGCCCACAACTTATGTTGCAGTCCCTTTAATTTTATGCTCCCTGTGGCTCTCAAACTGATTGTACGTAACAATTTTGCTGGTGATTTACGTTTTGTAGAATAATGTGCGTCTATCCTTGTACGATCTGTTTAAAGCGTAACTTTAGAAAAAATTATACGGAGTATTTGAACAACGAATGTTAAAGGAAGCTGTTCTGTTTAATTTTTTTCTTGGATAATTTAAATGTTGCAAGGTAAGTTGTTAACATCAATCAACCGAGATTTGCATTTCTTTTCTTTTGACCAGATTTTTTTTTTTTTTTTCGGTTTAAACGACCTCAGCCTAGAGACTGAGTAAACATATACCATATTTGTAAATGGCCACTGCCCACAAGAGGACCCAAAAAACAGTGAAAATGAAATATACCTCTGCAAAATCTATATTGACATCACGAGACAGCATGAGGAAGCAAATTCATACTGTTGTGGACATAGGAAGAGACGGAGTGGAGCATGAAGCAACTATAACTCTAAAAAAAATCATTCATTTCAGGGGGTACAAGGGCTCCATAACCATTCAAAGATTAAAAATTATATAAATAAAACTGCAAGGTGTCTCATGGTACATCTAACAAAACATGAAACAGGCAAGACATCAACCTCCACAGGCCTCATCCTAACCGGAGCATCCTTTATATGAGAAGGATTACAATTTTGCAGGCACAACATCAATTTACCTCCACAATCCTCATTGTACAAGAAATCTGTGCTACGTTAAAAGAGAAGAATCACACCTAGCAACCTGTGCAACGTTAGAATGAGATATAGAACTTCTAGCATCCGCACTGGGTAGCAGAAACCTGTGGCTTTGAGATTGACCACTGGTGTTTTGGTTGCTCCTCCCCAGCTGTCAACCACACTTCCTTATACTTTACTACAAGAAAACAATGTTCAAGCAAGCAGAAAGCCTAAAAAACCCAACAGTGCCTCGACCTCATAATCAAAAATCTGCAGCATTTAAAAAAGCACTTTGACCAGACAAAACTATGGCAACATAGAGAACAAAGCACCTTTTACCACAGTCTAGCTTGCTGCATGCCCAATCAACAACTAAGAAATTTAAAATAATTTATTAACATTTGGAAGCCAAATAAACAGATTGGTACAGGCCTTATCGTGTTGCAAGTTGCAACCAATGGCCTCAGAGTTCAATCGCCCGTCTCACGTCAGTATATGGCAGTTTGCCACATAATCAGTGATCAATCAGCTGAAGCCTCTACAGTGCATTGTTTGCCAGGTGCATAACAACTTCAATCAAATACATCCAAGCAGGTTTCCACCGTCGAAATAACAGATGCCGAGAGCATGTGATGGTGATCTTCCAAAATTCTTCAACCACACTTGTCAGCAACTTGGTTCTTTTTTCTGAAAGATATCCTGCAAATTTCAAATTTAAACTGATAACTGAAGAGACATATAAGTTAGAAAGCCAAAAGTTCAAGGTTACTGCAACTTCTGCTATTTCACAATTGCACCTACAATGATTCACTAAAGGATGTAAACAGTAGACTACAGAAGAGCTAATGTAATATCAAGTTTCCTCACCTGCCTAGCAGATGATGAAAACTTGGGTCATAATCAACATACAAACAACAAACATTAAGATATCTTCAAACACATGATATAATTCAAGTGTGAATAAATAGAGGGAAGATTGGGGGCAGCAGAAAAGGGGAAGAAGGCATGCAGCATATAAACTGAAGTAAACTAATAACATGGAGGTTTCTGAAATCTGAAGGACAATTATGACCAAGCATAGTTCTCCAATCCTAATAAATGCAAAAAACAACCTACCATCCCATTGCCTCCTGAGTATGAATATGACAAATAATGCCAAATAACACTATGAAAAAGACACGAAAGAAGCATTTGGGGACTTTCTACATCAAGATTCTGAGTGTAACAATGACCAAAAAGATCAGGGGGAAATTGCAGTACCAAATTATTCAATTCTATATACCAAGCATAAAACCATCTACTGCGCTATATCCAAATCGCATTTTTAGCCTCACAAAGTCGAGCTTCAATTAAAAGAACAATTAATCCAGTTACAATTCCAACTGTTTACTCGCATAAAACACAGGGTTCCTCGGTGAAAGCAATATTGCTTACAGCACAAACAAATTATTGATACCATGTGAAATTGCAAACAAATTGCTCCCACCAACTGCACAATCTGTCGACAGAAATAAGACTTAACACAATCATTGATCTTACATAAAATTTGGATGAAAAGATGCATAGTTGCAGCATCAAATTTTGTTACATCTATGTACAACTCTAGAAATGAGCTCTGCTCTTTGTAAAGGATTGTGTACCCTTATCATTGGAAAGACATCAACTCCAGCTCCCAACAATAGATGAAAATGCCAAAACCAAGCTCTATATCTTCGATGAAATGATCCAGCATCTTCCTCATAATAGATTATTGCATATAAAAATCCCAATACACTGGATTCTCTACATTTGCCACAGTATGTAGGGATCAATAACCAGGATATTCACGGGCTTCCATGATTGAGTAGATTATAACCATGTGATCCTGCCAACCACAGAAGTTTCAGATCGAACATCTGGAGAGAATACCTTCACAAAGGAGAGAGAAGGAGAATCTAGAAGGATGAAAATACCATTGTGGTCACTTCGCAGAGGAGATGCGCCGCAAAGAAGACATCCAGCTGCTTGATGGACCAGTATTTTCCCCGTGTCCGTTGCCAGAATTTGTTTCAGCTGCAACGTTGGGTCTTGAAACATTGCCTTTTGGTACACCATTAGAGGGAAATGAAGTAGAAGGCATTTGCGCAGGGTTCAATACCTAGAGGATAAAAAACATGAAAACTGTCTGATTTAAAGAAAATTTGATCTCACCTAATCAACTCAATATCTAAATTATTAACACAAAAACTGAGGTGAAAAATGTTTCATATAAGACCGTAACTGAAAGCTAGTGCATCAGCACCAATTGAATTTTACCAAGATTCAAGCACTTCCAAGTCTAACCAACCACCAAAAACAAAATAGAAACTGAGAGGCGAATGTCTTACATTTTTGTCAAGCGGTGTCATGGTCCTATTTGGAGGTGATTTGAATTGCATCCGAATCCCAGGACTTGAGGCATTATTCGATCGTCCTCGTTCAGCCATATCAGCTGAAAAAGGTGCACTGCTACCAACTGTAGCAAACAGAGAAAACATAAGTTGCAAAAAACGTAATGTAACAATCAAAAAACAAGATCTCAATAATCATTATAGCATGAACTTTTTGTCATAATTTCAATCGTAAGGTTGCTGCTCCATTGACACTCTTGCCCTTTACCCGTCTTATGTGGACAGTATGTCATTATTGGGGCAGGGTAAGTACTTTCACATTTAGAGAAAGCCTGGAATTGATTAAAGGGGCGGTTGACGGCAGAGGTACTGCCTTGCTGGTGCTAGATCACGTGATGAATTCTAACATAAAAGATTACCTGAGTAGATAGATAAGTGTGTTCTATTTAAAATAACGTAATAAGATGGGTCTTCATTAACAGACATAAAAAGTAGATATCAATACTCAAGACAAGTATTCAACCACAGTGAACAGTGCATAATACAGACTCGGGATGCCTGGAAACTATGATATGCTTCAGAAATTGAAACTCTGGAAGATACAGAAATAGTAGTGCCTAACCTTGATATCTTTCTGTATCCATATGAACTGCGCGACTGCTCTCAGCAGGCGTTGGCTGCCAATTTGGGATATCAAGGTTAATTAAAGATCATGGACAAAGAAAGTTCAATGCACGAAAACTGAAACAGTAGGTGAGATATGTTTTGCGAAAGAAATAATACACGTTGCGGCATTTTGCTTGATTGTGACTGCTGATACTTTAGGATAGTCCAATCAAAAATGTAATCAAACTCGTACCCTACAAAACATAAATATTAAGACGTTATACACCGTATGAGGTAACATACAACAATTTCGAAGTTTTGAATTGAGCACCCACAAAGATAGTGGAACAGTACACAAACAAGAAACTGAATGAGTTTCACATTTGTAACCGGAATTTCATTACTTTAAAGTTTGCAGAAGCTTCAGAAAGTATGACACATACCTTCACGGGCAAAGAGTTCACGAAAGAGTCGTTTCAGGAAGCCATAGTCAGGCCGTTGGTCAAACGTCAATGAGTGGCAGTAATGGAAGTATGATGCAAACTCCACCGGATTAGACTTGCACAAACTCTATAGAGAGGTAAATAATGATCAAAATATGACATCGGAAAAGCTCCTTCACACACACATATCTAAAATAACATACCTCAATAGGAGTTGACAGTTTTTTCTCACATATCTTATCATATTTTTGTTTTTTGGTCGCAGCTTTCAAGCCCTGCCATGGAAGGCTGTAACGATATTGAATTAGAAAGCAGTAAATGCAGTAAGAAGTTCTACAGAAAATGTTATGAACCAGAACGAAGAAAGATAGGACAAGCAGAAGAAGAAAGCAAAAAGCGCATACCTTCCTCTTAAGAAGTAGAGAAGAACATATCCAAGAGATTCTAAATCATCTCGGCGGCTTTGCTCTGCAAACCAAATAAGAAAAAATTATTACTTGTGCACAAAAGACCCCTGAACAGAGCTCCTTCTCTAGCTAGAAAAGTTATATAGTGTTCTACAGAAAACTTGAGGATAAGTCTCTAAGCACTCACCGATTCCGAGATGAGTATTACAACTTGCATAGCGTGCAGTGCCAGTTAAATTCTTGTTCTCCCTGCATGGTAAAAAGCAACAATGGAACAACTATAATGACAACATTCAAAACAGAAGGAGCTGAAATTGTAGACGAATACCTGTAAGGGATGTGCCTGTTACTAGTTGCATCACGATATCTTTTAGCGAGACCAAAATCAATGATGTAAACCTAATAAGAGTTAAAGAATAGAAATGACTAAGAACGGGAAAAGAGAACATAAAATATGATCTATCATAGCATTTCAGAAGTAAATGATGAACTAAAAATACAAAACAGATTGACAGAAGATAAAGTGCAAAAATTTTGCCCAACTAACCTGATTTGCTTTTCGACCAAGTCCCATGAGGAAGTTATCAGGCTTAATATCCCTGTGCAAGAACCCTTTAGAATGAACATACTCGATTCTTGTAATCTGGAGCATAAGGGAAACAAGAAGTTATTTGAATTTCCATCCAAGTCTTTACTAGTAAGGAAAATATAAATTCTATCCTAAAAACCTGCCTACAAACATGTTATGAGGAATATCAGTCTCCCCATTAGGAGGGCACTAGCGAATTCTTCAAAATATAGGACTTCAACTTAGAGTGCCAAGAAATTGCGATGAGATAAAACCGGAAAAGTCAAGGTAATCACATCTGTGTAAACCGGTGAATAGACATACTCTAAATGCAGAGAAATATAACATATATTAGGTTTGAAATGATAAATTTTGACATATAATTCCTCACCATCTGATCAGCTAACATCAGAACAGTCTTCAAAGAGAATTTCCTGCCGCTGTAGACAAAGAGATCCTCCAGACTAGGACCCAGTAAATCAAGTACTAGGGCATTGTCTTCTCCAGCAACACCAGACCACTTTATCCGTGGAATTCCACCTAAAAGTAAGAAAATTTGAGAAGAATGATTCAAGGAATAGAGTTGATGTCATGAATCAAATTTTCAGAAAACGTACTTCCTCCCTGGAGAATGTTGTATAACTTTGCTTCATACAACAATTGTGGATGTTTCGTCTTATTATTCTCCTACAAAACCGTGAACAGAAAAATCAGAAAAAGAGGTGTAATGGAGTAACATACATACACTCGCAAATACTCCACACTTTAGTCAATTTAAAAGTCATTTTGGTCAAATGCTGAACTGAAACAAAGATTCAAGCTTGATCCTGCTTTATTAGCAGAAAAAAACCATGCTGTCGGTTTCAATATGTTCACTCCAGCAAGAAAGGTCTTTGAGTCTCAATTTGAATGATAGCGTCAATAAATTTATCTAAATGAGTAGTATATATCAGTCATAAACTGTGTCCAGAATCCTTAGTCAGTGAATCCACCTGACACGGGCAATAACGCCCATGGAAATATCATCCGTTCATAAGCTGTATTCTTTCATCGGTTTGCTAAATTACAGCTTAAATTATATGAATCATCTAAAAGTTACCAACGTCAACACATTCTGGTTAACTGAATTATCAATAGGCAAAAAGCATTTCTGGAGACTTTTCAGGGTGAGTATACATGACGGCCAATAAACAATTTTTACGTCATCCCACAGCTTCAAAATTCCATTAATTATTACATCACACACGTACATACCGAATTCAATTGGATGCTTATTTATTTCGTCATTGAACTCCACAACTCACTCCAACTTAATCCAAATCACAATAATAAACCACATATGACGTTAATTAACCCCAAACTGCAACAAATCAACATCCCCAAAAAGCCAGCGAAACCAACTTACAATCTTCACTGCAACAATCTCGAAGGTGTCAATATGCGTAGCTGCAGCAACAATCAAACAAAACCCCAATTAAAAAAAAAAAACCAGAAGAAATGTCAGCAATGAAAATCTCGCCGAAAAAAAATGAAATGCATGTAAAAACCGCTGTAAAATAGACTACTAACCTAGAAAAATTTCACCAAAGGATCCGCTACCGATCTTCCGACCGAGTTTGAATTTGCCTCCGACGATCCGTTCCATGCTCCGGAGCAGATCAGCGATTCCAGATCAAGGAATAAATCACTGTGAATTGAATCAATTGATGAAATCATGCAGAGCAGCTCGCGGAATTAATATGCTGCTAAAACTAGGGTTGTCAGAGAACTGAAATCCCAGTAATCCCCGATTTGGACTGTTGAGACAAAAAGGGGTATATATGCACGAATTACCGCCGTATTTATACTACTAGATTTTGTCCACCAAACTTGTAATTTGCAAACCACAAAAACAACAGCAAGACCGTCATTCATTTATTTATTATTACGGCTGCTACCCCACCCGCAAGAGGATGCGTTCCGATAGGGGAAGGGTATTTATGACTTTCTACTTCTGCTGATGTGGATGGAATAGCTACGTGCAGAAAAAATAGTCGAGGGTAGTTTTGAGAATTCGTGTTACGTGGCGATGACTCTTTGACACCTCTTTGGTGACGTAAGTGAAGTTAGCTTATTATGGATTTGCTTTTTAAGGTGGCGGAGACGCCGGAGAGGGGTACGCCAGCTTGTAAAGCTAAAGGAAGCTGGCTGGATCGACGGGCAGTTTGCTTAGTACGTGAAAATTCTAATCATTAAAATGATTTTGAGTTTGTATTTTATATATATAAAACTCAATAGATATAAAGTATTATTAATTTTCATAATATACAGCTATTTCACGGATCCACTCAAAATTATAAATTTCTTGTCTCTTAAGTTGATTAACCTACTTAATATGATTATCTAGTTTGGGATTTCAATTTTCTTTTAATACAATTAGTACTAAAAATGAAAATTCAAACCGGATAATCAGTTTGGAGACGGATGGAGTAAGTTTAATGACATTTCTTGCCTCTTTAAATTGTTCATAAACAATTAATAACTTTTTTAAATTGTTATTTTCACCTAATTAATGTCCTCCTCATGGACAATGGTGAATGTTTTTCTTTCTTTCTGTTTCTAAAATTTTTATTTTTTTCGACATCCCCCCTACTCACTCAAAGGGGTACGGCCAACCCTGCGATCGACCAATTTTTTTCCAAAAAAAAAAAAAATGCTATTCATACTCATCCATATAGATGTCCCAAGTTTGTTCTGTCACACAGCTCATAAAATCTAGATCTCATTCCCCCCCTACTCACTCAGTCCACGATTGATCAGTGTTCAAAGATTCGCAGTTTTCCTTTTGAAGCACAAATTTTATCATCTTGTCAATGTCACGTGTACACATGTATATGGCAAAGCTTCTCACTTGTTTAGCTGGTGGTTGTTTTTTGTTTTTTTTTTTTTGTTTGTTTGTTTTTTTTTTTGGGTGTTTGAAGCTTGCTTCTTGTGAAGTCATTGATCACTCGGAGCTCTTTCCGTTGTGGCATAATTGTGTCACTTGTGCAGTTATGCTTATTTCTAGTTGTTATTGATTACTTCGAATGATTTTATACTCCATCCGTCCAATTTTAACAATGTATTTTGTTTTACTATCATTTATAATAATGTAGAGTGTTAAATTGAGAAGAAGAAGAAATATACTTGATTTGTTGCAGAAAAACAGTTAACATTGAATTTTAAGAGGTGTCTGGTTCAAAATTTGGTATGGGTTTGGGAATGTCATTCATAGTCTCATGGATTGATAATGAAGACTATAAAAAATTCTAGCTTTCATTCAGCCGATTGGTTCAAGTACATACTAAAATGGGAATTGTTATAAAATTACATTTTTATCCTTTCACCACCAGCAAAAACACTTCCCTAATCTTCTTACTGCACATCCTTGTTGCTCCAGCCGCCATCACTTTGCCTCCACCCAGAAAAAATTATAATAACACCAAATTCAAATCAAACATCCTGGTCCAATTCACCCTGTGTTTATTGAAGATATCTTAACCTTCTCTCTCTGATGGATTTTCTTGGTATTCATCGAAGCGTCGAATTTTTAGCTGAATTGAACAATTTTGAGACTTTTGAATAAGTGCAGAGTCGAGGATTGTCACAGCCAATATACTTTATGTGGAATAATTGAGGTGGACGGCAGGAGTAATTGAGGTCGACGGCATAAGAAATTTCGGCTATTCTGAATCTATTGGGATAAAAAAAATGACAATTGCTAGAAGGGTCATTTCCCTTTGTTGTAAGAGTGATAAGTGGACAAAATATTGTTGAAACGCCTAATTATATTTATGAATTTGATAGTCAAGATTTTTTTGAGTGAGGCTGATTGTGAAGTGGAGAAGCTTAAAGTGTCGTTAATGGCGGAGATGAAGAATATCCGGGGAAAACTAGAAAAGTCGAAGAGGGAGAGAAAAATAAGGGGCAGCCTAGAGGAAAAAAAATTTTGTTCAGTGGTAAACTATCATTCCGCTCGTTTTGATTGGGAATGGAAAATGACCACTTTTTTGGGTTTGAAAGTAGTGTAAGTGGGTGCCCATTTTTAACCAAGCAGCAGAAAATAGCATATTTGGAATTCAAACCCATAAAATGGGATTCATACCATCCATCCATGCATCTCATTAGTACAAATTTCAAAATTCAATATAAACTATTTTTAATGACAGATGTACTTTCTATATTTTTTAAATAACCTAAGGAAAAATAAAACGATTACCTATATATATACTAACTTAAAAATTAAAACTAGTTGGAATAATACGAATGGGACGAGATAAACAAGACATATTTAAAGCTTCTGTTGTATTAATTTTCATGGGAGTATGGAATGAATGATTATTAATTCAAAGTTTAAACATGTCAAATATTATAAGGTAGGGGTTGAAACTAGTAACTTATATCAACTATCCATATTATTCAAATTATCATGACATTCTAATATGGTGATCATAATTATGCTAAATTAGTAGTAGATATTCGTAATAAAGTAAAAGTTTAGGGGAGGCGGATGTAATTTACTCATTCGTTAATCCTCCTCCTTTCATCTCCGATTTCTGCAATTTTAATCCTTTACTCTGACTAAAAATTCCGGTAAAGACAATCAAAAGATCGCCATGGGAGGAGAAGTGGAGAAGATGGTGGCAGTGGGTCTTGTTTGGGGAGCAACGAACGCACTCATGCGCAAAGGAGCCATTATATGGGACAATAAGATCAAATCCACCCCACATCCAAACACGCCCTCCACCAACCCGATCACCGATACACTCCGGAAATGGCTCAATCTGTTGCTAACTTGGCAATACTCTTTGCCGTTCATTGTAAATCTCTCGGCCTCCGCCACTTTCTTTGCGATTCTGAGCGAAACCCCCATTTCTTTGGCTGTACCCGTGACCAATGCGACGACGTTTGCTGCCACTGCTGTGTTTGGATTGCTCCTCGGAGAAGAGACCCACGTTGGCTTAGCTCTGTTTGGTACCTTTCTCATAAGCCTTGGTGTTTATTTGTGTGTGATGTAACCATTTGTACATGTTGAATATCTGTAGTTCAAAAGAAGAGGAAAGATTCAGTTTTTGGTCATTTGATGCTTTCCTTTTCCTACGAGTAACAAATTAAGTTTTGTGTGGTTATCAATGTACAATGTAGCTCAGTGTGTGTTTAGGGGATACAAAGTTTGAATCTTTTTCTTTGCAGATTTTGAAGTCCACTCTGCACCCTTTTGATTTTGATTGTTTCAGATGAATAGTGCTGCTTCCATTTTTATCTTTTATAATTGTTGAAACTCGTTTAGTGCTATGAATAGTTGATTCTGTGAGTTGCAGTATCTGAGATTGCAACAGTTTATAACTTACACAGTGAAAAGAGTAAATGGACGTAAAAAGTGGTCATATCTGTGTGCAACTTCAATATTTTCCTGATGTCTGATCTGATGCTACAATTTTCTAAGATTGCCTTGGATTACTGATTAAGGATGTCTAGCAAGTTTTCATGTCAGAACTTTTGCTTGATTTATATGTCAAGAACTTCAGGTTACTGTTGATTTTGGATGGATTACAATTTTGGAATAGATTGAACTCACTGAATATTTGAGAAGGCATAGGAAATGAATTCAGAAGAAGCGAATTTGAAAGGTTGCATTTGTTAAATAGGAAGCAATGGCTGATTTGCATTGGAATCAGTGAATATTTGGTGAGTAGAATGGGTGTATAGTTTGTGAGGAAAGATTCAATTAACATCAAAGCTGAATTAGAGAAAATATAGTCAAAATCTGGCTGTAGAGTAGTGATGAGTTTGAGACAGCTTTCAGGATTTTGATACTTATGGCTAAAAAACTGTGGCAAGGAACTTTCAACTGGGGCATCAGTCCGTATCTATTCGGATCTTTGCAGTAGACATACCTGTGAAGTTGTTCCTCAGGCAGATCATATGTCTCAGCTTAACATAACTGAGTTGACCACATGTGGGAGTGTTCTTCCACCATATTCCATGCGGTAGTGCGACTTCTGTGAGCTGGATGGGTTATCTTTTTAATGAAATTTGCGCATACTATTAGTATCATTTTTATGGTTTTTTTTTTTGCCAAGACTTCATGCAATAAAAGCAATTCTATCTGGATCTTTTTTTTTTCAAGTCAACCTAAATAAGCAGTGCAGACAATAATCACATGCATAAGGGTTTGGAAAGAGCTTCTGAACTTTATTTTTACCACTTTCATTGTTTCCATGCATACATTTTTGCAGCGAAGTTATAACTGCACATCATTACTTGACAAAAAGCTAACGCTGGTGGAATTGATGTCTACAACTAGAATAATGTTTAACCTTGGTGATTATTGATTAGTTCCATTTTGAAACTTCTTTCCCGGTTGTTGTATCTGGTGTCCTACTCTCTAGTTAACTATTCCTGTTTAGAGTTTTAGTCAAGATTGTACTTGAGGTAATTAAAGACAGAAAAAAAAAGCTTGAAAAAGAAAATGTAATTGAGTGAAATTCTTCAATAGGCAATTCATTTTACCCATTGCAGATGCAATATAAAAAATTTCTCTTCACAAGAGAAAAAAATTAGGATTTTCTCTTCATAAGAGACGGTACAATATCTCTAGTAGCTAAGTATTGAGGTCTCCTCTAATTGATGTGCACCCACATTGCCTTGCTTGGCACCCCACGGTGAACTACAAAGAGCATGTAATATCCTGGAGGAGCAAGTTTGCCAGATGGTGGTGCCACCGCTGTGATCTGCTGATTTTTCACGTCAGTTAGTTTCAGAACAAGCAGCCTCTGGCCCTGAGAAAAGCCATGGGTGGTAAATGGTGGTGGGTACATTGTCACTTTGATGTCTGATGCATCAACTTTATCTTTCAAGTTAAATTTAACAAAAAACTGTTTCCCATAACTCAATTCTTTGTCAGAGCCATTTTCGGAGATAGTTGGTCGGTGTTGATCAAGCTTAGGATCCAGGTAAGGTGGTGAGAACTTCTCCACCCTCAACTCCGTAGGATACTTCACATTGAAAGTGTAGAATTGATGAGGGTTGCTGCCGGCCACCAGAATCTTGCCATCTGCAAGCAGGGCACAAGAAGAGTGGTACATTCTTGCAATGTTTGTGGCCGTGAGTTCTTGGAATCTTTTTCCTTTTTCATTGTTTGGGCGGTAGAGCAGTGGTGTGAAATTGGCATCATCTGCCTGTTCCCAAGCAGAAGTACCAGCCTTTGCACCACTAAGCATCAAGACATCACCATTTGGAAGAAGAACAGAGTCTCCCATAGTTCTTCCTGATGGCATTGTTTCCTTTTCCCACTTGGCGTTTGCCTGGTTAAGGTTTAACCTGTTGCAATCCTTCAAAGCTGGAATGAATTTCCTCGGCTGCTGCTCGGAGTACTTGAAAGCATCATGAGTATTTCCTCCACAAACCATGACCTCAACATTGACCTTTTCGGCAGAAAGATCAAGGGGGAGAAGCACGGACATCCCAGAAGCAGGGTAGTTCCTGGATCCGCCAGCCAATTCAGGCAGGTTCCGGACGATTTTGCCAGTATGAGGGTTGAAAATGATGGCCTTGGAATTGGCAAAGAGGAAGAGGTTGCCATCAGGAAGCAAGTAAAGAAATGGATAAAGGTTGTTCTCACTGGGATCTTTAGTTTCTTGAAGGAACGGGAGTTTGAAGTTCTTTGATTTGAATTTCAATTGGTTCGGTGGGAAGACTTCGTAGCTGAAAACGCCACGGCCACCGACCACGGCAAAGGTACCATCTTCCAAGGTGTGCTGACTCGAATACCTGTATTTCATTAAACCATAAATAAATGACATTAATCATCCAATCAAAATAAAAAATCAATCACATGAAATTTCCTGTTTCGAAGTTTATGTATCATACCATCTGTCTTCAGCAAAGGCAACTACATTTTCTTTAAAATCGCATTTGTCGCAAGGAGTGAAGATCCTAATGGCTTTAAGTGCTTCAAGGGCACCACCTGTGTTAATCAGGTCGCCATTGGCTGCCAATCCTCCGGATGAGCACCATGGATCCGTCGTAACCTGGAAAACATACCAATAAATCCCTCAGTCAGGAATGGAACAAATTGAATAATTTTAGAACATTTCGGTTTTTATCTCAAAACCAATTGGTCATGAGTTACAGACTGATGGGACAAACAATGAATAGACGTGCATGAATTTGTTAGATAGCCCGATTCTTTTCTCGGCCAACAACAAGAATTCAGAAAAGAGATGATGAATGAGATCAAATGTTAGTA
Source organism: Oldenlandia corymbosa var. corymbosa (assembly GCA_949775105.1). Taxonomy (NCBI): domain Eukaryota; kingdom Viridiplantae; phylum Streptophyta; class Magnoliopsida; order Gentianales; family Rubiaceae; genus Oldenlandia; species Oldenlandia corymbosa. The sequence continues at coordinate 30,124,580 of OX459120.1, read as the reverse complement.
TATACCTTCAATGGCCTGACTTTTCCAGTCACGGTATCATACTCAATGGCATGAGCAAAACAATCTTGGGTATTATTAGGAAGCTTACGGCAATACCCATTGTCGAATTTCAAAGCTGAAGGGCCAAGGTTTGTGGTATCAAACCACACAGCTTTGTTGTTAGGCATGAGTTGCAACTGCATGGCAGCAACACCTGCATTTGGGTTATGGATCTCCCATTGACCGCAGAATTTGGTCTCGAAATCGGGTTTCGGCTTCAATCCTTTGGCGCCCTTGCCACCAACACCATCAGCGTTACCAAACTGGATTCCAAAGCCACCACTGAAGATATCTCCTAAACCAAAGTCAAGGGAAAAGTCGCCATTGGATTTGAGATCGGCGCTGGCCCGGCCGGTGGCCGAGGCTCCGAGGAAGAAGAGGGGGAGAAGGAGAAGGGCTGGGAATATATTCGCCATCCAAAAAACCCCGTAAAATTTTGAAGAAAAAAAAGAAGGGAATTTCTTTCCCTTTCACGGGTTCCGTGAAGTAATCGTTGGTTTTCTTCTGCATGGGACCGACATTTTTATACTGCTCCTCCTAAACAGCCGTACGTACTCTTTCTCGCATGATGACCTGGTCAAAGTCGTGAACCGGAAATGTTAGCCTTCCATTTCAAACGGACAAAAACAAAGACAGACTCCAGTAAAATCTCAATTATACCCCTTTTATATTTTTCTCCAATTTTATTTTTTACTTCTGGTTAAAAAAGAAATAATGATAAAAGAGAGAAACACATGAAATTAAAAGTTATAGTCTATAGTTTTTCCTAGTCTACTTTCTACTAATTGAATTTAATAGTGTTGATATTCATACCCCTGCTATATGTTTGCATTCCCATACTGTTTCATTCTAATGATTCACTCTTTAGGGTTACGGTGTATTTTTTTTTAAATCTTTGAGGTAAAAAGGTTCATTTTTTTAAAAAATCGTTACTATGGAAAGTGGAAGAAGCTTTGTCTTTATAAAATCAGCATAAAAACTATTCAAAATGAAGGATGGATAAATTTTCATCCACTAATGAAAATTATGAAAGCATAAAATTCATATGATATCCTAGTATATAATTTACTTCAAGGACGTACGACATTATTTTCCACCAAAAGAACGAAAAAATAATTATCAAAATAGAAATTAAAGAAAAAGGAAAACCCTTTATTTTCACAGGGCAATGTAGTAACTTCAACAAAAAAGATGAGGAGGTATTTCATGGTAGCTGGTTTTGGAGTTTTATTTTATTTTCCTGTTGAAACAAGCTAGAAAATTAATTAATTGATGGCCATTAGTTTGGACATATTTTGTTTTTAAGGACAGAGCAAAATGTAGTGGCTTGGCCACCAAGTGTTTGGAATTAATGGTAATGGCAATTGCCTTGCCACTAATAAAGTACAGGCTTTTCATCCACAAGGCTCAAAGCCACACAAACCAAACCGTTTTGATTCTCAAATAGCTTGTTACTCCGAGTTTGCTCACTCTAAGTTTTCTGTCATCATAATTTTCACGTTATTAAAATTGCGTGTGTTAACTTACCTGGTTTATCACATTAACCAAAAAAAAAACACTTACTTTAGCACATAGCTGTCCAAATTTCTTTCCCTCTTCGTTCTTTCAAGTGTCGCATTGATTAGTGTTACTATTGTCAAACACTTCGAATACATATATTTAGATACCAACTATTAACTTTTTCAGTAAATCAAGATATATAATCATATATAAACCTTAACTATTGACTAAAGAAATCAAGATAATCATAAATTTAGCTTCATAATCATTTTGTACTACCTCTTCATGTATAACTTAATCTTGATTATTACTCCCCCGTGCCCTTTTTCCTACTACCCCAACATTAAATTACTCGTACGCTTCATCTCCAACTTGGTTCAATCCAAGCACAATCCAAAAAAACTGCTTGTTTGATTAAAACTCTGCAATTCATCTTTGGTCCCCAGAGAATGAAACTCTTGGGTTTTAAAGAATAATAGACCAAAGCATCTTTGTAGAACTTTGGAACGTAGATTCTGTTTGCCATGTCTGGATTTTGTGAAAAAGAAGATATGGAGTATGGACGAGGGCCAGCTCAAATACAAATAGTAGCCTTCTAATAAATCATTTTCTTCCCATTCTTCATAGTCCATTTTTTTTATTTTCAATTTTAGTACAAAATGAACTAAAAGTGAAAATTCAAATTGGATAATAGTTTTGGAACAAAGAGAACATTATATTTTCTCTTGGCGATAATAATTGCTCAGAATAAAGAGTTTGAAACTTGCATATGCGGTATAAAATGCTATATCAATCGAGTGCAATTCATAATATGAGCAATATTGTTGTATTATACTCCCTCCGGTTCTTATTATAAGACATTTTGATTTCATTCTAGGTTTCACTTAGGATACCTTTTTAATTGAAATAAAAACCTCAAAAATATTTTATAATTAAGTGAACACCTCGGACTTGCCTAAAGTGATTTACCTCTCACTGTGGTTTGCAATCTATTGCATTGGGCGTGGGTTTACCCATATCTAGTGGGGTTACCGGCATTACAAAAAAAAAAAAAAAAGAAAGAAAAGGGGACCGGAGGGAGTAATTCATATGTCTAATTGCACATAAAACTCGACCTACATTTCATTGCTTTCGAGATCAGGTAAATTTTATCAGCCATCTAAGCTAGTTGACAAATAAATCTTAGGCAGACTTCAACTAGAGTTTGAACTTCTTCTATTTGCGAGTAGAAATTATGAGATTATTTTAAATAAATATACATCACATTTTAATTAATTTCAAAAAAAAAAACTAAGTCTCATTCGATCTTAGTAAACAACTTCTTTGCAGGACAACAATCTCGTCTTCAATCTAACATCGTAGCTTGACACTCAATGAAGATTGTCTCGAAATTAATGCTCCCTAAACATGTGTTGACAGATGAAGGAAGGCAATCTAAACTAGGTTGCTCCAATTACAAGTCAAGATCTCAGCCATAAATATGGAGCACATTTGGCACCGGTTCCTCAACAAATCTAAATTCTTGATGATCATCTCATCACATGATCAGATGCTCCTTTGTCAAATCATATCTCTACTAACCCAATTAAAATCCAGTCCTAAAGCGTAGATCAAGGTACTAAATTGATTTGATTCTCGTTTTGCACAATCCAAAAAAGCGAGTGATCGAGTTCATCATATATAAAGATTCATCTGTTCCCACTTTAATCAGCAGATTCTCTTTAAGGAAAATTAAGCAGTGAGAATAAGCTAGAAAGGACTCAATGACAGCAACCCAATTGAAACATATGAAACTCATTTTCTCAAGTATGTAAGTAAAGGAGATGGATGGATATATATCTGACATGTCAAATTGCAATTTCACTCTCCATTTAGAATCAATGTCATTAAGAATGTACCTACTATTACACCAAAACGGCAATCCCCAATATATCTCTCCAATTTAACTTCTTGTATTGCATTATTATATGCATCACAAAAAAAGAAAATGAAAAAAAAAAGAAGAAGAAGAAGACAAGATTCATTCACAAATTTATGACAGGGAATTAAAATTAAGTACTAGATCATCATCAAAGTGAGAGTCTAAGCTCCAAATCTAAGTCTTGGTTGTTGCCACTTGATTCAGAATTCTGACTACTCGATTCGCTTCCATGTTTTTTCTTCCTCTTTCCGTACGATTCCTGGTGAGAGAGAAGAAACAGGAGCAAACTATGATGAGTGAAAGATAATCAAATTTTTTTAATTTTTTCTTTCTTTTGGAATTATATCTCCCGTGAATAATAATAATCATAGATAATGTCAATTAATTAGAGATATATCCAATCTAATTGGCATGTGACAATGTAGGTAAATACCTCTGCTTGTAGGTCCAGAAGCTGTCTAGTCATGCCCGGTTGTGCATATTGTTGGGTGTAATCTATGACTGTGTTGCCTGGCGGCCATCTAATTTTCATTTGAAATTCACAATTTGATCAATTGTATGAATGTTATACTACATATAACAACTCAAATAAATTAAATTTTCTAAACATCCGAGAGTAATACTTTCTCAGTATCTCTGGATAATCATTTCGGGATAAAAGGGAGTTTGAAAATATAATCATAGAAGAAAAGGGAAGGGAAAAAAAAAGGCACTTGGAACAAAGTGTGAAGATTGTCAAGCAATGGAATGATGAGTACCTTGTTGTCGTAGTAGGCTGGGAATCTCCATATCTTATATGTGTAATTCCTTCATAATCGCCATAGCCCCCCATCTGAAGGAAAGAAAAAAAAAAAAAAAACCATTATCAAATGATCAAGACTGAAGCAATCATTTCTTGTTAAAGCATTCCTAATCAGTGTTATAGATGATTTCTTTTAGAAAATTTTTACAGACGAAAAAAAAAACATGCATGCTGAAATGCTGCTGATTCATTGGAAGCAACATATATCCAAAGGATCCTAAAAAAGTATGCATTTTATTTTTTCTTTATTGCCCCTCCTCCTTCCAAGAATCAAGCAAGAGAGCTCGAAGAAGATGCGAGAATCTAGGGTTTATTTTAGAGTAAATGCGTCCAGATTCCGAAATCCCGTCAAAATAGACTTTTGAACCATAGAATGTGCGTATGCAGCTTTTGCTTGAACTACCAGAAATTAATCCAAAAAATAATAAAATAAATAAACATAAAAAAAACAGGGAAAAAAGTGATGCCAAAAGTTCACTGTCAAACTAAACAATCAGTGTAAAGCTAACGTATGCGAAAGATTAATTAACAAGCTTTCGGAGAAAACAGAAAAGTTTATAATTAATTAGTTGGGGTATAGAAAGCAATCTCAGCAGGAAGAAGTGTTATATAATGGATTAATATTCGTACCGGAGCTTGGAAACCGTAAGAAGAAGAAGAAGAAGAAGGAGTTGAATATGAGAAGGAAGAAGATGATGAATAAGGTGTTTGCATTCTGATATCTTCCTGCACTTAACACAAAATAAAAACACCACCCATTTTTGTCAAAACCACAAATTAAAAACTATCAAAAACTATACAACAACATATACTCCCTCTATCCCAAAATGATTGTCCACTCTGAGATTTCACTTTTAGTACAAATTGAACTAGAAATGAAAATCCAAATACGACAATAATTACGGAACGGAGGGAGTATATGATAATACTAACAATTAGCAAAAAAAAAAAAAGGAATAGGGAAAATGGATGATTGACCTGGCTAAGGTTGTGAGTGGCATAAGGATTATGATGATGATGATGATGATGAAGAGAAGGAGGAGGAAAACTAGTACAACCCATTTGACTGTGCAATCTAATCTTCTCTAATTGGGCAACACCTAGCCCTCTTTGTGGCTGTTTTGGCTTGTCTGAGTTCCCCTTTTTGCTACCACTTTTTCTTGATGATGATGATGATCTTTCATTTCCCAGATTTGGTTGACCATAATACCCACTCCCCATAGGTCTCGATATCGAAACCTCGATCTTCTCCTTCCTTCTTCTTTTATTTATGATTACTTCTGTGGATCAAAACCACTTCAAGATGAAAGTTGCAGCCGCAGAAGCAGAAGGAAGAACACAAACAAGCAGAAAACAATATTTGAGAGAGAGACTTGAGAAAGAAAAAGAGGGGGAGAGAGAGAGAAATGAGTCCTTTCTTTATAAAATCAACTACAAATTTTATTTGCAACAAAATTGTGAAGAGGAGGAGGGAGCAAATCAGAGAAAGAGATCTTCAACACCCTTTTTTAAGCTGTCAATACTTTGCAGCCTAGAGAGAGAGAGAGGGATTTAATTATTCTGCTTTGCTGGATCAGATTATATAATCTAGATTTTCCTTGCTTCACTTGTATCTCTATTTATATTCTTGGATTTTATGCTCTCTTCTCAATCTTTTCTTCTCACTATTATTTCAATATATATATATATATATATGGCTAGCTATGTAATAATAATGTAATTATTAAAGGCCTCAAATATTAGTATTTGTGAATGCAAAATGAATGAATGTAATTACTAAGGTCAGGATTTTTAAGAAAAAATTATAAAAAAAGTAGGAAACAGGAAAAATGATTGTATCCAGTTACTCTATTCTTTTTTTTTTAGTGCAGCAAGTACTAGCACCTCCCTGTTTTGTTGTTAAAATTCATGTGGTACATCAGGTGCACACAGTATTTTCTCACGAAACAGAGGTTTCATTTAGACATATTTCCTTATTATGTTTGTGTTTATAATTTTGTATTTTTGTTTATGGGAGACAAATTAAATGACCAAAGAAAATGATTGCTTTTTGATTTTGTGTAAGTGGTTTTAAATAACTATATATTAAAACTGATTTAATTTCACTCCTATATATAAGTGTGTATCATGTTTGGATGGATATAACGCGCCTCTTTGGCACGTTAATTTTGTTATTTTTGCCTCTTGGGTCAACCATCAACCCCTAATAGTAATTATTTTTTTTTCATTTTGCCACAGAAGCTAACCACACTTTACATGCATTATCGGTCTACATCACATGTCCCTGTATTTTACCATAGATTAAACTCACAGCTCCTTTTCACCGCTCTGATGTATGCATGATTGCTAATATACTCCTTCCGATCTTATTTAAAAGTCTCAGTTTACTATAAATTTATATTTTATAAAATGAATTTAATTATAATTGGTACTTTGATACGGTTCAAAAAAGTAATTTACATTGAGATTTAAGTTTTGTACGTTGAAACAGAGAGAATATATATCACCAAACCAACATTTATGGAGTGTGATACCGCATTTGTATTATCACTAAACCAACATGCACTCCCTCAGGAGCTCACCTAAGCATATTTAAGTTGGTTGGAAGCCAAAACCGTGACATATTATGAATTAAAATTTGATATTTTCTAACCGTATGATATAATCAGTACCCCATTCGTGTCGAAGTTATGGTATATTTGTCATATTAAAACAATATAATTTTTAAAACTCTTGTTTTGGAATGAAAAGTAGAATTTTCGCGCTCTAATGTTAGAAGCATGTATAACATACAGATATCCGCAAGAAAACTCCAGTGTAAAATTAATTAAAACCATCACTCATCTTTTATAATTACTACATTATTGTATGCTTGACAATAATTGCTACCAACTGTACGATAATTAGATCAAACAATTAGCAAGAAGATCGCACGAAATATACGAATCAAGGATGGACCAATAATTTAATCCAAAAATTAGTGTTTTTTAGTCCTGAAAGCATAATTGAAAGTACATCACAGATTCTTCACATCTCTTTCTTTCTGTCCAGCCAACACGCGTACATACGTGTATATATACTCTCTTTGTCCCAAATTTATTGTCCAATTTAATATTTCATTTTTAGTACAATTTGAACTAGAAATGGAAACCCAAATTAGACAATAATTATGGGACGGAGGGAGTATTATTTATACATACAAAGAAAGGATTAAACCTTCGACCGATACTCATAGTTGATTAAATTGAGAAATTTTTCTTCAAAAAAGAATGATCTGGAGAATTAATTTGTCACCCTTTTAATACATGATGACAAGAAAGGAAAATTTTTCTGTAGCTAGTATGATTTCTTACTCAATGAATAATTTTGAACCACCTCAATTACGTATTTTCGATTTATATTTACTTAAACTAACGTAATTTTAAGGCTGCATCGTTGGTTTTGTTTCTTTTCTCAGTATATCTAGTCCAAAAACCGACATAGTGCAAATGCGAGCAGTCTGCATCACTTTACATCTATAGCTATTTCTAAGTGTAAACTGGATGTTCATTTCAGGACCGGGAATACATAAAAACAAAAAAGGAAAACCAAAAGTATTTTTGAGTCCCCGAGAAATAAAATAAGTAATGACAAGCGCAAAACTTAAATACATGTTAATTTACAGGGCCATATGCTCCTTAATTCAAATTTTTATAATTTTCCTTAATCATAATAATAATGAATTCAAAATTGACGCCCGCATCAGTTGAATAAGTTTCACTTGATCACCTATATTGAAACAGGGCAAAAACCCCCAATGATTGATTAATTAATTAAGTAAGTAAATAACGGTAGTGATCATCACTGAAATATTTGGTCATAATCAAGGAGAGATTAAGAAGAAAAACTAAAAAGATTCTTAAGTTGTGAGAAGTGACGATATACATGCGCGTACGCTTGAAAGCCAACATCAACCTTTTGGAAACCAATAATACGCATAAAACCATCTACTAATTCAAATGTAGGGTTTTCAAGTTCTTAGTCAAATTCCAGAACCCCAAAACCAAGATTTGTTTAATACTACAATCGAAATTGAATATTGAATAAGATAATGTGAAGCCGTCACTCGTTTTCGTATTTGTTTGTTTAATTTTGTTTGGTTTGGCAGAGACACTAAACAGGTTCATTGTTGACGTCTAGAATGACATCAACTTCTCATTTACTTTTTCTTTTTTTTTTTTTCTTTCCAAAGCTTCCATCCCTATTAGTTTTCCTCTTTATCTCCCTTCCATGCCTTAGTTTGTTTTCTTATTTTCCGAACTGAAAATTATATAAGAAACTTCTCTTCCCAAATTGACTTAGTGGTGCTACATCTTGAAGCCTTTGAGAAAAATATTATTATGAAATAATTATTATTACATTTTAGCCAACTGATCGACATTGCTTTTCGCAGTAGTCTTTATTCTTTACTCAAGAGCATGAGAAGAATTGAAAACCACTTCAGTTCCATGACAACGGAGAGCAAAGATTTCTAAAGCTTGCTTGTTAAACCCTGAATTTGGAGTGATCAAGAAATGGGCGTTTTTCGCTTCGTTTTTTTTTTTTTAAAAAAAAAACAACAATTATCGTAAAACCCATAGTTTGGTTACGAATTAGATTCTTTCCGACCATATCTTTTAATCATTTTTGAATTATTTACATGCATGACATTGGGTCATATCATTGTTAATTCATGAAATGAGGTCCGAATCCATATCCATCAATTGCAAACTAGGTTTTAGATTCATTATTATATACTGTTCCAAACAATTACTGAAGAAGCAGTAACCCTATAATGAAAATTTCATATATAGAATAGGGAGAAAAACTAATCAGAAAGAAAACTAAGCCATGTGTTGACAACGTCTTGATTTTAGGATTTTATTTTGTCTTACTTATAAATGTAAAATGTTGGATTGTTGCATTTTACAACGAACAAGTTACTTTTGTTACGTAGTTTATTGATTGTGATTGTTATCGAGGATTTTCATCGGTTATTATTGTTATTATTTATTTTTTGTTCACGGTCTATGTATGTACGAGAGAATAGTAGTATAGTAAATTTGATTATCAAATTATGTTATGATGAAGTTCTCCTAGGAAGATTTGTCTACCAAATTCGGTATCATGACTTTGGTACTGTAGTAAACCCACCAGGTGATAGATTTTACATTATATAGATTTAATGAGCAAATTCTTTTATGGTGAAAACTGATGTTTGATTTCTATTAGGATCCATGAACATTAGTAAAATTGTTGGTTGGATTTACCTATTGTCATCGTTGCGAAAGTATATCATCGTTGGTAATGTTGCCATAGCGGCACTTTAGCCCAACAAAATAAAGAGCTGATCAGAACATGGGAGAGATCGTAAGATCACAAAAAAAAAAAAAAAAGAAAAGAAAAGAAAAAGTAGATTAATCAATGTCGTACGTAGTAAATTAAGTGGGAAAAAGGAACAGGGGTGACAGAGTAGAAAAACAAGGGGATTAGGTTTGATTTGATGTTTTGAATCCTGCGATGTTGATTTGGTTTAAGACAGAATTAAGTGGGAAAGATGGCCAAAAAATAAAAAATTAAGAAAAATATCTACTGTGGATTCTGCTCACATGCAATTTCGCAAACTCCATAATCCAGTACCATAATTAATCCTCTTCTTATATTTTTAAGTACCAATTTGGTCCTCATTTTATATTTCTTTGACTGACCCACATTTGGCTTAGCCATACAGTCATACACCATCTTTCTTCTTTTTAATAACAAAAGCCCTCGCGGCTCACCGACATGATGTTCATAGTTTATCTCTAGTACCAAAGGGTGCACTACTTGCGGGTGTTTGAATTCTTTCCTGTTAAACATTTCATATATAGAGACTACGTATACTAAGGAAAAGCTCAATTAATATTACTGAACTTAAATGTCTTACTACTAGCTAAATATAACCAAAAATGTATCAATGTTTCTCTCATACATTTTGGATGACGGAACAGACGCTAAGTGTGTATCTCAACATTTTTCATTTTTTTATTTTTGGGTGACAATGTTATTTTTAAATTTCACAACATTAGAAATCTATGAATATTAGGAATGCGACCGCTAAAGTTAGTCAGTAGTTAATTTAGGGGTGAATTTTACGTGTCACAAAATTAAACGGGAAATTTTGATCAAAATCGTATTTACAATAACATTTCTAGTGTTCACATTTTATAATTTTATATATGTATTCTTTCCGTTAATATTTAATATTAATATTTAATAAGAAGTAACTGTAGTAAGTAAATCCTAGCTAGCAAAAAATTAATTATACACCTGTTACATAAAATATACAGAAACTCTTTTTACCATGGTTGCAAACTTAAAATTCACGCATCTTGCTACATGTCCAAATTCTTAAAATTGAAGTATATAAGTCGATGCATCATACATGTGTATTAATAATATATATATATATATATATATAATAATTCTGTCAAACCGTAATCGGCCTTCAGGGTTCAGCGTCGATCTAGGCAAGAGAACAACTGTTCAGTAGTGCTTCCAAATCAATCCAACTAGAACCCCAAATCAACCCCATATAAAATGAGATTCTCTGCAAACTCCAAAGTATATTATATATCGAATTCATGATATTCATGCAGTACACGAGGCCTTTATTTGTACTTCACCATCCTCCTAGTTTTAAGAGGTTTTTGGTGATTCGATGTATATCTACAAGATCTCACTGCTTCACCCCCACTTTACAAGTTATAAGAATAATTGACAAAATGATTTGAAGATTCTGCCCGAAAGAAATAAAAAAGAGAAAAAAAAAATGTAGACTCGGGAAAAATGCATTGACTTTGAGACTCGGAAAAAAAAATCATCCGTACAAATTTATATTTAAAAAAAATAAAAATCTAAACTAAATAATTATTTTAAGACAGAAAGAGATTGATTAGATTAGTTAGGAAAACAGCCAAAGAAATTTCATTCCAAAGGTACTTATTTATAATTTTTTGGGCTAATTTGCATATTTATGGGTATTAAGACGATATCATTTTACTAATATTACAAATCGGTCAATACATGGTGCCAAAGGATCTGATTTTCTTTTTTCTTTTCTTTGTTTATAATTTTTGTGGCAGAGAATCTGATTTACTGGTGGATGGAATCTCCTTTTTAACTTGCTTTGAACATGCATGTTGTCCTCAACCAAACAAGAAAAGAAGGAAGTCCACATACATAATAATACTACTATTGTGTGCTTGTACCGGAAAAGCTCAAACATAAGCTTTCTTTATTCCTTAAGTCTAAGTTAAAGTACAAATTTCCCTAGAAAATACTCTCTTCCAATATGAACAAAGAAACATTATCTGTTTTGAAGATCTTCATTTGCAGTTTAATATACTCAATGCCTCACTTTGCCGCATAAAACTTGTTCCAAAATCCAAATCAATCTTACCACTTATAGAATATACAATGCATTTATGTGATGGATGAGATTGAGAGAACAAATTAATTAACAAGGGGGAATGAATGTATATATTCTTCCTCATAATAATTTTAAGATTAATGGATTTTGTCAGCAGGGGGCCATGATCAAATAGACGTTGTACTCATCATATGACATTCGTTCTGTTTTAGGAATCTTTCTCTGGGCAACACATAATTTGGGTATCCATTGTCAGAGAGTTTTAACTTTCAAAAGGGTGGAACAAATCCTTGCTTTGTTGGTTTTGCATCTTCGTCTAAAAGAATTATCGACTTTCTATATCATACTGTTACCGATTGCAGACTCTCTAATATTATCTAAATTTAAACACGGAAAAAGTGATGCGTGATTATTTTCGATCTCTCTAGCTAGCAAGAGCTAGTATTACTAGGCCTTCACAAAACTACATAAAAATTTTTAAAGTAGAAAAGGCACCTGCATATAGTGAGCTGGTAAGATTCAGAGTATCCCAACTGTTTGTAAAGAATGCATGTGCTTACACAGAAACAAAATGATGGCTTCCTTTTTTATTACTGATCATCATACCAAATCCATAAATATATAGATCTAAATAGGTGCTCCAAATATATGGCGGGATTTGGATTGATTTCTTTGCTATATTAATTTTGTCGGCTCGATCGTTTCCTCCAAGCAAATTAATGGTGGTGCCAATTAATTGATCATATTTTGGATTTTTATGTTAAAGTCAATTTTCATATGGAAGCTAGATCGAATATATATGGTATAAATGAAAACAAAATAACTCAGCTAGAATCTTTTTCTTTTTTGAAATCGGTTGCCTAGTATGGAGAATCTAGTGTCTTTTGATATCATCAATGATCCATCATCACCCAAAAAAAAAAAACACAAAAACGAAGAAACTAATTACGAAATACACATTTCTTTAATTTCTATTTGAGCTTACAAAATATAGAGGTATTTTTTTTTTCTTATGAACATTGTTATAAATTTATTTACAAGATGCCAAAGTAAGAACCTAATGGATATTGTGGCCAACTAAAAGAGTATGAGATTTTCAATCAATAATATTTGTCCTACTTCTTTATTAATACTATATTCCTCTCATACATTAACTCATATAGTGGCAAATAGATTTAGTTCAACAAAAAGAATCAAATTTCTGCTCTCAAAACAAAAGTGAACTAGATACTCATTTTATGATGTAAAATGAACGGCAATAATATCAAAAAAAAAAAAAATGCTAGCTGAATCGGGAAACAGCTAGCCCTTCTATGTTCAATGTGAAACCTACAAGCTGTGTTGTTTTAACATATATTGTAGACGTCATATTGTTTACAAAAAGAAGCTCGAGGTCTTCGGTTGACTAACAATTTTCACAAGTCAATCGGCCATAAGTACTTCTCACCCACATATCAAATATTATAAATTCTCCCAATGACGTTAACTTCTTCTTTTGATACAACAATTACGTAAACTTTGAGTAGCTGCTTTGTTTAAAGTTTAACCCCCTCCTTTTCAACCTACAATATAGTAAGTTTCTAGTCTTAGGATGAACCTCAAGGTTTCACACATAGAAAAACATGTACATAACACCTATTTAGTCGCATAACGAGTGACTCATCCATCTTATCGAAGATAAGATATTTGAATTCTGTAACAGCAGAGTAATCTTAAAATCATTAATAAGTTAATTTCGCCTGTTGAAATGTCTGTAATTCAATGTACTAAAGGTTAGCTAGCCATCGTTACTGTCATGGCAAACACTAATGATCTAGTGAACTAAAAATTAAAGATGCAACAGTATCATATTGAACATTTGCTCAACTACAAGTGTGGCATTCTGTAATAATTAAACCTCCTTATTTGTTGTTGTTGCTGTTGCTGTTTCTCAGGATATTACTTTACCGAGGGAACTATCAGTTCATAGTTAGTGCCAACATCATCTACAATATGGATGCTGCAGATAAACAGCAAACATCAACAAAATTTTCCTTACTATCCTTTTTTATTAATAAAAAAACAGCTTTGAAGTAGTATTATAGTAGTTCGAAAAATGAATACACATTACAGACCTCATAGTTGATGTGTTAGTTATAGATCTCTCTGTACCGAAAATGATGGATCAAAGACCTCAAGTGATTTTGATGGTCCACCAAGAACTTTGCTTGGCATATTTTCCTCCCAGACTGTAACACAAAGAATAAGTTTTGTTAGATTTCTAAATTAATTTACAATCCAAGTCCAAATTATTCGATTATAAAATCATAAAATGTAAACACCACTCCAATTTCATATTGATAAGCAATAGTGGTCTCACCTGTGGTTGAGTCATCATGATGTGGAATTCACATTAAAATTTCTTCGAGCTTTTTTTTTTTAATTTATTCTGCATTAAAAAATGAGTAGAAACCCTAAATTCCTTTCGATTTTATCTAGTTATTTGACTAAAATGTTATCCAGCCAGTGGAAAGTTATAATAAAAACCCATTCACATAACATAACTCCGCGATAAAAACAAACCCTATTAACTACATTTACTTATTCCATCATTTCTAATGTCTAAACGTAACAAAAATAGAATGAGATACAATTATAACGGTAAATTTATAACGAAGTAGAAAGCGAGTTCAAACCTTAGCAAAATGAAAACCATCCAGACAAATAACTCAAATGGATTGATGGGTTTTTCTATGTGATTACCCAATAATTAAACTCTGGGGTTTCCAATTCAAAGGGAAGACTTCTGGGCAAAATATTGGAAGCCGTGGTCCCCGAAATCTCTGCATGCGAAGGCAAAAGATGGTGATATATTATTCCTTTCTCGCAGAAACATCAGACATGGTGGAACATGTGGGAATTTATATTACTTAATTGGATTAGATGATTTGGTTGATGAGATCATAACTACTTCTAGATGGGTTTTATTAATTAAATTTTTTTGTAGGGCTGCATGATTGAGTAATACTACTCTCTCTGAAAGTGAAACCCTTAATTTGTTTGATTCCTTGGCTAGATCACTTTTAATTAGGCAGCAAATATTGCTTGATCATGATCATCATCTCAGTCTCAGAGAGATAACTTAAAAGTATTAGTTAATTAACTTAATGTAGATCCATGTTTTGGCCATTGAGGAAGATTTCCTTCTTCAAAAAAACTAGGCTAAGGACAGAACTCATAGAAGGGAATCTGGTACTATTTTTTTTTTCAAACCCTACTCTGTTAAAATAATGGATCAAAAAATACATAATCAATATAATTTTATGTACAACTGGAGTAATGGGGACCTCGGAAACAACAAAGAAAGTATTGATCCCACGTGTGAAGATACCTTGCTCGATCAACACTTGTGGTCTTTCGGATCCATATTGGATGACGAATTCTTTCTTTTCATTTGACAAAAGAGGAATTTAATTATAATCCCATCAATTATTCATTACATTAATAGTCACCATTTTATAAATAATGGTCCGTCAAATGAGTGAGCAAATAAATGCATTTTGATCTGCATTAATGTGTCCTGGTCTTTGGAAAACATATCGATCTGGAAAACCAACATTCGCGGTGCTTGAAGATCTATCTTGGATTTCATTTGTATAGTATATAAATTTTCCATCATAAAACAAATGAGTTTTTAGGTAAAATGGTTCAGAATGGAAATAGAGAGAAATATAGATGAATTTTGAAGAGAAAAATACCGAGATTGAATTTCGAAAATCCGATTTTACTCCTAAGTCAGATTTATAAAATCCGAACTTCCTTTAATACGAAAAATTAATTACATTAATCAAGATTAATAGAAGGTCAGATTTTTATTAAAAAATAATATTTTAAAAAAAAATACTTAGATTTTTTATGAAATCGAAATTTTGACCAAGGTCGGATTTCAGAAATCCGATTTACTGTTGAACAGTAAAAAGGCCGGATTCCTGAAAATTCGGGACAGTTGAACAGTGCTAAGGAGAACAGAAACTTAGAAAAAAAGAAAGGATTGGTTTGTAAACCAATCCCAACCTATCACAACAGCACCAAACCAAATTTCACGCCGGAAATTGTCTAAAAACACATTCGAAATACATCGTAACAAACATTAACTAGTTCAAAAGCATTCAAATTTTCAAATCATACAAATTACAACTAATAAACATTAACGAATTCAAAATTATAAAAACATCCAAATTACTCTTAATACACATCAAAGAGTCCTACAATGAAACTACTTCAACGGCCTTTTCTTTCCTCTACCCCTAATGGAAACGGGAGTAAAATTGTTGGCCTATTTACTCACCCTATCACTCTTGCGAACCTCGACCGTTTTCTTTTTCTTTTGGGAAGAAACACGAGGTGGAGGGAACTCTTCTTCTTCTTCTCTCTCTTCTTCCTCACCCCCAATGTAATAATCTTCACCACTTTGATGGTCTCCATCATCTTCTTGCATCGGAAACGGATTGTGATAAACTATCAATCTTCGATCTCGAATTTCCGATTGTCGCCTCCTCCTTCCACCTCCGTTGGCTGAGATACTTACTGTTTTCTGCGTGAGCATAATATGTTCAGTTGACTCCGGTGGTCTTTTCAGAAGAACCTCACTATCTCTCTGAGAGCTCATATCATTTGGGGCCAAAGTTAGGGCACTGAAACTCTTCTCGATAATTTCCAAGAGTTTTTCCTCAAGACTACCACCAAGGCCAGGATTTGCCCGTAAGGTGGATTCAGGGAGATGATATACGTCGCTAAGATTTTCAGCCTACAAGATTTGAACCATATTAATAAAGTATAAGATATAGCAAGGAAAAAAAAGTAAAAGAAATTTTTAAATTAAAATAACGACATAAATCTTACATAAAATCTCTACCGGAATGAAGACGAGTGATAGCCCTATGCCAGAGTGCCGTATTGGGTGGGATCAGTGATGAATCTGACACTCCTCCTTTGAAACCACGGAATGTAGTCTGTTGTGCAATGAGGACCAAGAGCCGGATCAACCCACTCATGAGGGACCACGTTCTTTTCTCTCACATTCCAATGAGGTTGTACCTACTTCCAAATGAGTCTTTAGCACCCAATCATCATATGTCTTTCCAGTCGCTAGGCCCCCGTGGTGTATTACTTTCCAGCGATCACTGTCGATGTGTAATCATCATATATCTTCCACGTGATCATCTTCCTGTTGATCGCCATCCTCCATATTCGGTCTACCGATATCATCATCTTCCATATAATCGATATTCTCCATATTCGGCCCACCACTACTTGTACCTACTTCCAATTGAGACCTAGAAGTACCCGCCACCTCCAAATCTACATACAAATCAATATATGTCGAATTTGGAAGGAAATACACAACTTGCAACGATGCGTCGTCTTTGATTTTGGCGACACGCCTAAAACCATTGTCCAACGTATCATACAAAATTGAGAGACTTGAATTCACATTCTCTCTATTCCACCTAGCTCTTTTACAAATCAATCCAACCAAATCATAGAATAATACCTTATGATCAATCACAATGGAATCTTCCGGCAAGTTGTTAAAAGTATTCACAATCTCATTCTTCACAACAAATTTACTCGACCAATAGATACTAATGAAATATGGACTGTTAAACGCCATTTGTATCTGTTGATTACATGAATTAAAGCACATTTATGAATAAATTATTACCAAAAATACCCAAACAAAGGCATAATCAAATAAATTATTATAACAAATACCACAAACAATGCATAATCAACACTTAAATTTACTAATTCCCTACAAATTCAAAAGTTGAGAGCAAATTCAAATATTTTACTAAATGGAACGTTTAATACCACGTATACACAGTAATAATCACCAACTAAACTTAACATCAACCCTAAAATCAAAAAACAATAATCAAAAAACAACAAAATGATAATTAACCTTCTTGTGAAATGGATTTAAGACATCCATTATGAAGAATCGTGAACAAAATCTTCAAATCGTCACCAAAATCGCCTCCCCCTTCAAGAGAAATGAAGAATCCCGATCTGAGAATAGTGTTTTTTGTTTCCCTATTATATCACATAAAGGTCGGATTTGTGAAATCCGAGTTTATAAGTAAGGTCAGATTTTCAAAATCCGACCTACAACTAAACTCAGATTTATTAACTCCGACCTTTTGCCCTCCAATTCTCTCCATTGAATGCAAATATCTACCGGTTGGTATGCTTAAATAACGTCGGATTTCAGGAACCGATCCAGTACTGTTCATAATTTTCAAATCTCCCGCCTATATTTTATTTTTATTAAAAAAACTTAAGGTTGTATTCATTATTTGACCGTTATTTCAATTTTTTTTACATGTATTTTCCAGAAAAAAATATTACTTTATTAAACCGGATTTACAAAATTCGATTTACTAATTTAATTAGTAGTTCTGATTTTGTAAATCCGATCTCCGTATTTTTCTTTATAAAAAAAAAGAGATCAATAGATCTCTCTACTTCTTTTTCTAGACAATTTTTTATCCAAAGCACCCACAAAACAAATAGTATGTCTAGTTTGCATTTGCATTTGAAAATTTCGAATCATCTTACTTACTTGTGCGTATAAAATTATCTATGAAGTACACTAATAAATAAACTCGTTTACTTTGAATGTTTTGAAATTTCCTCATGTTTGATCAATTTACGTAATTCATTACGAAGCATCCACAGTTCACAACAGTATTTTTGTGTAAATTATTTTTCTCCCCTCTTTCACTAAAAAAATTCAATGTTTTTACCTGTCTTTAACACAAAAAAGACCTCGCTACAGCTCAACTTTTGGTCAAAACACAATTAACATATACTTATATGTGAATTCAATGTACTTATTATGTTCTCTTAGTACTCTAGTGTCTTTAACATGTAATTACTTTGCAATAAAGGTAACAAATTGTATCAACAAAAAGAGTATCTTAGTATATGTAAACCACCACAAACTTTTGTTTGTTTGTTTTTCCAACCTTGAATTTCAATAAACATGATTAACTGAAAATTCAACTTGGGCAACAAGACTAATAAGTTAAGTACCTAATTTTGACTATTTAATCATATTTTCTACTAGTTGAAGGCTCTTTACACGATTGATGTTCGAATAGTATGGTACTACTCGCAAGTTTTCTTAATTAATACAGATCTTTCAGAAAAACTTTGACTTATTAAGAAAGTCCATCATCATCATCCTGGTCTATATCTCCCGTGGAAGTGCGTCAACTCGCATTTTATTTCTTTTCCATCCTTAAATTAATGTTCCAAACACTACTTACTTTTGTTTTGTTCCCCTTGAAAGTACTATGATACTCATTAAGTAAATAAAGGGAAAAAAAAAAAAGTGTCAGGCACTCAGGCTTGTTGTCAAACAAATTACAGAGAATGGTTGAACTAGTTTAAGCTGGAAAGGCTTGCACTTTGTACTTGAAAAAGGTTATGCTAAATAGTCAAACGTATGAAAAAGTTCCGTGCACCATTTGAAGTACTCTATATATATATATATATATATATATCGATCATTGTTCTTTTGTGATGGTGTGTTCTAACATGCAGAAAGTTAAACCTAATTGCATTAAACTAATCTGCAAGTTAGCTCCAAATCTGCTTGTCATATAGCTTTATTGCAATTTGCTTAACCCAACATCCTCATTTTCTGGTAATAAAAACAAGTTACTTTGGCTTCGAACTTTGTGTACGAGAATGAGGCAGGAAGTTTCCTTAGGCCACCTTGTTGGAGTAGTTTACTTCATAGAATTAAAAAAAAAAATGAAATCAAAGCATGGGTTAAAATAATAGATAGTGTAATCTAAGCAGTTAGTTATGGACAAATGATTTGTTTTTTTTTTCTTTAATGCATGAAATAAAATAGTTTTATCTGCCAAAAAAAAAAAGAAGAAGAAGAAGAAGAAAAACCCTGTTGTTGGCTAGCTGCAGGCGTACTTTATAAGTTCGTCCCATGCATCTATTGATCTGCTTCGCAATTTGCATATTCTATTTCTGACTTTTTTTTTGTATAAAATTTTTTCAACAAGTACAAGTTGTGCAATTACAAAGGGTTTAATTAATGATCATCAAATCTACGACAGAGAAAGTCAATTTGGTTACGATTCTTAAAATGGAATCGAGCTGTTCTTTAATATAAAGGTTTTTTTGTTGCAGTAGCATGGGGTATTTTGGCAACTTGATCACGACTACAGCCCAGCAAATGAGTGTCGAAAATCATTTATAAGTACAAAATTCAAGATCCATTTTGCGTTGTTATATGTACTTTACTTTTACATGTATGAATTTTATGGCATCATTCAGATCCGGAGTCTGAGCAAACATCAATTCCGCCTTTTTGATATGGAATCTTCTCCGATGTCGCTTTTTAATGTGTAAAAATAAACCGGAAAATTATGGGATTACTCTCCTGGGGACCAATGTCTATGAAAGAAATTAAGGCTCTGTTTGTTTCTTTTTTCTCATGGTTTTCTCATAATAATATAATAATATTTGTCCCATCCAACATATCTTTTTACATTTTCAATACACCTTTTTACATTTTTAATATAAAAAAAAAACCTAAAAACACGTATAAAAAAACGAAACAAATACTTCCGAGCTTAACTCCAAAGTCCAACCCAATTCTCACATCAATCTCGCAAGTTGCCACTATTTAAGTATTAACAATCATGAAGTCGATGGAAGTTCTTTTTGTTTTTATCTTTTTACCCCCCGGGAAGATTGCAGTCTATGGTTTACAACTTTACATTGATAGGGGAAGGGAAAGATCTTTTAAAAAATGGGAAGAAACTATGGAAAATGAAATTATTGTAATATTCAAAATTTTGAATGTTGAACCAAAAACAAAAAAAAAAAAAAAAAGAATGAAGATTTGCATGTATTGTCTGAGTACGGTAAATAAATATATATCTGACGATCTATATGTACAGTCCATTCCAAAATAATGAGAAAGGTTTTGTTGTTGTAGGTGTATAGGGTTTCAGTTTAACGTAGTTAGCTAGCTAACAGCTGGTTTGCGCATAACAATAAATTTCAAGTGTTGTTTACTCATTAGTATAAGAAGTGGAATTTAACCGGCTTTTTTGGGTGGGTTGATAATGCATTTAGTGTCCAGAATTATTGTTCTCACTATTCTGGATTCGAGCCGAGTAAATTTTTTGCGAGGCAAAACTCTACCAATAAATATTTTAATCACTATTACATGTAAATGCCTAAATTTAATTCTTGATCATAGTTAAACTGACATAATACTTTGACCTAACTTTCGTAAGATATAGTTTTAGTCTTTGAAGAATTCTATTCTTTTTCGTTTATTTTCTTTTCTTTTCAATTTTTCCCAGTATAGGAGCCTAAGCATGCATATAACACATACTTGGGCTAATTTTTTGAAAGCTAGAAACTCTCCCACCAAATATGTAATCTCGTTTGCTTGCCATACTGGTTTAAAACCATGTTAATTATTAAGAGAATTTTCTTTAAAAAAAAATCCATTTTGAGTTAAATGGTTACCATACTTGGTTTATTGTATTGAATAAAACATTTGTACTCATCTTCAACAATTGAATTTTTCAATTTCATTTTCATCAACTTCCTAGAATGAAAAAAAAAAATAATAGAAAAAGTGTAATACATTGCAGTATACGCCATCAACAATAGGGACGAAAAATCAAGTTTATATACCAACTTTTAAGTTGGACTAGGAACCTCTAAAGAGAAGTATTTTCTAATGTTCCACTAGGGTGATTTGCTAAAATATGTGAAAGTGAAACACATTATACATAATTTAGCTAACGAATCCGTCGCCTCATTCCGACATCTAATGAAAGACGAAAAATCAAGTTGAAACGTCTTCTGGAGTAGCCTCTGCTCCAGAAAGACTTTGATCCCGAGACTGCTTGACTATAGGTCCATGAAAAAAGGCAATAAGGCCCAATCAGACCAATTACTCAAATTTTCCTGGGCTTGGATTGTTCCATACTATACAAAAACTTTCGGTTGACTGGAATCTGGATGGCCGAAACCAGTTTCTGTCCCTTGGGCTTTCTGGTGCAGTTTGAGCCCCCTTTTGTGGTTTTGCCTTTCACATTTTTGTTTTCCTTCATTTTTTTTCCAAAAAAAATCAAAAAAGCACTTCTTAAAACCTTCAAAAAGCACTTCTTAAAACCAGATGATACATTTTCAAAAAAAAAAAAAAAACAGATGATAGTAGATTAGTCGAAATTAAAATTGATGATTCTGAAAATTGCAGTTCTGTACCCTTTGAATTTGTTTCATATCAGTGTTTGAAGGTAAATCTGTAATTGAACACTGTTTATAGTGAATATCATCACTTATCTCTATCTTAACAGCATAATTAAATGTTAGTTGTCATTAGTTCGTTAAACTGGATTCATGTATTATGTGGACATGGTAACTACCAAAAGGTTAAATAGATCATTCAATATCTCCCCCCTTGGTCTTCTTCATTCTTCAGAATCCCCCATATGTATTAAAACGGAAACAATGTTACATTTATATGGTGAACAAGGTTCACCATTCTTGGTGCACTTGTCTTATTAATGTAACCTAATTATAGAATGAAAAATTAATTAAATTGCCATTACATTGCTCCATTCTCTCTCAACATTCAATTCTTTAATCATATTTTCAAATTCAAAAGAATTAATGTTCTAAGTCATAATTACTAACGTAAACTGATAATTGAAAACAATTTAAATTTAATCACAAGTCATGAAATCTTGATATTTTATGTTATGAAAAAAATGACTCTCAATCATGAATTTCTCAATAGGTTTATATAAATTTCTAAATAACTTATAAATATTTTTTTTCTTTTTTTTTTGTATGAAAATTTGCATAATTTTCATGAACACTAATTTACATGAGTATGAATATAGTGTTTACATTTTTTTTATTTAGGAATAATCTTATCAGTGTCATGAAAACTTGTAAAATTTAAATACACGTAATATGAAAAACGAGATTAGCATTCATGAATATTCTCTGCAATGAGTATGAACATTTATATTTTACAAGCTCACAAAATTAATTTATTCATACTTCCCAATTTTTATGAATAGTCCAATACGTGTGTGAACATCACATTAATTATCATAAATTTTCATTTGTGATTTTTTTTTTGAAGTAATGAAATTTAGATATAAATGACATGAATAACACAGTTCTCAGTAATGAATTTCCTATGATGTGGGTATGAACATTTGATATTTTATAATACAAGACCTGGTTAATCTATTTTTATTTGTTTGAGCAATTGAATAATCTTTCAGGAATATTGTATCATATGAGTATGGATATAAAATTAGCAAACCTTTTTTTGTTAATTTCATAGTTTTAATTTAATGTCATAAAACTTGAACATACATGACATGAACATAAGATGGTTCTAACATGAAAAAAATTATGGTCCATGAATATGTGAAAATTGGGATATTCGTTCTTAATATACGTTTTAGTATAGATGGGGAGATAATTTCAAAATTAGTGAAAGATTACTTTATTTGAATTTGTAAAGATGATATGAAAAAAATAAATAAGGAAAGAGAAATTAATTAAATTATTACGACCATTTTAATTAATTGCTCCTTCCTTAATTATAATATATTAATTAGCCGTGCACCAAGTACAGTGAACCAGGTGCACGATATAAGAATTGATTTTCATTACATTATTTGATCGCTTTCATTAAATAGTTATATCATTTTTGCTTTACAGTTACCAAAACAAAAGTAAATAAATAAATAAAAATCTTAGATTTATAAAATAATCAATATTAATCAGGCATGTAATGATCTTAGAGCATCCACAATGGTGCTAAATAACAAATAAATAACTATTTTATTATATTATTTGTCATTGTGTTGAGTGTAATAATATTATACGGTATAACAATTCTTACACCGTGTAATACACTTTTTAGTGTTAAAATACATTTAATTTGAATTTATGATAATACTAAAATTATTTCATTTTATTATACTTTTACGGTGTAAACCAATATAGTGAAAAGTAGAATAAAAGTATAATATTGAAAATTAATGACATTACACTCACAATAGTATAAACCATTATAGAAGCTCTTATTATAGGTCGTTTCTGACAATTGTATGTCTGACACTTTTAATACAAACGGATGATTTCTAATCATTTGTAACCGACCATTTTTTAAGATATCAAAACTACTAAAAAAAAAAAAACACCATAGGACTTTTTCGGTAAATGGTAAATTTCATTTCAACTTTAGAATTTAGTTTACTAGCATAGGATCGCATTAAAAAAAAATGACGCAATAGAATATAAAGAGTGTTTACACTCACTACACTAGAATAAATACTCCATCTGTCCCAAAATAATTGTTTGATTTAAATTTTCATTTTTAGTTCAAATTATAAAAATTCAAAACAGAATAGTAAAAGGGAATATCTGTTTGTTTCCTTTTTTTGCTTGGTTTTTTTTCAAATTATTTTATTAATAATTGTACCATTCCAGTATACTTTTTTTACATTTTCAAAATATGTTTTTACATTCCCAATAGAAAAAAGACACACTAAGAAAACCATACAATACAAACATAGAGTGTTCACAACTTTTAGAAGATGATTATCAATTTCCGGAAACTTTGGGGATGTATGAGTAAAAAAGGTTGCGAAGAAGGGAAAAAGAAGAAATTACAGAGATGGTCAGATGGCTAATGAGACAATGGCCACAGACGTATATCCATTCAAAACAGTCCCTTTGGTCCATACTCCAATTTTTACATCCCAAATTTTTTACCTACTGATATACCAGAAAGATGATTGATGAAGGATGATGTTGATGAGATAAGGATTTTATTAAAGCCCCACCTTTCATTTCTTCCCTCTTCCCTCTCCTTTATGCAGTTGCACCACTGAAAAAGCCAGAGACATCCTTGTTAACTGTATGCTATTGTTTTGAGTGGCAGACTTCACCGGGAAATGGTGACGGGTTTTCCCAAAGACTGCATTTTTATGAACTAACAGTAACCCTTTGAATACCTCAAACTCAAAAGGTACTAATACTTCGAAGCGGGAGAGTGATTAACTCCCCTGTTGATTGTTTGTTTGGATGATGATTGTTTCCACTTGTAAATTGACTTTTCTTGATAATGTTGTATATCCGTTTGGTACACTTCCACCGCTAAATTATCTTGTTGGTGCATGAATTTTGTTGCTCAACTAAGTTCAACTTCATTTGTAAATTGTGTTTTTGCTGAAAAGAAGCTGTTTCTTTTGGAGCTAGAATGATACTTTGGGGAAGTTTCAGGGTGCTTCCCAGGTGCTTGTTAATTGGCCTAGGTTGTTTTTGTGTGTAGGATTGTGAATTTTCCCGAATTTGTTTGATTGCACCATTGAAGGTAATTACGCTTCTCATGTAACTATGCTCATTTGTTATTCTCAGTCTGTGGCCGTAACTAGTTTCTGTTTTAGTTGGGATTCTTTCCCTCCCTCGATGTTACATTCTGTAATTTCATTTCTGAAGGATTCGGCTACTTAATTTCTCTTTCTTTCTAGTTGAACCTTTTCTGTGGAGCTAATTTTTACATTCCCTTGGAAAATGTTAAAGATGTAAAAATGTGGTGGGAGTGGCGGATGCTCCAATGTACTTCACGGTCCTTGAACCATGAAAATAGAATTATCCTTCTAATTGGTATTCTTTATGACTTGAGATTTAAGATTTGAGAACTTACATGTTCAATATGATTTGCAGGTGATTAATTTGTGGGAAGTTGTTCTTGACCAGGAATCCATATCAATTTTTTTCCCTTCATAAACGAATATGGCACCTCTTCCTGCTAGTTCATGTAGCATTCATTTAGTTTCTCCAGGAAATGCCTTCATTAACAAAAAGGACAGTTTTCTAACCACATGCAATGGCTTACGAAAATCAAGGAAACAAGTTTTGCTTTCTCATAGATGTACACTACCAATGTCCACGTCGGTTAGGCTGTTCCCTCAGTTTAGGATTGGATGTGCTTTACATCCTAGATTAAGAACTCATGTAGTAGCTGCAACCAATGCTGATGTAGCAGTGGAAGAGACTGAGGTGTCGGCACCCGAAAATGTTCTTGGTGAGGTATTGGAAACTCCATCACCGACCACTGAAACAAGTGAAAGTCCATCCCCAAAATCTGATGCCAGCCCCACAAATTCTCAAACTAAGCGTACTAGACCCGGTAGGAAGAGCGAAATGCCACCAGTTAAGAATGAAGAATTGATTCCTGGTGCCACTTTTGTCGGAAAAGTGAGATCAATCCAGCCATTTGGTGCTTTTGTTGATTTTGGTGCTTTCACTGATGGCCTTGTTCATGTTTCGAGATTGAGTGATGGCTTCGTGAAGGATGTTGGTGATGTCGTTTCGGTTGGACAAGAAGTGACTGTGAAATTAGTTGAAGCCAACACTGAAACTGGAAGGATCTCTCTCACAATGCGGAGTGACGATGCTAGCAAGAATCAAAAGCAGAAAGATGCCCCTAATACTACATCCAGAGCTCCCAGGAAGACCAACCAAAGGAGAGATGAGGTGAAGAAAAGCAAGTTTGTGAAAGGGCAAGAACTTGAGGGTACTGTTAAAAATGTAGTCAGATCTGGAGCTTTTATATCTCTACCTGAAGGGGAGGAAGGTTTCCTTCCGTCATCTGAGGAAGCTGATGACGTTGGAAGTTTTGTGGAAGGATCTTTGCTTCAGATTGGACAAGAAGTAAAAGTCCGTGTTCTGAACATTAATAGGGGAAAGGTCCAATTGACAATGAAGAAAGAGGATGCTTCTGGAGAGATTGAGACAGTGCAGGGTGTTGTCCATGCTGCTACCAACCCCTTTGTACTGGCATTCCAGAGAAACAAAGATATAGCTGCATTTCTGGATGAGCAAGAGAAACTCAAAGAGGAGAAACCAAATGATCCCTCCACCAATTTGGTAGACAAGACTGAAACTACAGAGAAGAATGAAACAGTCTCTGACTCTGCACAAGATGAAGGCTCGGTGGAGATGGTGACTGATAAATTGCAGGAAAATGAGGTGGTAGATAATACTGAAATTACAGATAAGAATGAGGAGCAGGAGATCTTACCATCTGATTCTCCACAAGTTGTGGATAGCGCAGCCAAAACCATAGATGAAGAATCAAAGACTGAGACATTGCCCCCTGAAAGTACAACATCTGCCGTGACAGATGCCGTGGATGACGAAAATGCTGATGTGGCTTCCGATTCCTCTGAAAGTATCAATGGAGCAACCCTAGGCTTAGAAGAATCCGAAGTTAACTCTGAGGAACCTGCTGCTTCTGCTAGCCTGTCCAATGTAGAGGACATAACCGAGGCACTTCCCCCTTCTGATGGTGCTGAAAATGAATTTAAAGTTGAAGAATCTGAAGTTACCTCCGAGGCACCTGCTGCTTCAGCTAGCCTTTCCAATGTAGAAGACGTAACTGAGGCACTTCCTCCTTCTGATGGTGCAGAAGATGAAGTTAAAGATGAACTGAAAAATGAGAATTCTATCCAGGAGGAACTTGCTTCTGTGCCTGAAGAGGTCAACGAGCCAGAGGTACTTAACCTGGAGACAAATGGTTCTTCTCCAGGTGAACAAGTTGATGTTCCTTCCAGTCCCGAAAGACTTGGAAAAGGTCTGGTGGAACATTAATCGGTTTATTAGTAGCTGCTAGTTTTTTAAATTCTTTTGGCTTCTGATAGCTATTCAAATATGGGTTAAAAATATGAATTTAGAACATTTATTTGTAGCAATCAAATGGAAGAGGTGGCACTGGTTTTGATTTAATCTTGGCTTCTGGAGAAATTGTTATTCAGAAATTGTCATTCATTCCAATTGCCTGGGGAATATGCACTATCAGTACTAAGTGGCCTAAAAGTTAAGGAACGAAAAAACAAAAAAAAAACAAAAAAAAAAAATTAAAGCTAGATACTTTCTGGTCTATGTTTTTTCCTGAGTACTAAGTGGCCTACTAGTAACTAGGATTTTATCGCCTTAATTTTATAATACCTAGTCTTGTTTCTGATTCTCATGAAATTAGAAAATTTTCATTCAGAGGATGTGCCTGAAGTCATTGAAAATGAGAGTGCTATCACCAATGAAGTAGCAAAGATTGAAACAACTGGAGAGCTAACTGAGAAAAGTGATGCTACAGTGCAGAAAGAAACATCTACCAAAGGTTTGTATCTATTTTGTCAGTGAAATGTTAATTGTTAATGTGCTGGTGCCAAAGAATGTGTTAATTCCAGTATAAGTAGAAGATGAACCTTTAAGAAATGTATGCTTGATGCTATGGTACACAATATTTCCGCTTGAAATCAATCCCACATTAACTGTTCAATTTATTTTGATCTGTATAATTTTCCCATTTTAACCTTATATACAATTAACTTTTTGTCTGAGCTTTATTCGAAGATTTCCTCGAGCCCTTTAGTTTCAGGGTTACTCAATAAATAATGATCTTCAAACTAGATTATGTTATAGCATATCTTAGCAAGGAATTCCATTCCCAACTGTAATCTCCACTTGTATGTGCATGCAGCAACAATATCACCTGCTCTTGTGAAGCAGTTGCGTGAAGAAACTGGAGCAGGTATGATGGATTGCAAAAAAGCACTTTCAGAAACTGGTGGGGACATGGTTAAGGCTCAGGAGTACCTAAGGAAAAAAGGGTTAGCAAGCGCAGATAAAAAAGCCAGTAGGACTACTGCTGAAGGAAGGATTGGCTCGTATATCCATGATAGTAGGATTGGTGTTTTGATTGAGGTGAACTGTGAGACGGATTTTGTGTCTCGGGGTGACATCTTTAAAGAATTGGTTGAAGACTTGG
Source organism: Oldenlandia corymbosa var. corymbosa (assembly GCA_949775105.1). Lineage (NCBI taxonomy): Eukaryota > Viridiplantae > Streptophyta > Magnoliopsida > Gentianales > Rubiaceae > Oldenlandia > Oldenlandia corymbosa. Next base: position 30,095,992 of record OX459120.1, on the reverse strand, counting down.
CTATGCAAGTTGCTGCTTGCCCTCAAGTACAATATCTGGTTGCAGATGATGTTCCAAAAGAGATTGTCGCAAAGGAAAGAGAAATTGAAATGCAGAAGGAAGATCTAATTTCAAAACCCGAGCAGATCAGGTCAAAGATTGTTGATGGCCGAATCAAGAAAAGGCTGGATGAGCTGGCCTTGCTGGAGCAGCCTTTCATCAAGAATGACAAAATTGTGGTTAAAGACTATGTGAAGCAGACCATAGCTACAATTGGGGAAAACATAAAAGTGAACAGGTTTGTACGATACAACCTCGGAGAAGGATTAGAAAAGAAAAGCCAAGATTTTGCTGCAGAGGTAGCTGCCCAAACTGCAGCCAAACCAACTACACCTAAGGAGGAGCCTGCTGCTGCTCCTGCTGAAACTCCGGAATCTGTTGAGAAGTAAGTTATTGTGAAATTGTTATGATCTTGTCCATTTCCTGTTGCTCTTTGTCGGTCAAATATAATATTACAAATATTCAATGGTTTAGCAGTTTTTAGAATTATGAAAAATTAAATTCTTCCCTTTTGTATGGAGACAATGAGGGTCTATAGACCTGATATTCACCAATTAGAGTATCAGGTTAGGACTTTTAATGAACTGACTAGAACCAACTTCTATTGTGCATACTAAATAAACATGTCAATTTTTATATCCGCTTTACTTTTATTAGTCCAAGCCTTCAAACTGTTGATGTTTACATCATTTTGTTCCATTGTTGTAATGAGCTTATAGTGAATTTTACGCAACACATGATGTTAGTTAACACTGCTTCATTGCATTGAACAGAACCAAGAAATAAGTCCAAATGTGTTAACTTCTATTTAATTAAATTTTTCTTCATTGCTTATTTGCATGCTTGCAATCTCTTTTAGCATCTGCCAAAGAGGAGCAAAGGCTTTTAGATTTTTACTGGCCACGTGGATACATGACCTTGACATGACTACCTTTCTGGCTTTTGCCTTCAAATTTTCTGGAGAACGTTATGCTCTCTCTATTTGTAGTCTTCAGGTGATCAATAGAAAGCTTATCCAAAAATTTCTGTGTAGGCCTGTGAAAGCAACTATCTCTCCTTCCCTGGTCAAACAACTGCGAGAAGAAACTGGAGCAGGTATGATGGACTGCAAGAAAGCCCTCTCTGAAACTGGTGGGGACCTTGAAAAGGCACAGGAATATCTGAGAAAGAAGGGTCTGTCTTCTGCTGACAAGAAATCCAGCAGACTTGCAGCTGAAGGCAGGATTGGATCCTACATCCATGATGCTCGCATTGGAGTTCTTATTGAAGTCAACTGTGAAACTGACTTTGTTGGCAGAAGTGAAAACTTCAAGACTTTAGTTGACGATCTAGCAATGCAAGTTGTAGCCTGTCCCCAGGTACAATATGTGTCTATTGAAGATGTTCCTGCTGAAATTGTTAACAAGGAAAAAGAATTGGAGATGCAGAGAGAGGACCTCCAGTCGAAACCTGAGAATATAAGGGAGAAAATTGTCGAAGGAAGGATATCAAAGAGGCTTGGTGAGCTTGCTCTTCTGGAACAGCCTTTCATCAAGGATGACAGCTTGCTGGTAAAAGACTTGGTAAAGCAAACCGTTGCGGCTCTTGGGGAGAACATAAAAGTTAGAAGATTCACCAAATTTACTCTCGGTGAGGAAAGTAAACCGGCAGAATCAAGTGAAGAAGAACCAGCTGTTGCAGTAAACTAAGTGCTCTGACTTTCACTTTCCGAAGGGCTGGCGTTGGAAGAAAACGGTAAATTTTGTTATTGAGAATGGCAAATTCGTGTATTCATATTCATTTTGTTGTTATCTAGACAAGTCTTTCTCACCTCTTCGTCCTATTCCCTTTTTCTCGGATGTTGTAAAACCATGAAAGATACCTTTAGGTGCAGTCTGTTTCAGACAGAGGCTGATAGATAAATGTATGTCCAAATGAGTTCCTTGATGGAAGCTCCATAGCAAAGTTTTGTACACTATTTTTTTGGATACTTAATATCAAGGGTTTCTTGAGTAAATGAAATTGATGGCGGTATTAGTAATCAATGCTTCTTTCCATTCAGTTGAAAATGGTGCCCAAAAGATTAGATAAGTTAAGAATATCAATCACTAAGCTCAGAATCAACGAGTACTATATGTTAGATGCAAGGACATCCGTAACATAACTTCTGCTCGGTTAAATTTACTTGCGTTGTCCAAAAAATCCATAATCAGTCTTGGGCAGAGGGAGTGATTCACAAATTCCCGAAGTTCTACGGAAGTCCACTCGGGCCAACGGTGAGTAGCAATGATCCAGCCTCTTTTGAGTCCTTTGCATGACATAAACTGCGTTGCAGTTTAAGATGTATTTGATCATTTTCAAAGCCTGAACGATCTACTTATACTCCTGGATTGTCCACCCCCAGGCCAATTTTATTGTTTTCCCTGAGGAACAAATCGCCAAAGATCCACAGCAATATCAACTTCCTTTTTCTTGTGGAATTTATAAAGTTGTGGCACATCGTACCGGAGCTGAAAAAGGAAACTATTGACTTAAAATTCTAACAGCAACATCATCAAATTTAATAGCCAGAGAACTCAAACGATATGTGATGTACCTCACATATAACCTCAGCACTCCTAGCATTACAATCTCGCAATGCTGTCCTTCTCACGTGCTGTAAACACCAAATGAAAAACTAAAATGATCAGCAAAACAAAAGTTCGAATAGAGAGTCACTAAGCCCAACAATAAAAGGCTAACCAGCCAGAACACACAGAGACTACCTAATCTGTCCACAGAGCTTATTTCTCAATCAATCATCACAATCTAGAACCGCTAGGAGGCTATACAGGCCATAGATTTAACTCTTGTAACTGGCATGGAAAACAGTCATCTCTAGTCGTTGTCTTATGCAAGGAATAAACTCAAATGTTACATCAAGAAGCTTTCTCATACAAAGAGGGGAACTCACATCTCTAGTCGTTGTCTTATGCAGGGAATAAACTGATTCAGACGCAACCTGAGACAAAAATAAACTCAGGACTTAGACTGAACCAAATAAACATAGTAAGACAATTATGGCACTCCATTACCACCTTTAAAGCTACACTAAGAAAATCCATATCAGCGCCTTTTCTTCTTGTTCCAAAAGGAGGATTCATAACAATAGTATTGATTATTTGGCCTGCATATAATAAAAGAAGTCCTCAGTTATTCAGACATAATAACAAGAAGGATGAAAGAATCTAACAGACAACTTTATGATCCCTCACACCTAATAAAACAACTTTACATATATGTCAGTGACAGAGAAACCATCAGGATAGGGAATCGGCTGATGATTTAAGAACTCTGCAAACAACAGCTTTTCTTTTCAACTTAAAATCCATCAGGAGAGAATGTTTTTGTATTTATTTTATTCTTAAACTCTCAAAGAGGAGCGGATACTACAATAGAATGACCAAACATTTCAACTATTACTCGCTTTGTATATTTGTGAAAAAGTACAACTTGGAGCATAGTGATAGGTGATTAGATGAAGCCCTAAGAACAAAGTTTCTTCCCGACTTGATGTATGCAAATGTAGTCAGTAACTGGTATGAGAACTCTGTATTCAAAATGCGAAGGTTCCACACAAGAACATGAATTAACAGGCTATAGGGGAACACCAGGCATACCATTCCAGCTTAAATTCCTGATGTCACATTGAACAAATTCCATATCTACCTGTAACATTAGTTTGAAACCAGGAAAAGAATTTAGATGTTGCAAAGTTGACCCAAATTCAGTTCGAAACACACAAGGAAAACAACAGTTGAGTCATCAGTTCCCATAATCAAGCAAAAACATCAATCTCATCTAACCCACATTAAAGGCAACCCATTTCAGTTCACATTTTTTTCTTTTCCTTTCACGGGGATTAGAGAAGCTAGAGCGCAAGTCCAAGAAACAAAGTGCAGTACCTCGAGCTCGTCAGCATTATCACGAGCAATTTCAAGAGAATCAGCATCAATGTCAAACCCAACAACATGTCTGTTCACAGAGAACAAAATTAAAACACAAAGGGGGGGGAAAAAAAGGAAAAATTATGGCCAAAAACATGCATGGCATCTAATAAAGCAAAAACAAGAAAGAGAAATGACATTCCCGAGTCACGATCACAGTAATGCAAAAGTTAAAAAACTTTGAACAGTACATACCATTGGAAGGTGTAAAAAGAACTATTAACCGAAAAAAAAAAAACACAATAAAAGACACTGGAAAGAGAATGACCGAAAAAAATTTACTTACTCTGCACCCAAGAGAGCTGCAGCAAGGCCTAATGTACCACAACCACAGCCAAAATCTGCCACCACCTTATCGCTCACATCCCCAAATGAATTCTCAGCCTAAATCACAACACTGGAATTAGCACCTAAAAAAATGACAGAATTTGGAACAGACTAACCATAAAAGAAGTCCTACTGAAGACACTAACAAAAAGGGCATATGAAGGAGAATTACAGTGTACAACATTCGGGATGCAATGTGAGGCCCAGTTGGATATTGCTCAAATTCAATCTGCAATGGCACCAAAGAGGACATGCCAGGATAATTCAGCAACAACCCACGAAAACCAAGCAGAAATATATGCATAAACAAATAGTATGAGCAAGAACAGAGTTTTCAGGACTGGAGTTGAGAGTAGATTAGGTTTCCGGAAACCTTGGGGTTGGAGAATTGCTCAAGAGAACCCAGAAGACCTTCCAATTGCTTAAGCTTCATCTTCCCCCAAATGTTGGGCGTGCTGGTGTTTACCGTGAAGCCCTAAATTTTTTTGTGAATCACTGGTAAAAACTACTGGTTAACTGGGCATGGAACAAAAAAACGAAGAACAGGATACGAATCGCTTCTTCTGCAGTTCAAAGTGAATTAACAGATCAATCTGGAAGGAATTTCGGCGTATATTCATACAAATCCAAGATAGGATGGATATTCTTCTTATTTTCTCTTTTACTCGCTGGGAAGTCAACTTGACTTTCCAATTTCTTTCTGATTTTATGTTTTTAGTATGTTTGGATCGTTTTTTAGTGTAATTTTTTTTATTAAAAATGTAAAAAAATGTATTGAAAATATAAAACATTATGCGATGATCGGACAAATATGAATTAAAATTTTTTTAAAAAAATCAACCAAAAAACGAACCAAACAGAGTTGAATCTTCTCTTTTTTAAGCTCTAGGATTTACTGATTTAGGATATTAAACTCGCAATTAAGAAACCAAAATACTTAAATTAGGAGAATGGGATTCAATTTACTTTTATGTAAGCACCTTTGATTCTAAACATGTATATTTTTTTCGTCCTAAAATTATTATTTTGTATGATATGAATAATATACTCCATAATAGTCACAAGTGGCTTAGAACAAATGCTTGTATTGCTTGCCAATTTTGTGTTGGCGCTTCCACTAGCAAGCATGAAAATATTGGTGTTTTTTTCACTTCCAAACTGGATGATGGATGGTTTGAATTTTGTAAAGCAACTGTGGAGGAAGTAGACTTGAGCCAAACAAACCAAACATATACATAGAGGTAGTGTTGAAACTTTGAGGAGCCAGCATTCAAGAGTACACAAAAGTACACATTCTTCTAACATAACTAGAGTAAAACTATCTTCTGGTTTTATACTCATCAACTCCTTTTGCTAAAATTGTTCTTCAGTACATCAGACAAAAAACCTTAACATACAATAACATACACTTGAATCAAATCCAACTGCTTGATTTTCAGACCAAATCAAGGCTTCCAGCAACACGACCAATACCAAGGAATCGTTGAGTTCTTTTCAATGCAGGAAACTGATCCTTTCCTTTTTTTTTTTGCAGCAGAATTTTGCACTTAGTTACGGTTTTTGCACTTCTCCATTGCCCTAGGGGCTGCAAACATACAAATAAAATGTTGGCAAAAAAATATTATTACAAAGTCCTTTTGCTTTTTTGACTGGTCAAAAACTGATTAATGATTATGGTTCAATGAAGCTTAGCCTCCTTTTTTATACATATGGTTTAAAGAAATGCCTCGAAAAGAAAAAGCCATCTTAAAGTTAGGTGGAATGGTTCTTTAGCTGAGAAGCATGCAATCATAATGATTGTGATCAATCGCAATGGGAATGTAACAGAACCACTTTTACATTCATAAAGTTTAGATGGTAAGGAACAATAAGAATTTGGAATGTGCTTAAATGGTTACCTAATCCAATTGCATCAGAACCCTTCATAATCCTCAACCTTTTGCAAGAGCCTGTAAACATTCTGCAACCATAAATGCAATCTCAGAAAATCAGTCATCCGAAACTGAGCAGGCAGCATGACAATAAAAGGACTAAACTGGCAATAGTCTACTACTACAGAATCACAACTTCCGCGTTGAAACAGTGAGAACTCTACATCGTTGCATTTTCTCTATGGTGGTTGGATCTAAATTTATGACTTTTAGAGAGATATTAGTAGCCCTGTAGATTTAGAAATAATTCGGGGAAATACTTACTCCCAAGGTACATCACCAACAAGCATCCAATCACCATCCTTGTCTTCATATGTAAGAACATATTCAGAACCATGAAGAAGATCCATTAATCGACTTTCACTCAGTCCATCCCGCATATGAACCCCATTGGAGCTGCACTGACCTGAAGACAAGAAAGTGTATGGTAAAAATCACATCCCTAAACATCAATTCTGGAAATGAAACTGCTCACAATTTTATCACTACGATATTTACATAGTAATTGCGAGACCTACTAAAGTGGCAATGAATAGAATTTACAACTACAGAAATCAGATAAAAGGAACAAATATAACTCTACAAAAATCGTGGAACAGAATTGGATATCCATCTTTTAATATAGAGAGCCGCCAAAGAGGAAAACTAGATATTTCCTTATTTGTCTTAGACAACTTTTAGTTCTCCAGGAAACTGTTAAGGAAAATACCTGCTACTATTTGAAAGAACCAACCACATCTTATTACATGAATGAAAAAGATGTCACTTCAGTTAGGTCATTCGTCCCACTACCCATTAATTGTTAGCCCCATAAACATTTGTACCTGGCACCTTGTTTTTGCAAAAGGGGGATAAGATCTAGTCAAAGTCAATGCGACAGTAGACCTTATGCTCCGCCCACACAGGATGAAATCTTACCATCGATAGATAAAAAACCACTCACTACCATTTCCTCACACTGGAACTGCAGGATGACAAGGAAAATTTCATTGAAGCTTAGTTACTACCAGGCTGAATTTTCTAAGGAATGTTGAGACTTGAGAAGAAACATTAACAGGGTAGTCAATGTCACAGTGCAATTTATTTGACTTATGACAAGGAATCCAGGTCAAAGAAACACGCTGATGACAACCTAAGGTTCTCCTGATCTACTTGATAAAGAAAATCCTGTGGATCTCAAAAAGATGAAACAAGTATTCAATTGTAATAAAAATGACAGTAGCAGGGAAGGAGCTTAGCAAAGGATTACCAATTGTAAAACAGCTGAACATTTTTTCCAAAGCTGAGGACAGATCCTTGTAGCTGCTGTAAGTCTTGAGGTCAACTTTCCTCAGGTAGGGGGCACCATCCATACTGACCTTCACATATAGGCAGCCAGCTCCTAATTTAGCATCCGCATCTTCCTCAGTCTTAGGAGGATTAATAGCCATTGAGTTCTTTCGGAAAGAACGAATTGGAGGCCATCCAACCACCTGTGCCCTGTCACCCCCAAAAACAGACATAAAAATCTTTAAGTCCGGCTCTATGATATCAATTTTCTTTCAATTAAATGCATCCATAGTACTTTTTCCTTCTTTGACTAACTGAATTTTGAGAGACAAAAGTACAATGAAGATGATTTGGAAAAGTAGCAATTTTCACAGAAAGAAAAGTATAGACATATTAACTAGTGTTCATGTCCTGTTCCTTGAAGGTAGAAAACTAGAAACCACATGCAGAACATGAGGATCCCTGAATCTGAGCAATCCATGCGGTAAAATTTCAACAGCTTATTAAGGAGAAAGAAAGATTAAAAAAAAGAAACTGAAATTAAAACACTATGCTTAATATCAAACAAGATTCCACCGGAATTCCTGACACAACTGCTCTTCGGAAAGGAAAAAAAAATTGCAATAAAGACGAGAAATTTACTTGGCAGCAGGGGCAGCAGAAGCTTGAGGTTTCTTCTCCTGAGCTTGCTTGGGAGTCTGAGGGAGAGTTTCTTTCCCAACTCCAGAAGTAACAAAAGCCTGCTGAGAGCCATTTTCAGCACCATTACCACCTCTGGGAGAAAACAAGCCACCATTATTGGCCAAATCCGCCTCAGATCCACCACTCCCAGGAAAAACCCACTTGCCAGAACCACCATTAATGGTGTCAGAGAAGCCCCTCTTGGCACCTGAAACTAAACCACCCTTGAGACCACCCAGTGAAAGACCATTCTTTTCATCTCCTCCAGCTTCCCTCTCCGGCGACTCTGAACCAGGCAAGCCTAGCCTGAGCTCAGTAGCCTTCAAGTTCAAACCTTTCTCACTCTTCCTCTCGCTCTCTCCTACCAAAAGGGCATTCTTTTCAGAGTTCACCATTGCAGGAACCTCTGATAAGCCTATGTAATCATGTTCTTCAAAGGGCATAGACATCAAAGTTTTTCTTTAAGACCCAGTAACGTACAAAGCTTTAAGATATATGTCCTGAAACTAATCCAAGCAGAAAAATGTAAAAACTCAGGAAGGAATGCTAAAAAACAGGAGATTACAAATATGCTGTGAAGATGAGGTTGAGGTTTTTTAATTTGCAGAGTAGGAAAGAGAAGATTCTTAAGAGCACCCCCGTTTTTAGTGTTTTGGCCCTGTTGGGGAGGAGTATTCCACTATATTTCTAAACATAATCATGTCGGGGATCAACCTTTTTAATCTAATCTGCTTTTTCTCTCTTTTCTCTTTCCTTCCATTACTGTAAAAAAGGAAGGGATGGTTTTGGAATAAGGCACAATCATGGTGTGATTTTTACATTGGCAGTAAAATTATCAAAGAAAATAATAATATTAAGCAACCAAGAATTTTATGTTTTTTCAGATTGAACTGGCTATTAGGAATATTGATACAGTTTTTCTGACAGTTCTAAGTTCTTATCACTGTTTAAAAACAGTATATATTAGAAAATAATTTATCGTTAAAATGATACTGTTTTAAATAATCTGTCGTTAAGATTGTTGTATTATTTGCATTCAAATGGAGTTACCTGAAACATCAAAAGTGTAGAACAGCTAGCCAGCATTGGGCATGATCAAATTTTCCTACAAATGATAACAAGAAGTGCTTAGAGGAATTATCATGTATCACCATTTTTGGCTAAAGAAGAAACATTTTGTAAGGCTCTCCTTTGTTTTCCAGATTTTCTTTAGAACCCTATCAAAATTCAGGAAATAAATTTTTTAAAAATAAATAAGAAATGCTAATTGATGAAAATGGTACAAGAACCTCTATCATTATGACCAACTGCTACAAGATCAAGTTTTTGGCAGAAATCCTTTTTGTGATGTTTTCTCACCACAAAGGAAATCTATTCACAGGTACAACCAAACATAGGCGGACACGAGGCCATTCAATAGTTTTATCAATTATAGCATTTCTTCTTTTAGTCACCATGTAACCCAAAAAATAATGTCTTCACCATTACTGCGTGCTATGTTGTTATTTTTCAAATTTGGGGAATGATGTGTATAACCCAACAATGTAATTTTGCACAAATTGCTTATGCAAAATTTGCATGCCTACTCATCTTGTCTTCAAACTCCCACCGGTTGAATTCTAACACGATTGTTTAGTGTAATTATGTATTAAAAAAATCGTTATTCTCAGATCGCACGTGAACTATACAAACAAAATTCTCTTTTCATAGTATAACTGGTGAAACTCAAACTCGTTATCTGGATCACTAACGTTATATAAATCTTAAAACCAATCGAATTGTTTGTAATATTGAAACAAAGGAGAAGTAGGTGAAATCGATCGTGTTCCTTACCAAATGAGTTTGGTTAATTTCTTCGCAAAACGTGAATCTACTAACTGGGGTTTCAATACTTAAATTCATCTTTCGTACTCTACTTAAAGGCCAGGGTGTATTAAATTGAATGAGGATTAAACAATTGTTTGTCATGTCTGTTAGTATAATCTTTGAGGAATTAAATAATTCTTGAGCAGCCATAATTTCTGAAATTATGTCCCCTGCTGGGGCTTGTTTTCTTGCTAGTAGTACTACTTTTAATTTTATTTTTTGCTTTTTTAGTGACGCCATAGTTTCTGAATGTTTGTCCCCAAGTTCCGACCACTAATCCACCCAAAAAAGAAAAGTCAACACTCTACGAATTGACCCATATTAACGTTATCCCAGATGTACTATTAGAATTTGATGAGCCCAGTGATTAATTAATTTATAATTACTTAAATTAAGTGCTGAATTTACAAAAGCCATATTTTCCCCCAAATAGCAGACCGGAGAAGCCTTTCTTTTTAATCTTTTGAGGGCGGAGCTTGTTGTTATTCACTTTATTTTTTTTTTCTCAGGCCACCACACCGACAGGTCACTTATAGTTTCCGGCAACCTTGAAATTCCCTTCACATTATAATCAATTAGCTTTAATAATATAGTTATAATTAAATTAGGAACGCAATTTAATCTTTTTAATCACAGGTTAGATAATCTATTTACGTGTTAATTATCTTATTCGTCGAGGTGTAAATAACTTAATAAAAAGATTAATCACTGTTGGTATTAAAAGCAGTCACTCTCGTGTCCAGTTATAATATAAAACACTTAGGTACACATTGGTGTGTAACTCACGTGCTTAAATACCAAGAAAATTCACTTATTTACAAGAATGTCATTCGAGTAAAATACACGCACTCATTTAATCGTACATTCTGCGGCGACGTTTGAAATTTCAATACCGCCATTTTCTCCTAATTTCCGGCCATTATCATTATCCAACTTCTTATCTCATCAATTCTAATTCGCATCAAACCAGAAGGATTTTCAAAACCAAAAAATCATCCTTGCTGCGAGAATCCTCATACTGGAACGCCAGAATCGCCATCGTCAAACCTTAGTTTTCGTTATCACGCCGGCAGCGATATCAAATTCGTTTTGTTCATCAAGAATCTGGATTTTTTAATCCAATAAATTCAATACAACATGAGGATTCGGGTAATAAATCATCTTATTCACTCTTTTTTTTTTCTGGTTTTGTATTTTTTGGGTTTGTTCACGAAATGGGATTGTTCATTAATTTTCACATATTATGTAGAAGGATGGAAGTATCAATCCTCATATGAAAAAAGCTCTGCAAAATCCCATATGGGAACTAGGTAATCACTTCAATTCTTGTTTTCTGGTGGTGGATTTTGCAGATCTAAGGTTTGGCATTTATTATTCTATGGTTGTTCATCGAAAAAATTGTTGTTGTTCATCAACTATTCGTCGTTTTTCATACATATTCATGCATTTTGTACTGTTATTCATTTTATGACAACTCGTTATTCATCTGTTTGACAAGTTTTTTACAAGTTTGAGGAATGAACAATGATAATATGTGGTTATTCATCAACTATGTCATTATTGTTCATCTACTATTAATTTTTATTATTCAATTTTTGTTTTCTGATGGGGGGTTTTGCAGGTCTAAGGTTTGACATTCATTATTGTATGATTGTTCATCGAATATGCTGTTGTTGTTCAACAACTATTCGTCGTTGTTATATGGATATTGGATTTTTTTACAAAGAAAATTATTTTTTTTTCATACATATTCATGCGTTTTGTGCTGCTATTCATTTAATTAAAACTCGTTATTCATCTGTTTGTCAAAAAGTTTATAATTTTGATGAATGAACAATGATAATATGTGGTTATTCATCAATTCTGATATTGTTGTTCATCCAATATTAATTCTTATCGAATTGTTAATGTCATTTGTGTCCATTGTTCATCATTGGTGTAATGATTATCATTACTGCATCAGTATTGCATGTGTGAAAGCTGAACATACATATGCTTGTTCATCAATTTTGGTGTTGTTGTCAATCAGATGGAGCTCGTTATTTATGGTTATACCTCAAATGAATTGTTGTTATTCATTAAGTGATAATGTATTACCCATTAGTTTATGAAAATTGTAATTTCTTGGCATAATGCAGCAGTAAGGATAGGGGGAAGCAACCGGACGTTGCAACAAGTGGAGTTAGTGGATCTAAAAAAACACCATCACATATTAGTATTGAAGTGGAGATAGAGTCATCTGTAAAAAAAAAAGAAAAAAAAAAGAGGAATACAGGACACATGTATTAGAAAAAGGTAATATTACCATTTTCAAAATGATATTCATCTTTAATAGTATTGTTATTGATGATTAACAGAGTTTTTGATTGAATATGAAATTGCACTTATTGTAATGTTCTTTTTATTTGATCAGCGGCAAAAAAAATGTTTATCAAAATGAACTCGATCGGTCGGAAATCAAATATTTGGCAGAGTTGCTGAAATCAAATAATCACCGTATAGATTTGAGCATCGGCGAATCATTCAAGACGGTATATGTTAAAAACAATAACTGGTGTTATTAATACTGTAAAATAGTGTTATTCATCTTGTAAATATATGTCATTCATCGTTTGAACATGTGTTATTCATTACGTAGATATGTGTATTCATCATGCAAATATATATCTATTCTTCATTTTAGTATTGTTATTCATCTTGGATGTGATCATTATTGATCAACATTTGTTTCGTTATTCATCATTGTAGATAACTATATTCATTTCAAAATTTTAAATTTATTTATCCATAACTTTGTCACTATAAGAACACCATTATTCATTCAAAATATTATCATTATTCATCGATAAGCATAATATTATTCATCCAAACAAACATCGTTATGTATTAAAATCTTCCATATTTGACGCTTAATTCTCCAAATTTTGTTGATAATTAGTTCAAATTTTTTGCTGCAATTGATTCTTCAGATTCATAAGTCTCGATAATGAATCATATTCAATTTTACCCAAATTAAATCCATAGCTATAAAAAAAAAATTTCTCATAAAATAAAATAATATAAAAGATAACACGATAAGTAAAAAAGAAAACAGTTTAAAATTAAATGTGTGAGAAAAAAAAGGGTTGAGATTTGGAGGATTTAATGTGCGTATAACTGAAAATTAGGAAAAAAATAAAACAACTTGTGTAAAAAGAGAGTGCATTACACATGCCCATAAGGTACACCTTGCAAAGTATACCTAGGTCCTTGTTATTATTTGCCCCATCGTGTACAAAATTATTAGTAATTGTATGACTAATTGATTACTGTTATTTTCAATAATTGTACACAATACATATCACCATCACTGACGAAATTCATCCCAGAAAGGGATTGGACAATTGCTGTCTCTGAACCTTAAGATAACCCAGAAACAAAAATTTTATCGAATTTTGTAATTTAGTTTTTTTTTTTTTTGTGGGATATATATTGGGGTGCGAAAAAGCAAAAAAGAGGAAAAAGGCAAAAAGGGTAAAAGAAATGTTTGGCCTTTGGGTTGGGGGTTGACATGTACTGTACAATAACCAAGTCCATCATGAAAGGAAAAAGAGCTAAGAAAGTGAGGGAATTTTGGTAACAAAGCTGTGATGGCCGATGGGTATCATCAGAAAAGAAGCCAATGTAAAGAGAGGAAATATTATATATCTTTTATTTTTCTAATTTTGAGTTAGAGAAGTATTAAAAATCTTTGAGAAAGGGGAATGATCAAAAGAAAAGTTTTTCTGCTGTGATTCAACATTATTAATCCCTAGCCATGTAAGTTTTTTTTTTTTTTTTTTTAATAACATTGTATCCGGTGCTCGAAAATATTTTCTCGACAAATTTGAACGTACACAGAACATGTCTCATGTTAGACGTAAAAAAAATTAACGACAAGCAATGATGGTTCAAAGCTAGTGTAGATTCTAACAATTTATTCCAAATCTTCTTTTTTTTTTTCTTTTTCTCCTTTACCATTATAAAATGCAATATTAGAGTATGTTCTTAATCAGTGACAGCAAACTATATATTATAAATATTTACAGCCTTTAATTTGAATGATAACTGTATAAGTGTCCGCTTGTAATACTTTATTACTCTTCAAATGATCAACTATTGTTGTTTAAAAATCGTCATTAGAGACAAATGAATATATCTATTTCTTTCTTTTCTTTTTTTTTTTTTTTGTTTTTGCATTCTTATTTTGGTTACAAAAAGACAAAAGTGAAGTAAATTTAGCAAAACGATAAGCAAGAATCCAAATCAAGTTTTTGTCTTGGTTGGCCCCGACTAAACTACGTGGACCGAAGTGTAACATGATCCAGTCGTGTCATTGATTATCGCTTCTTCTTTTTTGCCCCCTGTTTTCTTTTTCTTCTTCCAGTTTTGTACAGTGTAGTAATTTTTTAACCAGCACAAGAAGGCCCTTCTGAGTAATTATACGCTCAAATTAATTTTCATTCGATTTGCATAAACTTTTTTCCCATGAAGAAAAGTGAATTTGATGACAATTATTTCTCCAAATTTAGGGTATTTTTGTATTAAGAATGTGAAAAAATATATTAGAAATTTAAAAAAATATGCTGAGATAGAATATTTATTAATACATTAATTTAAAAATGTCATAAAAAAATGAAACAAACAAAGCCTTAGACTCAAAACTCTAAATTGTAAACAATACCCTTTGATTATATGGGAGAAAATGGTGACGAGAATTGTGTGCTACTGGACAATACAATTAAATGAAGGAACCGTGGAAGGGGTCAAAGTGTTGACCGGGGGAGGGATCCTAATCCAATGAAATGGGGTTATTTAGCATTGGTTAAAAGCGAAAGGTGGGTACCATAATTAATGTCTTTCAGATCTTAGTGTTTAACTGTGATTAATGAGGTTCATCATGAATGTCGGAGAAGCCTCAAAACCCTAGCTGACACCGTCGCTTTCGGTGCTACTAGTATATATTGACATACGATTCATCGATTGTATGAAATAAAAAAATAAAAAAAAAGAAGATTATTGTGAAAATATGGACTACCTCTTTGTAAGTGTAAATTAAATGACATCAATTTGTGTGTCAAAAATTTTCCAACTTTTCCTAGTCATTTTGACTCGATTAAAGAAATGTTTGTCCGGCCACTCCGAGCATGAATCATGAGCAACCGATATTTAGATTTATCTCAATATTATTATTGATTTATTTCTGTAACAAAACAAGAAAATGTTCAGGTACGTATAAGGCGCTTTGGAAAGAATTAGCCGAGATGTAAATAGCTAAATATGGAGCCATGAATGCAAAATCCAAACGAGAAATTAGATGAGGTTTCATTTTCTTTGGTTGTTTATGGAAAATCAAGATAATAATTATTCGAAAAATGTTCATTCAGAGGCAGAATTTCGCACTTGATCATCAAGTTGAATGAGCTAAAGTGCACCAATATCTATCGGGTGGGAGAAAAATCGCAGCATGCGCAAATCCACTGGGGATATTAAATTCATAGTGTGGTCGTACCGTCGTAAACTAAAATAAACTAACGAAGTTGTAGCATTTTCAATACCGTGAAAATTATGATTATGCTAAAATGTTGCATTTTTTTTTTCTTTGGTATCACACGAAAATAATGTCAGAAATACTGAAAACTGATGTCTCAAATCATATGGATTAGAGATGGTGACCTAATTTTAAAAGATAGAACTTTTTCGACAAAAAATTTAATTACAACTAGATGCTCATGTCTCGAGTTCGGACCAAGATTATAACATATCTGCTTGTCTCAAATAATGCTAGATGCAAAACCGAAATATATGCATCCACCGGGTTATCTTTTTCTTCTTCTATTATGTTTCTTCTTCCCCTAAAATGTGGCTTTACCCTTCGGTAGTGCTGTAGTTGTTACTACAAAATCCCCACTTTGCTGGAGCTCACATCTTTTCAGTATTTCATTGGACCACTAATCTGTAAGTAATTCTTTGACTAACACTTTGTTTTTAACTACCAAAGCGACGATCAAAAGAGAAATCCCAGAGAAGAAAGGGTATATTAATGAGGAAAAAAGAGAATGAAAATTAAAAGCTATACATATGGCCAATTGATTAAATGAGTGATGGGAAATGGTCTCGTGCGCAATAGGGGACGTTGGACGTCCAAATCCAAAAGGGCAAAAGCCATTGAAGTGTCCTTGAAAGCAGTGGACCGCGGAAGAAACAAAACAAAAATCAGAAAACTAGAGGATAAGGGTTACAATTACAACCTTTTGTGACCTTTGTCTCCGATGATTGAGAAAAATACATTGTTCCTTAAGATTTGAGAAATTTTTAATTAATTGTGTTCTTGATACATTGGAGAATTAAGTTGGCAGTGAGATGATGTAAAATTAATGATGAAAAGAACTTAATTATGTCTTATGCGCTATCATCGAAAGGTATACTCATAAGTAATTTATCGGTCGGAAGTTAATAATATACAGTATTGATATTTAACTGATGAGAAATTATTATTTTGCCATTTTGTGCATGTTGAAAAAACTCTTAAAGGTCAAAATGCTGCTTTCAATTTGATGATAATCAAAGGATAATAAAATTCTCATAGTTTTGTCAAATGTTAAAGAGTGATCTATAAAATTTTCAAACATTTGGGGAAGCCACGGGAGCTAATCAAAGAAGAGTTTTAGGGTTTGTGGCCGTCGCCCCACTTTCTTCCGTCCATGGAGGGGTTCTACCTGCTCATTCTTTTTCCATTTCCCGAATTATCTCTCCTTTTCTATTCTCTCTGGAATTAACTAATCATGCATTACTGATAATCCATATGTCTCAATTCTCAGGAACAAGAAGTAAATTAATCAATTCTCTCTCAATAGTGCGGCCGATTGCACACTGACTGTGTGCTGCCGGACTCGATCTCTAACGTAACCGTCTGCCATGGCAAAGAAATCGAAGAAAAGAGGGGAATCAGACTCAGCAGCTGATGGAAAACAACCGATTGAGGAACAGAGAGATCCAAGAGGAGTATTCACACCAGTTCAACAAGCTAAAAATCAAGTACGTTCAGCTCAAACTCAGATCAATTCGACTCATAATTCAGCAAGTTTTTTAGAGGATTTCTGTAACCAGAGAATTATAGAAGTTGGGGAGAGTTCAGGATCTAAGATGAGTGGATCTAATCAATCGAAGGTCGAAACACGAAAAGAGAACAGTAGTGTGTGGAAAATTTTGATCCAAGCAAACTAAAATTGGAGGAGAGAAAGTTGGCATTTAAGGAACCTAATATGGTAAAAGATCGCATGATTTGCAAAATCACCAAAGATGAAGTACAGGAAGAGGTTAATTACTGGAAATCTTCTGTAATATGCTATGTTGTGGGTGCAAAACCTCCTTTTCCAATGATTAATGGTTATGGTAGACGAATTTGGGGGAAACTGGGGATTGATAAAGTGCTACAGCTTAAGAATGGTGTTTTTGTGGTACGGTTCCAAACAATGGATGCAAAGGAGCAAGTATTACGGTTCAATGTGCTTCAGTTTGAGAGAAAACCTTTTATAGTTAAAGATTGGACAGTTGCTGAGGACTTTAACATGAATGATATCCAAAAAGTGCCTGTATGGATTCAAATGCCCAAGCTTAAACTGAGATATTGGAATGCAACCACCCTTAGTAGATTGGCTAGTATGATCGGCCAGGCAATTGAAATGGATGAGATGACGTCACAGAAACTCAGAACAGCGTTTGTTAGAATACTTGTGCAGGTTGAAATTTCACAGCATTTGAAAGAAACAATATGGTATGAGGATGAACAAGGAATTGTGCAGGAGCAGAAAGTGCATTATGAGTGGAAACCTGTTCAATGTATGAACTGCAAAGGTTATGGTCACTGTACTGAGAATTGCAGATTGCCAAAGCCCACTGCTTGGAAGCAAAAGGAAGTTAATCCAGGCAAGATTCAAGAAACAAAAAAGGTCCAGCCAGTTAGTTCTGTGGAGAAGAACAAAGGGCAAGAGGTAGGAAAACAAGGGAAGGTTGTGGTGAATTTAATACCAAAAGATGAGGAAACTACTGTCTCTGGAAAACAATCTAGTCCAGGCAGTATTACAATCCTAAATCAAAGAGGCCTCAAAGTTCCAGAAGGAAGGAAGAATGATAAAACTAGTTCCATAAATAAGATTAGCTATTCTGATACTAGTCACCCTATTATAGGGCCTAGTCATCATGAATAACCTCTTAGCATGGAATATTAGGGGGCTAAATAGCCTCCTGAAACACAGGGAGGTAGTCAGATACCTAACTGTGAATAGCGTGGGGTTTGCTGGACTTCTAGAAACCAAACTTAAAGAGGAAAAGGTGGTTGAACTGATGCAGTTGAAATGGCAAATGTATGACTATATTGCTAACCATGAGGGTGCAGAGAAAGGTAGAATACTGGTAATATGGAGGAAGGGTGGATTTCAAACTAGAATTATTGAAAAGAATAAGCAGTTTGTTCATTGCTTTGTTCAGGAGGTGCAAAGTAAGAAGCAGTACCATGTCACTATAGTATATGCTGACAACTCTGCTCAAAGAAGATGCCACCTATAGCAGGATCTGGAAAGGATTGCCAACTCAGTTTCCGGAGCTTGGTTGATCATGGGAGACTTTAATTGTGTGTTGCAGCCAGAAGAACGACTTGGGGGGAACAATGAGATGAATTCTGATACTGATAAGTTTAAACAGTGGACAGAGAATACTGAAGTATGGGATATGCAATTATATGGTGGACTGTTTACATGGTGTAATAAGCAAGTTGGAATGAATATGATCTACTCAAAATTTGATAGAACATTGGTAAATGCTGACTGGTTGAATCAATTTGGCTCAGCTTATACTACTGTTTTATCAGAAGGGATCTCTGATCATAAAGCTCTTCTTATTAGATGGGGAGATGACAATTCTAATAAGAGCAAAGCCTTTCGTTTCTTTAATATGTGGACACAAAGTCCAGACTATCTGAAAGTGGTTGAGGATGGCTGGAACCTGAGAATAAGGGGTTGTAAAAAGTTCTCTGTAGTTAAAAGGCAGAAGCTTCTTAAATGTAAATTGAAGGAGCTGAATAGGCATCAGTTTGCCAGAATTGAAGAAAATGCATTGGTCCTGCAAAAGGAAATGGAAGTAGTTCAGCAAAAGTTGCAAACAGATCCTGGAAACATAGAGCTTCAGCTTAGAGATAAAGCTATAAGACTAGAATATGTGAGGGTTAGTAAAGCTGTGATGAGTTTCTAGGCCCAGAAGCTCAAAGAAAAATGGATACAAGAAGGGGACTTGAATACAAGATATTATCATGCTTGTATTAGAGAAAAATGTAACAGAACTAGAATCAAGTCCTTCTTGAATGATAGAGGTGAACTGGTGGAGGATTGGACACTTGTGGAAAGGCACTTTGTTGATTATTATAAAATACTGTTGGGAGAAACTATTCCAAGATCATCTTCTCAGTCAGAAATCTTCAACTCAGGACAGAAGCTAAATATATATCAACAGCTGTTACTGATTGAAGACTTTACAAAAGCTGATGTGAAGGAAGCCATTTTTAGTATTGACAGTAATAAAAGTGCAGGACCTGATGGCTTCAACAGTGGTTTCTATAAAAGTGCTTGGACAATAATTGGAGAGGATGTTTGTGAAGCTGTGCTGGAATTCTTCAAAACAGGTAAACTACTGAAGCAACTCAATACTACATTGATATCACTTATACCTAAAACAGCTGTTCCAAAGGATGCAACTGAGTTTAGGCCGATCTCATGTTGCAATACTTTGTATAAGTGTATATCCAAAATGATTTGTAAGAGGCTTAGTCAGGTATTACCAGAGTTAATTGATCTTAGCCGGGGGGAAAGGAAAAATGCTAAGCCTAGCTGTGTGATAAAGGTGGATCTAAGGAAAGCATTTGATTCTATAAACTGGCAGTTCCTTGAAGAAATGTTAAAGGCTTATGGTTTTCCTCAGAGATTTATTGGTTGGATTATGGAATGTGTAACAACTTGTATGTACTCAGTGAACATAAATGCTGCCAGTATAGGTTTTTTTCAAGGGAAATGTGGATTAAGACAAGGTGATCATTTATCTCCTTTGTTGTTTGTGTTGGTTGTTGAATACCTTACTAGAGCTATGAAACAGGAAACAACAAAAGAAGGGTTTAGTTTTCATCCTTACTGTGAACAGTTGAAGATCTCCATTCTGAGTTTTGCAGATGATTTATTGATATTTTGTGGTGCTGAGCCTGCAACTGTATGGAGGATAAAGAAGGTGTTAGATCATTTCACTGAGACTACCGGCCTCTAAGTAAATGTTCAGAAATCCAATATATATTTTGGAGGGACAGCTGATGATGTGAAAGCTCAAATTCAGAATATAATGGAGTTCGCTATAGGAGAATTTCCAATAAGATACTTGGGAATGCCCTTAGCTCCAACTACATGGACAAATGGAGACTGTCAAAGATTGGTTGAGAAGATGACTGCAAGAATAAAAAGCTAGTCTTCAAGGAATTTGTCTTATGCAGGAAGAACATTACTTATCAATTATGTGTTGCTGAGTTTAAACTCTTACTGGGCCCGTATCTTTTTGATCCCACAGAATGTCATACAACAAATAGTTAAATGTTGTAGAGACTTTTTGTGGGGAAAGAAGGAGACTGGGAAAGTTTGGGCTTTGGTTGCTTGGAACCAGTTATGTAGACCAAAAGGAGAAGGTGGTTTGAGTATCAAAAAACCTGGAATTTGGAATAGAACCCTATTAGGGAAACAACTGTGGGATATTGCAAATAATAAAGAGAGTCTGTGGATTCCGATGGGTGCATATGTATTACATCAAAGGGAAGAACTGGTGGGGTTATAAGGTGAAAAATAATGTTAGCTGGCATTGGAAAAAATTATGTGTCATAAAAGATTAGTTAAAAGGTGGCATCAATCAAGGGATTTGGCAAGCAGACAATGGGAAAAAGTACACGGCCAGTGGTGGATACAGGTGGATGAGAGGAGGAGATCAGAAGTTTGCTACTGCTTGTATAGTATGGAATGGCTACAGTCTTCCAAAGCATAACTTTATAAGTTGGCTAGCTTGGCATGGCAGGCTGCTGACAACAGATAGACTAGTGAAGTTCCATGCCAGTTACTGAGACTGAATGTTGTTTATGTCATCCGGCATCTGAAAGTATTGATCATCTGTTTTTCACATGTCCTTATGCAAGAAATCTGCTGCTGGAAATGCAAATGTGGATAGGATCAATGGAGAATATTGAGTCTCTGAATGCAGCAAAACTGAGGAGAGCATGGAGATTTAACAAGGTTGAACAGAAGATCTTTTATGCATATTTAAATTCTGTTGTGTACAATGTATGGCAAGAAAGAAATGGCAGGAGATTTGGAGAGGTGGAGACGACAGTAAATGAGAGAATAGGCAAAATGAAACACGAGCTAAGCTGGAAATTTGTATATACCAAAAGAAAGTTTAAAATAGTAGAAAAACAATTCCTATCTGCCTTAAGAATTGTTGCTTGAGTAGGAATATATGTAGAGATTGACAGTTGTAAAATGTTTGTGTGCTTTGATTTATATACAGATTTACATTTCATAAAAAAAAAAAGGAGGTAAATTAATCTTAACAAGAAGTTGTCGGAATTTTCTATCGATGGAGCGTGTTCAGATGTGATAGATTAGGCTCTAGTTCCTTTGGTTTAGAATCAATAAAAATGTTTTAAAAATGGAACCTTTGTTTTAGCTTTTCCACTTCAATTGCTTTGAGGAAAAGTTACGTGAAAACTGTACCCAGAAAGAAAAGTTATGAAAACTTATTTAACTTTAATTGGGTGAAAAAAAAAGTGCTACAAAAGGGATTTTTTTTTTTTTTTTTCCCAATCAAGTGAGGGAAATTTTATAAGTATTGTTGATACATCAAATTACGAATTTTGAATATTAAAATTTATGATATTATTATTATTGAGTAGTACTTATATTCTTTCTTTTTAACAATACCAAACGGATCCAATCCAAGTCTGAAGTCTTCATCATCACTCCAGCTCCAAAAAATGAAAATCCAGATTGTGAAGATTGCTAACAATTAATGTGGGGGCCAGAAAATGCTCTTTTTAAATTACAGTCAACCCCACGTGTTCAAGGAGATTGTGATAACTGTAGTCCATTTTATTTTATTTTTCTGAAAATTCCCTTTATCTTTGTTTGAGGTCCTCTAAAGCAAATAACATGGACTACAATTTACCAGGAGACTGGAACCCTTTCTTTTCTAATGCACAAATCACCTATTCTCCCGTTAGGGAAATAACTTATGTTATACTTCCCATACAAATCACAACGACCTTTGAATCCCTGAGGCATGAGCCCTTAAGTTTGTGTTTCAAAGAAATTCTAGAACAGGTGTAAAAAGAAATGAGTGGCTATGAAAAGTAATTAGAGAGGCAATAATTCAATTTCTAGACATTATACCATCTACAGTACCAGGTTCTTCGACTAACAATTCAAAACAATCAATAATTATTGAAAATCACACGTGATTGTTTACGTGAGATTTCTTCTTCTTCTTATTATTATTTTAACTCGATTCAGACGCTCTTCAAAGAAAGTTTTCCAATAATGCCTTTTCTATTCAAGGTTTGAGTCTAAAATTTTACTTAGCTCGCCCTATTAAATTGATAAACCGCTCGGGTAAAATTATAACACGTATAACATGCACAATTATAATTGGTACGAAAATAGAATGATTTCCAAAGAGTCTGAAAATAATTGAAAACGAACAAGACCAAAATAATACTAGAAGTAAATTAACAACAATGTCTCAAAGCATGTGATGTGTGGCTGTCTTAATCAAGCTCGGTAGACCTCTCCATCTCACACACACACACACACACATAGTACTTCACAGGTTAGGGGAGACAACACGAATCTTAAAAAGACAGTTACGGACCCATCTTGGATTTGATTTATAACCAAAGGAATCCACAAACTTCTATTTATTTATTTGTGATAAATAATTAATTAGTACTTCCGAATGACATTTCCATCCCTCTCAATTTTTGCACTCACCATATCGGACATTTTTCCAACAGTTGACAGATGACCCCAAGTACTGTGGCACACTATTTCAAAAGAGAGGAAGAGTTTATAATGTTATTGATTTTATGGTTCGGTTAATAATTCAAGAGCTACATTGATTTTACATATAAATGACAGATAATGATTTGAATTATTGAACGGACATGACTACAGTAATATTTATAAACAGTAATACACAATTATGCAATACTGTTGAGGAATAAGAATCAGTAATTTTGTATTTGCTTATTTGTCTATATATCACTTCACTCGATAAATTTACTCTTTCTAGTATAGTAACCTGAATAATTATATATTCTTTTTGGAAAGATAGAATTTAGTATGCTGGGCTCACAGGAATATGCTTTGTGCCGGAAATCAAGCTTATCAGATTATCCCAACTTGTCACCACAAATTTCTTTCATAGGTTTTGTTTTGTTGTGTTTTAAAACACTGTTTTGGCTTTGCAGTAGAATTATACCTGATCACATAGCTGGAGCTTGTGTTGATTAATGTTCTGTAGAAAATTGATAAGGACTCCGATTGGCTGAAACAAACATTTTAATTATTTCATGCATGCAGTATTTAAAAGGTTTATAATTTATAATATATTGTTCTTTGACAAGGTCAATAAGAACATCCGGCCAAAAAAATTACATTTAGCGGAGGTGGATAACTAAAGCGTGATTAAGATCATGACGGGTGAGGAGGAAGTCTTAGGCTTGTATCGAGGTTTAGTGTTGGCAATTCGATCATGGTCTGTTGAATTAAATCACATATATCGAGAGTCGAATTTCGCAGCAGATTCACTAGCAACATATCCACTAGCTCTAGAGGATTCTTGCAATTGGATGAGCAGCTTGATGCGGTGAAAGCCTGATTACAACATGATGTGGTTGGTGTTTCATAACAACGTTTAATATTGTCTTAAATTTCAGGCTTGGCCTCTTTTATTGTTAAAAAAAAAAATTTAAGTTAGTAATTAATATCTGAATTGGCGGTGCGGGTGCTGGCCAAATTGTCACGGTTTTATTTTTCATCCAAATTCTTTGATTAGAAAGTTCAATTTATTAATGTCAACAAACACTTTGTTTAAATATCGAACAGAAATATTGGATCAAAAAAATAGTTATGACCCCTGTTCAAATGTCGACATGAATATACAATAGTGATCAAAATATTTATTAAAAAAATACATGTTTTATAAAAGAAATTTATCTAATTCGTAAGAGAATTAATTGGACTATGAAATGCATATTTTGAAAATTACTGTATCTCATGGTTTATGGTGAAAAGAAAAAAGAAAAAGGAAGGTATGTGGAGTTAGTTTATCTGCTGGAAGAGAAGATAACAACGTGGCAATTAAGAGACTTATTGGTGTGCCTAACGATTCAAAAACACATGCCTGATGCACCTATATAGTCCTATACAATACTGTGGATAATGATGGCAACTCATACTAAGCCCATATATGGAGACATATAACAATGAATCATGAGGAATTTTTTGTGATCATAAATTTCTCAACTCATGAAAACCAATTGTAATCCCTGCAAATAACCCGCAAGAGAGTGACACAGAGTTCTACAATCAGACTCTGTATAGCTAGTAGTAGTCCTACTAAAATTCTTCGTCGCGGGACCCTATATTATATGTTAAGGTCGACACATGCATGATGAACAATGTGCGAAGTTTTGAGTTTTCCGGGTGCGTTTGCTTTGTGGGTTTATTCTGTCAAGAAATTGTTCAAATGCCATTTTAATTTTTTTTCTTTTTTTTTTTTTTGTGTGGTCGAAATTAGAGAATCAAGTAAATCGTTAAACACTAGTCTTATGTTTCACTTCAACAAGTGACGGTTTTTCTTAGTATTTTATTTACAATAAAAGAAGCTAATTTACTTATAGCGTTAAACTGTTACTTATAGCGGATGACAAGAAAGGATCGTAAAGGAAAATGCAGTTTTTGCGTGCATGCATGAATGAATATTGCCAATAAATTGCAAAGCAACTAAAAGCCAAAAAGAGAACACACGCATATAATTTAAGGCCTAAATTACTGTGGTCGGCAACAATACTGCCAATTGTTTTCCTCTATTGTTTGCTAGCGAAGTTGTTCTCTGTCTTTCAGAAAGAAAATCAATCAAAGGAGTAAAAAAAAAAAAAAAAAAAAAGTGCATTCAATGATATATGGTTTTTGGAATTTAGCAGCTAAAGTTCAACAGGAACTAAACTGACTTGGCATAACTGTGATCGCAGCCCGCCGGTAGTACAAACAGGCCTCATCTCTTTAGTGGCTAGCTAGCTAGGTAGTAGTACCATACAAAATGTTACGATTTTGCAGGGGAATCCATCGATCCTTATGTAGCCAGCCGACCCTTTCTCTCTTTGTCGTCCTCAAACACATTGCTCTAATCCCAAGGATATTAATTGATGTGAGACGCCGATATTCGTCACGTGTCCGGTCTATATTGAAGTTCCGACAACGTTGTAAATCTACGAATTCTATAGATCGATCACGATGAATTTCATATTGTTAGACGACAATTGTATCAGCTAACTTGGTCTCAAAATGTGTCCCGAATTATGTTAGTGTTAGACCAGTAAATATTCTTAGATATATAGGGATAGCATCTGTTTTTTTTTTTATTTTTTTATTTGAGGTCAGAGTTGAAAATGACAAATTTATGAGCCAACAAATTAACCATATTAGTACTGTAAGTAGTTGCAGTTTAACTAGCATTCGATCAAGGCCCCCAAAACCATCATTCTGAACTTTTACCCCAAACAGCAAAACAGTCCTACGGGAAATGGATGTTGTTAATTTGTTTAATCAGTTAAGATGAAATTAAAAGTAAAAGTGACAAAAATAAGAATCGAACCTTTAGTAATTTTTCAAGTGTTCTATAGGGTTCTAATCTATTTCCCCATGTTTTTATTATAACACATTTTTGATTTCTAGTATTTTTCTTATTGAAAATAAAACCTTAAAAATACTTTATAACAATTGAAAAAAGATTATAAAAATATATTTTCAAGTTTTTTTTTTCGTTTGAAAGAGCTAAATAAATGAAATTTCGAAAAAATCAAAATAATTTATAACGAGGACCGGAGGGAATATATATTTCAATCCTTAGCTACATTTAATCGCAGGTGTCAATATTGTATCGACCCATGTCCGCGGGAGGAGATACAAGTAGATAGAACTTTTAAGGGAGATGGTTACACATACAATGAACCCAGCAGAGAAGAGAAGCGCAACCCATAATGAAAATATTGATTTGAGAGAAAGAAGTGACATTATTTCAACATTACTCCATTGTACCCAGCATGGGATCGCACACAAGTTTCACACCCTGTCAAATTACGTCAGAAAGAACGTGTCTTCAGATCAATTCTTATGTATCCCTTCATCACTCCATCCGTCAATTAATTCATCCTTTTCTCACAAGAAACCAATACTAGGTTGCCTATGCCAATTATCAAGATTTCGTTATATAGTTCGTCATATAGTTATATCCACAAGCATGCGATTATTACGTTTGATTTTCATTCTAACTATCTTCATTAGATGAGAGTTAACGTAAGAGGAAAGTTAATCTCACATTACATGCATGTCGACTCTAATTCGTTGTCTTTAAATGACATACAACTACACATGCATGACATTCATTTTGAAACGAACTACATACGTCAGATTACTTATACAGATGTGTGACTACATGGATCCAACTTTATAAAGCGAAAACGAGAAATTGAAAAAGTGGAGGAGGGAGTATCTTAACTAAATTTGGGAGGCACGCAAAAAGATGCCAGATGACTACTATGAAAATTCAAGTGGGACTTTTGTGTACCATCTGGAATGGAGGAATCTCGATATATTTGGTAGAAGAGATCGAAATAAATATGACATTTTGATGCCGATGGGGGGAGATTGAGAGAGAGGCGCGCTTTAATAATCAAACTGGAAATCATACGATGTACACAAGAAGTCCTAGCATAATGGAAGACTTCTAAGTGGTTTGCTTAATTAGAAGAAGAAAAAAACATGTAGTGGAAATTTGACTTTGAAGCGCAAACAGTCAACTCAATGTGCAGTGGTCAACTTTTATTGTACCCGTTGGCCAATGGCAACAGCTTCCATGATAATCCACCAGACC
Source organism: Oldenlandia corymbosa var. corymbosa (assembly GCA_949775105.1). Taxonomy (NCBI): domain Eukaryota; kingdom Viridiplantae; phylum Streptophyta; class Magnoliopsida; order Gentianales; family Rubiaceae; genus Oldenlandia; species Oldenlandia corymbosa. The sequence continues at coordinate 30,068,667 of OX459120.1, read as the reverse complement.
ATGTGTGAATGAAGCAAAGGAATCGTAGCAATATAGAGGTAGTATAAGGATCTTCCAGTTAGCTAGGGTATTATTTTCACGCTTGAAGGTGGGAAACACGTACCCTAATATCGTGTTACTAGAATTTTACATTGGTTTGATTTAGGACGATGTTTAATGGAAAACGTAAGGAATTTATGTGTGTTTCTCAAGTAAGGAATTTATTTTAATGTCTATATCCATGAACATTTAACTAGAGGTGGAACAGTAGTTGAGAGATCAAACCATCATTCTTCCAAAATTGGTAATTCATACCACTTCTAGTTATTGTAAAATAGTACTAATAGTATGATCTAGCCAATGATAAGGGTATACCTGTAACGACATCAATAAGGGTATATGTGAATTTTTAGGTTCATTTCTTTCCCCATATTTAACCGACAATAAAAATATAATTAGATTTCATTTCGCTGTTATAAGAGGGACGAAGTCTTTATAGGTAAATATACACATCGGATGGAGGAGTTTTTCGCCCCTCATATGGACAAAAGGACTCTAAATTTTACCAATTATGTATCTTCCAAGTTATTTCGTGCTCCACGAGCGTGGGTAATGGTGACTTGCAGTTTGAGGTTTAGCAAACCTCTAATCCTACCAAAGATGATACTCCCCGGTCTTTATAAGATTTGTACTAAGTTTCATCTAATATATTTTTTCGATTGAAATAAATTTTTTTTTTAAAACTGTATTTTTACATTCATGGTGTTTTTCTAATTATTAAAAAATATATTTAAGTTTTTTTTTCAATAATAACAAGAATATATTAAGTGAAACTTAGGACAAATCAAAATACTCCTACATTATAACAAGGACGGGAGGAAGTACTATTTACAAGTGCGTGATGTTCGTTTATAATAAATTGGACCGCCTCCATATTTACATATTGGCTTCACAAAATTATATTTTTGTGCAATTTAAGTGGTTATCAATAAGATTGTCTGCTTATTTCTTCCTTTTATTTTTCTAGCTTATAACGAATGCACAAAATAAGTAATCAAATTCCTCCGGGTCCTCACAGTTGAATATACAATTAAGCTCTGTTTACGTTACATCTTTGCGAGAACCATACAATATAAAAGATCATATACAGGCCCAAGACTATACCAACTGGATTTTGAAGCCCAAGTTCCTGCGGGATTTATAGGGTCTATTATCCAGATACTGGATTTTGGAATGGAATGTAGGCTAGAGAAGAAGAGGATGTGGGTAGGTGGGCTTATTGCAATACTGGACTTTTCAGCTAGCTACACCCTTTTGAAAAAAAGTATCAAAAACATAAATTCAGTGAGCCTAAAAAAAAGATATTAACTGGACTTGGCCCATTTCAGATTTTGGGCTAACAATTGTACTCTATTTGAGTGGAAAAAGTTCCTCCTGAGTTTTGTTGCAATCATAAAAATTGATTTTCTATTTTACTACCTCCATTTCTTTTTTTAATCTTTCACATTAGGGTGAATTCAACACATCCTTTTCTATCTTGTACTTCATTCTCAATGCAACTAGATGTTAAATTAAGTGGTCGACCTAATTAATTTTAGGTAAAAGAGATTTTTTCATTTATTAATAACCAACCGTTACTTATTGTGCCACTCAAAATGGACTTATATTTTTCTTTAAAAAGACAATACTTATTTCTAATTATTAAAATAATAGGAAACCCGAACATGAAATACTATATTTAATAATTAAAAATTTGGTTAGCCATTCTACTAAAAGTATTTCTAATTTTATTTTTCTTATGCACTTGTTTTTTTTCATTAAATCAATTTCTTTAGTTTCATTTTAACATAAAAATTAAATAGTAATAAATTGAACTACAATTTTACAAAAATCTAATTAAACCCGTAAAATATCATATTGAAATCGTCAACAACACGAAGTAAAACCATCAATAAATCGAAACCGAAACCGTCCGAAATCGGAGTGGAACCGAAAGTTTGTAAATCGAAACCGTAGCCGTAACAGTAGACTTAGGGGCTGGTTAAGATTCATTTATTTATTGAACCATGAACCGGTAATTTTGAACCATGCTCTTGCTTACCTCAACCATCTGAAAAAAAAAATTGATAGGGGTACAACGAAAATGAAAAAGATAACCACATTATAAATAATATATTTTGATGGGAATAATATATTATATTATCCTCTATAGCTTGTGAAGCCAAGAAAATAAATTGTTAATATACTTCTTTTTATTAAGATACAATACGTAATAATAATTTGTTACATAACTTTACATAGCAAAAAATGAATAAGCAAGATCTACTTGGGGAAACACAACATAAATTTATCTTTCGCCTTTGAATTTTCTTTGGTGTCCAAGCAATCAAAGACCTCACTTGTCGACAATATGTGGTTTCCTACTTTTCTTCGTAACTTTGGATCTTCACAACAACAATTTATAGAATAAATAGAGGCAAGAAATCAATTTACAAAAAGAGAAGAAAAAATAATCATCAAACAGGTACGGTCTCAATTATTTAGAAGGAAATTAACATGAGAACCACTATTTTTGTTTCAATCAGAAGTTAAAATTGAATGAGGCTCACACCAAAAGGGAAAATAGGGACAACATACCTTAATGCATTGCCATCGAGAAGCTTAAGCCATGGATACTGCAATTGAAGGGGGATTCAAATGAAAGAGAAGTCTATTGACTAACCACCATCATAGTGTTTACACGGGCAACCTACCGAAAGCCATTAGAAGACACGAAAAAGAAGTTCTTAAGAAAAACGACATTGGCGGCCACAAATAAAATTCATATACAAGTAAAGTAGTAAGAAAAGAATAATAATAGGGATTAGACCATCATGGATACCTTCATTCTATTGTTATTCAAGAGCGTTTGCATAGACTTTTGATATTGGTTTAGAAGCCAAATGGGAATCATGTAGGGTGGATGATTTGGGTTAATGTTTGACTATATTCAAATTCTTAAATAAGATCGTATCTTTTGAAAATAATTCACAACAACCGGCCCAATTCTTAAAAACTACTATGGTTAGAATACAAATTTCAAACTTCCAGATTATTATATGCTTGGATTTGATTAGTTATGATTAGCTTAGATTTGATTTATTTTGGTAAGATAAGATTTGCTTTGTTAAAGTAACCAAAAGATAGATCAAATTTGGCTGGAATTTGAATATTTTATGGTTTAAAATTGAAAAATCTTCCAACAAAATCAGGAATGTAGGAATATTCGATTTTGATGAGTTTTGTTTAACTATAAAAAGACAGAACAAATATCAACTGAGTTTTTTTAGCTGAAGATATAATTTTTTCCATTTTATCAAATCAAAAAATTGAAAAAATTTCCAGTCCTATGTGGCAAGTAAAAAACTATCCTAGTTTTATCTCTCTGGGTTTTCTATTATTAAGTTATATAAATAGATATTAACTACAGTTTTTCAATTTCATCTTTATCTCTCTCTATTTTGAATAACTCGTATTAATGAAACCAACCTATTTCTTACTTCAATTTCAAAAATTTTGTATAGTCCCAATACATTTTTTTAGGTCGAGAACTGTAATATACCTAAAATTAAAATCGCAATCAATATTTTTTAAATTTTCGTGCATACCTAAAGCAATAGATAAAAAAATAGATATATACTTTCGTTGTAACTAGTGATAATCCCTTGATTTATTTATTTTTTGAGTACGGTATATCCAATTCAAAGATGCAAGCCAAAACCTGAGACGGATGGATCTGGGAAATGGAGCTATAGTGTTTAAAGGAGATCTACCACCATCATATAAGAGTTTTGGAGAATTTATCATATTTATTATTCATTCTTAATTTTCTCTTCTCTGTTCTTTAACAAGTTCTTACCCCACGCATTGTGTGGTATGTGTTAGTTTTGAACTAAAAATAATCACACCTAAAAATACAAATCACTATTTATCTGGTTGATATTTGAAAATATAATTTCAAATTCAAATTATTGATTCTTGTTAATTAGCGTTATATCTTATATGTATTCTTTCTCATTTTCAAATTTAATTAGTTGATTCTTCAGCTTTAAGAAGCTACTACTCTAACGTTTTTTTTTTTACGGTCTCCTATCAATTTGACATGTATCTAAAAAAATATTTTAATTGAGCCAAAACGCTCAATTCATCATGAAATTCGCATTCTCGTAATATATAAGGATTCCGAATGTAATGTTCGACGTGCAAAAGCTCTTGCGAAGCAAGCTGTTTTCCAAAGAATTTCAAAAATTGAAATATTTGATATTACGTAGCTTTTGTTTAAAACTACTGTGTCAACTAATTTTGATTAGAGTCTGATAATTTTCTTCTCCGGAGTTTGTACTTTGTGGATATTAGAAATCAAGCTTTTTATTTGGCTTAACAACCAAATACGTCGAGTTTCTTTGCACTCTCATTAATTTTGGCTAAAATCTAAGTTAGCATGGTTCTTTCATGTACAATAATGACCTAACGAGATAATCTATACATATTGCCAAGCACAAGTATATCGAATTTAAATTTATTTTCCCCGATTTTTTGTGTGTGTGTGTGAGAGATTATTATTATTATTATCTGGTTTCTCACACATGTATGGAAATGAAACCATCTCATTTAACCTTTATTGTGTGTAAGGTTTTGAAACAACAAAAGAATGAAACATCTTTTTCAAATTCCTTGAATTTGGTACTGAACTCTCTATACATTATGAGAAAAGGCTTGGTGGAATAAGTCTATTGTGAAGAACAAAGTTGAATGTGAAATGAAATGTCACCCTTCAGTTCTCCACCAGAAAATTTCTTTCTCCTTCTTTCCTTTTCTTTTTGCTAGCCTTGCCATGTGGAGTTGGCAGCATTCGTACTGCAATTTTTCTTCTTCTTTCTTGCATAAAAACAACAAAAATGGTTTCGTGGAAATGGTGGAATTTGGTGTTTGTTGGTATTATTCAATTGGTGTCTATGTGTTTAAGCATGAAAAATGACAAGTGTGGCTCATCAGAAATTTCTTAAGTTGGTGAGAAGTCTAAAGAAACCATTGATCATCTTCATGGTGAACTGTTGATATCCATCGATGGGCAATCCCAATATAAATGGAACTCCCCCGAAAACCATTTCTTTATTTGGTTTAATTTCTCTCTTTGCTCATCCCTAATTAATCATAGATTCGTGACAAAGTTCCACAATCATGATTCATATCCCATTGTAATTAGAATCTAAACTAGCTACTTACACAGGTGTAATGCTTAGCTTTTGATCGGATAAAAAAGACAGTAATTAACCTCAAACCCTTTCATTTATACGTGTAAGCAAGTATACTATTGAAATAAGAGAGTGAGAAAAGTATTTTAATTAACACTAAAATTATAATTATATAGATCTTTCTTATAACTTCTGGATGGAAGTGGTGTTGGAACAGAAATCAGTAATGAGATATAACAATAATTCATTATAAAAATATGTGTTGACTAGATGATGAACCATCATTAGTCGTTAGGACCTTCAAGTGTGAAGCAAGACTCAAAGTCAATTGACTCTTTTTTTTTTCTTTCCACTCATGATGCATGTTTGATTAAGTCTTCCAAAATTGTGACTGTTCTTTCTTTTGATGTGTGTGTGTTAACTCTTTTCTTTTTTGAAAGAATTATTTTAGTGCAAAGTTTCCAAATATAATGCAATAGTTTAGATGCAGCAGTCGCTGGAATCATAATGAATTAGGGCATAGACATATCTTATCAAACGTTGAGTCTTTCTATAATTGGACAAGAAGTACTAAAGGGTTTTGTCGAAGTGTAATGATTAATAATAAGATAAAAAGGGAGTTATAAAAATAGCTGAGTTCACTTTACACTTTTAATGGTGGTTCCAAATTAGCATCAAGCAGACAAGCACGACTAGTTAGAGAGATTCTTGTAAAAAATGAAAAGGAATGGATAAAACAAAAGAAAAGAAAGGAGGAGGTCAATCGAAGAGTGATTTTTTTTTTCCCCCCCCATTCTTTCTATACTTTTTAAAATATATTTATCTCATGATCCCACTACTAAAAATCTTTAGTCATGGGGTAATTATTTTGAACATTTTACCCCGTCCACTTATTCTGTAGCCTTCTAGCTTGCTAGTTAATTGGGATGCCAAAATGCAAGAGAATACCTACCTCATTGTTGTACGCATTCTAGATTATAGACCACTTAATTTTTTTTTTAAAAAAATGTTTTTAATATTAAAGAATCTAACTTTGATAAACTCCACTCTCATATAATTAATTTACCAATGCTCTAGGAAAAGTTTTGCCCAATACACTTATGAAATTGAGAAAGTTTGAATTCATTAACCAAAAAAAAAAAAGAGAGTTCGAACTCGAGTTCCTGGTGAAATGATGCGTGAGAGAATTTAAATCTGATTTAAAATTAAATTTCTACTCCAACACTCTTAATCCTCTTTAACTATCTAGGTTTTGTTTTAGGTCACAAATTAAAGGGCAAACTAATCGCAACAAGTAAGAATGTTTTTGTGGTGGATTCTTGCATATTCCAATCGCATTCTACTATGTGCAATTCCAACTAAGTTATTGACAGTTAATTCATTAATTAACTTAATAGTTAATCTTAATCAAATGTTCAGAGAACTAATGTGAGCGCATGTCACATTTAACGTCATGCTGACTTAGGCAAATCTAACCAGAACAAATAAAAAAGAAAATGAAAAGAAGACTAATAATTACACAGACTGGGTCCAAACTAGAAGGGCAGCAGGGTCAATATTTTCTGAAGTAAAAAATGTGTCAAAATCAAGGAGCTCCGGTCCCCGGAGAGGGACCGTTGGTTTTAATTTTAACTCTGAGTTTTGTGGGTCGGTCGGCAGCTGGGCGCAAAGCAGGAAGAACAAGACACGAACCGGCGAAAGGCGGTTCTGAAAGGGGGACCCAAACCCACTAACGCTCAACACTCCGTTTCCGGCCATAAGGGTATCTTTCAACCGTACATAAAAAAAAAAAAAAAAAAACCCTACGTACGCCAGTCGCCAGATCAAAAGGATCCTTCTTTTTGGCTTTCCCATGTCAGATAATAATTTCTCCGTCTCACAATTAATATATTTCATATTGTAAATGGTAAGCATATAGGCTATTCTTATGCATGGAAGGGAAGGAGTACTTTTTGTGACACGTATTTCCTCTGTTTTAAAGTTAATTATTGTCCAATTTAGAATTTTACTTTTAATTCATTTTATATTAAAATTGAAAATCTCAACAAGACAACAATTTTGAGACGGAAAGAATACATAACAAGTAACAGCTGATTGAATGTGCATCCATTAAAAGTTAATAATATTTCTCACGGAATGAACAAATCGTGTGCAGTATTGTAATATACTTGTGAAAAGCGCGGGTTATTTTGTAACACACAACAGGCACTGATGTCCTTTACGAATGTGTCAAAGTCTAAGCATGTCGTCATTCAAGTACTTTCCAGTTTCCAATAATATTTGAACAAAAAAATATTCTTACTTACACTCACGCCACGGCATAGAAACTTCTCAAATTTGTGTTATTAGGAATAGATTTTTGCATTTTTGTTCGCATTTTCATGGAAGTCAGATAATTAATCAGCGGCCGGGTCTGAATATTTTATCCGTCTAACATTAATAGTTTACGATAGTATACAAAGTGATAATAACTATTCAAAAGGACCACACCAATTGAATATCAAAAGTCTTATGAGAAATCTGTTTCGGTATATGTATATATGAAATGACATGGATGTTTTCATAGAAAGAAATCTTATCATTTGCTACGTACGAAGTTGAATGTTATAATCACAAAATTGGAATGGTGGAGAACCATAGCAGAAGATAAGGGAAAAAAAAAAAAGAGTGGTGAGTTGGAAGCGTAATTGACCTACTAAGTAGTTTTGCTTTTGGCCAGGATTATCCCGCACGCTTACGCCTTTCATTATTATTATTGCAAATTTTCTTCCGGTTTTTGGCATCGCAAGAGAGTTAGCCAAAAACTTATGCTACCTTTTATGTGTGTAAATCCTTTAATTTTGATGATTTCTTTCTCTTTCTTTTTCATATGATGATACGAGTGGGTTTATTTTATGAAGACTTTTCCCGCTGTATCAATCCCCATACTTCAATTCCATTCTACGATTTGTTTCTCTTTCCTTTTCATATAATGATACGAGTGAGTTTATGAGACAGAGGGAGTACTTATTTTGTTCGAACAAAAATTCCTTAATTCTGATCTATGATTTTCAAAACAATGTACTATCATTTTCACGGGTTGACTACTGTTAATTTGTTATATGGAAATGGCAATGTTCTTTCTAATATTTAACAAATGTGACACGGGGTCGTTAAATTTCTTGTAAATCATTAACATTACATGCAAAACAAATGAGCGCTCACGCCCTATTCCTAAGTCATATTTATATCAATAGTTTGGTGCCGTGTCATAAATTACTATTTTTTGAGTCCAAATTATAAATCAATACTAGGATTTTCCATGTTTTGTTTTCTTATCATCACCAAACCGTCTCATCTCGACTTTTTCTTTTTGAAATTGAACTACCACTCCAAAGAATAGAGTAGTGAGTCAATTTCATATGGAAGAAGTTGGGGGCTGATTTTAAACTTTTTAAGTTTACGTTCAATATGGTTTCTTCAAGAAATTAATATTATTATATGATAGTATTTCTTTCTTCTTCCCCTCCTTATAAGTACCACCAAAAATGAAAAGAATAGTAAGGTAAGTGAAATAATCATAACGATGTTGGCACGCTTGGGGTTCACAGGTGTGGGATCCGTAACCAGCCAGACATTGTGGGCCGATTGGCCCATCTGGAGTTCGCACTTTTGCGGTTCGTCTTCTTCTTTTACACCAGTTTTTATGGTTAGATCATTTTGGATTCTGTAATTCCAACAGGACAAATATGAAGTTCGAGATTTTCCAACTACTGTCTCGCACGTGACCTGGCATGTGATTTCATCCACTCAGTTACACAGCACACAAATATTATTAACTTTGAGTTTGAGAAAAGGAAAATTTATTGCTTAAGTCGAAAACCAAGAGCATTACTTAGAGGCCGATTTACCCAAAATTTTTACATTAAGTTTTCAAGTTTACTTTTATTCTCTTTCGATTAGTCAATATTATATACTTTAAACTATTATCAACTGTTAGGCGATTTTGTCACATTTACTAATTTCCATTTAAACTAATTTTGGTAAGCCAATAGATCCTCTTAATTACTCCCTCCATTTCAAAATGTAGGTTGTTCTAGGTTTGGAGAGATTTTTCAAAATGTAGGTCGTTTTACAAATTCTAGGCAAATTAATGATTATTTTTCCAACTTTACCCCGAATAAATGATGCTAATCTATTTTTATTTAGTCTTGTTTATAGTTTCAATGTAATTAATGAGGGGTAAAAAAGATATTTAACACATAAATTAATTGTTGGATGATTGTCTTCTTAGTTTACGATGTCAAGTCTAAAAAGACTTATATTTTGAAATGGAGGGAGTATAAAGGATGGTAGACCCTCTTAAATACAAGACTTGGTATGGAAGGTATGCATGAAACATAATGCCCATAACTTTTTTCTCAATTTGAGAAGGTATATACTATATATGATAAATGAATTTTGAGGGATAACTGGCAATTTCCTTCAAACTTTATAGGGGGAGAGCTAGATGTGTGTAACAAATTCCTCCAAGATTAGACGATTAATTTCTTTTCCTTACACCAGATATCAAAAATGTTATTGTGTTACTAGTACATGACAAAGAATTAAAGAATAAAGTAAGAAGCAATGATGGTGGTGGTTCACATCGGGATCTGTATTTAGTTTGGATTATTATAAACAACAAAAGGAGCTATCCTCCAATTTTTATTTTTTTATTTTTAATTTTCCTAATAAAAATGATTGTTCCATTTAATTATCCTAACTTTATACTCTACTGAGATTTTAGTCTCTCCTTTTTCTTCATCGCGACGAATTTTTCCCCTCCTTATCCAAAAGTATAGACTGTAGGAACTTTTGACGTCCATACTGTAACATTCTTATCTCATAGTAAGAATTATTGGCTTTCAAACTCAATCTAAATACAATCTGAATTAATTAACACTAATAATTAATTAATTAAGCCCTTTTCTGAGTATGAAGAACTTAATGCGAAGTTTTATAGAAATTAAAAAAGATATAATTGACACAAAAAAAGAGATTACCGACTCTAAGAATGATTGTCAAAATACGTCACATAATTAACATATTTTCTCAAGCAACAGGGCATCTAATCATCAATTAATCATGAAGCTGCGTGATCTACCAAATTGTAGTCCAGCACGCCACAATCCGTGGAGTATATTACTGTATCTGAATTCGGGAATAAGATAACGAAGTAGTGTAACATTATTATAAAATCTTAAAGAAGTTATTTAGGAGAATAAAATGAGACCGTTATATAACAACAAAAATACAAACCTATAAAACTACACGGTGTGTTTATATAATTTCAGACACGTTATATTTTCACTTTCTCTAATTTTATTTTTTGAATAAATCGCAGCTGGTATCGTAACTTAATAACAAAGTAACAATGGAATTTTCAACTTGTATGAGCATTGTGTTTATTAATAATAGGTGTAACTGGAAGCGGATCCCCACAACTAAACTAGCTAGCTTGGAATAATTGGTGAACAATGTGGCATTAATTTATTATTAAAAGTTTAAGTGCCCCAAGTGTAGGGATTATTAATAACAAGAAGAAAATTTGTTCAAGTTGAAGGGGAATTTTGTCAAGCATGTTGTGAGGAATCCGATGATTGATTGAGAGCATGAATAAGATGAAACAAAAAACAACACATTCTTTGATGGATAATATTATTCGACTAGAAAGAAACGACAATATCAGATTTCAATAAAAATGTCAAAAATCACTATACCTTATTGTCGGACTATAACTATTAATAGTACTAACAAACACCCTTTGATTTGATAGTCCGCTAATGAAATCATTCTGCCAACGTTAAAATAAGCAAAAAAAAAAAAAAGAAAAAGAAAAAAAAAGGGGGTACAATGATCAGTTTTAATGTAAAACCATTTTCACAAAGAGACAAGAACAAGCTTCACTCTCAAATCAGGCTAATTAATCATTGTTACCAACTCTTAAACAGTTCGCTTTTACTCTTCTCCCTCTATATACCATAAAAAGTCATTAATTTGTTAAATTAAACAGTATGGAGATTAAGATTTATTTTGGACGATAGTATGAATCCATCATTGATTAAATTCCGAAGGTAACGTAATTAATTTGAAGTTGCAAGTAAATGCCAATACAATACGTCGATAGGATGTTAATTCGCTTCTTTCACTTCAAAGTCGTTTCCTTAAGAGGTAATTCATTTTTTTTTATTTAAAAAATTCACCCCAGTGAATCCTATTTAAATGTGATTAAAACTTTTCCCTTGCAACCCCTGGTGGAAATCGAACCCTGATCTATTACCAGGAAAGACAACAATCTAACCACTAGCCTATTATTCAATTTCCAAGAGGTGATTCAGTTAATTGTTATTCCAAAATTAAAAATTTTACTAAGAAAAGAGACATTAGAATGTGAGATCAAATGAAAAAGGGAAAGTGTAAAACGAAAATTTAGATTCCATTCAATTAAGTAGCTGGGCATTATGAACCCAAAGTGTTTTCCGTCGACTTTGAGACGTAAAAAAAATACAGAACGACATCCAAAAAAAAAAAAGTGTAAGACGAGAACCAAAGTGCAAATCTCTAAATATTGTTTGACAAGTTGCATGTATAATCACGTGAAGTTGGCGATCAATCGTTCAATATTTTATTTTTTATTTTTTGTTTTTGTTTTAGGTTTTTTCCCCTTTTGTTGGTGCATAAGATAGAAGACTAAACTCATACAAATCAAGTATGCTCACTGATTTTATGTTTCAGGTACAACTTAAAATAAAATTTAATTGAGTTTTAGTTACTTCTAATAAAGAAGGCCGAAAAGAGTATGATTTATTTGTCGCCCTAATTACATCATTTTCATTCAAGTATATTTTTCCCTCACGATATGTATGCTGATTCCAGAATCAGCTAAAATGCAAATCCAATTTGGTTCCAATTGCAAATCCAATTTGGTTCCAATTGTTAGAATTTAGGACAACATAAACACTAATTCATCACAGAAAAACGTTGAACGACGGATTGCATTACAAGAATATAAAGGGGGAAAAAAGAAGAAGATAAAAGTGGATATAACTTATAAGGCGCAGACACTGAAATGTGATAGTTTTTGCTTGCATGAATCCTCTCAAATACCAATATAGTCTCAGCTGGCATAGGACCAAGCGTGCAGTAGTACATAATATGGAATTAAGATTTAAAGGAATGTGAAAGAAGAGGAAGAAGACAAGCAAGAAAGGGTTAATTTCTTGGAATAAGATGGGAAAAAAAGGACAAAAAAAGATGAGAATAAAATGAAGAATTTAGAGAAAATAAATTAGACTAAAAAAAGGGTGTGTTTTATAAGAAGACAAGTAGCTTCCGACAAAGATTTTTGGCAGTACGGACCAGACATCCCATATTCCCATCCCTCCCCTCCCTTAATACTTTACTCTTTGGCTGCCTCTCTAACAAAACTCCCATAAATTTAGTTATATGGTGGTACTACCAATTTCTTTAGTCCATCCTCCCCTCTAGATTTAAGGGTTTTTTTGTTTGTTTGTTTTGTTGCTTTAAATAATGTTGTTCTTGGGAGATGTAATCGGGAATGTTACAAAATTCCTTAAGAGAATGATTCTATTGTTTGTTTAATCCTTCTTTGTACTTTGCTGTCTGGATTGTATGGTTTTTGTTGAATGAGGTTGTTACTCGTTAACCCTTTGGGCATTCCAAGAGCAGTATTTTTAGAGTAGAGTTGGTAACGATAAATGGTTTAATAAATTTACTAAAGGCAAAGACTTCAAACCAACCAAAAAAATAAAAATAAAAAAATAAATAGAGTTTAAGAAAATTGGGGATGCATCATGCATTTTAGCAGTGAAAGAAGCTAAATCAAGAGGCGACTCTCAAGCAGATGAGCTGCCTTATTAGCATTCTCATATTCGTACAATACATGAGATTTTTGGAATAGTTTTACCCAAATGATAAGTTTTATACTGATTTAGACATTTTTCTACTTTTTTCGTAATGAAAAAAAAAATTAAATCACATATTTTTATTGAGTTTTGGATATAAAAAAATTATGAGGTTAAAGTTTTCTATTTTGTGGTACCAAAAGGATCTAAAAGAAAAGGTTATATATTATGGCCACAATTGAAAAGTGATACTAAATATGACCAATTGGCAAAAACCATGCACTTAATAGTTAATAGTTAGGTACACATAGACCCTTATTTGACAATTAATATATGAAAAGAGGGTTAAATATGCAAATCTTTATGAGTTAGGTGAAACACGCGCACCACTCTTCCTTATTTTTAGGAAGTGGGTTTTAAAAATTTCTTTTATCTTCAAGTTATTTTATTTCTTAATCCATAATGAACTAGATCAAGTATCTTATATCATTTTGATAGTGCTCGATGAGATCTATCCAACAAGATCCATCACGAATATGATTTTCGAAACTTAAAAAAATTTATTCAGTTGCCTTGGTCTTCTAGAAAGACATTATGGTCTTACTTGTTTCTTTTACGACCACGACCTACAGAAAAGACTAAAAGCCAAAGGCCAAAAACAAAAAACTGAATACCAAAGAGCAAAGAACAAAGACCAAAGTAAAAAGTGAGCATGTGTGAGGAACAACGACAAAAGACCAAAGACCAAGAAATCGAAGACCAAATACCAGAGTGAAAGAGCGAGCGTTGTGTGAGGAGCAAGACCAAACACCAAAAACCAAAGAGCAAACACCAAAGACCGAAGGTCAACGAACAAATACCAAAGACCAAAGACCAAAGGTCAATGACCAAAGACCAAAGACCAAAGACCAAAGACCAAAGACCGAAATCCAAAGACCAGAGATCAAAAAAAATTTACAAAAACTAAAGACCAAAGAGCAAAGACTAAAGACCAGAATTAAAAGCGAGCATGTGTGAGGAGTAAAGACCAAAGGCAAAAGATAAAAAATCGAAATGATATTAGTGTGCTTAGGGTTTAGGGGGGTTTAAGCATTTCCTTTTCGGTTACGGTCTAGTTATTTAGGATTTAGTCCTTGTCAGTTACGGTCTAGTTATTTAGGATTTAAGTTTTAGGAGGGTTTAAGCATTTCCTTGTCGGTTGCGGTCTAGTTGTTTAGGATTTAGAGTTTGTGGGGGTTTAAGCATTTTCTTATCGGTTAGGGCCCAGTTTATGCTGTAACATGATTAACCTATAAATTTTTTTAAACTAAACAAATAAAATTAGTGTGTTTAGAGTTTAGGGGGTTTAACCATTTCCGTGTCGGTTAGGGTCTAGTTGTTTAGGTTTTAGGGTTTAGAGAGTTTAAGCATTTTCATGTCGATTAGAGCCTAGTTTGTATCGTAACACGATTAATCTTATAAATTTTATTAAACTAATTTGGATAGGGTATCGTAAACGAGACTTAGCCTAATTAGTTTAAAAAATTTAAACAAAAAAAAATTAGTGTGTTTAGGGTTTAGAGGGTTTAACCATTTCCGTGTCAGTTAGAGTCTAGTTATTTAGGGTTTAAGGTTCAGAGATGTTTAAGCATTTTCGTGTCGGTTAGGGACTAGTTGTTTAGGGTTTAGGGTTTAAGGAGTTTAATTATTTTCGTATCGGTTAGGGCCTAATTTGTGCCGTAACACGATTAACCTTACGAAATTTTTTTAAACCAATCAGACTAGACTCACATGAACCTAGCCTAATTGGTTTTAAAAAAGTTTAAACCAAAAAAAAATATATTAGTAGGTTAAAGCATTTCCAAGTCGATTAGAGTCTAGTTGTTTAGGTTTAGGGGGGTTTAAGCATTTTCGTGTTGGTTAGGGCCTAATTTGGTCTTTTGGTCATTGGTCTTTGGTCTTTGTTCGTCATACACACTAGCTATTTATTTTGGTCTTTGGTCTTTAATCTCTCAATTTTTTGTATTTGGTCTTTGTTTTTCACATACGCTCGCTCTTCACTCTGGTCTTTGGTCTTTGATTTTTTGGTTTTTGGTGTTTGGTCTTTGGTCCTCACACATGCTCGCGCTTTCACTTTGACCTTTGGTCTTTGGTGTTTGCTCTAGGTCTTAGTCCTAAAAGATACAAGTAAGACCATAGTATCCTTTAGGAAGACTAAGGCAACTGCATAAATTTTTAAAGTTTTGAAAACATAATGGATCTTGTTGAATAGATCTCATCGAGTACTATCAAAATGATATAAGATACTTGGTTTAGTTCATTACGGATTAAGAAATAAAATCATTTGAAGATAAAAGAAATTTTTAAAACCCACTTACTAAATTAAAGTGAAAGGGACACGTGCATTGAAAATAAAAAAGAAAGCATGTTAAATAATTATACATGAAGTTCCTCCGTTATTAAATAATAAAAAAAGTCTAAATGTACTTAGATAGATACAATTAATGTGCACAGTATAACAACTCACCAGTTGGGATGATTTGTATACTTTTGTTTGTGATCGCCTACTCTTTTAATAGTTTACCTTAATTAACGGTTTGCTTTTTGTATCAGGTAATAAATATAAGCTGCTGTTGCCCAGGAAACTTACAAATCAATAAGTCCAAAGATGATCATACACATGATTGCGCAAACCGTATCCTTCACTACATATATTTCACAATCGATCGTCATTCATCATTCGCACATGTAATAATGTGATTTTTTTAATGTTATTAATAAAGCTAACAAAAAACTTTGAACTAATACCGACAGTTACATCATCGATCTTCATCATTTTCACCGTCGGTTGTCGATTACATAATTAGCATAATTAAAAATCATTCTTATTAACAGCAAGTATTCTTGAGTTTGAGGAGGGCGAGACTCGATTTTGAAAAAAATTAGAGCGGAGCAAATTCTGTAACAGATTATGTGATGTTTGAGGAAGTGAAAAATGACTTGATCCCAATATTATACTCCCTTTGTCCCAAAATTATTGTCCAGTTTGAGATTTCATTTTTAATACAATTTGAACTAGAAATGAAAACTCAAACTGGACAATAATTATGAGATGGAGAGAGAATATAATTTTTACGGGAAATACACCTTAAAAAAAATAATAAAAATAAAAAAAGTTTGTCCTTGCTATATGAGTATAATATGTATTTGTACATCACTTTAATTTAACGATCTCGAATATGCTTTTGTTAACATTAGTTTTTTTTTTTATTAGACTATTCAACATTTGTAGACTATTCTCTTTTTTTTTTTTTTTTTCCATCAGAACACTACTGAATGGTGCTGAAAACTTTTAGTTACTCTTAAGAAACATAAATTAAGAAAAACAATAATCAATAATTTGGATTAGTATAAATGCAAACTTCCAACTATAGCCATGGTACTACGAGTAAACCGCATGGTACAATAATTATTAATCCTGTAGTAATTAAATAAATATATATGTAAATTCAAACAGCAGCGAACAAATATAGTGAGATAGTAGCTTGAGTAGCTTAGATTCTGCAGGTTCAAAAACGTTAAATTTTTGGCAATATAATCTAACCTCATGTTAACGTACCATACTTATCGATGTATTTAATAATTTTTTTTTTCCCTGGATACCCTCCTTCTCTTTTTTCCTAAATTGGACTGTATTATTGTGACCCCAAAGTTCTTAAACATAAACGATAGCGTCTCCATATTAAATTTCTTTCTTATGATTTGTCGCGATCGACAAAATTACGTCTACTTCTTTTTCCTACTTAGCAATTTTGGAAAAGCCACACTGATTAGTTTCGACTGGAAAAACTACGTACTGTTACTGATCTCTACGTATACATTGGTAGTTAAACTTCTATTAATGAATAACATATACGGAAAGTTTAGTCAATCTTATTTTCTGTCCTAGCCAGGGCTCTCTAAAATGTAGTTTGATTACCACTGTTTTTGTTGGATGGGATTAACCTAATTTAATGTCAAATTATATTCAAGAATTTACAACCTTAACTATCTTAATTACGTCTCCCACATTTATATACTACAGGATAGTTACTTTTCAGAAAACTGTAATATTTTTAATGTGACGGTTGGAGTCATCAACCGGGAAGAAGAAGCCATTGAATATTTAAGTTACCAATCAAAAGGAGAGACTGAGATTTATCCAAAGAAAACAAAGTACAAGTATAGAATGAAAGGGATATACGGTTTAGACATTATTGATTGATGAGATGAAGAAACTAACCGCGTAGTGCAATGATAGAGACACTGGATCCATCTTATCAAAATAGTTTGTGAAGTATTGTAATACATGTAAAAAGAGATTAAATAACTTATTTCCCTATCTCAGAAGTAAAACATAACGAAAGGTATTTAGATGTTACGTGTATCGTATCAGTTACTGAACAATGTCACTAACTTTGTAAGGTTTATCGTTAAATATCATAACTCAAATTTCGATATAACTATGCAATAGTGAGAGATCAATAGTAGTAGCAAGGATCCAAATTTATTGCCATTACAAGCTTTTTACTTGGTGAGAATTGCTACCTTCTTTTTTCTACCCACTTTGGTGAAAAAGCAAAAGCTAAGAGAAAAGTAATGAGAGAAAAGGAAAACAATAAAGAAAGTAAGAGAAAGCAAGTAGCTAGTAAAGAAAGAAAGAAAGGAGGTGTATGAGATAGAGAGAGAGAGAGATGGATTGAATAGAACAAAGACAAAAAAGGTTCACCCCCATGATTTCAAAAAAAAAATAAAACTTCTCTCACCATCATAGACTTTGTGAAAGTTTTTCCCTTTTTTTGTTTTTTTTTTTTTGCTTTTGCTTAGCTTAGTTAGAGAGCTTCTTCCTTCTCTTTACACATACATAATCAAAGCCTAGGAAGACCCTCTTAAAGGTCTTCTTTCAACAAAGCTTTGATTTCTTTCCCTTCTTTTGTTTGTTAATTTTTTTATGTTCTTTTCCACAGGAGAAGAAAGAAGAACTTCCTTAGTTCCTTAAGTCTTCTTCAACAAAGTAAAGTGAATGAGAGAAAGCAGAAGAGAGGGAGAAAACACATATAACTAGCTAGTTGTATAAAACTAGACATCAAAAAATAGTGAGAATTCCAGGAAGAAAATTACTCTCTTGAAATTTTTCTTGTTAGTTAAGGGATCATCCATGAATAGAGGGCATATTCTACAGAGCTCGCCGGTTCAACAAATGATGACGGCCGGAAGTAGTCCAAACTGGTGGAGTAATATGAGGCCTCCTCCATCAGTATCTCATCAACAACAAGTTTTTTCTAATTCTTCTTCTTCATCATCATCATCATCTTTTCTGGGATCTGCTGCTCCACCTAATCTACTAATCCCTAACTCTCAGTTCATACCTACATCTTCCTCTTCATGGGGTGATGATGATGATGATGATCACCATAATAACCAGCAGCTGCCTGAATCTTGGAGTCAACTTCTCATGTAAAAAAATCTCTCTCTCATGTCTCCTTTCTACAGTTTCTTGTTCTTTTGTATTACAAATAGTTAGATATGGAAGCTACTCTTTTTTTTCTTTTTTTTTTGGGTTTTGTTACGTTTTGTCTGAAGAAATTTCATATTTTCCTAAATACAGCCTTTAACTTCTATGATATTATTTCTTTCATGTTTATCTACACAGTTCGACAAAGTGAACTATTTTTCTTTTAATCCGCATACCGGAAAAATATGGAGCATACAAGAATATAATGCACACAAAAGATCATTAATCATGGAATTTTACTTAAATTTTTTATTTTATTTTATAGGGGTGGATTAATGAATGAAGAAGGAAAAATTAGTTCAAGTATGCAGCAGCTACAGCAGGCTAATAAGAAGCTAGAGATGAATTGGGAAGAACAAATACTATTGCAGAATCAGCAGGCTTCAAACGGGTCGGTTTCAGATCACTTCAAGAATGATGAAAACTCCGTAGAAACTGCTTACAGCTTGTTTAGCAGCAGACCTAGTACTACTACTAATTGGTCAACTCAAGTGATTCCAGTTTCATCTCCAACTTCATGCGTCACCACTTTAAGCAGCACCAACAATATGTTGGATTTTTCTTCTTCTACTAATAATCATAATAAATCAGATGGAAGGCATCCTCCTCCAGATCGTTCTTCTGAGGTAATTTTTTTTTCTCTTAATTGATATTGTCATTTTTATTTTCATTTTTATTTTTATTTTTTGTAATTTTTTTTTTTTTTTTGGTTAATCTGCAGTGTAACAGCACAGGTGGTGGTGCAGCTAAGAAGGCTAGGGTTCAAACATCTTCAACTCAATCTACATTTAAGGTAAGTTTAATTATTTAGTACTAGTTTAATAATTTGTTACAGTTGAATAATAATATGAAAGAATCTTGTGACAAAGTTTACTGGCTTCTCCTGTTCTCTCCTATAATTTTAATTTATTTATTTTTTTCACTTCAGCTAAACTATCTCCATCTCTACTTAACTTTGGACTAAAATTGTTGTCTTTACTGATTGTCCATTTCTTTTGGGTATTTTTATTCTTTTTCTTATCTTTTATAACCAATCACATCCACACAAAAGAAGAAGCTAGATCACAAAAAAAAAGGATGTATAGAATCATAGAATATTTTGAATGAGAATAATAATTCCAATTAGGTAGTGATAAATTAACTGAATTTCCTGTTGATTTTGTTCTTTGGGGTTTGAAATGCAGGTGAGGAAAGAAAAGCTGGGTGACAGAATAACAGCCCTCCATCAAATAGTTTCCCCTTTTGGGAAGGTAATTTTCCAAGCAGCTAATAATTTAATCAAATCACCTGAGATTAAAGTTGTTGATACTATGCACTTAATTACATTTATATATCTGGTACTCCTTCCGTCTCAAAATAGTTAAAAGGCAAATAGAGTGATTTAATCAAAACTATGGTTCTACATACTTAGTACCAGTAACATAAAATGGAAGTAACAGTACTATCTTGAATTAAAGGTGACATTTCTCTTTCCACTTTTCCTTTTCTTCACAAATGAAAAATATAGGGAGGGGGCTTTTGATTATTTATTTCAAGTAGCAGTCTTTTTCTTTTATTAAGCATTAAAGAAAGACACAAAATAGAGAAAAATCCTTAATATATAGCTAGCTATAGCTCTCTCTAGATTGGGGGGGGGCTAAAGCTTTTACTTTCCTCATTCCATTTTCTTGCTTTTGTTTCTGGCAGACTGACACAGCATCTGTCTTGTTAGAAGCTATTGGATACATTAGATTCCTTCAGAGTCAAATTGAGGTGATGTTTCTACTTTCTTACTACTGCTTTTACATTTTCACAAACTACCATGCAACTTCCCCTCAAACTTATTGTGATACTGCTGATACTTCACTATCATTTACTCCTTTCATGTTTCTTGCACCACTTTAGCATTGTTTTAGCTTCTGATTCCTCATAAAAAGCCATGTTCTTTGTAATTGATTCTTTCCCCATTTTGAATGATATTTGCAGGCCCTCAGTTTACCCTACTTGGGCAACAGTAAATCTGGAAACATGAGGCAGCAGCAGCAACACCATGTAAGAAATAACTGGTCTTTTTTTCTTTTCTCTTTTCTCTTTTCTTTCTTCACTATCTGAAATGAAAAAAAAATTAAAATAAAAAGAACCCTTTTTTTTTTTTTGTTTCTGAATTAAGTCTGGAATTTGCATGTGGGAGAACTGGTATGAAATGTACGAAGGAACATGTGAATAAGTAAGGTGTGTTTGAAGATGTTAGATGTAATAATTATACATTATTTGATTAATGATTGTGTTTTTTTCTTTTCCTTTTCAGGTTCAAGGAGGTGAGAGGAATTGTTTATTCCCAGAAGACCCTGGGCAGGTAAGCTTTTATTGGATCTTTATAACTTGTAAGGCTTTGTCCAGAGAAAGCTTTCTTGTTCTGGAAAAGCTACAAATTATTCACTGCTACTCTATTTTAAAAGTTTTTTTTTTATCCATAAAAAGATGCCTTCAAAGATTTAGTAAATAATTAATTATGAAGATTACAAAAAGTGGAATAATTACTCGTGTTCTAATATTCATGCAGCTGTTGAATGAGAACTGCATGAAGAGGAAACCAATGTCTGATCAGGTATATATTAAACGAGAGTGATAATAGAAATAGTGAATAATTATAAAAATGTAATGTCGTTGTAACACAGAATCACATATTTGTAATAAGAGATTATTACGTTGTTTTATGTCACTCTTAACTGATTTTTTGTTCCTGCAACAATAGGAGGGTGAAGAGGAGCCAAAGAAGGACTTGAGGAGTAGAGGGTTGTGTTTGGTTCCTATATCTTGCACCCTGCAAGTTGGGAGTGACAATGGAGCTGATTATTGGGCTCCGGCACTTGGCGGCAGCGGCTTCCGATGAACGAATTGCCGGCCGGGCAAAAGATCATTTGGTGGACTGAGGACAGCTGCACAAGATGGCCGGCCGGCCGGTTCGGTTCCCTGATCAACGATCAATGGCCAAAGCCAAGCTTAAATTCATATTATACAAAGATGAGATAACATCATGAGCAGTCAATCTGCGGAAAGGAAATTATAAGGTTGATTGCTCATGATGCTATGCATCGATAATCTGAATTTAACCCTTGATATATTTGTTAGTAAGTTAATATGGTGTGCTGTAACACATAAAGATTTACATATGCAAAATTAAATTCGGTTCTTAAATTAATTAGAACTCTGGTTTAGTTTCTTAGAAGCAATCTATATATCACGTATTATGTTTTAGTACGATCAACTTATTTAAGAAATTATAGTATCACCGAATTGATCCTTTCATGGTAATTTATTAAAACTAATGAGTCCGAAAAATACTATTCCCTCCGGTTCTTAATATAAGGCATTTTGATTTGTCATAGGTTTAACCTAGTACACAATTTTAATCGATAAAAAAATCTTAAAAATATATCATAACCATCAAGAGAACACAACGAATGTGAAAATATATTTTTAACGTTTTTCTGTCAATTAAAAATATGTATTAAATGAAATCTAGTTCTAGTTTATCCGTGCACAAACGCTTTCATCGCAGAATATATAGCCTAATGACCCTAATCTACGAAGCTTCAATGCAATCTCAGATTCCAACAGTATGAGTCGACTTAAAAACGTCCACTCACATTCAGCTATCATTTTGATCCCAAGAGCAGCATGTTGATAATTTCTCTACGGTTAACGTTGGTTTTAATAGTGGTACTTAGAAATACTCCTACATTCACATTCACATGGGTGACTTACTGATGGGCCTATATTTAATGTAGTCGACCCAAATATGTATCTTTTAAGGCTTAAGCCCAATATAGTGACTACATTTATTTCTTGAAAATAAAAAGGAAATTTAATTGTCTTTGCCAAATGAATATTCATTTATTTATTTTTAATCAATTTTGTAAATTTTACCCATATTCCATAAAAACAGTTCGTATTACAAATTATGAAGTACAGTACGTATGTTTTTTGTAAACTAAATTTTGCAATTTACATTAATATGGATTAATTAGTGGGGTTAAAGAAAATAGTTCACTTTTTCATTTTATCTTTTAACAGTAATTCGATGGAGTTTCTTCTTTTACAATCCCCTGAAATCACGAAAATTGTGGATGGTACTACTATTCCATTAAGGAACCACGTCCGCCGTGGTAAAATGTTCGGAATTGGGTTTTGATGATTCGACACTAGACTTTTTGATTTAAATCCAGCGGATTTCCCCAACTCGTAAATTTTGTACAAGCTAGTCTTTAGTCCAACTACCATTTAGGCATTTACAATCTCAGTTTTTTTTTTTATTTATCACATTAGGGGGTAAATCCAAAACTATTTTTTATCTTTCGCACTTCATTTCTAATACAGTATTAAATACAGTTTCTACAATTTCATCTTTATTTCTTTCTACTTTAATACATATATTAGTGACAACTAAGTTTTTTTTTTATTCCAATTTTAAATTTTTGTAGAGTTTCAATACACTTAAAAATTAAAGTCTCAATTATTGTTTCTTTAGTAGTTGTGCAAATTTTAAAGTGATAGATAAATGTAAATGGAAGTGGTATTTATTTACTGTTTATTGTCATATTTTAGTCCTCACATGTATTCAAGCATCGTGGCTAGCAAAAAAAAAAAAAAAAAAGAAGGAAAGGAAAGGAAAACCAGTCCTCATAAGTATTACCTTTGTCCCCCCAAAAAAATTCACATTAAGTTTCGAATTTCATTTATATTATTTTTAATATAATTAAAACTCAATGTGGACCTTTTCTAAGACAGAGGGAATAATAAGTATTACTGTATTTTGTTAATTTTTTTATGAATATTTTCTTAATTTTGAGTGACTGAGAATTACTTTACACTAGAAGATCCCTCCATATTAAATTAAGTACTTGTTTTAATATCTGTCTCCAATGACATAAATCAATGGGCAATGCAGGAACTTCAAACCTTCATCACAGCTGACTTGGTGCAGAAGTTACAGCAAGCCTTTTCGGTCTCCAGGCAACTAAGGATAAGGGTCTTCAACGGTGCATTTTGCAAACTGATGGCGTGTTAGTAGCAAGTTTGAAAGATAAGGGCTCCAGGTTTCCGTTTGAACTCCAATTCCTAGCTGATAATTTTATAGAAATAGCTAATAGTTTTCGATGTTGTCAGTTTGTGAAAGTATAAAGAGTGACAGTTGAGAACTGCCATAGACTAGCAAGGGCATTTCTCCAATCTGAGTGAGCTATGTTATGTATAAGTTTTTTAAATTGTGATATATAATCAAGTGGTCTATTAAAAAAAAGTAATTGCTTTAGTTGTGTTTTGACGAATAGTCCAAGTATATAATACAAGTTTTATACTTTTTAGTATTTTCTTTTCTATCCCGAAATCATTACATTATAATAATACGTTTAGAAAAAAAATTTTGCGATAAAGATCATGCATGTTTGCTATTAAACTACTAAAACTATAGTAATCTATTTTGACTTTTTTTTTTGGAGAATGACTAAAATACTAAAATTATAATACTCTCATTGTCCCAAAATAATTGTCCAGTTATATTGTTTAACTTTAGTATAATATAAGCTAAAAAAATCTAAACCAAACAATTACTTTATAACAGAAAAAGTGTTGGTTGATAAAATGAAGAGGGAGGTTTTGGCAATCAATTCATTCCCGCTCATAGAAGATTCATCAAAGGAAAGAGAGGAAATTGTGTTAGGATAAATGAAAATGGTTATTATCAAAGCAAAAAACTGAATCCTAATGACATAAGCCTTGACATGAGTAATAAAACTCCAACAAACATTATAACAACTGATTTTATTTATTTATTATATTTATTAAAAAAAGATAAGAAAGACCTCAATATGGCTAAGCACAATGACTCGGATTCAACCTCCATTTCTTAAGCCTCAACCTTAGAAGAAGAGGAAGAAGAAGATATTGTATCAGCTGAGCAAGAGGCAAACAGAGAAGCCGGACATGGCGGAAGAAGAGGCGGCGATCCTGATCAGGAAGGCTCCAGAGGAGGAGGAGAAGGGAACGAACATCCGCGGTACTGCGCCGGCAGCGGAGGTGAAGCACCAGAAAAGCCGTGTTGATCCCTACTACTCAATTTTTAAGTAAAGTGAAACTTATCATGGTTTCGATTCTTCATATTCCGTGACCCCAAAAAGGTTTTTTTTTTTTTTTTTTCCAATGTTCAACAGATTTTTTCACAAGTTATCCACCGATCTTGCTACCAAGTCTACTAATGAACACGATTCATTTCGGTTCAGAACCGGTTTGGTCTACTACTAGAAACATATATATTGGTAGAATCGCGATTTTGCAAATTATGGACCTTCCGTTTCAACAATGGTTTTAGATTTTTACCATTTCAAAGCTTTATGAAATCAACCTTATTGATCTGACAAGCTTTTTGAAGAAGCTGATCAAAGAAAGGGTAGAGTAGTTGAGTGAATATAATTAATACTTCCAACCAAGTTGTGCATTTCTCTGTTGATCTTCTTTTGTTGGGGGCTACACAAATGCAGGTGCGGAAGAAAAATCTAGGGGACAGAATAACAGCCCTTCATCAATTAGTCTCCCCTTTTGGGAAGGTAATTTCTGTGATCAGTTAACGAAGCGAATATCAAAGGACGAACTAGCTAGCTTGATTTCCTCATTTCAATTTCATTTGCTTTTGTTCATGTCTTGTCAGAAGCTATTGGATACAAAAGGTTCCTCCGAAGTCAAATTGAGGTGATGTTTCCAATATGGACGAATACATTTTGCAGACGTAATTAACCAGTTTAAAAATGTTTAGGATGAATTGGCATGTTCTGTCGCAAACTAATATAATTCACATTGTCATTTGTGAATTGAACCAAAAACAAAGTATATAACTCGCAAATTGTTATGGCGCAGGGAATACTAATCTTTCCCCTATTCTTTTGAATAATCTATTATATATTGATCACTATCATAACTTACATCTCCAAGTTCATAACTTTATTAAACTCGCTCTTGCCATCTTGCACGAGTATTTTTTTAAAAAATTTTCTTTACAGATCGAATTGCCATCTTAGGAAATTTTTTTCGTTTAATTTTTTAGTCTCATATTTCTTGTACATTTTTAACCTTAACACTGTTTTAGGCGCTATGTTTCTTGTCCTTCTTGAAGGCCCAAATATATGCCTACATGTAGTTCCACCTTAAAACCAATTGGTGATAAAGAAAGTAGCACATGTGGTTATATGTTGGTTACAAGATTCTCTATCCATCCATGTGGGATAAGGAAACTTGGGCATGTCTCAATACATTATTCTCAACACCCTCCTCTCAACCCGAAGGAGTTGGACAAACCGGATAAACTGCCGGATTAGTAAAAGCCCAGATATAACTGGGTAAGTAGAAGAAATAGAAATAAAAAAACCCATATTTGGATAAGTAGAAGTAGAAGAAAGCCCAAACGGGTAAGGAAATCAGACCCCGGATATACTGCCGGGCCAATCAAAGCCCATCCCATAAGTCATACAGGTCCGCGGATAAAACACGCTCTAATACCATCTTAAAGGTCCAAATATAGGTACACATCTGATTTCACCTTAAAACCAATTGGTGATAAGTGAAGTAGCATATGTGGTTATATGTTGGTTACAAGACTCTCTATCCATCCATATGGGACAAGGGAACTTGAGCATATCTCAATACATTATTCTCAACAGCCCTCTCTATGAATGCAGGCCCTCACTTTACCCTACTTTGGCAGCATTGAATTTGGAAACACTAGGCAGCAACACCATGTAAGGAATGCTACTAGTCATACTACTACCATGTAAGATGTTTTATGTCATTCTTAACTAATTTTTTTTGTTCATGAAACGATAGGAGGGCGAAGAGGAGCCAAAGAAGGACTTGAAGAGTAGAGGGTTGTGTTTGGTTCCAATATCTTGCACCCTGCAAGTTGGGAGTGACAATGGAGCTAATTATTGGGCTCCGGCACTTGGCGGCAGCGGTTTTCGATGAACGAATTGCCGGCCGGGCAAACGATCATTTGGTGGACTGAGGACAGCTGCACAAGATGACCGGCACCCGGTTCCCTGATCAACGATCAATGGCCAAATCCAAGCTTAAATACATATAATAAAACGATGAGATAACATCATGAGCAGTCTATCTGCGGAAAGGAAATTATAAGGTTGATTGCTCATGGTGCTATGCATCCATGATCTGAATTTAATCCTCCATATATTTGTTAGTAAATGAATATGGTGCGCTGTAACACATAAATCTTTACACATGCAAAGTTAAATTCGCTTCTTATATTAGAATTCTGGTTAATTTTAGTTTCTAGAAGCAATCTATATATCATGTATTATATTTGTACGGTCTATTGATCTAAGAAATCATAGTATCAGCAAAGTAGTTCATTAAATTTTATGAGTCGGAGCTTTGCCTCCCGAAAAGAATTTACTGGGCTCGAATACAGATTAGTCGGAGTAATGACATCAGACACTGTGTGCATAATATAAAAAAAAATAAAATTATGAGTCAGACTATTACCATATATTGTAAAAACACTATTACAATGATATCTAGCTCTAGTTAACGCAACCTTTTTCATAGCTGAATATATAACCTAATCTACTAAGCTTCAATGCCATCTCAGATTCCAACAGCATGAGTCGATAAAAAAAACGTCCACTGACTCCACTCACATTCATTCAGCTATCACTTTGATCACAAGAGCAGCGGGTTGATAGTACTAAAGAAATATACATTCACATAGGCTGATTTGAAGGGTGACTTATTCATGGGCCTATTTTTAAATATACTCGGCCCAAATGGATATCCTTTAGGCTTAAGCCCAATATACCGACTAACAAAAAGAAAATTAATTGCCTTTGCCGAATGAATATACTGTACATATTTATTTATTTTTAATCCATAAATCTTACTCGCTGTCTCATAAAACAGTTCACAATACAAAATTGTGAATCATGTTATTTCTTAAACTCCATTTTATAATTTACAATGTGGATTAGTTTGTGGTATAAAGAAAATAGTTCATTTTTTTAATTTTACTTCTTCACTAAATCCATGGATTTCCCTTTTTTACAAACCCTTGAAATCACGAAATTGTGGATGTACTACTCCATTAAGCAACAAAGTCCGCCGTGGTAAAATGTTCGTAGTGGGATTTGATGATTCGACACTAGATTTTTTTTTTTTTTATTTAAAACCAGCGGATTTCCCAACTCTTAAATTTTGTAGTATTAGCTAGTCTTTCGTCCAACTACGATTTATTTAGTTACTAGTATTATTTATTGCTATATTTTAGTTCTTTAATCTGCATTCAAGAATGCATGCATCGTCGGAAAAAAAGAAAAAAAAAATTATTATTATTATTATTTTTAGTAACTGGGAATTACTCCTTCTAATCCTTAATATAAGGCATTTTAATTTATCCTAGGTTTAACCTAATACATATTTTTAATTCACAAAAAAACTTTAAAAATATTTCATAATAATCAAGAGAATACAATGATTGTGAAAATATATTTTTAAAGTTTTTTCGTCAATTAAAAATACGTATTAGGTGAAATCTATGACTAAATCAAATGTCTTAAATTAAGGAGCGGGAAGGAGTATTTTACACCGGAACATGGCTAACTAACTTCCTAAGTTCTTTCCCTCCACATTAAATCCAGTACTTGGTTTTTTGAGTATGTGAATGCATAATCACATCCTTTAATTATTGTCTTTTGAAGAATAGTCCAATCATATAATACATGTCTCATACGTTTTTAGTACTCCCCTCTTTCCGTCCCAAAATCTTCACGTTACACCACCTAAAATACAATTTTTGCAATAAAGACCATGCAAGTCTGCTATCATAAACTACTAAACCTATAGTACTCTCTCCGTTTTAGAATATAAGTATCGTTTTAGCAACATAGAAAAATTTCAAAATAAGTGTCATTTTCTAATTTTAATACAATTTTTGTTTTAAATTTTCAAATTTACCCTCAAAAGAAATAGTCTAATTGGCGACCTTTTATTTTAATGAGGTTGGTTGAGACTATTCTAGTAATTTACCTACCGTATTTAAATGTTTCTTAAACTGTATGCAGCTTGTAAAATGACACTTACTTTGGAATGGAGAGAAACTTATTTTCTTCTTTTTTTTTTTTGCGAAAATGACAAAAATACTAAAATTAAATATTTTTGTTGTCTTCAAATGATTGTTCAGTTTGTATTTTCATTTTAGTACCCAACGTGGACTTTTTTTTAGAAAAGAGGAACTACTATTGAATCTTAAAAGAAATTTAAACTGAATCATGATCATTATATATATTAAAGAAAAGAAAGATAATTGACACGTGTCATTAATTGAGACCATCAAGCATCACTTTTAACTTATTATCATTTTAACCCTTAAAGTTCTATTTATGTGCTACTTTGTCTACAATTTTATCGATTTTACATTTTCAAGGATGATTAATAGTATCTAATCCCCAAAGTCCCCTTGCCTATAAATAAGCCATAGGCATCTAGACTAAATTTACGTATTTTTTAATATCTTTTTTAATCCAAACATAATATTAGTTAGTGGTGACAATTTTTATTATACAACTTTTCAAAATTTTTCTTGTAATATTTTTGGCCAGATCTTACAAATATACATCTCATTAATAATATCAATACCTCTCATTTTGATCTAAAGTTGATTAATCAAAAAAATTTTACGGCTTTAAGAAATATTAATAACTATATTATCTAATTAATTCTTTTGGAAGATAAATTTTCAACATTGACAAACCCGCGTAAAGCGCGGGACACATACTAGTATATATTAAAGGAAAGAAAGATAATCGACACGTGTCGCTAATTGAGACCATCAAGCATCACTTTTAACTTATTATCATTTTAGCCCTTAAAGTTTTATTTATATGCTACTTTGTCTTTAATTTCATCGATTTTACATTTTCAAGGACGATTAATTATGTTAATTCCCAAAGTCCCCTTGCCTATAAATAAGCCATAGGCATCTAGACATAATTTACGTATTTTTTAATATATTTTTTAATCCAAACATAACATTAGTTAATGGTGACAATTTTTATTATACAACTTTTCAAAATTTTTCTTGTAATATTTTTGGCCAGATCTTACAAATATACATCTAATTAATAATATCAATACCTTTCATTTTGATCTAAAATTGATTAATCAAAAAACTTTTACGGTTTAAGAAATATTAATAACTATATTATCTAATTAATTCTTTTGGAAGATAAATTTTCAACATTGACAAACCCGCGTAAAGCGCGGGACACATACTAGTATATATTAAAGGAAAGAAAGATAATCGACATGTGTCGCTAATTGAGACCATCAAGCATCACTTTTAACTTATTATCATTTTAGCCCTTAAAGTTCTATTTATGTGCTACTTTGTCTTCAATTTCATCGATTTTACATTTTCAAGGACGATTAATTGTGTCTAATTCCCAAAGTCCCCTTGCCTATAAATAAGCCATAGGCATCTAGACATAATTTACGTATTTTTTAATATATTTTTTAATCTAAACATAACATTAGTTAGTGGTGACAATTTTTATGATACAACTTTTCAAAATTTTTGTTGTAATATTTTTGGTCAGATCTTACAAATATACATCTCATAAATAATATCAATACCTCTCATTTTGATCTAAAAATTGACTAATCAAAAATTTTTTACGGTTTTAAGAAACATTAATAACTACATTATCTAATTAATTCTTTTGAAAGATAAATTTTCAACATTGACAAACCCGCGAAAAGCGCGGGATACATACTAGTAGTAATTAATTTGAGAACAGAGAGAGTGTCATTGATTAAAAAAACAAGACGCTTACACAAAAAGGTTAATTAGTAAGATCGAGTATTAGTTGGAATCTAATCAACAGATAAATTCACAGGGGTTTTTAGCAATCAAATCATTCCCATTCTGCGTTGAAGATTCATCAAAGGAAAGAGAAGAAATTGTGTTTAGGATAAATGAAAATAGTTACTATCAAAGCGAAAAACTGATTCCTAATTAATGACAGAAACCATGAGTAATAAAACTCCGACAATATTATAACAACTGATTTTATTTAGTTATTTACTTTTGAAAAAGACCTCAATATAGTGGTGGGTTGTCAAACCAACAAAAATAAAAGAACCTACTCCTAAGAAATTTAGTAGTATAGCAATGAGTAGGGTCGTCTCCTCAGGGAGCAAGGAAATGAAAATATTTCTAATCAAAAGTAAAGTAACCAAGTGGACGAATTTTTGAATTATAACTAATGGATGACAAAAAATAACTGGCGAACAATAAAAGATAGTTTTGAAAAATCAATAATAAGAGAAACTCTAGTCAAAGGAATAATTTCCACCTTGATGTATCCAACTGATCATTAATGCAACATTAACTCAACAAATCAAATGTATTAGTTACCGTTGTTGGAACCTCCTAACAACTCAATCTTTTTTATTAATTACTAGCAATTAAGAAACTTTCATTAACCACTCTATAGCCAAAAACACTACCTGGAACCTCCTAGGATTCAGTTTTCGACAAACAAAGACCCAACTTAATTTCTAACAAACAAACCTTGTTTCATTAAAAATTGATTATTTATTCTCACAACACAAGTAAACTACTTACCAAGTAATTATTTGCATTGTCTCTTCTAAGGAACAAACAAACCTTGTTGTTCAATAAATTAGATTATCTAGGAGAATTGAATGGTACCAGCTATTCAAATAATGCCAAATAATCATCAATACACATCAAAGAGAATAAATAAATACTCAAAATTCGTTGGTGAAAAGCAAACAGTTAGATCTCACAATTGAATAACATCAAGACTTCAATAAAATCCTTTAATTAGAAAAGAGGTTTAGTTGCTAATCATGGTGAAATCAACAACACAAGAATTGATGTTTGACATTGCAGAGCTAAAACTGATGAAAACGGAGAGAAATCCTTGTCCTGGGCTCCAGCCGTCGCTCCCTGTGTTGTGCCTCTTCTCCTCCCCTTCTTAATAATAAGAAAAAGACTATTTATATGCAAATTTAGGGCATCCCCACGTTCAGCCCGTTCAGAAATCGCAGCAACCAATTAAAGTTTTCAGAATTTGCAAATTGGTCCCTGTAGTTTGTCAAAATTATAAATTGACCGTCAAACTTTAGAAAGTTTGCACTTTAGTCCCTGTTACAGCGTGCCCACGCGGGAATACAACATTGTTGCTGGAATTTCCTATTTCCTTCATTGATTTTGGCATGGATTTTGTGTGCCCACGCGGGAATCAACCACTTCTTCTCCAACTTGAAACTTGATTCAATAAAACCTTCAAAATCTCTTCAAAATCAACATTTTTCTTCTTTTTGTTCCAAATCCTTCCTATGATCAAATTAAGAACCAAAACACTAATATTAGCATAAATAATATTCCAAACAACACATAAACCACCACAAATATCATGCTAATATTAACATTATCATATAGGTAGGCACAATGACTCGGATTCATCCACCATTTCTTAAGCCTCAACATAATAAACTTAAACAAAATATTGTATCAGCATGAGCAGGAGGCAACAAACAGAGAAGCCGTGTTAAAAATTAGTGCATCTTATTGACCTTTGTTTACTGCTTTTTTACTTGGTCATTTAGTTTTAAGACTTAGTCAGTAAGAGACGTAGTCTTTGTTTCTGTTCCTTTTGTTTAGCTTCAAAAGATAAGAAGTTGAGATTATGTAGGAGTTTGTTTAGCTTATCTTTTGGAGAAGTCTGTTAAGTATTTTTGCTTATAAATAAGCACTGATGTAATGTGCACAAAGCAGTTCAATAAAAGATTCTTATTCATCAGAAAATAGCTTCTTTAATATTTTCCTTTCATTTGTTTTAAGCCGGACATGGAGGAAGAAGAGACGTACGGCGATCCTGATCAGGAAGGCCCCAGGGGAGGAGGAGAAGGGAAAGAACAGCCGCCGTACGGCGGCGGCGGAGGTGAAGCACGAGAAAAGCCGTGTTGAACTTGATCCATTTATTGAGTCCATCACAACTGGAAAAGCTATTGCTGAAATGACCCTCGCGGATAGTTCACCTCTTGTTGATAAGAAGCTGTTGGCTCCATTTTTTTTTTTCCTTCCGATTTTATCTTTTTCCAATGTTCAACTCATTTTTGCACAATTTATCCTCCGATCTTGCTACTAAGTCTACTACACAACCTAAGCTAGCTTGATTTTCTCATTTCAATTTTGTTTGCTTTTGTTCCTAGCAGATTGACACAGCATCCGTACGTCTTCTCTGAAGCTATTGGATGATACATATGGACGGATATAGTCTGCAGACGTAATTAACCAATTTAAAATGTTTAGGATAAATTGGCATGTAATTAAGGTACAAACTTTAGGATGTAGATGTCGACACTCACTTTTTGCCGCAAAATAAAAATCTACATCCTAGTTTGTGAATTAACAGTGTATATGATTCACAAATTGTACTAATATAAACTGTTTATTTAAAATACAGGGAATACTATTTTCCCCCCCTATTCTTTTGAATAATCCATCATACATTAATCACTATCATAACTTGAACTCACTCTTGTTCTTACACGAGTAATTTTTCATTATTATTTTTTTTTAACTCAAAGTTTCTACTACTGCTTATTGTGATAGTGAGTGTCTTAGGAAATGTTTTATTATTATTATTTTTTTTACTTTCATATTTCTTGTACTCTTTCCGTCACAAAATAATTGTTTAGTTTGGAATTTTAGTTTTAGCTTATATTGTACTAAAAGTAAAATTTTAAATTGAACAATAATTTTAGGACAGAGAGAGAATAATTTAACTTCAACTTTGATTTAGGCGCTATGTTTCTTGTACTCCTCTATGAATGCAGGACCTCAGTTTACCCTACTTTGGCAGTTGTGAATATGGAAACACGAACCAGCAACACCATGTACGGAATATTACTTGTTATGTTCTCTGTTTTTTTTTTTTAAAAAAAATGGATCTTGTTAAATTAAAATAATATAATAAAATGTTTTATTTGATTAGAACGGAGGGAGTCAACTATAACTCCCCCAGTGTCACTCTTGTCTCTTTTATTATATATATATATATATATATATTTTTTTTTTTCTAAGAATTAAAAGTGGAGTTTGCGTGTGGGAAAGCTGTTAAGAATGTAAGAACAATCAAGCATGTGAATAAGCGTTTGAAGATGTCAGATGTAATTACATTGTTTGAATGATTGTTTTCCCCCTTTCATCAGGTTCTAGAAGCTAAGACGAAGACCTTCAGCAGGTGCGTTTTCATTGGATTTTTTTAACTTGTAAGATACTCCCTCTGGTTTTTAATACTCCATCCGTTCCATAAAAATAATCCACATTGAGTTTTGTGGACTATTTTTGTGGGACGGGATAATATAAGACATTTTGATTTGTCCTGAATTTTACATATATGCATTTTTTAATTGAAGAAATAACCTTAACAATGCATTTTCGTGTTCGTTGTGTTCTCTTAATTGTTATGAAATGTTTTTAAGATTTTTTTGTCGATTGAAAATATGTACAAGGTGAAACTTAAGACAAATCAAAATATCTTATATTAAGGACATGAAAAGGAGTATTTGTTGGCCGAAGCTTGCATGTTTTAAAACATGGTGTTACATTCTGTGTCGTACACGCTTTTTTCGTTCTGGCAATCCTACAAAATTCCATGCAAATTTTCCTCAAAAAGAAGCATTTTAAAGACTAGAAATACTTAATTGATTCGTGAAGCCTTTGGAAAACTATTATAGATAAAGTGGAAATAAACATATGAAAGAAAGAGAATCTCTTTTTCCTAGATAACAACTCGCATTCCATATTAATCACGCAGTTGGTGAATGAGAATTGCGTGGAGAGGAAGAAAATTACTGATCGGGTATAAACAATTATACGACGCTCTCTTCATATCACAATAATAATTCATTTTGTTGAAATAAAATTAGCAATCTATTGGGTAGTACTAATTGAAATAAAAATAAATAAGTCAAGTGGTACTAGGCCGAGGCTTTCGATCGGATGGGCGCCGAAAAAAGACCATTTCGTGTTTTTCTATTCAGCTTAGAAAAATATAAATTTATTTATTTTTTTGGATTTAAGGAGTATGATGAACTAGCAATTAATCCACATGCATGCTAGAGATCATCTGAAACTCAACATTTACTAGTAAATTAGTATGGTGCGCATAGTGTTGTACTCCCTCCGTTTCATAATTATTGTCTAATTTGAATTTTCATTTTTAGTTCAAATTGTACTAAAAGTGAAATCTCAAATTGGACAATGATTTTGGGACAGGGGGAGTATCATGTATGTACGTAACACGTAAATACTTACACATGTTATATACTCCCTCCGTCCCATAATTATTGTCCTATTTGGATTTTCATT
This sequence comes from Oldenlandia corymbosa var. corymbosa, assembly GCA_949775105.1. NCBI lineage: Eukaryota > Viridiplantae > Streptophyta > Magnoliopsida > Gentianales > Rubiaceae > Oldenlandia > Oldenlandia corymbosa. The sequence continues at coordinate 30,033,591 of OX459120.1, read as the reverse complement.
TATAGTTTAAATTGTATTAAAAATGAAATCTCAAACTGGACAATAATTTTAGGACAGAGAGAGTAAAATTTTGGTTCGTAAATTAAAATTGTTTTCTAAGTAATTGAAGCGACAAGTATATTACGTTTGGTATCAGCACTTAAAGGTGATCTTCTGTACCCTAACCAATAAATTCAATAGTATGTGTTTAATTTTTTTTCCCTTTAAAAAAAAAGCTCAGAAGCACAGTAATGTCTTTTTGAGAATCAAAAGCAATTATTCGTCGTCCTGTATAGTGACAAACTTGACCAGAGGACAACGTTCACTTAGCTCTGGACGGGGTCCTAGTTTAGCTGCACTTATTTAGTTATATTTGGTGGTTTGAACTTTGAACAGTATGTTCCGCCCCATTCGTATGGTCAATAAGAGTCCACAATATCCTGATTGATTATTTTATCATAGAGCTGTCCAAATGTTTATATATAATATAGCAATCGAAATTAAATGATCATTATTATTGACGGTAGACACGTATAATATATAAATAGAAGGAGGTAATTTAAAGCTCAAGTTGTGAGAGTTTGATACCATTAAGCAAGGTGTGGTCCAAAAATAAGTTACTAATAGTATTGGAAGACTTTTGCCCCCAGAAAATGTCTTTGTTTGAATTTAAGCAGGATGCAATTTTTCCTTTCTTTTTTTTTTTTAAAAAAAAAACTGCACCCACTGTTATAGTTTTCAAACATTATATTGAAACTTTATTCGAGTGGTGAAATTAACCGAAAAATGACTTCTTATGAATTAATTTATTCGAGTTCAAAGTTTGAAAATTAATAAATGAGAAAAAAAATTAATTCCATGATGCAAACGTGTATATAATATAGATTACTTTACTCGATTTGCAAGAAGGCTTATTTTTATAGTATTCATGATTTATTCTTACTTCCAACATCTTTTTACGAAAATCAAGTTAGTATTGTTATTATTATATAAAATAAATTTATGGTCCAACCTTCTTTTTCTTTTTACTTTTATTTTGAAAAAAAATGGTTGTCCAACGTGTTCATATTAATTATCCAACTGCTTGGTATAAATTATCCAACCATTTTTTTTCTCTACTCTTTACGAAAATCCTTGTCCAATTTTTTGTACCACTATCCAACCATTTTGTATTGGTTATCCAATCGTTTTCACTGATTATCCAAACATAATTTCTCTTCTTTTTTTTCTTTTGAGAAAATATGTGTCCAATGTGTTCATACTGATTATCCAACTTCTTGGTGATGGTTATCCAATCTTTTTTTTCCTTGCTCTTTTATGAAAATGATTGTCCAATTTTTTTGTATTGATTATCCAGTCAGTTTGTACTTCTTATCCAATTATTTTCACTGGTTATTCAAGTGGTTTGTAATAGTTATCCAATCAATTTTTCTCATTTTTTTTCCTGAAAAAATGGTTGTCCAATATCTTTGTACTGGTTATCCAACACAAATATTCGTTTCTGTCTGGAGTATTTTAATTTTTTTATTTTTAGAAATTAATATTCGATATTGATCTTATCGGATAGATCTCGTCGAGTACTATAAATTTCATATATAATTTATTTTCTAATTATTCACGGATCAAGATATATAAGGAACACATCAATATGAATGTAAAATAAGTTGGTTATCCATCTTCTTAAATTAGATATCCACCTTATTTCTGCCCATTAGAATTTAATCATTTTTAAGTCCGAAAAAAATATTTAATATGGATCTTGTTGGATAGTTCTCGACAAGTACTATAAATTTCATATATAATTCGTTCACAAATTCTTCACAAATTGAGAGATATATTCCTTTGAATATTAGAGATGTTTTTCTGGAAGGAAAAGAAAAAAAATAATAGGGACTAAACTTGTAAATTATAAGAAAATTGAGAAAAAAGTACAATAAAACTAGTAGTACAAAAAATAGGAAAGGAGTAGGTACTCCCGAGTATACTGGATACAGACTCCCCTTTTTACCGATGGAAGCAAATGATAATGCAACTTCTCTACCGCGCTTCATCCTCTTCCAACGCCTCCTCCACTGATTTTTATTAAATCAGAAATCAAAATTCATCTTCAACGCCTTTTTTTTTTACAAAACCAAAACTGAAATTTTCCTTAGCCGCGGACCATAATCAAACAAGTCCGTAACTTATATAGTATTTGCGTGAACTAGCCACCCCGCCGTGGGAAACTATCCGGGTTTGATGATTCTACACACGAGTTTTGACTTGGTTTTTGTGTAACCATTTAGTATTTTATAACAACAACTAGGAATAATTTACCTCTGAGAGTTTGCGTTTCCCTGATCACTTCTTGAGTTTTTCTCCCACCACATTAAATCCAGTAGCTAGTTTATTTCTTCTTATGACATTTATCCGCACGAGTTAGACCAAAATTTGCTAGAAAATTCAATGGTTTTACGTGTCAAAAGACATAGAACATGCAAATATAATCACAAATTGTTGTGGTTTTGATAAGTAGTACAACTCTTAAACAAGTCTGCTACGATTTTAATTACGTACCACAATCAATTGTACTACTATATATATACCAATACGTAGTTGTCTAGTAGATGAGATAAGATTGAAAAAAAAAAAAAAACAATGATGAAGGAAAATTTGCGTAAACTTATTATATGCTTTATGTTAGCAGTAGGGTTCTTGTTAATATCATCATCAGATGCTGCTGTTTCAGAAAATATCTGGGAAAAGATCACAGCAATAAACAAGAAAGGTCCATACTTGGGCATTGTGGTACCGAACAGTTTTGAGATGAGCCCTCTTCTCCAATCTCCAAGTTTCGTGCCTCTCAAGGCGCTTCCTTACCTCGACTTTGCAGGTAACTCGACCCCTTACAATTTGCATTATTAACTGATGACTGCTATTATATTTGCATGCACCTGTGGAAATATAATAAAGTTACGGACATGGTCAGTCCTCGAAAAATAGTCCACTTTGATTCGTTGAGCTAAGAATGTAGTATCTAGCTATGAATTAAGCTGATGTTGGTATATGCGGTATGCTTATATTTTTTTCTAATCTACAGGGAAAAGGTTCCGGTTTGGAAGAGTGGAGAATGAAAGCGTTATCGTAGTTATGACAGGATTAGGCATGGTGTGGATTCCCATCTATTTATCTCATTTCTGTTTTGTGTCTCAATTGTATGAATCAAAAAGAAAGGGATAGTTTAACTTCAAGAACTGTCAAAACTGAAGAAAAATTTGTACCACCTGAGCAAACAGCATTGTCTAGTGTCTCAATTTTAAATGACTAGAATTTGCACTTGGAACTTGAAATATATTGCAGTGGAATGCAGGTATAACAACACAACTCCTGGTGAGTCTCTTCAACATCAAGGGCATTCTTCACTTTGGTATTGCCGGAAATGCAAATTCTGAACTGCAAATAGGCGATGTTACAATTCCGATGTATTGGGCTCATACCGGTCTTTGGAACTGGCAGGTACAAAAATACTCTTCTTGTACCAAAATTATTATCTAGTTTGGATTTTTTACTTTTAGTTCAATTTGCACTAAAAATGAAAATCTAAACTGGACAATAATTTTGAGAGGGAGAGAGTAATCAGTACCATGATTTTTTACCTACAATTGTGACTGCTCTCAAGCAATCAAATGGCCATCTTGATGAAATGTGAAATTATTAGACTGATCTTCATGCTTCTCGTATTTATGGAATTGGGCAGAGATTTGGAGATGGAAGTGATGATGAACTAGCTCTAGAATCTAATGGAGACTATACAAGAGAAATTGGTTACCTTAAGTTCTCTGATTTCAACACTAACACCTCAGTTGATAACCTTCTAAACAGAGTCTGGTTCCAGCCAGAGGAAGTCTTTCGAATTGATGGAATTCCAGAAATCAGGCAACATGCCTTCTGGATTCCTGTCAATGACCGATACTTTTCACTTGCAAAGAATCTCGAGGTAATCTTCAACTCCCTCCTTCATTCATTTAGGAAGTACTGTTGAACTCAAAATTCAAAATTCAAAAAAAAAAATTGTCCTGTTTTTTGAATAGGGATTGGAGTTAGGAGCCTGCGCTAACAACACAACTTGTTTACCAAGAAGGCCTAAAGTGATTCGGGTGGAGAGAGGGATTAGTTCCAACATATTCGTAGACAACGCGGCATATCGCGAATTCTTGAATTCAAAGTTCAATGCAACTGCAATAGACATGGAAAGTGCAGCAGTTGGACTTGTCTGTCTTCAACAGAGGATCCCTTTTATAACAATGAGAGCACTTTCTGATCTAGCCGGTGGTGGTGATTCTTCCATGTCTAATGAAGCCAATACTTTTGCTCCATTGGCAGCTAACAATGCAGTTGATGTTTTGGTTGCATTCATTTCTTTACTTAACACACGGCAATGGTGATCGATGATGATTTGGCATCAATAAGTTGAAACCTTCTTCTTTCATTGGGTAGAGGGTTATTCCTTAGTCAAAACTCCAAGACTAAAATGTCGAAATGGTCTTTTACATTTGAGCTTAATTGAATTTACGTCCCAAACATTAATATTTTAATATCGTAGTCCCAAATATTATGTTTTCACACTTTTTTGGTCTCATTTCACTGTTTCCGGCTGTTGACATTCCAGAATCAGGGGTATTTTTGTCTTTTAATTTAATTTGAATTTTTATTAAAATTTAAATCATTAAAATTATTTTAAAATTCAAATTTCATTATTTAATTGTTAAAATATTATTTATTAATTAAAAATATTATTATACAATTATAAAATTTATCATTATTTTCAAAATTAATTTTTTCATTTACTATTTCCTTTAAGTACACAGTAAATGATAATTATGTTACATTTTTAATTTTTGACCCACAGTAAATTTAAAAATTTACCAAATTATAGTAAATAATTCAAAATTCAATTTTTTTTTTTAAAAAGAGAAAAAGCAAAACTAAGATTTTTTTTTTTAATCTGACCACTACAGTAAACCCTTAATGGTACTTATGTCACACTTTTAACCTTGGGTCTACTGTAAATTAAAAAATTACCGAGTTACAGTAAATAATTTAAAATTTAATTTTTTTCAAAAAAAAGGAAAAAACAAAACCAAGATTTTTTTTTTTTACTCTGACTACTATAATAAAACCTAAATGGTAATTATGTTGCACTTTTAACCTTGAACCCATTGTAACTTTAAAAATTTACCGAGTTACAGTAAATAATTCAAAATTCAATTTTTTTTCCAAAAAAAAAAGAAAATCAAGATTTTTTTTTACTCCGACCGCTGTGTTGCTTTTTTAACCTTGGACCCACTATAACTTAAAAAATTTACCGAGTTACAGTAAATAATTTAAAATTCAATTTTTTTAAAAAAAAGAAAAAAACAAAAAAAAGTAATTGACCGCTATAGTAAACCCTTATGTTATACTTTTAACCTTGTACCCAATGTAACTTAAAAAATTTGGCGAGTTACAGTAAATAATTCAAAATTCAACTTTGGTGGTCAAAGTAAAAAAAAAAATCTTTGTTTTGTTTTTTTCTTTCTTTTTAAAAAATTAAATTTTGAATTATTTACTGTAACTCGGTAAATTTTTGAAATTATAGTGGGTCTAAGGTTAAAAGTGTAACATAATTACTATTTAGGGTTTACTGTAGCGGTCAGAGTAAAAAAATGGTTTGCTTTTTTTTAAAAAAAAGAAATTGAATTTTGAATTATTTACTGTAACTCGGTAAATTTTTTAAGTTAAAGTGGATCCAATGTTAAAAGTGCAACATAATTACTATTTACTTTAGGTAAATGATAAATGCAAAAATTAATTTTGAAAATAATGTAAATTTTAAAATTTTTATAATAATATTTTTAATTAATGTTCCGTCTAGAGTAGCATTACCCTTATTTTTTATACCCACTGGGAATTAATAATCTGTGAGCTCTGCGTTTTCTATTCAATCTTCCGGGTTTGGTGATTCTGCGCACCACTTTTGATGTGTAACCATTTGTTTTTTTTTTTTTTTCTATAGCCACTGGGAATTAATTTAATCTCTGAGTCTGCGTTTCCCTCACTTCTAATTGAGTTCGTTCTTCTCCCTCCATTAAATCCACAAACAAATTTTTTCTCTTGACATTTGTCTTCACGAGTTAGACCAAAATTTGTTAGAAAATCCAATAGTTGTCTAGTAGACGAGATAAGTTCGAATAAAAATAAAAAATATGAAGATCAAATTGCATAAACTTACAATTTGCTTTATTTTAGCAGTAGGGTTCTTGTTTTTATCATCATCAGATGCCGCTGTTTCTGAAAATGAGTGGGAGAAGATCGCTGCAATAAACAAGAAAGGTCCATACTTGGGCATTGTGGTACCAAACAATTTTGAGATGAGCCCTCTTCTCCAATCTCCAAGTTTCGTGCCTCTCAAGGCGCTTCCTTACTTCGATTTTGCAGGTATTTCAATGTTTGCATTATTAACTGATGATGATGACTGCTGTCTACTGTATTTGTACTTGCGAGAATATACAACGTTAGGGACGTTGTCGGTCCTGGAAAAATAGTTCACTTAATTTGTTGATTGAAAGAAGTAGTATCCATCTAGCTATGAAACTGATGTTGATATATGGACACAGGGAAAAGGTTCCGGTTTGGGAAGGTGGAAAATGAAAGCGTTATCGTAGTGTTGACAGGATTAAGCATGGTGTGTATTACCACCAATTTGTCTCATTTCCATGTTTGTCTCAATTGTATGAAGCAAAAAGAAAAATAGATAATTTAACTTCAAGAACAATGTTGCATTGACTACTACAGCATTGTCTAGTGCCATAGTATCGCTTTGATCCACCAACTGCTCTTGTTATAGCTTTAATTGAATAGGAATTGCGCTTGGAATTTGAAATATGCATATATATTGCAGTTGAATGCAGGTATAACAACACAACTCCTGGTGACTCTCTTCAATATCAAAGGCATTCTTCACTTTGGTATTGCCGGAAATGCGAATTCTGAACTGCAAATAGGTGATGTTACAATTCCGAGGTATTGGGCTCATACCGGCCTTTGGAACTGGCAGGTAAAAAATTAATCAGTACCATAATTTTTACCTACAATTGTGACTGCTCTGCAACAATCAAATTGGCATCTTGGTCAAATGTAAAATTATTATGATCTTTCATCCTTCTTAGTATATTACGGAATTGGGCAGAGATTTGGAGATGGAACTGATGATGAACTAGCTTTAGAATGTCATGGAGACTACACAAGAGAAATTGGATTCCTTAACTTCTCCGATTTCAACATTGATGATAACCTTTTAAACAGAGTTTGGTTTCAGCCAGAGGAAGTCTTTCCAATTGATGGCAATCCAGAAATCAGGCAGCATGCCTTCTGGATTCCTGTCAATAACCGATACTTTTCACTTGCAAAGAATCTGGAGGTACATATATATCTTCATCTCCCTCCCTTCATTCATTGATCAGGAAGTACTGTTGAACTCAAAATTCAAATAAATTGTCCTGTTTTTTTTTTTTAAATAGGGATTGGAGTTAGGAGCCTGCGTTTACAACACAACTTGTTTACCAAGAAGGCCTAAAGTGATTCGGGTGGAGAGAGGGATCAGCTCCAACACATTCGTAGACAACGCGGCTTATCGGAAGTTTTTGAATTCGAAGTTCAATGCAACTGCAATAGACATGGAAAGTGCAGCAGTTGGACTTGTCTGTCTCCAACAGAGGATCCCTTTTGTAACAATCAGAGCCATTTCTGATCTAGCTGGTGGTGGTGATTCTTCCATGTCTAATGAAGCAAACAGTTTTGCTCCATTGGCAGCTAACAATGCAGTTGACGTTTTGACTGCATTTATTTCTTTACTAAAACATGAGTATGATGGTGATGCTAGCTTTGGCAGCAATCAGTTGAAACGTTTTTCTCCGCAACAACATTGCACGTTTGCTTTTCCGCAGAATCCGTCTGGTTGTATGGATTTGGATTTGATTTGAACACAAATGTCTACGGCAATGATTTAGACGTTATTGACATGTATGCCAATGTCAAATCCCTTCTTTGGCTAGAGCAATGTTGTAGCATGTACTAGGTTGTAAGTCCAAATCATGTGTTTGTTTGTATAGTTCAAATTGTGGAAATTTTTTTATTTATGTTAGGACCAATAAGTATGCGTCTGAAACATTGAAAATTCTTTATAATTATCGAAGCCTTTTCTGAAAATTTTAAAATAAACAATGACTAATTTTTTAAAATAAATCAAGAGAGAAAGATTTAAGTGCAATTTCTGAAACTTTCATTCCTTCCCCGCGATGAACTCTACTTTTCTTTTTTCTCCTTTAAGTTTCAGCCTCGGCCACCGCAACTTTTAATTTTGGGTCCCAAGCGGCAGATGTTATGAACAAACTAAAAATTGTAGCAGGACGAACAAGAACTATACGCATTCAACTCTTGTAACCATGTTTTCATGCAACATTATCAACATCTCCTCATCTCATTAGAAAACAAAACAACAAAAAAGCCAGGTGAACGAACATTCTTTCTGTTACTATCTAGGTGTTCTGACAAGAAGTCATTTCTCTTTCTTGTCCAAACATGCGAGCTGCCACAAAGATATGCCATGTTTCAGGGTAATTTTCAAACATTTAGATGATTTTGTACGCTACAACAAGCTTACACCAAAAAGGAAACCAGTACTTCTGATTTTGTCCACTTACTGCCTGACATAAAGGAAGTACATAACTCTACTACAAGAGGTTTCTGTAGAGAAGATTGCCGCCAAAAAGTACTGGGTAAGATCAAGAAAACTGAGAACATAATAAGGTATACAAGAGAGCAATAAAATGACTAAAACACCAAACCTGTAGTCAACAGATTTCACAGGAGCTGCTACATCAAACCACAAGAACGCAAATCAACAAAGAAAACCGCGAAGAAGCCACTGCATCACCATCCTTTTCCAATAACCACGAACCTGATCCTTGGGTTTTTAATGTTCGCCCTTTGCCATTCTTCCATATTATCCTCATGGAGCTTTACGCACCCCTCACTTCCTAGGTGGTACACTTAAAAAACAGAGAAAAGAAGCACACATCAAGGAAATAAATATAGAAAATGACTAACAGGCAAGAAAGGCAGCAGCAGAGAGATCAAAAAACATACCACTGACAAACATCCCCATAATGCAGCCTGGCATATAGCCCTTTTTGCCAAGTATGCAACTTCAGATACCAAAGTACCGCTTTTGAGCCTACTACTTAAAAAACCATATATTACTTTGTTTCTAAAAATTCGACAGGAAAAATAGCACCCAACAGTAGGAACAAATTAAAGTAAGAGTATAGGAGAAGGGAACATACTCAGAGCTCAGGCCAACTCTACCACCTGAACGAGATCCAGTTTGAGTTCCCGGCTTAGAGCGTTTGTAACTACTAGAAAAACAAGAAACCAGTTTGTTTAGCTCCCAACACAATCTAAACGAAGTCTATACAACTTCTTTTTCTTGAAAAAAAAAAACGACTGATGACAACAACTAAACAACTGATCAAGGTCTGATGGACGGTTCTTTGCAAGCTGGCCTAAAAGTCATCACAATACCTTTCCACCGCGCCAAGAGCCGAATTTGAGCCAGATCCAGTGGCAAATGTATCACCGTTAACCAGTGTACCATCAGCACTCATGCGATATAGGCCACGCTCCTGCACACAGAGATTAGGATATGAAAGGTTCAACCACAGAATGCACAACCAAATTAAAAATATAGAGAGCAGAAGTACCGATTCGTTCCACACGGCGATCAGTATTCCTAATGACAAACGATCCGGAATACCCGAAAGAGAATCAGCCAGCCAGCTCGATACCTCTGCAAATGTAGATCTCCTTCCCTTCATCCGTTCTTGTAGTAACTGCAACACATACCGACCAATCATTTCTTTATTTTATTTCCTAATTCTTTTAGACAAAAAGTGTCAAGTTACTTTTCTTGGCTTGTAATAAAAGGCAAAACAAAGCTCTTATGTAAATTGTAAACTATCTAGTACCTTCTCTTGCAGAGGTTTGAGCAAAGATTCACTCCCTCCAGATATTGTGACCAGCATGTCAGAGTTCAGTTGAACAACATTTGGTGCAGCTAATTTTGGCAGGGAAAGTTAGTACAGTACATTTACAAAAAAGTTTAATCTGGTAAAAGAACTCACATTTGCCCGAATGATCAGCAGCTATCATAATTCCTTCTTCAACAAACGAAACCCAAAACAGTCGTTCCTTTTTCGAATTTAGGGTCCACCGGTTCGAAAGACTACCAGAAACAAAGAAATAATTATTTAAAAAAATAAAATAAAACTTACATATTCAACTAGGGATCAATTTTCGATACGACGAAACACCACACGATTTTTGAGTTTTTATTTCATTTTTGTTCTAAAAAATCTTATTAATCATGTAGAATACATAACACAAAATTGGCTGATAACTGAATCGATATCCCTAGATCAAACGTAGATAAAAAAGGTAAGCAAAGAAAAACTTACACCATCCTCGCGTAGATAAATTGGGTAAGTCGTTAAAGCTTCAACAGCCGGGCGTTTACCCTCTTTCATCTTCTCCAATGCGGGCAAAGCCAACGAATCCTTCAATTCCTTCAACAAACCCTTCTCATAATCTCATTCAACTCCTTCAACTGATCAACCGAATACTTTTCCAACTCCTCCATCTTCACCTGCTTCCTCTTCAACCCCTTCAAAATCCGGGCAAAACCAACAAAATTAAATTGATGTGGAATCTGGGCCTACTTATTTTCAAAGCAAATAATAAGATTAATAAATCTATAATACTCCTTCCGTACCACAAAAATAGTCCACATTGAATTTTGAGTTTTGTACTATTTTCAGTACAAATTTGAAAACTCAATGTGGACTATTTTTTTGGAACGGAGATGGTAACTAGTAAGAAAAAGTGATAAGAGGAAATAGGAGGTGGATCCAGCGAAAGTCATCTTTCGTACCTTGCCCTCCATACAATAACCCAGAGCTAGCCAATTCTTCCCCTTTTTTTTCTCTTTGATCAATTAACCCTAGCCGTGACAAAATTTTTAGCACGGAGCGTGGAAATGAAATTATGAATATGAGGGTGTTTGAATTCCATATGAAACCAAAACCCTTTTTTTTTTTTTTTGGGTTGCCAAATGTTGGATTTTGATTTGGACGCTCCAAATGCAAATTCAATGCCCCAATTCCAATCAAAACTCAAAATTGTACATTTCTCAGCATTTATTATTTTTATATGGACAATATAAGAAATATAAAAACCAAACAGGTTGAATTAGCGTTCCTATTGTGTTGTTATTTTGATTTCATTTCCATAAAAAATGGGAAACTACATCATACGTTAATTGTTTTAATTTCGTAAGTTTTCGAAAAAATGTGCAACAATTTGAAGATAAAATATCGTATATATAGCGCAATAATGTTTTCCAGTATTATGATGTTGATTTGAAAGGTAAGCCCTCGAATTTGGATCATTCATATAAGGATATTTAGGCCATTTAAGATATTAATTTTTGTGCACACCGATAAATGAGGATCACCCTTTGAACTCTTCTTACTAATGAAATCTGGTCTTACGAGAAATTGAACAAAAGCTTCATAATTTTTCTTTTCTTTTTTTTTTTTTTGGTTAAATGGTAAGATGAATTATTTTATGAATACAACTAACAACAACAACAACAACAACAAACCTTTATCCTACTAGATGTGGTCGGCTATATAGATAATATGTTGCTGTCGTGCTCGATCATTATATAAATCATCTCTCAAATTTAAATATTTCAAATCATTTTTTATAGTTTCTTTCCAAATTTTCTTCGGTCTACTCTTATCCCTCTTTATTTGAGTCCTTAATTCTATACTTTCTATCCTCCTACCGGAGCCTCCACCAGTCTCCTACGCACATGCCCAAACCACCTTAAGCGAGTTTCTCTCATTTTCCCATCTATCGGGACTACTCCTACCTTATTTCTAATACATTCATTTCTAATCCTATCTAACCTAGTGTGCTCACACATTCATCTTAGCATTCTTATTTCCGCTACCCGTATCTTTTGTTCATTTTTATATTTGGTAGCCCAACACTCGAATCTGTAAAGTATCGCCGGTCGAATGGCCGTTCGATAGAACTTGCATTGCAAACTCAATGGTACTTTACGATCACAAAGTATTGAGGACGGACTTCTCCATTTGTTCCACCCGATTTGAATTCGGTGTATTACATCTCTATCAATGCCTCCATTTCCCTCTATGATGGATCCTAGGTATTTAAAACTTTTAGATGTGTTCACTACATGTTCACCAATTTTAACATTTACCATGTTATTACTCCTATTACTAAAATGACATTCCATATATTCTGTTTTAGACCTACTTATTATAAAACCTATAGATTCTAGCTCCTCTCTCTAATTCTCTAATTTGGTATTTACTCCCTCCCTTGTTTCATCTATTAAAACTATGCCATCCGCAAATAACATACAATCGGGGATGGCCTTGCAAATGCTTAGTAATTTCATCAATTACTAAAGCAAAAAGATATGGACTCAATGCCGATTCTTGATGCAAACCAATCGTGATTGGGAATTCATCCGAAATCCCTGCCGAAGTCCTCACACATGTTGTTGCATTATTATACATGTCTTTTATAGTTTCTATATATCCCACTCTTACTCCCATTTTTTCTAACACTCTCCACATTATATGTCTATTAACCCTATCATATGCTTTTTCAAGGTCAATAAAAGACCATATGTAAATCTTGTTTTCTATCATTAAAGGATTCGCATAATCTTCTTATTAAGTGTATGGCTTCCGTTGTTGATCTTTCCGGCATAAATCCAAAGTGATTTTCCATTATGTTAGTTTCTAGTCTTAACCTAGTTCCTATTTTAAACAAAGGTATTAGTGTGCTCTTCTGTCATTAGGCATCTTCTTACTATTCATAATTATGTTAAATACCTTTGTTAGTCATTCACTCCCAAATTTACCTAGGCATCTTCACGTCTTTATTGGGATATCATCGGAGCCTACGGCTTTACCACTTTTCATTTTTGTATAGCTTTTTCAATTTCTTTATGCTGGATATTTTTCTATAGTATGTGAAGTTTTTATGATTCTCACTTTGCTCTATTTTCTCTAATGTTATTTTCCCTATTATCTACTTTATTAAACAATTTATGAAAATACTCTTTCCATCCATCTTTTATTATCTTGTCCTCAACTAAAACATATCCATTTTCATCTTTTATGCATTTAATTTCGGTTAAGCCTCTTGTCTTCTTTTCCCTTAGTTTGTAATTTTATAAATATCTTTTTCTCCCTCCTTAGTATCCAATTTTTTTATAAAAATTTTCAAAAGCTTTTATCTTGTCTCCCTTACTACATTTTTTCACTTCTCTTTTAGACTTTTTATATTTTTCCAAGTTCTCATCACTCTTACAAGTGTAAAAGACTTTGTAACAAGCTTTTTTCTCTTTTACTTTTTGTTGAATATCTTGATTCCACCACTACGATTCTTTATTACATTTATTACCTTTTGACACCCCTAATTCCTTTTTAGCAATTTTTCTTATGTGTTTAGTTACTTTTTCCCATGACTCTTTTTCCATGTTCCAATTGATATTTTCTAGTAAAGCTTTAGTAATCCTATCTTTTTTATCTTTATTATTAAGATCCACCTTTTTATCCAAGGTATCTTTGGTACTTTCTTTTTACATACATTAGTTTTAATTCTTAGATCTAAGACTAATAACATATGTTGTGTAGTGATTTATTCACTCGATATTACCTTACAATCTTTACAAAGATTTTTGTCACTTTTCTTTGTTAAGAAAAAATCAATTTGTGTTTTATTAGAACCGCTTTTAAATGTGATTAAGTGTTCATCTCTTTTCTTAAAGAAGGTGTTACATATGACAAGATCATATGCCACCAAAAGATATAATATAGTTTTACCCTCATTATTTTGTACCCCATAGCCATAACCCCATGCACCCTCTCATAATCCCCGTTGCCCTTCCCTACATGCCCATTTAAATCCCCGCCTATAAAAAGTTTTTCATTTTGAGGGATTGATTGGATCAATGACTCCAAATCCTCCCAAAATTTAGTTTTAATAGATTCGCCTATTCCTACTTGAGACTCATATACACTAATTATGTTGATGGATTGATTCCCTATATAATTTTTAAGGTTATGATTCTATCTCCTTTTATAACAACTCCTACTACGTGCCAACAAAAGGGTGGCCCGGTGGTTTGGGCTTTGGCATCCAACCTGGGAGACCTAGATTCGAATTATCCCCTTCTCCATAGACTCCACCCACACTAGGTACTTGTAATTGTGTGTCAAAAAAAAAATAAAATTATTACGTGATCTATAAATAATGAATCAACGATGATTCATACACCATTCCTATTTATATCTTTTCCGCTATACCAAAGTTTGTACCCCGTACTATCTAGAACTTTGTCCTTTTCCCTACTCATTTTGTTTATTGCAAACACATTATATTTATCCGTCTTCTTCTCATAATTTCTACTATTTCTAAGGACAAAGATGCAATATTTCACAGTAATAAGGGAAATGAGGACAAAGAATTTATCTCATCATACTAGCTAGGAGGGGGAAAATGGTCCCTATCTTTTCGATACGATGAAATTTTTTGCTCCCGCTTTTTAAAAGTCCGGGGGACCGCGCGCGAGAGGGAGAGAGGCAGCAGAGCAATGTCGGTACATAAACAACTCAACAACGAGAGAGAATCCATTCCTTCCGAGTAAAAAGTGTCCGAAACTACAATGTCTCAACTCATTCAAACGTTATTTTTTGGTATAAGAGTGTAAAGAAACAAATCATCGAGTAACATAAATTCCCGAACAAATATCAAATCGAATACAAGAGTAAAATTTACCGTGTGCAAAGCCCCGACAAGTTGTAATAAGTTTTCTTTTTTTTTTTTTTTCTAAAAGGTTGATGTTGACGATGTTTTTTGGTCCTCCACAACCCTCAATTCTCGTCTGTCGTCTATCGTCGTCGGCGGCCTTTGGAAAATGCTACGGTACACCACCTTTTGTATTTACCGGTTAGCTGCCGTGTCTACTTAATTTACACACGTGCTTAAAAGAGAAAAAAAAAAAAAAAAACTTTACGTCCTTATTCTCTTGTTAACGTTAAAACGTTAGAAGCTGCGATTAAGACATCAGCTTCGCAAATATTCGGAAACGTTTTTCTTTCTTTCCCAATAAAATGTTGGTACGTAACACTTTTTCTTATCGTCACAACACAGGCCAGTACTGCATTATAATTATTATTCCCCTCCTCCAAAAATCTCATCCACTCAAACGTTTAAAAATCCTCTCCTTTTTCATTAATCAATTATTTTACTACAACACAAAAGCTTCAAACATATATCGTCATTTACGTATATTTTTAGGCTAGGTATCCCTTTCTCTCACTTTTGCTCGTCTTCAGTAATACACACACACATATATAGATATATTTATATATATACATACACCATGGCTGCTGTAGTCACTGCTGCTGCAGTGTGTTTTCCATCGCCGGCGACGTCATCCAAGCCCTCTGCTACTTTTCTTTCTACCACAAATTGTTTCCTCTCTTCTGAAAGGATCACTTTTAAAAAGGTATATACATATAAGTACTCTAATTACATCTGTTTATGTTTCACTTTTCTTCATGCATGGCGCTGTTCATGATTGATATATGTATGTGTTATTTTGGCATGCAGGTTCCTGTACATTATAGAAAAAATGTGTACTCTGCAGGTGGGAAATTCATTGGAAAATGTTTGCCCCGCCGTGCACCCACAGGTTTGAGATTCAACCAGATCTGGTATACGGGCAGCTCATACTGCAACAAGTGTCTAAAGAAAGCTACAAAATTGAGGCATATTCCAAAACAAAAAAGAAATAATATTAAAAAAACCAAAATTAAAGAAATAAAATTTTAACTTTTTTTTTGTTTACTTAAGTGAAATTTATTCACCTAATTTTAGTTTTTGGTAATAATTATTTTTACTTAAGTGATAATTTTCAAATCTCTTCTTATACAATTTTCCAGAATTGATAAAGTTGCCAATTCTTTTACACTTTCTTGTGATATCGCTAATATTATTACTCCCTTTGTCAAAAAATAAAAAATAAAAAAATAGTCATATTGAGAATGGCTATGTGCAATCTATGCATTCCCTCCAAACTTAATACTCCTTCCGGTCCTTAATGTAAGACATTTTGATTTGTACTATGTTTCACCTAATATGTATTTTTTATTTTTTTTTAAAAAAAAAAACCTTAAAAATATGTCTTCATATTCGTTGGGTTCTCTTCATTGTTAGAAAATATTTTTAAGATTTTTTTTGTCAATTAAAAATACTATACAAGGTGAAATTTAAGACAAATCAAAATTCATTATATTAAGAACCGGAGAGAGTATTATTTTTAAAAAATACTTTTTTTTGTTTACTTAAGTGAAATTTATTCACCTAATTTTAGTTTTTGGTAATAATTATTTTTACTTGAGTGATAATTTTTCAATCTCTTCTTATACAATTTTCCAGAATTGATAAAGTTGCCAATTCTTTTACACTTTCTTGTGATATCGCTAATATTATTACTCCCTTTGTCAAAAAAAAAATAAAAAATAGTCATATTGAGAATGGCTATGTGCAATCTATGCATTCCCTCCAAACTTAATACTCCGTCCGGTCCTTAATGTAAGACATTTTGATTTGTACTATGTTTCACCTAATATGTATTTTTTATTTTTAAAAAAAAAAACTTAAAAATATGTCTTCATATTCGTTGGGTTTTCTTCATTATTAGAAAATATTTTTAAGATTTTTTTTGTCAATTAAAAATACTATACTAGGTGAAATTTAAGACAAATCAAAATTTATTATATTAAGAACCGGAGAGAGTATTAGACACAAACTTGAACTAATTTTAGTGTTGTTAATCCGTGCTTTATATTCAGGATTGGAAGGAGTATTTTGACAAAGAACCAGTCTTTTAGGGACATTTTGGTACCAAACAATTGGAATATTATTTTCTACACACGCAACCTCTCTTAAAATTGGTACTTAAAATAAATCTATACCATTTAAACAATCTTCTAAGTTAAAAGAAATGTTCTTTAAAATCAACAATATTTGATTTATTTTAGCTTCTTTTTACAATATAAACAAAAACCAAAATCTTTTCAAACATTATAATTTGATCAAATGTAGTAAGTAAATTAAGTCCTTAATCAACGAGATTTTTGTGACTTTGGCTTTTAATCAATATTTTTTACTATCACAATATTAGTAACTTCCCAAAAATAGTGACCTAGACCCCTAATTTTAGCTTTTTTTTTTTATATATATAAGAGTAGACCCTTTTAATTAATTTGGGAACAGTTTTATCATTGAAGTATTTCAAAATGAGGGTGAAATTTTTGTGTCTATAGTTAATTTATTACTTATCTAGGAAAATTACATTGTAAACAAATTACGTTAGCTTAAGCTAATAATAAGTGCTAGTCCTTCCATAAAGATATAAAAATTCACATTATAACTTGTGAATTGTACTATTCATATTGCTATTCACAAACTACAATGTGAGTTATATTTGTGGCGTAGAGAGAGTATATAAGAACCTCACACTCTCAATGTTTGATCGTTGCTTGTTTTTGGGCTAGAAATCAAAATTATTTAGTAATATCAAAAGTGATATGTCTCAACAAATTCAACATTCAATTTTCAAATGGATATGTTTTAACTGAATTATTCAGTTGAAAAGCAACTAAGGTACTTCAGAACTTTCCATATAAGCAATTGTGTGTGTGGTAATCGATCAGTTTTCAAAGAAATACACAATGCAGAATAAAATGAAAAAGAAGCTAATTTCGAATATCTCTTCCGGAGGATAGCTCTATTTGTAACAAAAACTGATAATTTGTGTTTAAGTTGTGATTCAACCGTTGGTTTATATATGCATGGCAGTTGCTGTTGCTGCTCTTAATGAAGATATTTGGGGAAAGATCAACGAAGTGAACCAGAAAGGTCCATATTTTGGTCTTGTGGTACCAAACAATTATGAGATGAACCCTCTTCTCCAATCCCCGAAATTCGTGCTTGAAAAGACTCTTGATTTTGCTGGTAAGGCAACAATATTGTAGTTCAACTTATGATTAATTAACAAGACATATATAATTAGAGCTAAGGTCCTTAAAAAATACTTTATTTTCTTGAACTGATGATGACCATATGCTTTTGTTTGTATCTGCAGGGAGAAGATTTAGGATCGGAAAAGTGGCAGATAAAAGCGTTATTATAGTCATGACAGGATTAGGCATGGTAGGCAACAGGCATTACCATCAAATAGTTCATATATTTCATCTGTGTCTCAAATTTTTCCTTTTTTGTTTCTTTTAAATGGCGAAAAAGCAATTGAACTTCCAGAACCTTAAAAAAGGGGGAAAAAAAAAGAGTAAAAGCGCGAAAGCTACGGCCTTATCAATAGCGTCACAAACACATTGTCAAACCAAAATACTGTCTCATTTTAATAGTACACAAGGTTGATTTAAAGTAATTTAACAATGTGTATCATTAAAATGCATTTTGTGTTAGAATTTCCTAGCTGTTTTTGATCAACACCATGTTCCATGTCTAACTGAAAAGTAATACTATCTCTGCCCCGAAATAATAATCCACATTGAATTTTGTGTTTTTAGTATAAAATTCAAAATTCAATGTGGACAATTTTTTTGAGACGGAGGGAGTATATAGCAATTGGAAGTTTGAAAATCCATTTGAAATCTATATATGTACATTACAGTTGAATGCAGGTGTAACAACACAACTCCTGGCGAGTCTCTTCAACATCAAGGGCATTCTTCACCATGGTATTGCTGGAAATGCAAATCCTGATTTGCAAATCGGTGATGTTACCATTGCAAAAGAGTGGGCTCATACGGGCCTCTGGAATTGGCAGGTATATTATTGATAATCATTTCCATGATTTTATTTTTTGGAAAACAAAATTGTGATCGTTTTTCCTACAAGCAGAATGTTGCGAGCAAGCAAATACCATCCGGTCTTGTTTATAAGACATAGTTTAAGAATTTAATTTAATTATGATCTTCCTCCATTTCTTTAAACAAAAATGTTTGCCACTGGCCAGAGATTTGGAGATGGACCTGAGAATGAACTAGCTCTGGAAGCTAATGGAGACTACACAAGAGAAGTTGGATACTTAAACATCTCCGATTTCAATAGTAAAAAGGAAGTCGAAAACTCTCTGAACAAGATTTGGTATCAACCAGAGGAAATCTTTCCAATTGATGGAACAATAGAAGAAAGGCAACATGCCTTTTGGGTTCCTGTAGATGAAGAGTACTATTCTCTTGCAAAGAAACTTGAGGTCAGCACTATATATATGTCTCCCTCCATAATTAATTAGGTCAATTAAGTAGTATTCCCTCTGTCTGGAAATCATTGTTCAGTTTAGACTTTTAACTAGTATAATTTATAATAAAAAAAAATTTAACTAGACAATAATTTTGGAACGGAAAGAATATATATTTGAACTTAATAAATTCGAAGAAATTAATTTTGCATTGTTGTTGGATATAGGCAATGGAGCTAGGACCTTCTGATGGCATTCCACCGGGTTTAGCAAGAAAATCTAAAGTGTTTTGCGTGGAGAGAGGGATTTGTTCGAGCACGTTTCTGGACAACGCGGCATATCGGGAATTCTTGCGTGACAAATTCAATCCAACTCCAATGGACATGGAAAGTGCTGCGATTGCACTTGTGAGTTTCCAACAGAGAATCCCTTTTATAATCTTCAGATCTCTATCTGATCTTGCTGGGGGTGGCTCTTCTGAATCCAATGAAGCCATCAATTATTCTGATCTCGCTGTTCAAAATGCTGTTGATGTTTTGATTGCATTCATTTCTTCTCTTTAGCTAGCTTGCTAGCCCTAAAAGATTAGGGCACCCCACCTTTTTCTATAAGAATAAGTGTCGTATGCACGGGTGATTTGCTTTACGCAATTTGTGACACGACACGAAGAGTCCGTGTGAAGCATACTTCAATAAATATTGCCCCTTCATGATAATGATGAACATAAATATTTTGCGAGTCATACATTTCCAGCGCAATTTGTACGTAGTTCATATATATTACATTCAGTTTACCTATCGCGAAAACAATATTAACACCAAAATGCAAACTTAACACATTTTTGACTCGCAAACAAAAAATAAATCAGAATTCCATCGCTTCATTGTTTATAGAAATATTAATGCTAAGGCCTCAAAATGGTTACTTCAATGCCAAAATTCCCAAATCGGAAGATTGCGCTCTCGTTTTTTAATTTTTTTTTTTTTCCCTTATTCACTAATTCACGTTGTGGGATATATGATCTCAACAAATGGCAGAATTGGCTGTTGGTAGTATTAAACAGCAACGCTGAAAATGAACGGATCCATTGTTCTAAAATCCTCATCGTCACTTTTTGAAATCTTGTGAAATTAATAGGTCCCATTTTAAGAGATCATGTAATGAATACTACCTCCGTCCCAAAAAAAAAAAAAAAAATAGTCCACATTAAGTTTTCAAATTTATACTAAAAACAGTTCAAAACTCAAAACTCAATGTGAACAATTTTTTTGTGGGACGGAGCGGGTATATAATCTTGAAGCCAAGGATGCATTCGACGAAACTTCTGGATGCAAATCTAATTTGTTTTAATATGTCGAAAGGGGTAGTTAGGATATTTGGCTGCTGTCCGTACAGAAAACTGCAAAATGGAGCATTTTTAAGAACAGTTGAAACGTTCTTACGGTACTACGTTAGCCGGCACGGTCGGCAACCATTTCTGCACACTTCTATTCTTGGTCAAAACACATGCAATTCTTTAGACTTTTATAATAATAAAAACAAAAACAGAAGGATAAAAAAACACTAAAATAACCCAATTGAATTACCGTTCCTGTAATCCATTGTATCGTAAATTTATTTGATTTCATAACTATAAGGTATCACATTACGCTATAACATTACACATTAAAAAGAACACGATAAAAAAAAAAAAAACCCAATACATTTCGAATATCACATATCCACGAATGTCACAACACGTGGATCGATCTCAACACAATATCCCCAGTAATCAAACAATAACCATTGCCCAGGTAATACATTAATTTTTTCGCGTTCAAATTTATAGCATTGTATATTTCTTGGAAGCATCACCGACTTAGGACAAAATGATGCGTTCCAATTTGAAATGATTCCCCAATATTATTTTGTTTTGATCTTTGTTAAATATATGTGGCTACACAAAATCCAAAATTCTCATAAAAATCTTCGTCTCTTGATCGAAGTATGCTCCCACACCAGACGGACGTTAATCATTTTCAAATTATTAAGAAATCTTTACCACTAAAAAAGGGTCCAACCGTTCAATTACATTAGATGTTGATTAATCTAAATGTCTTTATGTTTAGTTACTATAATTCATGAAAAGACAAATTACAGATTGAAAGAATATATTGTGAATTAGTTTAATTAAACAAAAACATGTGCAAGAAATTTTTATTTTATTTTTTTTTATCAACAACAAAAGGCTCTTTATTCCTAAAGGATAAAATGGTCAAAATACATGCCGTCCTTGAATTTTGGCGCCAGCGACAGTCGTTAACCCACTGAAAGTTATTGACTTCATCAACAACAAGAAGGCTCTTCATTTTAACGTTTTGGCTGAAGCAGAGAGATCCCTGGCCAAACTTCCGGCCATGTCCACCGCCAACCCTCCGGCTCCGGGCGAGATTCTTCAACAAGCCTCCGCCTTCCTCTCCGAAGTACTCTCTCAATCAGACCTCCGCCACCGTCTCTTCTCCACCTTCCTCCTTAAACTCCCATCATCAGATGAAACCACTCTAAAACCACTAAAGCTCGCCTCTGAAACACTTGAAAATGCCCTAACCACAACTAACCCTTCAATTAAATCTTCGTCTCTCCGGCTAGCGGAAAAGCTCCTCTTGTCTTACCCCAAAACCGCGTTTTCCTCATTCCTTTTGTCCCTAATTTATTCTTTGTTTAACCGTCCCATTCAGGCCGCCGTTAACCTGTTCGATGTATTTCAGACTATCCCTTCGTTGGCAAGATTGGAAATTGCACCCGTCCTGTTTGAAGAATTGTTTCTGATTCATTTTCTCCCTGTTCTGGAATGGTACAATGAACAGAGGACATCAATTTTGGCCAATGTAACGCAGCGTTTGGCTTCTTCAGGTTATGATAGCGATGATCAGTCGGTGGTTGTATCCCCGACAAGGTTGCTGAACAATATGAACGGGAATCAAGCCGAGGAATTGAAAGATTTAGAGAGGGATTATGAGAATATCCTTGATGAGAACTGCAAGGTTTTTGCTGCGTACTTTAGGGAATCTTTGCAAGTTAAAGATGGAAATCAAAACATTGATGTACCAGCGTTGGTGTTACAGAGAAAAGAAAGTGATAGAGTTGAGTACTGTGGGCTTCAGAAGATGAAAACACACTACAGCATTAAAAACCGACGGTATAATGTAATACCTTACTACCTGGAAGTTTTGCTCTTCATTTACTCTGCTTACTCTCATGCATTGCTATTCATTTACTTTGTGTTATTACTCATTGATAAAGAGAGAGGGAGACTTTGAAACTAATTCTTCTATTATATACGCATTAATTGGCAAGTAGTTACCACTAAAGGCTCGGACTTTGATCTAGCTTGACTACACTTTTATGAAACTTAGGACACTTTTTGATGGTATTTTCTGGTCTTATTTTCCTTAGGTAAACTTAGGACCGATGTTAAAGCATGTGAATTCTTTCTACAAGCTTAAAATTAATTTGAAAAAGCTAGTTAAAAATTGTAAATTCACGTCATTATATATTATGACTAGCTTAGGCATATGTCGAAGTCTGAGTTTGAGCAGTCTCCCATGCAGTCTTGATAAGGCTCATGGAATGCACCTTTTGGTGGGTTCTTTAGATTTGTGGTATAACGGATTGTTCCTGCTCCATGAGTACCGAAGAAAGTTCCCATTCAAAGAGCCAAAGTTTCATTTTTTGGCAGAAGACTTGAGTTATCTTTTCCTTTTTTGGCTCTATTTTCTCAAATCTGGTCACGCTAATTTCAAAACCATGCATGAATTTGGAACTAGTTATGAAATTTTGTTCCAGGCGTTGTGCTTATATCGTATGTTTCCTCTGGACACCATTTGGTGGAGATCCTTTTCCTCAACTTTTTGTTCAGCGCCTTTTTTTAGCACATTCAGACATTCTTGTCTATTTTGACTTGCAGCCAATATGGGTGGAAGATGATCAACCAGTTGAAATTAACAACAGCAACGGAGACAAAAACCTTTCCAAGTTTCCATCTTTTGTACCAGAAAGAGTCTCTCCACAAGTGCTGACAAAGCGAGGATCATCAAAGAAATCTAAATCATCCCTAAATTACAACTTGGATTCTGAGCTGGAGTCTTTTTCAAATGAATATTTGAGCAACTGTTACCTGTCAGACTCTGAAGCAGAACAAGAGGTGAATAACGCAAAAAGACAAATTTCTTTGTTTGACTGATTTTCCTATGTTAGCTTCACTTTCTGAAAAATCCATGTGTCTTGTAGGAAAACTTGGAACACTTTGCATCTTTTACCTCTAGGCAGAGCCGAACCATGGTACAACAACAGCCCGATTTTACAGAATCTAGCAGGTAGATGATACAGAAGCAGACGCAAACATTCCATTGTCTTGTATGAAAAACACTAACTTGTTATAGGTTTCCTTGTTGTGCCAGTTTTCCAGATCTACCAATGGAAGACATTGACAATCTGCCTGATGCCTCAAAGCTTACTCCCCCAAAAGACTTCGTCTGTCCCATAACCACTCATATTTTTGTTGATCCTGTGACCCTTGAAACTGGTCAGACTTATGAACGGAAAGCTATTCAGGAATGGATTGATAGAGGGAATTCTACTTGCCCAATTACACGCCAGACACTTCAAAGCACCACCTTACCAAAGACAAATTATGTGTTAAAACGTCTCATTGCCAGCTGGCTAGAATTGAATCCTGGTGCAAATCCTAAACAATCTGAAATCCCGCAGATAGAAAATCATCCAAAGCTCAGTCCAGTTAGGCGTGCTTCTTCCCCGAACTGTGTCATAAGTCAAGCCAGTATGGAGGGGAAGGTTTCTCAGCTGCGCATTGCAATAACTAACCTCTGTACATCAGAAGTTTTGGAGAATTCTGAAATGGCAGTTCTTGAAATAGAGAGGATTTGGCAGGAAGCCCATATGGTGGATGTGGATCTTCAGAATATGATGTCAAAACCTGCAGTGATCAGTGGTTTTATGGAGGTTCTGTTCAATTCTGTTGATCCTCAAGTCCTAAGTGCAACTGTTTTTCTTTTAGCTGAACTTGGGTTAAGAGATCATAGTGTTATCCAGACACTGACAAGAGTTGATTCTGATGTGCAATGTATTGCCTCTCTTTTCAGGAGAGGATTGTTGGAGGCTGTTGTTCTGGTTTATTTATTAAGACCTTCCGCAATAAGTCTTGTAGAAATGGACATAGTTGATTCTCTTTTAACAGTTCTCAAAACAAGAGAGGAGGATTTACTGAGAATGTGCGTGAAACCAAAAACAGCTTCACTTTTTCTGCTTGATCAGCTTCTGAAGAGTGGTGAGGACATACAGGCATCTGAATTTGCAAGGGTTTTGGTTTCTGAAAATGCAATTGAAAGCATTATGGAAAGCTTAGAAGCTGAATCCAGGGAGGAAAAGATTTTAGCAATGTCTATTTTATATAGATGCATCCTGGAAGATGGAAACTGCAGGGATAGGATTGCTGACCAAGCTGAATTACGTTCTCTTTTGGACAGCATGATTGGAGCAAATGGTGAAGAGGTCTTTGAGATAGTTCAGTTTCTATCTGAATTAGTCAAATTGGAAAGGTATATTTGTTTAGTTTTGTAAGTTTTTTGTTTGTTAAGTCAAAGCAAAAGCAACACCAAAGGAGAAAAGTAATCCCCCTTCTTCTAAATTTCTCCAGAAGGACCTTTAACGAACAGATTTTACATATCATAAGGGATGAAGGTAATTTCAGTACAATGCATATGCTTCTCACCCATCTACAGGTTTTACCCCCCGAAAAGTCTCCTGTTGTAGCTGGTCTGCTCCTCCAACTTGATCTTCTGGTATGTTTTCTCTCTCTCTTTGACAAACATGGATTTTCACTCTTTCCAACAAACTCTCGCACAAGGCACTCACAGAAACTCTACATGCAGCATTTTAGTGTATGTTTCTGTGTTTGTCCATTATAGCTCTTTGTAGTTGGTAAAATCTTCTGAGATTTTGGTTAAGTTATTGAAGTGCTTTTGAATTTTACTATAGGTGGAACCCAGAAAAATGAGTATATTCCGGGAGGAGGCAATAGATACATTGATTGCATGCCTCCAGAATGTAGATTGTCCTTCTTCTCAAGTAGCTGCTGCAGAGATCATTGTTTCCCTACAGGGAAGATTTTCTGATACTGGAGAACCTCTGGTCAGGGCTTTACTAATTAGACGTACAGGGCTATACAGAAGTAAATCCCGTATAAAGAGAGATCACCGTGCAAGCATGTCCGATGAGACTCAAGAAAACAAGGTTGGGTTCGTTGATCATAGCACACGCAATTACCTCTAGCTGCTATCTAGACGCTCTCTTTATCTTTGTTTATAGCAGCACCTGTACTTTTCTTCACATTTCCTTTCTCTTAACCATGCCTCAAATCCATAAAATTTCCAATTTCATGACACCCTACAATCTTTTAGCCTGAAAACATGTCCTCTGCATTTCTGTTTCTGTTTCTATTCTTAGGAGGAAGAGAAATCTGCAGAGGAATGGGAGTGGAGGATGGCTTGTGCTTTAGTCAGCCATGAATTCGGTTTAATATTTGAAGCCCTTGCAGATGGCTTGAGAAGTAGAAGTGCAGAGCTTTATTCTGCATGCTTTGTTGCAGCCACATGGCTTGTGTACATGCTTACCATTCTTCCAGATACAGGGGTGCAAGGAGCTGCACGCGGATGCTTGCTGAAGCTTTTTGTGTCAATTTTTAAGTCCGCAAAGGACAATGAAGATAAAGCCCTATCGATGCTTGCATTGAGCAGCTTTTGCAGTGACTCAGGTAAGTATAGAATTACATATGATAAAAAGGTGTTTAGTTCAATGAAGTTGAGGAAATTTTCTATCAACAAAGAAGTAATTAGGAGGCATTAGTCTTACACTCTTACATAAGTATGTTTATTCTTGGAGATGTGCATTTTGAAAGAAGTTAAAAAGTTCGTGGTAGATACATTATAAGATCAATAAAAATCAGATAGAGAAGTCAAGTAAGAAGGGAGGAGGCCGGAAGTAAGCATTGCAATTTAGAAAAAGTACTTTAGTGCATGCGCAAAGATATTTTGCTTTACAAGGTTCAACAGCCACTCCATACACATGCTCTGCAACTCTTCGTGTGATATCATTTTTCAATGTCAACTTGCTTACAATGTTGGACATGGAAAAATCTCAGAGGGACTACATGACATGGCTGGCTACATGAAGGATATTTTGAAGGGCTTGAGAGAGCTCAAGAAGTCTTCCCCTTATGCAGTTAAGATGCTAAAATTACTGTCAGAGGAGAATGAATCTAGCGTTGTAAGTTATTTCTAAAACTTTCCATATATTTCTAATATTCATCTTAGAATATAATCAATATAGAGCTTCACGGACTTCAGGATATGTGGAATCATAAAGAAATAATTCATGGGGATTGCAGCGCAAATGGAGAAGTTCTATCTATTGTTTGCTTCAAAGAAAAAATTTACTCTGGTCATTCTGATGGTACACTAAAGGTCAGTTGGTGACTTTATCAGTCAGAAAAATGAATTACTGGATGTTGATTGAAAACAGAAATGCAGAAATCAACATTAAATTTGCTTTTCCGGAATCATTTATATGTGCCTTTGGTTATTGTGTCTGACGGACTCCTTCTATAAACTGTGAAGGTCTGGATCATTAAGAATGGAAGTCTACATCTGATACAAGAAGCACAAGAGCACACCAAAGCCGTTACTAGCCTAACAATACTGAACTCAGTTGAAAGATTATACAGCGGTTCACTAGATCGGACTGTGAGGGTAATGTGACGTTGTTTACTCCTGATTCCTGAATCATGATGATAGAAGTTGCGTAGCTGAAAGTTTGGGCATTTTCAAATTGCAGGTCTGGTCAATTCATGGAAAAGTCATGCACTGTGAACAAGTTTACGAAATGAAGGATCACATTAACAATTTGGTCATTTCAAATAGCATCTCGTGCTTCATTCCTCAAGGGGCTGGCATCAAGGTATGGTAAACATACTTAGGAACTCCATTTTTATTTAGGGAATTTGTTGAATTGGATTCGTTGGATCCATATCCAAATATTTTGGTTCAGGACAAAGTCAGTTTCTCATTTAGTTTTCGAATGATTAAGAGACCCTGCATCTTGTTATTGATTTTCAAAACGGTCATTATTTGCTTTGTAAGGCCCCTTGCTCCCAGAAACTCACTGAAGTTTGAAATAACTCTTTTTTTTTTTTTGTATTAAATGCTACCAGGTGCATTCTTGGAGTGGAGCATCAAAGTTGCTGAATCAACAGAAATATGTGAAGTGTTTGAGCCTAGTTCATGGGAAGTTGTACTGTGGATGCCTTGATAGTAGCATTCAGGTGCCATATACTAAAAACAGTTGTTGACTGAGTTCTCTCAATGAGAAGAGAGAGAAGTAGCCTGATGTAATTTTTTGTCACTTCCATTTCTGCTGCCTCTCAGGAAGTCGATTTGGCGACCGGGACAATCAGCACCATTCAAAGTGGCTCTAGAAAACTGCTAAGTAAATCAAACCCCATACATGCGTTGCAAGCCAGTGATGGACTGCTCTACTCGGCTAGTTCTCCATTGGACGGAGCTACTGTAAAGGTACTTCCCACAGAATCAACGATCTTTCTGAATTTGGCATCTCGTGTATCTAGTCTGTTGAATACATGCCAGAAAGCATATTCCATTCTTATCTTGTGAACTGCACAAGTTATGTGTCTCATCTAATATGCTAACACTTGAAAACCTATGGCAAAAGATATGGAGGACATCAGATTACAGCATGGTCGGTTCACTGCCATCAACATCTGAAGTGCGGTCGATGGCCTTAAGCACAGATCTCCTATATTTGGGGTGTAAAGGAGGTCTAGTAGAAGTTTGGTGTAAAAAGAAGCACAGTAAAGTTGAGGCACTCCATGCTGGTACAAACAGCAAAGTTCTTTGCATGGCTCTCACAAGCAATGAAGATGTTCTGTTCATTGGAACATCTGATGGAAAGATTCAGGTAAAGTAGCACATTCTTATTCTTCTTCTGTGTTTTATATTTCTGTGATTTACCAAAGCAAACTACGATTCCATCTTTTTGCAGGCATGGGAACTGAGTTGAAGTATGATGTAGAAAGTTAATGACCAAAATGAACAATTCTTTCATTCTTCGTTTATCCTCCACGCCAAATGTTCATTTAGAATAAGGTTGTCTGCAAATAGTAATCAGAATGTGTAGAGTTGGAGTATTGAAATGTGTAACCAAAACCTTTACCTTCCACACAAGGCCATTTTTGTTAGTGTGGACCAATTAATGTAAGTAACAGCTTTCATTCTTTGAATTCTTTGTTAATCGAGTAAATGAACATCATTTCAGTGATTGACACAACAGTTGTTACCTGGTTTAGTTCTGTTCTTACTTTTCGGTTCAATGTGATTCTGTTTCGTTTTCAAATCAGCGCAACTAATTACCTTAGAGTGGCATAAACCATTCAACAAAAGTTTTGTCAATAATTTAATGACGAAATTGGATTCTGAAACGTAGAGTACTGAACTTGAAAGCAGCCGATGCCGTCTACACAACTAAAAAGGGAAGGAGGAAATTTCAGTTGGAAATACTGATATTATAGTTTCGTAAAGAAATGGATATTATGCAGTGCGGATCCTGTGATTGGACTTCTCTAATGTTTCCCAACGCATGTAACGGAAGTGGCTTTTGTTTCTTTTACCATCATTTCAAACATCTGGTCACGAGAAACAACATTGTCCTCCTGTTCGACGGGAGTTAACTTCACGAGAGTTTTATTTGCAGGAAGTTTTTAACGTTTATGCCCCGTAGAAAATGCATCCGTTTCAGAATACGACGATTGTTTCATTTTTCCATGTCAAGCATCCCAAATGCAAGCCGATCATGACTGCACGAAAAATGTGAGAGGAAATGCAGGAAAGATATGATTCAGTTTCGGTTACACTCAGACAAGACAGCATATTGCTTAACCTCGGTTGTAATGAAATCGTCGAGCATTTCTAAGTTGTAAGTTGTAATGATATGAAAATGATCTGTCTCTTCTCTGTTCAATGAACTATGCTGCTGGTTAGGCAGCATATTCGGGTATGCTGTACAAGAGAGGAGATTCCAACAACTTACGTACAAAGCGAATATCTTATTCTTACATTTTTTAAGGCGCACTTTCACATCCGCCGCAATCTAGAATCAAGATAGACGAAAACTGTAAGAACTAGTGTAACTTTGTCCGTATCAGTTCTGCCGATTTACTAAATGGGATCTTTACACCGTTTTTATGTATATACATTTGCAGTTATACATTGGCTGTGATGTTATTACTCTCTTGTTTAGCTTCAATTTAGTAGAAGAAACTCTTGCTTCAAAATTCGACGGTTTTGGGAGATGGAGGATTCAGCAAATTCAGCTGAAACTTCAAAACATGTTACAAAGAGGAAAGGAGGCCTCATCACAGTGCCTTTTATCATAGGTACTGAAAACTTAGTTTAACATCTACAACTTAAAGTGCAAGTTGAATTACTTTCAGCATTTGTATACTTCCTTTTGTTGTTTTTCATCATCTTGTGGAAAAACAAAGATAATATTTTTAACAACTGCTAACTTGTCATTTTACAGTAAATGAGGGATTTGAGAGAGTGGCAAGTATTGGTCTTCATGTGAATATGATCTTGTACCTGAAAGGTGTATATCACTTTGATAGCGCCACAGGTGCAACCATATTGTTCTGGTGGGGAGCCATATCCAATTTCTTGCCTACCTTTGGAGCTTTTCTCTCTGATTCCTATTTGGGACGATTTTGGGTCATTGCCATTGGATCACTTGTTAGCCTGGCTGTGAGTAATCCATGATCTCATTCGGCTTACAGTTTGGGTCGTTAGTATTTTCCTTTAACTCTGATCCCCTTAGTGCCACTGATTTCTTGTCGAAATTGTTTTACAGGGACAAACAGCACTTTGGTTAACAGCCATACTTCCACAGACAAGGCCACCTTATTGTGAGCACTACCCACACAACTGTGTTAAACCAGACTCAGGACAGCTTTTGCTTCTCTTTTCAGCATTTGCACTCATGTCAATCGGTGCTGGTGGGATCCGGCCGTGTTCTTTAGCTTTTGGGGCAGATCAATTCGATGATCCTGACAACCCGAAAAATGAGAGGATCTTACAGACTTTTTTCAATTGGTACTATGCATCTGTTGCTATATCCGTCATGGTTGCGCTGATTGCGCTTGTAGCTGTTCAGGCTAAGTACGGCTGGGGACTGGGTTTCGGGATTCCTGTTGTGTTCATGTGTTTCGCAGCAATCATGTTCCTATTGGGTTCTAAACTCTATGTTAAGATCAAGGCAGACACAAGCTTGATGACAGGTTTTGCTCAAGTCATAGTTGTGGCTTGGAAGAACAAGCACCTAGTTTTGCCTCAGAGCAATTCACCTGGATTGTATCATCATGGCAAGGATTCAGAACTTATTCATCCCTCTCAAAGACTAAGGTACTCTTTATCTTTACCATAGAACAAGTTGCAGAAAACTGTCTTTGTCATTTGAACTTGTTTTTTCCTATTGGATTCAGGTTTCTTAACAAGGCTTGCATGGTAATAAGTGATCCAGTGAAAGAATCAAATCTTGAGGGTTCAGTTTTTATGGATCCCTGGAAAGCCTGCACAGTTGAACAAGTAGAGAACTTAAAAGCACTAATAAAAGTACTTCCCATGTGGTCTACTAGCATCATGATTGCAGTGACAATCAGCCAGTATCCATTCTTTATACTCCAAGCAGTCTCAATGGACAGGCGCATTTATGGAAATGTTCATATCCCTCCAGCCACACTCTCTGTCTTCGGTGTCCTGAGTCTGGGGATCTGGGTGGCTGTCTATGATAGACTACTTGTTCCGCGGCTATCTAAGTTCACGAAGAATCCACGCGGCCTTAGCTTTGAGCAGAGAATGGGAATCGGATTATTCATTTCTTGCATCGCCATGGCGACTGCAGCGCTGGTAGAGAGAAACCGGAGAAATGCAGCTATCAAACAAGGGGTGACAGAAAATCCACTGGCAGTAGTGAATATGTCTGCCTTTTGGCTAGTACCGCAACATGTGTTAATTGGATTAGCTGAGGCACTCAATGCAATCGGACAGATTGAGTTTTACTATGCTCTTTTCCCTAAAAGCATGTCTAGTATTGGTGTCTCTCTTTTTGCGTTGGGAACGGCTGTTGGGAATTTGGTGGGAAGTTTCATCGTGATGGTTGTGAATCGAGTTTCGAAGAGAGGGGGACACATTGGTTGGGTTGCAGACAACCTTAACCAAGGCCACTATGATTATTACTATTGGATTCTGACCGCTATAAGTTTGGTAAATTTTTTGTACTTTATGTCGTTGATCGCGTTCAGTAATTCTTGCACGGATGGAGAGTTGATTAGTAATGATGACAAAAGCGCCACAGGAGAAATAAAGCAAGAAGAGAGTGTAGCTATATGAATGTGATAGCACTTCATTTTTGTAGATGTCTGCTACATATTATGTCCTCTTCACGGATTGTTTGTATTATATTATAGTCTGAATAAAGTCACTATCCCTCCTATCATTTTTCCTTAAATTATTGTACATACCTTCTGTGATGGAGACATGCATAATCATAATGGTGGTCTCTTCTATTTCATTTTCCTGGATCATTCACAACCAGCGCAAATTAGAACCTTAAAGTGGCATAAACGTCCTGCTTAAGTTTTAGCAATAGATTAAGATGACAGAAATTTTGTTTAAACCAGTAAAGAAACAAGTGTACATATGTATTCTACCACTTTGTAACTGTTTTTAACTGGATTCTGAAACCCACCAGGTATTGAACTTGAAGCAGCCGATGCCGTCTAGACACAACTTAGAAAGGTATTTGGAAATCTTTCAGTTGGTGGAATCTTGTGATCTGATAAGTCAGTTTTGTTTCTTCCAGCCAGCCTTTTTTTTTTTTTGGTAAAAATTTCCTCATGAGAGAATTCCTTGTTCTACCAGACTCATATTCATGAAACATTGCAGAAACCTGCAATTTTACATCCCGTACAAAATGCATCCACTTCCGATATTCCCAGCAGGATATTTCAATTTTTTTTTATTTTTTCATTTCAACAGAACAACACAGTATGCCAAACACCAACCCATTTCAGCTGGCATTGTTTCTATATATTGATATCAAGTGCAGGCCGTATATGGGTCAGTAATGTTTCAATGAACTACCCTATTATGCCACAGAAACACATTTCGGGCATGACATTGAAGAGAGGAGATCCCAACAAAAGGTACAACACGAATGTCTTCCTCTTGACACTTCAAGTACCCTTATATCTGCCTCAATCTAGAATCAAAGTTGAGGAATTCTGTAAGAACCAACTTAGAGTATAGATTTGTCGGTCGATATTTATTTTAGATTTACGAAATCTACGTGTCTATAGATGTTGATTTTTACCAAGTGTACCACATGCAACTGCAGCCTATGGTAACGCCAGATGTCCATAATCCTGTAATGAGCTGATTTTCCATGGAGGTGATGTAACTTCTTATCGTTCGGAAGTCAAGAATCTGAATTAGTGTTTTTTCATATATATATATTTTCAAGTTAGTAGAGACATTTTTTGCCTCATGGATTCGACGATGGAGATTTCTACTAATTCTGTAGAAAGATTGAGACGTGGTACAAGGAAGAAAGGAGGCCTCATCACAGTGCCTTTTATCATAGGTAATCTCATTTGCTTTTAAACCTGTTGTTCCTCCTTATGCTTTTGATCCTGAAAGAATGTATATTTCTAACAACTGCGATTTGTAAATTTTGAAGCAAATGCGGGATTTGAAAGAGTGGCAACTACAGGCGCTCAAACAAACATGATCCTGTACCTGACAGGTCAGTATCACTTTGATAGTGCCACTGCTTACAACATCCTGTTCTGGTGGGGAGCCATAACAAATTTCTTGCCTACACTTGGGGCTTTTCTTTCTGATTCTTGCTTGGGACGATTCCGGGTGATTGCCATGGGATCACTTGTTACTCTTGCTGTAAGCAATTTTTTTATGATCTCAGTTAGCTCAAATTTTGCTCATTAGGATTTTTTCTAAAATTGGCAGACTGCAAAAAGCAACAAAATAGTAAAGTTCTGCAGGATTACTTTTAGGCTGTTGCTTTGTCTCCGAATTATAAGTATGAATATGAGCATTCTTCACTTAATGTTGCCTAACTTTTTCTGCAGGGACAGACAGCACTTTGGTTAACAGCCATACTTCCCAAGGCAAGACCACCTTATTGCGAGGACGATCCAAACAATTGTGTGAAGCCAAACTCATGGCAGCTTTTGCTTCTCATTTCAGCATTCGGGCTCCTGTCAATAGGAACCGGTGGGATACAGCCATGTTCATTGGCTTTTGGAGCAGATCAATTTGATGACCCTGACAACCCGGGAAACGGGAGGATCTTACAGACTTTTTTCAATTGGTATTTTGCATCTCTTGGTGTAGCGGTCATGATTGCTTTGACTGTTATTGCATACATCCAGAATAACCATGGCTGGGGCCTTGGGTTTGGGATTCCTGTATTGCTCATGCTTATCTCAACCATCATTTTCCTATTGGGTTCTAAACTCTATGTTAAGATCAAGGCAGATAAGGGCTTGATGGCAGGTTTTGCTCAAGTCATGGCCGTGGCTTGGAAGAACAAACACCTAACTTTGCCTCCAAGTGATTCCCATGGATTGTATTATCATAGAAAGGATTCAAAAATCATTCATCCCACTCAAAGACTAAGGTAATATTATTATGCCTTCCAAAGTTGGTAACTCTTGCATAAACAAACATTCGACATAATAATACAACTTGTTAAGGTATCATTAGGATTATATATATACTGCATGCTGTACTTTTATACTAATGTCACTTGAACATGTTGAACTCATTGTCTTTAGGTTTCTAAACAAAGCTTGCATGGTGACTGATAAGGAAACTAATCCAAATCCTGAGGGTTCAATTTCAGATCCCTGGAAAGCCTGCACGGTCGAACAAGTAGAGAACTTGAAAGCTCTTATTAAAGTAATTCCCATATGGTCTACTGGCATCATTCTTGGAGCAACATTAAGTCAGTATCCTATCTATGTACAACAAGCAAGCACAATGGATCGGCGAATTTATGGAAATGTCAAGATCCCTGGAGCCACGATGACTGTCTTTGCTGTTCTGAGTGTGGGAATTTGGGTGACTGTCTATGATAGACTACTTGTTCCTCGAATAGCTAAATACACAAAGAATCCACGAGGCCTTAGCTACGAGCAAAGGATAGGAATCGGATTATTCATGTCTTGCATTGCCATGACAACCGTAGCACTGGTAGAGAGAAAGCGACGAAATGTAGCAATTAAACAAGGGGTGGCTGAGAATCCATTCGCAGTTGTGAACATGTCAGTGTTTTGGCAAGTACCACAATATTGCTTGATAGGATTAGCTGAGGCATTCAATGCAATTGGACAGACTGAGTTATACTATTCTCTTTTCCCTAAGAACATGTCTAGTATTGGTGTTTCTATTCTTGCATTGGGATTCGCTGTTGGCAACTTGGTCGGAAGTTTCATCGTGATGGTTGTGAAGCGAGTTTCGGGGAGAGGAAAACACATTGGTTGGCTTGCAAACAACCTTAACCAAGGCCACTATGATTACTACTTTTGGATTCTGACCGCTATGAGTGTGGTCAACTTTTTGTACTTTATGTTGTTGATCTTGTTCTGTAATTCTTGCTCGGATGAAGAGTTGATAAGTGATGATGGAAAAGACAGAGCTGAAGAAACAAAGGAAGAAGAAAGTGCCAACAATAGCCTAGGTAACTATCACCATGTTTAAAGCCCGAAGTAGGTGGATGTGATTGATATACAAGATGATTCATTATTACTAATCCCCTTCTGGCCTTGTCCTATTCATTCCTCCTCATGGTGTTTACATGTTAATGGTTATAGCCGATGACAGGAAAAGAAAAAACTTGAACTGTAGTTTGTGCAACCTGAATTCGTTCCGCGAAATGACTTTTAGTTACTAAGATTA
Organism: Oldenlandia corymbosa var. corymbosa; assembly: GCA_949775105.1. Taxonomy (NCBI): domain Eukaryota; kingdom Viridiplantae; phylum Streptophyta; class Magnoliopsida; order Gentianales; family Rubiaceae; genus Oldenlandia; species Oldenlandia corymbosa. The sequence continues at coordinate 29,998,059 of OX459120.1, read as the reverse complement.
CAAAAATCATAGGACAAGCATTACTACCCCTAGCTATCCCCATAAGAGGTCATGTTATAAGACAATCAAAAGATCAAACTCAAGTTCAGTTCTCTCATTGAGGTCGTGAATGTTCCTACCATGTGAGTTAAGGTTCGTTCTCATGTCACGCCAATATTATAAGTACGTTCTTAAGCATATATATAATCAACCTAGATTAAAAGAAACGTTAAAAACTCCAGAGAACCAAAAAGCACTGTGCACCTTAGAATCGACTAATCTACTCCTAATCCTCGTAATCTGTCTCTTCATCATCATCGTCGTCGTCTCCATTTCCGTGATATCCCCATTTATCCTCGAGTTCCTCTTTCTCGTCCTCTGTTTCTTCACTATCATCCCCTTCATCAAATGCACCATTCATTAACCTAGACTTTCCGGTTGCAATGCTGTTACCATTGGAGCTTTTAAGTTGAGGAGCGATTTTCGCAGGAGGCGATTTCAAAATTGGCTTAGCCCTGTTTTGCTTCTGCAGCATTTTCCCATTCCCGGGATTCACAGCCCGTGCAGCACCATCATCATCGTGACTTGCTTCAGTATCCACATATCTCCCAGCAACAGTTGATTTGGCATTCGCCTTCGCCTGCGTTCCATCCTTAAAATGATGCCCGGGATGCACACTTTTCAAATGAAGATTCAGCTTGTACGCATGTATGTAAGCTCTGTTCCCACACGACTCATATGGACAGACAAACGGGCGATCCAATGCCGGAGAGTTGTGAGTAACCGTGGAAGATTTGGGAGTTTTAACCAGCTTCAGGTCAGGGATCACCGGACTATTATTATACAGGGGAATTTGTATTTGTACCTCATTCAAAGCCTTAACATGCTGGGAAGCGATGTGATTTCGAAGCTTGGAGTCCTGAGCAAATCGCCTTCCACAACCTGGATAATGGCAAACAAAGTAATTCTCCTGAGAATGTGTTTTCATGTGTGATTTTAAATTAAAATCCAGGGAAAACGCCTTCCCACAGCCTGGAAATGGGCACTCGAATTCTCTCTTCCCAGTATGAACTAACAAGTGCCTCTTCAATTTTGACCTATCCAAGAATTTCCTCCCACAATTCTCGTAAACGCAATAGTACTGTCTCGGGCCGTGGATCTGTGAATGCTTCCTCAATGCTCCGGCGTCCATGAACGTTCTCCCGCAACCTTCGCTGCTACAGAGGAACAGAACCTCCGTCGTCGGTTCGGGTTCGGGTTCGGGTAATTCCGGTGGTTTCTTCTCTTCGATCGCCTTCAATGTAGCTTCGCTGACCCATTTTAAGAGCCGGCACTTTCCGCCGGAGGCGATATCTTGAGTCACCCATTCTTTCACCCACTTGACCGGAGGAGAAGCCTCGGGCTTGACGACGGGCCGCCTGTCGAACAGATTCCGACGCGTGTGCGCCGACGCCGACGCTTCCATATCCGCTGAAAAAAATCGCGATTTCGATCACTCTAGTAATAGTTGCAAAACAGAAAATCGGGTCAATTTTGACGAAAAATTGAGAAGCTTTGAAACCCTAAAGAGTTGGTATTTGGTAATTTTGATTATTGGCTACTTTGAGGCGGAATTCCCGACGGACGGTGATGATAGACAATAGGGTTTTTTTTTTTTTTTTTTTCCTGTTTCTTTTTTGCTTTTTTGTTTTTTGCCCCCTTTTTGGAGGGAACGGTGATACTACAGAGTACAGAGGAGCTTTCAAGCCTTCATGTGGAATGGCGACGATATAGGGGTATTTTCGTCTGGACAAACATTTCCCAAAATACACTATAATGTAATAAATAATTTTATATAAATTGACCTATTTCAAGGAAATCTACAATTTAACTTTTGTTGTCGATTTTTTATTTGTTTTTTACTTCTTAATTTTCTACTTTTATTTTTTTACAAAAAAAAAAAGATTTTAGTGAATGTATATTACCATACATTAATGATGCTATTGCCCCTCTACCAAATGATGGTTTTTACTTTTTAAGACATGCTTATGTGTGAGAGAATTGAGAAGAATAGATCTTAGAGAGCGTGCTTAAAAAATTCGAGGGTTAAGAATTTGGTTGCACAATGTCAATATTCACTATTGATGCAATTTAGATTGGACCAAATAAGTTGGTCGAATTTATTAATTAGCAAAATTGTATGGTTCGTTTATGTGAATATTTGAAAAACCGATTGTCTGAGCAAGAGTCAAGAGACGTATATGTAAAGTCTCTCTCTCTTTTACTTATTGAACCTCCTCCTCAAATGACTATGTGTAATAACATTGGTATTCCATGAACAAGAAGGGTATGAATTGCATTCCAACTTTAAGATATGCTTATTCTTAGGTTTATAAATCAACAACCATTTAGTACAAGGTTGCTGCATAAAGGGTGTTACTTTGGGGGAGTTATCAGAATTTAGAAGTTTTAATACTTTTGAAAAATCTTAATCTTCGAAATGTGACTATTCTGGGAGATTCCTCTGTTGTAATTCTTGCAACACCGGGGGAAACTGGTTGTTTGCTCTAGTTCTTGCTTATCAATACTTTTCGAGATTAGACATTTGTTAGTTGAGGTTTCTTCTAACGTTTTATATTGAATCCCTGGTCTCAAGAATGGTTTAATCCACATAGTTGCTACCTACTCTAAGTATCATTACTAGATTCTAAAATTTGGTTATCCCGGCCAAGTTTTTTGTATCAATCAAAACTGACTGAATTTTTAGCAAATCTGTTGAAGTATCTCTTTAAAAAAAAAAGGTTTATAAATGAACAAAATGCCCTCAAACAATACCTACCGATAGTAAGTATACTTATTGATGGAGAGGATCAGTTTAATGATTAGAGAAGGTTATGGTCTTTTGAGTGAGTCGCAGTTCTTTCTTTGGAAGCTTTGGTTTGAGAAAAATCCTAAAACCACACATCTACCTGTCAAGTTAGGGATTCGAATTTCGAAGGCTTGTTTTTAGGTAGCTTCAAGAGAATTTTACAGCCAATTTTGGCATGGAAAATTCAGTTCTAAGGGTCAACTTTCCATTAAATATATGCAAATTGATTTATTCAAATATTTGGATTCATTTTTAAGTAGGTGAATAATGAGAGGGTAGTTCCACCAAATCCTTCATTATCCTCTTTACCTGACTAACCAATAATATAAGGACTAATATCCTAACTCTTAATCTTATGATTAAGTATGAAGAAAAAGATTAATACTGCTTTACAAGCATTTCCTTGGAGTAATTATTATATCAGAGTGGCTTCAAAGTCACTTCATTCAAATCTTTAATCTTCCATTCTCACCATTCATTCATCCTATTGACTAGCTTAGCTATATACCTACAAGTCCACACAATATCATGGATTAGAAATAAAATACCCTACTACAAGTTTGTAGGCCAAAAGACAAGTATAGTACTATAATCACCATATTTATGGTCCTTAATCGAGTGCTATCTTTCTACACAAATTACAATTTTAATCCCATTACATTATACAACGAACTATGGAATATTTCCTTAAGATATGGATCCTCTAAATCCAAAAATCAATGACCAATACTTTGGTCCAAGGCTTTCACAATGGAAGATGAAGGACACAATTGATTGATGCTGATATACCAATTCAAAGGAAGAACTGACAAAATTCACAAGGGATTAAAAATTTAAAAAGAAGGATTGGAAAAGGATGTATATACATATATATATATATATGGAGTGAGATAGATATAGAACATAATGTTATGAAATGGACTGGGAAAAAGAGTGAACAGAACAGATGCATGTGGATTCATGTGACTATTACTGACCACACACACACATAATATGGCCAAAGCAACACAGAGTGTCACTCTGTTTTTTACCTCTATATTAATCACTTGGAAAGTAGTCAAGTACAGTACATAAACTAATGTAGTATCTATCTATCTCTCAATTCATCCATTTTTTGACTCAGACAAAAGACACAAACACTACTTTTTTTTTTCCTTCCCAGAATGAATCAATCAATTACTTACACTCTACTCCTTTGTTTGTTTTTTTTTTTCCTTTTTTTCTGTAAAAAAGATAACTTTCACATTCAATGTAAAATTTTTAATGAACAAATGGATCTAATAAGCAGAAGAAGCAATGTATATACTCCAGCATAAGTTGCAATCTCAGTGACCAGTGACCATATTCAATTGTAAATTCCACTTATTTAATGCCAAATGTAGGAGACAACTAAGTTAAGGAGTATATTCCCATTTATTTTAATGTCAATGAAAACAGACAATACAAATAATATAAAAACTGCGGAAAAGCATAAAAGGCACTACTTTATCTTTGTTGAAAAATACTTATAATATAAGGTAAGAAGATCAATAAAGATAGGATTTTTATTGTCTGTCTGCTGAAATTTTTAATGTTAATGTTTCGTTCACTCCGTGATTGATTGAATGATCATCATCATCCCCTAAAATTCCCTATACTCATTCAACCCTCTTCATAGCATTCTCATTCCTGTTTTCCCACACAGAAGCCTCACCCCATTTCTTTCCATTTACTCAAAGCTTTCCCTCAATTCTTTTTAGTGATTCTTTTTTTCCCGTGTATATATTGATGTACTAATTTTTGGAACACGAGGAAATCAAATAGGCTGTTTCTGGGAAATAGAAGAGAACAGAATTTAATGAGAATCATGACACGGCTTTTTCGATCCAAGTCTTGTACCCTGCCCAGTATCAACAGAAGTCCTGATTCTTCTTGGGAGCCCAAAAAATCAAACCCATCTCAGTATGATTCCGAACAAGAAGAAGAAGACGAAGATGATGAAGACGAAGAAGAAGATATAGAAGCAGAAGAAGATACAATGGAGGAGGAGGAAGAAGAAGAAGAAGAAGAAGAAGTGGAATACTTGAGGCTTAGGAATAGTAATAATAATTCAGGAGGAGATACTGGAGAAGAATATCATCATCCTTTGCTGGCAATTGTTTTAGCTGCACTGAGGAAATCCCTTCTGGTGACTTGCAGTGTGGAGAGGGATGATGTTGATGATGATGATGATGGTGGTGACGTGTCCAAATCCAAATCCAACCAGCTTGACATCAGCTGGCCAACTGATGTTCACCACGTGTCCCATGTCACCTTCGACCCTTTCAATGGCTTCCTCGGTTTGCCCCTGGACCTCCAGTATGATTTGCCCCCTAAAGTCCCCAGTGCCAGGTCTGAATTGCTGTCAAAGATTTCTGTTTTACATTTTCTTCGTTAAATTGGATTGAATTTGTATTCATTTTTGCAAATTAGCTACTACGTAATTGGATTTTTCAATGCAATAATTTGTCAAATTCTCTATCTGTTATGTATGGAGGGGTTTATTTGATTTACTGTGTTATCCATGACAGCTGCTTCTCTTCTGTTTTTATATTGGATTTTATATCATTGGAAATTTGTTAAGTATTGATGATTCTAAACCAGGCTTAATTGTTCCCAGAAAAGATTCGATTTTGAGCACAGATTTAAGGAACGAATCATTACTTTCATCAGCATACTCAAATCATTACTTTTCATTCATGGGGAAACTTATCCGATACATTACATTTAACACCTTTCTGAGATTCAACTGATAATGTTCATATTGATAAAACCTTCACTGATTTCTTGGCATTAGTTGATGTATTGGCATTTGACTTATAGAGTTTTTTGTGCATAATAAATTTGATGCATTGTTGTTATTCATCAATGACAAACTTGGAGTGTGTATATTATCATTAGATTCCCCTTTTGTTTGATTCTTGATCTTGTCTTTCTGCTGTGTGAACTCAAATGATTTGATAAAAGATGATGTCATTCTGTGAACTTCTCCCATTGATATAAGATTGCTGCCCGCAGTTTGTGTCCCTGTCTTTTTTTTTTTTTCTTTTTGGGTGTAAATGGCATATTTTCAGACTGCATTTACCCATTTCCCAACCCCTGTTGTCTGCAGTGCCAGTGTATTTGGAGTTTCAGCCCAGTCAATGCAATGTTCTTATGATGACCGAGGAAACTGTGTGCCAACAATTCTACTCATGATGCAGAACCGTCTTTATTCTGAAGGAGGCCTTCAAGTAAGTCAATTGTGTGTTATTATTGTTCTAAGTCCGCTCTACTTGCTTCCGTATTTGCTAATGGAATTCATTGGTTCCTATTTTTTTACTTTGGTTTCGGTTGAAGGCAGAAGGAATATTCCGAATAAATGCAGAGAATAGTCAAGAAGAAGGTGTTCGGAAGCAGTTGAATAAAGGAGTTGTACCACACGGCATTGATGTCCACTGTTTGGCAGGATTAATAAAGGTATCATCATTCGTCTCAGATTTTAAGGTTTAGTGGCAATTGGCATTCATGTCCTTTTCATTTTGGCAGGCGTGGTTTAGGGAACTTCCTACCGGGATTCTTGATTGTCTGACTCCAGAACAAGTGATGCATTGCAACACAGAAGAAGAGTGTGTGCGACTCGTGAATTTGCTTCCATCCACGGAGGCCGGATTGCTTGATTGGGCGATCAACCTGATGGCAGACGTCGTGCTTCACGAGCATTACAACAAGATGAATGCAAGGAACATCGCCATGGTATTTGCTCCTAACATGACTCAGGTAGATGCACCGGCTATCATTTCTTCCTTTTCAAAAATTATATGATTTAGCTGCAATATGATCGAGAACAACTTAGCCTATATTCTATTATGTAAGGTCTGCAATTTAATCACCCTGGTGATGCTTACATTGATGCAGATGGCGGACCCATTAACAGCTCTTATCCACGCTGTACAAGTTATGAACTTCCTAAAGACGCTTATAAACAAAACGCTTAGAGAAAGAGAAGAGACACGCTCATCTGACTTGGGTGTAATAATGCAATGTGATCAAGCTATTGATAATCAGATTGTGGACCGTTTAGAATCTGACTCGGTGGAGAAGTGGAATTTCAGGGTTAAGGGTGACACCGATAAGGTAAATGAATTCATACCAGATAGGATTGCCATATCATCACCTATTCTTTGTAAAAGCCAAAGCAATTTAGAAAGTTGTTATAGAGAAGGTAAAAATTTAGGAGATGAGGAGGAGGAGGCAGATGAAGAGGGAATATTAGACAAGCTTGGTTTGAGAAAACGAGTGCGAAAGCTATGCAAACATCCCATGTTTCAATTAAATAGACCAGTTAAGAAAAAAACCGATACCGGAATCTTGAATTCCAAAGGAGCTGGAGAGGCCTGGATATAATAACTTTGTGGAGTACTGTTTTTTGTTACTCACTGAAGTGACATTATACTATGATGATAGTTGTAGTAGTAGCAGAAGTACTATTAGTTTTGATCGATAAATTGTAAAGGGGGCCGTGTGGTGCTAATGATATGGTGTTATCTTGCTGGATGTTAGTTAACTGTATCTGTTTAGGGTAACCTTTCCTATATGCCTGACCATTCCTGCAATTAATTAATCCAAGGTTGGTAGCTGTTATTTTCCCCCATGAGTGATGATGAATAAGTAGCCAAAGAAGCCTAATTTTTGATAGGATGATATGAGTGTGTAGCTGGGCAGTTTGTACAGGAACTGAGCAACATTTTGTTTGTGTGGATGAAAAGTTGAGCAAATGATCAATTGTGCTGTGTTAGGATTTGCTGATTGTTTTGGTATCTCCTGCTTTCTTTTCACTCCATGTTGGCTCGTGTAATTGATGGCGCATGTGATCCATGTAGTCGTTCTCTTTAATGCAATAAAACACTAATTGCTGTTGAGGGAAAGGATTGATTTCTGCACGCTTGCAGTTAACAAAACTTGAACTCGTGCTTCTATGTTCACTGTAGGCTCGATTGCTGCAGCACTGTGCACTCACTTTGAAAATGGAAAGATATATGTAATCTGTTGGTCTAATTTAGAATCAGAGTTAATACTACTAGTTGTAGTACATTTGTTTTGCATGAAAAATATTTAGGATAGAAAAAAAGTAGGTAACATTCCCACTTGCCAGGAGAAGATGGGTTTAAAAAATAATAAAAAAAAAAGATGAAGCAAGTTTAGTCTTTGAGAAACATGTCTTTCTGGAGGAATTGTTGTGGAGGTAATAGCTGACAGAGAGCTAAATGCAGCAAGACTGCAACGAATTAAGGCAAGCTGTAAAGGTTTTTAAGAATTAATAACGACAGTGAAAACGGCAGTATGTACAGAGCATATATAGTGAAAAAGATGTGATGCTATCTAACAACATCCATGATCCACCGTTTCAGTGTTACTAACCAAAACTAGTGTTAGAATCTGGTCGAGGTTGTGGAGGGAGAGGAGAACAAGGCCAAGCACCCGAAAGCGTGAGAGGGTAGAAGAGATGAAATCCCCACCAGCAGCCCTTTTCCAAGAATGGATAACCATACTCATCATCAAGGTAACAATGGATTCTTTCCAACTTGTCACTATCAAGGTGATAGAGACGAAATAATTGTTTCGCCATCTGAAGGTATATGGAATCTGATCTTCCCTGAACAAAAGATACAAACAAAGGTGAAAACTCCGTTGGATGTTAATTTGCCATGCCGATAATGATGCTGCATTGCTGATCAACGCCCCATATATATATATATACAGTCTGTAGCAAAATCTCCGATGCATAATTAGCTGAAGAAGCATCGTGATCAAAGCTGGTGGGATCATCCTTAAACTTAGTATCATCAAAGACCCAGGTGTCGATGACTGTACTACCCTGATTCAGAACACATAATCACATAATCACTTTAATTGCTGGTGCGGAGACCGATCACTCTCCGAGAGCGGAGACATTGAACTGTCAAAGTAAAAGTGTGTTATCAAAGATTTGAGTATCATCTTCTTTCAATGGTAAGCTTATTTCCAGATTTGCACAGCGTAATTCCCTCATCCAGCCGACTAGCCATGATAACTTGTTTAAAGGTCTTCACAGCAACAAATTTTGGGTATAGATCACAAGATATTGATGGAGTTTCCCTTAGGCAGTATTTTCTTTCTTATTGCTGCTGATGATCGAATTATCAATGAAAAATTAGTTTATGAAGGTAAAATCAACTTTGTATCTTTAATTATCTTCATGATTTTGGTCAGCGTGGAAAGCGATAAATGGTTTTGTTTGCCATGAACAACTGCTGCTTGTTTACTGTACCATAAAATGCCAATGAGAACTTTGAATATCTTTTCTCTGGTAAATGCTTTGTGTTTCTTTTCATATAATTTTGTTATTTGGTATTTCTTCTACAGTATAGCTGCAAGCCTTGCAACCGTTGAAGCATCTTGCTCAAATCTTTCATTGGCTTTGATTCAAGATATTATTATTCAATCACGTTCACATTTCAATCTTCAAAACAAGAATACTTGGTCACATTTCAATCTTGGCTAACGATGAAGTACAGAAAAAGATGGAAACGTGGGATGATGGAGAGAAAAAGGTGGAGAAGTAATTAATCCCAATATGTTACACATTTATCTATTTTCAGAAATTAAAAGTATGATATGGCACAACTAAAATTATTGAAGGAATATGATTTTAGTTTGGGTTACTCATGGAAATAAATTGACGGATAAGGTTATTTGAGAAAAAAAAAACTCTAAAATGTTGTCCTCCCGATCAACTTCGTAAACATCAGCTTGGGTATATATAACCTCGAAACATTTGATTCTTTCGCGGGTATCCACGAATAATTCTTCCGAAGAAGAAGAAAAGGAACTGTTAGTAATAATTTGACTTAGTAATTTACTTTAGTAATTTAACTTAATTTTTACTTTTTTGATTTAGTTTTTTATTGAGTCTATTCACGTTGGTTGATTTTTGTTGCTTATTTTTAGGAATATCTTCAGATAAGTTGAGATTATGGGAGTTGTGGTTAAAGTAGTGGAGTCATAGCTAAAACTGTATTTTTTTTCTTTTCTATAAATGTAATGATCAAGTAGAAGTCTTTTTGCTCCCAAGTTTAAATATATCAATTACTCCCTCCGTCCCATAATTATTGTCCAGTTTTACTAAAATAAAAGATTTTATTTTTAGTCAAACTTAACTATATTTTACCTTAAATAACCAGATATACCCCTACATAAGTAATTGTTTAACCACTAAGATTTTATGGATAATGTTTTTTACTAAGGACAAATGTGTAACTTGATCCATAAAAAGTCAAATTGGACAATAATTTTGGGACAAAATTTTTTAGGCAAAGTGGACAATAATTATGGGACGGAGGGATTATCTCTTTTCTTTGTTTATGCCGTTCAAGTTTTGTTCTTTCTTTAAAACTACAAATTGGTATCCAATAGCTATTATCTTGAGGGACCTATGAGAATGGAGAGTGACCCACAATCAGCCATCACACAACTCCACCAGTGAATCTGGGATCAACCAAAGCCATATGAGATTATCTCAAGGAGGAGTATCAAGGCAATGAAAGAATCAAAAACATGCAAGTTCTCAATCTGATAAGAGAATTTGAGATGGCAAAGATGAAAGAGTCTGAGATGATCAAAGATTATTCAGATAAGTTACTGGACATGGTCAACAAAGACTATTAGGTAAGGATTTTTCTGATGAAAGAATAGTTCAAAAAATTCTTGACATGGTCAACAGATTATCCATGATGTTCAATTTAAAGAGAGTGTTTATGATCAATCTGGTACTGAATTTGACAGAAGCGAATTGCATAAGGCACAAGCTCATCTGTTACTGAAATTAAGAGAGCATGATGACTTTAACCAGCAAAGATCAAGGATTAAATGGCTTCGTGATGGGGACGCGAATACTGCGTATTTTCACGCATCTCTGACTGAGAAAAAAGTGCGGCTTGGAAACCATAAAATTCGGGGAAGTTTGGGCTCATGGTTAACACGCAGAGAGGACATTGAGGCAGAAGCAATATCTTTCTTCAAGGATTTATAATTATCAGCTGAGCAATTTCCGGATCATGAAGAGGCCACCTCACGTATACTTGAGAATATTCCGGCAATCATTAGCTCAGATGAAAATCATGAACTTATGCGGAACATCACAAGCGAAGAACTTAAAGAGGTTGTATTCAGTCTCGATCCTTCCAATGCAGCTGGAATTGATGGTTTTGGTGGATATTTTTATCAACATTGCTGGCATATCATTAAGGAGGATCTTATGCAAGCTTGTATTAATTTCATGAATGGATCCCCTATTCCTAAAGTTGTTGGTAGTACTTTAATCACCTTGATTCCAAAAAAGATCAAGGCCACTTCATTCGCGGATTTCCGGCCTATAAGCTTGTGTACCTTCCTCAATAAAATACTCACAAAGTTGCTAACGGAACGTTTGAAGATTGTCTTGCCTTGGTTAATCTCTGAAGAGCAATCCGCATTCTTGGCCGGAAGGAACATAATGGACAATATTCTGCTAACTCAAGATCTTGTCCAGCTCATTGATCAACCAACTAGAGGAGGAAACCTAATTCTGAAACTCGACACGATGAAGGCTTTCGATCGGGTTTCGTGGAGCTTTCTAAGAAATATCTTGCGCAAGTTTGGTTTTAATGACCGTTATGTGGCATTGGTTCTCTCAAATCTGGAAAAGAGTTGGTTCTCCATTCTCATCAACGAAAGTCCGGTGGGATTTTTTCAAGTTTCTAGGGGTATAAAACAAGGTGATCCACTATCACCTTATTTGTTCATCTTGGTTTCTAAAGCCCTCACACGTAACTTGATGGTGCTTATAACCAAAGGAAGTGTTGCTTTATATGGAATGCCTGCAAAAAAACGAAGCTCCCGTCTCATTTATTTTCGCGGATGATCTAATCATTTTTACAAAAGGATTAAAGCATTCTATGCAAAGCTTTCTCTTTTTTTCAGGACTATAAATCAGCAACAGGACAAAAGGTGAATAAGCAAAAAAGCTGTTTCTATGTCTCGGAAAAAAGCTCCGTCGATCATATAGAGATGGTGAACCACACTTTGCAAATTCCACAAGGAAAATTTCCTTTCACTTATTTGGGATGCAAGCTTTTTAAAGGAAGGAAGAAAGCTGAATTTTTTCAGCATTTGCTAGAAGCTTTTGATGCCAAATTGATGAACTGGAAGAGTAAATTCTTAATGCAAGGGGGAAAATTGATTCTAATCCGCCATGTTTTATCAGCTTTGCCATTACATACCACTGCTGCTATAGTTCCTCCAAAGTCGGTTATTGCTGCCCTTGAGCGTAAATGTCAAAATTTTTTATGGGGGGAGAATGAGGATGGACACAAAAAACATTGGCGAGCTTGGAGTAATTTGGCAGCTCCGATTGAAAAATAAGGTCTTCAAATACATAGCCTTAGTGAAGTTATTCAATCATTCTCTCTTAAACTCTGGTGGAAAATTAGTAATGTCAATGGCATTTGGGCGAGATTTATTGTGTCGTTGTCAAAAACTTTGAAGGAAAGGACAAGTTGGAAATGAGTTCAAGGAGTTGATCATCTCGCATCATTAAATTCCAAAGTTGAAATCAGGAATAGATTGTCCTCATTCTGGTTTGACAGATGGTTGTCTTCATTAACAATATGGAGCGAGAACTATGATCCACCAGCTCCATCACTGACAGTTTTTGAATTTTTCCAAGATAAAATTTTCTTTTTGCAGGTTTTTGATGGATTAATTCAGCCCGAGGTGATCGATAAATTGCGCACAATGGAGTTGATGTTTAATGATGCAGAAGACCGGCTTGTTTGGATTCCCTCTTTAACGGGAGAGTTTACAATATCATCGGCATAAAATGCAACTCGACACACTAGAGAAGCTTTTCCTTTCCTTAAGAATTTTTGGAATAAAGTCGTACCCTTAAAAGTTTCTTTTTTCATTTGGCAACTTTATAACCGTTTGCTTTCTTTTTTAGAGATTTTATGTAGAATGCATTTGGTGTTAAACCCTTCCCGATGCCCTTTTTGTCAAGATGCGAAGAAGAGCATGGATCATGTTTTCTACAGTTGTCCGTGGATCACTCCAATTTGGCATCATTTTGCGGCTGTTCTGGGTGTTTCCAATCATAATTCAGGTTGGAGAAATCTTCTTCATTCATGGCAGTCCATTGGAAATTTCTCAACGGCAAAGAAGATGATCATAATGGTTACTCCACTTTTTTTGCTCTGGGAAATATGGAAATTTCGAAATCAAATGGTGTTTGAAGGTACAACTTTTTTGTTTTCAAGTCTTGTCAATAATGTTTCTACTAATATTTCCAATTTGTTGAGTGTCCACAAAATACCAGCAAAGTCTTTAGAGGAACGTCAAGAGGTGGAAAATCTCTTTAATGTACGAGTTCTTCAACCACCGAGAAAGAAAATCAAGATTGTCAAATGGAAGCCACCTGATCCCGGAGGTTTTGTTTTAAATACGGATGGATCTGCACTTGGACAACCAGGAGAAGCTGAATGGGGATACATTTTAAGGGGTGAGCAAGGAATCTTCATCAGTGCGAAAAGTAGATATATTGGAAGGGCAACAAGTTTTGAAGCTGAATTAATGGGAATTTATCACGGCTTGAAAGACAGTATTGAAAGGGTTCAGTCATCTTGAAGTTCAAACGGATAGTAAAGTTGTTACCCTTTATTTACAAAAAGGAAAAGATTTCCTGTGGCAGCATTACCAACTACTTAGTGGAATACAAGAGATGTTGAAAGCTTTGCAATCTACAATCATTCACATTTTCAGGGAAGCAAATAGTGTAGCGGATGACCTTGCAAATCCGCTAAGATCTTCATAGAGTACAGTAACATAGGTGATTTTCCAGCGTCACTTTGAGGAAAATTGCATCTAGATAAAATATCATTCCCTTATCTCCGAGTTAGATAGTAGTATGTTGCCTTATTCAAATTTTGTCAATTTGGATGTAACATATTTAGGGTTAGATCATACTCTGCCTTAGATTATCTTTTTTCTCAAAGCAATAAAATTTTAGGGGAGGACTGGGACTAGGGAACTAGATGATATATATGTCTATCCCATTGGTATACCCAAAATGGGTACATTGCATCATCTAGCACTGGCTGTTTTAAAAACTCATCTCTTGGGTATACCACTTAAGTGTTTTTAAAGCACTTCGGGACCTGAAAACCACCCAAACCCTTTTATGAAAAAAAAAAAAAGAGAAGAATGGCGAAACTGGAAATAATTAAAGCTGATAAGAAGAAAACAATTTGGCAGTTATGCATTTTAATATATTTTTATTTTACTCGTATGTGACATCTGGGTGACAAAAAAGGAGTTAAATTTACGACCATGGGAAAAGTGATTGGGAATTAATTTACCTGGCAGAATTGTTGACGTGTCTTCATCGCCAAAACGACATAGCTCTCCGGTTTCGAATTGCAGTCCAAGAAGCTCCATCGTTGTTGTCCGTCGGTGAACCGATGGATGCCGGTGACCATTGAAGTTGACATCTGTATGCCAGTGGGGAGCAATTCTTCTCCCAGTTTCCACGCAACCGAACCGCCGACGCATGGAGTCAATCAAATGCCTGAGAAGTTTATTGGGCATGATTCTGTTTCCTTGGGTATTTTGTGGCTGACCTTAGCTTCTGTGAGCACCCAAATTAACTTCATACATGAAGAAGCTATACAATAGTCACTTTGTTGAAGACGAGTTAACAAAGATTATTTGAGGATAGTTTATCTTTGAAATTACAGTTCAAACATTTAAATTGGTGTTCAGTTGGTGGGTTCGTAGAATTGGGGTTTTGGGTTTTGTTAGCTGACCAACTGATGTTCACCACGTGTCCCATGCTACGTTCGATCCCTTTTAAATTATTTTGCGCCTTCCTTCCTTGGGTTTGCCTTCGTGATGGGTGTCAAATCTATCAAAATAAAATCTTTTTAAAACTTGTAGAAAGTGATAAGAAGGGTCGATCCCACAGAAACGGGAAATATCTGAGAAAATTAGGTTCAAGTGCAAGTTGTGCAAAGTACGAACAAAATTAGGACTTGGGCAAGCGAGTTTATGACTTGACTAAGTGGATGAAACCTAGGATCGTCCTCTTATCTACTTTATATGCATATGCTTTGATTTTTTTGCTCTTTTTAAGGTATGAAACTTTGTTCAATCAGACACAAATACACTGTAAGGTCATCACGATATTCCGAATAGAGTCCTAGCAGTAACAAGCCCACTAACTCATGTTGTTGACTCCATAATACCACTAAGTCATTGAATTCTTAAGCCCTTATGATTACCTCGTGTTAAACAACTAACTCTTGTTGTTATTTGATACCTTGGGCTGTTACTCTCTCGTCACCGGCTAATCTTAGACGTTCTAAGTTAAATTTACCTTCACATGTCTCCCTAACATGCAAGCACAATCAATTAATTGGTCAATTCAACTAAAAGGTAAATGAAAACTCTAAAACTAGGCACACAAATATCATCCGAGAGCTGAATCAAAACATAATTATATATAGTAGAGGACTTAGACTCTAGAAATGAGTTTCATAAACTCCAACATGAATACAACAGAAAGGAGAGAAAACAAGGGAAGAACAAAGTCAGGGAATGTGGTGAAATTCTACTGACTTAGTGAAGTCAGCTTCTAACTTCCCTAAGCGACACCCCTGAGTCTGTTTCCAAACTGATGCTGTGTTTCTAACCTAACTAGAAACTAAGGTAACTCTAAAAAGGGGCAAAACTAAGGTAACTCTCTAACCTAACTGGAGAGAAAGTCATCAGTTGTAAATGGGTTTAAAAAACCAAATACAAGTTTGATGGTTCCGTAGAAAGATACAAAACTAGTTTGGTGGTCAAAAGAATATAACCAAATTGAAGGAATAGACTCTATAGATAGTTTCTCACTAGTGGCAAAGACGGTGTCTGTTAGGGTTCTTCTTGCAATTACTTCTGCTCATGACTGGCATCTTTATAAGATTCATATCAGCAATGCCTTCCTTCATGGTTATCTAACTGAGTAGTATGAAAGTTCCAAAATGATATGATAAGGGACAACCTGTGCAAACAGGTCATTGTACGGTTTGAAGCATGCTCTAGGCAGTGGCACACAAAATTTACTGTAAAGTTGAGGTCATTTGGTTTGGTACAGTCTACAGTGATTCATGCTTGTTCACCATGATCCATCAAGGTGAATTTGTAGCTCTACTTGTTCACCATGGTCTGCTATCCTAGCCGTGTCAAAAATTTTCTCCATAAAGCCTTTACCATCAAAGATCTTGGTCCAGCTCGATATTCTTGGGGATATAGATAGCTCACAGTACATATGGTTTCTATCTTAATCAAAGAAAATATATCTTGGACATCTTGCAAAGAACATGCTTTATGGGTTGCAAACCTAGTTCTACACCTCTTCTAAAAGGACATTCTTTTCCTGGGGATGATCAATGTCGTTCTTTGCTAGCTGATCCTTCTGCATATCATACTTTGGTTGGGCAACTACTCTATCTTGGATTTACCAGGCATGACTTGACCTATGTTGTTTAACAACTGACTGGGCGACTTGGAAGATTAATTACCTAAAGATCTCTATCTGGTTTTTGCATTTTTTTTACGGGAGGTTGCCTTGTTTCTTAGAAAACAAAGAAACAAGAGACAATTTCAGTCTCTTCAGCTAAGGCAGACTATTGAAGCCTTGGTAGTAATGTTCGAGAACTGGAGTGGATTTCTAACATCTTACGTGATCTTCACATTGGTCCATCCCTTCCTATGCCACTCCACTGTGACAACCCGGCTACTCAACATATCATGAAAAATCCCGTGTTTTACGAACGTTCGAAACTGTCACATTGTACGTGATTATTACAAAAACAGCTCCATCATGTTTCAACTACCAATCAGCTTGTTGATTGCTTCATGAAATCATTGGCTGCTCCTCAGTTTCATGGCTTTCTTGACAAGTTGGGTTCTTGGATCTCCACCAAGTACCAACTTGAGGGAGGCTGAAGAAACGTACATTGATGTATATAATACATGGGTTAGTTTGTACATACTCCATATGTCCAAAAATTATTATCCAATTGGGATTTTCACTTTAGTTCAATTTGTACTGAAAATAAAAATTCAAACTAGACAATAATTTCAGGACGGAAAAGTAACTGATAATAGTTAGGTAGTCTTGTAAATAACACACATCATACTTGTAAATTTACACACTGCAAATGTCGGCTTAGGTTTAGTATTAATAGCTAGATCTTATATAGCACATTTATGAGGTTAACAACACATTTATCAAAATATAGACAAAGATTCTCTCGTTAATGGCCTCCCCAGTTGCTCTAAGTCTTTGATCCTTTCCCCAGGTGCTAGGTTTGAATTGCTGCCAAATTTTGATGTTTTTCATCCGTTGCGAATTGTTGTTTATTTTGATGTTATTATATATATATATATATATATATATATATATATTGCATAAACTCAAATTGTATTTTATATAGGGTTCAATATATTCGTTGCCCTATTTTTTCATCATTTTAAATAATATTATTTTATTTGCTTAAAAAATAGTGCTCTTTTTTTTATTGAATTTCTCAATATAATGATTAGTTAAAGTATTGATTGTGCGTGTTCGGCCAGTTTTTGTATAATTGGGCCGACGAGCGATGTGGGTCATATCCCAGGAGTTTTGGCAAATTTACATAATTATGGCTGAGATTTTAAGGCCCTAAATTAGCTCAAAAGTGGCCAAAGTATGTTTAGGGTCAATATGAGCTGGTTAACTGTGAACAGTTTCAGAATTGGAAAAGGAAAATAGACGGCAAGTGGGAATGAGAATTGAATGACAGCCTAGTGATTAGGTTGTCGTCCTTCCTGGTAATAAACCATGGTTTGATTCTCACAAGGGGTTGTAAGGGGGTTAAAAAAAGGAAAAAAAAAGAAGGAAGGCAAGTGGGAATAGAATTGTTGCATAATCAAATTCGTGATTAATTGGCAATTAAGGAAGATTTTTCCTTATTTCTTGCTCTTTTTTATAAAGAGAATTACCAGTAATTAATTAAATATATTTGAGAAATAGTTCTATTACCAAATTAAGAGCTGATTGTGAGAAGAGTCTTGTACCGATTGGGGAAGTGCTGCGGGAATAATCTTCTATTTCTAAGAAAATTGATTAGGTTAAGCTACCTTTTCTCCAAGAAAGCATACAAGAGCGAGAGTTTTGCCCAAGCACTATAAATAGGGGCGGCCGTGAAGAGAAAATCATCACCGATCAACCATAACACTCATTTTCTTCGTCTTTTACTATTTTTCTTTTTTTCGTGTACCATTTATCATGTTTTTATCTTCTTTGTGGTAGTTCATCACGTTATATCATACTTTCTTAGCCCCTAGCTAGCAATAGACTTGTTTCACCAATTTCTCCTACATAAAAATAAGAAGTTGTTCGTCGTTTTCTACTTCAACAAATTTAGTTATGATGTAATAGGTACCCTAGGTGCTTATATTTGTGAAAAAAACTGGCTAGTCCACCCCAATATGGTCTTTGTATGCTTACGGCGAATCTAGCCGTTTTTTATAGTTTTCTGTCTGTCGCCGATAAAACTTTGTGTGAGACCAATCTGCATCGGCAGATCGATTATTTACCTTTATGAGTCAAACGACATCTTTTTGGCTATTTCCCACTTTCCTCTAGTTTCTACTTATCTTTCTTCAAACTACATCCAATAACCTTAAGCCCTCGATCTTGGTTCGAGGCCAGTTCGAATTCTACCACAATCATCTGATTTAATTGTGTTTTGAGTGATTCATGTTCTGTTTTCTCACAGTTTTGGGTGCACAATTTTCACGCAAACAGTGCGTTGATTTGATTTTCTGAGTAAATTATTAGTTAGTAGTATTGTATCAAAGACTGCTGCTTTTTCTTCTGTTTCTTTATTGGATTATCCGTCTAGGAAAGTAGTAAAGTACTTATGGCAGGTTGGTTTTTTTCAAAAAGATTGATTTTGACATATTTAACATGAGTTTTAATTTTTACTTTCCTTTTCTGAGACCACATGTTTTAGAGTATGTTTGCGTCGTTTTTTAAATGTGTATTTTTATGTGTTTTTATTAAAAATGTAAAAATGTGTATTGAAAATGTAAAAAAAATATGCTGGCATTAGACAGTTATAAATATTTAATTCTGAAAAAACTTAGTAAAAAACAAACTATACAGAGCCTTAGAAGCTTAGAGTTTAGAGGTAGTTAGCTATTACA
The DNA here is from genome assembly GCA_949775105.1 of Oldenlandia corymbosa var. corymbosa. Taxonomy (NCBI): domain Eukaryota; kingdom Viridiplantae; phylum Streptophyta; class Magnoliopsida; order Gentianales; family Rubiaceae; genus Oldenlandia; species Oldenlandia corymbosa. The sequence goes on along the minus strand of OX459120.1, from coordinate 29,978,927 downwards.
ATCAGGTAGAGCCAATTGGGGAAGATGATAGTACTACTACGGAGTAGGGAAAAGACTCCCGCTCAGTCTTCCAGTAGGGGTGTCTGGTCTTCCATGATCGTTGACCGCACCTATTTAGTGTGAGTTGATTTCATCAGATACTCGAATCAATTCTCTCTTTCATGGGGGAACTCATTGTTGAATTTCATGATCAATACACTAGACTAAACAGGATACGAGATTCACCTTATAATGTTCATACACCTTTACTGATTTCTGGTAGTAACCGATGTATCAGCATAAACTCCAAGAGGTTCTGTTTATGGTAAGTTTGTTCCAATTTAGTTATCTAATCATGGACAAAATATAAGTACGTGAGTCAAATGACCTGATAAAAGGCGCGGTGATTGTGTGGCTTCATTGGATTGAAATACGTGAGTCAAGCTATGCAGTTGTCATGTACAACGAGAAATTCTGTTTTTTGACATTGCTGAAATGCTTTCATCCTACAGCTCCAGCTCCTGTCTTTTCTTTTTCTAAATGGCTTATTTTCACACTGCATTTACCAATTTCTCATCCCTGTAGGCTCATGGTCAGTTTGTCGTGCCAGTGTAATTGGAGTTTCTGCACAGTCGATTCAATGTTCATATGATATCCAAGGAAACTGTGTGCCGATGATTCTACGCATGATGCAGAGCTGTTTGTATTCTGAAGAAGGCCGTCAAGTATGTTTATTTGTGTGTGTGGTATTATTGTTATCAACCAAATCTACTGCTCTGATTCACGCAGTCCAAGTTATGAACTTTCTTTGATCCATGTTGTCCAAACGAACTTTCCAAAGACGCTTATAAACAAGACACTTAGAGACAGGGAAGAAACACGCTCATCTGACTTGGGTCTAATAATGCAATGTGATCAAGCCATTGATGATCAGATTGTGGACCATTTAGAATCTGACTCGGTGTATAAGTGGAATTTCGGGGTTAACTTTAAGAGCTGACACCAGTAAGGTAAATAACCCACGTTACTGACCCGCATTAACAAGCTCTTCTCAATTCATGGGCTGAAATTTTGGGGGCAAAATGTATGGTATGGAACAGTTTTGCCATTTGCAGCACTAGCAAGTTAGTTAAATGGTAGGTGCTAAACTGCTGCTATAAAACAATAAGTACATGATTTATGATTGTTCATATTTGTATCGTAATAATGTGTTGTGTTTGTCAAATAAAATCTCCTCTGCTTAGTTAAAGAAGCAATCAGCTGCCAATTGTCTCACTAATTAAAGAGTTTGGTGGGTTCAGAGCGGCAATTTTTAACATTTTGCAGCTATACGACATAATATAAGATGCATGGAAAGCCTAGCGTAGCGGTGGTCAAATTTTCCGCATACTGAATAATTAATTCATCATAATTGGATGATCAATTGGACTTGGTATTTTCTTCTTTTGCTTCATCAGAATTATGTTTTTGAAGGATTCAAATTTTATTATTAAAGAAAAAAAAGAAAACAAAACAAGAAGAAAGGTAAAAGGAATCCCGATCAGTTGGGTTGAATTCACACCGTAGCTTCACACACACATATATTACGTATTTGCAAATTGCAACCGCTGAAGTAGTTTACTTTGACCAATTCTCATCGAACAGATTATCCATTTCATATTCACATAAACTGAGGAGACAGACAAGAGTGGTCGCGCTTCTTTGAATTTTATAATTTAAAGAAAAAAAATAAAGATATGCTCAAATATTAAAGAATATACATTAACGCTATATAATAGAACGTCGGTAAATTAATATTTAATAAATTAATAATTTCTAACAATTAATAATTTTCTTTGGTCTCAAGTTGGGATAAAATGATAAGGTAATAATGTTTCAGAAAATCTCTTATATATCTAGAGGTCCCATCAACACCATAAATAAATAAACAGCAATGATACATTCAGTGACTAAGTACATTAAAAATATATAATGACAAATGAAAAGACAAATACACCATCTACTTACAAAACATGTTTATTTATTAATTAAGGGTAAAATATAATTTGGGAAGAAAAATAAAACTTTAACTGAAAAGTAGTAAAAAACTAAGAGCCATGATTAGTCCACATCAGTTACTATATTTTGTCACTATTTTTATTCACTACATATATCACTTTCCATAAATAAATACCCTAAAATCAAAATAATAATAATGATAATAACTACAAATATTTAGTACAACATAAACTATTGTACTTGTTTTTCAAGCACTAGAAATGATATGAACTATGTTGGATATCAAGTATTCAAAAGAGTTTGTAATACTTGATTAATTCGAATATAAAGAAAATTATAAATTATGTAATTTAGTGATGGTTCTTGTTTCTTATAAAATTTTTTTAAATTAATTATTTATTAATTTATCGATTATTTAATAATTCTCTAAAATAATAAATTTCGTTGGTCCCAACACTATTAATTTATAAAAATTGTATTGTACTTCGAAAATATTGTAGTATCATCAGTTACTTCATTGCTTTTTTTTTTCTTTTTTTTTTTGGTACATCTTTCATATAGAAACCCCTTACTCCATCACCCTCAAGAAAAATAACGTTACTACAGTTGAATGAAAAAGCTGAAGGTTTGAAATGAAGCTGCCATATACCCACCTAAAAAATACAAATGAAGCTGCCATATAATTTTAGATTTCATTTATCGTATTTTTGCAATTTAAAATAAAATCTTAAAAATATATTATCATATTTATTATGTTCTCCCAATTATTATAAAATGTGTTTGATGTTTTATTTTTGTCCAAGTATATAAGTACTTTAGACTCCTATCTCAAAATCAATTGACAATGAGGTGGTCTTTTAAACTTATATATACTAAGTCAATTCTTTTTACGATGACGATGTGGAACAGATTATACAACTTAATAATTTTTAATTGAAAAAATATGATGAATGAAAATTATAAGAAATCAAATGTTTTAAAATAAGAACAGGAATAGATTGATATAGGTGGGAAGGGAGATGTCGGCTTTCCTATCCCCCCATCAGAGCATTGAATGCCCCCAGCGATGCAACGGCTTACCTTTCTTTTTCCTACTACTTCTCTCACAAGTCACGAGCTGCATTTGATCGATTTCATACAATTATAAGTCAACTTTTTCAAATGTTGACCCGAATAATTGAGCGTTGACGTAGGACTGGATGATGAAGGAACCTATTTGAATCGAAATGTTTATAAGTCGTTGACTTGATTCATTTGACCCACAAATCAATTTTATTTACTAATGGTTGAATTGGATTATTGGATGATCCTACCAGCCAACTAGGCAGTGTTAGAACGTTAAAAACCTAGCTCTTTTTGAATATTGTCATAATAATTGAATAATAACAATCAAGATCAAGACACCGAGTTATATTCACGACGAATTCTCAATGTGATTAACAAGATAAAGCTGATGATGGATAGATATTTGTGATTTATTGACCATTTTTTTATACAAATATTCAATAAATGATTATCACATCGTCATGAGAAATAAAGGTTTCAATTGAGTTATCATTTACCCGTATATTACCACGACAATCGGGTTTCAACTTTCAACCTCCTGCGTAAAAAATGTAACAAGATGTTTTGAAGGCTTAAGAAGAAACTGAACGCCATTTACTTTAAAAAAACAAAACTTCTAGTATTTTCTTGAGGATAAAACAGCTAAATGAAAAATCAAGATATACATTTCCTACGATTTCATCGGTTCCAGCTCCATCGTCTCCTCCCAAAGAATTAGCATATGGTTTGTTGGTTTCCGTATAAGAAATTGCTTTAGGTTTGGAAATACACAACAGAAAAATAAATAAAGAATGAGATATTTGATGAATGACAGATGTAAAATTGCAAAATCATTACTTTTTTCCTCTACGATCAACCACTCTTTTGTATCTTAATAAAGGTTTTTTTTAGAGAGTTTGTAGTAAAACTTAATTAATTATCTGAAATAAGACTAAGTTTTGAAACATTCTAAAAAGAGAAGTGAGCCTATTAAATTGGAACGGAGTGAATACTATTTCTCACCGATGTTTCTAGAGTTGTGCCAATATGGGCAGCCGTTTAGGAAGGTTCCCACAATCGTAGGACATTTTCTCATTTCTCATTTGACTTTAGATTTTCAAGAGAAAAACACAGTCAAATCTATCCAAGTTGAAGAAGGAACCTTTGACCTTGTCACACACAACAAGCCCTTCAAGAAGAGTAGGAGCCCATCCCATAATTCCAGGCTCAAGCCCGGATTTTTATAACAGCTTTTTTTTTTAAAAAAAAAAAAACCCCATAATTATTCAATATCAAATCCATAAGTTTAAATTTAATAGTCTTAAATTCTCCGACTAGATGTTGGATAATCAATTATATGTATATGCATTGTATAGAGACAAAAGTACTCCCTCCATTCCATAATTATTGTCCACTTTGCCCAAAAAATTTTGTTCCAAAATTATTGTCCAATTTGACTTTTTATGGATCAAGTTACATATTTGTCCTTAGTAAAAAACATTATCCATAAAATCTTAGTGGTTAAACTATTATTTATGTAGGGGTATATCCGGTTGTTTAAGGTAAAATATAGTTAAATTTGACCAAAAATAAAATCTTTCATTTTAGTAAAACTGGACAATAATTATGGGACGGACGGAGTATATAATTTGAATGAAAAATCACCAACAAAGTAGGAGAGTTAAAGAGTAATTATTTTTGTACTAAAAAAAGAGTTTTACACATTTTGTACACCATAATTTTTTCCTCTATAAATACCGTCTTCTTCCCCACTCTTCTTCACCCAATTATCTATACTTCATATTTCTCAATATCTCTGTGATTTATCATCAATCAGTAGCTCTTTCTTCTTCTTCTTCATCAGAAAACAATGGCCCCAATTGCTGTTGGTGACTCCCTTCCCGATGGAACTTTGGCTTGGTTCGATGAGAACGATCAGCTCCAGAGCGTTTCCATTCACTCTTTGGCAAAAGGCAAAAAGGTCATCCTTTTCGCCGTTCCCGGAGCCTTCACCCCCACTTGCAGGTAAAATCTTTGATCTTTTGGTCCGATCAATGGTTGTTTCGATTAGGGTTCTTTTTAATTTTGGGTTTTCAGTTTTATGGGTTTTGATCTGGGTTTTTGATGTGTTTTTTCGGTTGTGTTTTCTTTGCAGCATGCAGCATGTGCCCGGATTCATTGAGAGGGCTGAGGAATTGAAATCCAAGGGTGTTGGCGAGATTTTGTGCATTAGCGGTATGATTCTTCACTTAATCAATTTTATGTGGAATTGATTGTGTCATGATTATCGTTGGTTTATCTGCTTGGCTTTTCAGAATTTTGCAGAATTTTTGTTTTTTTGTTTGGTATTTATCTGCTTGATGCATTTAAAATTGATGAGTCATGTGTCACTAAGTATCGGCTGAGGACAGTTTAGTAATGCTCAAAAGATCCAGTCTCTTTTAATTGTTTTCATCAGTAACCAAATGACTTGATTGAATCTGGAGTGGAATTGTGACACTGATCAAATTTGTTGTATGTTGTCAAGATAATTTGTCCTTATGTGAAAAAAGGATTAAAGAACCAATCTTTTTTATTGTTTCCTCTCCAATACTTGATGAATTCAGAATTGAATCAGCCTGTGGATTAAATCTGGTGGTATGTTGTCAATTTAATAGTCATTGTTGTGGTATGATAAGTAAAAAGATTGAACATTATGTATTAGCTTTAATTCTTTCTGTACTTCATGGGTAGGCAACAATTTCTGATGGTTTTTAGTTTGTCATGATGCTTATACAAGCAAGGACGATTAATGTGTCCTCTCTTTGATGTTCATTCTCCTTTGGTTCCTTTTTGCAGTCAATGATCCCTTTGTGATGAAGGCATGGGCAAAGACTTACCCAGAGAACAAGCATGTCAAGTTTCTAGCTGATGGCTCTGGAAAATACATTAAGGCCCTCGACCTTGAGCTTGATCTCTCTGACAAGGGACTTGGCACCCGTTCTCGGAGGTTTGCTATCTTGGCAGATGACCTTAAGGTGAAGGTAGCTAACATTGAAGCTGGAGGAGAATTCACCGTGTCTGGTGCTGATGAAATCATCAAGGCTCTTTAAATTTTTTGTTTTCCATAATTTATTTCAAGGATTTGAATGCCTTTTGTGGATTGCCCTAGTAGTATTCTATGGAAGCAACCTTTTTTAGTTTGAATGAATTGTAGCATTGTGCTCTGATGAGAGTACAACTGCTTTGGATCTCGTGGTTCCTAGTTATTTCATACATATATTATAAGATAAACATCTCTGGCTCTGTCTCGTGATTCTCTCCTTCAGCAAGATTATTCCTTCTTGTTTTTGTTGTGGAATAGTATGTTTATTCATGTCACTTTCACGCGTATGAGCATTAAGCAAATGCCGGCCTGCACCAATTGAGGTCAGGATGGTATCCATTATTGTGATCTTTTACTGAATGCTTGTTTGAATGAGGCCATTATGAATTTTGAACTAGATGGAATTATGAGAGCAGTAATTCTTGTTCAATAAGGTTTGATGGTAGGCTTGTGGCCATTGGTTTGTGTTGTTTCTGCTGTAGATGGATTGGTTTAAGATGATAGTTTAGACTTTAGATTGTCGAATCAAAACATTGACAACAAGAAGCTCGATCTTCTTTGAGACGGAAATGATTCTCTGGCTGGCTATGGAAGATGTCTCTCGTGTCCCATTTTTTTTAGGCAACACGAGACTCGCGAGATGCTGAACAAAGAAGATGGCTTTTCCTGTTGGGGAATTCGCTGTGTTGATGCATTTTGTTTCCTAGAATCATAGAATTTACAGTCTAACCTTCGAGTAATTGCCAATTGTGTTTATTTTGGGATACTCGGATCATCAATTCATCATCTTTGTGAAAAAAAAAAAAGAAGTGAACTTACCCAAAAAAAAAATAAAAATTGATTGCTTAAATCAATTGCAATTTACAGTTATTTACTCTCTGTTCTAAAATTATTGTCCAATTTGAGATTTCACTTTTAGTATAATTTGAACTAGAAATGAAAACTCAAAAATTATTGTCCAGTTTGAGATTTTACTTTTAGTACAATTTGATTAGAAATGAAAACTCAAACTGAACAATGATTTTGGGATGGAGGGAGTAAGTGATTTGACCAAGTGAAATATTACTATACACAAGCACGATAGAAGTGAGAGTTGATGAGATAAGTTACCTTTTCATTCACAGTTTAAACTTAAAACCCAAAGTTTACTTCTAATCTCAAATGAACTTGATCTTCGAAAAGATGAACTCTTTTGTGTTCATGTCGATCAACTTGGCTTCCGATTTTCCCCTCTTTTTTAAATTTTAAACAACAAAGAATGAAACATTTTTAATTCACAGTTAATGGTACTTTGATAATACAAAGCTTTTGCTTTTTGACAACTACCAACCTAACAACAAACAGATCACACGATATTACTTCCAAGGAAGATACTGTTTCGAAACAAACACTTAGGGCGGCCACTTTTTGTGTTAGACTGTTAATTCACGACAAGATTTTTATGTTGTTATTCTACATTCATAATTTCGTAGTACTAGTAATTTAATAAAGTGTCCAAAAATAAAGTGAATTATTATTATTATTATAAAGAACGGTGAGAATATTTTTTTAACCCAAGGATTGGAGACCATTTTTACTGCGACAGAAAATCATTCATTATTCACGTGTTGTTTATTTACTCTTACAGAGAAGAAAGAGTCACACAGCTCAGAGTCAGAGCAGAGGACATTTGCTAAAGACCAGTAATTGCCATTTGTACTACAGATTTTGAAGCATAAAATGACTGTCATTTCCTAATCAGCATTAATAATAAACTGATGGATGTTTGACTGACTCTGAGAAACTGGGGACTCAAAAATTTTACTGTGCACTTTTCAAAAAACAACCAATTTCATCAATTAGGACAAAAATCCTACTATAAACAAGAAGGATTCTCTATTTCTCTACCCTTTTTTTTTTAATCAACCTCAGAAAGATGCTAAACCCGCTGTGACTCCTGTTTAATTGTACTAATTTCTGCATAAAAATCTTTGATATGAGTATGCACTTTACAGTACACGATCCTTTTATTATGTATAAATAGCTTAATTTATCACATCGAATGAAAAATTCAAATTTCAATAGAGATTTGATAACAGAATGTGTAATTGCTAACGCGTTTACTGGTTTTTGTAATGTATTTTCACATTTCGCAACTTGTAATTCCCCTTTTCTTTTTCTTTTTTCCCCCATGAAGTTGCTTTGTTACCAATTTATTTATAATTTTCTCTCTATTTTTTGAACTCTTTTTTTTTAAAAAAAATGGTGGCAGTGACATATTTATTACGTCATATATAACACTGCTGCGAGAATATAATTACCCAAAGATGGAAATAAATGGCAGTAGTAGTAAATTAAATTCTACTAGTTCAATCTACCTAAGACATTACCGCAATAAATAATGGAGTGAAAGATTCCTGAGAGAAGTAAGCCAGATCAAGATGGATCCCCCATTTCCCATCGGGCATTTAAAGTTATTTGGAGCCGTTTGAAGCAGAGGGTCCCAATCATCTTCTCTATCTCATCATCTTTCTGCCATTTTTCAAAAGAATTTTCTTTTCTTTCTGTTAGATTTTTGAAATTTATTGAGAGGGATGAAATTGAAAAAACAAAAAAGAGACCGTGAAGAGTGAAGACACTTTGACTCCACCTCTCCAACCAAAAACAAACAAACAACAAAACAGTCTGATTGGCATCATTTGTTTAATAGTTTTTCTTGAGAACACAAAGCCTAAAAAAAACAAGAAGAAGAAGAAGGAGGAGGAAGAAGAGGGACCCCTTTCTCTCCCCTTAAATTTTGCTGTTTTCTAACTCTTTCCTCTTGTCCCTTCAAACATCTTTGTTAGATACTCTTCTTTTCCGTTAAGTTTTCTTTCTTTCTTCTTCTGCTGCCTAATTAATCCCTTCACTTTCCCCTTTCTCCTTTGCTTTCTTTCACCTTTTCTTCCTCATTTCAATTCAACCCTTTAATCTCCTTTCTCTGCTTTTTTTTTTTTTTTTTTGCTGAAAAAATTTGTGGGCTTTTTCCTATTTTCCAAGTTCTGTAGCTGAAAGGGTGTTACTGTACAATCTGAAGGGTCTGGGATGATGAGTGCTTCGAAATTCATAAAATGTGTCACGGTTGGAGATGGTGCTGTTGGAAAAACTTGCATGCTCATCTGCTACACCAGTAACAAGTTCCCCACCGTAAGTTTCCTCCATTTGGATTTTCTTGAAGAAAACAAGAAGCTTTTTTTTAAAAAAAAATGTTTTTTTTGTTGGTTGATTTCGTCTTGCATTATCCACCTGCTGTTAGTTCCCAAGTTTCTGCCTTTCTTTGTCCTGTAAATTTACTAAATTGGTTTTTTATCTTTTCATGAAATTTTAGGGCTTTTAAATCCTCATTACAGATTCTTGGCTTTTTACTTTCAGGATTATATTCCCACAGTATTTGATAACTTCAGTGCTAATGTGGCTGTGGATGGTAACATTGTCAATTTGGGATTGTGGGATACTGCAGGTATCTATTTTCTTCCAGAATGTAGTTTGAATGCCTTTAGTACTCTCAATTAGTTGTTCAGTTCTTAGAAATCTTGTATCTTTCTTTCCTAATCCTTTGATCATCTGTTATGTTCAGGTCAGGAAGACTATAGCAGATTGAGGCCCCTTAGTTACAGAGGTGCTGACATATTTGTGTTGGCCTTTTCTTTAATCAGTCGTGCAAGTTATGAAAATGTCCTGAAAAAGGTAAGCATATATCTCAGAATTGATTACTTGTTCTTTTGTTGTTTCTTGGTAGTTGGTTGCCTTTCGTTTTCGTTCCACTGTTTTACACTTTTCAAATATGCCCAACAGATGAAAAATGCTTCTTGTTTTTACACTACGTTATTTTCATTTTCAACCAACCGTTTGGTATTATTACTGTGAAATTGTTTTGGCGTGGAAGACACAGTCTGATCTCAATTTCTCTCCTGCAGTGGATGCCAGAACTTCGTAGATTTGCACCTAACGTTCCCATTGTTCTTGTTGGTACAAAGTTAGGTATGTTGCTCAGTTGATTATGTGGTCACGTTGTTACTTGCATTGCAATTGAACCTCCCAGCTTGTGCTAACAAAAAGCAATTTCCTTTTGATTGCTTGAAAGATCTTCGCGATGATAGAGGATACATGGCTGATCATATGGGTTCAAACGTCATCACCTCTGCTCAGGTACCTCTTTTCTTCACTTGTAATCCTAGGTTACTACTTATCACATAGGTCCATGGAAAAGAACACAATTTGTTGTGATGAGAAGGAAATTTTTCTGACTTCGAGCTCTACAGGGTGAGGAGCTGAGGAAACAAATTGGGGCAGCTGCGTACATTGAGTGCAGCTCAAAAACACAGCAGGTTTGTGGATATTATCCCATTTTCCTTTGCCTGAGATGAATATTTTTCCGAGTTGGATATTTATTATAGGCTGTGCATAGCCATTGGTAAAGGTATTTTGATAGATTGTGTTAGACTCAGTCTCATTCTCATGACTGACCCTGTAAAATTGTTACTTGTTTAGAATGTGAAAGCTGTGTTTGACACTGCCATCAAAGTTGTTCTCCAACCTCCAAGGAGGAAAGAAGTTGCACGAAAGAGAAGGCACAGAACCTCTGGCTGCTCCATTGTGTAAGTTGCTGCATTTCAATTTGATCATGCACATTCTCTGCCTTTCTTATTGAAAAAGTTAACTTCTAATCTGAAAGATTTTGCAGAGAGTATAATCATTTTTTTTTTTTTGGCCAATCCCCGAAGAAACCTTGTAACGGTTCCGTAATCATCTTCTTGTCTCTCAAACAGGCGGGGAATGGTTTGCGGAGGATGTGCTGCTTAATCAAGCCTAACAAGTTGATCACTTGTCGAAGGCATCAAGAATGACTCTTTCATCAACTGTACAACAACGTATGACCAATATATAACATTACTACTTACTGGTAGTAGACTTGTAAGTGTTTTGGTGGGAGGGGGGAAGTGTTTTTTTTTGAAGGGGGAGGGGCTCAATGAAAATGCGGGCGCAGATTAGATTGATGGCACAAAGACACAATCTAATATTGTCTCCTGCGCATGTTCTTTTTCTATTAGACAAAGATCTTCATAGTAGTATGTGTTTGTCTTGCTTTTCTCGGGATGTTTCGAAAGTGTAGTTATAATTAATGGTTTATTCACATTTTCCTCTCTCGCTTTGATCATTCTTTTCTTCTTGAGCATATAAATGTAGTTTTATTAATCAAACATCCATAAGACCTTTTAAATTAAAGGGAATGTGACTACGTGAGGAGCAGAAACCGGAATTGCAACAATAACTCCAAAGGGATTGTTATTGTCTGCGTGATGATTGTTAGGTTGAGTTCGGTTCTTAGGTTGAGCATTGCTTTATGAGTTGCAGTGATGATTGTGGCCAAGTCTTTATGGAAAAAGCAAAGGCATTGAATATAGCAGTAACCAGGCATTTTTCATCAAGTAGAGGGCCTCTATTGTTTAGTTGAGGTGCAAATTCCTCCATCATACTTCACAGTAGAAACCAAATTGAAACTTCATTTCAGGTCTAAATTATGTACGGATCACCAACAAAGGTCTTTATCATTCAACATTACAGTTCATCAAACCAAACAACACATACTGCTACGTACCAAATAGCCTTTGAACTAAAAAAGAGAAACCATTAAATTATTTCTACTGCAATTGAATTACAGCAACTGGCTATATTACTGACATCAAATTAGAAAAACCGCCGCGACTTTAGTTTTGCTCAGAGAAAGGGGTCAGGTCCCAAATAACGGATGCTGGCAATGTCTTTTCCACGATATGGTTTGGAGAAAAGTATTTCATTTGTAGGCATGAATGATTCTACCGGTTCGTCGGGAAAGACGATCCTACAGCCACCAGGTCCAACGCCGTACACGGTCACGAAACGATCGCCATCAACGGTTTGAGCTGCAACACTACACATGACTCTTCTCGCCCAACCCGCAGCTATGTCAAGAGACCAAACAGACCAGTCCTTGTATTCTTCTTCAAGCGGAAAAGGAACCGCCGGGGAGCGAAAGTTTGTCATCAATCAGATTCTTCACGTCGTCCAGAAAAGCATACGCGAGTCCAGCTCCCGATCCCGAGGCCAACTGTTTTTTCCCTTTTAATCAGAATCCCTGCATTGTCTACCCGATACAAGGAAGCAGAACCTGATTCGTTCCCTCCACTGCCAGCAACATTCCTAGTGATTCACCGTGAGACGATGATAGAGACTTGGCCATCAATCTGGCAGCCTCTTCAGCGAGAATTCCTTTCCCATGCTCCTCTCCTGTTTCAAATCAAACAAAACCGCTCTGTAGTCTTCGGGATTCCCACCTCCAGTCAAAGTGGCAATCAGGCGGCCAGAGTCGTTAACCGCGATAAAGTTGGGCACGAATCCTGGATGTGAATGATTAACAGCTACCACAAACTCTCCTGATTTGCCGAAAGCGAAAGCTAGGGTTGGGGGGACCAGGCTCTTTTTCGGGGCCGGTATCATCGTATTGGTTCCAGACAGGGTACATGAGGTCGTAGGTCAACGGAACCTTTGGGATGTCTTCATCATTCACGAAATCTCCTCCATATTTGAGATGGAGACGAAGACCACTGGGGATCATCCGTATTGTTTTCTTAGCGGTACATATTCACGAGCCAACTTTCTTTCGATGGAGGTACAGGAACAACATCATCAATGAAACTATCTCGATAATCTTATTCTGCTTTTGTCCAAGCAGACGGAGGTAAGCCCGGATATACTTCCCGAGGTGGCGAACGCATGCCGCTTGCCGGCCGAGGACGAGAACCGCCACTGGATCCAGAATTCATGGTAGTCGTTTTGAAGAGTAGATGTGTAGGGTTCCCTAATAAATCAGACACAAAATATATGTGGTTCAGGTTAGTGACTTTGCCCCAGAAGCTATCTCTACTTCTTGTATTTATAGACCCAAAGATATAAGTTAATCCCAAAACAATATGGAACCAAACCTAATACCTACTAGTAGAATAGAAAAACGTTAAACCTAAATAGATTTAGGGAACATGCCTAAAACTAATTCTTAGTAGGAATTTTGGTTACAGACCAAGTGACCAACCATATAATATAGCAGAAAATTAAGTTAGGCCTTGTCTGATAAATTCATTTGTAAGTTGCGCATTTGGTCATTAAAAGGATATTAAATCGACTACGCCTTGTGCTTGTATCCATATATATTGACTCTGTCATCAATAGGTAAAAAGCTGGGATTACCTTGCTATTTCTTCCAATTTTATGCCATTATAAGGGACCAAAATGGTGAGTTCCCCGGTTGAACAATGTCAAAAGGTAATGTGGAAATGGCAGCAGAGTTCGATCAAGCGAGAGAGTAGTTGTTGGCAAAAAAATAAAAATGGCTCTTAAACATTCAAGATGTGTAAGTATCGGTTTCTCAAAATTTGAGACTTCAGAGCAACATTTTTGGTTTTCCATCTCCATACATTTCTGCCGATTTATTGGAATTGCTTTCGGTTTTGGTTTTCCTTTTAAATGTAGAATCAAGAATGTTTTAAGAAAGCTAAAGAGGCTTTAGTTACAGAGCACCCGGTTGAGGATGGGTCGCACTCTGTCTCTGAAGACGTAGCTGGACTACAGAGCAGCCAGTTATTGTTGCTCTTCAGTGGTCATCATTATTGACGATCATGAAATTATGATTTCAAATTGGCTTACAAGTTAGGAACTCTTTATCATCACTTTTCTTTTATTTGTTATTTTTCTCTTTGAAGATGAAGGCGGTGCCGCAGGGCATATATTGGGAAAAGATAGCCATCAACTCAGGATGGTGATTATTGCCAATTTCACATCTTTATGGAAAAGCAAAGGCATTGGATACAGCAGTAAACCAGACATTTTTCAGCACATCAAGTAGAAAACCATGGAAATATACAGCATTAGTAGCAAGGCATATACAATAGTTGGCCATTATTTTTACATATGCTAGATGATGGTTTATTCAGCTCGTTGATACGAACACAGGACGTATTAGTAGTCTAGATATTGCCTTGCGATCCTTCCATTTGCACCTTCGGGATAGAATCCGCCCGGGATGCTTTCATTGCCGGAGTTGTAAACAGTCCGGAGTATCTCTTCTGGAGTCCTTGCATACGAGATTGACTCATTGTTAGCTGATAAAACATTGCTCGTAATTCGCATCTCGGCGCCTAGCTCCCGCGGGACGAACAGACCTTCATCCTTGATTCCGCATCTTGCCAAAACATTCCTTAGCTCTGAAATGCGGATAGTAAACTCAGCAACTGTATGATTATAGGGATACACCAACTCTTCAGCTCTTTCGTAAAGGTATGTTCTGATCACCGCATCTTGCCCTGCCTCCACTCCCAACAACCCTGCCAAAAGCTATAAAGATTGGCAAGGAAAAAAGCCACATTAGTACTGATGATCAATCTTTACTTATATCTGGTTTGTTTACATATTCGGCTTGACTTACACGCTTGGCCTTATAGCCCTGAAGGAATTGATTTGCTCCAACATAACCTACAAGTCCTTCATAGGGAATTATGTAAGAGGCCAGCATGTAATTGATGCTGTTAGCATACGGGTCGAATGGAGGATCAAGTTCGTATTCAAATGCTTCGTTCATTATCGTCGCGAAGGTTTCAGGACTAATGTCCAACAATGGTTTTGGGATCAAACCAACCGTATAGTTAAGTGCCCTGAAGAAAGTAAGTGCAGTACAACAAAAATGTCAGATGATCAATTATGAAGTTCCTTAAAATGGATATATGCTAGCTAGCTTTAAGCAGAGTGATCATGGATATACATGACCTTAAGTGTCCAACTTCTTGAAAGGCAAATTCTTCGATGATTCTTTGGGTAAGAAAATCAAGATTTGCTTTCCTTGCGCCAATCGGAGGAGGGCCTCCATTGTTGAGTTGAGGTGCAAATTCCTCCAGTCCAGCTCCAAAGGCACCATAAAGGAAATATTCAGCTTCCAAGTATTCCAGATTCTCCGCAAATTGCAGCAAATCAATGTCCATCTTAGTCAATGGGACGCCTACGGGATACATAGGCGGGCAAAGTTCAGAGGGCTGATATGTTGTGCCTATGCACAACTTGCAAGACATAAGGAAAATCATGAACAAGATCATATGTGTTTGAAAATGAATTGCCATTATTTTGATTGTAAGAATATGATTTGAATGTGATTCAAATGTGTAATGATAAGAGCTTCTTGGTACTAGCGTTATTTATAGGTGCATTGCATGGTTTGGATCACTTAAGATCATCTGTTATAATAATTTACATATTACTTTCTAATTTTTGTCTCTTGTAACCTACTTTGGTTTCTAAATTTTCTTTCATTATTAGATGCTTACCACTGTCGCAGAGGATCCGATGCCAGCATGTTGATCGTATTTGGTTAAGCTAGTCAACTCATGATTCCGATATGGAAGTACAATCTTTAAACATTTGATAAAGGACATTGACATGATAACAAACAAACCCGGAAAATGCAAAAGAAAATTGAAAGACGATGATAGCTGCTTTGACTTCATGTTTCAAGTTTATAGTAACATTAAAACATCAAGATCCTTAGTTCCTTACAATAATTTTGATTTATCATCCCAACCTTTTGACTAATCTTTTTTGTTTTTGTTTTGAAGTTTTGCTCAAATGGAGTGGAATCAAAACTGGTCCCAAATTAACCACTTCATAATAGAGGATAATGAATGCCTAACTGAAACTTCATTTTCAGGTTCATGCCTTTGTTCAACAATGATGCATTGTACAGTTTCAAACAGTGCTGACGGTCTTTTACCTACTGCAATAATACTTACATTAATAAGTTTTTTTTTATAAAAAAAAAAAAAGGGAAAAAGAAAAGGGCCAATGCCGGAAAATCCAACCCTTAGTTTTGACCTGACGTAAAAATAAAATCCAACCCTAGAGTTTTGGGCATCTTACATTTACAGCCTTTGACGGGGTTAAATATAAAGTCAATGCCGGAAAGTTGCGCAAATGACCAAAAAGCCAAGACCACTTCCGGAGTTCCGGTGGCAGTGATTAAACGGGAAAAGAATTTCTGTCCCCTTTTAATAAGCGTTTCTCCTGTGTCTACTAACCCTAATTTGATCCCATTTCATATTCTCCGATCTGTGTAATCCATGGCTGCATCTTTTACCTAAATCACGATGGTAACTAAAGGGCACCAAAATCCCCAGGTTTTTCTTTTCTAAAGCTTTCCTTGTGATTGTGTAGAATAGAATATGCCTCCCAACACCCAGATGGATGAATCTGTCGAACAGCATCAACACATGGAAAATGCCCAAATTTTGGTACCAACCCCAGAATCATCCAGTGATGATTTGATTAGCGATTTCCCAGACGCACTCCTATGTCACATTTTGTCATTTCTCCCTACAAAGTTTGCTGTGGGCACCTCTATTCTGTTGACCAGGTGGAAAAATCTGTTCCCCTTGAATTGGATTTCGATGATTCATTGCTTCTGCATAATCCGAATGAAAACCCCAATCTGGTAGCCGATTCGAAGCCTGAAAAAGAGCACAAAAGTAGTTTTCTTGATTTTGTTGGGCGGGTTTTGAACCGGTTGCAGGAAAATGGCGCCACAACCCGTATACTAAAACTCGCATGTCAACAAGAGTATAAAGCAGATGATTTGGTTTCTTGTGTTGAGGTTGCTATAAGGCTTCGTCCGGAAGGTATTCGCCTTAAAGGCCCTCCACTCATATATTCTATTGGCAAGGTAATTTGTAGTCTCAATGGATGCACTACCTTAACTTGGTTGCGGTTGGGTTTGGGTAAAGGCTTTCGTAGACTTTTTTAGAGAAGCTTCCAGTTGTTAAGTTCCCCAATTTTAAGGTGTTGAATATTGATTGTGCCTGGCTTTTTGGTAGCGTAGAATTGCTGTTTGATGGATGCCCTGTACTCGAAAGATTGGTCTTAGATAGTTGTGTTATTCAACCTAGAGAGAGCTTCAGGATCTGTATAAGTTCTCTCTAGGATTTGGTTTTGAGTTACTGCAGGATTTTGTATGCTACAACCATTTTGGTCATAGACACACCAGAGCTGCAAGATTTGACCTACTATGGCTCACCCAATGTCAACTTCTCATTCATTAGCAAATTTGATCGAATTAATCATCTTTCTTTAGATTTATGGAAGTCTCGTGAAGGTCCCAATTCTGATGACCTCAAGATAGCTGAATTCTGATGACCTCAAGATAGCTGATCTTGTTAACGCATGCTCTAAAGTTGAGGATTTGAAACTTTTTTGATGGACTGGGGAGGTTCTTCATCATGGGTCAATTCCTCTGCCTAATTTTTGTAACTTAAAGATTTTGCAACTTGATGTTGTGGGGGTGGCTGGATAAATCATCTTTGGAAGATTGCTTAAAAATGCTTCGAAAGTTGAAGCACTACAAATATATAGGGAATCCAACATGGTTGATGGGTGCTTTGATTTCTTCCAGGAATCAGCCAATGGCATTCCTTGCTGTCTTTCCTCGAGCATAGTGATGGTAGTAATTGTAGCATTTAAAGGCCTGTAGGATGAAATTAAATTCATTGAATACATTTTAGAGAATGGAAAAGTTCTGAAGAAGATGGTTTTCTACTTTGACTTTAACTGGAAGGAGAACGCTGATGTCTTAAAGAGAATACTTGAGGCTGAAGCAAAATCTGGGACTTGTAAGATTTTCTGGTGATGAAAACTTTCTTAGCATGTGGCTCTGAGCAATGTGTAGCAGTGCTATAAAATAGTAATTACTTGGACTAAAGGTAGAATTTTGCAAAGCTTATGCAGTACTTTGTCTTTAAAGGTTTTGCGTGGAATGTTTTACCCTTGAATTATAGGAGTTACATGGTTGGGCTAATTGTTATTTGACTTGTGGTAAAAGACTTACTTTAGGTGAAGGATGGGGCAAACAGTCCGTGGGTTTAAATTATATCCAAGTTGAAATTTTGAAGAATTTGGCTGATCAGCTATGTATAGTTTTGGATATTGAATTGTCTATTGCAGTTGTAAGACCTAGAGGTTTATAGTTATCTCTGTGAGAAACAACTTTTGGCTTATTAGATGGCACTTCTTATAGATTTATTTATTAAATGGATGTCCATAAGCATGCTTACTGTTATTGGCTTTATTGGCTAGTTTGAGCTGATTTAAGTCACTTATGCCACACTGCTGATGCACTAGATATGACGAATGTGATTCATGTGTTGCTCTGATCAATGTTAATGATCTGTTAGATTCAGTTTGAGAGTTATAATAGTGATTTAGTGTGCAGGATTATGTTCGTCAAGTTTGTTTCCTGGAACCTCAAATGGTCTAGTTTTATGGAATTTCTGTTATCACACATTAGTTTGCAGGAAAATGTAAGAAAAAGAATGTGTTTTGAGTGTGTGAATTGTATATACTCCCACAGCTTATTTGAATTTGCTTGCAGCCGCATGTGTTGAGGGCTGAATGTGAGGATTTTATTCTGCACTAGCTAACAAATAGTTAATAGGATCAAATACTCCTTAATAATATGAACATCAATTGAAATAGGGTTGGGTTAATCTCTTTTGTAAACTTTTCTCACCATCATGCTCGGTGGGGGCGATGGTGTTAACATCTTTAGTTTCATAGGTGTCTTAATGTGTTTGTTGAGTGCTGTATAACCAAATTTTTTAGAATTTCGCTTTCGGAGAAGCAGGCAACTAGCTAAGAAGGTCCTGACTCTAATGACATCTGAGAGAGATACATAGCTTATCTTATTAATGTATATGCTGTAAAGTTGAGGTTAATTTTGTGTCTATTCCGGCTACTATGGAGCTTTCTTCTCATTTGTCTCTTCCACTGCCTAACTATTAGCTGCTTAAAATAGAGTGTAGGATCTATTTTCATTTCTGAACATTCGTTCGTTTTATCTTACATAGTTATGAGGTTTGTGGACTAAACCCGAAGAAGAAAGACAACTTTCGGCCGCATAATTCCTAGAGTTACACCAAAAATCTGACACTTGAAAACATCAAATATAGTACTTGGTTTTAACCAGATTGCTTGTGTTTGATCCAACTTCCAACAAAGCAAAAGAGACCAAAAACCTACAAAAGACAACCTCATGTGTTTTAAACCAGCACACAAGAACTACAAGGTTTTGATCCCAACTAAATGTGAAATACGCGATGAAGATGAACAACAATGATGATTGAAGTAATTGAACGAAAAGATCACTCGTTGCCTTTCAAATGCAAAATTTCAAGAGCCATAAGGAAACCTTCCAATAACAGATCAATATAGAAATCAACCGTGTGTAGGGAGCTTTTGGGTGGATTCATCCAAAATCTTAACCACGGTTTCAAAATACGTGTTCGTTCTTTTTTTTTTTTTAGGGTAAAAGTACATTTTCATACATAAATATTGGAAATCGTTTAGTTACGATTAACAAATCACGAATGTTATCATCGAATTGAGACTAAACGGAGTGATCAATGTTGGGACTAGTCTAGCTATATTTGATAGTGTTGGGACTGTTGTGCAAATTTTTTAAAGATAGGTCTAACTATGTATGCTGACCTCAGTACTGTGAACAGCACCGTTAATGAATATTGAGATTTCTCTGTTCTTCCTCCTTGCCTTTTCTCTCTCACGATTTTCCCCGTTTCTGCAACCCTAATTCACCCTTCTGATCTTCTCTTTTACCCTAATTTTTTGCTAAATGCTAATTCTGATCCACCTCGATTATCCGATTATTGAAGCCCATCTCATACTTTGCACCTTCGCCGTTTTCACTCTCCAATGCTTGCGAAATACTATAACGATACCTTCCATTGCCTTTCCAATAAGCAAACAAATGCATGATTCCGAGGCGCATAGGGTTTCATCTTTTGTGTGATATGTTTCATTTGGGCCTCGAAACTGGGTAGGAGAAAGTGAAGGTTCAAGTTCAACAAAAGCCAGGTTTTTTTTTTCCTCCCTCTAAACTTTCCTTTTGTGATTGTGTAGAAAGGATAGCGTGCCTCAGTTTATGAATCCCAGATGGATGAATCAGTACACCAAAAACACTTGAAAGTTCCCCAAATTTCTGTACAAAACCCAGACTCCAAAGATTATTTGATTTGCAATTTGCCAGACTCAGTCCTCTGTCACATTTTGTCATTTCTCCCAACAAAATTTGCCGTGGGCACCTCTATTCTGTCAACCAGGTGGAAAAATCTGTTCACCTTGATCCCAAAACTTAAATTGGATTTCGATGATTCATTGCTTCTGCGTAATCCGAATGGAGAACCCAATCCGGTAGCTGATTCGGATTCCGAGGAAGAACATGGAAGTAGTTTTCTGGATTTTGTTGGGCGAGTTTTGAACAGGTTGCTGGAAAATGGCGCCACAATCAGTCTATTCAAACTCACATGTCGACAAAAGTATAAATCTGATGATATCGTTTCTTGTGTCGGCGCTGCTGTAAGGCTTCGCGTGGAATATATTTCACTTCATGCCCATCTGAAAATTTCTAGTGCCAGCAAGTTATTTGGTGCTCTAAACGGTTGCACTACCTTAACCTGGTTGTGGTTGAGTTTGGGTAAAGCTTTTTTTCTCTTTCTTCTGGAGGATATTCCAGTTGTTAAGTTCCCCAATTTGAAGAGGTTAACGATCGATCATGCCATGCTTTTTGGTGGTGTGGAATTGCTCCTTAATGAATGCCCTGTACTCGAACACTTGACCTTGGCTCGTTGTGTTATTGAACCTGTACAGGCTTTCAGGATCCGTTTTGGTTCGCTGAAGAATTTGGTTTTGAGATTTTGCATCTTTCATCCTGATACCATTGTGGTCATAGACACACCACTGCTGGAATGTTTGTATAAATATGGCTGTTCTGATGTAAACTTCTCCTTCATTAGCAAATTTGAACGAATTAATCGTCTTGCATTACTTTTAGGAGTTCTGGATGATGAAGGTCCCAATGACCTCAAGATAGCTGGTCTTATCAATGCATGCTCTGAAGTTGAGAATTTGAATCTCTTTGGGCCAACTACGGAGGTTCTTCATCATTTGCCACTTCCACTGCCTAATTTTTGTAATTTAAAGACTCTGCTACTCAATGTAGTTGGGGTGGCTGGATGGAACTTCTTTGGAAGATTACTGAAAAATGCTTCGAAAGTTGAATCAGTATGGATTGACAGTAAATCCGATATGGTCGATGGATGCTTTGTATGTTTCCAGAAGTCAGCCAATGGCATTCCTCACTGTCTTACCTCAAGCATGAAGATGGTAGAAATCAGAGCATTTAAAGGCCACGAAGATGAAATTAAATTCATTGAATACCTTTTGGAGAATGGAAAAGTTTTGGAGAAGGTGGTTTTCGACTGTGACTTTGACTGGAAGAAAAACTCTGATGTCTTTAAGAGAATATTCGAGGCTGAAGTGAAATCAGAGACTTGCAAGATTGTGTTTCAGAGCACGCTTAGTATGAGGCTTCGGGCAATGTGTAGTTGCAGAACAGTAAGTAGTTGGGGCTATTGAGGGAACTTTTGGTACCTTGTTTTACAAAGGCATACGCTCTGGAATGTTCATGTTAAGTGTAGTTGTTACATGTTAGTATATGGATAATTGTTGTTTGACCATCTTCCTCTAGTGGTGGAACATATTCTGAAATCTGAATCATTTGACTGGTATCAGACCATAGTCTGCTTGTGGAGTACACATTCTGAATCAAACTTCTGCTGGTGAACCATTAGAGATGAGGTGATGAATTGTGGTGGAGAATCAACTACTTTGTCAAGTGTAAATGCTACATGAACCTTCTTCAGGTGAACCATTAATTGGTAGTTTGGTACCTTGAACCCCCCATGCCTTGTTATCAACCCAGCCGATTTGATATGTATCAGTGAATGAATTTCTATAATTAGGATAGTGAATCTGTGGTGTTGACTGTTGAGCATCAGTTTTGGGACTGATATGTTATGGAAGCTAAAAAGGCAGTGGTTTTCCGGGTAGTAAACGAAAATTGTGTCAGGCTATCGTATAAGCAATAATCATGAAAACAGATGGAAGACACGATGAATAAAAATATTCATTTGAAAGGAAAAGAACTAAGCATTGTATGCAATTTATGTTAAGAACCTTAACTTACAGTTTACCACTTACACAAAATTTTTAACGCATCAATAATCAGTGTAAATGTGTAACAGGAACAGGCAAAGCGAAGGAGGATATAGACTACTTCCTTCTCATAATCTGAAATATTTGGAAGGAAAGAAATGAAAACATTTGTAGGCAACAAAATCAGGAGATCTTCCACTAACTGTAATGCTTTTACTATCTCCTTCGATGGATTCTTCCACCCTATTACTCATAAAGCAGCTGAAGCATGGAAGATCACCTCTCCTTTTGATATGGTTATTCAGATTAGATCAATAGATATAGAGTCTCAGTCTCCGTTACAAACGGAAATGATGACATATCAATCACTGCTTCAACAAGCTTCCAATTACAGAATCAAAAATGTTAAAGTTCACAAGGATTGTGAATTTTTAACAAATCATCTTAGGGATTTACAAATTCCGATTGAGGTGCAAGAAATTGCTCCTCTATTAATCTCTTTTATAAATATATTTGACTATTGTAAATTGATTAAAGTTAATAGGTCGGATGTAATGGAAGTTCATAATATAACTTATTACAAGATGCAATGTAATAGTTTAGGAACATTATCCTAATCTAATACAAGTTTTTAAAAAAAAGTGTAAATGTGTAATGAAGCAGAAAAGTAATGAACCAGACTAAGCAAGAATCCAAAGGGAAAGATGTAAACCAAAGTACTTTTTGGTAGAATGAAGAAAGCATAATCTGAAACGTTTAATTATATTGTACGAATTTTTTCTTTGTTTTTTTGATCTCACACGATAAAGAAAATTTTTTACCTATTGTAATAATTTGAAAAATAATACAAATGTCAGAACTCGATGTAAATCTCGCGAATAAAGGTATTTTCTTTGTCCAAAAGAAATGTCATTTTCAAATTTGTAGTACTAAAATTAATACAAATCCCAAAATTTAATACTCCGAGATTTTACCTGAACTATTTTTCTGAGACAGAGGGTTATAATATTTAGTTCTAAAATAATTGTAGGGCAAATGGTAATTTTGTAATCTCTTAGGGAGGTTGTTGCAATTAAATTTACTAATAAATTCCGTGATCTCATATGATAAACGGACGCCGGGAACAAACTTTTCACCGCCGACCGCCCACCGACCACCGTCCCAGACTATCATCACTACCCCAATGGACCAACCTGCCTCAAAGAGCTGGAGCATCTACACCCGCCGGGAAATCATATCCAAATACCAGATTCTTGAGCTCGTTGGGTCCGGCGCTTACTCCGACGTCTACAAAGGCCGACGTCTCTCCGACAACCTCATCGTTGCCCTCAAGGAAATCCACGACTATCAATCTGCTTTCCGGGAGATCGAAGCTCTCCAGGCCCTTCAGCACTGTCCCAATGTTGTTGTCTTGCACGAGTACTTCTGGAGCGAAGACGAAGACGCCGTCCTCGTGCTCGAGTATTTGCCTGTCGAT
The DNA here is from genome assembly GCA_949775105.1 of Oldenlandia corymbosa var. corymbosa. NCBI lineage: Eukaryota > Viridiplantae > Streptophyta > Magnoliopsida > Gentianales > Rubiaceae > Oldenlandia > Oldenlandia corymbosa. Next base: position 29,955,252 of record OX459120.1, on the reverse strand, counting down.
TTATCGGATGTGATAAGGGCGGCCAAGAAGGGAGAGTGGAAAGATGGAGGCTTGCGGGTTGAGGAGATAAAGAGGTGGATGATTCAGATATTGAGTGGGGTGGATGCATGCCATAGGAGTTCAATTGTGCACAGAGATTTAAAGCCCACGAATTTGTTAATTTCGGCTGATGGGGTGCTCAAATTAGCCGATTTTGGACAGGTTAGAAATTTTTTGCGCCTTCTGTTCTTTTGTTCGATAAAGACTAAGATTGTGTCAGGGTGAGGAAACTTACCAAGTTGGGTTTTTTTTTAGGAATTTGCTAAGCGGTTATGATTGAATTCCTGGCAAATTCTCATAATATTGTTTGTTCTTACATTTTTATGGTTGAAGTTAAACCACTGGTAGAATCATATTTTGTGACCCTCCTTGGGCTGCCTTAGTTGGATATGGAAAAGAAATCAAAGTTCCCGTTATGTGTGCATGCCTATCATCTGCATTTGAGCTACATTAATGGTTGATCAGTTGGAAAGTTGTCCGTGTTCACAACGGTTAGCTTGATTTACTGAAAGCAACAAGGGATAATGTAGGTTTAGTGTACAATTGGACCAACAATCTGGCTGAAAATTAGCATCCAATAGGTTTCTCATTATATGTTAAGTGTAATTTTTTTGATTATTTAGTACTTTGTTGATTTGTGGAATACGCATTAATGCAGAGATATATATATATATATATATATATATATATATATATATATATATCTGTTCACAGTGCTCGAGTAGAAACTTGGTTGAAGGCTCTTATAACAAGTGTCTTTGAATACCTTTATCTGATGAAGCTTTTGATGGTATCTCTTTAATTTCATTGGTGGTTATTATCTAAAGATATTGAAGTATTTCTATGACCGATCACAGTTCACAGATACGATAACAATTTGATTGTTTAGTTGCCTTTCAGGGTGATTTTCACCACAATCTTTTTAAATGCAAAATCTTATGATCACCAAGAAAGACGCCATTATTTTCAAGTGTTCTAATTCAAAAAGTTCGCTGCGAGGTTATGAAGCTCCCTCCCATTACTCGATGAGCATCTCGAGACATTCAATTTTTCTCCCCTTGTGCTTCAATGCAGGCTAGGATACTTCTTGCTCCTGGATATGTTGCTGTTGGTGACAATATGCCACCTAATGATCTGGATTCTCCAGAGGATGCTGCTGAACCTGGACCACCTGTAACCACTGGCACGTTAACTTATGGTGATTATGGAACTCCGGTTAAGCCAAGGGGATCTCCTGGGAAACAAGAGTTTGGAGCGTACAGCGAGGACCAGCAGAGAGATTCTTTGGATGAAGTTGATAAAGAAGGTAATGTTCCTGATGGAGATGCTTCTTGTCTTGCTACTTACACTGCAAGTGAGATGGATGAAGATCCTTTTCGTGGATATTCATGCGAGGCTGAAGAGGGGGAAAATCAAGGATTAGGCCCTCTTACGTCATGCGTGGGAACTCGATGGTACAGAGCACCAGAGTTGCTCTTTGGCTCTACTACTTATGGAACAGAGATTGATTTGTGGGCATTGGGATGTATTTTTGCTGAGCTTCTGAGTCTAGAGCCAATGTTTCCTGGAACCTCAGATATCGATCAGATAAGCAGAGTTTTTAGTGTCCTGGGAAACTTAACTGAAGAAGTCTGGGCTGGATGTCTGGATCTCCCTGATTACAAAACACTTAACTTTGTGAAAGTAGTTAATCCCCCAGGTGTGGAAGGAGGACTGCCTAACCGATCGACTGATGAAATCCAACTCGTTAAGAAGCTGCTTTCTTTTGACCCTGCAAATCGAGCGACAGCAATGGAATTGCTTCAAGATAAGTACTTGAATGAAGAACCTTTGCCAGCTCCCATATTGGAGCTTAGAGTTCCTTCTAAACATAGTGATCTCGATGAGGATTCCCCCAGTGAGTGGGGACAATATAGGGAATTCGACTCTGATTCTGAGTTTGATGATTTTGGTCCAATGACTGTCACACAGTCTGATGGTGGGTTTTCCATTCAGTTTTCTTGAACTTTCTGGAAGCCATTTTATTGCACCAAATCATGGGATTGAATGAGGCCATTGAAGCAGTTAATTTGATGATTTCTGTGTTCATGTGTTTACACTGGGTAGTCGTTGCCTTATACGCCTCTGTATAGTCGTTGCCTCATATGCCTCTGTATATCGGCAGTATGGTTTTGATAAGTTCACTCTAATGGTTTTGATAAGTTCACTCTTTGACGGCGCCAGTTGATTCTATGAGAATACAAGGTTGCAGTTGGGAAACTTCTGCGTTTGTATTTGCATTGTACTGTGCATGTGATACTCTCAAGACTATGACGAATTTTGGATAATGAAGTTAAAACTGTTGCCGCCATCCCTTTTGGTTCGGCCGTGTATAATGAAATACGGAGTACTTCCCTTTCGATCTTGTACATGAGAATCTCGAACTTATGTTCTTCATTTGGCCTATTATTATTTCAAGCGCATTAGCCTTCGCCTATGATTGAGCGCAAGCTACTCAGCTACTAGTAACGAAAATACAGAAAACGTCAAAAAGTTCAAGTGGCTTAAATTTAAACTATTCAATCGCTATTCGATGCCCAGAGAAACAAAATGGATGATTTAGAATGTACTACATACAATATTTCCAATCGCCACAGGCAACGAGCGTTTTATTTCAGTACAGTTTGAGTCTTACTGCGACATAACAGAGGCCTAGAGAGACTGCATTTCAGGGACAAATTCCTTGACTAACAAATACATCCTTTCCATCCTAAACTATCATAAGATGAGTAGTATACAATTATCAGTGCACCAGGTGTTGTCCATAGCAATAAGCTGAGAAACACTGGACCATCAGCCGGAAAGATTGCACCCAAAAATTCCAGCAGAAGTGACTTTGCTGCCAAGTCTCTCAAGTCCCTGCAGCAGCGAGTCTGAACTGTTGGTCCATCTGCATCGCAAGAGGAACAAGGTTAAAAACTGAATGAAATGCTGATAATTTGACACTTTTCAGCAAATGGATTTCAAGCAAGAGCAGACAACTGAACAGTACCATTCTGCAAGAAGAGCTATCTCAATTTCCTGAAGTGATTTTCCTTTAGTTTCCACAACGTTTCTTTTCACAAAAACCACTGCCATCAGGCAGAAGGTACCAAAAAACGAGTACAGCAGCTGTGGCCCAAAAAGTTCAAGTAAACGCAAGAACATCAAGCCAACAAAGAAGTTCAAGACCTGAGGATATCATGAAATGCACATTAAGAACTAAACACGTTATGTAAGAACTGAAAATAGCAGCAAATTAATAGAATTATTACCCAATGCACTGACATACAAAAGGCCATGGCTTTTGCCCTAATTAGGCTTGGTAGCAATTCTGGGATTAGAAGACCGGGAACTGGACCAGCTCCAACCGCAAATGTCAAGACAAACCTGCAAAAGACAAGTTCCAACAATTTATGCTCGTCTACAACTAACATGCTATTTGGGTCTCCTGAAAATTGACATAGCTAATCCGAAAAAATAGGCACTGCAAGTTATCTAGCACAACTCCAGTTCATATAATTTCTTGCAACCAATAAATGGTGGAAATATCAGACATTCAATTTTCCTCCCACATATAAAATAAAACAACCTTCTGTAAAGGGAAGAACTGAATATTAAACTTACATTAGCATGCCTGCAACAGAGAAATAAAAAGCTCCAGAATTTAGGGCAGGCAAACTTGCTGCGAAAACTTGAAGAGCCATAGCTGCTGCCTGAGTACAAAATTCCAAAACCAACAGTTACAATCATAGAGAGCACTAACAGCTTAAAATACTTAAATAATAGTCATATACGAGAGGACAGAGAATGATATCCATGGCTGCATGAAGAATGAATTAAAGGTGAATGATATAACTAACAACAGTCCCAAGACTATTCTAGTTCAAGCATGGGATGTAACTAATAAAATTTCGAAGACTAAATAAGATCGATCTTTTCCTATAAAGGATAAGAGTTTAAATTCGCCGATTTAATATCCAAACACCCAAGCAAAATACGTTGACTGTTTATAAACTTTTGCACGGCTTCTATTTTCAACAGCATAGTGGCCAAGTCAATAACCTCGAGAAACAGTAATTTCGCAGTGCAAACAACCCTCCAGGACCCCTTCCTAGAGAGAAAACACAAAGGAAGAGCAATATGCTACCCCAGTTGCGAGATCAAACATTGTATTGGCTAAAGAGATCTTACCATGCCAAAGAAACTCCACAGAAGAAGAACTCTTCTTCCCAGCTTGTCCATCAATGCCAGCGCGATAACAGATCCTGAACACTAAGTTTTATCAGCTAAAAAACTGGAAAAGTAGGAAATCAAGGTAACACATTGGAGATAACCCCGTGGACAAACTGGGACATGATCCCTGGATACTGCTTATATCCGTTCAAGTTAGCCACATTTCAGATTGAAGTTAAGGGGGTGAGCGTGAGGGAATGCTGAAGAACAAGAATGTACCTATTAAATTTGAAATTCCTACAAAGACATTTGCCACGTTCGAGGATACTCCAGCTCGTCTAAATACAGTTGAAGAGAAATAAAACACAGCGTTTATTCCAGAGAGCTGTTGTAAAGCAAATAGGCTTGATCCAATAAAAACAACTGCAAAATAATTTAGTGAATAACAAAGTACGAGATCCAAAAGAACATAGGTAAGAACCCCAACCACCTACACAATTGACCATAGATCGGAGAATGTTCATATCTACCTCTAGAATGCCGACCAATGAGAAGTTCTGTAAATTTTTCATTCGCACTTTCATCTCCTCTATCTAATTTTGCCAGCTCAGCCATTGCGGTTTTCACATGTGAATCCCCAAGAAGTCTCTCAAACTCAATTTCAGCTTCAGATATTCGGCCTTGCTGAATTAACAAAATGAAGGAATAAGTATCTGCGCAACTCACTACTGAAATTTCTTTGATGTGACACAAGTAACAAGAGAAGGAAGATTTTTTGTAGAAGAGAGTGAAATCTACAAATTGACCATCTGCTGAAACTAAATGCTAGATAGGATTTCAAATTCGAAGGGAAGTTTAAATAAAAGAATGAATGAATGCAACAACAAGCGACAACATATATTCCTTTCCACCAAAACAAAAAATGACAAAATCAAGCAAACATTCAGAAAAAATCCCAAAACTGAGTGAAGCCAAAATCTCTCTGACTGAAATACTGAACGGCACAACATCTCAAATTTTCATTAACTTAGAAAAAATCTCAAATCTTCAATGACTAAACAACAGTTTAAGATGATATCCAAGAGCATAACTGAGAAATAAGTTCATCAAATTAATTGCACACCAAAATAGTCAAAGACGGAAAGATCTGATCTTCTGACAAGAATCCTAAAGCGGTAAAAAGAGGGAGGAAAGTTCAACAATGAGAACATCAATCTACTTTGCAAAAAGTGAAGGGGCATGAATTCTTTGATCACATAAGAATACAGTACACTGTTTCCTTACAAGAAGCTAAGATGAATTCAGCTCTAGATTTCTAAGAAGATTCCGAAAGAGCGTGCAAAAGATCTCAGGAAAATGACAGAGCGGCCTCACAGATAGGAGTCCAAAAAAATTAAAATGTATACCTTGTACAGCCAATGGGGAGATTCAACACAAAACACCATCCCAATAGCAAGTAATGCTGCTGGTATTGTAGATATCCAGAAACAATACCTCCACCTGTGCACACAAATTGTGGATTTTACTTGAAAGCATGAAAGCATCTATCTCACTACAAGCAAAAAACCTTCTTGTCTTTTGACTGGATAGTACCGCATATTGGTTTATATGTCCTTACCAGCCGGAAATATCCTTCACTGGAATTCCAACTACTAGAGCTGCCATCAGTCCAAGGCACGTAGCAATCTGGATAAAGCTCCCATAAGTACCCCTCACGTGAGCAGGAGAAACCTGCATAGAGGAATTAAGATTAGCCAAAAAAAGAAATAGCCTCCATACATTAATGAAGTAACCATCAAATGCAATGCCAGACAATACAAATTTCATACCTCTGTCACATAAAGAGATGCAACAGCAGGACCCACCCCTAGCCCTGTTCCAACTAAGAACCTCCCTACAAGCATTCCAGCCAAAGTTGTAGCAGTAGCACTGCAAATGCATTGTTAGTACTTAGTGCCATACTAACGTCAAACGAAGTGAGTGAAATACAACAATAGCCTCGGGACTGGCTCTCGGCGATTTTTTTTTTTAACTCGGGAAATAAAACCACTGTAAAATGCACTACAACCACACCAACGAGAAATGGGTAACAAAGGAGATGGAAAAATCTTAAACATCAATAAAATTGAGGCTATTTACAGTAGATCAGAATGCAACCAAGATGTTATAAAAAAATGCAAAGTAAGAAAAAAGAGAATGTTTTTTTTTTACCATAGAATGGCACCAACAAACATAGGAATTGCACACAACTGAAACGCCCTGCGACGCCCAACTCCATCAGCAATCCAGCCACTACTCAGAGAGCCAAGAAATGCACCAGCCAGGCATGTACTAACAACGAGACCTGAATTAGCATAACAAAACCAGTATGAAAACCAAGAGGCTATGACAAATTATTGAAGTAAAGATAACAAAATTACCTTCAGCCAATGTATTTCCATTGAAACCAAGCTCTGCAGCAATGCTTTCAAGAGGCTCATTTACTACTCTGTCGATGATACGGAATTCATTATTCATACAAAGGAAAATCCAAGAATCTGAACAGAAATATAGATAACTGAAGGAAATAGCAGCAAGAAAAAACGGACCCAAGATGGTAGCCAAACAAAAATGAAACAATTGTTGCCACCAGAACATGCGGGAAGGAAAGCTTCCAGGATGGATTTGAAATCTGATCCTCCATAGAATTCTGCAAAAGGGCTGAAAAAAGTTGGGAAAAAGTCAGATGACATTCCTCGCCCATTTTCGGTATTCATGCAAGAGTTTCTTTTCCTCTATTTTCTTCTTCCTAATTGTTACCGTTTACAAAATATCGTGCATTACATTCTTCGATTTACAATTTCAAAATAGAAGGAGAAATGAGCATTAAATATCGAAACTGATAATGCATCTGGGTTACAGGTAGCATACCGCTTCTGTCTAATACGTTTGTGTATAAATGTATCCTCATTTTGAAAATAGAGATTACAGGGAAGACCATAAAGCAAAATCCAAATGAAATTTCAAACTTTACAAAATACCAGATAAAGTATAAGAGAAACAACTCACCTGAACGGCTCTCTACGTCAAATGGATCCATGTCGTCCTCCAAAGTCAGGTGCTTATTCATTGAGGAACCATGCGAGGGACTCCACATAACAAAACTATGTCAGCCTCAAATCAACTGAAATTACCTAGTCACATCAGGGCAAACATCAGCCTATTTGCACAAGAAGTCTGACTGCTCATTTATGCTCCCAAAGGTCAGAGCTCCACATGTTAATTCTAAGCAGTTGTAAGACACCTTCAGCAGATCAGAGTAGACAAAAAAGTAAATATAAGATACATGGCCACAACTTAAAAAGGAAATAATTCCAAATTGGAACAAACGAGAGCAAAAACAGAGTATTAGATTACTTGGAATAACTTCTCCCATCATAAACCATGTAGCATTTCCCATTTCGGAATGTAATTTCAGGTAACTCAATCAATTATTCATCAAGTATTTACTAAGAAATAAATAAATAACTAGACCTAAAACCCCAACGCAGCCTATAATTTCCTTCAAACCTTAACGCAATTTACGCCAAAGATTACATCAACCAAAAAAAACAACATGAAACCAATCTTACATCAGAAACACAAAAGGAGGCATGCTTTGATCCGGTAGAGACATAATAATTAACACAAAAGCAATTCTCAATTCTGAGAGAAGTATCCACGCACACACTAGTTCCAAAAAAGAATTTATTTTTAAAAAAAAAAAGAAAAAAAAAAACCCCATTTACCTGCCGGATCATCCGATCAAGAATGATCACCACAGAAATCCTGGAATGCACCCCTGAAAAATTCCGATAGAAACACAAAGTAGTAGCTTCCGTATTTCCCAAATTAAAACTTGGCAAAACACACACAGTCACACACTCACGCACACTTTCTCTCTCCCCCTTTCCTTATCTAGTTGTTGGTATTGACAAACAGCGACACACACAATACTGTCTAGAACTCCCGTTTTAGGCTTTTACGATTCGGCGAAGGTGCGCATTAATTATCGAACTGTCTTTTTCCCTAAATTGAAGAAGCATTAATTTACTACTACTCATGCATCCATCAACGAGAAGCCTCCTCTTTTACTCTTCTTCTTTGTATAGTGTATCTAATTAGAATGCTTATTTTCTACGTACTCTTTATGGGTTTGTCATCATATTCGGTGAATCAGAAAGCAAAGCTCCAACCTTTCACGCCGCTAATTTCTTCAGTGACGTGTCCTTTCCTGATTTGGTTTCTTTTTTTTTTTAAATAATGTAGTCATCAGCATTTATTAAAGTTCGCGAACCTAGTATTATTATTATTATTAAATAATAAATAAACTAAAGTACTCTCGTATTTTGTTTTACTACTAATTAACTAGAGAGATTCAGGAGTCCTTCAGACATTTGTCTTACAAAGAACGGATGGTCCAGTGCACGTGTCAAAGCAGTTGGCGCCCGCAGGAGGGTAGTTTTGGGATTTCGAACTGAATATGGGGGTGATTTGGGTATTTGAGGAGAGAATGTGACGGTGGTTTTTCTGGTGAAGGTTGTTTCAGGTTGGAGAAAATGCGTTTATTTGTATTGTGACCACCGGAGGAAATGTTTACGTGTCTGATGAAGAGAGGTTTTAACGCCAAAAGTAAAGTGCCAGGTGCCGATCTGTTCCTGTCTGGGCCGGACCGGCCCAGTCGTTTGCCTTTTTGGACACCCCCACTGACAACTGTTTCGGTCTTTTGGATCCCGTGCCTAATAGTAAATTTTTAGTTTTTTGGTAATAACAAGTTAATATGTTATTTTCCGGTCTCAAAATTATTTTTCAGTTTAATTTTTATTTTTAATTCAACTTATACTAAAATCATTCTCAACAAATGATACCAAATATTTTTTTTTTGACACAACTCTAATGAGCCCCCATTTCCCTTTCCGAGTGTCGAACCCGCATCATGCAGGTGAGAGGTGTAAGGCCGCTTCCACTGCGACAACCCCTCATTGACATACCAAGTGATTTGAGTACAAAGTGCAAGCCCAACAGTTGCACTGTTCATATAACCAAATGGTTGCTAATGAACAGCTTACTGTTCATGAGCACTAATTTGGTGCTTGAATCTTTTACTCTCTTTTTTTTTCTAAATTATAGTTAACTTGTGTAATTTATAAAATAGCCCCTATTAATTAATGTGTAATTTATATCTATTGTGTATTGTTATAAAATTATTAAATTTATAAGTATAAAATTGATAGATTTAATTGATATCATCTGTATGACTTAATATTCACTTTATAATGTTACAAGTTTGTATAATTTCATTTCTATATGAAAATGTTATTTAAATTATTAGTTTAATGAATATGGTTTTTCAAATTTAATTTATTGTAATATTTTTTTGTGTAATATAGATACAAATATTTTGGTTATATTTGAAATATTAATAAAAATGGATTTTTGTTTTGTAATTTAATAAATTTTATAAAAAAAAAAGAAATAATACAAAAGAATTGGTGGTTTGAATATGAAATTTGTGCTCATGGTTGATCTTTAAAACACTGTAACAATCAACAAAACACCAAATTGATGATTTACTGTGTATTAAATTGGTGTTACTCTTGAGAATGGTTTAAAAGTAAAATTTCAAATTTCACAACATTTGGGAACAAAAGAGTACGCGGACGCGGGATTACAACGTTACCAGCATATAATGCCCGATGATATCATTTACTAATAAAAAGTTGATTCATGGAAGCGGCAAATCCAAACTAACAAAGCCAGTCAGATTCGAGTAACAACTATATTTTAAATCAATTAATAGTTTACAATTTACATATCACTCATTGTATTAACGGATTTTTTAACTTTCGCTATCATTAACTCAAACATATGTCATTATATACACAATTGTGTGCTGATTTCTAATACGATAATAATTTATACTACTTATAATAGTACTATGCGGCAACAACATATAATCGTATGTATACAAGAATATTGTCAAATTTTTTTCTTTTTTTTTTATAAAGATCGTTTCTAAGTATGTATATTGAACCTAAATGATACTCCATGCGTCCCAAAATATTATTTAGTTTGGATTTTCATTTTTAATATCAATCGATTAAAAGTAAAAATTTAAATTGGACAAAATTACAGAGGGAGTACATTCAAATAGTGGCAGATTTATACATTGTATTTATAATTTTTTTATATAATTAATTAATCTTATTCTACTGTCGGTAAAATAATAAGGGAGATTAAAACGGGCCCAATACGTGGCAGTTGTAGTTGGGCTGTTGTCATCACGATAACGGGCTGGAAACCTGGAATGATATTTGGAATCTTCTCGTCCTACAGTAAGGGGCCTAGGGCTTTTAGATTCACATCGTCCTCAAATAATTCCGTAATTACACAAATATTCCGGCGAAAAAGGCGGTCCCCTCACCTCACCTCGTGTAATAGTAGTCATAATCTAGAACTTCTCGGAAAGACAGGAACGGAGAGAAACGGCCACAGCAACAGAGATGGGCTCGCGTGACAAGGACCATTCGACCCCGCATCAACCGCTGCTTAGCAGCCTCGTGGTTCGTCCTACTGACAGCGGCGGCGCCGCAGGTGGCGGTGGTGGTGGTGGAGGAGCCACCGGTGCTGGTGGCCCCGGTAGCGATTACGAACCCGGTGAAGTTCGTCGCGATGCCGCACCAGGTCCGTACTCCCACTCCGATCGACTATCAGATGATCATGGTTTGTGTTTCTCTGCTTTATTATTAATCCTCTTATTATGTGTTTTATTAGCTCGATTAAAGTTGGTGTTTCCAAACCCTAATTTTTTTCTTACTTGTGTAATTGCTGAAGCCTCCTTTTAAGCCTTATGGCTGCACCTTAATTGATTGCTTTGTTTGTAGTTTAATGACTATATCGGCCGCTAGGCTGCTAGTGTTGTTTTCTGGTTGGTATGTTTGGACTAACAAGTTTTTCATGGGCTAATTCTGAAATTAGAATGGTCTTTTTGATTTTCGAATTGAACTGGTCATTTTTTTCGGGTCATTAGTTTTGGTGATCTCCTTTGAGTGGTGAAATTGAACATGCTTTATGAGTGCAGTCCATGGATTTAAGCTGTTATGCTATGCAAACTGTACTTTTGCTACCTTCATTCTCAACTAGTCACTTCCTCAACAGAGTTTTCTCTCGTGTACCCTTGTATTGTGTGTAAAGAACGATTAGATTTCAGGGTCTTGGATAACAAATGTAGTGCTGTTGTGTTTTACAGCTGTGAATGTTGCCTGGTGCAAGAACATTTGGTCTTGAGAAGGCACGTGTGTTTTTGAGATGCTGATATTGGAATGTAATTTGGGTTATTGTTTATTTGGGGTTTGGTAATCTGTCCAAGTGGAAAAAAGAGGATTGGTAAGAATTTTAGAGGTAATTCACAAACTCATGGGGTCTGATCTTTTGGCCGCCGGTGTAGGTGGGTTGATTCTCTGTGAACTGGGTTCTGGACGACAAATTCTCCTAAATCCAGGTTCCTGGTTTATATTGTAGGCGATGGAGCTATACTAAATTTGTGGGTAGGTTTGGCTAATTGATCCAAGAAGATGATTCTTGTATACAACCGTCATCCTTAGTGCTGGACAATACTCAGAATTTACCATAAACTAACTGTGAAGTCGACAGCTATTAAGGTGGCCTAGTGTTTCCATGGTTTTAGATGAATATTGTTACTAAATGAGATTGAATGCTTTTAGGTTTATTTAAATTGCTTTTGTGTTGCATATTTGATTTAAGGTCAAATTGTGGATTCAAGATTGCATTGAGAATTGAGCCCAATTGATGAAGCGAAGAAGGAAGTTCACGTTTCCTCAAATTTTCTTTTGTTTTGTGGATGATATTTTGTTTGGCTTAAGGTGTCTTTCTTTACAAAATTGCAAGCTGAACGTAGAAGAAACTGGCAAATGGGCATTTGTTTATATGTTTGATCAATTCATCGTGTATCTACCCGTGGGATTTTGTTGCTTGTTATTTTTGTGATTGGGTGGTTGGCCTGGTGGCTTGGTTTGGTGGTTGTTCCTCATTTTGGATCCTTGGTTCTCTGGCATGGCTGGACCTTCCATTCCACTTTCATAGCTTGCAGAGGCAACTGTGGGTGAAGTATTTTCAGGGGTTACGTGACTGTCGAGAGTACTCACTGGAATTTGGAATTGTTGGTGAACTTTAAGTAAATTAGTCCATTCAGAACTATGTTCCCATGGTTGTTTGATGGTAAAGTGGTGCTAGCACTGAGTGCCTGATCCTGTCTTGTAGTTGAGATCATAGGGATTCTTGTGTGGTGGTTAACGTTATGATGTGTACTTCGGCTATTGATGGTAAGGTTGCTCGAAAAGTAACCCTTAAAGGGGCTGGGCATTCAATCCTTCAGTATTCTAGTCTCTTGTGTGATTGTTCTGCACAAGATACGTGAATATTGGTAATTCTGTTTGGGCTAAGTTGAATTTTTATTCGGCAGTGCAAAGTCGCAAATCTGGCATTTTTAGGATGTTATGCTTGGTAATTCAATTTGGTAACTGGTGTTTCTTGTCTTGGGGTTCACTGGCTTCTTTCAGGATATAGACTGCGTACAGGTTCTGTTTCTCCTGTGCATCATAGGTCAGGCAATCGCTACAGTCCAGGTTTTGATCATTCGGGTGCTCCGCCTCGAAGCCGTAATTATGGAAGTGGACGGGATCAGAACAGATATCAGGACAACTCGCCCCCACATGGTCGTGAAAGAAATGGTAGCAGGTTTAATTCAAGGGGTTTTGATGGTCCTGGTCATGGTCCAGGTCCTTTCAGAGGTGAAGCTGCACCTAGAAATAATCCGAACGTGCGTCCAAGAGAAGGGGATTGGATTTGCTCTGATCCAGCGTAAGTTTCTAAAGATTTTTTTCTCCCCACTACTTAGTTGACTAACTTGGGATCTGTGATGCTGTAATGATGTCCTGTGCATGTGCACTGTGCTAAAAAAGCTGCATCATTTGTTTTTTTATCCATCTCCCTTATTTATTCTGTATGATGTCCCAGGTGTAACAACCTGAACTTTGCAAGGAGAGAGATCTGCAACAACTGCAAGAAGCCTCGCAATGCAACTACTAGGAGCCCTCCTCGTAGGGGTTATCCTGCTCCGCCACCTCTTCCCCCTCGACGGTTTCCTGGTCCACCTGATCGATCCCCTGGAAGGATGATGAATGGCTATCGATCCCCACCTCGTGGTTGGGCTAGAGATGATCCTAGAGACTTCAGAGGTGTACCTCCTTATGCCAGACATGAAGGAAGATTTCCTGATCTGTCCTTACGCAGACCTGATTATGCAGTGGATGACTATCGAGATAGGAGTAGGTTTGAAAGACCCCCACCACTGGAGTGGAGCCACAGAGATCGTGTAAGGGACAACATCCTCAATGAAAGAAAAGGTTATGAGAGACGGGCATTATCACCTCCTCCAGTTGCACCACCCCCGCGTGGTCATTGGGCTCGTGGTATTAGAGAGAGAAGCCGATCACCTATTAGAGGTGGTGCACCCCTAAAAGATTATCGCCGAGATATGTATATGGAACGGGGGAGGGATGATCGACGTGGCATGGGACGTGCAGCATATTAACTTGATAGTGGTTGATACTTGCGCTGAAATTGTAACATTTTTAAAGCTAAGGTCCAGGAGAGGGGAAATGTTTGCGCCCTGAATCTTCTTAGTCTACCCTATTGCTATATGATTTTTAGCCTAGTACTTTTTGGCCCACGCCTTTTAGCTTCTCGTGATAGTAATGGATGTTAATATGCTTCCCTGTGATTTTATTTCTTATCTTCTTTTGAGAATTTTCATCCGATTGTGGTAGTGTTTCTCTTGTGCGACTGAAATTAGGTCCCTGGGTCTTGGCTTCCTGAGGAAATGGAGCCTGGCTTCTGCATGTCCTGGGTCTTTCTTTTTTCAAGAAACAAGTTCACTCGTGTTACTTGAATGCGGAGGCTTATAAATGGGTACTTTGGTTGAACCGTTGAAGATATTCACTAGTTCAAGCGCTCTTGTCTTCCCAAGTTGTTTTTGGATTTCCCCAATCCCGTTTAGGGCCATAGAAATATTTAATTCAAATGTAAATAGTCATTCTTCTCTGTGTAAAAGTTAACTGAAATGTGAAAAAAAATTTTATAATTTTTTTTTTTGGGGTAAATTAGTAGATACGAATGAAATTGAAACTTGAAACTAAACGGTTCTGCTCAATGTGCTGTAGAACAAGTTTAGATTGATTAATTGAAGAAGATAGATGCATAGTTCAGAGAGAGTGGACAACACAAAAATATTGCATAATGTAAAATCACAAATCGGTCGTTTCGATACTATTCTAAATTCAGAGAAAGTTATGTGTGTGTAATGTGCTTGTTGAAGTTTAATTAAACAGGTTTAGTTATGATATACTCCCTCTGTCCTATAATTATTGTTTAGTTTGGGTTTTTATTTTAGTTCAAATTGTACTAAAAATGAAATTTAAAAACTAAAAATGAAATTTAAAACTTAACAATAATTTTGAGACACAAGAAGTAGTTGGTTCTTCACTTTACTCTCATCGAACATTCATGAATTATAATTATGTGAGAGACTTTTGTTTTCTTTTTTTGGGGGGGGGGGGGTTTGGAAGAGAATCAAGTGGAAAGAAGAGTATGAAAGATACGAGGTTGGTTTGCGAAAAAAGAAAAAAAGAAAAAGAAAGAATTTCCGAATTGTTAGAAATAAATGAATGTCAAAAATTGTTAAAGATATTTACCCATCGAATGTTTACATTAAATGTAGAAGAAGAAAATTTCAGTGATTATTTGGACATCTGCGTACATTTCATTTTACCATTTAAAAGTGGAAAGTGTTTTAAATTGAAAACTAAATGGAAAATAAAAATGTTGTTTGAATCTTGATTTTGAACTACATTTTGAAATATCAAGTACAAGTCATCACTAAACAATTAAATACTGTCAATTATAGTCACTGCAAAAAAGAATTTTTCCAAAAACAATCACTCAATAACGGAATCCTGCCAAATTTGTCACTGAACTATTTATAGTTCTAAAATGGTCATTACACTAACAAAAAGTATTTCAAGTTGGAATTTAAAATGTAAATCAAAAAGTTGTTTGGATGATGTTTTCTTTTCCATTAGGTTTTGTGTTTAAAAGGTAAAATGAGTGAAACGGTAAA
The DNA here is from genome assembly GCA_949775105.1 of Oldenlandia corymbosa var. corymbosa. NCBI lineage: Eukaryota > Viridiplantae > Streptophyta > Magnoliopsida > Gentianales > Rubiaceae > Oldenlandia > Oldenlandia corymbosa. The sequence goes on along the minus strand of OX459120.1, from coordinate 29,939,804 downwards.
ATGGAAGGTTGTCCAAACAAGACTGCATTTTTTTGTCTGCCTATAAATAAGAATGCTCAAGCAATGAAAATTTTATACCGAATGAATAATCTCTCTTCCTCCTACTTGGTTCACAAAGTAAAATTATTCTATTTTTATTTTCTTCTTAAATCTTATAATCTCATAAAATATAGACTATTAAAAAGTTATTAAATTAAAATCTCTAATAAAAAAGTTATAACTCTCATCACTAATTAAATTTTAGTACATTTACTTTGAACCTAGTTTTATAACACGAATGATTATCTTGTTGGAAAGTCTGGAGGCTTGGAGCTACTTTTCTTTTTTAAGCTTTACAGGCGCAATCTCAACCGTTCATCTGATCGCCCCCCTTTGTTGTTTTTAAGTGACCCTCAAGTCAACGTCGTCGCATTCTATTTTAGCGCCAAATTGAGTTTTCCACTTTGACGAAGCGGAATCAAACGGTGGGGCCCAAACTGACCGTAACAGTAATCACCTGTTTCGGCGGTAACAAAATCAAACTTACCGTCTAACCCAATCACAAGGCCCAAAAGATCCCTAACTTAACCCGCGAGTTACATGACGTGTCACAAAATTCCCGAACCGGCGACTTATACTTCTCTGGACTCGAGTACATAGGATAACCTGCTATGGATCTTTCGGATCGTACGGTCATCCACTTTCCTCACACACTTTTTATGAATTTGAACCGTCAGATCACATTACCAAATTATTTACCGTCCGATGAGATGACCATTTAATCCAGCCATTCAATTATTACAAAATTGAAAATTTGAAAAACGAAGAGGGAGACACAGGCGCAACCAGAAAAAAAAGAAAAGCCTTTCTTCTTCTTCTTCTTCTCCCACAAATCCCTCTCTCCCGCTGTTTCCCTCTAGATACCCTAAACCCGCGAATCGAATAGCCTTTGAAGATCGTGATTTCTGTTTTATCTGTGTGGATTTCCGGGAAATTAATTGGAGGCGACATTTTTTGGTGGATTTTTTTTTTTTTTTTTTGATTTGTTTGAATCTGAGCTGTATGATAAGAGGGTTTTCGGGAATCCTAAATTTGAATTTCTGTTTGGGGTTTTTGAATTCTCTGTAGCGCTCAATTTTTTTTGGGCCGTGGGTCTCGGTCTAATTTCAGACTTTCAGCAGGGATAAACTCTTAATTATCGAGTTTATATTTTCAAAAGATTTGAAAGAAATTTCCTTTTTTTCTTTTGAAATTTTGAAATTGGGTTCGTTCGTTTGAATGGTGGAGCAAAGTGAGGGAGGGGATTTCCCTCCAAAAAAGCCTCAATCGGAGACGACTGCCCAGCAACAGCAGCCGGTTGATTTTCCGCCTAAGAAGCTTGCCAGGCAGCTTGATTTTACGGCAGGGTATACTGGTGTCACACCCGCGCCGCCGCCTCCGCCGCCGCCGCCGGCAGCTCCTTCTTCCTCTTCGAGCACAGCAGCGGTGATGGCAACTGCAGCCGCTACACCCTCCGTGCCGGCTCCGGTGGATTATCCTCATCAGAATCAGCCGCCGCAGCCATTTTCCATGGCTAGCCGGCCACAGCTGCCGCAACATATTCGGCCGAGCCAGCCACCAAAGCCTCCTGCGCAACCTGCGATACAGTTGATGACCGTGCAACAACATCCAGTGCCGCCAACTGCACATCCTTCGATCAGGCCTATGTAATTTCTTGCCCATTTTTCCTTTAATAGTGCATTTTATTTAATAAAGTTGTGATTTTTTTTTGAAAAAAAAAATATTCCTGTTTTGTTCTGTGTTGAAATGTGAAATTTTTTAGATTTCTACTGAAGCTTGATGCTTTCCATCGTAACAGCAGAAAAAAAATTGCTGAAGTATGAGCATTTCTGTGTAATTGAGGGCCTAATCTGAAGACCTGAAGGAATAATTGTTCCTACAACAATGTATCACTTTCTTGTTTAGGTGCTTGATTGCTGAGGAAGTCCTAAATATAACATTATAACTCTGGTTGTTTCTTTCTTCATCGGGTTTTGCTGTTAACTTGGTAAATGAACTTAAAAATCCTGGGATATTTTTGTGCTTTGGATGCTGGATTGATCAGTTTATTATCTTTAATCTTTTTAGAAATGCAAAATACACTTGTGTTCTTTGTTCTCAACTTAAACAAGTATGTGCACCATTAATAAGCCAAGATGTTTATTACACCTATTTATTGTTGTTTGTCCATAGTATCACTTATTAGGACCTCGTGATTCATGAATGACTTTCATTCTTGGATCCAATTATGCATAAGCCGTTAGGATGTAAAGTGCGTGGGACTTTTCAAAGACTCTGCTTCATTCTATTTCCTCTAGAATGTCCATGCTTCTTTTAGCGAAAACAATTTTTTAAGAGAATTTATATTGTTTTTGCACTGGTGTATATCCTATGTGAAGGAAAAGTTGCCAGTGCTATCAACATTGGCTCTGCTGTGAAAGCTTGAAACATGTTTGCATATCTGCCTTTCTTGGATTAAAAGATTTCTTGCTTTTGCTTTCCAGAAAACCCGAATCACCTAGACCACGGCCAAGAAATGTGAACGAAGGTAAAGATGGCACGCCCAAGAAGCAAAAGCAGTGTAATTGCAAGCATTCCAAATGTTTGAAGTTGTAAGTATTGCTGTGCTCCTCATGCCTTCTTCATCTGTCTAAACTAGGTGATTCCTCCAGTTTTTTTGTTAGTAAGTTCATAATGATCAAGACTATGGTGAGGTAAGTTGAGCCAGATAACTTTCATTTGTTTGTATTCTTACCCAGGTCTACTTCAAGGGGGTTAACTGAATTCAGTAACCATGGTTTTACTCTTTAATCATTTTATGGTGGCAGTTTACTGAGTTTCAAAGGGAGATGTTTATGTAACTCTTTTGTTGATCTTCATTGTCAAACTTTTGGCTAAGATCTAAAATCTTCTTTTGGGCTGGGTTGGATAGCATTTGCTTAGGACTCTATGTGCTTTACTCCCGTAGAGATTTTTTTTTTTCTTTCTGAGTTTTTCAATCCGTTGTAAGTTTAGCCTTCTGCGTAATCACAAGTTATCATGTGATAATAGTGCCTGCTAGTGTAACTAAAAGTAGCACTTCTTCTCCTATCTTCATGGGGATCACTTCGATTCAATTCACTTTATGACTCTGTGGAATTCATCTAACTTTGCCGAAAAGCTGAAGGATTCTAAAAGGTTCTTAAGGAGACAATTAGACGGATTAAATTTCATTCAGCTTGATTTCTTTCAAGATTATTCACAGTTTATGATAGTCATTGAGCTGAAGATGTAGTATTTTCCTCCACACTGCGACTTCGGTGTCATTTCGGAAACAAGATTTTGATTAGTTGCAATTATGGTTTCTTTAATTCTCTTACTTATTAAAGGACATAATTTTCCATATTCATAGATATGCAAGAATTGAGGAGCTCATCTTGAATGTATTACTGCCGCCACTTGTGTTTTCCTTTAAAACTTTTCTTCGAGAAGTTTTTGCTATGGACTACCTGTAGAAATTATATATTTACTTTATCCACTTTTTGCTTCCTATTAATGGCATGCTGCACGTTCTTTGATGTTCATCAGGTATTGTGAGTGCTTTGCATCTGGGATCTACTGTGATGGCTGCAACTGTGTAAATTGTTACAATAATGTTGAAAATGAAGCTGCCAGACGTGAAGCGGTAGAAACCACTTTGGAACGTAATCCTAATGCTTTTCGGCCAAAAATTGCAAGCAGTCCACACGGAACTCGGGATAATAGGGTATGATATTTCTTTTCCGTATGCATTCATATTTCTTTCACATGGTCTACTGAAGAATCCCATAGACGTGGAAACTTAAATGAAGTTATGTGTCTTTACACTTCTCAGATATCTCATTATGAAGAAAGAATGCAAATGAAATGATTGATCATAGTTAGAGAAACCATGTTCAGGTTCAAAGAGGTTCTAACATCTCCATTCACGAATCTGAACCATATCATGAACAAACAAGTAACATGTTATACTATTCTAATTTAGTTTTTAGTCAAGAAGCTGCTTTACTGGTGTATTTAATCAATAAGTTACAGATTTGCATGGTACGAGCTTATTTTCAGCCTTGATGTTTTTGCGTTAGCTTTTATGATTAAAACATTTATATGTCCACGGAAAATGGAGCTGGAGGTCATTGGTATTCTTTAAGCTTTGCTGTAATGATGGACTAGATCAAAATGGCTCAATTATATTCCCTGTGCTTCTTAATTTTAGTGAAGTTGCTGGAAATCAGTACATCTTGGATTTCACTTAAACAGCCTTTCTGTATTGAAATACAGGGGTAAGGCCGTGTACATTTTGGCCTGCAACCCAATGAAGTTGGGAATATACTGGGTATGATGTTGTTATTTGGGAAGGTGACTTGAAGTCAATGCAAAGTAACATGGGTTTTTGAAGTACTTAATAACGCAAATCTTTTGGCTGCTAAAAGTTGACCATAATAGGACTCCTGCTTGCATTTATTGCTTATCATAAAAATTTTGCAGACTTCCTTTGTGTTTCACTGCCTATGACATTATATGTTTCAACCTGGTTGCAGGAAGAATTGGGGGAAGGAGTAGCTATTGGGAAGCACAATAAAGGTTGCCACTGCAAGAAATCAGGGTGTCTTAAGAAGTATTGTGAATGCTTTCAGGCCAACATTCTTTGTTCCGATCTTTGTAAATGCATCGACTGCAAAAACTATGAAGGAAGTGAAGAGAGACAGGCTCTCTTCCAAGGAGAACACGCCAATAGTATTGCATACACGAATGCAGCGATATCAGGTGCTATTCAAGGAGGCTACCCTGGTTATATAACTTCTCCAGTCAATAATAAGAAAAGAAAAGGCCATGATCTCTACTTTGGGCCAATAGTTAAAGATCCTCATAACAGGATGGCACAATACCAGCCGGTAAGCATTTGATACTCTTCTAATGAAATGAGCTGAATGCTTACACAATATTGTTTTGAACAACCGATATGCAGTTACCGTTTTCTTGTTTGACAAACGATAGCCGCTGGTTGATGTTTTATCCTGTAATCCTGTGTTGGGACCATCTTTCAGGGAAATCATGTTAAGAATCCGGTACCCTCTCCTGTATCTACCATTCCTGGTACTCGTCTCACTAATCCTTCTGGAATAGGGGCATCTAAATTTACGTACAGGTATCATTAGCAGCTCTGACAAAATACACACACTATGTGCTCTATTGGTAACAAATCTAACTAATGTACCCATCTAAGGTCCCTCTTAGCGGATATCATTCAACCACGAGACCTGAAGGAACTTTGCTCAGTGTTGGTCGTATACTCAGCAGAGGCAGCAGAGACAGCAAAGATGCTCGCAGGTACATGTGCAATTCAAATTGTTCATTACTATCTTCTCTCTGTCTATTCTTGTTTGTAGAGGTTTGAGAATATGCTAATTGAGTTAACCACGAAAAAAAAAGGTTTAATTCCCCAAGTAGAAGTGTCTTTCCTAGAATTGCAGTGGTCTGTGATCTCTTGTTGCTTTTTTCTGTTAATCAAAAGCAAAAAATAGCTTCAAGAGTAATAGTGAAATATTATCCATGGGTTATTTTTTTTTGACTTGATTTTATGAGCCTAGAGTCCTTTCTGGTGCTCAATTCCTGTACCTGCTGCGTGTTGCAGTTCGATATTGAGGCCATATATAGGTTGTGCTCCTTCAAGTCAGTAGAAGCGTGTAGTTGTCACTTGTTAAAGAAAATCTTGGTCATCAAAATTTCTATGAAGGCTGAACTTACTCTTCCCTCCAGAACTTGCGTCAGCAAATTGATTTCATGACGTAGACGATTGTTATTTTGATCAAGATGAATGCTAAGAAACAGAGAACTTGAACCATCTAAATCTGTGTGCTAGTGTATAGGTTATACACTTATACTCTGGATTTCATATTCTTTTTCGAGTACTAATTTTCTATTAAAATCTAGATGAAAGAAGTGCATCGGAAAGACCAACAGAAGAAAACAAGGAAAACCACCTTGATTCAGCTGGGAACCATTTGCATAATCAAAAGGATAGTGATGCCACTGAAAATGCTGTAGAAGCTACTGGTATAAATGGAAGCGAAGCAGATAAAATCACCCCAGAAGAATCTGCTTCGGATGGTGCTGATGTAACAAAAGGGAGACCAATGTCTCCTGGAACGTTGGCACTGATGTGTGATGAACAAGATACAATGTTTGCCGGCGTTGCTTCACCAACTGGTGTGGCGGATCAGGGTAATATCTCTAGTCAGTTGCCTCCTGGGGAAGGAGTAACAGAAACCTTAGCAGCACAGGAGAGAATTGTTTTGTCAACATTTCGTGATTGTCTCCAAAACCTCATTCAATTTGGAGAAATCAAAGGCAAGTTTAGTGAATCATTTTTTCTTTCCGAGCACCATATAGTGATGAAATTAAGGCAAGGGATATAAATGATACAAAGAGATGGAACATTTCTCTAGGCAACACATTTACTGGTTTTTATCATAGGACTCCTCTTCATTTGCTGCAACTAATAGGAACTACCATTCCACCTCCTCAGTTAAACTTATTTCTTTCCCTCGACTCTTTGTACTCCATTTTTGTAGGAAAAAGGTGCTCGTCCTTGGTACGAAGTGAATCAGGTAATCAAGGAGATCTTGTGAGCAATGGGAATGCCAATGTCAGAATGGAGCCATCGAATCAGCAAGAACCCTCCGGTAACGGCATCGCCAAGTCTAATGTTCCTCCGCCAGTGACATCCCAATTGGTTACCTCCTCAGGTACCGCCCCCTCTATCATTGAACAACTTCCAAAAATCCCGTCTTCTGTTGGAAATGGGAATGTAAAACCAATAACAGAAAAAGCCATGTAAAGATTCAGACTAGGATCGGATATTCTGCTATTTTTTTTTAATTTTTTTTTTTTATGAAATGTATTACATCACGTTCAATCAGTGATGCTCTGATCCTTCAGCATAATCGTTTAGGGGGTCACCAATATCTTCACTGACTAGAGTACATAATTCTTTTCTTAATTTTTTAACATAATCGAAAGTTTTCCCTCCTGACGTTTCAGTTTTGGAATAATTCAAGGTTAATTTGTTCGGTAACGCGGAGAACCCGCAAGTGATGGGTTAACCTCTTAATGTACTATTCAATTGCAATTTCAGGCAGCATCTGGGCAGATAGTGAACGCTGTTGATGTAACCAAAGTTTTTGACTCATAGTTCATGGTAATCATAAGCCGTACAAATTACAATTGCCTATGGAAAGATTTGTATCCATCAATTTACAGGCACTAAGTAGAGAAAATTATATTCCAAATGACACAGAAGTACAGAACAACAAACATCCAAGAAGAAATTTCTAAGCACAGGTTTCTTGGGCTAGCTAAGGGGAACCAAAATGCAAGACAAATTTCATGCAAAAAATATTGGGTGAGATCATTTAGTTGGGTGGTTAATAGTGCTTCATTCGTTTCGTTTTAGAGGTTAAAAAATCGAATTTTGAGGGTTTCAGTTAATGTAAAATTTGCTGACATTTCAGTGAAAAACGAAAATGAAATTGGTAAATGATCTATTGGAGTACATTGTATGCACTCCGGAATCTGTCTTGGGCGATATCCCGCAATATTTTTATATTGATCGTTAGGAAAAAAAAGGAAAAAGAAATATAAATAAAGAAATGCACATTGTTTGAATTTCCCGTTTTAGTGTAATAGATGTAACTTCAGAGTTTTGTAACCTCGAAGTAAAGTTCACTATCAAATCCTTTTAATCAATACTCTAATCAATTATTAAATGATGTTTATGGTTAGTAAAAGATGCATGGTTGGCCATTTACCCAAAAAGAGAGGGGGAAAAATAAGTGAAGGAATAATTAAACAAACAAACAAAAAAAGAAGAAAAAAATGCAGGTGCTTGATGAGTTGCAAGCTTACAGGGAAACTGAAGCAGGATTGAGGAAGTTTCATGGGTTCTATGACTTAGAAGTATCCTTTTATTTAGAGAAAAGATAGGTAGAAAGAGATGGAAGGCATGAGATGAAGCATCATTCAGCCATTTCAAATTTTCAATGACAAAAAAAGCTCAACAGGATATGTTTATTTTGGTCATTAACAATTGAGAGGAAAACGCCCCAAACCTTGCGTTTCCTTTGTACAATTATTACACTACCAAAACATGCGGACTATATTCAATCTGGACTTTCTGTGCAGTGAGCCGCCCACCAAAACTCTACAGGCAGACTCTCGTACTTAAAGGCGGGACTTTGATCCCGAATCAGTTGATTTGGGTGCACTCTGCAAGGCGAATTCAAAAGTGAGTAAACAAAGGTCATTTTAACAGTATCAAAGCATAGAGCAGCTCCTCAAAAATGAACACACACTTTGACAAGCGGGAAAAACTCTTTAGGGCTGTTGAAGTGAGCAATCTTACTGAGGCTTGATTTAGAGGAGTAAACACACAGAACACAGTGGTTAATGGTGGGGAATATAATATATACCAATGGGATTCCTCTTGTTGCTCTCTGTTCCAAATACTCCGATGGCTTATAAAAGTTACCATATAGTTCTGACCACTTCTTGAGACTTTTATATATGTAATCAGCTCCAACTGTATCTGCCCAGAACAATATACCCCCACTGCAAAGACAGAGTTTATCATTCTTTCAGGACCTCAAACAACATTCAATGAAACGGTTGTGAAGAGTAGTTATATAACTATTTTGCTAGTTGATCGTGCAGTTTCTAAAATTTCAACTTAACTTTTCTGAAAAGCCCTGCTTTTTGATATACATTACTTGGATTTACGGAAAACTGAACTATATAGACACTCACCGGTAAGAGGGAAAACTCATCCCTAGAACAGATGCAACATCAAGATCAGAAGCTCGAATCACAATCCCTTCATCCAGAACACGACAAGACTCATTCACTACTGGAAAGAATATCATCTCAACAACTTCTTTGTCACTGACTGAGATAGGCTGCTCAATAAATTTCAGCAAGTTAATGGCTAAAATGTAAGGTGCAGGAACAAGTGAAATCAACAAGAAGGCTAGATGTAAATGTCTTCTACAAATTACAGCAATATTGGCTAGGCTACCTTTCCTCCTGGCATTACGTTGGCAAGCTTTCTAGATTCCTCTATAATTGGTAAAACTGATGGGTCAGGTTGCGGCTTGCTTCCCTTTTCATAAACGTAGTATCCTTTCCCATTACTTTTACCTGCAATAACACGGAATTTCATGAGAACCAAAAACTACTATATTTTCAACAAACATGGATAGCTCAAAAAGCCTTCTATAATAATAAGAATAATAATATTATTATTATTTATTAAAAAAAATGAAAAATGTCTTCGATTACCTTGTCGTCCATTCTTTATAAGAAGATCAACTAGAGAAGAATCAAATGTTCGACCGGGAAAAGCAGATCCATATATTTTCCTAACAGCGACAGCAACACCATATCCAGCCACATCTTGAAGCCTAAAGTTATGCAAAAGCAAATTACTCATAGACACTCCACATTGGCATCACAAATAAACTGATGGCAGAAAGAATATAAATTCCAATATGATAGCAGTAGGTCACAAATATCATATGTCAGAATGATCAAATTACAGTTTCCTTCCTATTTTCCTTTGATCGCTGGATATATCTAACAGAAGTAAACAAATAAATCTCAAGATCATCACTCCAAAAAAGGATGCCTCAATATATGCATGCAAGGAATTCTTGACTGAAGAAAGTAAAAGGAAATTACTGGAAAGGACCCATCGGCAAACCAAACTTGCAAATAAGTCGATCAATTCTGAATGGATCCACACCCATATGAAGCAAATAATGTGCACCCTGACCATATGGGAAGAATGCTCTATTCACAGCAAAGCCAGTGCAATTTCCCACCACGATGGGAACTTTTTTGATAATCTTTCCAACCGTCATAAGGTCAAGAATAACTTGGGCAGAAGTCTTCTCTGTCCGTACAATCTCCAAAAGAGGCATCACGTGTGCAGGACTGTAAAGGGAAAAAAAAACTCATTAGTAGTTGATACTTGATATGCACAGAGGTTCCATAGACTGGGAACAGAAATTAGAACTTCCAGAATCTGCTGAAGAACATTAGGACTTCCCTTCGCACAAATGCATAGGAAATGCAGGTAGCAGATCAGGCTGTTACTGAGATACTTTTACAGATTTGAAGTTAAACCACTTCAGAATTTAAAGGAGCGTGGAATTCTACCAAAAAAAAAAAAAAGAAAGAAAAAGAAAAGAAAAGAAAAGAGCACGGAAGAGTTTATCGATTCACCATGGAAACTAGTAGACAACTTTCCTCATTGTGTACTTTGGGGTACTTAGCCAATTTTTCATGTTTAGTACATTCTCTTCTGTATAGAGATGTTGAAGGTGAAGTTTCTTCTTCCCAAAAAGGGTGCGAACCACATTTTTGATTGCTCCTATAACACGATTCGAGATTAAGCATACAGTGAAGGTATAGATGGTAGTAACCTGAAAAAATGAGCCCCCACAATTCTATCCTGTGAACTCGTCCTTTCTCCAATTACATTAAGATCAATGGTAGATGTATTGGTTGCCAAAATGCAATGTGGAGGGCATGCTTTCTCGATATCACTAAATATACTTTGTTTCAAGGAGATATTCTCGATAACTGCCTGCAATGAGAGATGACATACAAAAGAACTGCTCATGTGAACATATAAAGGTTCGAAGATCTTTCCAGAATCAAAAGAAACTAATTTGTAAAAGAAGAGTTTCAGACAAGAAACATACAGAAAACTTAAATCTACACTTAATCAGAAACTCGTATTCACAGTACAATACCTCTATAACCATATCTACATCCTTGAATTCCACATAATCTAGAACACCTTTAAGCATCGAAAGGGCTTTCTCTGCTTTGTCCGCAGCCAATTTTTTCCTTGACACCAAACCTCGCAGATTTTCTGCACATCAACATTTTCATCTGTAAGGACCTTATTATTCATGCTAAAGCAGCAGTAGAATTTATAATCATCCATTTTCTAAAAGCCCACAGCAAATAATTTAACCTTAAACATTCTCTCAAAACTGAAAAGTTGCTACCTTCTATTGCTTTAATTCCTTTTTGGAGATATTCAGAGTTTATTTCCTTGAGAACAACATAAGTGTTGCTCAGGATGAGTGCTGTAGCAATACCAGAACCCATGAGACCACCACCAATTACTGCAACTTTTTTAACAGGCCTCGGCTTGAGCCCAATATCGGTAACATTAGGTACCTTCCATACGAAAGATAGAAATCATCATTCAAGAATTGCTGTAACTTGGGGACGAAAAGTAGGGTGGTCTAATGGCAAGGGTGAGGAGGAATAAATAAAAAAATTCAAAAACATGAACGAAATGCTGGTCCAATTGTATCAACATACTTTTATCTAATGGGCTCCAGATCAACCTAAGATGTTGAAATTGATTTTTATCTCTTGAGCAACCAAAATTCAGCAGCAATTCTTTTTCATTAGTTCATTGTACCTTCGAGGTTGCTCGCTGAGCAAAGAAAATGTGAACAAGAGCTTTTGAAGTGTCTGACATTACAAGCTCTTTGGATACTGTTGCCTCCTGCAATCAATCGTAAATAGAAATGGGTTCAGGAGCATTCGACTACTAGGACTCAACAAGGAATGCAGCCTAATGATTTTTCCCTTTGGATCCCTATTTTTTGGAGAATTATCTCATTTTTCCAAAAGTTAGCTGCGTGACGAAGAAACAAAAATCAGCACAAATACGAGTTTTCTCAAGATAAGGAGGACAATCAATTTTTAAAAGACAAGAATAAACAACTTTTGACAGTTCAAAAAACTAAATTGAAAATGCTATTAAGGAAATAATGTCAGCAATGTAAGTTTCAGGGGCATAGAAACTTTTGATAATCTTTGCTTCTACTGCCAAGTTCAAAAGGCACCACAAGTAAACCTACCTTCAAAAGACCACTATAAGCCCCATGAATAACACCATCTTCTATGGCATCAAGACATGCCTGGTGTTGTGGCATGTTTGGAGCAACCTTTTTGGCTTGCTGCCTAGCCATTTCAAGTACTTTGCGTGCTTCAGAAAAGGAACCTATTTTATCTGTCCTGTGAAGTGTATGCAGCCAAGGTTTGCACCGTGCGGCAATATCTAGGGCCCAAAGCCGGGATACATTTAACAATTCATTGGAAGTTGCAATCTCATCAATAAGGCCTAGGCTTTTCCCTTCCTCCGACAGTATTGACTTTGATGACTGCCAGAGAAAATCACATCCATAAACAATCATTTCCACAATAAATAGTTCCGCCTGATGAATTCTTCTTAACTTTTGTGGCAGTGCTAGAATTACATTAACATAATTTCGCTTATTCTTGTTCCTCCAAAAACTCAGAAGTGGAACTAACCAGCATCATTTCAATAGCTTTTGGAAGTCCAATAAGCCTTGGAAGATGTTGTGTGCCTTAAATTAAGCACAAATAACATGTTAGTGGTTTTGGTGAAGACATCGTCATTGTTCATAAGTATCATGCTGGGAAATCTGAAATTAAACCAAACCTCCTAAGCCGGGAATGATTCCGAGAGTTAGTTCTGGTAAACCAAGTTGGGCCTTTGGTACTGCAACTCGTGCGTGACATGCCTGTACATGGATAATATCGACATTAAATGATCCTCAGATTGTCAAAGAGAACAACTCAATCATCTACGGTAACTGCTTACCATTGCTAATTCTAAGCCACCCCCAAGGGCAAGTCCTCCTATAGCAGCAACAGCAGGCTTTTTCGAATCTGAGTTCACGATGATAAGTTATCAGTAATTTCAAGCTTTGAATGTATGAAAAAGAGAACATGCCTACATCTTTGTGTTAAGTTCTGAAAGCTCAAGGATAAAGATCACGAACCTCCAATTGTATTGACCAAGATATCAATAGGCTTTAGCAAAACAGAATTATCTCCTGCAAGTTCATTTCTATAAGTAGCCACTAGATTCGAATCATATACCATAGCAGAAGTTAAGTACACATACCAGTTTGGCGGGCCTTACCGAAGACATTAATGTCAAAGCCACCAGAAAACTTCCCGCCTTTACCTTTCATAACATGAGAACAAAGAAAATCAGACTCACGAATAAACCAACAATCTCCTAAGCACAAAAAGAGGACTCCACTAACTCACGATCGACCATACAATGATGAGTAACGGGAAAAAGGAAGTCGACTGCTTTAGTGACATTAAATAAATTGTAGCCTTGAAACCCCCCCAAAAAAATCCCTATATATATTTATGATCAAGGAAATGGCAGTATCCTAACAGCAGAACTGGAAGCTGCTAGCCTACAACAATCCCTTTGAGTAGATCATGGAATCATTTTTTGTTAATAACTTTATCTTAATACTAAACCGGAATCTCTACATGTCATATGTCTCCAATTGGCTTCAATCAGGCGCGTGATAATGTATTAGTCGAAGGACAACATTCCCATGGAATCAAACATAGTTGGAAGAAACAGTCATCTGCATATTTACCTCCCAAGTTATGAGTACTAGTTAATATACAACATTCCAATTTACAACAACTTAACCCCTCGAATAAGATCCAGCACCAATGCAACTTCGATGTACCACATTTCTCAAGCCCTCTTGGTGATCTGTACAAATTATTTAGTTTAATCAACACAATCATTCATCCACCAACAAGGACTGCTTCATTAATCAAAACACCAAAAACTCCAGAACTGTCTACTCATTAATGCGACTCAATGAGCAATATATCATACCTTTCTAAACTATCAGACACACAGAAAATAGTTCGCCAACGGAACGAAATTCGAAAAACTAACAGAAACCGGGAACGGGCTACTTACCGAAAACAACTAGAGCTTTAACATCATCTCTCTTCACTGCCTCATCGAACTTCTCCTTTATTCCAGCAAGAACTGAAAGTGAAATTCAAAACCACTTTTCCACAATTAGATCTCACAATAGAAAAGAACCAGATGAATTTAACCAAATAGACGAGTTATCTAGAGATATACTTGGATAAGATATAGAGTTGACGGGAGGATTATAGATGGAGATGATTGCTACACCATCGTTCCCCACCTCCATCGTAACCGCAGGCTTCGCCATTTCTTGAGCTCGAATTTTAGTAACCTCGAAAATTAACACTCTTTGCAAAGAAAAACGAAACGGGTTTTTGGAGTAATGAAGAAAAAAGAAGAAGTGATGTTTGACCTCTGTCAGTGTCTGTGGGATCACTGATAAAGGTCAAAAAATGCTTTCTTTTGGGCAATCATTTATATTTAGAGAAAATTGGGGAGATGAGTGGGCTCATGTTCAGTGTCAGGCAGAGAGTTATTATATAGTTTTTTTTAGTGTTGGAGGATTGTAGGTTTAGCATGGAAGTAGTAAATTTGCTGATGATATTTGAAAGTTACAGAGGATAACGACGGTGGCCAGTGCTCCGGTAGGTGGGAGTGCCGGGAATTGGGCCTACTGGCGCCAGTGTCGCCATGTAGTGTAAGCTAGTTTTTTTTTTTTTTTTTTTGTTCTTTTTTAAAGACAAATCTTTAACAATATTAAATTGCCTAAATTTTACTGGATGTTTGGACTATCAAACCCATGCAGTGTAAGCTAGAAATTGGAATATTCCCTCCGGTCTTTATTACTCCTTCCGTTCCATAATTATTGTCCAGTTTCAGTTTTCATTTATAGTTCAAATTATACTAAAAGTAAAATCTCAAACTGGACAATAATTTTAGGGCGGAGAGAGTATATTATAAATTATTTTGATTTGTCCTAAATTTTACTCGGATGTATTTTGAAACAAATTATGATGTACTACTAGTAGTATATGAAACAGCTTACTCAAGAGATACGAAAATTAGCTAGTGGAGTAGTAATTTAACTTTGAAGCCTCTTCTAATCAGTAATCACGTATGGGCAATTTTCTGCATCAATCTCATTTTAATCCCTCGGCCTACTAAAATGAGACAGATAATATCCTAGGAGCTAACAACAGCAGTGCATCAATGCCCGGCCTAGCTCTTTCAAATCACCTCTCTCAATCCGCCCCCGAAGCATATACTTCGTGGATTTCAAAGTTGCGATTCGAACTGAACAAGTTGCCGGCTACAATTTTCGCAGATTCATATGCTTACCCCAATGGGATTTAATCCTCTGTCTTCCAAATTTACTTCAACGCCTTATCGCAATTCCTCAACCGCGATTATTCCCATAGAACACAGGAATTTCACCCCGAGGCTGAGGATAATAAAGAATTCGTCCTTCCTCCTCAGAATCAGCGTTCGGTTCACGCCGCAAAATGATTACCGATGACTTTTTTAGTTCCAAAATGAATTGGATTCTTCTCTCCTCTGTCAGAGCGTCTGCAAATGAATTCACCTGACCAAACATCGATGGAACAGCAGTAGCTTTGATCCTGATTCCGTTGTCTGTGGAGGAAAACCCAGTGATGCTTCTGTTGATTGTCTTCCTGATCGCCAAAACCCACCTGATTCTGGTCGCCGTTTGGGCGGCGAAACCCAAAATCAACAGATGGTGAGAGCTGAACGGGGGAGACAACACTTGCTATTGTGAGGATGAGGGGGGGGACCCCGACGTTTGCTTTTGTTTTCGGAAAAGGAGAGATTATGGTAGCAGCAGTTGATCATCACTCCAAAAGGGGGGTGCGTTTGTTTTATTATTATTATGGTCTGATTCACCTGTATTTTCTTTTGTGAAGGCATGGATTGTTTGACTGCCTTACTTTGGTGTTATTCTATGCTCTGCTATAATATTGGTTTTCCACCCTTGTGTATGCTAGTGCGCGGAATGGGAAAAGCATAATGGGAGAAAGATTTTTGTCTCAAAGGCAGCGGAGTTGATGGGCAAGATTCTGTATTCTCGACGGGAAGTCGCACTGGTCGTGGGGTTGGACTCCATAAATGTATACTGATTTCTCTTTCTTCGTTTAGGCTTTGTTGCGAGTATCATGGTTCAGCCCTCTTACTCTTATGCATCCCTGCTTAACAGTTTCTTTATTTATTCGTGTAGAATCCTGAGCTGTACCGTGTTGATCATAATAAGGTACTGGTTAAAGTGGGGAACAAAACTGGTTGCTGGATCCAATGTTGTTTCTCTGTATGCTCTTCTGGATTTGGGGAACCTGACTGCCGGGACTCATGGGAGGAGCTCTGCCCCTGCCAACATTTGTCCGAACCCCAACTTTCCATATGACGCGTACATTTCCTTTTGTCTCTAGCTGTTTTCTTTTTTATGCTATTATTGTTTGCTAAAGTAATGGTCCTGTGACTTTTTTAGTTAATGATATTGATGATTTTGTGTTTTTGTTCCCATAGAAAATATTCAGACTGGTCTACGTGGTCTGGTGATGAAGCTGCATGGTGGGCTAAGAGAGCTATGTGTGCGGCCGCTTGTAGTCCTGCTGGCGATCGTTATGTGACTGGTAGGTTTATTTCTTCTCTCCTGTAATCCTGTTGCTTTCTTCATGCTAGCTTGTACCTGAAGATTAGTGGATTCATCTATACCCCTTCCTTCTCTCTGATGGTGAGCATTTCTTTGTTGTTTTGTTTTTTTCAAGTGTACCGTGTCGGACCTACTGGTGTGAAGACGGTCTTTGCTGACATATAGTAGTTGAAGAATTTGCAGAGACTTCCGGGTTGTGCCTCTTGTATCGGCTTGCGAGCACCATTTGGTGAAATACACGACCGCGATTTGTGTGTTTTTTTATGGATTACATAGGGTCTCTGCAATTCGACTTTGAACATTGTAGACCTATATGAGTTCTAGAATAGGAGTGAATTCATAATTGCTTCTTAGTTTGTGCTTTCTGACTTTATGAGAAAGTTCTATACTTGCAAATCTTTGTGTCCATATTCAAGTGTTGGATGTCTAGGCGACCATGAATTGAGCGTTCGTGAGCCGAAATGGTGAGATTTGCGTCCTTTGGTTTGGTTATTGTGAATTCATAATTGTCCATTGTAATGGAAGAGTCAATTTAACAATTCTTTTAGCTAATGATAGACAAGATTTTATCCATATAGCCAGGCGTAGATAGCAGCTTATATATAGGCTGGCTCAGTAGTTGTTCCCTTTCTTAATACATTGAAAGTCGTAATCTGGTGTCAGCTTCTAGAATTTTCAGCCAAGGACATAGCAATGACATGTTTGAAATCACTTATCTACCACAACAAATCCCCTGAGACACAAAAAAAAAAAAAAAAGGAAACGAAGACATCCCAGCTTGATTAATCAGATTCACTGAAAACAAGCAAGCACATGGATTTACCACAATGGGGATTTGGAAAAGGCAGCTGCACAAAGATCATCTAACAGCAAGGAAGAATATCATAATCCTGACATGTTCCAGCTGAGTAATACATATTTGAGTAATGCGGTTGTAAGTTATACATCTATTGGTACAGGCTGTCCCTTCAAATTGTTACAAGGTTGATTTATACCTTTCAACTGCTGAGGATTAACAGTTGATCCCAGTTTAAGGCTCATTTAGAGTTGGATGGAGATCTCATGTTTCGTGAAGAGTCTCAAGTAGAATTATTTGGCAGTATCTCCGTTGGCAGATAAACTCAAGACTTCCGGAGTTGTTGCAAACCATAAAAAGAAAATAAACCGACTCCAGAGCGTTTACCTGGGAACCTCACTCGTACGAGGAATATAAATCTATTAAAATTATCTGCTTACGCCTTACATCATCAGGTCAATGAAAAATTATGTCAATTTAACTTCATTTATCAAACTAATCTCAAAAGACTCCCTCTATCGTTACTTCCAATTTCTGACAACGATCCCGAGCTTGGCGCGTTCAATCCTACTAGTCATTTCTGATTCTCTGATAAGCAAACAGTACACCAACTACATAATGAGCATTTAAACTAAAGTGTATTATCATCTCTAACTCTCTTATCAGCAGGCATTCCCCCAAAACTACTTCAACTTCAAAAGGAAAATCCAACATATCCCAGATTGAATTGCAAATCTCAAGCTTGACACAAAACATTGTAAGAGAGCAACAGGGGACAACAAGCATACCACTCAAGAAACCACCAACTTCGCGACTTTCGGGGCCAGTTGCAGCAAAGGCTGTCACTCTTCCAGCAAACCAGGCAGCTTCATTTACAGACCAAATAGTCCAGTCCTTATATTTTCTACAAAATAAATCAATGATGATGACTAAAAAGTGAGAAAACTATTACTCAACAAATCACAGGGTAAACAAGAAGCAGGAACAGGATGAAAAAGGAGCCTACTCGTCAAATGGAAACGCCGGAAAGTGAATCATAGGATTCTCTGCGAGCATCCACCTTTTTATATCAATCATATCCTCCACTTTCGAGGCACAATATGCTATTCGAACTCCAGATCCAGCAGCCAATTTTTTCCCTTTAATCAGTATACCCAGACTGTCGATGTGATACAAGTGAGGACCCTACACAAAGAAAGAAACCAATAAACCATGATTCATAGGAGGCTAAACCAAGATAATACTCATCATCCAAACCAGAATAGTATCAAATACCAGTTCATAGTCACTGTCCCACCCATATTCCCACCCAGCGAGAAGTCCCACTCCATCACAGTGAGAAGCCAGTGTCTCGGCCATTAATTCTGCTGCCTTTGCAGCCGGAACTCTTTTACCGTGCTGCTGTGACCATCGATAGCACTAGCATACACAAGATAGATAATCAATCTTTCAGGAACGTAGGCATAAGAACACAAGCAATATCCACATCCTGGGAATTAAGATGACAAATCCCAGGGAGACCATCCAAAGAAACAATGTCAAGGAAATATTAGCATAAACTACCTTCCCCTTCAAATCAGACAAAGCCGATGTGCAGCTCCATTCATCACCACCAGTCACGGTGGCAATTATGTGAGA
Source organism: Oldenlandia corymbosa var. corymbosa (assembly GCA_949775105.1). Classification (NCBI taxonomy): domain Eukaryota; kingdom Viridiplantae; phylum Streptophyta; class Magnoliopsida; order Gentianales; family Rubiaceae; genus Oldenlandia; species Oldenlandia corymbosa. The sequence goes on along the minus strand of OX459120.1, from coordinate 29,920,859 downwards.
ATCGAGCGCGGTAATGTAGGGCACAAATCCTGGATAGACAGAATTGCTAGGGTCATTTAAATGTGTCAGACATGATTAATAATTCGATACTGCTCCCAGACAAGGTGAAACCAAGTAACACCAACTTGTATGCTGGGAAGCCCAACCTTCTCATTTTCCCCGGGGAGACACTTATTAATGATGATGATTATTAATGATGATGATATTCTAATGGTTGAAATAGTATTAAGCATATTTCCCTTGTTTACAAACTTTATGGGAAATGGAATTCATGTGCTAAAACAATAATAAATAAAACGGCAGAATCAATCAATCAGAGGAAAATGAAAACAACTCACCAGGCTTTGTATGATTAACAGTACCATAACCTCTCCTGGCCCGAAAATAAAACCAAAAATCGGGGGACCTCCCTCATATTCAAGTTGCATCTCCATCATGACCAGTGTCATCCCAGCTAAACACCGGATTCTGGATTACTTTCTCTTCCTCGTATGGAACTTTGTCAGGATTCACGATTACCCCGTCCTTCATCCCAGAGCGTTCTTTCATCCAAACAAAGAGCTGGACAGAAAAGCCTCGGACAGAGGATATGCTCTCCTAAAACAGAATCTCTGCATCTCAAATGCATCCAAATGGCCTCAGTCAGGTGCATGATTGTTCATATTAGTTGAAGTTCAATATTCCCATGGAATCAAACATAGTTCGAGAAAGCCGTCATCTGCATATTTGGCTCCCAACTTGATAAGTTGTTAGTACCCACAATGAGTATAGTAAATTTACAACAACTTTAATCCCTCAAATAAGATCCAACACAAATACAACTTCACCAATACTCCTCTTTCTCAAGCCCCTCTTGGCCTTCTATTCAAATCATTTAGGTCAGTAAGCATCATCCATCATTCATCCACCAATAAAGACTGCCTCTTTTATTAAGAAGATCACAAAACTCCAGAACTGGTTAATGCGACTCATCCAGCAATATACCATGATTCTGTGGACTATCAGACACATAGCAAATAGTCCACTTATGATCACCCACAGAAACTAATAAATGTCGTACTGTTTGACCTCTGTCACTGAGTCAGAGTCTGGGATCACTGATAGAAAGGTCAAAAATGCTTTTTTGTGGGCAATCATATATTTTCTCTCGTGCTTATTATAAGTCATTTTGATTCCGTCCTAAGTTTAATTTAGGATAAAAAAACCTTAAAAATATATTTTTTACAATCGTTGTGTTTTCCTAATTATTATGCAATGTTTTTAAGGTTTTTATTTCAATTAAAAAAACATCCTAGATGAACCTAGTACGAAATCAAAATACCTTATAATAAAGACCGGAGGGAATACATTTATCAGATAAAATTATGGAAATGAATTGGGTCAATTCAGCGTTAGGCAGAGAGTTATACTACTTTTTTTAGTGTTGGATGATTGTACGTTTACCATGGAAGTAGTAAATTTACTGTTGGTCTTTGAAATTTACAGAGGATAACGACGGTGGCTAGTGCTCCGGTAGGTACAAGTGCCGGGAACTGTGGCGCCGCCGTTAAAAGTGCATATCCTTCGTGGATTTCGAAGTCACTAGTTCATTTTCCTTAATGTCCCATTATTGTTATTACACCTTATGTTTTTGAAATGATTGTTTATGTTACCGACGGAGTTGAGGTGCGTCAACAGATGCCCTTGAGCCATAGACCTGGCCACTGAAGGTTTTGCGAATCTTATGTTCCGATTAAATTAGTGTAGAAATATGCTTGGGTATAAAGAACAGTTTTTTCTTGAGGTACAATCTTGTTTGACTACTGACAAATCATAGATTGTCCATTCAGTTGGAGCTGCTGAAATTTTTGTGCAATTTGCGGCTATGGATACTGCATCCAACAAGCTTTAACAGGCAGATTCATTTGGCTCAGAGACGGGACTTCGAAGCCGAAGCAATTGATTTGGGCGCACTCTGCAACAACATTCCAAAAGCGAGTTAAACTCGGCAGCACAGGAAAACAATTCATAGAGCAGCTTCCTCAAAAATGAAAAATAATTTGACAGATGGGAAAAGATTTAGGTCAATGGAAGTGCATAATATTCCGAGGTTTGCACAAGAGCTGTATACACACACAGACATCATAGTTAAAGCTTTCCTCTTAATGGCTAAAAAATAGAATAATGCTTACCAATGGGATTCCCTTCGTTGCTCTCTCTTCCAAATACTTTGACGGCTTATAGAAGTTACCGTATGATTCTGACCACTTCTTGAGGCTTTTATATATGTAATCAGCTCCAACTGTGTCTGCCCAGAACAATACACCCCCACTGCAAACACAAACTTCATCATTCTTCTCCGACCCCAAATAACAGACAAATATAATACACAATAATGAGGATGGTAATAAGTAGTTATATTACTATTATGAAAGGCCATGCTTAGTACTTGGATTTAGGGGCTAACGAATTAATATAGAGACTCACCGGTAAGAGGGGAAACTCATCCCTAGAACAGATGCAACATCAAGATCGGATGCTCGAATCACAATCCCTTCATCCAGAACACGACAGGACTCGTTCACCACAGGGAAGAGAATCATCTCAACAATTTCTTTATCGCTGACAGTGATAGCCTGCCCAATAGATCCCGACACAAAAGTTAATGGCCAAAATGGAAGGCGAATAACAAAGGAAGAGGAGAACAATGTGGACACATAAAGTGAACCACACAAGAGCAAGTGTACACATAGTGTCTTCTACAAGTTGTATTGAAAATGGTTACCTTTCCGCCTGGCATTACGTTGGCGAGCTTTCTAGATTCCTCAATAATTGGTAAAACTGAAGGGTCGGGTTTTGGCTGGCTTCCCTTTTCATAGATGTAGTAGCCTTTCCCATTGCTTTTACCTGGGATAGCATAAATTTTCAAAATATTTCAGACAATATTCTTCTATTATACTTAAACAGAGAACTTGTGAGGGAAAAAAATGTATTCATTTACCGTGCCGCCCATTCTTTATAAGAAGATCGACCAAAGAAGAATTAAATGTTCGACCGGCAAAAGCAGATTCAAATATTTTCTTCACAGCAACAGCAACCCCATATCCAGCTACATCTTGAAGCCTGCAGTTTCGCTTATCAGATTTACAATTTACGCAATAGCAAATTGCTCACAGGCACTCCAAATTGGCATAGCAAATAAACAGTACGGCAGAAAGAATGCAAATTCATCAATTACAGAAAAAATAGTTGAGACCAGCCAGAACTATCAAATCTAAAGTATCAAGAATCCGGATTCATATACCAAAAGCATCAACAACACTAATTCCTATTTTCCCTTGATCACAACATAGGCACTACACAGAACATGTGATAGGATATTTCTATGGAAGAAAACAAATAAACCCCTACAAGAAGGAACGGTTAAATACATGCACGCAAGAGATTTCTTTAAGAAAAAATTAAATGGAAATTACTGGAATGGGCCCATAGGCAGTCCAAAGTTGCTAATGAGCTTATCGATTCTAAACGGATCTACGCCCATATGAAGCAAATATTGGGCACCCTGTGTGTATGGAAAGAATGCTCTATTCACAGCAAATCCAGTGCAATTTCCCACAATGACTGGAACTTTTTTGATAATCTTTCCAACTGTCATAAGATCAAGAATAACTTGAGCAGACGTCTTTTCCGTTCGTACAATCTCCAAAAGAGGCATCACATGTGCTGGACTGTTAAGCAAAAACCAAATTTAGAACCCATTAGTAGAAGTGGCAACCAAGGGTTGTGACTGATATAAATTGACAGCCTTTATATTGAACAATTCCGAATTTCAAGGAACATGGAAAAGCTCATTTTAGCTGGATTCAGCATGAAAAACAAATTCGTTCAATACACCCTCTGTTGTGTAGAAACATTGAAGTTCATTCACCACAAGGCATAAACCATACCATAAGTTGCATACAACTCTGCATCATAACAATGAAGTTTAAGATCCAAGTGTAGAAGGTGTTAACCTGAAAAAATGTGCCCCCACAATTCTATCCTGAGATCTCGTCCTTTCTCCAACTACATTAAGATCAATGGTAGATGTATTGGTTGCCAGAATACAATGTGGAGGGCAAGCCTTCTCGATATCACTAAATATACTTTGCTTCAAGGATATGTTTTCAATAACTGCCTGCATTGGGAGAAAAATGAAAGAGCTACTTAATTCAAACATCTTAAAGTTTGAAGATGTTTCCAGAATGAACAAGAAATTTGTTAGTAAAAGAAAAACCAGATTAAAGGCATGCAGACATTTAAATATGCGGTTCACACGAAAAAAAAAATTTCACATTCAATACCTCTATAACCATATCCACATCCCTGAATTCTGAGTAATCTAGCGCCCCTTTAAGCATTGAAAGGGCTTTTTCTGCTTTATCAGCAGCCAACTTCTTTCTTGACACCAAACCTCGCAGATTTCCTGTATTGTCAATCCTTTCAGCTGTAAGAATCTTATTCTAATGATACGAAGTTTTGTATACATCTGATTTCCCTAAAAACCCACTTATGGCCACCCCGAACAAATAATTTCACCCTGAACCTTTCTCTCATTTGTTACTGAAAAGTCTAACATGAAGATTGAAGAGTACATACCTTCTATTGCTTTTATTCCTTTTTGGAGATATTCTGAGTTGATTTCCTTTAGAACAACAACAATGTTGCTCAAGATGAGTGCAGTAGCAATACCAGAACCCATGAGACCACCACCAATTACTGCAACTTTTTTTACTGGCCTCGGCTTAAGCCCGACATCAGTAACATTAGGAACCTGCCATTGGAGAGATAGAAACCCTTAATCATGAAGGACTGCGAATAGAAAGGAGAAGCGGGGGTTGGCTGATGTCAAGGGGTGGGGAAGTTAAAAAATCTTCAATGAACATGTTTATAACGTGATTGAAATTCTGGTTCTAAGTGTATTAACCAATTTATATTCTAGTAACTGGAGGTAGACCTACAGAGTTAAAATTAAGATTGTCTCTCTTCAGCAAATGAAAATACAGCTATTAATAATATTCATAAATTCAGGCTACCTTAGATGTTGTTCGTTGAGCAAAGAAAATGTGGACGAGACCTTTTGAAGTGTCCGACAAAACCAGCTCGTTGAACACTTTTGTCTCCTGCAATAGTAAGAAAAAACAATGGGGTAAGAACCATTGACCTAACACATCAACTAGGACTCAACAACGAAGGTGGCCAGGTAATTTTTTTTCCCCATTTTAATCTTAATTCATGGAGAATAGTTCAAATCCTGACATCATTCCCATATTTTAATCTTATCTTAGTCGAACTTAGCGACATGAACAAGCATCGAATAATAAGTCCAGTTTACTAAATACACAAGTAAAAGCACAAAGATTACTTCTCTCAACAGCTAGAAGACAATAACAAACAAACTTGAACATTTAGAAAAAGTAAATTGAATGTGTTCTCAAAGAAATAATGCAAGCTATTCGTGCCATAAATTTTAGAGTAAACAATCCCTTTGAGAATCTTATTCAGAGACTGCCTCGTTCATAAAGCACAACAAAGTACCTTCAAAACACCACTATAAGCTCCATGAACAACACCTTCTTCTATGGCATCGAGACATGCTTGGTGTTGAGGCATGTTTGGAGCAACCTTTTTGGCTTGTTGCCTAGCCATCTTGAGTACATTGCGCGCTTCCGAAAGGGAACCTAATTTATCTGTCCTGTGAAGTGTGCGCAGCCAAGGTTTGCGCCGTTCTGCAATGTCTAAGGCCCAACGCCGTGATACATTTAACAGTTCACTGGAACTTGCAATCTCATCAATAAGACCAAGCTTCTTCCCTTCTTCTGACTGTATTGACTTCGATAACTGCCAGAGAGAAATCAAAACATAAACTACCTTTTCCAAAATAGTAAATTTGTTGTTCTACCCAAACAGTTTCTCCTTAACTTGTGGTAAAGCTAAAATGTTTTAAGTGAAAGGGAAATGGAACTAACCAGCATCATATCGATAGCCTTTGGAAGACCAACAAGTCTTGGAAGAAGTTGTGTGCCTTTAAAGGAATCACAAATTGCAAGTCAGAATTTTTGATGTCTTCACTATTGTCATTTTTAAATATCAGGTTGGCAAATCTGAAATTGAACCAAACCTCCAAAGCCAGGAATAATTCCAAGAGTTAGTTCTGGCAACCCAAGTTGTGCCTTTGGTACTGCAACTCGTGCATGACATGCCTGCACAAAGTCAAGATAACAAACAAATTTATCAATCCTAAATTGCTTGAAGAGCAAAAAACTCGATCATCTGAGGTAGGTGCATACCATTGCTAGTTCTAAGCCACCCCCAAGGGCAAGTCCTTCGATAGCAGCAACAGCAGGCTTTTTCGAATCTAAGTTCATCATTACAAGCCAAGGTAATTTCAAACATTGAATGTATCAAAGGAAGAAAAACAACATATTTAATTAATACTTGAAATTATGGAAGTATAAAACTAAACATGCACGAACCTCCAATAGTATTGACCAATAGATCAATAGCATTTGGTAAAAGGGAAACATCTCCTGCAATACCATTTCTATAATCAGCCATCAGATTAAAAATCCTAAACCACGACAGAAAAAACAAGTACCATACCAGTTTGGTGGACTCGGCCAAAGACGTTGATGTCAAAGCCACCAGAAAACTTCCCTCCCTTGCCTTTTCACAACATGCCAAGAAGAGTAATCAGCCAGATTTTAAACCAAGTGATCTCGGATAACACACAAGAAGATACTGCAAAGTATCACAGATGACCGAGCAACAGGGAAACTGGAAGCAGAATATGCCTTGAATACAAATAAAGAATAAAATTGAATTAAATCATCCCTAATCACACAACAATGGTGATTAAGGTGTTAAATAACACAGACCTCCAAGTTAGAACGAATTACGGCTTCCAAATCATCCGCATATTTGTCCACTCCACACCTAGATTAATAGTTAACACCCACAAATTGAAACTTACAAGAACTTTTCTCAAGCTCTCATGCTCTTTTTTCAACTCATCACTTTGGTTATCATGATTATTCATCCGCCAATAAGGTGTGCTTCTTTTCTTAAGAAAACGAAATACTCGACAACTCATTGTGCAAATGGATCATACTTTCCCAAACGAACAGACACCCAGTGAATCACGAACTTGACAATCAGCAAAGAGTAAAACACACTAAACAAAAGTTGAAAAGACAAGAGAAGAAAACTGGGAACATTCAACTTACCAAAGATAACAACTGCTTTAACATCATCTCTCTTCACCGCCTCGTTAAACTTCTGATTGATTCCATTAAGAACTGAAATTCAGAACAGACACAAAAACATCTTTCAAATTAAATCCCAATTAGAAAAAAAAAAAAGAAGAAGAAAATATCAATCAGACAATTCAATCCAGTAAAAGAAAAACGTTAAATTGAGATTACTTGGGATGGCGAGGGAGTTGACGGGAGGATTATAGATGGAGATGATTGCAACGCCGTCGTTGCCAACCTCCATCGTAACTCCGGCCATTTTTTTTTGGAAGCTGGATAATCACTCCTCGCAGAGAAGAAAGAAACGGGGTTGTTGGACAAAATGAAGGGAAAAAAAGAATTGCTGTTCTGAACTTTGCAAGCACTACCAAAAAAGTCAAAGATGATACTTTCTTCTTAGACAATCCTATATATAGATACTAAAATTCATGGCTTTATTTATTTGATTTTCAGTGTTAGGAAAGTTTTGTCCTTTTTATAAAGCGTGAAGGGCTTTTTAAATTTCAACGTGGAAGTAGTAGTAGTAGTAGTAGTAGTAAATTTAAAGAGGGTCTTGAATGGTATTGATAGAGATTTCAAGGGAGGATGGATAACCACGGTGACCGGTTCTCCGGTAGGTGAGTGTGGCCGGAACTGGGTCCACTGGTGACACCACTATAATAATGACATTGAAACAAAATTTTTGTTTTGGAAAAAGCTTTCAAAAGAATGCCGTCCATGGCATTTATTAAAGATTAATTAATTCATTATTATACTAATCTAAACAAACAAATACAATTAACAATTTTTGTTATTCGACCTACCTACCATACACAAATTTGATTGTGTGACATAATATCTTGTTTATAATTTTTGTTATAGTTTCTATGTCCATTTAGAAGTAAAAATGAAAAAGTATCACCCATAAAAATTAGAGCTTAATAAGGGAGGTTGGTCGGTTTAGAAGTTAAGAAGGAAATGTATTACAAATGTGAATCACGGGCGAAATTGAGTGGTTTATGAGTCGAGAATTTAGTTGGGTTTTGATTTGCATCATGTGCAAGGAAGGAGACAAGTGAGTGTTTGGTGGATGAGAAAATAAGGGTCATATTCATGTATGTATTTTTCTAACATCCCTCCATATTATTTGTTATACATTTTCTCCTAAACTTCCTTCGTTCATGTCATTTCTTTTATTATTTTAAAAAAGTCACACTATGCTTCTCCCGTCAAGTCAAGAACCCATATAGAAAAAGGTTGGAGAAAATAATTTATTTATTATCCATAAACTCAAACTCGTAACAGGTTTAAGCTTTAAAGCATATCAAATTCTTTATCAGTTAAACCAATAATTAAAAGCGTAAATTAATAAAATGAGACGGAGCGAAAATAGTGAGAAAAGTTGGGACGAGAGAAGCAAGTTTTGGCGTGATTTGACACGTAAAGTGCAGCAATATTACCAGAGTAGGTTCATAGCAGCCTCCCCATCATTTCAGGTTTGAAGCTTTGAGCCTTTGACTGGTACTTTCCCTGTTTCAGTTCGTTTTGGCAAAAATGCCAACCTCCTTCGGGGTGCTTTATCGGTCAATGGAAAAAAACGGACGCACGTTATCTTTCACTTGCCGTTTCAATTTCCTTTGAAATTGAATACAAAACGTAGTACTCTTCATCACTGTAATAGTTCCTCGTCCTAAGAACATAATCTAGCTCCCAAAAACAAAAAAACAGAAGAAGAAGTTGTTTTTGAAAAATTAATCCGCTTTTATAAAAGTTAAAAACTGATTTGATAAAACTGACTAAAAAATTGTCATAATTTCATCACTAATTAGAGTTGAATACCTACTAAAATGGGCAAAATTAAAGATTTATCGAAAATTAATGATTAAATCTTAATTGGATTGTCCAAATATAAAACAAATTATTTCTTTGTCTCGAAATGATTGTCTGATTTGATATTTTATTTTTAGTATAAATTATATATTAATAATAAGAGTAAAATTTCAAATAAGAAGATAATAATTTTGGTAACAGAGAGAAGTAGTATAAAATAAGGAGGCAAAACTATTTTTAGAAACCGAGAGGATATAAATTAACTAGTGAGATGTAGACCATTTTTGTTCCCACCACCTACCGACACAAAGAAGGATCGTTTGTTCGAGATTATTTGTCGAAAACCTCGTCAAAATGAGCATTACGTATGTAATACATTGTTAGACTTTTTCGCTTCCCATTGATCATGAAAAAAGAAATAACACATAGTAACTAATAAAGAAATATTTTTCACTTGGTTGTAACTCTTTTTTAATACTTTCTCTGTCCCAAAATTATTGTTCAGTTTGAGATTTTACTTTTAGTATAATTTGAACTAAAAATAAAAATCCAAACTGGACAATAATTATGGGAGGGAGGGATTATAAAAAACAGAGTTGGGGAAATAAACATCCAAAAGGCCTCAAAGACCAACACGACGTCGTCAGGGATAGACACTCGGTCAATCCAAAACCCTTGTAAACTCTCATCTGCTGCTTCTGCCTTAAGACACCGAAAAAGCATTCTTCGTTTTCTGCTGCAATGGCGTTTTCCAGTACCAGAGTTCTCACCAGAATATCATCTCGATTACAACCTAGGGTTCTCAAATCTAGCAGCACCGGAAGTGCATCAATCCCAGCCTCTATCTTCAAATCAACCTCCACCCCAAAGCGTGCTTCCTGGATTTCAAGGTTAAAAATCTTCTTTTGGTTCCACATTTTCAATCTTCATTAACGTTTTCAATTAAATGGAATTTTCTTATTATGTTTGGAAATGGGTTGTTTAGGTTACCGGTGGAGTTGGGCGGCGTGCAAACAATGCTGCCGTTGCACAGTGCGATTGCTTCGGCTCGGTTGAGTTCCGGCTTGTCCCTCGAGTCCCAGGCTTGGGGATTAGTTCCTCAAGGTGTGCCTGAAATCCCCCCCTAAAATTGAAATTCTTGTTCTGATTCGGTACTGTTTTTTGTTTCCTTTCTTTCCTTTAATCATTTCCCCTGTTGTTATTATGTTTCGATTTAACTTGGTGCATAAATTTCTGAAAAATAAGACGAAGTAGTTACTTTCTTCGTGTTCTTGTAGAGCTGTTGGGTTTTATGTGGAAGAATAGTGTGAATGGTATCTTGTTGTCACTTTTGGCCATTCTCTCTTCTCCAATTTGAAGGATTTGAGTTGTTTTGTTTACATTCCAATGATGCCAGTCTACTTTGTGTACGTGCTCAAATAAACCAACAATTATTGCATTCTTGACTTTGTGTACATGCTCAAATAAACCAACAATTGTTGCATTCTTGTCGCCGTATATTGCATAAACTTGGAGGAAATTATCTGCGACATGGGTTCTTTTTCTTTGACCTAGAATAAACTAGATATTCTGCTTGTTTGTGCCTGTTTTGTCGACGATGAATGGTTTTTTAACTCTAGGACTAGACAACTTCCTGAAGGTAGATGTTGGATTAGATTTATACTCCTGTATTCTCTGTGTTTTTTGAAATCTGATTAGGGCCTTGTGGTGATTCTCTGTGCAGTAATGAGGGATACATGAAGTATGTAGAATATTTTGTCCGGAGCGGGATCTCATATATTATAGGTCGATTCGTTGCTTGTTACTTTCTTGGTTCTTCCATTCTGGTTACACTTTAGCCTGACTTCAAGTGGAGCTGCCAATAGCCTGGACTTCTTCCCTCTGAAGTTCAAATGTTTAAGTGTGTCGGCCTGCATAGTCTGTCACCTCTTTTTGTTTCACTGAATCTGCAATGGAATAATCTGTGTCTTTAGCATGCACTTTTCAATCGAAGATTGGTTTATTGTTCAGTGGTTAGTAGATTATGGGACACAATGTAATCGAATCTAAACTTGTTGGTCTTGTAAGAAGAGGTTTGTAAGGAATTGTTCTGGTATTGGTAGTCTGAACTTATTCATTACATTTGGTGCATATACTTAGGTTTGGTGATCATTTATGGAGTGCTGGCATAAATTTTTTTTTGTCCCAGATGTTGGTTTGCGTAAATCAATTTCCTCTGTTCTTTGAATTTGTGCTTGTTAATGTTTTCGAGATGCGAGAGTGTGTCTGGAATATGTCGATAGCTCCCTGCCTCATCCCTTTTGAATGAAACTCCATCTCTTGCTGTATATATCGAAATACATTTTAAAAGTTGATCATTCGCCCCGCTTTTAGTAAAAGTGAGAACTAGCTGCATGCTATTCCGTAATCTGTTCCAGCTTCTAACCTCTGAAATAACCACCTTCCTTTTGTCTGGTTTACAGGTATCTCAATGCCTTTATGACAAGCATGGCCAGATTTCATTATTTGGAGGCAATTTTACCATTTGGATAGGATATAGGCCACCCTGCGATCTTAAGCTGATCTGAAGCACGTCAACTAAAAATTTGCAAAATAACATACATTTTGTCAGTTTTTGAAACTTCTTTGCTTCTGTAATCTTCCTGGTTTACACCGAAGATCTTTCAAAGAATTTTGGTTCAAATATCATGTATTACTCCAATGGCAGATTCAAAAGAGAAACTATCTATTTGCAATGTATATTGATGCAGCAATGTATTTGACAACGTTGTGATGAAATCATGAATCCGCACGAAGTTTTTATTGATCATTTGCCACAAACATATTAACTATTCTCTATGTTTTAAAATTATTGACTAGTTTGGATGGTTATGTTCGCTATAATTTGAACTAAAAATGAAAATTCAAACTTGACAATAATTTTGGGATGAAAGGAATAGAAAGGAAGCCATCACCTAGAGGCCAGCCAAATGATGACATTAATCGAATCTTATTCGTTGCCTCGTCCTTCTGCTACTCAACATGAGGAAAGTTGGCCATAATTCTAACTGGCAATGAAAAACGATAAACTGAGCCAGGAAATGGAAGGGTAGCAATGTCATTTGGAGTTTGCTGATATACTGTGAAAGTAGTCTTCAAACACTGAAACCAGAGAAGCATTTCCCGTATCAAAGAAAAAACTGAAAGCCCTCACTTGAGAAGTCTGACATTGATGCAGCAGCATAGCTTTCTTTAACGGCCAGATATGGCCTCCTTCGCCTTCAAGCCGTTGCAAGAAGCTCAGCTCCGGTTCTCATCTTTCATTCACTGTAAGTGCTATTCAACTGTAAACCCGTTCAATTTCCACCACTCGTTTAGTCTATCTTCTTCTTCTTCTAGTAGACACGCATGCAGTCCAAAGTTATCACTGTTTCTTCGAGTCAGAGCTCAAATTGCTACTCCCTTAGAAGCGAAATTGCCTGGTGATAAGCACCGGAATGTCTCAACCAATACTGTCAAATATAAAGCTAGAGAGCAAAATAGTTCAGGGTCTTCTTCTTCTTCCAGTTCTACCCACAGAAGAAGAGGCCAAAGTTCTGTTGTAGAGGATAATGGTGAGAGAAGGGTTGTGCTTAAGGATAGACATGCGAGGACTAGAACGAATTCTGAAAACAGAAGAGAAATGGGTTCTCAATTTTCTTCTATGAGGTCCAAGGATGGAGGAAGAGGGAGAAGTTCTGGTAAGAAAAGTCAGGATAGTCAAAAGGCTGGTGGGGAAAAGTGCTCAGACATGGGGGATGTCAATCATCTTGAGAGGGGGGGAAGAAGGTCTAGGAAAATTAAGGATGAATCCCCAGAAAATACACTGAGGGTTGGGCTAGACATGTGTTCCAAAACTGGGGATGTCACCGCTGCAATTAAGCTTTATGATTTGGCTAGGAAAGAAGAACTGAAGTTAGGGCAGTACCATTATGCTGTACTTCTCTATCTTTGTTCTTCTGCTGCTGGTGGCGTTCTGCAGCCCGCAAAAAGTGGAAGCAGAAATAGGAAATTGACTCCTCCTGGTTTCTCCAAGGATGCATCTTTTGACGACTCTGACAGTCTAATTGAGCAACCAAAAAATGAAAATTTTGACACAAGTATGTTTGATAGTAACTTTCTTGCAGAAAGGTCTGATAAAGAGGATTTGAAATTTAATGGTTTTCCAGAAGAAGTTAAGAATGATTCAAAAACTGTAAACAATGGACTTGCGGAACCTTATCCTGAAACTCTGGATGAGATAGTTCTGTTGTTGAAGTCCAATGCGGATCGTAAAAGCATATCAGGTGTCGAAGGGGAGCAAGGAGATTCAGGAATCGAAGTCAGTGAGGATATCAAGAATTATGCCCTCAAAAGGGGTTTTGAAATCTATGAGAATATGCTGCTGGAAAAGGTCCCCATGAATGAAGCAACATTCACATCTGTAGCTAGAATGGCGATGTCACAAGGTGATGGTGACATGGCCTTTGAAATTGTAAAGCAGATGAAAGAGTTAGGAATAACTCCTCGACTACGCTCTTATGGCCCTGCTTTGTCTGTTTTTTGCGATAGTGGAGATGTTGAGAAAGCGTTTCTTGTTGAACAGCATATGCTGGAGCAAAGTATCTCTCCGGAAGAGCCTGAGCTGGAGGCACTTTTAAGAGTAAGTGTAGAAGCTGGGAGGAGTGATAAAGTCTACTATTTGTTGCATAAATTGAGAACAAATGTGAGGCAGGTCACTCCTTCTACTGCAGATGTGATCGAGAAGTGGTTCAGAAGCAATGTAGCTTCCAAAGTAGGGAAAAAGAAATGGAGTCAAAAAATGATAACGGAAGCAATTACAAACGGAGGAGGAGGTTGGCATGGACAGGGCTGGTTAGGCATGGGAAAATGGAGTGTCTCCCGTACCTCTGTAGGATCTGATGGTTTCTGCAGATGCTGTGGAGAAAAATTAGCCACAATCGATCTTGATCCTGCAGAGACAGAAAATTTTGCCAAATCTGTGGCTTCCTTGGCTTTACAGAGAGAGAAAACTTCACACTTTGAAAAGTTTCAAGTATGTTATACCCTTGCATCTTGATTATTCATACTAGATGTATAAAAGATCCAGTTCAGTTAAAACTAACGATATAACTTTGCAGAAATGGCTTGATTATTATGGACCATTTGAAGCAATTGTGGATGCAGCAAATATAGGCCTCTACAGTCAAAGAAGCTTCAAACCATCCAAGGCAAGGTGTTTTAACCATGTAGATGTACATTAGTTGTTCAAATTTGTGAGTTTGTTAACTTTCTCTCTTCCTGTTCTAATGTTGTTGACTTTAGGTTAATGCAGTTGTGAATGGGATTCGTCAAATGCTACCATCCAAGAGATGGCCACTCATTATTTTGCATAATAGGCGTATTAATGGAGATCAGAAGATGAATGAACCGGTGAATAAAGCAATCATTGAGAGGTGGAGAAATGCAGATGCACTGTATGCAACACCTACTGGATCTAATGATGACTGGTGAGCACTGGGATTGGTATTATTTAACACCTTATTGGCTCCCTTGAGTATTGTAATTAAAAATGTGAAGTGCTTAAATTTCCATGGAATACGTGTTCCTTTAGGTACTGGTTATATGCAGCTATAAAGTTCAAATGTCTAATTGTCACCAATGACGAGATGAGGGATCACTTGTTTCAGCTTTTGGGAAAGGATTTCTTTCCTAAATGGAAAGAAAGGCATCAGGCAAGTACCATTAGTAGTATTTAGTGAACGCATTCATGCTATCTTTTAACAGGACTTTATTTGGGAAGAGTTTGATAAAAATGGTCTGCTTATCTCCATCGGTATCCTCTGTAGAAGAGTCACGGCATGTTAAATTGCAAGCAGACTGGAACAAAAGCAATTCAGTGATCCTTTTTGTGATTTAATATCTTCTAGGTTCATTTGAATGTCAAAAGAATGTTTTAAAGTTCCACAGAAGACTAGTTCTCTTCATACTCGGAATGTTACGCAGAATTGCACTAATAAGTTTTGTGTTTTGTTTTCTTTTTCAACTGAAGGTTCGTTTCAGCTTCGCTGAAACAGGTCCAGTTTTTCACATGCCACCTCCATGTTCAGTTGTAATTCAGGTTATACTTTGTCAACCTTTTACTTGATTTATTTTCCCGGATCATAAGCATCGTGCTAGACCTGAATTTCGTTTATTATGGGAATCATATGCACTCCACTGACCGTTAGCTCTGCATCGACAGGAATCGGAGAAAGGCCATTGGCATGTCCCAATTGAATCAGAAGATTCAGAATTCCAGTCTTACGGGGAGAGAACATGGCTGTGTATTACACGGGCCGCCTCACGTGCAACCGGCCTGACATCTTCAATCATACACAACGGTAATTGCTAAACTGAGCGAATGATGTTCACAACTGCAAGTGAAATGCTTCAAGTGAGGGTTTAATCAGGCTGTC
This sequence comes from Oldenlandia corymbosa var. corymbosa, assembly GCA_949775105.1. Classification (NCBI taxonomy): domain Eukaryota; kingdom Viridiplantae; phylum Streptophyta; class Magnoliopsida; order Gentianales; family Rubiaceae; genus Oldenlandia; species Oldenlandia corymbosa. Next base: position 29,905,321 of record OX459120.1, on the reverse strand, counting down.
ACAGTTATATTATAGTGCTTACTTTGCATTTTAGTAGTGCGCAGCATCGTTGCATTTCCCCTAAGCCGTATATAATTGTTTTTCGCAGTTTTGTATACTCTCTTCATGTTGGGGATATTCATTGTTAAAAACTCATACATGACTGTTTACCGTCCAATTTTCTGTTCTCACTGTCTTCATCCTGCTTCCTTCTACCAGATGTCCATGACCTTGGCAATAGGAAAAAACGGACAAGCTCGAGCAATGGAAGAATCTTGACAACTTGTTTACATGGTAACCATGATCACGGTAAACAGGCACCTCCGGAAACATACAAGAAACTTAAGAACATTCTGTCATCATCATTAATATCTGATAGTGATTCCATCCTTCCGGATTTGGAGGATGCAGAAAATTTTGGTGGCTGGACTATTGATTTTCAAATATAATGTCGATAGTTGGAAGTTGTAATGTGATCCCCCTACACTGATATTCATAGATAGGCAGCTTAGAATTTTGCAATAGTAGCAGGTTAGATTTCCATACAGGAATTTTTACGGTGGAATCCAAGTGGGAGGTTGGGGGTGCTTCTGTGTAGTTGGTGAAGTTGACATTCAAATTCCTAACATGCAGAAACTTTTCTACGCAAGTGCACCATTGTTTGAGCTCTATCAGATTTGGTATCCTGGAGATATTTTGCTCTCTTTGCTCTGTGATAACAAGAACTCCATTAGAGATGGATAAATCCTGCAATTTTTACCACATTTGCATGATTTTCCAATGTCATTTCTACCGTGCCATGGTGTTGATCTGTCTATTCTCTGTCAGCAGTATATAATGCACACTTTTTACTCAAAAGAGAAAAGGACGAAATACATCTATATAAAAAGAAAAAAAAGGATCACGGGGGCTGCCAACCTCTCTTTGTCCTCATTGAATCTGCCATGACCCATGACTACTTCGAGAATCTCCCCCTATAATTTCAAGTGTTCCACAATAAGATTAAAAAAGAAAAGAAAAACTGTCTGTTGAATTACAGAACTGTTTATGAGTAATTATTTAAAGGGACAATTTACTTTTGGATGGTTTTGTGCAGTTATCTCCAATGTATGGTTGCATGGATACACTCTAGCATAGTATTCTTCAATGTGACATTCTTAGATCCGCAGTTCCATCTCCACCAAAAAAACATCATTGAATTTGGCTATTAAGAAAATGCAACAGCAGGAACCAAGTACTTCAGGGATTATAAAAGAACGAGAGGAAGCTGAAACTGATGATGGGTCAGAATTTGAACAATCTCTGAGAGTAAGTACCCCCCCAATGTAGTATGTGTACTTTGGAAATACGACATTCATAACATGCATAATGGTCTCATTAATTTGCAGGAACTGAAGGGTTTGTGTTCTCATCTTCATCAAGCTGCAAATTATTGTGAGAAAAGCTTCTTGAAAGCCAGGCACAAGAGAAAGTAAAGCTTCTTTTACTGTTTTGCATAATTTGAAGCGAATGGTGGTCAATTGGCTGTGTCTTGAGTAGTAATTTATGATAATTGGCCACATGCATGCAGTGTGGTGGACAATACAAAGGATTATATCTGCAGGGCTATGGTTACAGTGGTTGATCATCTAGGAACTGTTTCAGCTAAGCTCGAATGTCGATTTACAGAGACCAACTCTGTTTCCGAGGCAGAGCTTAGGATTAACAACTTAAATCAAGTTCGTTTGTTTTTTGAACAATGTCTTCTGAATTTGACACTTCTGAGGTAATTTTCAGTCTTGAAAATTTTTAATGTCTGTTTGTTGTTGAATTAGAGACTTGGAACTTGCCAAGGTTACTCTCAGCTGCTTGCTCTCAAATCAAACTCTTGGGATGGTTACTTCCCAAGACATTATCCTCGTTACATCTTACCTCGTAAGAGTATTATTACTTTCATATGAATTTTGGTTATGGCTTTGCATTGTATGCAATCATAATCCCTTTTCTCTTTCTTAGCAATCCAAGATCCTCTGAGGACTGATAAAATCATGAGGTAACATTTTTTGGGTTTTTCGCTCTTTTTTCTTCTTGTTGAAATGATCCCAGTGAAGCTAATAAATTTTGTGTTCCCAGAAGCCCGATTACTGTGAAGACTGCACTACTGGAAACAGAGGAGGAGGTGCCACTTTTCTTGTTTTCCACATTCGACGACAACTTCCTGGGAAGAAAGAGCTTGTCAAAACCAGGTCCTTCCAGCCATCTAAACTAAAGTTTATTTGATTTTATAATCAAGAAGCTTAAGCTGAAGAAATTCAGATTCCAATAAACTGGATTTATGGTTGAATTTTCACATAGGAGTTATGTGGTTGTTGTTATGTACTTTGCAGCTTTACCAGTTCGAGATGGAATGTCCATATTACCACCACTGAAAGATCAGAAGTTTCACTTTCTGGTGCATCTTCCTAGCTGCTTGTTAATTCTTTTGTCGTTCAATTGAATAATACAAATGTGGAGAAAAATATAATTTTGTTTATAAACGCGTTTTTTGTTATTCCTTCCGTCCCAAAATATAATTCTTAATTTTGTTTGATTTTTGTCTCGGCAATTCTGCAGGAGACTCCAAAGCTAAAACGAGGCATCCGAAGCTGGAAACTGACTCGAAATAGGGACATTAAGTGGCTCATTCGAAGAGGTCAATGAGCTAAATAACATCACGATTTCGTTTGTCTGCATGTAGTTCTTTGTAATTCTAGTTTTGTAACTTGTTGATGCCAATAACTCACTGTGAATTGTGAGTGTTAGTGTGTATAAAATGTTTGTGAAGGACTATTGATTATATATATATTGGTTACTAAGGAAGCTTTCGCTTTAGTGCAAAACGTCAACACCTCTAGATGGAAACGGACAATCAAAAGATAGTACGTCTAACACTATGTTCGGAGCTGATGGTAATATTTGTAGCCCCGAATTATAAGATAGACCAAATTTAGATAAGGAGTCTGCTACTTCGTTTCCCTCTCGCTTAATGTAACCTCCCATTGGTAGTTCAGTAGGAGTCTAATTCGTGGTAATACGTTGCTTGAGACAGTGTTGGTGTCATGAGGTGATTCTTCCTCCATTATGCCTTTTACCGCAGCCAGGCTATTCATTTGTAGCTGAATCCTTTTGAAGCCCAATTGCCAGGCTATTTTAAGGCCGAAAAGTGCCCCCAGTATTCTGCCTCTAAGACAGAGCATAGCCATATATTGAGCAAATTATAGTTGACAAGTAGTCGACAAATATTCCATCCGTCTCACATTCTAGAAAAGTAAACTGATCAACCTTTCAAATTGAACTATAATAATAACATGAAAGGGATAGAGGGGTTCAAACTTCAGACTAGAACCTCAAGTACAAAACCTTGCTTATTTCTTGCACATAACTAACTTTCATAAATAAACATTTGACTATGTCTCAGCTTTTTTTATTGGTAGAAATTCGGGCAAGAAAGTAAAAGAAAATGACACATTTTGACTTAAAATGGAAATTTGTTAGTTGCATTGCATTATAATGGAATTTAATCTCAAATTTCAACCTCTTTCAATAGAATTTAATCTCAAATTTCAACCTCTTTTAATACTTTTATAGTTAATACTCTCTCCATTCCAAAATAAATGTCCTCTTACACTTTGTACATAGTTTAAGAAACTCTTAAATAGGGTAATAAAATTACTTGAGTATCCTCAACTAACCCCATTATAAAATTGTCCACCAATAGCATCAACTCTTTTGAGGGTAATTTTAGAAATTTTTGACAAAAAGTGCATTGAAATGTAAGAACGACACTTATTTTGAAATTTCTCTATTTTACTAAAACGACACTTAGTTTGGAATGAAGGGAGTAATACATTCTCGGTCTCAAGAAAAAAAAAATTTATACAGACTTTTATTTTATTTTATTTTTTTAAAGAAGGAAAGAATACTAAAAATTAGAAACTCAAACAAGTCGAGAAAAGTACAATTACCAATATTAAAAAAGTTAAAATGGGCCAACTTAACTTCAGAATCGAATAAAGAAATCAGGTGCGTAAGAATCCACGAGCACGAGTCGCAGCAGAAGCAGCACCAAGCGTGCTTTAAAGTCCACAGTTTCCACCGACCCGATTTTTCAAAGCCCATTGTTTTCTTTCCTCTTCCGAGAGCTTAAGACGTTTCATATATAAAGACACCCACCAGCCTCTTCTCACTGAACCTTGATGCAAAAGTAACCAAAAAGATCACAAAAATATAATTAATTCCTTTGTAGATTTTCAAACAGTAATATGGCTGCTGAATCTGTTTTCGCTGGTGTTGTTCGTGCTCCTGAAGATCCCATCTTGGGGGTAATCATATCTTTTATTTTTCCCATGTTTCTCTGTTTTTTTGTTGTTGTTGTTGATTGAAATAGTGTTTCCCTTTTGATGTTTTCAGCTCTGTTTTTTGTGTTGGGGATCGTTGTTTTGTTAGATCATGGAAAGGAAATTTGGTGTTTGTTAGATCATGGGAACGAAATTTGTACTTGTTTTTAGTATAATTGTCTCTGACTGGGTTTTTGTCTCCATGTGTATGTTTGACTGGAACAGGTCACTGTTGCTTACAACAAAGATCCCAACCCAAACAAATTGAATTTGGGCGTTGGTGCTTATCGAACTGAGGTTGGTTTCTTTTTCCTTTCACCTTTTGTCCTAAATTTCCAGTAGTCCCTTCTTCTTAGAGCAAAATATATGAGGAAAGATTGTTCTTTTTATGATCAGACTTGTTTGTTCAAAAATAGGGCCCTACAAGGCCTTCAATTTTTTCAATTTGTTTTCCCAATTTAATTCCTCTTTTTCTACTGTCTTTGATAATCTATGTAATGGAATAATGGATGCTTGGAGAAGGGCTATTCTTTTGCTTAGTACTTAGCCATGTCTATGCTAACAACAGGAAGGGAAGCCCCTTGTTCTCAATGTGGTGAGACGTGCAGAGCAAATGCTTGTGAATGATCCGTAAGTTTTTTTTTGTACGGTTATTTGTTTTGTGGAGTGAAAAAGGATAAAGTAGTGTATCTAATTTCTCATGCATAGGTCTCGGGTAAAGGAGTATCTGCCCATTATCGGACTGGCTGACTTCAACAAATTGAGTGCAAAACTCATTTTTGGTGCTGACAGGTAAATTGCTGGTCTCATAAGTTATTATCATCACGTTTTTCAGACACCTTCAATAAGTATGTTTATGTAGTGTTCTAAAGAGATCAGAAGTTTATTGCATCAGAATGGTTGATTTATAGGTTATTTCAGTGTCTATCATTCTCAAATTGCTCTCCAGAAAAGCTTTTTAGTTGTTGGTGTGATCAGTTTTTTACTCACATATCAAATTTTTATTACAGAAGTGTATATTTTTTTTATAGTCTTTCAATGACAGTGTTTCTCTCAGTGGTTTACCAGTCTTTCTTCAATTAGTCTTATAGTATCAACTGGATTCATTCTTTGTATTTCTTCTCATCTTTGAATAGTCCTGCCATTAAAGAGAATCGAGTGACCACTGTCCAATGCTTGTCTGGTACTGGCTCCTTGAGGGTTGGAGGTGAATTCCTGGCTAGACATTATCATGAAGTGAGTGAATGTTATTTCTTTGTAATTTTCGCCATCTGATCACACATCAGTCAGAAATAAATTAAAGGAAATGGCTTTACTAATTTGCCAGCGCACCATTTATGTGCCGAGTCCAACTTGGGGCAACCATCTAAAAGTGTTCGCTATTGCTGGGTTGTCGGTGAAGACCTACCGCTACTACAACCCAGAGACACGCGGCCTGGATTTCCAAGGTAATATCCATCTAACTAAAATTTCTTTTGCAACTCACTGGCGTCACCTCCAAGCAGAGTTCAGATGTATTGTAATTATAAGTTGATCATACCAGCAACACTTGTGACATTGTTTCCACTCTGTTGGATCTTTTCTTTGATCAGGACTGCTAGAAGACCTTAGTGCTGCCCCGTCGGGTGCGATTATTCTTCTTCATGCCTGTGCTCATAACCCCACTGGTGTGGACCCAACTGTTGAACAATGGGAGCAAATCAGGCAGTTGATGAGATCAAAAGCCCTCCTACCCTTCTTTGACAGTGCTTATCAGGTAGCCCCTAATAGTTGTTAGACGGGTCAAGAATGCTTTAATGTTTTCTTAATCAGAACTAGTAGCTTTGACGATTTTAAGAAAATAAGGTTAAACAAGTTGTAAAGCGTCAAATTTGGTTGCTAAATCTGAGATGCCTTATTGCCAGTACTTAGCTTTAGATGGGATTAACTTTTAATCTAGCTGATTGCAATGATTGAAATGGACTTGATTTTGACATTGCAGGGTTTTGCAAGTGGCAGTCTTGATACAGATGCACAATCTGTTAGAATGTTTGTTTCTGATGGTGGTGAATGCCTAGCAGCGCAAAGTTATGCAAAAAACATGGGGTTGTACGGCGAACGTGTTGGTGCACTTAGCATAGTAAGTGCTTTTGTGGGTGTGGTTGGGGGCTCAATATATTTTTTCAGATTTTAGATTCACATTAAATTTTTTGCCACTCGTTGGGGCTAAGAAATATTACCGCTAAAAATTGCAGTTCAGAAATTTGTTCTGACCAATTATCCATTTGCAGGTTTGTAAGACGTCAGATATAGCTTCCAGAGTTGAAAGCCAACTGAAATTAGTAATTAGGCCCATGTATTCCAATCCACCCATTCATGGTGCGTCTATTGTTGCTGCCATACTCAAGGACAGGTATTATCTTGACTAAAAACTCTACTAGTTTAGAACGGACTGGCAAGGTTATTAAGTTCATTCTTTATTCTTAGATTCATTTGTATAATCTGATGCCTGCTCTTTCGTTACCAACAGCCAACTGTACAATGAATGGACACAAGAGCTGAAAGCAATGGCTGACCGTATTATCAGTATGCGCCAGCAGCTGTTTGATGCCCTGCAAGCTAGAGGTACTTGATTAAATTACATTTTATAAACAAAAGTTCCTGCATTACATTACAGAACCTTGACGGCCTTATCCTTTCTTGGACTAGTTTATTTGTACCAACTATTTCCTTTTGTAACACGAACAACAAAAACTAAGCCTTCATCCCATAATGTAGGGTAAACAATATGGATCATGTATAAATGTCTTACCATCACTTTATGCCAAAAAAACTATTTTTATTCTCCTCTTTTATATTTTCAGAGGAAGAAATTATCTATGGAATAATATACGTTCAGCCTTCAGGACCATTTACACATCTTCTGAAATTCTGATAGGTACACCTGGTGACTGGAGTCATATAATCAAGCAAATAGGGATGTTCACTTTCACAGGGCTGAATGCTAAGCAAGTTGCTTTCATGACTCAAGAATATCACATATACATGACATCTGATGGGTAAGTTAGAAGAAATGGTACTGGATATCTTCCTCTATTGCTCGTTTCTTGTTCACTGAACTTCCGTATATTTATTTTGATACAGGAGAATAAGTATGGCTGGTCTTAGTTCTCAGACTGTCCCACTTCTCGCGGATGCTATACATGCCGCTGTTTCCACTGTGGTCTAGAGGCATTGGTTATGAAATCGATCTCACTTAAATACATTGTCTGTTAATGCATAAGTTGATCAGAATGAGGTAGGCAATGCATAGCCCAAGTTTTGGATTTCTTATAGTTATTCCTTACAGCAAACATGCTTGCTGGAACAAAAAGGGTAGCAGTCAATGCTCATTACTGTCTGTGAACTGTGTAACAGTCAAATTTTTGGTAAATGAGTTCTACTTGCTTTTGCGAATAGCCCTGTTTGTTCGTATTTTCCAGTACTTTAAGACAATCAGGGGGTATTGCTGGTAGTAAGAGCAGTCTTTCTATGTGAATCCAGCTTATTGAAGGATTCCATAATCACGCATGATGAGTTCTCTTTGCTTAAGAGTATGTCGTCCGGGACTCTAATTTGATTATAGTTAAGTTCTAACTGGTTCTCTAGTTGTCAAACCATTTGTAAGCCTTGAACTGAACAAAATGAATTAGAGGGGAATATATCAGAACTCAGAAGTGCTAAGAAACTATTTTGTTATAAGAAAGAGACAACAAATTACAAAGGTTGCAATTCAAAACTTTCGGAGCAAAAGAAAAAAAAAAAAGCTCAAATGGATCAAACTTAATGGTACAGAATTTGTACTTCCCTATCCATCAAAGGAAGGAAGAGCAGTTATAAAAGCATATACTAACTCAAATAAACTCCTCAAAGAGTGAGTATTTACAGATTGTACTTTCAGCTTTCTCTGTTGATTACCTGATAATAATTGTGCATCCGTTTCCTGTAAAGCCTGCTCCGTTGATTAGTTAATGACGAGCTGTTGGACTTCTAAGACAACTCAACTCAACCTTGTCAATGTAAGATAGTTTCTTGCCAATGTTAATTATACCAAGTTTGCTTAGTGTCTTCTCATTTTCTTCCTTAGGCAGACTGTCTATATTACCAATAGAGCTAATTTTCTTCAAGTCTGATTCTGCCTGCTCCACATTCCACCCCATGAAATCGGACAGTGTCATTGAAGTTGGTGTCCCGACAGAACTCAGCCTCTCTGTCTCCTCTCCGGTACTTGAGAAGTTACTTAGCCGTGGTGAAGAACTTCGAGATGGCCTCTGTTTAGCAACTAATAATGACGGATCTAGAGCTACGCTATCTGCATACAGCACATCCTCAATGCGCGACATCACTGTGTTCGCCAAGCTTTCTAGTACCCTCGAATAGCTTTCCAGAATAGCATGTCCCACGTCCTGTGGTATAGTCAGAAAGATTACCAAATGTTGTTAATTGACCTTGAGAATCCTTTAAGACAGAGGTATATAACATGGTTTGAACTAAATAGAAAGCATACTTTGTTGTATTGGATTTTGCTAATGTCAAGAGAGGATTGAGGAAGTCCAGGGAAACGCTGTTTTAGCAGAAGCAAGATAGTTTCTGCTCTTTCTTCAAAGAGCTCCCTCTTCTCCAAGCTCACAGCTGAACCCCAGGGAGACTTCCCATCCTTCTGATGCATCTTTCTCTTCCAAATCACGATAGATGCCTCGATTCTGTTCTTGAGATCAAGAACTTTGTGTTCCGATGACAAGTCCATTGTCGAAAGGAACTGTTCAGGATCGAAGAACTCAACCGTGATATTCTTGTACACTGAATCCCCAAGGCTGGCTCTACCATTCTAAAAGGACAAAAGGAATGAACAAAAGTTAGCAAAAGACTGACTTCTTCTTGTTGATTTGATTTAGAATGTTGAGTATGTCTATACCTTAGGAAGGGATTCAATGTAGTTCTCTGGGATCTCCATTTCTGATAGTATTTGAGCATTAATGGCCATTGATGCTTTAAGTACTTGGTTGACACATTCCTTCTGAGTTTGCAGATTTTTCCTTGATGCCTCTGATAAACCATCTGGAGGAACCTTGACTGTTGGCAGCCACCATTTATCATCTCTTTGTACACCTTTTTCCGACTCATCGGCATCCTTTGACACATACCAAAACTCATTCTCATCTCTGAAGTTATCCAGGCAATCCTGTTTGTTCATTCAGCACAAAATGTAAGTATGAATGGAGAGGTCTAATACCAATCAAGCATAGAAGAAGACGAAGATTTGGATTCTCACAATAAGCATGGTATCGAGTTTGCGCAATGCAGGTATACCCATAAGCAGATCTCTTCTTTGTTGAGTAACCATAATCTGTTTTTAAAGGAAGAAAAAGAAAATCTCAGATCATCAATCTATTCAAACTTGTGACCATTAAAACTGGAGAATATGGAATATCACCTCCATACTCTTTCCATCCTTTGAAACTTGTTGAGAAGGCACAAACTCAACAATGTAATCCGTCACAGATAGAAGCCATTCGATTTCTTTCTTCCACCTCAACTTCCGATCAGGAGCCATTGGTTCTAATTTTCTCTGTTCCCCAAATACAGAAGCTGCATATGATGATTTTCCAATTCATTACATTGTGAAACAAATCAACCAGAAATTATTGTAATTACAAGATTTGAACTTTTTTTTTTTTTTCTTTTTTCTCATACCAGCAAGATTTGTAATGGCATTTGACAATGCCAGAGCTGATGAAACACCTTTTCCACCCCCTGACATATCTTCTCCCAAAAGAAGCTTTGCAAATCTTTCCTTCATCAACTCCAAATCTAACCCACAAAATACAAACAAATATATGCACACAAATTACCAGCCTAAAACACAAAAGAAAAGAAAGGCAATTCTGAAAGAACAATACCTGAGGGCGGCCTGGATTCTTTTGGGCCTCCTCCTGCTTTGCCGCCTTCATGATGGGTCAATCGAGAAACAGGGCCTTTATCCAAAGAACGATTATAAACACTACCTATATGTTGAGTCGCAGAATCCAAAGGTCTTCCACCGCCATGACTCCTGAACAACAATTTGTCATCAGGAGTCTCCCGGGGATTCCCACTTTCGAGGATCATACTATGAGCCTGTCTCCCTGGAATCTCAAACATCTTTCTTAAATTAAACGAAAACGACTTCTTAAAGCTGTGGGATTTATCAACCATTCAAGCCCCTGTTTTCCTCTGTTTTTTATCCAATTTATTTCACTTCTGAATCTTTCTAAGGACCGTTTGATGTTGTTGTTCTTGTTGTTCTTCCAATTCCATATTGAAAATTAACATATCACGAATCAAACCCGGAACCCAAAAACAAATGTTGTGTGTTATTAGATGAAAAGAAGAAAAACCACCCTCCTCCTGTCCAAAACAGAGAAAATTGACGTGAAAAAAAAAAAAAAGGTAGAGAGGAAAGGGTTTTTCTGGTTCTCTAATGGATTTGCTTGATTGAGACGAGGTAATAATTAAAAGGTTATTTTTTTTTTGGGGGTTGTTGATTCTTTGAATTAAGAAGAATAGTTTACTTTGGTTGAGAAGCGAGGGACGTGGGTTGCATGTTCGATAAGGAGCAAAAAATGGGGTTAGTGGGATAGCCTACATTCATCTTCGTCTAGAGAATGAGAAATGAAGAGAATCAGAGAATGTGTGTGTGTGTGTGTGTGTGTGAGAGAGAGAGAGAGAGAGAGAGAAAAGAATTGAAGAAGAAAGAAAAAACAGAGGTTGATCTGTTAAGGAAATGTTATAATTCTCACAAATTTTTTCTGTTTTGGGAAATTGGGGAATTCTGGCATCGGATTAATTTAATGTTGAGTTATATTTATCGGTGTGCAAAAAGCGCGGGAAAGCATACATGGACAACTAACTTTCTTCCTATCACTCTCTGTGATTGGAACCAAGTTAATTTAATCTTCTTCCTTAATGTATGTTAAATGTCAAATCTTAGGAAATCTTGTCCAAAATTTAACCCTAAAGTCTTGAGATGGAGTTTAATTTATCATTATTTACTGTTTTTCGCTTTTAAAAATAAGCCACAAAATTTACAACTCATATTAAGTGTTACGTCTCCGTCAATTGTTGAAGAATTTGAAACAATACAGGTCAAACCAAATTTTGTCCTTCTAATGTATTGTTCAATGGACATAACTTTTATTTTGAGACGAAAAAAGAATAATATATTAAGTTCCAACCGTTGTTATCTCAATCTAATTTTGAGTTGTGTATTTTTTACCATCTAATTTACCTCCTACAATTACCCCAAAGTCTCCCCTTTTTGTTCCCTATAAGTCAATTCTTTTTTAGTATATTAATGAACAGTGTCCCAAATGTATTGTATTTAGACAAATCCGTACCGAGCCGCATCGGTCTTGTTTCGGAAGAAAAGTTCTTCAAACATTACTCTTTCCATTCACTAGACTCGAATCCGAAACCTCGCTTATGGGAACTAAAACACCTTACTATTTTGATCAAACAAGTCCTACAAATCAATTCTAGGTCTCCCAAGAAGTTCCCTCTATAGGGCAAATCTCGATTCCTAGTTTTGGGTTGTGCAAGTCGTAGCTTTGCCTACAGTTTTCCTTGTTCTTCACCTTATTGGTGATTTTAGACTCTTTTAGAAGACTCTTTATTATCCTAAGATTAGTGAAAGTTTTGGATGGACCGCTAGTGAAAGGTAGTTTCCTCGCGAATTTATGATAACAACATTCAACCATTGAAAATCATGTTTCTAATCTCGACTATTTATATCAACTAATAATAGAGAAGGATAAAGATTCATGAATTGCTGAGGTTTATCTGTAACGTTTGCTTTGGTTTGCCAACTGGATGATTGCTCAAAACGACTTTTTTGAAGCCTAAAAATTTCTGTCGCCTTATTTTATAAGATCTCAAAAGAATTTATGCCTTATAAATGAGAAGGCGGAGGGTAAATGTACGATACAAACTGCAGTCGAGGCTGCTCGTGAGTTGGCTAAAAGTGTAATGCACGGTGTATGATTTTTTTCTTCAATAAAATAAAAAGTTTCCTTTTCCATCATTTTTATTCGTAAAACAATTGTGACTTAAAAATAAAAAAATTACATTTTTTTTTTTCATATTTTTAGTAGTCACTCCGTCTTGAAATGGTTGTGCAATTCAGATATTTATTTTTAACACAACTTAAACTGGACAATATGAAATGAAATTTTATACAAAATAAAAAATTTAAACTACACAATCATTTCAAATAATTGGACAATTTATACTAATATAATTTTTATTTTTTTGGGTTTGGTTTTATCTTGTAGAACTTAGCCGTCAGATCCCGGCGGAAGTTACCGGAATTGCAACAAGGACAGAGAGAACCAGAAATTACGAAAAGAGATAAAGAATAAAAGAAGCAATAAATCTGATATATTCTTCGACAAAACTCATTCAGGGAATTACATCCCCTTTTACAAGCTACCAAAATCAGAAATGAAATGCGTGAAGGTGTAACCGTTTTTGGAAGAATCCAGTTGGCCGAAAAATGACCTTAAATGGCCAAAACAAAAACTAACCAGAAGACCCCAATATTATCTATTAAAATCCACCTATTAACATCAAGCCCTTCACTTTATTCAGTATTGCAATTAAACCCCTAGCCTGTGATAACTCCCTTCCCGTTAAGCAAAACCTTGTTCTCAAGGTTTGAATTCTGGAAATTGCTTCCGAATGAAACCTTGATTCTCCCAAGAAGCATCTTCCATACCGAAACCCTTCCATAAGATTAGCCACTGCACAACCTGGTGGCCACTCCTGTCAATGAAACGTCTCTTCAGTACCTTCTTAGGACACAAAAGGCAACCTCCGACCACAGAGAAATCAGGTAAAGGTATACTAACAGCGGTTACATGGCCATGGAACTTCTTGAGTAATGAGACATGAAACATAGCATGAATCCTCACATGCGCTGGAAACTGAAGTCAATAAGCTACGGTGCCAATCTTTTCTAGTATCTTGTATGGACCAAAGAATCTAGAAGTCAGCTTCAAGTAAGATCTCACAGCTACAGTGTTCTATTTATACGGCTAAAGTTTCAGGAGCACCCAATCGCCAAACCCGAAGGATCTTTCAGAGCGTTTCTGATCGGCATATACCTTCATTCGGTTTTGAGCCTGAGCTAGATGGTCCTTCAATAACCTCAAAACAATCACCTTTTATTGAACTTTGTCAGCAGCAGCAGGTACGACACTCTCAGAGAATGGTCCCATGGAAAATGGCGTGGGTCTGTCTCCATGTAGAGCCTCGAAATGGGACATCTGAATACTCACATGATGGGAGGTATTATACCACCATTCGGCAAGTGGCAACCACAAACTCTAGGTATCAGGCTTGTCATAGCAGAAGCAGCGAAGATAAGTTTCCACACACTGATTGACCCTTTTGGTCTGGCCATCTGTCTGGGTGTGGTATGACGTACTCATCTTCAACTTCACACCCAATTGCTGGAAGAGAGCTTGCCAAAAATTACTGGTGAATAAAGGATCTCGATCAGTCACTATGTCATCGGGTAAACCGTGTAGTTTGAATACTTAACTCAGGAATACCTCTGCCACCCTTGCAGCTGTAACAGGAGCTTCCAAAGCCAAGAAATGACTATATTTAGTCAGGCGGTCCACTATCACCAGTATAGTATCAAAATTCCTAGAGGGAGGTAATTTGACAATAAAGTCCATAGAAATACTCTTCCAAGCATGGACATGAATTGTTAAAGTTTGTAAAAGGCCAGGAGAATGAACATGTTCTCCTTTGTTTCTCTGACAGGCTTCACATTGCTGAATATAGGAGATCGATCACTTCTTCATATTAGGCCAGAAAAACAAGGATTTCAACCTTTGAAGGGTAGCATTCTGACCCAAATGACCTCCCAGAGCTGAGGAATGGAAAGATTCAACCAAGGTGGACCTGATATCAGTACCACACCCCACATAAATCCCCTTCTTTCTCAAAATCCCTTAAATGTATTGGAAATCAGAGTTCATATCAGGATGAATGGTCACGGTCACTATGAGATCCTTTACTTCTTGATCACCTTCATAACTAGAAATGATATCATACATCCATTGAGGATTAGCAACTGTAAGGGCACAGTGAACTCTACTAGATTCCCCTCCCAGTGAATCACTGTCATCTTCACTAAACACTCTCCTGGACAAAGCATCAGCCGCATTGTTATCTTTCCCCTTCTTGTAATGAATTTTGTAATCATAACCCAACAGCTTTGTGAGCCATTTGTGCTGAGAAGAACTCACAATCTTCTGCTCCAACAGGTATTTTAGAGATTGATGGTCGGTTTTGATAATGAAGTGCACCCCCACCAAGTAGTGCCGCCACCTAGTTACAGCTAGAACCAGTGCCATTAACTCCTTATCATACACAGACAACCCTTGATTCTGCTTGTTAAAGGCCTTACTGAGGTATGCTATGGGCTGCCCCTACTGCATAAGTACAACCCCCATCCCTATCTCACTGGCGTCTGTCTCAACTACAAGTGGTAAGGAGAAATCAAGCTTTTTCAATACTGGGGAAGAAATCATGACTTGCTTTAGCTCCAGGAAAGCTTTCTGTGATTCATCAATCCATTTAAAAGCATTTTTCCTCAAAAGCTCAGTTAAAGGTTTACAAATCAGACCATAGTGTTTGATGAAGCGCCTATAGTAACCTGTTAATCCTAGGAATCCCCTCAGTTGCTTGACGGTGGTGGGGACAGGCCAATCTCTGATGCACATTATTTTGCATTGATCCATGCTACCTGTGCCAGCAGAGATAGGATAGCCTAAATAATCAACTGAGGATTGAGCAAAAGAACATTTTCTCCGCTTAACAAATAGCTAATGTTGTCGTAGTAAACTGAATACCACCTTCAAATTTGCAAAATGCTACTCCAAGCATGGATTGTAGATCAAAATATCGTCAAAAAATACAAGCACGCTCTTCCTCAACTGAGCCTGGAACATCTTACTCATCAAAGCTTGAAACGTCGAGGGCGCGTTTGTCAAACCAAACGGCATCATCAAAAATCCGAAATGACATGGTGAGTATAAAAAGCCGTCTTGGGAATATCCTCAACCTCCATCCGTATTTGATGATATCCGGCCTTGAGATCCAGCTTTGTAAAATAGTGGCTGATTGTAACTCATCCAGAAACTCCTCAATGATCGGAATGGGAAATTTATCCTTTATAATCATTTCATTCATTCTTCTAAAGTCAACACACAATCGCCAACTCCCATCTTTCTTCTCAGACAAAACCACATGAGAAGCATACAGACTTGAGCTGTGATGAGCTACACCTTGTTTCAATAGCTCATCAACCTGTTTCTCAATTTCACCTTTCCAAGCATGAGGGCATCGATATGGTAGAATCTTGAAAGGCCGGGAACCCTCCTTAAGTGGTATATGGTGATTTATAAACCTGTGAGGAGGTAAAAAAGTAGGAGTAGCAAAGATGTCTTCATATTTTTGAATCAGCTGCAAGACACAAGAAGGAACCTCTTGACCCTGTTTTTCATCAGTTCTCAACAAAGTGTTCAGCTGCAAAGCAGTCATCCGTCTCCTCTTGTCCTGAGAGACCTCCACCAACTCCTTATCCCTTACCAACTGCATACTGACTCCCCTGCCATCACTATGGAGAACATACTGCCTACCGTATTTACTCAGCTTAATGGTCATTTCTAGGAAGTCAAACGTGATAGGGCTATAGTGAGCCATCCAGTCAACCCCCAATATCATGCCGTAGCCTCCTAATTTCAGAATCTTGAGATCATAGCTAAATTTAAGGTCATGAATATCCCACCTGAGTTTGGGACAAATTAGACTGCCCGAAACTTTATTCCCATTTCCCACAGTATTTGTATATAATTAAGATTCTTCATAATGTAACTGAAGGTTCATAACCACCTTCAGGTCAATAAAACTGTCTGTGCTACCCGTATCAATGAGGATCCTAATAAACCTTCCCCCAATCTTCCCCACAATAAGGATAGTTTGCTTAACAGGTGTGACAGATAATACATGTAGAGACCCCTCATTAATAGTCAAATCAGTGAGGTCGATACCATCATCAACATGGAATTTAGGAACATCTAAGGCAGATTCCTCTACTTCATCATCAACAATTATCACATTAAAACTTCTAAACTTGCATTTGTGACCCGGACCAAATTTCTCAGCACATTTATAACACAGGCCATTATTCCATCTATACTGGTACTCCTCATGAGTTAAAATTTTAAATTGATCAGAATTAACATCCTTCTTAAGTACTGGTTTGATAGGATCATGTAACTTAGCAATAGAGTAATCGTCTTAGCTCTTGAATAAGTACTCATTTTCCCAACTCTGGAGGTGACATATAAGTTCTGCTCCTGGAGTAAGGCAATATCAAATATGCCGTTGAGATCCTGATGAGGTACCATTCTGACCATAGGCTTGATCTCTTCTTTTAAGCCACTTATGAAGCTGGAAATAAAATATACTTCAGAAAGGTGGGGATCTCTGTACAACATTCTAGCTCTCAATTCTTTGAACTATTCCTCATACTCCTTGACAGATCCTTGTTGAATCAACTTGTTAAACTCCTCCACATCATCTTGCGTCCTTTCTCACCGAATCGCCTATCCAATCCACCCTTGAACTCTTGCCAAGATAACTTCGGTTTCAACATCTTGGTGGCTTGGAACCAGGTTTCAGCCTTCCCTTCCAAGTACAGCCCTATGTGTTCAACCTTCCAATGCTTCGTAACTTGATGCAGCAAGAAAAACTTCTCGCATTTGCGTATCCACACCCTTGGATTCCCTTCACCGTCGTACATAGGTAGCTCAATTCGTGATTGAGTGAACCACTGAGGTCTGAAGCTGCGATCTCTGGCTGCTACTATGAAATCCATGTCGGTGTGGATTCTTGATGAGTTACTGAAATTCACCACCACTGGAGAGCGCTCATTCGGGAGGTCGCCAAACCTAATCAGAGCCTTGTCTCTGACCGGTGGAATTGGGGCAGGATGTATATGAGATTGTGCCAACGACGCAATCATAGCCTCTACTCTATCCAACTGATTCTTAGAAGCCATACCTTCCATCGCCATCTTCAATCTCCCATCCATCTGCGTTTGAAATTCAGACAGTTTCTCGGCGACGTGATCATTGAATCCAGTCGTGACCTCAGCTAATCGTGCCTCCTGTTTCTTGATCTGTTCTTCTAGTTGATTTATAGATATGGTGCCTTTTGCCATGTGATTAAGTTGTGGAAGAGTGACGAGATCGGAGTAGGAACCGCCAAGGAATGGCAGCTCTGATGCCAAGCTATCAGATCACGGTGAAAGTTACCGGAATTGCAACAAGAACAGAGAGAACCAGAAATTACGAAAAGAGATAAAGAATAAAAGAAGCAATAAATCTGATATATTCTTCGACAAAACTCATTTAGGGAATTACATCACCTTTTATAGGGTATCAAAATCAAAAATGAAATGCGTGAAGGCGCAACCGTTTCTGGAAGAATCCAGTTGGCCGGAAAACGACTAACTAGAAGACCCCAATATTATACTCTATTAAAATCCACCTATTAACATCAAGCCCTTCACTTTATTCAGTTTTGCAATTAAACCCCTAGCCTATGACAGCAGAACTTTCAGAGTTTGGTGAATGGATTCTAGCTATTGGGTTTTCTAGTTAGGGGAAAGTGAGGCTCAAAAGAAAGCCCAAATGTCCAATGTTGCAAAGTCCATTAGTTTTCTGAACGAGAGGAGAAAATCCCAAAGGACCCAAACATGTATATTAGTTTAGTTTAAAATCAATCGAGGCATTTGAGTTTTGCAAATTACAATGTGGTTTTTTTTTTGGTCAAAAGGAATATGTATTTCATTTCAATCAGAAAACCATCCCATTGTATAATGCTATCAGACCACTATTACATTCAGTCATTATTTACAATCCTTCTACCTTTACAAAGACCCTGTTTCTAAGAATTTTTGTGCTACTGAACTAAGTTTTTTATGACAGAATCTAACTCTGATTCTGACCTCCTCCTTTAAGAGTTGCACCAGCTACTCTTCAGTTCTTACTTTCTGCTGGAAAATCCTCCAGTTTCTCTCTTCCCATATATGATATATGATCGCAACCAGAACTGCTTGCAAAATTTCTTGTTTCAACTTTGTTGTCCTCTAAATAGCCTTGATTTTCAGTCTCTATTTACCGTTTTGTCCAGTCAACTTCCTGATACCCAACCAATCTTTAATCCTGCCATCCATGAGTAACAGCATTCGAAAAACAAAATGCTTCCAGTTTTTAATCTGACTGCCACAGAAGCAGCATTGAGGATCTGTCAAAGCCAAATTCCACTTCATTAATCTTTCTTTCATCCACAGTCGATCCTTACATTTTAACCAGGCTATGAATGAGTGCTTTGGGACATTCACATTCCCAATGAACTTTTTATAACCCTCATTTATAGTATAACAGTCTGTTCTATTATGCTTCTATTTAGCTCCCTCAAAGTCTTCTTTCACTTTGTCTCGAATCTTCAGTAATTGCTTCCAATACCAACTACAATCTTGCTTTGGCTGGATAGACCACACATCATCATTTTTCAAATAAAATTCATGGGTCCATTTGACCCATAAATTGTCCATTTTCAAGGCCAACCACCATAATTGCTTAACCATAGCAACATCGTTCCAGATTCGAGCATCCTTTATATTCGATCCCCCTTCTGTTTTCCAGTGATAGACCATTTCCCATCTAACCAGAGCTGTATATTTCTCAGTATCTCTCACCTCCCTCACAAGGAGTCTTTACCATGTCTGTTAACAACTTCTGTAACACTCCGAGGCAGTACAAATATAGAGGCCCAATAGACATGCAAATGGAGTAAAATAGTATCATAAATTTTGGGTACTACAACACTTTAATCTGGCCACTATACGATTTATCAGAACATAACAGTCTTGCTGATTCCATTTTCTGGGCGATAATGGTAATCCTAAATACTTCATAAGAAATACTCCTTCACTAAACCACGTAATTTCTCCTATTTTCAATTTCAACAACTCCCGGTACTCCTCCAAAA
The DNA here is from genome assembly GCA_949775105.1 of Oldenlandia corymbosa var. corymbosa. Classification (NCBI taxonomy): domain Eukaryota; kingdom Viridiplantae; phylum Streptophyta; class Magnoliopsida; order Gentianales; family Rubiaceae; genus Oldenlandia; species Oldenlandia corymbosa. Next base: position 29,885,858 of record OX459120.1, on the reverse strand, counting down.
TACACCAAGGATTTCTCTAGGTTACCTTATAATCCTGAAGTTGCTGAGAACTCTTTAAAGCTACTCATAATCTCCTTAACAATAAATTCATCAGATTTACAGAAAACGAGCAAGTCATCAGTGAAGCAAATATTCGTCATTCGAAGCTCCCTACACGTTGGGTGGAATCAAAATTTTGGTTTCTCAGCTACAATCTTTAATTGCCTTGTAAAATACTCCATGACTATTACAAATAACAAAGGAGATATAGGGTCTCCTTGTTGTAATCCCCTTTTTCCCTGGAAATACCCCATAATCCATCTCACAAAGGGAGCTGGAAACCCGAACCCTACCAAACACTCTTCTACAAACCCCCATTCCACTGAGTCATAAGCTTTTTTTTAATCAATTTTCATAGTACATCTGCCACTCACATTCTGCCTACCATACATTCTAATAAGCTCTTACGTAATCAAAATATTATGCAAAATGAGCCTATCTATTATGAAAGTGCTCTAATTATCAACCACTATTTTATGTAAGACTTCACTAAGCCTATTACTAATGATCTTAGTAATACACTTATTTACTACATTGTAGCATGATATCGGTCTATATTGACTAGCATCAATAGGATTCACAACTTTAGGAATTAATGCAATAATGGTAACATCCAACTGTTTGAGAATCTGACCTTTATTGAAGAATTCTAGTACAGCAGCAGTCAGATCCTCGCCAGTGATACTCCATGTTGCCTTGAAAAAATTGCTACCAAACCCGTCTGGGCCTGGACTCTTGTTAGAGTGAATGCCCCATAGCGCTTTTTTGAGCTCCTCTGTAGTGATTGGCCTTATAAGTCTCAACTGTTCCTCTGTATTAAGTCTACTCTCAGCTGCTTATACCTCTTTCTTAGCTGGTTCCCTTTCTACTGAGTGCCCTAGCAATGACTGAAAAAAATCTATGAAATGTTCCTCAATACAATTCCAGTCTCTAATCACTGTTCCATCTGGATTAGTAATACTCGAGATTTTATTTACCATCATTTTCTTTCTGATCTTCGTGCGGAAAAATGCTGTGTTAGAATCCCTTTCTCTAACCCAATCTTCCTTAGCCTTTTGCCTCAAAAACATATCATTAGCCTTACTCACAGTAACCCATTCCACATAAGTGTCCCTTTTTAGCTTTTGCAGGTTAATGTCACATGGGTTTTGTCCCAATTCATGTTGCACTCTTAGTAGTTTCTCCCTAACCACCTGAGTTTTAACTTGAATGTCTACTAGTAAACATTTATTTAGGGCTTTCAGGGGTTTCTTTAGTCTTCTCATTTTCTGTACTAACTGAAACATTCGTGTTCCTTCACCAGGTTCCTGCCATCTTTGACTTACAACATCTCGAAAACATGGATCCATTTTCCACATGTTGAAGTATCTAAACGCTTTCGGCTTATACATCACTTCCCCTTGAACCTTTATCAACATTGGAGCATGGTCAGACACACCCTCCTCCAATATAATTGCCAGTGACTCATTCTGTTTATCAACCCATTCTTTGTTAAGGAGAACCCGATCCAGCTTCGCAAGAATTCTGTCGAGTTTGACTTTCTTGTTGCACCAGGTAAAAGGAGCTCTTACTTGCCTCATATCTTGCAGTGCACAATTATCAATGCACATTTGAAAATACTCGATTTCATTCAATGTCACACTTCTTCCACCCATCTCCTCCTCTGTTAACACATTAATTAAGTCCCCTGTCACAATACATGAACTTTGAACAGACTACTTTACATCCATGAGATCATCCCACAGTTGCTTTCTTTCCTGCTAGTCGTTAGAGGCATAGATTCCTGTGAGATGAAACTGGAAGTCTAACGCCACTAACTTGACCAAACAATGTACCATCTGATGACTACTCTGTAATATTTGCAGTTTCACTGAATCATCCCAAAGCAGACTGATTCGACTCTTCTCATTCCTTCCATAACTGGTATACTATTTTTTGTTACTCCAACATTTCTGATACACCTCCTCTACTTTTTCCTTGCTTAACTTGGTTTCAACAATACATGTTATAGCTACCTTATTTTCAGTCAAGGGCCTAGTTAGTTCTTGCTGCTTAACAGGAGCATTAAGGCCCCTGATATTCCATGCTCGTAAGTTAGTCATTGATCCCTGAATCAGGGTCAAGAGCAATGATAGTTCCCTCAGAATTTATCCCATATCCTTCCTTGCTTCCAGAAGTACTGCCTTGGGAAAACAGACTATTCCAGAATTCCCGTTTCTTTGCCACATTATCATTCATGGTTCCTATTACCACAGGACGGAATACATGCTCATCACCCTTATTCTGCTCTTTAGTTTGTACCCCCTGACTTAGACCCTTATTACTTCCCACCCTTTCAATATCCATTCCATTATATATCTTCTTCACAAATGGTGCCCTAGTGCTCTTATTAGCTGGTTCCACTAACTGGATCATTCCTGCATGATTCAGCTGAGTGACCATAACCCTTACAGCACTGGCACTGTATGGGCTTCTATTCATAAACAAATCGCTACTCCTATAGATTCCCCTTTTCATCCTCAAAACAGATTAAATCCGACACTTGATCCTGCACTTCCATCTCCACCATAATCCTAGCATATTGCACTCTGTCCCAATAGTGGTGGCCTCATCAGTCTTTATAGGTACCCCCAGAATACTAGCCATTCTACTCAAAGTATCATTGTTCCAATACTTTAGCTCTAGCCCTTTCAATTGAACCCATACAGGAACTCTGCTAACTTCTCTATAATTGATACCCTTCTCCACTCACCATGGTTTTATCACTAAAGGTTTACTCCGGAAATGATACAAATTATGCTTTAATACACTTTAATTGGTTAAAGTTTATACTATCATGTATAATTCCTTAAAATCATAATACATATTGGAATTTAGTTTTCCTTAACTTTTCTCGCGACTCGTCCCCATTAAATTTGTTGAAAAAATGAATAAGAGGACATAGAAACTTATCTAAATAGTAAAAATTTTATATCTTCTAAAGAGAATCTATAAATTTAATGCTTAAAAAACATAAAAAATAAACAAAATATAAAAAATGATTAAAAAAAACCATATGTTATGGTTGTTGTTTTCATCAATGTCGGTAAGTCGACGAAAAAGTAGACGCGACAACATTTCTTTTCAAACTCACAATTTTTTGAGTTTTATTAAAATGTTGACACTTATAATTGGTTAAAGTCTATCATAATATATGATGGAGTTTAGTTTCTTTAACTTTTCTCGTGATTCGTCCCCGTTAAATTTGTTGAAAAAAACAAATAAGTGGACCAAAAAACTTATGCAAATAGAAAAAACTATATATATTCTAAATTTATATATAAATTAAATGCTTAAAAACCATAAAAATAAAAGAAAATATAAAAAATGATAAACAACCATATGTTATGGTTATCGTCGACTTTTTCATCGATGTTGATTGGTCGACGGAAACATCGACGCGATGACGTTACCTTTAAAACTAACAATTTTTTTATTTTTATTAAAATGTTGACACTTTTATTGGTTAAATTCTATCATAATACATACTGGAGTTTAGTTTTCATTGACTTTTCTCGTGATTCGTCCCTGTTAAATTTGTTGAAAAAATGAATAAAAGGACATGAAAACTTATCTAAATAACAAAAGTTTTATATCTTCTAAATTGAATCTATAAATTTAATGATTAAAACCATAAAAGAATAAAAAAAATAAAAAATAGAAAAAAACCAAATGTTATGATTATCGGCGTCTTTTTTGTTGATGTCGGTTTGTCGACAGAAAAGTCAACGCGATAACATTTCCTTAAAAACTAACAATTTGTTGACGTTTTCATCGATGTGGGTAGGTCGACGGGAAAGTCAACAATACATTTTCTCCCTTAAAACTAACAATCTTTTTGAGTTTGATTAAAATATTGACACTTTAATTGGTTGAAGTTTATACTACCATGTATAATTCTTTAAAATCATAATACATATTGGAATTTAGTTTTCGTTGATTTTTTTCGCGACTCGTCCCTTAATTTGTTGAAAAAATGAATAAGAGGACATAGAAACCTATCTAAATAGTAAAAATTTTATATCTTCTAAAGCGAATCTATAAATTTAATGCTTAAAAAACATAAAAAAAATAAATAAAATATAAAAAATGATTAAAAAACCATATGTTATGGTTGTCGTTGACTTTTCGTCGATGTCAGTAAGTCGACGGAAAAGTAGACGCGACAATGTTTCCTTTAAAACTCACAATGTTTTGAGTTTTATTATAATGTTGATACTTTAATTGGTTAAAGTCTATCATAATACATGATGGAGTTTAGTTTTCGTTGACTTTTCTCGTGATTCGTCCCCCGTTAAATTTGTTGAGAAAACAAATAAGTGGACTAGAAAACTTATGCAAATAGTAAAAACTATGTATATTCTAAATTTATATATAATTTAATGCTTAAAAACCATAAAAATAATAGAAAAATATAAAAAATGATAAACAACTATATGTTATGGTTGTCGTCGACTTTTTCGTCGATGTCGGTTGGTGAACGGCAACATCGACGTGACGACATTACCTTTAAAACTAACAATTTTTTTTAATTTTTATTAAAATGTTGTCACTTTGATTGGTTAAATTCTATCATAATACATACTGAAGTTTAGTTTTCGTTGACTTTTCTCGTGATTCGTCTACGTTAAATTTGTTGAAAAAATGAATAAAAGGACATAAAAACTTCTCTAAATAGAAAAAAAAAATTTACATCTTCTAAATTGAATCCATAAATTTAATGCTTAAAAGCATAAAAGAAGAAAAAAATAAAATAAAATAAAATAAAAAACGATATGTTATGATTATCGGCGTCTTTTTCGTCAATGTCGGTTTGTCGACAGAAAAGTTGACGCGACAACATTTCCTTAAAAACTAACAATTTTTTGAGTTTTACTAAGATGTTGACACATTGATTGGTTAAGGTCTATCATAATACATAATGGAGTTTAGTTTTTGTTGACTTTTCTCATGATTCGTCTCCGTTAAATTTGTTGAAAAGACGAATAAGTGGACAAAAAAACTTATGCAAATAGTAAAAACTATATATATTCTAAATTAATACATAAATGTAATGCTTAAAAAAAAATAAAAGAACAAAAAATATATATAAAGTTATAAAAAACCATATTTTATGGTTCTTGTCGACGTTTTCGTCGATGTGGGTAGGTCGACAGAAATGTCAACACTATAATTTTTCCGTTAAAACTAACAATTTTTTGAGTTTTATTAAAATATTGACACTTTATTTGGTTAAAGTTTATGCTACCATGTATAATTCTTGAAAATCATAATACACAATGGAGTTTAGTTTTCGTTGACTTTTATCGCTTTCGCCCCCATTAAATTTGTTGAAAAAATGAATAAGAGGACATAAAAACTTATCTAAATAGTAAAAGTTTTGTATCTTCTAAAGAGAATTTCTAAATCTAATGCTTAAACCATAATAAATAAATAAAATATAAAAAGTGATAAAAAAAACCATATGTTATGGTTGTCGTCAATTTTTTCGTCGATGTCGGTTAGTCGACGGAAAAGTTGACGCGACAACGTTTCCTTTAAAACTCACAATTTTTTGAGTTTTATTAAAATGTTGATACTTTAATTAGTTAAATTTTATATTACCATGTATAATTCTTTAAAATCAAAATACATAATAGATGTTAGTTTTCGTTGACTTTTCTTGTGATTTGTCCCTATTAAATTTGTTGAAAAAACGAATAAGAGGACATAAAAAAATTTTCTAAATAGTAAAAATTTTATATTTTATAAATCGAATCTATAAATTTAATACTTAAAACCATAAAAGAATTCAAAAAAATATAAAAAAGATAAAATAAAAAACCATATCTTATGGATATCGTCGACTTGTTCGTCGATGTTAGTTTATCGACGGAAAAGTTAACGCGAACACATTTCCTTTAAAACTAACAATTTTTTGAGTTTTATAAAAATGTTTGACACATTGATCGGTTAAAGTCTATCATAATACATAATGGAGTTTAGTTTTTGTTGAATTTTCTCGTGATTTGTCCCTATTAAATTTGTTGAAAATACGAATAAGTGGACTAGAAAACTTATGCAAATAGTAAAAACTATATATATATATATATTCTAAATTGATAAATAAATTTAATGCTTAAAAACCATAAAACTAATTAAAAAGATATAAAAAATGATAAACAACCATATGTTATGGTTCTAGTCGACTTTTACGTGACGTCAATTGGTCTACGGAAAAGTTGACGTGACGATATTTCCTTTAAAACTAACAATTTTTCTAGTTTTATTAAAATGTTGACATTTTGATTGGCTAAACTCTATCATAATACATACTGGAGTTTAGTTTTCGTTGGCTTTTCTCGTGATTAAACCCCGTTAAATTTATTGAAAAAAAAAGAATAAAAGGACAAAAAAAAACTTATGCGAATAGTCAAAACTTTAAATCTTCTAAATTGAATCTATAAATTTAATTCTTAAAACCATAAAATAATTAAAAAAATATTAAAAAAATAAAATAAAAAACCATATGTTATGGTTATCATTGTCTTTTTCGTCGATATCGGGTTGCCAACAGAAACGTCAATCCGACAACATTTCCTTCAAAATGAACAATTTTTAGTTTTGTTAAGATTTTGATACTTTGATTGGTTAAAGTCTATCATAATACAAAATGTAGTTTAGTTTTCGTTGAATTTTCTCGTGATTCGCCCCTGTTAAATTTGTTGAAAAAATAAATAAGCGGACTAGAAAATTTATGCAAATAGTGAAAACTATATATATTCTAAATTAATATATAAATTTATTTCTTAATAAACATAAAAATAATTAAAAATATAAAAATAATAAACAACCATATGTTATAGTTCTCGTCGACTATTGAGTCAATGTCGGTTGGTCGACGTAAAAGTCGACGCGGCGACTTTTTCTTTAAAACTAACAATTTTATGAGTTTTATTAAAATTTTTACATTTTGATTGGTTAAAGTCTATCATAATATATATTGGAGTTTACTTTTCGTTAACTTTTCTTGTTTGTCTCCGTTAAATTTGTTAAAAAAACAAATAAGTGCATAAAAAAAACTTAAGCAAATCGTAAAAACTTTATATATATTCTAATTGATACATAAATTTAATGTTTAAAAATCATAAAAAGTATAAAAAAATTTTAAACATGATAAAAACCATATGTTATGGTTGTCGTCGACTTGTTCGTCAATTTCGGTGGGTCAACGGAACAGTCGCCGCGACGACATTTCCTTTAACACTAACAATTTTTAGAGTTTTATTAAAAATGTTGATAGTTTGATTGGTGAAAGTCTATCATAATACATAATAGAGGTTAGTTTTCGTTGACTTTTCTCGTGATTTGAAGTCGTTACATTTGTTGAAAAAAAAAACGAATAAGAGGATATAAAAACTTATCTAAATAGTAAAAATTTTATATATTCTAAATTGAATCTATAAATTTAGTGATTAAAATCATAAAATAATTAAAAAAATATAAAAATATAAAATAAAAAACCAAATGTTACGGTTATCGTCGATTGTTTCGTCAATGTCGGTTTGTCGACGGAAAAGTCGACGCGACAACATTTCCTTTAAAACTAATAATTTTTTGAGCTTTATAAAAATCTTGACACTTTGATTGGGTAAATTCTATCAAAATACATAATGATGTTTAGTTTTTGTTGATTTTTCTCATGATTCATCCCCGTTAAATTTGTTTAAAAAACGAATAATAGTACATAAAAACTTATCTAAATAGTAAAAAGTTTATATCTTCTAAATTGAATCTATAAATTTAATGCTTAAAAGCATCAAAGAATTAAAAAAAAATAAAAAAAATAAAGTAAAAAACCATATGTTATGGTTATCGTCGACTTGTTCGTCGATGTCGGTTTGTTGATGGAAAAGTCGACGCGACAACATTTTCTTTAAAACTAACAATTTTTTGAGTTTTATAAAAATGTTGACACTTTGATTGGTTAAGTCTATCATAATACTTAATGGAGTTCAGTTTTTGTTGACTTTTCTTGTAATTCGTCCCTATTAAATTTATTAAAAAACCGAATAAGAGGAATTAAAAACTTATCTAAATAGTAAAAATTTTAAATCTTCTAAATTGAATCTATAAATTTAATGCTTAAAACCATAAAAGAATTAAAAATATAAAAAATAAAATAAAAAACCATATGTTATGGTTATCGTCAACTTGTTCGTCGATGTCGGTTTGTCAACAAAAAAGTCGATGCGACAACATTTCCTTTAAAACTAATAATTTTTTGAGTTTTATAAAAATGATGACACTTTGACTGGTTAAAGTTCATCATAATATATAATGGAGAATAGTTTTCATTGACTTTTCTTATGATTCGTCCCCGTTAAATTTGTTGAAAAGATGAATAAGTGGACAAAAAAAACTTATGCAAATATTAAAATTTTTATATATTCTAAATTGATAAATAAATTTAATGTTTAAAAACTGTAAAACGAATAAAAAAATATTAAGAATATAATAAAAACATATGTTATCGTTGTCGTCGCCTAGTTCGTCGATGGTTGGTCGACGGAAAAGTCGACGTGACGACATTTCCTTTAAAACTAACAATTTTTTAGTTTTATTAAAATTTTAATACTTTGATTGGTTAAAGTCTATCATAATATATACTAGAATTTAGTTTTCGTTGACTTTTCTCGTGATTCGTTCTCGTTAAATTTGTTAAAAAAAACGAATGAGAGGATATAAATACTTATCTAAATAGTAAAAATTTTATATCTTCTATAAATTTAATGCTTAAAACCATAAAAGAATAAAAAATATAAAAAAAATAAAATAAAAAACCATATGTTATGGTTATCGTCGACGTTTTCGTCGATTACGGTTTGTCGACGGAAAAGTCGACGCGACAACATTTGCTCTAAAACTTACAATTTTTTGAGTTTTATTAAAATGTTGATACTCTGATTGGTTAAAGTAGATCAAAATACATAATAAAGTTTAGTTTTTGTTGACTTTTCTCGTGATTCGTTCCCGTTAAATTTGTTAAAAAGACGAATAAGTGGGAAAAAACTTATGCAAATAGTAAAAACTTTATATATTCTAAATTGAGAGATAAATTTAATGCTGCAAACCATAAAAAGAATAAAAGAATATAGAAAATGATTTTAAAAAAAATCATATGTTGTGGTTGTCGTCGACTTTTGCGTTGATGTCGGTTGGTTGACGGAAATGTCAACGCCATGACATTTCCTTTAAAACTAACAATTTTTTGAGTTTTATAAAAATGTTGACATTTTGATTGGTTAAAGTCTATCATAATACATAATGGAGTTTAGTTTTCGTTGACTTTTCTCGTGATTCGTCTCCGTTAAATTTGTTGAAAAAACGAATAAGACAACATAAATACTTATTTAGATTGTAAAAATTTTATATCTTCTAAATTAAATCTATAAATTTACAATGTTGAGATGATATATAATGCAAAAATATTAATTCAGCAATGAATCTACATTATCAGAGGTTAATCGAACCTACGCAAGAGGGAGGTCATAGGCCTGGAAAATTCCATTATTTTACGTAGGCTACAAAATATCTTGCTTATAAAGTTTTTGAGCCTGCAAGATAGTTGGCTATGAACGTAAGCTCCTCGAAACACACATCGAACCTAGAAATCTTTCATTCGATGCAGCTAAGAGCTGAGGAATAATTTTTTGTTAAAAAAAAAAAGGAAGAAAAAAACTGAAGACCAAGTAGGAAGAAATTGATATTGAGAGGGGGGGCATTTATGATGGCACCACCACAGAGCCACAGAGGAGGGACAAGAATCCTGTGAAGGCCATAATATATGGTAGTAGCTCATTTCTTTAAAACGTTTCTTGTTCATAAACTCACTCACTCCTATGATATCGAAATTTATGGTACAACGTTATGTGAATCCTCTGACTGCTGACCCTTTTGTCATTAATAAAATGTAGTAGCTCAAAATTGCACTGAGGTAATTAAAACCATATGAATGAAATCTGCAACAGCTATAAATTAAGTACTAGAAGGTTTTAAATCTTTTTCCCCTCTCCCTTTAAAGTTGAAGTTAAATTAAATCTAAGCTGCATTGAACATCAAATTTTAGAAAATTTTAATAGGAAATGAATCATAACAGTTCATATTTAAATCTTTCCTTTAGAAATTTATGCATTTAAGAGTTAAAGGGATAGTCGACATTCATCCCTCTCATTTCTTATAAATTTACTTATCAAATTTTTCCTGCATGTAATATATTATCACTCAAAAAAAGAGCTCAAATTTCAAATTCTCCAAAAATTAAAATGACTATTCATCCAAAACTTGTTAAAACTTGTCAATTCTTGAAAGCGAAGTTTGATGTCAGCAAGGTTTAAAATAAAAAAATAATATAAAAAAAAAACTAGCAGATGTGATGGGGATAAGCTGATTACTTGATGTACTATCATTTTTTTTTTAATGTAATGAATGCTTCATGTTCTGATGTTCAGAAGTCCATATCTGTCCACCCCAAAATGTTTTGCAAGTAATTGAAAGCAAAGGAATATTTTGGGCTGAACACATGATGTGATTATGTAAAATGGTTCCTTTCATTGTCAACTCTTTATCCCCCCAAAAAAATTGCTACATCTATCTAACCTTAGCACCTTAGGTTGGAAATTTCGGGACCAAAAAACAAAAAAAAAAAAGTAGAAAAAAGTGAACTATTCGCCTTTTTAATCAGACAAAAACCAAATCCCACTTGATTTTTTGCTTTAAACACAAGAGATCGAATAGTGACACGAAAGGGGCTTATGTATCCATCGTGAATAATACCGTTTAAAACTTACCAATCGCTTAAAAGTGTTTAACAAATGCACTTAAATAAAAAAAGTCAAAAAGTAAGACATTGTATAAGGTTCATGATCCTAGATCTACTTCAATCATATGGTAATCATATTTGAATGCTATAAGTAAACAAAACTCTCAGATTTCAGTAAACTAATTTACTACTGATGATCCCAAAAAGTACTGTCTCCGGTCTTTATTATAAGTTATTTTGGATTTCGTCATAGGTTTAACCTAAGATGTCTTTTTAATAAGAAAAAAATATATTTTCGCATTCGTTGTTTTCTATTAATTATTATAAAATGTTTTTAAAGTTTTTATTTTAATTAAAAAGATATATTAAATAAAATATAGGATGAAATCAAAATGCCTTATAATTAGGAGAGGAGCGAGTATAGTGACAGAGCAAATGGTTGGTGAAAGTTCTTCTCTTTGTTTAATTTAAATCAAACAGTTGATGAGAATAAAGAATCCTTTTTGTTGCCGAAAATCAGCCCCCACTCACAAAGCCAACAAGATAATAGTCTAAGTAGAGCAGTTTGTAAAAAACAAGGAATTATACGTACGAAATTACAAATACTAATATAAAAATATAATCAAATAATTTGAGGTTTCCGTATTTTTGTTCATTTTGTTTTTTTCAGGGCAGTTTCTTTCATCATCATAACTGCAGTTTTCTGTATTTTTTGAATGTTTTTAATTTTGTTTCTTAAATTGGGATCCCACCTTCCCTCGTCAAGCTTTTGAATAGATTTGCTTGTTTTGGAACTCTGGCCAGAGTACCCGACAAATCATTTAACGCGACCCCAAAAATCTCATTTTTTTCTTTTTGTTTTTGGTGTTCATTTGAAAAAACTAAACAAACAATCTCCATTATTGAGTTGAGAGGGCACAAGGAATAATTAATGAGACAAGATAATGTAACAACAAAAATTCAACTTCCTCCATTCGGTTGTTTGGGTGAAAAAGGGGAATTAAATTTTGGTACACTGATATTGACTCATCGTCTGAAAGATATAATGCTGTGTGAACACGGCAACGGAGTCAAGATTTTTCACCCCTGCTTCTGTGTAATTGTGTTGTTGCTCCATTTCTTTCTTGTTGCGTGGATCTGAGGAAACTTTGGCTCATTTGGCCGCCAAGAACACATGCAGTTGCTAGTGAGAATTAACTCCAAAAAAAAAAAAAAAAAGCTAGCTTGCCACATTTTTTAACTTGTTCTTCATGATTAGTTTTCTTGAACTTGTTCTTTTTTTCAAAAGTTGAATTGATTTTCTCATCTGGGTTCATTCTAGTTAGAACCCAGAAATTCATTTGGGTTTTTGAGTGTTGTTTACTTGTTTTATTATACTAATGATTATGCATTATTGGCTTGCTTCTCTGTTTTTTTTTCTTCTCTGAGAATTTCTTTTGGGTTCTTGAATTAAGCTAAAGGAGGGTGAAGAAAAGGGCTGATCAGGAGAGACAAAGAAGGAACCTTTTCACCAAGAAAAAGGGTTGATCAGAAGGGGACAAGAAAAGAATTTGTACTGGGACGAAACGACTCGAGACTTGAGGTATGATATTAGCAAGTGGAATTTTCAGGGATCAAAGATCTTTTACTTTGATCCCTTCTATCTTTGTTCTACAATGTGGAATATTTATTGTGATCTATGCTTAGCTTGTTTAGATCCACCATGCCCTAAATTTGGCTTTTTCCAGCCTCTGTCAAACTCAAGACGGAAGCAATTACGCGGTTTGCGTGGTCCAATTTCTAATTTTTATGGAACCAGTTTGCCAATTTAGTACAAAAAATTAGTGAAGAACTAAAGGAATGAAGTTCTGATGGCAATTAGCTTTTACCTAAAAATGGTAAAAGATGAGTTACTCAAAAGTGTTTGTTATAGCCATCACATCTCTTTCAGTGTCTAAGCCGGCAGGCTTAATAATATTACCTTAGTTTCTGCTGGCGCTTACAGCAACAGTTGTTAAAATTTGGCTGATGTATGATAATTGCCATTTGTTTATGCAAAAGTTTGCTCGGCAAAGTCAAAACATTCAGTTCATAGTTATAATTTTGTTGTAAAATACTGTATTATAAGCAGTGTCTGACTTCTTCAATGGGATTTTTGTGATTTAGAATATGCCTCAAGACGGACCAAGATCGATTGTGTACAGGTCATTCTTCTCCTGTGAAGATCCAAAAGGTGTTGTGGAATGTAAGACAAGCAGAAAAACCAAGACTGATTCTCATAAGTTGGATGAAAAGGTTGGACATCCGAAGACGCAAAAGAATTTGAGTCGGTCTTTTTCATGGAATGGAGAAAGGAATGACACCATCTCCAGAGTGCCGACAGATCAGGAGCTACATAGTCCATCTACTTTTCAACTTATGCAAATATCTAGAGGTGCAGAGAAATTAAACCAAGTTATAGATACCTGGTCTAAGGATATAAGCCTTGAAAAGCATTCCAAAGATATTGCAGAAAACTTGTTAAAAGGAGCTCTTGATCTTAAGGAGTCTCTAGCCATGCTGGGGAAGCTACAAGAAGCTTCACAAGTCATGGCAAAGTTGAAGAAAAAGCAGAAGGATAAGGGTGGAGGAGCAAAACTTGATGGAGGCGGCATTGAAAGGACTATGTCTGATCGTTTTGGATATGCAAGCCAAAGAACTGTGGAGTTCGAAAATCCCAGATTTTCTGTTGATGGGTCGGCCAGAGATTGTTTTGATGAGCTCAGAGAAGTGATAAAAGAGAGCTTTGCTAGACAGAACCTGTTGCCGAAAAGTTACAATGAAGAGAAGCCTTATTCTGACAGACCAAAATCAGAATTCTTGCTGCCTCCATCATCCCCAGATATGTTGTTGTTGCCTAAAAGTTTCAAAGAAGAGAAAAGTTATTTCGATAGAACAGAGGCAGACTTCTCATGGGATCCTTCGTACCAAAATCATAAGCTGTCAAAGATGTCCAAGGAATCAAAGGCGAAGTCAGACTGCTCTCAGGATCTTCCATCCACCAGCTCAAGCCAATCCTCACATTATTTCTCCTATGAATTTGACTCTTCTGACTCTTCTATATCCAAGTCACTTGAGACGAAGCCTAAGGCTCCTAATGTAATAGCCAAGCTGATGGGCTTAGAAGATATCTCCCCAAAACGGTTACAGTCACATCCGCAAAAGCACTATGGGAAGGAAAAGGCGCTCAATCAAGGGCGACTTATCTTTGATATTGATTTGCCAAAGGCAAGAAGGCCTCCTTTTGTTCAGAAGCTGGATCAACATCCGCGAACATTAGAAGAACTAACAGAAACTGTACAATTCAAAGGACTTTTGTCAAGTAGCTCTCCGCGTCGGTTTGAGCATCTTTCAGATATATCAGACTGGAGAAAAGGATTTGCCAGTGATGTCCCACCCATTGTGATTATAAAGCCTTTGCCTGTTTCTGAATTAAAGGAAGAAGCATTGCGTAGGCCGAAGCTTGAGGATTTAGACGAGAAGATGCTCAGGAAGAGGAAAGTGAAAAGTGAGCTTCCTCCAAGGCCTCATAATGACAGGGAAGGAGCTCTAAAGTCCACAGAAATTCGCCGAGAAGTGAGAGCTGAAAAATCTCCAGGGAAAAGGCCTATCCAGGAAAGAGCAAGCAAGGATTTTGGGGATGCAGTTGCAAGAAAAGGTGATAAATCTATCAAACGTCAGGAGAACCCTCATTCTGCAATGAATAAAGCTTCCAGTCCTTTGAAGCCCAGAAACCAAAAGAAAGAAGTATCTCAGAAGATGGTCAACAGGAACCGAAAGGCAATTCCAAATTCAAGCAAGCCAACTGAAGATGAAACCAAAAAATACAGAGATGCTTCTAAAGCTCTCCAATCAACTAAGCTTAAATCAGCAAGTGCAAGGAAATCTGAGAAGGAACCAAATTTCTCAAATGTTCAGGTTCTGAAGGATCAAGGCGCAACTGTAGATACCATGGCTGAATGCCTTACAACCTCAGAGAGCTCAACTGGTCAGAAAAAGAATGTTGGGAAAGAAGAACAAGCCAGTGAGCTATCAGAAATTTCAGTGAGTCAATGCATCACCAAAGTTTCAATTTCCCAGCTTCATGCCTTCAGGAATAAATAGTCTGAACATAGTGTGGAACAAACTTTATTTTGACCTTGACGATCAATAGTGATTGTTGTCATTCTAATTTTCACTTTCAAACACTAACGCATTGAAGGTAATGCAGGTTGAAAGCGAAATCTGCAGTGATGATTTTCCAGTTGATCCCGTGTCACAAACCGTGCCAGATGTGACAGAAAATTTGATCATCCCTTCACAGCAGATAACTGGCGGCGAAGAAAAAGATATTTACGAAGATTTAGGTAAGTACAAAGTTCATGAAGTTACTTTGCGTCAATTTGTCATGGGAAATTGTGTCCAATATTCTTTTGAAAATGTGCAATATCTCTAAAACGTGATTCAGAAGTTGTTGATTAAAAATCAGTTTTATGAGCTCTAGGAAACGATGAAATGAACCCAATGATCCTTGTTCATGTTTATACCTAATCATTTCACTAAGAACTGTTGGACTGAATCTTCTAGTCCCTTTCAGCCATCTTTAAGTTAGGACCATGCTGCTGCGGTTCATAAACCTCAATATTGATAACCCTACCATTCGAAAAATGTTTATCGGCTGAATTTGTTTATGGATCACCATGAATGGACTTGACTTAGTTAAACACAAGCATCCTTTAAAAGATGATACCTACCAAGTTTTTAGGAGATGCATCTGTAGTTTCACATACTTATGCATATGTTACTCTGTTATGCTGCAGTTAATTGCAACAAGAGCGCTGCTTATCCTGGTGATTCTTCGGTGATCCTTCTTCTCGATAGTGAATTCAAAGAAGGTGCTGGTAATAGCATCAGTTTCTATGCAACTGACAAGAAAAGATATGAAAGGAATAACACCATGAGGAATTTACTTTTGGGTAGTACCTCATTTGTTAATCATGCTGAGGAGCTCTTTGACATTCATTCACATAGACCTACATATTCACATACAACTAGCTTGCATGAATATGAAACAGATGACAGTGAGGTTTTACTTGAATGTGCAAAAGAACTACTTGGAAATAGATGTCTTCAGTGTAATTTCGGAGTCCATCCAGTGCCAAATACACTCATTAAGGAGTCAAAAATCTGGATCCCCCTTGATCAATTGGTGGATGAGATTTGTGATGGAATTGAGTATTTGAGAAGTTACTATAAACTTGGCGATAAGGGGCTTATTGTGCACAAACTTCATACCGTCCTCCAAAAAGATATGTGGGGCAAAGGAGTAGTCACAGGAGCTTGGGATTTCGGTTGGAGTAAAGGATTTACTACACCAGATGAAATCGATGAGGTAGTTGTCAACATAGAGCATCATATTTTAAGTGATTTATTCGACGATATGCTCAGGGATTTGGCAGTGTAACCACTTGTGTAAAAAAATCAGCAAGGGACTTGATGTTCTTTTCTGTATATAATACACTAACACATAGGATAGTTTGCTGATGGGGTCATATTTCTGATTCTTGAGCTGTTAGTATACTACACTGTATCTAGTTGTAACTTTTAGGACCATAGTACAGTACAACATGGAAAGTGTAACTCGTAAGGATGAAATGGGAAGTGTAATTTAAACAACAATTTTGTTCTTCCTTCACCTCAATCCATACTGCACTTTTTTTATTTTAACAGTTTTTTTGGGTTCATTGCAAGAGTTTTTATCTGCATAGTTGCATCAAAATTTTCTTCTGCTACTTTTGTGATCTATCTATCTTTGACATGAACCGACATAATTTCGTAATTCAGTCGTTTTCGTTATCAGAATTTGAATAAAACTTGCACCATTCTGACACCAATGGGAAGCAGGAAGCTTATTTCGATTTTAGAAATGCAGTCCCTAGCCGGCGAAATTAGGTTCCTGCTTACAGTGCATTTCCTCCGTCCCAAGATAATACTCTTGTTTGTTGAACTAAGAACAAAATAATAAACAGTGCTCTTATTTTGGGATGCAGGAAAAACCCATAAGCCAGAGAAATCATGCTGGTTGACTTTTTTATTCAGTACATGACAGAATGATCAGGTTCATGAATGCTACACTGCATTTCTCAAAGTCGGTTCAGGCTGAAACTGCCACACCCCATGTTCTACCTTCGTTGTCTTCATCATTTAACCTTACAATAAAAAGATTAATAAAGTCCATTCCATCACATTACATTTGCATCCAAGATGATTATGTTGACCAAGAAGAAGAAGCCTCAGGGATTCCACTTTGAATCGAATCGACTTTATTTAGAAACATCCACCATTCCCATTCGACTAATATAAAATGGTTTGCTTGTATGTTCCAACATTCCATTCTACTCAATCTATCACTATCTCTAGGAAGAAGATCTTGAAATTCAACAAGATTCAAGAGGAGGCCCCCTTGAAGATAAGGAAATTAAGGGTCTCCAGTGCAAAATAAACAAAAGTTCCTTTAGAATGGGTGAAGAAACCGCCAAAACTGGAACCAACCACACATTGCCATCCACTTCCATAAATCTTATCAAACTCCTGCAATTGAAGAAAAAAACAGAAAACCCAATTGGAATTCATATGGAAGATTGATTTATGAGTATTCAGTAACATGTAGAAATGGAGTATGTGTGTGTGTGTGTGAAACCTTCTTGATGTGGGCTGCAATGGAAGCAAAATCAGTGACATCGTAGATATCCAGAGCTTCAGAAGCAAAAGCCATGGCTTCATTCTGCATCCTAGTTGGCATATCTGTTTCTTGAACATGAGCTTTCCCTTTTAACATCCTTGTAATCTCTCTTCTTGTTCAAAATTGAACTCTGTTTTCTTCAGTCTCCCAGAAAGGAATGACCTTCTTTCCCAATCAATATATCAGAGGCTTCAGGCTTCAGCACCTAAAAAACACAGGGGAAAAAGAAAAAAGTTATGCACTTTTAGAATCTTCAAGACTTGTTGGACTCTCTCAAAAGGCAACATTTTCACCGACCAATTTTTGGGGAAAATATATGAACGTTTTGACTGGAGTAATTCTCACAACCACAATAAATGTGAAGAAATTAGTATAATTTGTATGGCTTGGAAAAAGTTCCAACACAACACGTACTACTACATCATCAGTGCACCAATCCTCTCTTCTTTTCTTTCTCAGATTTGACTTGATTATGATGCAGCCAAAGGTAAGAGAAATCTCGCTCGTTGAGTTGTAAGTAACTCGATAACAATAAAATGACACTATTACTTTAGCGATGATAATTGAGGAAACACCATTTGACACCTTATCATACAGGATCTTACAGTTCTCACTTTCATGTATTTAAATACTGTATCAGTTGAGCCAAAATCATAGAACTTATGGATTAGTTAACTTAATTTCTGATATATGAACATTCTCAATTACCAGCACCGATCATCCAGAAAATTATTTCATCCGTCCCAAAATATTATACCATTTCTGGCTCAACCTGACATTCAATGGTTTTCAATTTTAAACCACACAAGATATCTTCACAAACGAGTTTGGTCGAAGTACTCGCCTGATATGTATTGAGAGGTTAATTTGCACATGTACGAAGTTTTTAATGCGTTATCGTCTAGCAGAGAAAATGTTTTGAATGAATAGAAAACTTTGTAAAGCAAAAAAAAAAAAAAAAACTTTGTAAATGTTATGATAAGTCTCCAACAAATAGATTCGTGATTTATCCGCAAAATCACAAACATTTCCGAATCTATACAAATCAAAACCTAATTCTCATAATCATAATAATAATTGATTCCGAAATCCCGTCACAATAAAGGAATTTACAATTAATTTCTATAAGTAAATAGTTTTTTTTTTTTTTTACACCAATCATTTCAAATCAGTAAAAAGTATATTACGGATCACAGGTTTAGAGGATTTTTAGAGTTTCTCTTGTTTCTTTCTTAAAAGTCGTAGCTTGATCAAAGGTATCAATGTGCATTATAAATACATCAAGGTGCACTTCTAAACATCTTTTTCACATCATATGAAAATGTACATCAAAATGAGCCAATATCCACTGAAACCCTTCGTTTCCTTTTTTGCTAATAATTTTTCTAATTCAATCAGCAAATGCAAATCAAGGCTACAACAGCAACCGTTTCACAATTATCATAATAAATCATCTCAGTGACAAGATCAATCCAATGTATATTGGATATAGATCAAACTTTGAAGGTCCCAGAGAATGAAATAAAACTTAATGGTAACCAAAGTACTCATTGTTGAAATTCTATTACAAAAAAATAGAAAAAAAATAACAATGACTGCACTAACTCACAAACTACTAGAAAGAAAAACAACACTTGCTAAATGAAAAGGATTTGTCTCCAATTCACAAGTAGAACTTGTTTTCCTTTAGCTTAACTTCGTCCACTATTTTGTGCAATTGTCTAGGTGAATTCCTTACGAAATAAAGTGGAAATCAAACCAAAATACTATGCACTTAGTGTTTAGTTATCAAAGTAAGGATGAGAATGGTCATTATAATTATTCTAAGTATTTAGAAAATTTTCTCTGTAGCAAAAACCTTTCAAATGATCCATATTTATAGAGTTCTAGTGACTCTTAGGATTAAACACAACTCTTTGTTGGCGTCTTTCCAGATTTTGGGATGATTAAACACCACTTCTAATTTGTGTCTTTTTATTTCGAATCTTTAGACACAACACTTGAACATTTGGCATATGTCTCCTCATTTATACTATGAAAGTTTATAACCTTTCACAATATATTGAAAATAATATTCCAACAATCCCCCGCCATTTTCAATGCTTTTAAAATGGATCCAAAATAATTCTAGCAAAACCCAAGCATAAAATAATAGTGTTGTTAGACTTGAACTATTACCTTAGTTCGTTTTCATAACTTGTAGTACAACCCGGTAGGCTAGCTTTGAACCGTATGTACATGTTACAAGCCATTATTGTCAACACACACATATTTCTTTCTCCTCAACATGCCTGCACCTTACCAGTGCATGTGGTACATAAGGTTTTATACCCATATCTCTTCATGAATGTTAATAAAGTCAAGTCCTAAACTTTTTGGATACCCAGTCCGACATTCATTAGGCAAACTTCTTAATGCCCCGCCATTTTGGCATTTACAAGAGTTTGTTAAAAGCTAATTCTCAACTTGATACACAGCGCGAAAATATAGCACTAATTACTTTGGGATGAATATTGTAGTGCTCAATTATTTGTACATTGTACTATCGCTCATTGAATTCAAGACTAGATCATTTTCTAGCATTGAATTGAGGTTCCAATGCAAGTAATTATATTCTGAACTTAAGACCCTTCTCAGATGATGTTCGTAACACCATCTTATTTATCAGTCCTCTTGTCAAAGAGTTTGTCAAATTTTCTTTAGATCTGACATAATCTATAGTGATTACTCCACTAGCTATTATGTCCCTTACCAAGCTACTATATGTCTTAATCCAAGATACCTGGATTTTTCATTATACACTTGGTTGTATGCTTTCTCCAGTGTTGATGAACTATCACAATGAATTGACACTGGTGAAACTGGTTTTGGCCACATAGGAACTTCGTATAATAAATTCCTTAGTCATTCAGCTTCTTTGCTAGCTAATGCTAATGCTACAAACTCAGAAACCATGGTGGAGTCTGTTATACATGTTTATTTTTTAGATCCCCAAGAAACTGCTCCTCCACCAAACAAAAATACCCAGCCACTCGTAGACGAGTGATCATCTTTGTTTGTTATCCAGCTAGCATCTGAATATCCTTCTAAGACAGGAGGATTGCCTTTGTAGCAAATCTCATAGTCTTTGGTGCCTTTTAGGTACCTAAGGATTCTTTTTATACCTTCTCAATGTTCACTAATTGGATTACTTGTATATCGACTCATAACACCCACTGCTTAATCAATATCGGGACGAGTACATGTCATTGCATACATCAAGCATCCAATTACTTGTGCATATTCATTTTGAGATGTAGAATTCCCTTCATTCTTAACATAGTGTATGTTAGAATCAATAGGAGTCGAAATAGGTTTACAATTCAAATGATTAAACCTTTTAATAATTTTCTCAACATAGTGAGATTGAGCGAGCATGATTGTATCTTGCTCCCTCTTAATTCTTATTCCCAATATGACATTAGATTCACCCATGTCTTTCATCTCAAACTTGCTAGACAACAAACTTTTGGTTTTCTCGACTTGTTGTAAGTCAGTACCAAAGATTAACATGTCATCTGCATACGAACATACTGTAACACCTTTACCATTTGAATACTTACTGTATATGCACTTATCAGACTCATGTAGTTTGAATCCACAAGTAAGTATTACTTGGTCAAATTTTTTGTGCCATTGCTTGAGAGCTTGTTTTAAGCCATATAGTAACTTTACAAGCCGACACACTTTTTTTTTTTTTTTTGGCCCTTTGACCACAAAATATTCAGATTGTTTCATGTATACCTCTTCATCCAAATTACCATTCAGAAATGTTGTTTTAATATCCATTTGGTGAATTACCCATTTTTGGATTGAAACCAAGGCAAGTAACATTCTAATTGTAGCTATTCTTGCTACTGGAGAATATGTATCAAAATAGTTTATGCCATGTTTTTGGGTAAAACCTTTGGCAACTAATCTGACTTTGAGCTTGTCTATTGTTCCATCAACGTTTAACTTTTTCTTGAAGACCCACTTGCAAGAAATAGGTTTGGATCTTGGTGGAAGATCCACCAATTCCCGAGTTCTATTCGTTATAATTGAGTCAATTCATCATTTATGTCTTCTTTCTAAAACAAAGAGTTACGAGATTTCATGGCTTCTTCAAATGTTTTGCGATCGGCCTCCGTATTATAGAAATAAGGAATTAGGTCACTTATTTAATCTCTTGTTTCTTCAACAAGATAAGTGACAAAATCTGAGGCGTATGACTTTGCTTTCTAGCTCTTTTGCTCTTTCTTGGCTTAATGTCATCATAGTTTTCATTGGCCTCATCGAATGTTATCTCTATTTGTTTTCTATCATTGTCAATATTTCTAGGAGTTGAGGTGTACATACCTTCATCGAAGATAATATCTCTAGATTCAATAATCGTATTGATCAAAATTGAATCATTGGGCTCTATGACCATAAATCGATAGGCCTTGCTATTGTGTGCATATCCAATGAAGATGCACTCAACACTTCTTTCTCCCAATTTCCTTTTCTTAGGTTCTGGGAGCTTGACAATTGTCGGCAGCCCCAAACTCTCAAATATTTGAGGTTCAATTTCCTTTTAGTCCAAAGTTCATATGAGATTATAGAGTTCATCTTGTTAGGTACTCTATTTAATATATAACAAGCTATCAAAAGAGTTTCACCCGAAAAACCTTGACTAACCTTGACTAAGGCTGGATTTAGACTACATAGCATAACCATTTCTATTACTGTCTGATTTTTCCTTTCAGCCATACTATTTTGTTATGGTATGTATGGAGCAGTTACCTCATGCTTTATACCAGCAGACTCAATTTTTTTTTTTTTTTATAATATTCACCACCTCGGTCGGTTCTTAAACATTTAATCATACAATTGCTTGCAAGTTCAACTTCAGAATTATAAAGTTTAAACATTTGCATAACTTGATATTTTGAATGTAATAAGTATATATAACAATATCTAGTGCAATCATCAACGAAAGTTGCAAAATACTCATTTCCTCCTAATAAAGGAGTTGCATGCAAATCACATATATTACTATGAATCAAATCCAATTTACTTGACTCCCTTTCAATACTTGAAAATGGACTTCTAGTGATTTTAGTTAGCATGCAAGTTCTATACTTTTTACTTTCATTTTCATTCAACTTGGGTAACAAGTCATGCTTTCTCATTTCATGCATTTTCCTATAATTAACATGTCCAAGTCTATTATGTCATAAATAGAAGAAGACTCAAGTAAGTATGCAAAAGAACCATCATATTCATTTTATTAGTAGGCATGACATTAAGTTTGAACATGCATTACAATAGTAGTCTTTTCCTACAAACACAGCCCCTTTGGACAGTACATACTTATCAGCCTCTATGACCGACTTAAAACCAAACTTATTCAATAACCCAACCGAGACAAGATTTTTCTTGACTTCGGGTACAAACAAAACATTAGTCAAACTTAAAATCTGACCCGAAGTAAAGTTCAGTTCTACATCGCCCATACCCTTAACAAGAACAACAACATCATTTCCCATGTACACAACAGAGTTTTTATCTTTCACTTCCTTGAAGTTCTTGAAAGACTCTTTGTTGATGCACATTTGGCGAGTGGCGTCAGAATCCACCCACCAATCAAAGTCTTCACCAACAATGTTGATCTCGGTAATCATTGCAACAAGACTTTTGTCATCATTTTTTAAAGAGTTGGAATTACCTCTCTTAAGAAGTCGACATTCATTCTTGAAGTGTCCCTCCTTTTGGTAGTGGAAGCATTTTCCTTTCTTTCTCTTCTTGTTGGATTGGCTCTTTGAATTTTTGGACCTTTTCTTGTCCTTGCTAGATTGCCCCACTTCAACTAAATTGACTTTAGAGGCCGGATTTTTATCCTTATCATTCTCTTTTGGTTGAGTGTCCTTAATTTCCTGCAACCTACACTCCTCCTCAATACGAAGAGAGTTAGCCAAACTTTCAAGATTTATCTCATCCTTTCTGTGTTTGAAACTCTCTTGAAGTTTCCAAGAACGGGTCAATTTTTCAATTATAGAACTTACAAAAACAATCTCATCCATATGTATATTATATTGAGTAAAGAGATTAAGTATTTTCTCAATTTTAGCAAATTGTTCCATGACATACCTCGTATCTACCGTCTTGTAATTAAGAAAATTAGAGACAAGAAATTTTATTTGAAGCATCTTCTTGCATGTACCTTGCCTCAACTTTCTCCCAAAGTTCTTCGGCGATATGAATTGAGTAGAACACATCAAAGAGGCTATCACTCATTGCATTTAGGATGTGACACATGAACACCTCGTCATCAATATCCTACTTTTGAACCTTGCGAATATCCTCCACGGAACCTTCATCTTCATCTACGACGGGCATCAGGATATTAATTTAGCTTTTCTCTCTCTAGAGTTTACCTTAGTATAGTATATAGATTTCAAATGCAGAATAATGTTTTAATCATCTATCAAACTCTAATAATTCTTTGGTCTGATATATAGAATATAGAGCTAGGATGTAAAGGTTTTAATTTGAATGCTTTATAAATCACAAAGCACCTTGTCTTTCCAAACAAAACTAAAATTATTCCCAAATTGATGGTCACCAATTTGATTATGTTGAAGATTTCACCCATTTGAGAATCAATGGTGGTTGGAAGGTGTTAACGTTGGGTTGTCTTAAAACTTTTCTCATTGACGCTAAGGTAAATATTAATATCGTTCATCAAGTCAATTTGACATTAAGATAATTATAATTTGTTAAAGTCTTAATTTGCAGGGGACCAAGATACTTACTCAAGTATCGAATGGATCAAATGAACATCATTGATTCGACGATCGATATTATCAAAGAGCTATCTCTGATGAGGATGACAGGAAGCGGCGGCCTGCTGGTACTCAGTGGGCTCTTCAAAGCGCTAAAGAAGAACCGCAGGGAAGAGTCCCCATCCAATGCTGCCGGTGAAGACAAACAAGGTACTTAAGGCAATAATAGTGCCAAAGAGAACTAATGAGGTTTAATGAGGTTTAATTGCCACAGTGCAAAGGGTGACAAGATGAATTAATGAGGTTTAATTGCTTGCTCTTAAGACACATCATAATCTAGGGATTCCATGTAAGTCCTATGAATTGCTTGAAAACAAAATGTTCTACTCTTATTACTTCGGATTGATTAATAGTGTCAGTAGATTTTAGCTTCACCCATATCTTGATTGTTAAATTTTCACCAGTTTATGCACTACGGGAACCTTTTTTGAGTTACTCAGAATATGATTGCTCCTAATTAATGTTGAACGTATGCCATTCTCCACTATATATATATATATATATATATATATATATATATATATGTAAACTTTTAACATACGCGTCATGAAATTGAGGCCCCTTTAACCAAATGTTTTTAGTATTATCCTTCTTTAAAAATAGCAATTGTATTAGTACTTGAAAAAGGTCAAAAAATTGTATTCGTACTAATCGAAATAGTGATAAGTCGGGTAGATGATAAATAAAGGTAAGTTTATATTTTAATCATTTTATTTATTACTTTTTACATTTTTATAAAATTATAATAGAACGATATAAATTTCAAAATGCAAATAATTGAAATTAAGACACAATAGCAAATTGCAAGAGCAAAAAACACGCAATAATGCAACTTCTATATTTTAAAAAAATGAGAATCAATGAAAATGCCTAGAGCTATTAATTTGAGAAAAACAATTGAATGATATTATTAAAAAAGGTGGGGAAAAATATTTTCACAATTACTTAAAAATATCTAAAAAGGATGAAGTAAACCAAAATAATTAAAATAATTGAATAAATGGATAAAATAAAAAATTAATATTTAATTTAGATTGCAACTTACATAGATAAAAAAAGGTTTGAGAAACACTTGAAATAATCTAAGAGAGATTAATATATATATATATATATATGAGATTATCTGGATAAAAATAATCTTTAATTGATATTAATAAGGAAATAAATACCCCCACCACAAAATTTTAAATTAGAAAATTTCTGAAGACGGGAATAAATAAAACAAAATAAATTATTAGATGAAGCATGAAATGCACCTGAACTAAATTCTGAAAATTACTTTAAAGAGTGATAACACTTAATTTATACCGCTTTTAACAAGTATTTCTTCCTCATTTCTACTTAGAATTATATGTCAATTAAGTAAAATTAATTTACTTTTGGGTCAACTTTGTATTTCAAGGTGATCAAAGGCCAATATAGAAAATTAGCATAAATTTGGGCCAAATGGTACAAAAGAGCATAAAAAAGGACCAAACTAGAAGTTTTTTGAAGTCAAGGGCTGAAAGGATCGATTGGAGCTGATCAAGAGGAGAAATCCTAGCCGATGAAGGAAGATTGACTGCAGATGATTTCATTTAGATGAACTCTGCGGCAACAAATAAAGAAAGGAAGAAGAATGGCAACCACTCTGCTGCCAAGTTGCTGTTGTCAATCAAGAAGAACCAGAGCTGAAATCTTGCTGCCAAAGGAAGAAATTGCATCACCATCACTGCAAATTGCTGCTGTTGCAAGTGGAAGAAGAGAAAGAGGGAGAATATGAAAAGGATGGTAGCTGCAACTCTGCTACTTACCATCTGCTGCTGCTACTTACTGAAATGAAAGAATGGCTGCTGTAGGAGGTGAGAAATGGTGCTGCAAGTGATCCCGGAAACAAGGAAGAAAAGAACAGAAGATTTGAAGCTAAATTGGGGCTGAAAAGGAAAAAAACATAATGATGGAGTGGAAGCATGCTACTAATGCTGCTGACTGCTACCTCTGCTATTGATGCTGCTGAAGATTAAAGAAAGAAGAAATAGAGATTTGTGGTTGAAATTGGTGAAGAAGCAGCGAAAAAGAAGACTAGAAAAAAAAGCAATGATGAGAGGAAGATAGCTAATCATAGTTGGAGAAGAAAGAGCACCCCAAGAGAAGACAACAACTTGGCAATTGGGACAAGTTGCTGAATAAATAAGCCTCCACGTGCTGCAAGTTGTCACCTCTGCCCGCTGCAAAGAAGAAGACCAGAAACTCAACCAATCCAAACCCCTCCAAATCTCTATAAATAGTCAGCCAATAATTGTTAGAAAAACAACAGATTGAGTAGTTAGAATCAGATAAAAAAAACAGTGTAATTAGTTAAGTTAGTTAGGATAGAAACAGAGTAATAGTTGCAGCAAGAGTGCAGACTGTCACTAGAACAAGTGACGAAGTACACTTCCCCAAGTGAGCAGACAAAATCTGCTCTGCTACTACTCTTCTGTCCTCTAACATTTTGTTCTTTATCATGTTTAATTTTTTGTACTTTGTTATTCTCATATTTAGCTCAATAAACTTGAGTAGCTAAACTCAGTTAAGGGTCTAATCTCCACTATCTATATGCGAAGTTTTTGATTTAGTTTCTTATATGAGGCATTGTTTCTAGTTTAAGTATTTCAATTAACCTTTTAGTTAAACTGATCAACTAGCTCGTTGTGCATGCATAATTATGGAATCCTGAGAGAGTGAACACAGTTTTAGAATGGCTTAAATTAGTCTATGATAAAAGAGACAACAACCCTTTGGTTTCAATCATCAATGACAGTTAGTTGATTGGCATAGGTGATCAATAAGACTTGAGAACTTAATGGCTCAAAATAATAAATAATTATTACTGAGAGGTAGGTTATTTGGTTATGCTGAGACTCTTTATTGGTAACGAAGGGGAAGGTAATGAATATAGTGCCTAATCAAACAATAAATCACGTGTAACAAGAACTGAAATAACTCAAAACTAGATCATATAGATAGGAAGGTGGATGACCCTTCTGCTTTCTCACTCTGTGAAGTGACTATTCTCCCTCTCTTAAGTGATAATTATTCAGTTTTGTTTTTCTTTGCTTGCACATTAATAAGATTTAAGTGGTTCACTGTCGTCTCTGTGGATCGACCCTACTTACCCCTAACTAATAGTTTTAAGTAGGTTATTATTTCTTTTGGAGGTGTCAACGACCGTCTACCAGAGAGATCAATCGAAAAGCTATGAATAATATTTTTAAGGACAAAAGAGATACTTTTCTATTATTATCCTTTGAAATTAAAAGTTTTTAAAAACAAATAAAATGAAGCAAAATGAATGAATGGAAAGTGCAAGATAACCAAAAATAAATAAATAAATGGTTAAAATAACCAAAGCGTAATTATTTCATACAACTAAGTAGTTTATTAGATCTTTTATTCCATCTTCCTGATGACCAACCGATTACAAATAACAAAAATTTATCATCTCCAAACCAATGAGTAATTATTTTAGTTCCTATCGTAAGTGGAATCTAATTGTAAATGCAAAGGCAAGATGTTAAATGAATGAAAAAAAAAAGAAAATGGTCTCATGTTCTCTTGTCCCACATGGATGAAAGAAAATATTTGAACTCAACATATATATTCCATGTACTATTCCCTCATCACTAATTAGTTTTGAGGTGAAACCACGTATAGACTTATGTCTGGGCCTTCAAGACAAGACTTCTTAGCTACAGTTGAATTCCTATCAAAGTTTGTTTGGAAGCAAGATTAAAAAAAAAAAAGAAAAAGAAAGAATGATGACACATAAAAAATGGCAAATCTGTCGGAAAAAAAAATGCATCATGTTCCTCTATTTCTATGAGAAACTTGCTATTTAAGGATACTATTGTATAAATCTAAACGGCCGACGTATCACGAAAACATCCAAGTAGATGAGGGTTATTAATAAGAATACTTTTAACAAAGCTTTCCATGCACTAAATAGCGGAGAGGATGAACTAATGAAACAGAGAACCAACGACAGCAAGACAGCTTAAACATAGAAGGCAGCGGCAATCATGAAAAAAACAATGATGTATGAACTTGAGGGAAAATGGTGAATGTGATTTTGTACAGGTACATTACCAAGAGTCACTTTTACCATTGGTAGCACTTCCAAATTAAAAATCTATGCAGAATTAAACTAAGTATAGCTGATGATGAGAATAATTCATTGAGTCGCTGGTTCCACGAGTTTTACCCTTGCCAAATTATCGGGTTTCAATGAAAAGGAGTTTTCTTTTTCCCTTGAACAAAGGTAAAATCTAATAGTACACCCGCACGTTTTGTCCAACTGAGGATGAGTGGTTCAATTTTCATTTACAGAATTAGTTGGTGACCCTTTGGGTCTTAATATTCTTTCAAGTATTTTAATTTATCCATAAACTCTTTCTATCATGTTCACTAGGTTATCGTTTAAATTTTACAATCTATTTTAACTTCATTAACTTATACTCCTTTTTAAAATTAATAAAATTCAAGTTTTTATGGTATAATTTTTTTTGACAAATTAAACAAAACTCACAAAGAATTTCAAATGTAACAAAATACTGAACGAGTTTAGTTTGGATAACGGTGAATCCAAATCGATGCTCTAATCCTAATGGGCAAAGACGCAAGGTTAACTTGGACACGAAGCCGATCCGATAAGCTTAAGTATTTGTATGTTGAAAAAGTTTGTATGTAGTTATGGCTGAATAAATTATTAAATTGAATGATATTCTACTGTAGATTATTGTCATTCATAGTAATAGATCAGGGTTCAATTCCCACTAGGGATTGTAATGAGAGGTTTTTTACCCACCTTTAAGGAGGGTCCACTTTCATAAATTAAAATTCTTAATAAAAAGAAATGAATCAAATGGTAAAAAAATTAAGTCATTATAAGTTGATAATATTTATTTTCTAAAGAAATTGAGAACCACTCATAATTAGAGATCAAATGGAGAAACAAAATAATCGAATGATATTATTATGGAGGGGAAAAAAAGAGACTCCAAGCTACACATTTTAAACTAAAAATTGTTTTACATGGGTAGAATTATTCAAAAAAATGCTTACATGCAAAATGTCCCAAGAGAAATTAAAGGACAACAAAAAAAAGAATTGAATATTATTAAAGGAAACAATATACTCACGCTCATATTACATGCAATACTAGGCTTGTCTTTGTTGCGCGTTGCGCGACCAGTTTGTATTATAAATATAATTATTATACTGTGTTCATAACTAAAAAGTAATACTACAGAGAGTATAAAAATAGTTTGTTTTATTGAATTCTATGTCAATAATTTGAATGACAATTACTTAATCTTTTTATTATGAAATGTAGCTTGTTTTTTATCTTTCATTTTACTTTGTGTTCTATTCGTTTCTTTAGTCGATAAGACTATATGTATTCACCAAATCGGGAAGAACTAAAAGGTAGTACTCGAGCTTTATGAATTTCTATATTAGGAGTTCATAAATTAGTATCCGTTGCTATAAAAGAATCAAAGTAGTAGCCTTAGGAGGCGAAGAAGCCTTGTTTTCTCGGGTAAAGTGAGCTTGGAATGAACCACCTTCCCATTGTTTTAGGCTTGTCTTGACAGCAATGGCGGCATTACTTTAAATGCAGCAGTGCAAAGAATAACAATAATAGAACTATTTGTATAAAGACTAGATTTTAAACCCGCACAGGATTATCAAAGAATCATTTGTCAACACTACCATCAGACCAGGTTTGTGGAAAATGGTTTGACATATGGAAACATTGGTGCAAAAAATAGAAATGGAGACCAGAAACTAATGCCTGATTAGCAGTAAAAATAAAAGTATAGGGATGTACGCCAAAAAAATTCCAAACCTATTAGTTGACCATGACTTTACTGAGCAAAAGTCAAGTAGTTGCATAAGATCAAACTCAATGAAATTATTTTTCGCCATACTATTTGTTGAGCAAATCTTAAGAATCAACTAAATGCGTGTAAAGCATAGTTCATAGTTGTTTGGCGAGTAGCTGAAGAATATGCACCAATGAAAGTTATTCCATATAGATGAAGAAATTATGTAGTAAATGATAAAAAGAAAATTAAGGATAAACAATAAAAATGTTTATGCACAAAGTTATAGAAGAGTGTTTCCTTCTCTGAAAGGTCTTCTAGAATAACATAATAGATTCCTATTTTTGACATTTAGTGGGTAAAGAAACTCGAAATACTTATCTTTTTTTCTCACTATTGACAACCAAATGACTGTTGGCATAGATTGCAAGAAGCATAGTAAGGCAGAGAAGCAAAAGCCACCAGAAAGTCTTACGAAACAAAGTTTTTTTAAATGGTACAGAGACAGTGATTATCTTTTCCTAATGTACCTACGCCTTTCAATTGCAAATTCTTCGCTAGTTTTATCTGTATCTGGTACAATCAGTGAAGTTCCTGAACCTGAAGAACACAAAAAGGCAATGAGCTTTACATATGAAGTAATGCAGTATGCTCTATGCTTAGTCAATCCAAAGCAGAAACGGATAGCTTCTCCCCAAAGCATTTCCAATCATCAGGTACTAATATTAAGACGAGTAGCCAAGTGTCCAGCATTTTATTTGCCTGGTAAAGCAAAATTTACCACAAATAAACTATCATCATTAGGACATCAAGTTAGTGGCTCACTAATGCATGTAGCAAATCCGTATGCTATCATTTTTTTTCCCTTACACCAAGAGCCTTATCATGCTACTAAAGTAGCTCATCATTATATTCCAAATTTTCAAATAATCCAGCATACATATCAAAGAGAGCCTAGGCGTATTAATTAGAGAAAAATATTCAAATCTAGACATGGAGGTAATTTCTCAAGGCTAATCAACTCTTTTGAACCATAGACATATAAAGAGATGGTATTTTAGTTCTTTATTATAAAACAGTCAAATATTAGAAACATAAAGTTAGAAAAAGAGTATATTACAATATCACAAGTATATAAAGCCAGTAAAAGAAGTACAAATTTTGGAGCAGATATCTAGTGGAGTGAGGATTTATGACAAATTTTGGTCCCAATTTGATGCAATGTTGCGGTCGTATACTAAACTATATTTGATTAGTCTTCCACGTGATTCCCTTTGTTGACAGTAAAGGAACCTCTGTAACCCAATTAATTTTAAAGTGATTGATAATGTATTCTCATATAGATCATATTTAGGGAACAACAACAAAGAATGTCTACCAGTTCAATAAACCAAAATTTTATGTGTTCAAACCTAAGGCATAAAAAGGCCTCCCTTCCACTTCAATTTTCTCTTTGCAATTAAATAGGTTCAAAACAAACCAGGTTTGGTGGAGACAGTATACAACACACCAATGCAAACATGATGATATCCCCAAAAATAGTAAGTCATGAGAACTTTTACCAAGGTTGAAAGGTCTGCACCTTTGTCCAACTAACATAAAATAAATTGACATAACACCAGTTGATCAACAAATATTCCATATTCCATGTACATTTAAAATTGGTTTGAAACACAAAAGAAGAACAAACATTCGGCCAATTCAATAGGATTCAAAATAATAAATTTTAAAAAGGAACTATCTTGCAAAGGTCCTTATAACATGGCCCAGGTTCCACAATTTTGCTATTTCTGCTGACAATATCTCTCTATTTCTCACTCTCCTTATAATTCTTCATATTCTGAAAGAGTTCAATTCGATGACTAACCGACAACAACCTAAAACAAACACAATTATATAAAATTCTGCTAGATTAAATAGAATTCAGCAACTCAAACATTCTCGTAAAATCCTACCTTTCCATCCAAAATCATAACCCTATGTGAATATTGAGATCAAAACTTCAAATTTGTTTTAATACAAAAGATATAAAAGGGAAAAATAAAATCAGTATTACCTATGGTAGGAGAGAGATCTTCGAAGGTATTTGGAGTAAAGCTGAGCAAAGGACTACTTTTTTCTACTCCAGAATCCCCAATCAACAATAACTTGAACAAATAACTCCACGAAATTTAATTGGAACATCCATGAAAAAAAACAACAAATTAGGCAACCTGAAAAATAAGAAAAGATTAGGACCAAGTGAAATTCAGTGAGCATAGACAAGATTAGATATCATTGAAGATTTCATGATGCAGTAACTATTTCCCTATTGAATGGCAAAAGCAGAATTAAAAAAAAAAATCATAATAAAAAGAGAACTACACCAAAACAAACCTTTTGGAGAATAAAACAATCCAGGAACTGCGGAGAGCCCCAGCGAAAAAGTCTTTCTGATTGTCCTTGGAATTTGATGTGGTTTGGTGTCCTCTTTTTGCACTGAGAGCTCTTAACAGAAACAAATAGCGGAAATTATGCAATTCTAGTTTCTACTCTATTAGAAAGTTCTACAATGTAAACACCAACAAAAATCAACGAAAAAAAGAAGAAGAAAAGATTAGGAGTAGACTCCAAGGAAAAAAAAAAGCAGCAGCAATAGTACAGAAAGACTGAACTTTTTTTTTTTTCCGGTGTGTGAGTTGGTGGCACAATCCACAGTAGTGGGGAGAGAAGAGGAAAAAACCCTCTGGAAAATCTGGTGAGTGACTCTTTACAGCAATAGAATTAGAGCCCAAACAAAAAGAAAAAGAAAAAGTAGAAAAAGTAGTGTATATAGAACAATGTTCAAATCTTGTCTAGCACCACGATCTATGATCGATAAGGATTAGAGCCCCTTCCTCTTCTCGTTACTGCTCTTTATCTTCGTCCCCAACAGTCTTACCGTGAAGGTTGCAAAATCAAATCTATGGACTCAATCGACAAACGTTCCGACGATAAACTTCAACAACTCTGCACGGAGGTTATGGTGATTAGCGGCGGCAATTCAATTTTGAAGGTGGTCTTTAGCGGCAGTTTGATATTTAGCCACAGCTATAGTTTTAGTCGCGGCGGAGGAACTGCGGTTCCAATTCGTGTCTGTAACAATTTTTTATATATAATCCTTTGGTCCCAAAAAACGGTGGGGGTAAACAAGAAGGAAAAATGGAAGGATGAAGTGCAAGTATAATCTGTGGTCATTTTGTTTCGGAGATTCAACAAAATTTCTTTTTAAAAAGAAAACATTGATACAAAAACGTCATCGTTTTCACTGATGGGAATAAAATAAGGGTATAAAACGACGTTGTTTGATATCTGGGGATTTTTTTACAAAAAATACAGATTTTTTCTCATTCATTAATTTGAAATTGAATTTATGCATTCTCGTTTTTGCCCCCAATAAGTCGCTGACGTCATATCAAGGCCATCTGACGTACGAGATCAATTTGAAGGTGGTCCTGAATATTTCTTGGGCATTTAATTTCTTGCCTACTGTGCCTTTATATTAAGTATAAGGATGATTACATTTTAATTAAACATTCTTGAAAATAGGTAGATCCAAGTCAAAAAAAATATTAAAAAAATTAAAAATATTTAAACTAAATAAATAAATCTGCATAAATGATTTTTTTTTTGAAAAGGAAAATTTTAAATTAGTTGAGAATTAATCAAACTCTTACAAAGAAATTGAGAATCTCATACATGAAGGGGGGTAGAGAGATAATAAATTGAGAAAAAAATAGTTGAATCATACTACCTCCGTCCCAAAAAAATAGTCCACGTTGAGTTTTCAAATTTGTACTAAAAACAATATAAAACTCATAACTCAATATGTATTATTATTTTTTGGACGGATATAGCATTAAAGATTAGATATTCCCGCACTTTTCCAAAAAATAAAAAAGATATTCCCCCACTTAACTAAAAATATACCCCCACACGTACATATTAAAATAAAAAAATAAAGAGAGAAAACAACTAATAATTAAGTGGTGCTGAAAGTATAGTACAAAATACAAGTAATAAAAGTTAATTTATTTCTTATTCCATAACTGTTTAATGAATTCAACATTCCTAATTCATTATTAAGTATTAAGAATTAAGCAATAATTTTTATCAAACAGCCCACAAATAAAGAGAAATAGTTGATAATGAAACCTTATTCATATTAAAAATATATCTATTGAGAATCACAACATATCAAATGGAGAGAAAATAATTTAATGATATTATTAAGGGAAAACAAGATATTCTCATACTTGTATGTTAAAAATATGTAAATAAACGGGTTAAACAACTAAAAGGTGATAAGTTGATAATACAATTAATTTGCTGTAGAAACTTGAGACTCACTTTAACTGATTTAATCTCTATATCTCTATATATATTAAAGGAGAGTTTTCAATCGGACACATGGTGCAAAATTAGATAACCTAATCCACATGGCGAAATATTAAATAGCCAAATCCACATGTCGCAACCACATCACTCCATCATTTAATGGTAATTTTTTATGTAAAATTGTAAATTTATAGATAAGACTAAAATAACTAAAATAAACAAAATGGAAAAAAACAAAAGTAAAATTAACAAGAACCCTAATTGATTATTAATAACCGGCCGGTATTGTGGAATTTAACCAATATTTATACCCAACACGAAAAATCTCAAAGTACGATACTGGAACAATACATAATTCAATTCCCTACATGTTTTTTTTTCTTTTCTTTTGGTTACCTATTTGATTTTTTTATTTTTTATTTTTGGTTGGACCAATATATAATTGCAACCTTTATTAATGCTTCAGTTTGATTTGTCAACATACACACACACACACACACACACACACACACACACACACATATATATATATATATATATATATATATATATACCCAACACAAAAAATCATCAAGTACAACACTGCAACAATACATAATTATATTTCCTACCTTTTTTTTCTGCCTGTTTGATTTTATTTTATTTTTTTGTTAGTTTGAATTCCCTAATACGTAGGTTTTGGTAATATATTTTTTGACCCCTTAACGGGTAATACGAATGAATGATTACTATCAATTACGTTGTGTAAAAATTACAGAAGAAAAAAAAGTAAAATAATAATTTTACTATACAATATAATTATATATTAATTGGCTAAATTTTTAATAATTATTATATAATATAATATAATATATCATAAAATAATACAATAAATGATTACTAATAAATTAATATACTAATATAAGATAGCCATTATATTTTTTTGGTATGATATAATGGTAGAAAAAGTTAATGTTATCATAATAAAACAAAACATAGAGATCAATTGGGAGAGAGTTTTCTAATTGATAAAAATATACAAGGGTTGGTGAGAGATAAACCGTAAAAGAAAAGTTTATTGAAAGATGAGAAATACATATATGGAGAAAAAAATTATGTAGAGGATAAGAAAATATGGAAAGAGAAACTGAAATAATAGTAAAAATAATAGGAGCGATAATATGAAATGATATGATGTTGTGGTGTAAACATGACGTAGAATTGGAAGATCATGCATATGGCAAAAAATTAGATAGTCAAATCTACATGTTGCAATTACACCACTTCATCATTTAATGATGATTTTTTATTAGTAAATTCGTAAAACTTACAAATAGCCAATTTTTAGATTTTATTGCATTAACATATTATAAAAACTCAAAAATTCAATTATAGGCCCAAAGCTTGATTTTATTTCTCAACTTCTTTTACTGGGCAGTCAATCACAATAGTATGTTTTTAAAAAAAAACCATAAAAGATTGGAACAATTATCCTACACAGACCCGAAGAGGAGGAAAGAAACACAAAAATTAATGCCCGATTATCTCATTCATAATCACCATGAAAAATAGTCTATTCAAGACATAATGCATGGAGAAATTGCAACTGTTATATTTAATCAATAACCAGTGTAAATGGGATGAACAAAAACTAAAAAAATTAAATTATGCAAATTAATCCATGACATTTCTTGATAAACAAAAAAAGATATACATTATATAAATTAATTTATCCCCCATAACATTAACACATTCAAGTTTGAAATGCGATTTTCACTGGTGAATCTTTTAACCTTAATGGAGATTGGCAATCTGCAGCAAGATATAAAAAATCAATTAGATGATTCATTACATTTTTTTCACATGATATAATGGTGTTTAAAGTTAACGTTATGATGATATAACAAAACCTAGAGATTAAGAGAGAGAAAGTTTTCCAAATGATAAACAAAATAAAGGTCTTTATCAGAGATAAAGACTGTAAGAAAAATATATTGAGAAATTGAAAATAATTATGTAGGGGGGAAATTATATAAAGAATAAGAAATACAAAAAAAAGAGATAATAATGAAAATGAAATAATTATTATAATTTTTTTAAGAAATGAAGATCTAAAGAGAGGTGATTAAATTTAGGGAAAAAATGGTGAAGACTATGGAACCAAGAAAAAAAAATGAAGTAAACACTATATTATAGATCAAACTTCTAAAGAAAGGTTGTGAAATATATATAGAGAGAGAGATGGAAAATAAAGATAAGTTTATGAAAAGAAATAATGAGAAAATTGTCTATTAGAGGGAAAGTTTAAAAGATATGACATGTGTAAAAATATTTAGAGAAATCACTATGAAAACCTAAGAGAATATTTTTAAAAGATACAAAACCATAAATCAACCAAATGAAAAAATGACAATAAGTTAAATTGAATGATTTCAAATATGAAAATTACTTCAGATGTACTTAAATAAAACACATTGACATTAAAAATTACACCGTAGCAATTCTTATCATTAATATTTTTCTTCTACATATATCACTATGTCAGAAAATGTCATCTAATCGTCAAATCGTTAAACTCATATATATATTGAACAACCCGCACAACGTGCGACTAGTATATATTAAAGGAGAGTTTTCAATCGGACACATGGTATAAAATGAGATAGGGTAATCCACGTGTCAAAAAATTAGATATCCAAGTCTACATGTCGTAACCACATCACTCTATAATTTAATGGTAATTTTTCATTTGTAAATCGTAAAATCTATGGATAACTAAGTTTACCATATTTATTTGTGTGGGAGAATAATCTAATCCATTACAATAAAAAAAAAAAAAAGGCCCGTACATGGCCCAATTAGAAATTTCTACACACGCTAGATTTTTTGAACGAGAACCTACGTTGGCTAAAGTGTATTCTTTACCTAAATTTGGCCTATATTTATGTGGTAATATTGGTTCCATTATTTGGAAGGATTTTCTTCAACAAAACGAAAAAAGATGGAGAATAAGTTTTATTGAATGATTTCAGATATTAAAATTTATTCTAAATGTACTTAAAATAACAAAATATTGACATTAAAAAAATACACAATTACAATTTATATCAATAATATTATTTTTTTTACATCACTCCATCGAAAATGTCATATAATCTTAAATCATTAAGCTCATATATATCTTGAACAACCCGCACAACGTGTGGGGTAAATACTAGTAGAGATTAAATGAAGGGAAAAAAAGTTAAATTATATTATAGGACATGACAAGAATGATTCATAAACATTGTTTTCAAATTATTAGTAAATCTGTAAAGATATCATCAAATTGATCGACCCAGTAATTGCTGGGAGGCCTCCCGGTGAAAAAAATTATCCTGTTAGGAGTTAATTTTAAATAAATTTTTTCATTTGTACTAAAAGGCAGCAAATAAGATATTGTTGATTTTATAATTAAAAATAATTATTTATGGCCTCATTATGTGGTACTCATATTGAAAGTTAACATGTATCTTCAGGGACCTCAAAAGAAAACATTGAAGGTATCAAGGGATTTTCTAAATAGATTCTTAAAGTTGGTGAAAGAAAAATGTATAAAATGATGATGAAGAAACACAGATTAAAATACCTGTATGCTCATTTAAACTGAGGGGAATACCGTTGAAAATATTGTCAATAGTGCATTCACTAATTTTTAGAATTATCTTTAAAAAATTTTAATCTCTCCAATAAAGAGCAGTTTTGCTCAAATGCATGATGATGTAGAAATCATGAATGATCAAAAGAAAACATTGAAGGTATCAAGGAATTTTCTAAATAGATTCTTAAAGTTGGTGAAAGAAAAATGTATAAAGTGATAATGAAGAAACTCATATTGAAATACCTGAATGCTCATTTAAACTGAGGGGAATACCGTTGAAAATATTGTCAATAGTGCATTCACTAATTTTTAGAATTATCTTAAAAAAAATTAATCTCTGCAATAAAGAGCAGTTTTGCTCAAATGCATGATGATGTAGAAATTGTGAATGATCACATATTGTCCATTACAAACAAAGAGAAAATTATGTGCTTAATTTCAGATAGCATGCAATTCAAAAGATGTGAAAATACAGAATAAGGTACGTTGTTCAATCCTAAATTTTTCGAAAGTGATAAATGTCCATGGTTGCTTCAATACAACTTAAAGTTCAATAAAAGAAAAAAAAATACTCCGGTCATATTGTTTAGAAATATCGACTAGCGAGCTAAATTATGTAATGATACAACATTTCGACTTATCATGTTATACACACACATTATTTTGAAAAAGTTGATTCCAATGGCAATATGAGCGATAAAATACGTATAACTCGCATATCACTCTGCCCGTCTAAGACTAAATATATGTTTAAATAAAGAAGAGATAATTTCTTATAGATAAATTCAAGTGAGATTATACTTACCACAGTCGTTTTCGGGCATGATCACCTATATGTTATTATACCAAGGGGCTGCTTCAAGATAAAGAATCATAATTCTAATCAGTGACCAAGATAGATCAACACTAAGGCCACAAGTGTGCGCTATTAAAAACTGTCACGAGAAGATATGTGATTATGTAATTTGTATTCGAATGATTTTGCTTCTTTTCCCTTTATGTTTTATTTGATGTTTGAATAAAGTATTACAATGTT
Organism: Oldenlandia corymbosa var. corymbosa; assembly: GCA_949775105.1. Lineage (NCBI taxonomy): Eukaryota > Viridiplantae > Streptophyta > Magnoliopsida > Gentianales > Rubiaceae > Oldenlandia > Oldenlandia corymbosa. The sequence continues at coordinate 29,846,541 of OX459120.1, read as the reverse complement.
CAGTAATATAACTTGTGTTATCATTCCTCTAATTTTTTTTTTGTTTTGATCTGAAAGTAATATTCTCTATTTTTTAAAAACGTAATGCATATTGAAATCTGAGATTTTACTCAATATAGATTTAATGTTGATTTTTGTTTTTAGGGAAAAAGGAAGTACTATGTTTATACTTAACATTATTTGTTTTTGTACATGTTTGTAAAGTACCAGAACATTTCGTTTTTCCTATTTCATAATTTTTATTTAAATTTAGTGGGATTATATTTGCCACGTCTAGTTTTTAGCCACCGCTAATTATATGTCACTTTATCAAGAGTCACTTCAAGACAAGGAATAAATATCCTGATAAGTGATGAAAATGATAATATTAAATCCAAGACTACGAATAAAGTATATAAAAAAGTATTGCAAGACATATAATCATTTAATTCGAAATTGATTCTTTTTTTTAATCTCTTAACACTCTTCTTTGCGTTAAAAAAATTACTGCTGTATTCATTTAGTAAAGTGTTGTTGATGTTTGTGTTTTATATTTTCCAATGAAGTCATTATACATTTCATAATTAACATTAAAAAAAATAAAAAATTCATAAAAATATTAATATTCTTCACTTGTGTTGTAATGTATATATGTGTATATCATCCCCATCCACCGGACGGGTCTAATACCTAATTGATTAATCCACAAATCAAAACCGAATTCTCATAATCATAATAATTGATTCTCGGAATCCCGTTAAAAGAAAAGAATTTATTAATAATTTATATAGGTAAATAGATTTTGTTTTCTTTTTCCCAATCTTTTCAAATTTGTAAAAAGTATATTACGTATCAGAGGTATAGAGGATTTTTAGAGTTTCTCCTTTTTTGCTTAAAAATCGTACTTCTGTTATTATTAGTAGACCAAAAGGTGTCAATGTGTATATATATGCAGGTGCGGTGGATAACATTTTGTCATCCTATTAAAATGAACATCAAAATGAGACAACATCGACCAAAAGCCTGCGTTTTTTTCTTGCTAATAATTTTCCTAATTCAATCAACAAATGCAGATCAAGTCTACAACAGCAATCGCTTCACAATTATCATAATAAACTATCTTAGTGACAAGGTCAATCCAATATATGTCCGATGCGGGTCAAACTTTGAAGGTGCGAAGGATGAACAGAAACTTAATCGTTACCAAGGTTTTCACTGGGAAAGCGTGATGGATTCAGAGGGTACCTCTATCTGGAGATGTAAGTTTTATGCTACAAATCATCGAAAGACCGCTCTTACAATTTTTTCCAAAGAATTGACCAAAGGGCGCCAATCTCTCTTTTGGTCGGTAAAAGATGATGGTTTCTACCTTGCTCCTGTTGCGAATCCATCTCGAGGAGATTTTGTTTTTCAACAACCATGGGGCTCTGATGATTCTCAGGGTTAAGAAATAAATATTTTGCAAGATTGTGTTGTTTGATGTTTTTTAAATTTTATGCACAATAAAACTTATGGATGATCTGAAAATTATATTATCAAAAACTCTATGATACAATTGCAGGGTTTTTTTATTGAATAATCTAATTAAAATTTATCCGATAAAAAAATGACATCATGTTTGATCGTAATGTGATAAGTATCACAATATTACTTTTGTCGCCGAAAAAAAAATCAATGTCAAGTTTCCAAACTTGTAGTAAAATTTTGAGAAAATTCAAAACTCAATGTGTCATATAAAAGAGTCTAATTACATATTTTTATTACTACGAGTTACTTATGTAATTTATTATCAAGATTAAGCTTAAATTAAAATGCACATAGTAAACTTTAACCATTCCTGAAGCTTACCATTGTGTGAACACCACACCAACATTCTTTCTCAAAATTTGCTTTCCAGATTGTTTCTTGAAGAATTTGCTTGTCATCACTTAAACCAATTAATTCTGCGAGTCTTCCATATTCATGTCGTCCTTGGTGTTAGATTTTGTCTCACATTGGTATCGGTTAACAATTTTGATCTGTATATAAGATTTTTGGACTACTCCTTTCATTGGCAATTGGTTTTGAGACGAAACTTGAATCAAAATAGGGTATCAGAGTTGGGCCAGAGTTGTTCAATCTTCTTTGGTTTCGACCCAAGTATCATTTGGGCTTGGTTTTGCCCAAGTCTGGTGGGCTTTGCCTACTCTTGCAAACATTGACTTGGTTTTGGCCCAAGTAATGTTTGAATGGGATGTTAGAATTTGTCTCACATTAGTATCAGATAACAACTCTGATCAGTATATAAGATGCTTGAGATATTTGGGCTACTCTTCTCGTTGGTATCAGATAACAATTCTGATTAGTATATAAGATGCTTGGGATATTTGGGCTACTCCTCTCATTGGTATCAGATAACAACTCTGATTAGTATATAAGATCTTTTGGCTACTCTTCTCATTGACAATTGATTTTGAGGTGGAACTCCAAGTGTTTTAATACTTGAAAACGAAATGGTTGCGAAATAGTTTACCTTAAATTCCGACAACAATGGCGAGTGGAAAAAGCTGCCTTACAAAAAGGTTAAAAAGGAATCGAAATATTCATTAAATAACATTAAATTAAAAAGAGTTCCAAACTTCTATCCAGATAATGCATTATAAAAAAAAATTCAACGGGCTCAACGAAAAGCCCCTTTTAAATTGAAAGTGATCAATTTCCCAAATCACATATGAAATCGAACCCTTTTCAGAAACATAAGAGAATTTATCAACCTTCATTTCTTTCTTCTTATTTTTCATTGTACAATTAATTTAGTGTCAAATTCAAATGCTGATATGTTTTCCAATCAAACCTATGTGCGAACCGATAGGAAAAACCTTCGTGCAAAAGAATTTTGACATGGATAGATAAAGATAACAGTGGAAGAGAGTAAAGAAAAAAAACGGGGGAAATCATTTTTGCTGCAACAGGTATTAAAATTAGCCCCAGTTGAAATAAAGAGTGATTATGTAGTGGTTTTGACTCATTTTATTGTAGTGGTTATGATAAGTTTTTATCGTCCGGTAGTTGATGGTAACAGACTGAACTATGAAGTCGAATGCCATTGTATTGTTATCAAACTATGTACTAAAATAATTTTCAATTTAAATTTTTTTTACAGAAAATTCGAATTAAAAATGAAAAGTGAAGATTCAAGATGAACAGTTGTTTCGGAACATATGAATAGAATATGTAATAAAGGAGTTTGGTTCATATTCTGGTATGTTTGGACCCTTTTTAATGTATATTTTTTCTATTGAATATACATATACATATATAAAGCATATTATAAATGTAAAAAATATAGTAAAATGTTAAATATATTAATAAAAATATTCAAAACTGAAAAAAAAATCTAATGTATTAACAATCACTAGATTCCATTTTAACAATCCTCAAATCTAGTGTATTAACAATCCTCAAAATAAAAAAATCAACAACTAATTTCTAAGAATCATATCTGACTCCTTAAAATCCGTTTACAACTAAGGGGTTTATTAACAATTTCTAGAAGTTAATAGATTATTTTTTTCTGTTCTATATTTTCAAATGAATAAGAAGTATATTATGTAACACAGGTTCAAAGGGTATTTAGGGCATCTCCAACCCTCAAGTCCTCTATTCCTCTATTTCACAGTGTCAGGAATTCTAACCCATTTCCTCTATATAATTTCCTCTAAAAGAATATTCTCGTTATATTCTTTTCTAATTTATTAAATCTAATACATAATTTTTATACTTAATAATTTGAAACATTTTACAAGTAAAAAATATATGTGTAGCAAAATTATAATTCGATTAGTCATGTAATTAAGTTCTCAAATTATTTCATTTAATTATGTATGTTTATCAATATTTATTTTATATAGGTGCAAATTGTATAAATGTACAAATTTCTTAATTCGAAATCACATGTCGTAAATAACATAAAAATAAAACGTACTATTTTTTAGATTTATACTTTCAACTGTATTAATATTTGAGACATTAACGGAAAAAGGAAAAAAAAAAAAAAGGATCAAAATGCTCATTTGTTAAAAAAGGCAGAAACCCCATTCAAACTAATTAATATAGAAATTAAAATTTGAATAAGCCCAGAACCCCATTCAAACTGACCCAACATGAACATACAATTTGGAATATAACAAAGCCCAAAACTCAGCCCAAACTGAATAAAAAAAGGCAAAAAAGAAAATAGGCCCACCACAGCGGGTGAACAGTCACCCCGCCATGGATGAAGGGTAGAGGGGCTTTTTGCAGGGATTGCGTTGCGGAGCCGCTGCTATTGCGGGCGTGTTGGAGATGAAATCCCTCCATTCCAACCGGCCCCGCTTGATATAGAGGGCCGGTTGGAGATTTCCTTAGAGTTTCTATGGTTTTAAAATCATAGTTTTCGGGTAGTTTTCTAGTGTACAGCTACTGTATTCTAATGTCTTGGAAAAACTGAAACATTTAGTTATAGGTATATATGGACAAATAAGATGCAAGAACAGGAGGCAATTTTGAGAGGTTAGATTGTACTTTTGTCAACAAGCAATGGCTCACTACTTTTAACGAGGCTGTCATCAGGAACTTTCCAATCATAAGTTCAGATCATGGTCCAATTCTTGTGGAACTTAAGCAAAAATGCTCTAAGAAGAAACAACACAAATTTGAGCAATTCTGGTCCAAATGTCCTTCTTCAAAGGATTTGGTAACTCAAGCGTGGACTCATTCTCCCCTTCATATTGACAGTCCCCAAGATAGCCTCTCCTTCAGACTAGATAAAACTTTGTCAAGACTCCATCAGTGGAGCAATACGCGTTAAGGCAACTTGGATACTCTAAATTGCACAAGCTCAAATGCAATAGGAAAGGAACAAATCGAATGAGCAGCTTAGTATACAGTTGGACCAGTACCGGGAGGAATTTGAGGAAGCACTATAGCTCCAACAGGATTATTGGTATCTGAGGGCCAAGCTTAGCTGGTCACAATTTGGAGATAAAAATACCAAATTCTTTCAGGAAAAAAAAGGAATAAATGGATCACTGAACTACATGATGCTCAAAGATGTGGGTTCAAGAGCCTGATCAACTTAGCTCGTTGCGTCTGAGTCACTTCTCAAATATTTACATGTCATTAGAATCAAGTTATCAGAATTCGCAGTCTTTCTCATTTCTCACCAGTCTTCTTGCAAATGTGAATGAATCTTTGACCACAGATCAAGCAACTCATTTAGATGCTCCGTTTATAGAGTTAGAAGTCTGGTATGTCATCAAGCAAATGTCTCCTTGGAAGTCTCCTGGAGCTGATGGGATGCTAGCAGGATTCTATTAACATTATAAGAACATAATTGGCTCAGAAGTTCAATCTTCAATGTTGGAAGCTTTCAATACTGTGTATTTTCCTCTAGAATGGAACCAAACTCGTTTGGTCCTCATCCCTAAAATGTCTACTCCAACAACTCCAAATGACTTCCGTCCAATAAGTCTGTGTAACATCAAGTATAAGATCATAGCAAAGATGATCGCAAATCATCTCAAGCATGTTATGAATGATCTTATTGACGAGAATCAGAATGGATTTGTTCCATGCAGTAACAACAGCGAAAACATTCTTATCGCTCATGAGGTCATTGAATGTATAATGAAGCAAAAAGGTGAGACATGTTTGGCTGCCATCAAACTTGATATGAGTAAGGCATATGATCGGGTCTCATGGCCTTTCTTACAGGCTGTCCTTAACAAGGCGAACTTTCCTCCCAGACTAACTTCCTTAGTCATGCATTGTGTTTCTTCAGTCTCCTATTCCCTCCAATTTAATAGAGAAAGTTTACCATCCTTTTCTCCAAATAAGGGATTGAGGCAAGGATGTCCTTTGTCTCCATACTTGTTCATCCTTTGTCCACATGTCCTTTCTTCTGCAATTATATCGGAGATTCATAACTTTCCAGGTTTGGGAGTGAAAATAAGCCGCCATGCGCCTAGTCATCACATGTATGCTGATGATAGTCTCTTTTTCGTTGAATGCAAGGAGTCTACTGTTTTAGCCTTGGCAGGATTATTGGAAAACTATACCAACTTCTCAGGTCAGCGCATTAATTTTCACAAATCTCCAATCCTCACTAGTGCTAATACCATGCCAGAAATGAAGGACTTTATACATTCCACTCTCAAGATCCCCACGGAACAGTTCCATAGCAAATATCTGGGAATGAGTCTTGATTTTAAGGAAAAGAAGACTACCATATTAAAACAATTCACTGCAACAATCAACATCAAATTTGCTTTGTGGAAGACCAAGTTTTTATTATTACTTGGTCGAGTTACTTTGGCCAAATCCACCTTGTCCTCAATGTTAGTATAGCCAATGGGAGTATTCAAACTTCCTGCTCACACCTAACAAAAGCTTACCAAATTATTGGTAATTTCATTTAGAAGGGAGACAGTCAAGAGATTAAAATTCATTGGAGAGCATGGAAGAAAATTACAAAATCTCCTTTTCTTGGTGGTTTGGGTCTCAAAGCTACAAAGGAATTCAACCAGGCACTCTTAGTTAAACATGCGTGAAAAATAATCTCTCAGCTCCACTCTCTCCTGGCTAGGCTGCTCCGCGCCAAACTATTGCAACAATGCCACGTTCCTTCCAATGCAACCTCCCAAAAACTTTTCCTGGGGTTTCAAGAGCCTCATGTGGGGGGCTGAGCTTCTGCAGAATCATACTAAATGGAAGGTCATCTCAGGGAAGGACATCCCTCTATCAGCAAACTGAATTCCTGATACTCAGAATCCAGTTGGGGCTCATTCCATGTCAACTCTGTCCAACTTGACCGTGGACCGATTTATTAATCCAAAGAGTGAACCTCAAAACAGGTCATTGAACTATTAGGTAATTCTAATATAGGTATCAAATTTATTTGTAAAACAGGTCACCAAACAAAGCAAAAAACTCACCCGAGATCATTCTGTTAATTTTGGCTGTTAAATAGTGACGGAAATCTATTTTTCACATGCTTTTGGGTTCATAGGTATTTTTATAATTTTGTTATTTTTAAATTTTATTTTTTTAAAAGAATTATTTTTTATTTTTTTTTAACAATTCTTCTTCTTATATTTCCTAACTTGTATATGCTGATAGTATAATTTATAAATTTCAAAAATTAATTTAACTTTTGTATTTTAACTTCTAGATTATATATTTTTTAAAAAAAATAAAAAAATGAAGAAGAATAATTTGAGTTGAAATAAACATAAAAATTAATAGTTTATCATTTTAAACCAAAAAAGAAACAAAAAGATTAGCTAAGACAAGTTGTTTCTTCTATGTTATTTAATTATTTTCAACTCAATTTAATCGTTTAACTATTAATCATTTTATTTTAATTATTAATTTTTACGTTTATTTTATTTAACTAAATGATTTAATTATTTAATTATTAATTTTCACGTGTACTTCATTTAATTATTTTTAACATGGAAATTAATTATTAAATGATTAAATCGAGTTGAAAATAATTAAATAACCTAGAAGAAACAACTTGACTTAGTTAATTTTTTAGTTTCTTTTACGGTTTAAAACGATAAACTATCAATTTTTATGTTTATTTCAACTCGAATTCTCCGTCTTTATTTTTTTAATTGTTTTTTAAAATTTATAATCTAGAAGTTAAAATACAAAAGTTAAATTAATTTTTGAAATTTAGTTATTATACTACAGCATATATAAGTTAGGAAGTATAAGAAAAAGAGTTTTGAAAAAAAATTAAAAAAATATTTTTTTTTCAAAAAAAAATAAAATTTAAAAATAATAAAATGACAAAAATACCCGTGAACTGAAAAGCATGTGAAAATTAGATTTTCGTCACTATTTAATTGTCAAAATTAACAGAATGATCTCGGATGAATTTTTTGCTTAATATGGTGACATGTTATACAAATAAATTTTATTGATAACCTATATTAGAATTACCTAATAGTTCAATGACCCGTTTTGAGGTTCACTCTAATCCAAATGATCAGTGAAAGACTCGTGCTCTCAGGAATTTCTTTCCATATCATATTATCTCCCGCATTAGTGGGATTTTTCAGGATTCAGCAAGATTGAATCAAAAAGAGAAGCTCCTCTGGACACTTACTGATCATGGAAATTATACAGTCAAATAAGGGTATCAATTGGCCATCAATGCTCTCTTTCCACAACTCGTGACAAGTCCATCAATTCAGAGTGCAGAGAAATTAGCTTGGAAACAACTATGGAATTCTAGAGTTTAACCCAAGCACAAGTTCTTCTTTTGGAGAGCATTACTCAATGCTCTTTTTACACGATTAGAACTATACAGAAGGGGAGTTCAGGTGGACTTATTATGCCCCAGCTGTGATAGGCAGGAGGACGATAGTTACACTTATTCTTTAAGTGCGAAACCTCTCAGGCCATTTGGGCCTTGGCTTTTCCTCTGTTTGGCTCTATATTCAATTTTACATATGACTCCTTGCATCAATTATTTATTCTTTAGACTCAGTCTCACCCCACTAAAAGGAGATCGGCTTGTTTTTTACCATCATAAGAAGGATCTGGTTGGAGAAGAATGATAAGATTTAGAGAAACCAATCTAATGATCCAGCGGTATCTTAGAGACTTATCAAAATGAAGTCACTCTTCACAAGCAAAACCTTAGTGGACTGGGAGTTGACAGGCCTTCTCCCACCACTTAACCATCGCTACCACCTAGGGGTCCAGCAGATTTCTTAGCCATGTTTGATGGATCGTTTAGCCATCAATCACGCAAAGCGGCTGGTGTTTGGAAGATACTATCATATCATGGTATAGTGATGCAAATCAAAACGGTAGATCTAAGTGTAGTTTCTCCTTTTCAAGCCGAGGTAATGACTTATCTTCTAGCCTTGAAAGAGGCATTGCATTTGGGGATCACTCGACTTCAAGTTTACACAGACTGTGAAACTTTGACTAGAGATTTACGGTCTGCCTTAATACCTTCTGAGGTCCAGGAGGTGGTTTCTTTGTAAGTTAATAGTATTTTCTCATTTCAGTCTTGTTCACTGATTAAAGTGAGTAGGCAAGATGTAGTAGAATTACATAACTTAGCATTCTATAGAAAGCGATGCAATAGTTTAGGTACTTCTTAACTAATACACATGTACCTTTTCAAAAAAAAAAAAAAAGTGGTATTAAAATGTGTATATCAAAACTTGATAGAGTGCTAGATGGAGAGATCTAGTGTGAGAAGCTCTTGTATTCTAGTTGAGAGGATAGCTTTAGTTTCTTGGTGAGCTTGTGAGTAGGCAAATGTTGTCTCTTGTAATTTCCCTAAGAGTTGGGTTAGTATAAGAGACGGAGTCGATTTGGTCCGGGGCTTTGGGAGCCCATTTCAAATCCCCTGTATTGTTTGTTCATTCTCTTAAACTCACGTTTATTTGTGTGCTTGGATTCGGTTAAGTTAAGGGCCATTTCTAGCCGTTTTTATGGTATTCCGCTGCGTAGTTTTTTTGGGTATTTGATATCTCGGGTTATGCTAGTTGCTTGTCTCGGGAAACTGTTCCTCGGGTTGTGTTATGTGCTTATCCCGGGATAGACAGCGTGTGGGTGCACCGGGTTTTCTCGATAAGGAAGAGGGCAGGTGACAAGTTTTTGCTCGAACGAAAATCAACCAAAAGTCTTTTTCTTTTATGAATAATGATAGGTATAAGGAAAAAATGACAAAGAAAAATTATAAAAAAATAATCTCAATCATACATTGTTAAAATTTTCCAAATAGGGTTTACGCATTTAAGGTTATGGCATAATTAAGATCTTGACACATCATTCCTTGTCATTTTTTCTTGTTATTTTTTCCTTGCACCTATCATTACTCTTGTTTATGAGTAATGATTGGTACAAGGAAAAAATGACAAGAAAAAATTACAAAGAAATGATCTCACCCATCCATTGTTAAAAGTTTCGAAACAAGGTTTATGCATTTAAGAATAGGGCATAGTTAAGATCTTGTCAATTACTTGTCATTTTTTCCTTGTACCTATCATCACTCTTATTTTATACTACTCCCTTTATCCCAAAATTATTGTCTAGTTTAAAATTTTTAATTTTAGTTAAATTTGTATTAAAAGTGAGAGTCTAAACTGGACAATATTTTTAAAACGGAGAGAGTTATAATTTTCCTAATTCAATTAGTAAATGCAGATTACAACAACAAACATTTCAAAATAATCATAATAAATTACCTCCCTGAGAAAAACTATCCAGTATATGTTTAATGTGGGTCAAACTTTGAAGGTGCAAATTCTGTTACCAAGGTTTTCATTGGGAAAGCATAATGAATTCAGATGGTTCTGCCGAATGGAGATCCTATAGTTTTTACTTTGCTCCTGTCGAAAATCCATCTCAAAGGAGATTTTGTTCTTCAGCAACCGTGGTATACTTATGATTGTCATGGTTAATAAATATTCCCAAGATTGACTTGGGATATTTCATGAAAATTATGCTGAATAAAATTGATGTAAGATAGGAAATTTATATTATTAATAATTACTAATACTATTCCCAAGCAATTCTCCGAGTTAGAATAAATTTTAATAAAACCTATTAGAGAAACAATACAAGCAAATGAAAATAGATGATTACAAAAAGAAGTGCTGGAGGAAAGAAAATAATGAATCATTATACATATTAAAGAAAAGAAAGATAATCGAAACGTATCACTCATTGAAACCATCAAGTCTCAATTAATACGTGTCAGTTGCTAATTGGTTGATCATTAAGCAGTTAAAATTTTATGTAAACAGTTAATAACTATTGTTTACTATATAAAATTTTTACAGATATTACAAATTCCTTATTGAAAACTTGAAAATGAATATTTTTGAAAATTACTGAGAAACCTTCGACTTTAAAAGTCCTTGCATTTACGAGTTTAAACTTTCAACCTATTGTCATTTTGGCCCTTAAAGTTCCATTTGTTTGATACTTAGTCTTCAATTTTATCGATTTTTTATTTTTAAGGATGATTAATTGTGTCTCATATTTTATGAGAACTACATCTAATCTCAAAAGTCTCCTTGCCTATAAATAGGCCATATGCATCTAGACATAATTTACGCGTTTTTTAAATATATTTTTTAATCCAAACATAACATTAGTTAGTGGCGATAATTTTTTATTATACAACTTTTGAAAATCTTTATTGTAATAGTTTTGACCAGATCTACAAATATACATCTCATAAATAATATCAATACCTCTCATTTTGATCTAAAATTGATTAATCAAAAAAATATTATGGTTTTAAGAAATATTAGTAATTACATTATCTAATTAATTCTTTTGAAAGATAAATTTTCAACATTGACAAACCAGCGCAAAGCGCGGGACACATACTAGTAAATAAATAAAATCAACCTAAACTCTTTTTCTGGAAAAAAAAAAGAGTATTAGAATTTTAAAAAACCTGCACAGTCAATTACCATTACTTTTTCCTGACTTTACTGCGAAAATATCAAAGAATAACGCAAAAATTTAAAAAATATTACTCCATCCATCCCATAATTATTATCTAATTTGAGTTTTCATTTTTAGTTTAAAATGAACTAAAAGTGAATTCTCAAACTGGACAATATTTTTGGGACAGAGGGAGTAATTAATTTCTTTCTTCATCGCATTATGAAAGAAAGAGCATCTAAAGAAATGAAAATTTCCAACATTAACATCCGCCCAGTCCAAAGAACACTTCTTGATGCGGATATCATCACCTTTTCAAAACACACAAATATTTTTATTTAATTTAGAAAATAAAATGACATACCAAAAAAGAATTCTTTACCCCAACAAAAGAAACTAATGGAATTTGAGCAAATTAACATAGTTATCTAATAAAGTGATTTTGTTTTTTTGGGGGGGCTTTGATTTACAAAAAAAAAAAAAAAAAAACAGAAGGTCATTTAGAAAAAAAGATTTGGGGAATCTGTGCAAGTTTCGACCTCCGGGAAATTAGGCATACAAGTGAAATTATTGTTTCCTAGTCACTCTATCTAAAATGATTGTACAGTTTAATATTTAATTTGTAATAAAATTTAGATTAAAAAAAATAAAATTCAAACTAGACAATAATTTCAAGACGAGAAATATTTGTCTATACCAGATTGCACAAAATCAACCTTGATGTTCCGGCACCAACCGATGGAGCAATTCAACTGATCCACGGAGTTGAGTTTGTTTGTCATGATTATTATTTTGGGTGAACAGTGAACTTGCGAATATTATATGGGAAGTGTTTCATTTAAAAAAAATATATATGGGAAGTGTTTGAGCAAAAGTTTTTTTTTTTATTTCAAACAAAATTCCCCCTTAAAACGATGTGTTTTACTGATGGTATTGATTGTTGCAAGATAATGATTCTTACAATTGGATTAATTTATATTTATACTAATAGGTTAATGATTGATAATGATTGAACAGGGAACTATGAGAATATTATGGGAAGTGTTTTACCAAAGGCTTTCCATTTGTAGCATTCTTGGAATTCCGCAAGTTGACAGCCACGAGAAAGTATTTACGGCTACCTTCGGTGGTTAGAAAATGCAAACAGAAGGTATTCGCGATAATCAAAGATCGATCGAGTGTGGCAGAAAATACAAAGTTGGAGCTCCAAGTCACTATCTCGGGCAGGCAAGGAAGTCCTCATCAAATCTGTCATCCAGGCGATCCCATCATACGCTATGTCCTGCTTCATGCTTACAGATGCTATTTTGGAGGAGATTCAATCAATTGCCAGTAACTATTTTTGGGGCGGCTCAAGTGATCGACGGAAAATTTATTGGTCCTCATGCAAATCGATGTCTCATAGTAAGAAGGACGACGGTTTAGGCTTTGGAAATGTCACAGCTTTTAATATGGCCATGCTAAGTAAACAAGCTTGGAGGTTGCTCGCAACTACACATTCCTTGCTTGCAAAGGTATTGAAGGCTAAATATTATCCGCATCGCAAATTCTTTGATTCTGAACCCCTCTTGGACTTGGCGCAGTATTTTAAAAGGTCGCAAAGTGTTGGAAATAGGTTGCAGGAAGCAAATTCGAAGGGGTGACCAAACGAGTATTTGGGTTGAGAAGTGGATACCGCTTGAAGCATCTTTTCGCACATCTATTTTTCCCTCACACTTGCAATGATTATCAAGAGTTTCAGACTTGATTCGTCCCAAATATTTTATGAAGAGTTGTCGGGAGTGGAATTGTGAGCTTATCATTAATGTTTTCTGTTGCTGGTCCAAGGCCTGTGAGATCAAGAAAGGAACCGGCTAAGCTAAAGGATACTATTAGATATTAGTATAATTACTAATAGCTATAGATATCAGAATATTCTGTTAAAGGGATACCGTTAATTGGAAACTGAGTTATCAGTTTCACTTTTAAGGGGGCTATATATTGAGGAGTTAGAAAGAAAATGGACAAGAAGAGTTTTCTGTCAATTATTTTATCCTTTTTATTCTAACTTTTGCTCTGTTTTTCAGCTTTACTGTTTCCTGTCTACTTGCTTTCTAGAATTCTGATAACCACCCCCATCATTTTCCCTTCGACAGAATCTGCTCCAATTTTATCCTTGGCTCTTCCGCAAATACAGTCTCCGGATAGATGGATTTGGCATTATACAAAATCAGGCATCATTCTGTCAAGTCCGCTTATTTTCAGCTCTTATTTTCTCCGCAATTTAATTTTCATTCTAATGCTTCAACCCCTCTGCCGGTTGGTGTTAGTGGCGGAGATTATGGAGTCTGAAGCTCCCAAATCAAATCTTGCTATTTGTCTGAAGACTCTGTACTAACTGTTTGCCGTTGTCGGATAATCTAGAAAGGCGACAGATAGTTCTTGATGATACTTGTTCTCTCTGCTACCAGAATGCAACCAGCGGGCTGTCATTTTTTTTTTGATTGTCCCTTTGCTGTTGTAGGTTTACATCAGGCTGTTCATCATCTCCGACGTCCACGCTGTGAGCAATGGGTAAGTGCCATTATCCTTGACAATCACTTCCCCTCGGCTGTTTTCTGTCTGGCTCTTCCCCTTGACAATCATCTCCGACTTTGCAATTGTCAATACTAATCATGAAAGAAGTCATCCCAGCCTGAAACATGTATTGCCATTCCTAAGGCCACCATCAGCGGATGAATTGCATGTGTTCTTCGACGGTTCCATTTCTAGGGCAAGATATTGTGCTGGAGCTGGAATTCTCATTCAAGAATCCAATGGAAACTTTATACATGGTTTGGCGCGTCGGTTTGTGGATGTCGTTGACTCTGATCTAGCGGAGGTATTAGTTCTTCGTGAAGCTTTGTTACTATGCAGAAGGCTCAATCTCCCTGATGAGGAAATACATGGAGATTCATCTCTCATCATTTTGGCTGCAAATCAAGATGCGGATGGCCCTTCTTCCTGCTCCCCAATTCTTGAAGAGGTGATACTTCTTAGTCATGAATTATCTATCCGAATCATTTCCTGGATTCCACGCACGTTCGGAAACTTGGTTTGCACATAACTTTGCAAAATTTGCCAAACATTCTAATGTAACAGAATTTTCATGGAGTGTATCTCCAAACTTTATCTCTCATTTGGTGCTGGACCAATTCCAATAATATTAATGAAATCAGGTTTCTTTTCAAAAAAAAAAAAAGGTTAATGATTGATGAACAAAATCACATTCATTTCATAAAATATACTCAATTCAACAACAAATTCTCAAAATCATAATCGATTTCTCAGACCCCATTAACTATTAAGGCTTTTACGATTAACTTTAGGAATTAATTAAATATAATATCATTTTCGAAGCATTTCAAATGAATAAAAAATATTCATATTCATCTCACCTAAAGATATCTACATGATTACAACTAGTGATATAAATATAGGTCTAGAGCGATTTTAGAGTTTCTACAGTTTTGCTTGAAAACCGTACTCTTGTTGGCAGACCAAAGCTATTGATATATATATGTGTATAAAAATTCGCTTGAAAACATTTCTGGCAAACTAATCATACATCAAAATGGGCAAAAATCAACCAAAAGCCTTTGTTTTTTTCTTAGTAACAATTTTCCTAATTCAATCAACAAATGGAGATGAAGGCCACAACAACAAACGTTTCACAATCAGCATAATGAACCACCTTAGTGACAAGGTCCCTCCACTCAATGCTCGATGCTGGTCAAATTTTGAAGGTGTAAAGGATGAACAAAGCCTCATTAGTAATCAAGGTTTTCACTGGGAAAGCGTGATGAACTCAGATGGTTCTGCTCAATGGAAGTGTTCGTTTTACGCCATAAATCTTCAAAAGAACATTTTAAAATTTTTTCTAAAAAATTGACTCAAGGGCGTCAAGCTCTTTTTTGGTCGGTGAAAGATGATGGTTTTTACCTTGCTCCTGTCAAGAATCCATCTCAAGGAGATTTTGTTTTTCAGCAACCATGGGATTCTTAAAGATCATTTCTTGGGGCTAATGAATGTGTTGCAAGATTCTTTTTTTTTTTTTTCCATATTTCCAAGATTTTATTTTTTGATGTTTCACCAAAATTATGAACAATCAAATTAATGCCCGATATGGAAACTATCTTATATTTAAATAGAATATCTTTAGAAAGTATTCGTCTCTCACCATTAAATAGAATATACAATTAAATTCTAAAAGAAATTAAATAGAATATCATTTCCGATCATCAAATCAATAAAAACCGTAGGTCTAGATGGATTTTTGAGGTTCTATGTGAAAGCCTTAAAAACCGTAGGCTTATTAGCCGACCTGAGGCTATTGATGTGTATATAAAAAGGGTGCACTTGAAAACATTTCTGTCAAAACTCATCATATATCAAAATGAGCAAAAATCAACCAAAAGCCTTCGTTTTTTCCCTACTTATAATTTTCCTAATTCAACCAGCAAATGCAGATGAAGGGTACAACAGCAACCGCTTCACCATTATCAGAATGAACCACCTTAGTGCCAAGTTCCCTCCACTACAAAGTGTTCTGCTGGTCATATTTTGAAGGTAAAAAGGATAGCCATATCCTCGTTAAAAGCCTTTTCATTGGGAAAGCGTGATGAATTCAAATGGTTCTGCCCTATGGAAGTGTTCGTTTAGGACTCTAAATCTAAGTCTTGAAAGGAACGTTTTACCAATCTTTAACAAAACATTGACAGAAGGGTGTCAAGCCGAAGTAAAATTAAACTGCGAAATAAAATCAAAAAAAAAAAAAAAAAAACATCCCCCAGAAAACCCACAACACCAAAGCCGCCCGATCACACTAAGAACGAAACCAAAAAGAAAAAAAAAATCATAGTAAAAATTTCTCTCAAAAATTATCTCACTTTCTCCTCTTTCGGTGTTCATTGGTTTACCATCATTGCAAACCATCAACAATTAGTGAATTTTTACTGTATATTGAAACCATATGTGTGAAGATGTAAACAGAAATGATTGTATAGAAGAATTTGAAAAGGTTTAGAGTTCAAAGTACAAGATGTTCAAAGTAAAATTAAATTACATTTAGCAATTCACAATTGAAAAATTTATCGAGAGTTCAATGTAAACAATATTGAGCAAAAGTAACAAAACAAATAAATCCCAAATGTCTAAGAGTGGATGAGTGAGCTTTGAATTCCCGAATATAAGTTTGGGAAGGATAATTTCGGTTCATTAGTTTATGTGATTTATGCGATTTTTTTAAGGCCAGAATAACTTGTGCGGTTTTATGTGGGTGAGTGATTTGTATATTTCCTAATATAAATTTGGAAAGGATAATTTCGGTTCATTAATTTCTGCATAATATATGCTTTTTTATGCCAGAAATAATTTATGCGATTTTATCATCATTTAGTGTGGGTAAATGATTTTGCAACTATTAGTTATGCAATTTGTGCGATATTTTCATAGTAATAAGGATATTTTTTGTGATTTTCTTTCAAATATATACCGATCCTCTCATTTCAGTTGTAATTATAGTATAACTGCATATTAACTTTGGTTGATTTTGTTATAAATACTTCCCATTATTTGTGTGATTTCATAAAAACTATTAATGTACTACCTAAAAAATTTTTGGCAGAAATGGATGCATAGAATTGTGATACTTTTTTTTTTTTTTTTACAAAATCTGTTTTGCTTTCATATATATATATATATATATATATATATATATATATATATATATATATATTATATATCTTACTATATTAGAAACAAAAACCACACTTAAGAGAAAGCACCACCATTTGCCATGTGTCATTTCCACATCATATTTTTAAAATAAATTTTTATTTCCACATCTCCTAAACTTAAAAGGCAAATGCAGTCCAAATTTATTTCCACCTCCTATTTTCGTCAAAACAAACAAAAAAAAAACACGGGTTCATAAAAAATCCAAATCCTCATCCCCATCGCCACGACAATCGACTCTTTAATCAATCCCTTCTCCACAATTAAAAAATAAATAAATTTCTCATCACTCATCAATCATCAATTGAGAATATGAGGTGAAATATACTCATTCCTATTAGCATGTTCAATCTTTTCATTAGTAATGATCAACTACATCCTAATCGGATAAAATTTTAACTTCAAAAAATATTCTCTTTACCTCTCTATATAAACACGAAGGAAAAAAAAATTCTCATTGATCTTGCTTCGGCCGTTGTGGTGGTGCCATTACAGGTATTAAAATTTAAATGATTTTATTTCCACAGATAATTGATTTGACTTTTATTATTTTTTATTTTTTCTGTTCAACAGTAGTGTTATTACTATTATTTTTATGCGTCCATCCGTTACAACTACCGGAGCCGTTGTCAGGTAGTATGATATGATTTCTTATTTGGTTAGTTAGTCTAGAATTTTTGTATAATTTTAGTTATGTGTGGATTGAATTGATTGATTGATTTGTTATAAAGTGTGGTTTTTTAAATTTTTTTTATGTTTTATTCAATTAGAGTGGTTTTCTTTTTTTAATTATGGAAATCTCAGGTTTTTTTTCGTATATGGCCAGTTATGAAGTGTGTTTTTTCTTTGTTTAATTGCTTTTGATTTTGTTTCATACTCCCAGTTGACCAATTATTATTATTATTATTATTATTATTATTATTATTATTATTATTTTATTTGCAAATGAAGCACGTTTTTTTTTGTGTTCGGAGTTTCAAGAATATACATTTTTTGATTTGGTTTTTGGACTTTTTTTAGTTACTCATCCTATAAATAGTTCAGGTCGCTTCTTTTGACTAATTTATGGGGAAGCCTTTTATGAATTTGAGGTGGAGAGGGAAGGAATGATGTTTCTACGTTTATTTGTGTTTTTTATGCATCATTTTTACCTACAGAAAAAAAAAATTCTCAAATTTTAATGGGCTATCTTTTACTTTTTTTTTTATTTATCATGGTGAGGTGAGTTCTTTTTTGTTATATCTTGAAACCTATGCAAATTTACATTATTTTCATTCTCATATTTGTGATCAACCAGTTTCAACAATTAACCAGTATCAGAATCACATTTTTGATATTTTACTATCTATAAACTTTTGGAAGAAATAGTTCTAACAATTAAGCGTATACCCTTTGGAGGAAGCTAACTACAAAGCTATTATAAATCTCCAAAACTAAGTATTGATTTGGCACAACCAATGGAGAACATCAATAAATTATCTTACTAATATTTAAACTTATTAGGATGCTTTTATATTTTTTCTAGCATTTACTTCAAGACATATATTTGATCAAGTTTATTTATATTTAAGAATTAACACTTATAAAACATTTCTAAAATCTTCAAATATTTCTAAAACGTACCGGGCCAAATACAATTTATTTTTATGCCAAATACAAACATCACACTTATAAAACATTCCTAAATTTTATTCAAATATTTCTAAAATATATCGGGCCAAATACAAAATATATTTTTTTCAGATACAAACATTTCTAAGATCTACAGATATATTGGGCCAGAGTCGCGCATTGCGCGACCTGACATCACTAGTGTGTGTGTGTGTAGAGAGAGAGATTGGTGCACGTTCGAATTTCTCCCCGTTCATTTTCACTATTTTTGTTTTTTTAATGTGAGAGACCTGAATCCACTGTACAAGTGTTAACTTTTGTTCAGAAGGTTAAATTGTTTACCAATATTTTACATTACATAATCTGCTCCCGTGCGCCTGCGTAAAAGGGGTTGCGAATGAGGGTCCAATCTAAGACCCAAAATAACTTGGCTCTTGTGTGCGCATTCTACGCGGATCCGAATGCCAGACTGTCACAGGTCTGATCAACCCAAATTTCATCTTTTTCCGAATTAATATTTTTCTAGCCAAATAATGGTGAGAGTTTTTGCATGAATTAAGTCTAAACGGCTTTCTTAATGGACCATATCATTGGAGGAAATCTTTCATACAACTGTTGTATCATGTAAAATTGTACAGTCAGACACATAAAGATGATAAGGTTATAATTTTACCGTAAAAGTTACCGAAAAATTAAAGTGCCATGATATTTTTTATTATATAATGGGTGTGTTACTGCACTATAAAAAAAAATGGATACACTTGTTATATAGAGTAAATTTTCATATTATTGCAGTTTAATGGAACACATTAATACATTAATTTGGGTTTAATGCAGTCAAGAATGGTAGTTAATTTCCTAACTGTTTTTAGCAGATTTCAACTTTAAATTTGCTTCTTTAGTTCGTGTAAATGGGCTGAATACGTTTTTGCCTTCAATTTATAGAATTAAAAGCTCATTTATATGGGAGGAAACGTGTAAAAGGCTCTCTGCAGTTTATAATAGAGTGCATTTTCAATGGCTCTCTTCAGTTTATAATAGTCTCATTTTCCAATATACGATATTCTCTTTTACATTCCTTTATGAGTTTTCTTAATTTCTCGTTTTCATTGTTAATCGTTTTTATTAGTTTCAGTTCAAGCGGGGAGTTGTTTCATGTAAATCGATCTGTTAAGGATACACGTTAACCTATAAGTATTTTCCAACAACATTTTCAAATACGATTTTCATGTTAAATGTTTTATTGACTCAACTTCATCCTTTTCTATTTATTCCAAACTTATAGCAAAATCATAGTCATTTCCTAAATATTAAAAAATCAACATCTAATACAATCATGCATAATCGATTCCTCAAATCTTTTTAGCCATTAATTATGGATTTTACGAATAATTTCTAGAAGGAAACAGAATAATTATCAATCATTTTCAATCTGTAAAAGGTACATTGTATCTTAGGTATACCGGATTTTTAGAGTATTCCATGGTTTTGCTTAAAAATCGTAGTCCTGTCATTTAGTAGGCTAATTAATGGTATTCATGTATATAAATATAAAGGCGCTTTTATATTTTTCTTCCTGCGGCATATCATATCATATCAAAAACATACATCAAGATGAGCCAAAATCCACCAAAAATCCTCCTCCTTTACCTACTAGTAATTTTCCTGATTGGATTAGCAAATGCAGATGTAGATATCGCGGGCAAACGTTACACAATTATCGTAATGGACCATCTTACTATTAGGGACTGGCCACTGAATTTGGTTTGCGAGTCAAGCACAAATGACCCTCCATTTACACAGACACTCAATGTTACTCACCTAGGTTTTAATTTTCAAGCCGTGATGAATGCGCAAGGAACTTCCCAGTGGAGATGTGAGTTTTCTACTTATCATCGTCTAAACACCAAGGTTACAATTTTCTCCGCAGAATTAGCTCGACCGCGGCTAGATTTCTTTTGGTCGGTGAGGGATGATGGTTTCCACCTTGCGCCTGTCGCGAATCCGGCTTATTCAGATTTTGTTTTTCAACAACTATGGGACTCTTATGATCCTGGAAGTTAAAAATGAATTTGCAAGATTGTATATATGTTGCTTGATGTCACACAAAGATCACGGACGATCAAATTAATGTATACTTTATCGTACTAATTATCAAACTATATGTATAAAATGAGGGAGTTTCGTTTTTCTTCTATGCACGCGCCAGGGCCGGCTTTAGGGGGAGCTTTAGGTCCCAGATTATTAATTTTTTTTATTTTTTTTTCTTGAAATATCAATTAGTAATTTATATTTTAAAGAAAGATAATATATATCATAAAAACTATTCTCTTCTCATCTTAAATAATGGATACCAAAGTGTCTCAGATTATATTTCTCTAACTAATTTTATGTTGAAATATTTGTAAACTTCCAAATACATCTTCATTGATAGTTATCCGAATCTACACCCTTAGTAATATAATCTTAAAGTATCATTTCAATTTTAAATATTTAGTGGCAATGCACTAATAAAAATTATATAATGTTAGTATATTTTGGTTAGTGGTTAGGAATCAAAATTTGTATTTATAGATAAATTTGATTGCTAAAAATATGTATGTAAATTCGACAAATTTAATAACTAAAGGGCCCTGATTTTTAATCTCGCTTGAGGCCTCATTAAACCTTGAGACTGACACGCGCTTAAACATTTCTAGTATTTAATGTCATCGCAAACCAAAAAATGTCTAGTTACTATTTGTTGCCTCTTGATTCACCTGTTTATATATGTGGGTTTTGATTTGAAATCTCGAAAATGGTTTATTCTTTTTTTTTTTTTTGGTTAAAGGTTTATTCTATAATGTAAGTAGCTTAATTAATTGTCCCGAATCCGAAGTATTATTGATTTCTCAGTATTCGGTTGTGACGTATGTATTAGAAAGAAATGGAGGGAGTAATACCTAAATTAACGGACTTGATTATTATTACGAAGTCCAAAGTAGTAAATCCATTTAAAGATCGTACTAATTGATGGCAAAATGATCTGTACGTGCATTTGCATAAGACAGAAAATCATTTCAATGAATGCATCTAAATTGTTCCAACTTCCAAGCAACTTTTAAAATGAAAATTATAAATAAAAAATTATTTACTGTACGTAAGTTAGTATTCAAGTTTGTAAATAAGTATATTATCATTGGTTCCTTGGGTTTATTCATATGTTGAAACAGATTACGAGTGAATTGAGTCTGTTGATAAAGACAGATCGAGTTCCACATTAGTTTATAATAATCGGTCTTTGATTTTTTTTTTATCCTATCTTTTTTTACTTTATGTACTATTAATAACATCAAAGTGTATTGTGTTTAACTAAGACCTGCATTATGAGAATAGATTAACAAAATAATTTTTCATTTTACATATTTTTAGAAGTCAATTACTAATTTCTTTCATGATATGTATTACGTAGATAAAAAAAAAAACTATACATTTTCAAAACAATACTTTAGTAGTGCAACAAAAGGAAATCTATATATATATATATATATATATATGATATTAAAGTTAAAGTAAAATATTATATTAAAGCAAAATAAGTTTGTGAAAAAAAAAAGTACACGTGTCAAGCTCATGCTAACCCGTTTTCCACTAAAATTTGTTAGCATGCAAATGTTCGGCGCATTAATTGTTAAACATAATTTACGGAAACAATTACAATTTATGGATAAATTTGATTACTTAAGAAAAGAATCGCAAATTAGTGGTCATTTATTCAATGATTTAACCAAGAGATGGAAGTTTCATTTGAAATGATATAAAAATAATTAGGAAATGATAATTACGCTTGAATCTGGACATTTTATCCACATTTATTCGATTTAAATAAATTAAGAAAGTAGCACAAATTATTGGTCATTTATACCTTGATTTGAGCGAGATTTGGAAGATTTTTTATAATCAATTTCAAAATAATTAATGAATGATATTATGATTGAATGTGGACGTTTTTTCCTCACATATTCGATTTCATAAAAAAATAGGAAAGGACTACAAATTATTGATTATGCATTTATTAATTAATTTAAAGTAAATATGTTACAACTACTATTTAAACTCCACCTTCTATATACACCCATCCACAGCATCATTCTTCTCATGCTCTGGTAATATAGGTTATAATCATGTGCTTTGAAATTTATTTCTTTTTTTTTTTGGCACACTCTCTGTTTCAGTTTTGCTTTTAAAATATGTTTTTTTTTTGTCTTGGTTGAAGGCGATAAAAATGACTACTAAATGCCATCGGTATGGCCACTATTTTTTTTGTTTATATTGTGTAATTTTTTTTCCAAACATGGCTTGCAAAATCTAATTTGCAAGTAATGTTCACTTGTGTAAATTATCTCAAAATATGATTTCCAAAATATAATTTGTAAGTTATGGTTATATTGTATAAATTCTCCCAAAACGTGGCTTGCAAATCTAATTTGAACGTTATCTTCACTAATGTAAATTATCTCAAAACATAGCTTGCAAAATATGATTTTTAAGTTATGTTGATATTGTATAAATTCTCCCAAAACGTGACTTGCAAAATCTAATTTGCAGGTTATGTTCACTTTTTTTTAACAAAACTCTAACCCTATCCCAATACATGATTTGCTAGACAATATCAAATTATGTTCATATGATGTCTTATTTTTACAATTACTATTAATTCTCCATATTTTTATGGAATACATTTTTTACTACATTTACATACATGACTTCTAAAAACTAATTTGAAAGTTACGTTAAGTATTTGAAATTCCTAAAACATGACTTGCAAAAATGGCTTTGCAAATTGTGTTCACTTTTTCGAATTATTCAAAAACATGTTTTGCAAAATCTAATTTACAAGTTATATATGATTAGTTTCCGTAAATCTTCCAAATCATACAAATACTTTTTCTATTACTATTGTGCAAGCCATATTAGAATCCAAAACTAACATATTTGTTTTCTTCCTTTAAAACAAACTGTGTTTTGGAACCATTTCCTTTATCCAAAACATAGTTTGAAAAATCTAATTTGCAACATGTGATCTCTTTTGTAAGTATTTCCAAAACTTGGCTCGCAAAATCTAATTTGCAAGTTATGATCTCTTTTGTAACTTTTCCCAAAACATGACTTGAAAAATTCAATTTGTAAATTATGTTCACTTTTTCAACATTTATCAAAACATATCTTGCAAAATCAGATTTGCAAGCTATGATCTCTGTTGTATGTTTCCCAAAAAAAAAAAATAAATGATTTGCAAAATCCAATTCAAAGATTTTATGTAGAAAAGAGAAATAAGATCCATTTTATTAAACCATATTTTTTGCTATATCTTCATCCTCTCTGTTTTACTCTATTCTTCTCATTTACTAGTAAATAAATACGCGTGGACAACGGCCCGAGTCAAGAATCTAGTATTAATAGACAACCTCTCATGTACTCCTTCCGGTTAGGCCTGTTGAACCGATTGGTTAATTAGTTTGTTGGTTAACCGGTTTCGGTTAGTTCCGGTTCTCTCATTTTTTACTAAAATCATGTAATCAACCGATTAAATTACGGTTCTACCGGTTTCGGTTTGTCGGTCTATAACGGTTTCCGGTTCAAGTCAATTCTGTTTTTTTATTTTTTTAATTCAATAATCAAAGCCCAAGTAAAAGTCCATGTAGATCATAAAAGTAAAAATCGAAGAGGACTTCTGTTTGTTCCGAAAAAAAAAAATAATAATAAAGAAGAACTCGAATGGAGTGATTAGCATTACCTTTATAAGTAGATATGACAACTGGCGATCTTAAGCTCAAGGGTGGTGGTGGTGGAGGCCGACTGGCGGTATATTTGGAAACTATGAAAATTGTTAATTTGGGATTTAGGTTTAGGCTTGAGAGTTTGAACCATTTAAAACTCATGAAATTTGGAATTTTTGCATTTGGAAATTTTTGGAGATAACAAAAAGTGGGATTTGATGTGCCGTTGCTGCCATGGATTAGGGTGCCGGGATTGAGGAGGAAGCTTGATTGTGGTGCCGGCGGTGTCATTCGGTGCTTAGTTCGGTTTTTAGCAGTACAATGTGGAAAGGAAACAAATAAAAAGTCTGAATCAATTCGTTTAAGTAATCAAAATTTTGCACATCTTATTAAATTTTGCAAATGGGTAAAATAGTGTTAAAATTTTCCTTTTGGCACTTTAAATGAATTTTATTCAATTACATCCCTGTTAACTTCTAATGGCAATCAAATGTATCCTTGTCTTTTATAATCAAATACTTCTCAATTGATATTTCTACTAGTTAGATATATGCTTTGGCCTCTGTTCTTAAGAAAATAGCTAACAGTTCTATTTTTTCGAGATAAAATAATACAACAAAGTGAACAATTGTTATAGAATGGGTAGAGTATTAATTTTAAGTAGTGAACTATAGGTTATAGCTAGCATAGTTCCATTTAATTGATTGAGTGATAGACATCATTTACATTTGAACGATTGTAACACTCAATCAATGTATGTAAATTCATTTATTTAAAGCGCGTATGATATGATGCATGTAATATGCTTAATATCAAGCACGATACATTATATTATACTTTAAAAGACTTAACATAAAAATGATCATTTGCACAAATAGTAAAATGTGAAATTATGTACGGATATATTAACCATATAAAATAACCAAATATACTCTTCATGAGAGTAAGAGACATAATAAATATTTATTATTTCATTGCATATTATATGTATTCACAAAAGATTTCAGTATTTTCGTAGTTGTCTTAATTTACTTATTATATTGACACAAGATGACAAGACAATGAATTGTAAGACCATACTCTAATTAAATTTTAATTGGAATGAATGGGTATGTGATGACTATAGTCAATCAATAATCACTACTATTTTCCATTTTAGTTGTTACTTAAAAATATTTAAAATTAAACATTTAAAATAATAGAATAATATTTAATATGTAATTATTATTTACTACTCTCTTTTCTTTTTTCTTTTTTTTTTTTTGACTAGTGGCTAAGTTTACTCATAAGGCATAATACATTGAATTTGTGATAATTTATTTTTTAATGTTGTGATTGTATTGTGTGACTACCTTTTTTAAAAGTATGAACGGTCTACACATATTTTTACCAAATTAAATAAATAGAAGTATGTGCATGAAATATATATGTGTCTCTTAATCAATAAGAAACAAAAATTTGAAATATGTCAAATGGGGGATTGATAATTGGATTTGGCCTGCGGGAAAGACTTTAAAGTCTATAGATGAAAAAAAGTCTTTAAATCACAAATCATCAAATCAATTTACATGAAAACTTGTTCTTGGCGTAGTGGTGAAGTATCATTGCTGTCACGGGAAAGGAGTGGGTTTGAATCTCTTTGCTATCAGTTCTCCTCATCAATTTTTTTACTACTACTTAAAAGTCTTGTAGCATATTTGCATAAATCCCGGTTATATAGCTAAACGGTTAAATTGTTTATCCGATTAACCATGTAACCGATACTATAAAATAGGACCGGTCATTCGGTTAAACCGGAAAGTTCATATGCATAACCGGAAACCGAGCTGAATAACCAAGAAAAAACCGGATAATCAAAACCGAATATCAGAATAAACCGTTGGTTCGATTATGCAATTTTCGGTTCTGTCGTTCTCGATCTTGTTTTCGGTAAGTAATTTATTTGTGTTGTGAGAATAAATAATTAATTTTTAATGAAGCAAGGTTTGTTTGTTACAAATTGAATTAGGTATTTGCTTGTCAAAAACTAAGTCTTAGGAAATTCCAAATAGTATTTTTGGCTATAAAGTGTTTAATGAAGATTTCATACATTAATTAGTCAATAACATAACGTTTAATATCACAAAAAAATTAACGAGCAAAAAAGTACATATATACGAACACTTGGTGCAGATCATAATAAGACGTGTACGTATATGTATACATAGATGAATCAGAAAGTAAACACTCATGACAACTATTCCGGTCCCCAAGCCCAAATAGTTATCTAATTATGCTTAAAAAAAAAAAAATTAAACTAGACAATCATTTTGGACACAGAGAGTAATATTTATGGTTTAATTTCTTTTCCCTCTTAAATCTCTTGCATCAAACTCTAAATCAGTACGTAATTCCATAATCAGAGACATCAATGTCATTTGGCAACGCTTTCCTCCCAAAAGCCTCCATAAACTTTACAGTAAAAAGGATTTCTCCATCTCCATCTGGAAAAGCTTCTTCCATCTCAGATCTTTTGCGAAAAACATTAGCATTTAGTTGCTCAAATATCACTTCATTTTGCATCTCAGCCATGATATTCATAAAACGTCGGTCATTTTTCAAAGCTTCCATTGCCCTAATTCTGTCTATAGTACTACTTATAAGTGTATGGTTAGGATCTCTTTTGCCTAATTGATCATCATTTGGGGGTTTCACGATAAGATGTTGGGGAGCATTAGCACTTGGTGCCATGGAAAAACAAATTGAGAATTGAAAAACTTAAAAAATAAAAAAAATGATGAAACTTGTCCGTGTTGTTCCCCCAAATTGTTGAGTCTGTAATTTTTGGTGTTGGTAATTTATACTATATGTTTGATGGAATTTTAGGAAATACTCATTTAATATTAGCGGAAAATTTTTATAACTAAAAGCATATTGTTTCCTAACGCGTGACATTTTCACATTTTGGTTAAAAGCAATAACAATTGTATGAATATTATAGAGTGAGTGAACCAGGCTCGAACATTCACATGATCAGGCATAAATAGAATTTGTTTTTAATATGTAAAAAATTTAAGATATTTTTCTTTTCTTTTGAATACATATTGCCGACCCTTTGCACGCCCCGGCCTTAGATCCGTACCTTATGAAGCTGCACGTACTTGGTCGCAAATTTAGCATTCTCTTTATTCCGAAATTATTGTGTAGTTTGACTTTTCATTTTTAAGACAATTTGAAATAAAAATAAAATCTAAATTGGACAATAATTTTTTGAAACAACATTCGTGACTCAACCGATGGTTAATGATTACGTGTTATACTACACATAAATTGAGGGGAAATTTGGGGGAGTGAGGGTAAAGATTGTCAGATGCATATCATCGTTACGTCTCATTATAAGAGTATTAGATTAGCTATTTAAGGAGTTGGGAAATGAAATTAATATACACTGACTTAGCAAATTCAACTTTGATGCCGTACGAGGAAGTAGCAACTAATAAGACAGTTTTGTCATCTTTCATTAATCGATCGATAATGTAACGTTTATTAGTATTAAAAATTAACTTGAAGGCATAGATTCTCAGGTGCATGCATTACAACCGAACCTGTGTGATTCAAATAATTAGATAAGCTAGGAATCAGGAAACGAAATTAAAAATATTCTCTGACTTTGCGAAGCTAATTCTGATGATACTTTTGAAACTGATTAAGATATTTTTGTAACATTTCATACTTAAATTGATCGATATGGCAATGATTAATATTATAAAACAAGCGAGCACAAAAATCGCGGATGCAGGTACGCATACGTACATTGAATTAAATTTTTTTTAGGTACAAATAAAGGAGCAAAGTTTGAAAAATTAAAACAATACAGATCATGAATACGAAATACCAACTACATTATGATGTAATCAGGGTTTCACTGTCTGGCGAGTCATCCAAATGCAAGAATCCTCCAGGGCAAATCATTAAAAGTGAGTACATTGAATTTAATTTTATTCCGTCGTAAATGTAATAAAAAGTGAGTGCAAAACAAAGGGATAAAAAACACTAATGGGGAGAGTAGGACAATGCAAGTGAAGGTATGAAGCAAGGCATAATAGACTAAAGTAAAATAAGCATGATTTTGACTGAGCACCTAGTGATGGAAGGCGTTAGTGATAATTCATGTCGATGTAATAATATAAGTACTTCAGGTTAATATCAGGTATTATTTTCAAAAAAAAAGAAAGAAAGGTATAGAAGGCGTTAACAGAAAAACTAAAAGAGTGGTTTAAGGACCATGTTAGAGGAGTAGTATATTTTCATATTATGAACGTGTAATTATTTCTCATATATAATCAGAAAAGAAAAAGAAAAAAAAAGAAGGCAAAGTCTTGAATAGGTGGATTATCGTACTTATAAAAATCAATAAATCATCATTCAACCTCTAATATAGTTAGCATTTGGATATTAAAAAGATAATATCTATAAAACAAACAACCTTTTGGTCATTTCAAATCTAAATTTTATTGACTTAAAAGAAAATGTAAGCCATGGATCGATATAACACAAGTTGAAGGGGCAACTTACGCAGTGTTCCTAGCATGCAAGTAAGATTAGTCTTAGAATGTTAACCACTCTTTGTCAAGAATATCAATTAGCCTTTAATTAATTTGGTTTAGTGTAGATCATTAGATTGGTTGATGTAATCCTTGGTCGTAAACTAATGTTTAGTTTATATTAATTAAGTCGAAACCTTCAAATGCATCTGAGGAAGCTGGCATTCCATGATTGATTTGGAGACAAACCAACTAAAACAGCCAATATTTAAATACGCAGCTTAACTGTCCCATTTAGGACCCCCAAGTCCAGCCAGCCATAAGCCATCTCAACGTCAAATCCCATAGTCCCCTATTCCACCAAGTGCCCCAAAAACAATCGTCTTCTAAATTTGGATTCATTCTTTACATAAATCACCATTCAAGTTTGAACTTTGAAGAGCATTAGATGATAATATTAACGATATGTGTATGTAAAGATTGATAGAAAACTCACGAATAATTAATTATATACGATCAGTTGTCAAATTTTCATTCACAAGATACATGTAGGATTTCACGGGAAAAAGTCACACACACACACACACTGTCACACAAACGCAAAAATGAAACCAATATAGAGGGAACGAAAAAAAAAATGAAATGAAATAAAATAGTGAATGATAATGAAAATGTGAAAAAAAAGATAATAATTTCTTATCATGTCAACATATAAGTATGCTTTACTGATCCCACCATTTATAATTTATACTATTCTATAAGACAGTATATTTTCAATCAGAAGATTTATATTGTCAGTGAAAGTATACAATAAAATTTTCTAGAGATAAATAGTTGAAATACATTTTCCATCCTTTTGAAAATCATTGACCACTTCTCTCAAAAAAAAAAAAAAGTCTAGATTGACTTTTCAAATTTGTACTAAAAACAGTATAAAATTCAAAATCCAATGTGGACTATTTTTTTTTTGGACGGAAGGAGCAGTGTATTGTAGAAGTTAGACAGTTAATTTGTGGTGTAGTCGGTTCGGTTCACTAGATATAGAACGATATTATGACCAAATTTTTATATATCATTCATAAATTTCAGGAGTTCTTGTAGTTTCCAATAAATTTGAAGAGGCAATTTATAATTGACCCAAACCTTAGGGGAGATAGACTTAAATCTTAATTTAAATGTAAGTAAGTATACATTTACAATTCGATTGTGACCGAGCGTTGAATATCGCGTTTCTGAGAGGAACCAAAATGGACAAAAACACCCAAATTTGGTCATCGTAATGGTAGCAATTTTCCTTGAACTCATCACATGTTCCACTAACCAGCATTTTCTCAAAACCCACTTTTTTCTTCTTTTTTTTTTTCTTCCCTTGTTATTTCCCCATCCCACGACAATACTTAAACCAATAAATAAACAAAAACCAAACGCTTTCATTCAAACACCATAAAAGAAAAAAGCCTAATTAAATAATGCTTTTACCTCCTCCTAAAACAGTTAGCAGAAGATTTTAGACCTGTTTATTTTTTTCTGGGGTTCGAACTTTGAAATTGAGTAAAGGGTCATCTTGGTCCTGGCTTTTGAATTGTGTGGACTGAGGTGGGCTCTGGGGTTTTTGCGTAGAAGTTGGAAATTCATTGTTTGTAATTGTTGGGTTCTTCTTTTTCCCTGTTATTTCTTGGAAAAATTTGTGAGTAATGGGTGACGAGAAATCGGGGATTGGGAACAGTAGTAGGGAGCGAGATCGGGAACTTTTGATTCCGGTGGCTGATTCCGGCAACGATGATTCTTCTAAACCCTCCTCCTCGGCTGCTTCTTCTCACCATAACTCCGGACGCGAGGTAAAATTTCGAGTTCTACTGAGAAATCTTTTTTCATGGGATGTGGAGTTTCGATGAAATCCAAGTGTGCTTTGCCTTTATTTTCCATCGAACGGATTTTGCCGATGTTATTTTGTGGCCTCTTTCTTTAATTTGGCTCTTTCTTGGGAGGAGTTCTGTGTAGATTCTGATTTGATTTGGGGTTACGGCTGGGGATAATTGCCAGTTTTATTTCATGGACTGATTCTTTGCTCTGTTGGTAATGTTGGTTCAAGGTTGGATTTGGAAATGAACTTCTGTTTACTTTGTTTTGAGATTGTTTTTGTATCAGCTTCCTGGCATATTCTGGAAGGAAAGTTCATTAAGTAAATGTTGGTTTGCTTACATTAATGATGTCAATTCAAGTTGGGGAACATAGTAAATAGATGAAAAGGGGCAAATTTTCTTCTACATACCATAAGTTGAATTGTAATGAGCTTAGATTCTTATGAATGCATATGTGATAGCAGAAGCACGTTTGTAATTTTGAATGATGTGCAAGATCCATTTCTGCATCAGTATGAACGGGTGTCCTGATTCATCTACTTGGCATTACTGACCATAGCTTTGCTGATTGCTTTGATGTCCTTTATTGTTTAGTTTGGTTTTAAATATTTTCTTGCCCTTAAATCACTTTGCAGACCTTTTACAAAGTCATTAGAAGCTGGGCTTCGAAGAAATTCATGACTGGATGGTAACTCCATGTTCTTTGTCCTCGCCATTCTTGTACTTTCCTAAATATTTTCTCTGCATTGAGTATGATGTTCAATTGAACTGAATATGTTATTGATGTTCCACGCTTAATGTTTTATAAAATATTAATTGTATTGCTACATCATTGAGGAGCGATGAGCGGTGCTCACTGTAGTAACTGTACAAATCACTTTCAGACCATAGGGTGTATAGAAGTTATATGAGTTCTGGAATGTTTTCTTATTGGCAACTGTGCTTGTTACAAGTGGATTTGCTATTCTCAGTGCAAAGCAATGTCGTGAAGGTAGGATCTAGTCTTTGGATAGAAATATGTAAAGTATTTGAATGGATATCATAGCAGAGTAGATCAAGAAATGCTAAACACTTCAAATTTTGTTCAGTATTCAGAATTATCTAAACCCAACTCTTTGTTATATTTGATTTCCTGGAGAAAACAGCTATCTCCTTGATGCTTCTAATGCTCTTAGATATCTAGTTTTCTCATATCCTTTTTTGTTTTGCAGTGTCATCCTATTTCCCATAGCCATCACCTTCTATATCACATGGTGGTTTATCCATTTTGTGGATGGCTTTTTCTCGCCTATCTATGCTCAGCTTGGGATTGATATTTTTGGTAAGTTTACCCCTAGATTGGAACGTTGAATATGATTAGGGATGATGTTATAGCGTGATCATACACTTAGGGTGGAAGACGAAATACCTTCTATATCTTTTTTATTTATTCATTTTTTTAAAATCTTGTTTTGCCTTAGAAAAGCTATTTTTGTGACTTTTGAGAGCTGCTAAGATGATAGACAACCAGTTTTCTTAATGTAATTTAGTCATGGTTTTACTGAGTACAACTGCCACTGGATTTTTCCGGTTTTCTGACGCCCTTGTGCCGTAATATCTGACAATGCTAGTAATATCTGACAATGATGACTAATTACCTTTCCATCCTATCTCTGATGCTTATACCCATTTCTTTTCTAGGACTGGGATTTGTTACATCGATTACTTTCATTTTCTTGGTTGGAGTATTCATGTCATCATGGTTGGGTGCATCTGTTTTAAGTCTGGGAGAATGGTTCATCAAGCGCATGCCGCTTGTTCGTCACATCTATAGTGCTTCCAAGCAGATCAGTGCCGCCATATCTCCAGGTGCTGTTTATCTCTCTCTCTCTCTCTCTCTCTCCCTCTCCCTCTCCCTCCCTCTCTCTCTCTCTCTCTCTCTCTCTCCCCCCCCCCGGGGCTAGGGAACTGATAAGTCATTATCAAATTTTTTGTTTTTACAGATCAAAACACCCAAGCTTTTAAGGAAGTTGCAATAATAAGGCATCCACGTGTTGGCGAATATGCATTTGGGTTCATCACATCATCCGTTACCCTCCAGGTATGAGATATGCTTCTGTTTCAATTGGTCGTCACACCTCATGTAGGAGATCAATATTTGGAAGTATCACCTCGGTTAAAATTCTCTATACTTTACTGTATCGCCTTGTGGTTTTTATATTCTCACTAGAATCTGGCTGCTACCAGAGTTGCTCCTTCATGCTTGTTGATTTCAAATTTTATCCAGAATCTTACTGTCCCTTGAGTTGCTTTTCTATTAGTAATACATTTAGCTTCTTGCTTCTCATTTGCTTGCCACATTGGATTCTCAGCTCAGTTAAGACATGACTTGGTTCAGAGTTATAGTTTTCTTCAGCTGTAGGTGGTGCCTGATTTTTTGTTCACGAAAACTTGAAAAGTGGGACCTGGGCATCAAATGTGAATTATTCCTGAATCATATAGTTATTCTCAACATGCTTCCACTTAGATAGGCATGCAATTATGGTATTCTTGAGTGAAGGTTTTCTCCATTGGTAGCTACCTCCCACATGTTTCATGTCCTTCTTGACGCTGAAAGGTTATGTTTTAAATATTATGATTGATACTACCACTTGACAATTTGTTGTTTTTTGCATCCCTTTTAAAAACTAAAACTCAAAGCTTATGCAATTGTCGTTTGTGCTTTTGATAAGTGTTACTCTGTCTAAAATTTTCTTGAATCCAGAATTACGCAGGAGAAGAAGAGTTATGCTGTGTATATGTCCCAACAAACCATCTTTACATTGGTGACATCTTTCTGGTCAATGCCAACGATGTTCTTAGGCCGAATTTGTCTGTTCGAGAAGGAATTGGTAAGAGATTCTCTATAGTATGAATGCATACTGCTACATATCTGCTGAAGATCTTTATGCGGTTTGATTTTGTTTACCTTTTCCCCCTAGTTGCAGTCTTCAACTAAACCCGGGGATATTTTTCTGTATGATGTTTGTTATACAACATCATGATTTTGTTCCAACATATTGCCCTCATTTGTCGTTTCAGAGATTGTTGTTTCTGGTGGAATGTCAATGCCACAAATCCTTTCAACGTTGGATCCTGCAGTTGTCCAAGTGGATAGAGTTAGACCTGACAGAAGTTAGGATGAAGACGGATAGCAGTAGTCGAATGGCTTGCTCTATCAATCCTGCATTCCAAGCTGCAGATATAGCCACGCAACTAGCTTTTTTTGGCAACTGGTATTAGTTTTGCATTCATCTACTGATTCTTGCAGTATAGAGGAGTTGGCGAAGGGTATATGATAGTAGGGATATAGTGGCCATTATCAAATGCGTTAAGCCTGATTTTGCCTATTGTTTGCATTGTATTGTGTTCTGAGTCTTTTGGTTTTGTTGGGCAACCCTCGTCTTTTTTATGGACTTGAGAATGAGATTTGTGTATATATATACAAATGCAAGGCATGATACTTCCAGATTGTGAGACCTTCTAACAAGCTTATTGTGCCTGCTGTTGTTTTCAAACATGGAAAAGTAAAACTAATTATAATTATAGTAAACTTGACTCCTGGCTGGCCAGCTTGTTATTATGCGCAAGCGCAACAATGGATGAAGGCAGGCAGCGAGCATGATTACTAGAAACACTGTGAAACTATTTCTCCCTGAGGACATTTTCGCATACATTCCAGAACCAAACATTTTGTCCGTAATTAAAACAGCTAATTTATACACTCCCCCGGCTCTTAGACAAATTGAAGGGTATAAATAAATTTACTGTTACAATTTTTATGTCACTCTTTTCATAGATAATTGACAGGTATTACTGTACAAAGTACTAACCCTGCCCAAATATTACAAAAACTCAATCCAAAAATGAGCAATTTGCAATGAAGATAGCGCTGATAAATGAAAAAGACAAAATGATCAAATGGTACTTTTAAAAATTACTATTCCTTCCTGTCTCAAAATTATTGTCCAGTTTAAATTTTTATTTTTAGTCTAATTTATACACAAAATGAAAATTCAAAATAGACAATTATTTTGGAATGGATAATTTCGGAACAGAGAAATTACAATGATTCTCGGTGATGAGTTTCTGACTTTATCAAAAAGTTTATCTTCACAATCATTCACTAACTTATACTCATTTCACCATCTACTTTCAATGTACTGTACATGTCCTTTTTCTCCGGGATTATAGATTGGTTACCCAGCTTCAGCTTTCATTCTTAATACCTTGAAGATGATGTAATACAATGGTTGAGGAGTAATATATTTCTTTTTTTAATACATAATGAGAAGAAAAATATGATTAAACTGAATAAACTTCCTTCAAATGAGGATCGCCGATTAATGAAATAATCAAGGAGTAACATAGTGTTATTACTTCGTAAATTTCAAGATCTTTTTTCTTTTCTTTTTTTTTTTTTTTTGATAAAAATTTGAAGATCATTGGAGGCTAAATATGTATCTTTCTAAACCAGAAGGGGTAAATTAGAGGCTAATGAACGTAGCGAATTTTAATGAAATCAAGCCTCAGAAGAAAGAGCGATCCGTGATCTTGTGGCCCAATTCGGTTAACAGATGAAGCCCAGAACTATCATACTGTAATTCATATGCGACAACCGAAATCATAAAGGGCTCCCTCCATCTCGCACCTCGTCATTAACGGGAGTTTCGGAAAAAAATGTAAAGTCTCGAATTTCCAAATCCAAAAGTTCAATTAATACAAGGAAGTCGGATTTCAAAAATTCGAAAGTTAGAATCTAGCCAAAGCAGTACTTCAAAGATAAATGTCTTATTTTTGGATCTAGCAAATTCGAGATAACTACTTCTATAAAAAAAAAAACAAAAAACAAAAATTAATTCCGTCCAGTCCGATCTTAAAAGAATATATATTGGTCAAAAACTCCGCCATAGACATGGTTCGAAGTTTGAAGGGTGGACGCCTATAATATATATACAAAAAAACGACTGGACCCTAAAAGTGAAAAGTCCTAACTCATACTTCCTTGTTCATTTGTTATACTGTTTTCGTTTATTTTATTTCACTAGTATTTATTCTCTGGTTCTTATTATGAAATATTTTAATTTGTTCTAAATTTTAATTATTTTATTTCTCAAATTAAAAATTAAACTTTAAAAACACATTTTTACGTTTGTTGTGTTCTTTCAATTAGTATAAAATATTTTTGAAATTTTATTTTTAGTTAAAAAAAATATATTAAATGAAATTTAGGACCACTCAAAATATCAAAATAACTTAGAGGACTAAAAAATACTAATACTGACTGAGTGAATGTGCAAGCCGTATCAAAAGTCAAAACCCTCGATTTCAAAACTATGGAGGGAAAACGAACCCGGCCCCCGGCCCTAAAGAAAGAATTGGAAGAGCAAACTAGCAAAGCACAGGCTGAAGCTCAACAACTTCGACAAGCTATTGGAAGCAAAAGAATTTTTTATTTATTGTCGAAGACAAGATAGAGAAGAAGTAAGAAGTAAGAACGACCAGGAATATGCTCAATCAATGTCGTTCCAGGAGCCGCCATCTTCAAAATTGAATCGTTGAATCACCGCCGCTAATCACCACCGCAGCGAGAAGAGGAAAAGGGGCTCTGAAGAACGAAGCAGCACGAAAATTACAGGTATCTGACATTAGCTATTTATTTTTTTGCGCCCTTATTACTGTAGGGCTCAAAATTGGGGATGAAATTAAGGCGTTCGATCACGGAGGAAATCTATTTCCCCGAGGAAATTTGGAGGAGGATCCTACTTAATTTGCCCACCGAAATACTGGTGAGATTCAGCTGTGTGTCAAAAAAGTGGCGTGATTTGATTCGAGACCCTTCTTTCGGGAATGCACATGTCAGCTATTATATCCAGCAAAAGCGCCATAACAATGCGGCCTTCCTTTTGGGACGATTTAGAAGCTGTAGCTTTTTCGATGAATACAAGAGATTCCATGAACTGTTATTGACTGCCAAATCTGAGGAGGGCGACCAAGGTAACTATGATACTATTGGAAACAACTTCAATTTTCGTTTCTCTGTTTTGTCCCCTGGTCTAGATTTACCCCCTTATGAGTTTCAGCAGCCTTACAAAATATATGGATCATGCAATGGAATCCTTTGCATCTCAAAATCATCATCCCGTTGCCATGTTTATTTGTGTAATCCAGCCATTGGGGAATGCTTGAGACTTCCTGCATCGTATTGGGATATGGGTGGCTTCTGGGATAAAAGTGTGCTGGGTTTTGGTTTTGATGTGCGCACTAACGATTACAAGGTCATCAGGCTGGGGCGGGTGGGCAGAAATGGATCAAATCGTGCATATGCTGAAATCTATAGACTTAACACCAACTGTTGGACTAAGCTTAAGGTTAAAGTGGGTAGTCTCATGGACAGTCTTGCTCCTGCTGGAGGAGTATTTTTTAATGGTTCTTGCTATTGGTCGGGGAACTGTAAGTATATTGGAGCTGCGATTCTCAAGTTTGACTTCTCCACTGAAATCTTTAGCCTGGTATTACCTCCGTATTCAAAGAGAACATGGAACTGGATAAGTGCTACTCCATCTGTCGTGAGTGATTCCCTGGCATTGGTCCTTGAAGGTAGGCTTGGATTATGTGAAGTTTGGGTGATGATGGTGCAAAAAGAAGAAGATGGGAAAGAGTCATCCTCATGGTCTAAGAAATGTTCTCTAAGATTAAGACCTGAATTACGTTTTCCAGCTATGTTGACTTGTTGGAACCACGATTGGTTACTATTAAGGTCTCGCTGTGGCAGAAAAATAAGATGCTGCTTTCTCGAAGATGGCTCTACTGCACAAAAGGATTGGGGATTTGACATTGGTTACACTGATGACCTTTGTGCAGTTGCTTTTCAACCAACTCTAGTTTCCCTTAAAGAGAAACTTAAGAGAATAGGTTTATTTTAATAAGTTATATTTCTACCAAGAACTATAAGTCCATAGGTTAGATGTTCTAGCTGCTTTTCATTATATAATTTATAAGCATACTGGTATGCAGTTTTAATTCCATTTGAATGTAACAGTTGATTCATTGCCAGTTTGCTCCTTTTTGTAAGAATTGTTTTATCTTGGTTTATCTGTTCAGTTGATTGGCAGATTGTCATAGTGCAGTAATATTTGGTGTGTTATATACATTAATGTTCTTTCGTTGGGAATAAAATTCATATCTTGGTAATTCTTTTCACTACCAGAATAAGCCTAATCGAAGCTTGTGTGGGGTTGTAAGTCTGCATAGTTTAGTTAACCTTAACTTTCAAAGGTGGAATTAGGTGAATGGGGTGTATCAGAGTGAGCTTTTTTACGTGTCTGCCTTGGGCCTGGTGGCTGTGTATTCGTTTTGGCTGGTATTGTAATTCCGGTTTAGCTTTGTGGGTGGTTGTGCCTCTGTGCAAAATTACTTTCTCATATCCTGGTGTTGTCGGGCTTTTATGTGAAAGGCCATTGGAATGATTGCATTAGGGGCTTTGGCGTTGGATATACTCTCAGATATGAGTGTATATTCTCACTGCATTTTGGACATTCCATCTGATGGGGAAGAGCTAAAAGTAGATGTCATAATTTTTGTATTTGGGTTCAGTTTTCTGTTTATTGAATGTGTAATCTTTGGTGCCGGTGTTTGCATCTTTCAGTATTCTTGTTGTGCAGGGTTTGTTCTTGTATCTTTTCAGCTGATATTTTCAACAGGGGTCGGGAAATTGCTCACTGCTTCTTTCCAATCTTTTCTGGCAAGGAGTGCTGAAGGAGCGAAGGTACCCCATTGACGAAGCCGAAAATTGGTTGTTTTTATTTTGCGATAGCTGTTTCTTCGTTTCTGTTTCATCTTTCCCCCCTTCCGCTTGTTGTTGGCCCTCATGGATAACACTGCCGAATGAAAATGCTTCCAAAATACCACATATAACAAGGGGTGAGAAAACAGAAGTTTCACGGGAAGGAATTTGTGTTGCCTTTTGAACAGTGTCAAACTTCTTTTCTAGAAATGGACATATGTTCCGGGGGGCTGAATCTTTATGGTGTGATTTTTCTTCAGTCAGTGGCCGTGTCATGGCTGCTTCGGCACTGCCTCTGAATGCCAACTTCCATGTAATCAGCCTGAAAGTTGTAAGTTTTGCCTTTGTTGTCCCTGTTTTCCGTTTCCGTCATGAACCCTCTTTCTTTTAGCCATTCTTATTTACTGATTTAATTCAGATGGAATCCTTTGGGAACCTTCCATGGTTTACCACTGTTGATTTTGTGGAAATTTCCCTGGGTCGCCAGGGTGTTCCAACTCAGTGTTAAAAGCGAATGAAAGCTATAGTGAATCGGGAATTGTATGCGCTAAACGAAGAAGAAGTGAGGGTTTGCCATGTTGAATCTAGAACTTGTTCAATTCCCGTACCGGAGCAATAGTTCCATGAGGATTTTTCCAATTTAGAGCATTATTCTGAGGGGCAGAATTAAAAGCACATGGTGTGGAAGCATAATGCCGAGCATCATTGCTACAACTGCCTAGAAGATGACTACTCTGAGATGTAGTTTTGATTATGCCTTTGTCTAGCTCAACCAATTTGTAATGTAGTACTCCCTCTATCCCAAAATTTATTGTCCAATTTGAGATTTCACTTTTAGTACAATTTGAACTAGATTTGAAAACTCAAACTGGACAATAATTATGGGACGGGAGAGTAATTCTTATCTGTACTTGTAGCACATATACTTTTAGTTTGTACTACTCTTCTGTGTTTGGAACAGTGATAGGTTTAAAAGGTGTTGTATTCTGGTCCGAGGATTTCTTTTGTCTCTTTGCATTGCTGAATTGTTTGTTACAGAGATAGGAAATAGGCTACGTTTCAGGAGTTTCTCCTTCCTCATGAATTATTTTATTTTGGCAAAACAAGAAAGGGAGAAAAAAGAGCAAAAACTGCTCTACATTTTGAAATCATATGGGACTTACAATTTGCTAGACGCTGCTATCTTTGTGTATGGGTCAAGTGGAAGGTACTGAAATGAAGCAAAGAGTTGGCATTCATTGACCCTTCGTCAGCTAATACTGAATAGATCATTTTTGGTTGTTTCATATTGCCACTTCAACCCTCATACTCTTTGATGTTAAACTAAATGAACCAGTAAAGTTATAGAGTAGTCCTTGCTGCTTCCACATAGCTTCTCGAGAGGGTTTTGTTATATATTGTTTCCTTAAGATTTTTCCTCAATGGATACATTCAGAATCTTACTTGCAAAACGTATACTGTGGACTTATGGTTGTCAGTCTCAAATCAGATTTCGACCCTATTTTAATTTTTTAAAAGAAACATTGAGGACGGCAAATAAACTCTCGTCCTAACTATTAATAGGAGTGTAGCATCAAAGTTTGGTGTTTTTTTTTTTTTTTTTTTTTTTTGTCACAAGCTATAATCATTTTTCATATACAAAAAAGGAGATGATAAATAGTTGCATACGACCTAAGTCGAGCTAAAACAGTCAGACTTGAATACATTTTCTAGCTACAAAGGAGATGACAACTCCCAACTTTGTGCACAATTGCTAGAAAGAGCTAAAGTGGCCAATCTGTAGCTTGAAGTATTCCATTGTATTTTTTTTTTTGTTTTTGAAAAGGATTCCATTGTTTCTAATAAACAAGAATGTAGGATTTTAAAGGAGTAACATTTTTCGGAAATTTCTTTGGAGTAGTAGTAAAATAACGAAGAGAGTTGCACAAAATTTTGTAAGACTGAAAAATTAGCGGGGACACAAAGGTAAGAGGGGCTAATAATGTTCGTCGAATGGGCCAAGATTAATGGGTGCGTAAAAATGGACTTGTAGCCCATTTCATTTAACAAATGGAGCCCAGAACAAGTAATATCACAACGGCCGAAACCCTAAAAGGCCTGGCTCCTTCTCCTCGCCTCTTATTCTCTCTATATAACTAGCTGAAATTAGCGATGGATCTCGGGTGAAGAGGTTTCATCATCACCCGCCTCCCTCTGTATTTCCATGGTGATTTTCCCTTTAGGGTTCTGCCGTAGTTGTAGTTGGTATTGTTGTTGATTCCCGTCTTTGTTTTCTTTTCGTTCAAAGTTTGGCCTATGATTAAATCCAAAAAATTGACAAGCATATGTCTGAATCATGCTCTGTTGACAAACCTAATCTTCTCTATGAGGCCTCTTCTACTTGTTTATCTTTTTTAATTCTCTGAGTTTGTTTTGTTTTCGCTTTTGTTTTGGTTGGATTCCGAAGGAAGAGATGTTGAATTCGATTCGATGGGGTTCTTTCATCTTCTTCTTGTTTGGTATAAAGATTAATAGATACATTTTAGCGTGTGTGGTTTGATTGATTGGTGATATGCCCATGATGAATGAAGTGATGACGTGTGTATGAGATTCAATCAGAGATTACAAACACAAATTCTACTGCCTTCCTTCTGAGGCTGTCTTTTTTTTTTCCCCTCAAAACCAAAAAGTAGATATTTTTCCTTTTGCTTTTTTTTTTGTTTTGGTTCTATGATTGTTGGAAGGCCAGTGATGATCAGAATGCATAGTTCAAATGATAATCTTTTGTGATTATAGAAAATCTTTCGCTCCTATCTGATGGCTTTCCACTCTTTTATATGTTCTGTTTTTCTCTAATCTTTTTGGCTGATTTTTTTATACTGTAATTCTTTGTGGTTTTTGATTAAAATAGGGGGACTATGATGATGGATATAAAGAAGTCTCGTTCGGCGTAATGGTGTTTGTTTATACCTTGCCGACCATCCTGATATATCACCACCCATAAACTGAGTCCCCCCCTCCTTGTTATCTAGTAGTAGTTTTGTTGTGTGTTGGGTCTATTGCCTTTCCTTTGATCTCCATTCACAATTGGATTCAGTATTGAAACCACATAAGATAATTGCAAACTGAACTGGTGATTAATACTCCCTCCGTCCCATAATTATTGTCCACTTTTACTAAAATGAAAAATTTTATTTTTGGTCAAACTTAACTATATTTTACCTTAAACAACCGGATATACCCCTACATAAGTAATTGTTTAACCATTAAGACTTTATGGATAATGTTTTTTACTAAGGACAAATGTGTAACTTGATCCATAAAAAGTCAAATTGGACAATAATTTTGGGACAAAATTTTTTAGGCAAAGTGGACAATAATTATGGGACGGAGGGAGTACTATATATAGGTTATGAAGAAACACAAAATTTTATGGGATGGTAAAGAAACAACAAACTGGAACCCATTGAGAATAGGATGTTGAATCAAATAGGCTTGAAATTATTATGGATCCAGGATATTGGTATTTACATATACTTGAATGAAATTAGCTACCTACCGGATTGAATTCGAATATGATATGTTTTAATAAAGGGTTAGTACAGAATAGTACTAATCACCAGAGTCATTTCATTAGTGAAGCAAGCACTCATCTCTGAAGCAACTGAGCCCTCATTCTGAGCCATGAATCATTATCGAAGATGGAAGATTGAAGAAATGCATGCGGAAAGGGGAGCAAACCAATAACCAAGTGAAAGAAACTAGAGTATCAATTATAATGGATCATATTTATCCATTCTTCTAAGTTGTAGTTATAATGGATCACATTGTACTGGAGTTTAGCCTGGAATGAATTTCTCTAGCTAATGATATAGTGTAGCATGTCTCTTCCTTGATCAATCCTTAATCTCTTGAAACTTCCAAGGCTTGTACAATACTCTCCGTACAAATGTACAATACAATTATTAAAAATGGGTCCTTCAAAATCTGTGACTATTCTTCTAGTCACAACACAGTTTCACTGAATTTATTCAATTGATATTTGCTTGTGTCGGTTCTTTTTAATTTGGTTATAACAGATTCAAGTTGTTTATTTCCATACTGCGGTTACTTGTTTTTTCCGTTTGACAAACTCCATAAGGCTTCATTTCTACTATTCCCCCCCCACCCCCAAAAAAAAAAAAAAAAGGCCACACGATTAATTCAAGCATAATTATAGAGGTATAGAATTCACCCAATAAAATGATACATTAAGGAATGCACTCACAAAAAAAATAAAAAATAAAAAGAAACGAAAATCGGTGAAATACCTGGTTATTGAATTTCAATTTGAAAATGTCTCTATTGTTCCTGCCCAATTCCTGATTTATCCCAAAAAAAATTCGAATCTCAGACTGTCAAATGAGTGTAGGATGACAAATTTCGAAAGCCAGAAAAATATGGGGGGGAGAGAGAGAGAGGTAAATGACAGCTGAAAGGGGGTGAATGAATGAATCAGCAAGTGAAACGAACTAGTCTCGCTCTCACTCTTTGCTGCCCGGGGCGGGGGGCCGTTACAGAATTCAGAGACAAAGCCGTAATGATATAACCTTAACACACTCTCTTTTATTTCCATTTACGTCTTCTCCTTTTTGAGTTTCAGGATCACACTCTGATTGGCTTTCGGATCATC
Organism: Oldenlandia corymbosa var. corymbosa; assembly: GCA_949775105.1. NCBI lineage: Eukaryota > Viridiplantae > Streptophyta > Magnoliopsida > Gentianales > Rubiaceae > Oldenlandia > Oldenlandia corymbosa. The sequence continues at coordinate 29,803,150 of OX459120.1, read as the reverse complement.
AAAATTCCTCCCACCCCTCCACCCATTCCATACACACTCTCTTTTATAAAATAAAAAGCTTGTCTTTTTACAATCTTTTCTGTTTTATTCCCACAAACTAAATGTGCAGATTCTTCAAGTTTTCGTACTAGAACAAATCATCATCCTCCAATTCAGGCCAACAACCCACTCAGACAGCAGTCTGAATCCTGATTTAGACTCCTCTGCTTTTAAGGAAATCCCTGTTTGTCAATTTAGTCATATTTGGAATTGCCTTACTCTATTCAGTGTCTTTTAGGCATCGTTTTGTTTTGTTGTTTTTTTGGTTTTGTACATTTCGTTGGTTTTTCACCCTTTTGGAAAACGATATGCATCATCCCAAATCGGAACTAGATTTCACAGGCTCAACTCCATCAACACCATATTCTCACGTCTCATCGTCAGCCAGCCACCATCCGGTATACTTTGTACAAAGCCCTTCTCGGTATTCACACGATGCATCCTCCCGAATGGCGTCCGTGCAAGCTTCTCCGGTTTATGGAACTAGCCCGAAAGCTTCCCCGATTTACAATACTAGCCCCAGCGAGTCGCCTTTCCATTCGTCGAATCCCAGGTCTTCGTCTGCCAGCAGATTCTCAGGGAATTGGCGGTATTTGAGGATTAACAGGAAGAGGGCCAAGGGATGGCCTGAAATGGAATCCAAGGTGATCCCCGAAGACGACGACCCCTATACGGATCACGGCGTGATGATTTCTCCTTACCTACTGGCAATCATCGGTTCTGCTCTGTTTTTCAGTGCAGTTTGTTTGATTGTATGGGGTACTAGTAGGCGTTATGCAGCTCAAATCAGCATCCAGGTACCATCATTTTTTACTTCCCAAGTTTCTCCTGTTTGATATCTGATCTAGGAAATGCAGTGTTTTGGCCTGAAAGGCTGATCTCGTTTCATGGTTTCATTTACTGATCCATTCAGTTCGCATAAATCTTATAAATGAATGAAATTCATCATAGTTCAATACTTCGTTTTGAAGTGATTGTATATTTTCCAGCGTTTGAGCGTTACTGATTTTGACATTGGGGAAGGTTCGGATCGGACTGGTGTTCCGACCAAGTTTCTTACACTTAACTGCACCGCCATCACGTCCGTTCATAATCCGGCTACCTTCTACGGCATATATGTCACCTTCGAACCGATTGATCTAATGTACTTAGAAGTTACAGTGGCAACCAGCGAGGTATTTAAGCTTATTACTATTTACTACTATATCACATCCAAATCAGGAGAAACTACGTACTTTGTAATTTGTCGCCTAATTGCTATTCTTATTGATGGTTGTTGATCTGTTGATGTTTCTTTGTGAACAGTTGAAGAGACATTTTCAACCCAGAAAGAGTTCCCGCGATATAAGACTGGAAATAGAAGGAAAAAAGGTTCCCCTGTATGGAGCAGGAGCAGCCATGGAGGATGGCAAAGAAGTTCCCTTGAAATTAAGTATGGAGATCCATTCCTGCGGTTATCTGATGGGCGGTTTGGTGAAGACAAGGCGACATTGGCTAGTTTCCTGTTCATTTGTCTTCAACCCTCAAGGCACTAGAGATATCCGATTTCAACAGAATTCTTGCACAAATGATTAATTCTGATCAATTGCTGTGTAATAATCTTTTATACGGGAGCATTTTTTTTGAACTTTTAGCTAAATCTAGTATATGTGATTCATTCAGGCAATAGTGATTGCTGAATTCGCTGTGATCAAAATGTTGGCTATCATCACAATTTGTTCCTAAAAAACAGAGATATAGATAGGATGGTTGATATTCAGCTGCATCTGCAGCCATTCCGCAAATCTCTGTGGAAGCCCAACCAGAATCCGATCAACGCCTAAGGAGATAACTTTCTGAAACTTAACAAAGAGGCTACCATCCTCCAAACTAGAGGATTTCTTGGAATCACGTTTTCAAATTTGTCATTTACAAACGAAAAAAAATTCATTACATGCTTTTAATTGCTTCCGACTTTTCTTGTACTGATTTTGTTGTTCTCTGTGGATTTCCACATTAAAATACATTATATACCGAAACTGATGAGTTCCCTTTCTTAATTTCTGAGCGAAGCCTGACGAAAACAATCAGAGATCTAAAAGAATGGTTCTACACCTCTGCCATAACTGACCGTCGACCACTCAGCAGGTCCTACATGGTACACTAAAAAAGAAGGATATATACAATCACAATCGGGGGGAAATTATGGACCTAAATCCCAAAATAGAAGTTAACATGAAGAGGGTAACATGCAAATAAGAAGCAAGAAAGGTACCACTAATGAAACCAGCACCGCCATAACGAGGATCAGATGCAACCTCGCCTATCACTTTTCCGGCAAACCAAGCAGCTTCGTTTAGAGACCAAACAGACCAGTCCTTATATTTCCTACCAAAAAACAAAATAATAAAATGATAACGTGAAAACTCTTTAATCAACAAATCACAGTGTGAAAAAGAAGCATAAAGAGAAAAAGGAAATGGAGCCCTACTCATCATATGGAAAAGCCGGAAAATACTTGTTAGGCTCATGAGCAGCCACCCTCCATTTCATATCAATCAGCTCATCCACGTCTGAGAAGGCATAAGCAAGTGGAACTCCTGATCCAGAAGGCAACCTTCTACCTTTGATAATTAACCCTGTACGGTCAACTCGATACAATTGAGGACCCTAGACGAAGAAGGAAACCAGTAAATCTAGATTCTTAAAAGAGTAAGATGGCTCAACCAAACTCCTGACCGCCAAGACTAACCTAATTACACACAAAGGAAGAATAGTATCAATACCATTTCATAGTCACTGTCCCACCCATACTCCCACCCAGCAATCAGTCCCACATCCCCGCGAGAAGTCAGAGCCTCGGCCATCAATTCTGCTGCCTTAAGAGCAGGAATTCGTTTTCCCTGCTGCTGTTCCCACTGGTAGCACTAGCATACATAGGGTATGATGATCGATTATTTAAGGAACTTGATCATAAGAAAACAACCATATTCATATTATACATACTTCTTCTTCTGATTGGGAATTAAGATGGCAAATGCAAGAGGGACCATCAAAAGAAACAATCTGAAGAAAATACAGTATTAGCAAAAAGTACCTTCCATTTCAAATGAGACAGCAACGAAGTATCCTCGCCAGTGACTGTGGCAATCATGTGAGAACTAAGCGCAATAATGTTGGGGACGAATCCTAAATTGGATAGACAGAGTTGCTAATGTCATTATATACTTTAGAGAGATTTTATAATTCAGATGCTGCTCGTGACTATTATTTCAATAGATACATTTGCTAATGATGATGCTATCTAATTTGTTTGAAGTATTAAGCGTATTTCTCTTCTTAACAAACTTCATGGACAATGGATACCACAGGCTCTGAATGGATAAAACAACAGAATCAGGGAGCATTAAAACAACTGACCGTGTTTGGAATGATTAACGGCTACCATAACCTCTCCTCTCCCAAAGATAAAACCAAAAATTGGGAATCCGAACTCAAATTCATATCCACGTGGCTCTAGTAAAGACAAATTCCAGCTAGTAAACTCCTGATCAGTAGACAGTTCCTCATACTCATACCAAATTTTGTCAGGATTCACGATTTCCCCACCCTTCAATACAATCAAAAACAAGACAAAATCAACAAAATAATCAAAATAAGGGGAGGGTGAGAAGGGAGGGGGAAAATAGAAGAACTACTAACGTTGTCGAGGTGGATATCATGAGAAAGATACTTTTTGGGGCGAAGTCGGAAGGTTTTCACAGGGGAAGACTGGCCGGATTTAGCACCCACCTTCTGAGTCCAAGGAAAGACAAAGAAAATCCAGATTGAGACAAGCAGAGCAAAGGGAAAACCAGAAAAGCAAGATGAAGACGAAGAAAATATAACCAAAATTAAAACGACTAAAATAGAGATAAGTCACGCGAATCCGGTATTTATCCAACATCTCGTCCAAAAATACCACTTTACTCCATCCAGAATCAGCCTAGATAAGAGCAATACAAGCAACATAAAAAATAAATAAATAAATAAAAATTAAAAAGAGAGCCAGGTTGGTTCAATATAGTCGACGCCGGAAAAGCAGCCGGAATCAGGAGGATCGTACTTAATCCAAGGAAGACAAACAAAATCAAAAGGATCAAAAAGAGTGAGAGAGAGAAAACTCACGCCAGGATCAACCGCTGCTGGAACAGGTAAGGTTTCCGGATCAACAGAAGAAGAGACATCATCGTCGTCGTAGTCTCTGGATACGCCACATGGCAACGGATCAGCGCTGCTAATGGCAGACCAGGTTCGTTCGTTTTGGTCGGAGGCTTCTCCGGAATCAGGAGGATCAAACTTAATCCAATTAAGACAAACAGAGATCAAACACTCACGCGAGTTTCGGATCAACAGGAACCGGAACGGGTAAGGTTTTCGGATCAACAGAAGAAGAGAAACCGTCGTCGTCGTCGTCGTCTCTGGATACGCCACATGGCAACGGATCACCGCTGCTAACGGTAGACTCCATAATTGCGTTTTTGTTTTTTTTGTAGGTAAAGTGATCTAACAATCGGTAGTTAATATTTCTACTTACAGTCTATATTTATGCGTCCGTAAGCCCTGTTTTGGATTAATAAGGAGATGAAACTAAAAAGGTTAGTTTGTTAATGCCTACTACCTTCTACCCATAGTAGTAAGTATCGTAAGATACGTATCGCACGATACGTATCAAAATTAAGGATTTCGATATGTATCATGTTATGTATTACAATCGCTTGTGTATCGGTCAATTATCGATACGTATCGTACGATACATACGATACACGATACGATTGTGCGATACAAAAACATAGGCAAAAAAAAATATTATTAAAAAATTTTAAACTTTTGTTTTATAATAACCGTTTAAATTTTAAATTAAGAGCGAATTTCATTACAATTTGTTTTAAATAGATATTTCTGATTTATTTCTTTCACGAACATAATTTTTCTCAATTGAAGACAGAACCGCTTAATAAATTATCATAGTCTAAAAAATAATAGATTTAAAAATATTAATTTATTCATAATATCATTTTCCAAATGAAGTATAACTAATAGCATGTTGAATAAATGCAATACATGTTTATATGAATTTTTCTCACTATTAAATTTATGGCTATAATAACAATTATCATGAAAAAAGATATTTATTACATAGGTTGTACGACCATTATTGATGTAATGAATGAGTAATTTGTGTAACTTTCAAATAATCTTGAATTCAACTTAATCAATTTATTTGTTTATAGCTGAAAAATTAAAAAAAAAAGTATAAATATATCAATGACATATGGATTTTATGATATTTATTATTTATTTTATACATATTATTATATTAAAACGTATCTTACGATACGATACGCGTATCATAAATTTAGGTTTCCGATACACGATACGTATCACGATTTGATAACTATACTTCTACCCCCTCAACTCAACTCTTGAGAGTTTGATCCGACTTGAATTAGATCACTAATCCTCGTAATGAGGCGTTTATTTAATTATGATAATTGAATCGGTGAATACGTAATAATGAGGGCGTCTTCGGTTAATAATTTCAATTGTCTTCATCTTTACTCGTCTTCCACCACCCCCCACCCCAATCTCAACACCAACTTTCAATTTCAATTCAAGATAGAATGGCTGGCTACCCAAAATTTGTGAATTTCCAAAGTTGATGAGTAGGCTGCCAATTTTGAAAGCCGGGAAAATATAGAAAGGTAAGTGACAGCTCAAAGGTGCGAGAATGTGAGAGTAAGCGAGTGAAACCAATTAGTCTCACTCTTTGCTGCCCGGGGCGGGGGGCCGTTACAAAATTCAGAGACAAAGCCGTAATGATAACCTTAACACACTCTCTCTTTTATTTCCATTTACGTCTTCCACTTTAGAACAGAAAAAAACCTGAGGACTCCCAATTCCCCATACCAACCAAATTCTCCTTTTTGAGTTTCAGATTGGCTTTGGGTTTCTGGTAAATCAAAAATCCCCCCACGCATTCCATGCACTGTCTTTTATAAAAGCTTGTCTTTCTACACTCTTTTCTGTTTTCTCCAACCAAATCCAATCCCCCACATTTCCACACAGTATATGTGCAGATTCTTCAAGTTTTCGTACTAGAACAAATCATCATCCTCCAATTCAGGCCAACAACCCACTCAGACAGCAGTCTGAATCCTGATTTGGACTCCTCTGTTTTTAAGGAAATCCGTGTTTGTCAATTTAGTCATATTTGGAATTGCCTTACTCTATTCAGTGTCTTTTAGGCATCGTTTTGTTTTGTTGTTTTTTTGGTTTTGTACATTTCGTTGGTTTTTCACCCTTTTGGAAAACGATATGCATCATCCCAAATCGGAACTAGATTTCACAGGCTCAACTCCATCAACACCATATTCTCACGTCTCATCGTCAGCCAGCCACCACCCGGTTTATTTTGTACAAAGCCCTTCTCGGTATTCACACGATGCATCCTCCCGAATGGCGTCCGTGCAAGCTTCTCCGGTTTATGGAACTAGCCCGAAAGCTTCCCCGATTTACAATACTAGCCCCAGCGAGTCGCCTTTCCATTCGTCGAATCCCAGGTCTTCGTCTGCCAGCAGATTCTCAGGGAATTGGCGGTATTTGAGGATTAACAGGAAGAGGGCCAAGGGATGGCCTGAAATGGAATCCAAGGTGATCCCCGAAGACGACGACCCCTATACGGATCACGGCGTGATGATTTCTCCTTACCTACTGGCAATCATCGGCTCTGCTCTGGTTTTTGGTGCAGTTTGTTTGATTTTATGGGGTATTAGTAGACCCTATGCAGCTCAAATCAGCATCCAGGTACCACTTTCGCAAGTTTCCCCTGCTTTCTTTTTTTCAGAATTATAGTTGATGTTTCACATCTGATCTAGGAAATGCAGTATTTTGCCCTGAAACCCTGATATTGTTTCATGAATTTCATTTACTGAATTTACTGTTCATACATCTTATACAAAACAATGATTTGAAATGATTGCTTCTACGATCTGAATGTTTTCAGCGATTGAGGGTGTATGATTTCGACATTGGGGAAGGTTCGGATCAGACTGGTGTCCCAACCAAGTTTCTTACACTTAACTGCACGACCGTCACGTCTATTCATAATCCGGCTACCTTCTATGGGATATATGTCACCTTTGAACTAATTGATATAATGTATTTAGAAGTTACAGTCGCCACCGGCGAGGTAAGCTTATCAGTACTACACATTGAAACCAGAACAAACTGGTTCTATTATTATTGATGGTTGATCTGCTGAGGTTTTTGTGTGAACAGTTGAAGAGTCATTATCAACCCAGGAAGAGTTCTCGCAACATTGGACTAGAAATAGAAGGAAATAAGGTTCCCCTGTATGGAGCAGGAGCAGTCATGGAAGATGGCAAAGAAGTTCCCTTGAAATTAAATATGGAGATCCATTCCTGCGGTTATCTGATGGGCGGTTTGGTGAAGACAAAGCGACATTGGCAAGTTTCCTGTTCATTTGTCTTCAACCCTCAAGGCACAAGGGATATCCTATTTCAACAGGATTCTTGCACATACGATTAATTCTGATCAATTGCAGTGTAATAATCTTTTAGTTTATGGGAGCAATAGTTTTAAGCTTTTAGCTAATTCTAGCTGATGAGATTTCTAGTCTCTCAACTGCAATTCTATTTCCAGCGGGAAACTTATGGTTTTTGCACACTTGAGTCATTGCAATCATCACATTTAGTTCAAATAATAGAAGTATAGAATGATTTAGATCCAGCTGCATCTGTCTGTCGTCATTAAGTGATGCGAAGAGTTTTTATTTATGAATTACTCAGTTGGAAACAAGCCCCAAACTGCAGCAGTTGAAATCAAAGCCTGAAGGCCATCACCTTCTCAAATCTTGATGATGTTCACCAAAGAACTCTTATATGCTGCATGTACACAGCACCACAGTGTTCCACTTTGTTTGCATTTCTTTACTTCCTCTCTTCACTTGACTAAGGAGCGCCTAAAATGACTGACTTTCTGAACCCTAACAACTAGACTATCTCATCACCTCATGTTTTCACCTTTGTCATTTACAAACAAAACTTGAGCTAAAGCTTTTAAATGTAAATATTTTCTAGCTTCCTGAACTACTTCAGGTTTTTCTACAGCTAATGACCGTGTACCAGTGACACTTATTTATCAAAAGTGAGGCTAGTGTGATCAGGGATATCATTCCCCACTTAGATGCCTCTCTGCTACATGATACAGTATTTCACTAATGAGTAACTTTCAAGTTATTGGACGATTTATAATATGCACAGACTAAAAAAGACAGCTCAAAATTAGAGAGTTTATCCTTCCTATGATGTATTTCGATATACAATTGTACAGCTAAAGAACTACTTGAACCAAATAATCCTGATAGCTAGGGCATGTAAAGGAGGGATAGAAAGAATCTTACTGTGCAACAACATGCACAAGTAGACCCCCAAGACCTGCATCGATTATGCTCCCCCTACTTGGTTTCACTTCTCCTATAACTCTAATGTACGATTTTCAGAAAATTGAGAAAAATATCGAAAAGTAAGACAGCACCTTCAATTTTTAGGCAAGTCAGAAATACTGTTATTTTCTGCTAATACTGTCTCCGGCTTGTCAACAATGCAGCTCTCAGGAAGCACTGTGCCGGCAATTCTATTTGGAGGCCAGTACCGGAATATGGATCTTCCTATAATATTCTCTGAAGGTAGGGGACCCCTAAAAACAGTATAAAATTGGAACGTTCAGCTTCAATAATGAAATGGCTATTAAGAGACTCACGACTGAATAGCAAACTAATTTATTACCAGACATGCGAGTCATAGCTGTTATTTCTGTTATCGCCCATCACAAAAACTGAATCCTTGGGTACACGCTGCACCAAAGAAAATGAAAAAGAAGCTTTTAAGAACAATTCCGTTCTTCTACCACTGTACATAAATATATTGATAACTAATGTAAACTAATGCCCATGTTTACTGTTGATAGCCCAATCCGAATGTGTATCTGCATATTTAGTTTGTGGAGTTGATCTTGCAGGTAACAGATTTTGGTTCTTACCAACAAAATCAGGTACAGTATTATCTTACAAAAAAGCTCCACAACGAGCCAGAAAAAAAAAAAGAAAGGACGATGACTTACAATTGGCGACATTTCGTATTTGGGGGCTTCAAGAATAAAATCTTCACTTCTTGCTACACCATTTACAATGAGCTTTCCCTCATGAACCTGCAGTTGAACATAATTCAGAATGTGAATTTTTCTTTCAAAAACCCATTCAAAATTGAGCAAGCCATAGACAACAATCTATGCATTTAACCTCAACAGTATCTCCTTCTTTTGCAACAATTCGTTTGATAAAAACATCATCATCAGTATATCCTACTTCCTGGAGTACTGGAGGGCTCTTAAATATTACAACGTCGTTAGGACAGGGCTTTCTGAAATAGTAACTGACCTGCAAATGTTTTGATACAAAGTACTTAATAACCCGTTGACATCTGTTTTTGCGATTTGCTGATGATAGCAAATGCAAAATGCAAACAAAATTTTGAGATATTTTATACAAATACTCACTCATTACAGCAGAAAAGATAGAGCAAAAATATCTATATAAAAAAATTCTAAAAGAAAAGTCTGCTCTTAGATATAGGATTGCTCCCTAAAAACACTTGCAGTAAACATATTCTCAGGAGATAACATGTTTCTTTCATAAATATCTCATCATTACCAACTTAGCAAAAGATTTTTTATGGTACCTATATCTTGACCTGAAATTCCATTATTAAATAACTATATCTACAAAACAAGCCCCTTAGGAATTTAAAGTCTGTTTAGGACTTGGAAAATACAGATTATTACACTCAACTATCTGATCATCAAACCCATCAAAATCTGTTCACTATATCTTACAAAACATCAAAACAATAGCTTCAGCTGTTCAGCAGAAGAATTGAACGAATCGCAACCAAGCCTATAACTCGTTCAGGGTCTATCAGTAAATGCTGATTCAAGAGGCACCTAAAACCAAAAATCCGGGCATCTGCAATTGCTAAGCCATCTAAGCATCTGCAATTGCTAAGCCATCTAAACTCAAGCCTTCTCTAGAGCAAGCAGAAGGGCAAACTTCTAAATAAGTTCATTTTCTTAAGAATGTGTTCAGTCATATAAAATTTAACTATTGAAATTATCTCTGAGGCAACAAAACAAGTAAGCTAAAATCAGTCGACCTCTCAGAACAATAAAGCCAAGTGTTTGTTCAAATTCAGCATAAAACACACCGGAGGATAACAATAAGTCGTACCTTTTCAGCTACAATTCGATCCCCAACATCAAATGTAGGATACATGGACAACGAAGGAATAAACCTTGGTTCAGCCACAAATGACCTGAAGGCAAGCGAAATAGCAAATGCGGCAAAAACTGTTTTCGCATCATCAGAAGTGAAATTCAGCCATTCTGGCAGAAACCCAGAACCTTCCTCCCCCTTCTCATCATCGCCACCACCGCCTCCGTCGCCTCCGCCACCACCACCTCCTTTGGATTCCAATATAACCTTGGTATCTTCATTGGCGTCTTTTAACCCTTTGCAGTAGAGTCTATTAAACCGAGAATTTACCAAGGTTTTACAAGCTAGGGATTCAGGGCAACGGGTTCGAAGGGTTTTACCAAAGGGGCGGGAGCTGAGTGGCAGAAAGTTTTGGTTTTTGGAAGGTTTAAAGCAATGGATGTTAGGAAAGATAGGGTCTTGGAGTTGAAGGAAGGGGAGCTGAGAAAGAAGCTGTAGACTCATCTTAGATTCTTTCCAGTCACAAAGTTGAAAGGTAGTTCATCCTCAAGTTATATGAAGTCAACCAAAAATCTAGTTTCAAAATGAGTACTTTTATCACCACCCGGAATAATTTAAGAATAATAATCAGTATAAAGCAGTGATTTTTATACTAATAACATTCATCATAACCTTAAAAACATCAAAACCAACCCCATTGGTGGTTAATTTTTTGTATTTAAGTAGGAAAAGTTTCTTACAATATGGTGAATTCATTCTTTTAAGTTTGTTTTTAGTCTATGATCAATGGCCTTGTTTTCTGCTGTTGTTTACATTAGAATGAAGTTGGAGATAGTGGCGGGATTCATCTGACAATACAGCCTCTACCATTGGTGAATTCCCACTTTCTGTAAATCTATGTCCGCTATCGATGGAACAAGCATTTTTACTGGAAGTAGAAACAGCTATAGTTGATTTCCATTCAGATTCACCAGCAATACTGTCTGAATTCCGTGGATAATTTTATTGAATATCGATCATTCGTAGAAAAAAAAATACAGAGAAAGCCAAACAAACTGTGTGATTTCAGTTCATCGAATATTTGGATTTGCTAAACTTCCAAGTTTCAAAGCTTTGCCATCACAGATACATTCATGGCTCGATTTGGTTGTCAGGCTGTGAGTATCTTCTCTGTATCTTCTCGATTTGGTTGTAAGACTGCGAGTATCTTACAAGGCCGGAAGGAGTGAAAAGAAGATCATATTACCATGAATATATGAATGTCTTTCTTATACAATTGGAGCTGTATGACTCACTCCTGTGTGAGGCTGAGTATCAGAGACTTTCCTAAATGTTGAAATGGCAAATTTGACAATTTCATAAAACCAATCTACATGAATTTACATAGTCATACTTCCATAAGTTCAGCTGGAACTGCTTCAAAAGTCCTGTTGATGATTGCGCCTTTATTCTAAAGGAACGTGTGACCAACATGGATTTCGTTGCCATACTAAGGTTTTCAGTTGGCGACACTGATCTTTTCAGCATTGTCTGGCTTCTTAAGTTAGCAACATTAGATCCATTCTGATTGATCAGAATTGAAGCAGGAATTTGCCATCCGTTTGAACCCAAATCAGATGTTTCTTCTGTCTGATACACTTTTTCCTGCTCCTCATCTAACTTCTCATTCAAAGCATTCGTCGTATTCCTTCCATCATTTAGGTCACTCGTGATTCTTTTTGCCTCATTAAAGAAACCTATGGCACGCCAAGCATCTGCAACAAGCTGAACTGTATTCTTCCCTGGCAGAATACCCTTGCCTTTCATGATGTCCAAGAATTCCTCGGCTTTCCATGGTTGTTTTGCTTCTCCATATCCCCATATCAGGGTTTCAAACGTTTTCAAATTTGGAGATATATCCATTTTACACATCTTCTCATATATCCTCAAGGCATTTTCCATCTTTCCTGCACTGCACCAACCACTGATGATTGTTGTAAAGATCACAACATTTGGATGCACTCTTGATGAATCCATAAGTTTCAGGAGAGACTCTGCCTTCTCAGGTTCCCCAGCACGCACATACCCTTTGGCAAGAATGCCAAAAGCATGTATGTCGGGTTCGATGCCAGACTGCTCCATGTTATCAAAGATTTCTCTGCACTTATCCATAAGACCCGCAGAACTCCATGCATTCATGATGGTACTAAATGTTATCACATCTGGTTTAACTCCAAATTCTTCCATCAACGTCAAAGTCTGTACAAATACATGACTTAGGCCAATTTAGCAATTTAGTCACTGTATTTCTATGCCATCATATCACAAGTGAGATAGACAAAAGAGGAATTTCCTAAGCAACATTACTTCAGAGATTTATGGGACCGAAATGAGTATAAATGGAAATCTAGACAGTCTCAGAAGCTAAGCAGAAGTGACTATATCCCCAGCCTATAACGAAGGTAAAGTAGAACATCTTATCTATGAACTCTAGATTAGTCTTTTACAAGATATTATATTCAAAAGCACTGGGCTGAATCTACTACCTTATCATTCTTTTTACCTACTCAAATTATATCAGGATATGAAATTACATGAAAAGCAACGGACGCATGCCATATAGAGAACAGATGAAAGATTCAAAACTAAAGTAAAAGTGGCCTACCTCATCGACACCATCAGTGTCTGTGACATCGAGGAAACCTTTGATAAGAGAGTTAAAAATGATGAGATTTGGAGTCACCCCAAGATCCTTCATTCTGTAAACAAATCTTAGTGCATCTGACATGTTTCTTTCTTTACAGTACCCATTCACTATGATACCACAAGTTCGCTCATTCGGGGCTACTTTGCTAGTCTGCATCTGGAAGATCATTGCTTCTGCCTTGCTTGTCTCTCCACTCTGAGCATACGCACGGGCTAGGGTATTATATGTAACAACATCAGGACTCATACCGGAGGCAATCATCTTGTAAACTACATTCCATGCTTCTCCTATGTTGTCCTTATTACACCAAGCTCGGACAAGAATGTTGTATGTCCTATCATTGGGTTTCACATTCTCTTCCAAAGACATCATTTCCAACAGTTTCAAGGATTCCTCAGGTTTGCCAATGATCCCAAAACCTTTAATTAAGGTATTGAATGTACTGGCCGTGGGTTTACATCCTTTGTCCCTCATTTTTCTGAATATCTTCATTGCTTCCTTGAGATTGCCAGACTCAGAGAACGCATTGATCATGGCATTGAAGAAAATGGAGTCAGGTTTCAATCCATCTTTTTCAACCTTGGAAAGGAGCATAGGAATGGATTTGAAGCGTTTCTGGAGGGTCAGTGCAGCTAAAACAGTAGTGTATGTTACAAGTGTAGGTCTGTGGCCTTCTTCTACTAAACCTCTGAAAATTGAGTGAACTTCATGTGACTTCTTCTTCTCAGTCAGTATTTTCATCAACTTTGTTCTGGACTTAACAACTTGGCAACTGCTTTTCTCTGAACAAACAGGACAACCATATTGGACTTGAGAACTAACAGAAGCCGGGATTAGATTAGCTCGGTCCTTCTTAGGATAAGATTCCTGAAACAGCAGGAATTTGCACAAATATTCAGAATTAAGATACTAACTCTGCAGGTCACACAAGAGCAGAACGATAGTAGTAGTATCCAACAGAATGATCATTTGCATACAATTCAATGGCAAAATGAGTTGTATTGAATTGGGTGTAGCCACTCATAATCAAGTTAGCCCTATTCAAATTTTTCAAGGAAACATATGCTTAGCAACAAAATCATTGAATCAAACGGAAAACTATTAACAGGCATCACTAACTGATAAACAATTACTAAAACCAGTACATGGAAACTGTTGATTAGATTTCAGGAACAAAGAAATGTACCTTGAACAATGAGGCTTGACTCTTCGACTTGCTTGTCACTGCTCCATTCAGCTGCTTTCTTCCAACCGGGGACTTGGAATCCTCTGGGAATTCTCCCATCTAATTACACAATCAAAAACAGACTTAAAGCTGAAAATCTATTTAAATTAACGAATATCCAAACCCAATCTGATACACTGTGGGCCGCATAACTAGAGCATGAACCAAAACAGAAGATTCAGATTGTTCCCATTGAATCCTACAAATCAAGAATCAACAACTTTAGCTTGATATACATAATGGGACAAGGGTAGTGACAACTCGAAAAGAAAGAGTTTTTACCTCTTGGGATCCTCTCCATTTGCATGGTTGCTGGAGAAGAAGAAGAAGAACGAAAGAAAGAAATGTGCATGTATGAAGACAAAGAAAGAAATTGAAGTTTAGTCAGTGGCACCATTTTTTCTTTTGGGTGTGGAGCAATCTTATCCACGGAATATTATCAGATTCTACTCTCCAATTACACACTTGTTTTCTTGAGGCTCCCAGTAGAACGCAGCAGCAAAGTTTGTCAAAAGAAATCATGATTGGAGCACATATTTCCACGTCATTTTTTTCATTGAGTCTCATTTTTTATTTTTCTTCTTTCACTCCCTGTTTTTTAAAATTAAAAGAAGAGAAGAAGGAAAACACTCCAATAGCTTTCTTCATTCAAAAATCAGACCACATGAATAGTCAAAGTTTGATTCTCATCGAAGTATCAAGAAATTCTTGCTAATTGTTTTTTTTTTTCTCCATATTTGTAAGGTATTCACCGTCAATAACAACAGATTAATTATTTTGGAAAACATTTACGTGTAAATTAATACAATAAGTAATCCGTTAAGAAAAAAACCTGATTGTTTTTGTAAATAAACAAAAATTATTCATAAGCATATGTGCTTCTACACAAAATACCGGTGAGTCTAAGAAATCATTTAATAGCAATTCATTTGTTCAAAAATAATTATTTAGTTTGAATTTGTATTAAAAATAAAAATCCAAACGAGATACTTATTTCGATATGAATAGTCTAAAGTAGATAATTTAATTTCGTTCCACTATCCCTTCTCCATAACTTTACTCATTTTAGGGTATTCTTAGTTAGAAAAATCGATTCTCTATCGATTCTCCATAATCATTTAACCTTTTATCAATATCTATATTCTATTATACTCATTAAATTGTGCATGTTATTATTGAATGTAGTCATGATATTTCCAAAGGAAAATGTTAGAACATACTTACTCCTCACATACTCAATATTTATAGTCAATAAATATTGATGAACTGACATTAGTTCCTATGTGCACCTCACTCCTCACATACTCATCTTTATATTCATCAAGTCCAGCGAGTATAATCAAATTTCCGATTATTTGTTGTACCAAAAGAAAATAAAAGTTCCAATTATTAGCCAATACAAGTAAACCTAAGAATGAGATTTAAGATGAAAACTAGAAATGATAGATTTGTTACAATTCCTCATTTATCTTCCTGCTTTCTAATTATAGGTTACCTTAAACTTAACCCAAAATGAGAAGGAGAAGAAAAAAAGTAGAATCAACATATGTAATGTACAAATTTGTGTCCTAAACTATAATAAGGAAAAAAGAAAGTACCCAGTGTTTCTCTATTTTTCCGTCATATAAAATAAAATATCTCATCGTTTTTTATACTTCCTCTGTATCAAAAAAATAATCCACATTGATTCTTGATGTTCATACCAAATTAAAAACTCAGTCTAATCTATTTTTTTAAGATTAGTTTTGGAATCTAGATTAAAAACTAAAAAGATTGAAAATAAAAGAAGAAGAAGTTTCCATAGGTAATTACCTCATTGACAAAACAGCACGTTAAAATTACTAGGGACGATCAAAATTAAAATGACACAAATTACAGATATATAAATAGGTGAAAATACATAAGGGGGTGGATAAAAGAAGAGCCCGGGCGTCAATTCGACCCTAACAAATCGCTGTCTTCAAAAAACAGAAAGATTCATGCGGAATGGGCAGAAAGAGATGTTCCTTCTTCGTTTTGTGATTTCAAACCACCATTTACCCAATATTATTGCTGTGAAGCGCTTCTGAAAACCCTTGATTTTGACTTTTGGAGCAAGGCCGGTAAGGACCTCGCCGCGAATGATGTTGTTGAAGCTTTGGAAATGGTACCAGAATTGCTTGGCGGTTCACCCAGTTAAGACCCAAATCATCAGCTCCGGATTCCTTTGGGGAACTGGAGATATTATTGCTCAATCCGTCACTCATTCCGCGGCTAGGAGTCACCACCATTTACCCGTAAGCGCCCCCTTTTGACTTGGCTTGTATTTGTTGTGATTAATTATCGGGTTGCTGGAATGTTGGGTGATTGTTGATTTTTGTTTCTTTTTGGAGGTGGGTTTTGGATGGAATGTTATCTCTGGATTGATTTTTGTTGTTCGTATGAGTTGCATTCTGTTGAAAACTTGTAATTCGCTGTCCACATTCTATTGAGAATGCGAGAAGTGTTTATTCAAGCTACTTGAGTAGCTTTCCGAAATGTTGAATTGGTAGATTCGTCTTTTCCATTCCCCTATCAACGTACTTTTCATTTTTTTTCTCCCTATTTGGTGAAGAACTCCCTCTTTGTCGCCCTATTTTCCCCGTTTTGATATAGAGTGGACTGTGGAGTTATTCGGGATCTTTCGGCGGTGTGCTGGTTTTTCTAGGTGAAATACAGATTTCTTTGGCGCCGTTTTAGTTATGGTAGGATTCGAGTTTTGTTAGTTTAAGGAAACTCCTAAAGGATGTTCATAATATTCTTAGTAGTTAATACATTCAATGTTTCTGTTTCAGTTCAAAATCACTGCATGGATAACCAATTTTACTTTTATGAGTCTATACCTACTCGCAGGAGCTATTGTTCTGTTTAAAGGGTAAAATAGTCGTAAAGTTGTTTAATGTTTCTCTTAAACGAACAATTTGTGATATTAACTTGAGCTGTTAGAGAAATTTGATAATTTCCATTGTTCTAGCACCTGATTTGATGCTTTTCAGATTTTACTTAGTTACCATCAGAGCCTAATCTCGTTTAACTATTCTATCTCGTTTAACTATCTTGACTTTGTACTTTAATTTTCAATGTCGTCGGGTTAGGAGCAATTACAGATGTTTGTAGCTCATGAAAAGTGATCTGGGTCTCTTTTGTTGAGAATTTCTGAAAAAGGAAGATATTGCCACATTTAAGAAATAAGATGGATTTCTTAATGCCCTGGTTGTTCTTTTTTCTTATTGCCATTGATCTCTTGTATCAAAAGCAACTGACTCTTTGTTTCTTGTTCTTTCATCTCTCCGTCCTCTTAACATATGGTTGGGCTTGTAAATGGCTTTGAGTAAATGAACTCCTCCCTGCCCCAGAAAATGGTGTCCGTTCAATTTTTGTTGGTATTAGGACCGCTGTGTCAAGTATTATTATATCAAACTTTCTTGATCCTTAGAGGTTACTAATTTGCTCATTCTCACACCTATTAAATTGACTGGTGTTGAGTAAATGATACTGGTGAGGGTTTATGTAAAGTTTTATCCAAGAAAGAAATTAAAAAATGTATGAGGTTATGACTATTTGATTGCAAATAGATTCACAATCTTTTATTTCATGTTTCAGGATGCCGATGAAGAATTCAAAATTAACTGGAAACGGGTTGCCATTACAAGCATGTTCGGATTCGGCTTTGTTGGACCAGTTGGCCATTTCTGGTATGTAGTCTTTTGTAATTTCTCATTGTCCCATGGACCATCTGTTCCATTGGTTTTTCTCATTTACACCCATTCTACAATTTCCATTCGTGGGTAGGACAGTGAAAGCTTGACACCACATGGCTTAGATGCTTTACAAGCTTTAAAACACCTGTAGCACCTCCAATTAACCCAAAGAACTACCAGGGAAACACGTCTTTTGTTAAATTCTCATCGAATTAATGGTATTTCTTAAACTAGTTGCTGGCAAAAGGTGGCCTTCTTTTGTTACTGATACTATGCAAATTGAGCAAGTACATCTCTAGTCCTAGCTAGGCATAATGGATTCAAATCTAAATAAAAATGTGTCAACTGTCAGCAAGACCACAACAGCTATATCTGATCAATAGGCTATATGTTGTTGTAGTCCAACCTAGGCATTTCTCTGTATTCTTGGATGAGTTCAGTGTGATAAAACATCTTTTAGTACAGCGCTACCACGTGTGTTAGGTGTCAACTTCTTGTGATACCTTACTTGACCATGCTTAATTATATTTGTCATCTATTAGCACTACATTGAGGACCAACTCGTGTAATATAAGATATAATTTTTGGCTGTGATGTGAAAGGCCCAAAGTATCAGTCCTATTCTTGACTGTTTTAGAGCTGTTTGCGATCTCCTTTGCCTAAGCTCCTACGAACCAATACCCTTAGGAACATCATCAGGTAAGTTAATATCCATTCTTGTTCAGAGCTTTGTTTCAATATTTCTACTACATGGGTGACAGTTGTTATTTGGTTTAAGCCTCACTTTGCTTTGTACCTTGATAGTTACTCCGTGACAGAACTTTGTATGCATTTTGATGGAAATGAGTATGGTTCTGTTTATTTATTTTTTTTTGGGAGACTTGGTGTTTCATGGTTCTTTCTGTTAGCATGTTAGAATGCATGGATTTGTTACTTGATGGCCATGAGCACCTAGTAAGTTGAGTCATTAGGTCTTATCAGCTGTCAGAAAGGGCATAAAATGATGCACTTTATTATCACAGGTATGAAAATCTGGACAAGTTTATTAGACTCAAGCTTCGTATGCAGCCCAAGTCAATACCGTTTGTCGCCACTAAAGTGGCAATGGATGGCATAATATTTGGTCCATTTGATTTGCTAGTATTTTTTAGTTACATGGGATTTTCAAATGGTAAGAGTGCGACTCAAGTGAAGGAAGATTTGAAGAGAGACTTTATACCAGCATTAGTTCTCGAAGGCGGTGCCTGGCCTCTTGCGCAGATAGTGAATTTCCGATACGTTCCTGTTAGATATCAACTTCTGTATGTAAACGCTTTCTGCTTGCTGGACAGTGCTTTCTTATCTTGGGTGGAGCAGCAGGAAGACGCAGCTTGGAAGAAATGGTTCACCCAATTTTCCCCTTTCGAGAAAGAAGAACGAGAAGAAAGATGATTTGCAGAGTAGGTAATGTTGATGAAAAGTAGATGTAACGTTGAGGGATACGTTTTTGAATGCCTCTTACACCTTGTTGGCCCTTATGGGAAACTCAACCAAAGTGGATAATCATTCTTCTTTTTCTGAGAGAATGACCGGCCAACTCTTTTTTGCCAATGTTGTTACTTCAAATTAATATTCCATAAGTTGAAAAATCATATTTGCAGTGGCATGGAAATCAAAAAAGCAGCTGGAAGAAGAATGATAGGAGGATAGTCACTAAAACCGGGTAAAATAAGAGTACGCGAATTCTGAACACATCCAAAACGGGGGCCTCGTGTGATTGCACCACTTTGTTAACCCATTCAACATTCTTGTGACGATTCCTCTGATTTCTTCGCACACTATTCCTAGAGGAGGGGGGTAACGGAAAAGGGAAAGGGGGGTGGAGAACGAATTACAGTTTGCCCACTGATAGTTTGTAATATTACCATTCAAGATGTTAAAAAAGATATCAGCAGCAATGTGATTGACCTTTTTCAGTTGAAATTAGATGTCACCTTTTCAGCCATCATGATTCATGAGTATCCTTGGACGACTACACTAGCTAGGGCTGATTATGAGACTTCCTCCAAAATCGAAAAGCCCCCGAAAACCATAAAATCATCAGAATGAAAACAAAAACTGGGCTAAAGGGCGTGTTTTGCCATAAAATGAGTATACGAGGACCTTGGGAAAGACTGATGTTCTACCCATTTAGTGCAAGTACATTGTTTTCCAAAGTTCTTACGAGTGCTAGCTTTCTTTCAAGCTCATAGGTGAAGTGTGCCGATGCCTTAAAAATTGTTTCTACCAAGTCAAAATCGCAACAATACAAGTAATAAAAATGGGGAAAAAAGAGTGGGTAATGGGAGGAATTGGAAGCTTTTATCTTCAGTATTTTTGAGTAGATGTCAAGTGTTTTCTTGGAGTAAACAGTAGTAAAAAGATACGAATTGACTGAGATCGACTATGTTGGGAAAGAGAATCAATCTAGCTAATTGTTCAGTTCTGATATATGTGGCCTTATGAAGGATAGATAGTCTTGATTGTTAAACATGGCTTCAGCTTCCTTAGCCAGCTATGTCCAGGAGGAGACAGAGTAATCTACAATGTTTTAATCATATGGGGAGTGATTGGTGCTGAAAAAAATTGTTCCCAAAAGATGGGATGTACTCACACTTGAACTACTTCTTCCTGATATCAGGATTCTGGCTCGTGTTCTCATGTATTAAGCAGAGAAAGCAATCAATATAAACATCCATCCCGAAGGGGCCAAAAAAAAAGGGAAGCTGAAAGCCCTTTCAAGGAAAGATTCACCCAAAAAAAAAGGACCTCAGCTCTCAAATTCTTCAGCAAGGATTGGCATTCCTCAACATCGCCTCCACAAATAACAACAACCATGTGAGAGCTAAGCTTCTTCATGTTCCTGACGTCTCCTAGATTCAATAGACAAAGTTAGTAGTGGCATTTACACCCCACAGACATATAATCTATTAAACTCGGATACAGCTCCTGGTTAACATGTTCTCAAGTAAAACCAGCTCATACCAAAAAGCCTAACTTGCCATTTCTTTAACCTTTTTTTTTTTGTCCTAATGACATTGGAAATTATGATATCTAATTTCATAGAATTCTCGCAGATTTTTCCTCTATACAACCAAATTTAATTTATGGACGACAATGCAACTGAAGCACGAAAAAAGATCAACCAACAGCTGAAACGTATTTCCCGCTTTATGGATTGGACAATTATTAATTGAATGTAAATAATAGACAACAGTCACAACACACCTGGACAAGAATGGTTAAGGGAGGAAAAATAAGGGAGAAAAAAAAAAAAAAAAACGGAAGGAGACAAGAAGAAGAGAACTAACATTTAGAAGGTGGTGAGAATAAACAGAGGTAAGCTTCAGGCAGATGTCATTATTCACCTTCATCCAAGCAAGACAAACAAAATCAGATGAAGCATGAAAATTAAACAAAATCAGATGCGACGGGAAAAATAAACAGAATCGGATAGAGACGGAAATCGCACATTAGGGACGGCAGGTCATCTCATAATCTTTATCTTCCTTAACAAATTCAGTAGGAGTACCCGCGGAAAATGAACCGGGGCTACTCCATCCAGCATCCATGATTGTCAAACCTTTTTTGCTGATTTGAAGAGTGGTACATCTAGTCTAGAGTGTAAGATGCATGGAAGAGAACTTAGGGTTTCCAATTGGCTTTTCTAGGCTATTATCAAATACACACCTTATATTCCTTCCATAATCGATATGACCCCTGTGTTTTTCTAATTCTCCTCAACATCCCTTAACCATCAGGCCTTTACAATCAACCATTAACTTTGGTGGAATTGTTTAAAACACACACTTATATTCCAATCAACTTGAAATCCCATTCATGCATTGTTTTTCCACTAAAATAAGTATTTTGTTACTTGTTTATATCTTATTA
This sequence comes from Oldenlandia corymbosa var. corymbosa, assembly GCA_949775105.1. Taxonomy (NCBI): domain Eukaryota; kingdom Viridiplantae; phylum Streptophyta; class Magnoliopsida; order Gentianales; family Rubiaceae; genus Oldenlandia; species Oldenlandia corymbosa. The sequence continues at coordinate 29,781,260 of OX459120.1, read as the reverse complement.
AGGGGCATTTTTTAAATTTATAAATTATTACAGTTACGTTTTCATTAACTTTGAGGAGTTTTCGTCCAAAATCCAAATGACTAAATCGATGATAAAATTCATACCTTTGGATCAATTTGACAAAGGCATCAAACGCTTGAATGCTTTGAAATGTGGTTTTAACTTCCACGTATCTCTCCCATTTACGGATTTGATAAGATTCATTAAATTAACAGCTTAATTGAAGATATTATTTTCTTAATTCATCGTTCAAATTTGAGTGTGATGTTTATCACATTGGCGGCTAAACGTACCAAACCCTAATACGGTATGATTTGATTCCTTCTGCTATATATATATATATATATATATATATATATAGAGAGAGAGAGAGAGAGAGAGAGAGAGAGAGAGAGGGATCTTTGAGGAATGTAATATTGATCCAAAAGCTTCTTTATATTGGTCTATCAAATATGATATGCGACCATACACATTCTTTGTCATTTTTCTCTTATATTACTTACTGATTTGTGGTCTAAAAAATATTAGTTCTAATTCTTATTTCATAAGTCATGACAAAATAATTTATATTTTAGTTTACTTTCAAAATTTCCATTAATTACTTCCAATTCTATTTTAAAAAATAAAAATTATATTGGTCTATCATCGGAATTGATGATGAATCAAATCCAAGATATGTTGATGATTAACAGAGCTTTCACCATGGAGGCCACCATTGTTTCTGCATAACGTCAATGATGAAGCTGAACTTCATTGAAAAAATCCTCTCAAAAAAACCAAATGAGCAGCAGATTAACAGCACCAATAGGTACATAGATAAAGACTCTCTTTGGTCTATTAAAGTATATCTTTTGGCCTAGCCACGATCGCTGTCGTGCCCTTCTGTTGAGATTTTATTCGTCGAATAAACTCACCGGATCGTGTTTATTCTCGCTCACCGCTGTACTAGAGGATTAAAACCGAATTCGGTTTTGGGTAATCTGCAATTGAATCAACGATAGGATCAAAACCAAATTCGGTTTAGGGTAATTTGCAAAGAAAATAAATTCCAAAACACAACATTTAATATGGCTGTTTGTAGTAATTCTCAAGAAACAATCACTCACACTAATCCACCCGATATAGTTATCATGTCTATATTTATTCCCAATTTTTTTTGCACAGTTTTGTATTTTTCAAAATTATCTTATCAGTTCATTAAAAAAGAAAAAGATAACAAATTAATTATGATTGTGATTCCAGCTAACTAGGGCTGCTAGTTTATCTCAAAACCCTAATTTGCAACACAAAGACTGGCTATAAATACAATCGAACGGCCAAGACATTGACCAAATACAATAGCGCATCCGATATTTTTTGTTCAAACCCTGGGAACAAATCATTTGCAAATTACTAAATCTTCTAGTTTTTTAATTTATTTATTCTTTTTTTGGTAGTTTAATTGATTCCAACCCCTCACTTTTTGTTAGAGTGGGGGATTGAACTCATGACGTCCTCTTGGAGCAAGGGTGGTGTTACCACTGAACCAACTCCTCATTCGCAGAAATATTAAATTAACAGATAAAACTATTGAAGGTTTTAACCTATCACATACTCATAACCTTTTAATGAGTTCGGTGCATAGTGATATGTTGTTAAAGATGAAAATAAAGATGGAATGAGACTCCCCGTTTTTTCTTTTTTTTGAATTGATATATTGTCAAGTGTATTTGGATGTGATGATTGATTTTTTATCTTATGATAACCCAATTAAAACATAGTCAATTTCAATTTCTTGATATGTCACTAAAAATGATTATTTTAATTTTTCCAAAGTTCATTGTGCCGATTAAACTTAAGTAAAGGTAATTACGAATCGTTACATATTTTGCAACGATAACTAATTAAAACATCAGCCAATCGCTCTCGCAAGCAATATTTTCGGACCCGGACCGGAAAACGAATCGATGAAGTTAAAGAGTCACTGGGGCATTTGGTCAACCAGTTAGCCCAGGACAAAAAATCGGATTAGAGCGGTATGACATCATATATAATTTTCAAATTTAAAATATATAAAATATGTGAAATCTAAAGTTATTAGCATTAAATTATTAATTTTTTGTTAAAATATAAATAAATTTTAACAATTTAAAAATAAGATAAGACAAAAAAAAATATTTATAGTTCCTAGTTTCTTTGACGAGACGGTAATTTTGGCACCAACCAATGACAAAGGTGATATAATCAATGAGCATATGCTGGCACAACTTAGAGGGAAAGCAAAGATATGTTACAGTTCTGAGGGCATCTCCAACGCATCCGCTAAATCGAGCGGACGCTTGGATTTAAAGGAGTTGGGTGCTCCAACGGCCTCCTCTCTGCTCCGCTTCTCCGCCAAGGTTGAAGGAGTACTGTTTCACGGCTCCTCTATTCTGGTGGCTCCTTTTCTTTATTTCTGATTTTTTTAACTAATTTTTTGGGCCACATTTAGGGTTTTTTTGTTGGGTTTTTGATTTTTATGGGCAAATTTGGTTCACTTGGGCCGTAGTTCCTTGACCTTTGGGTTTTCCAAGCTTTGTTTTTTATATCTAATTTTTACTTAATTTCTTAAATAGCAAAACTAAAAATATAAATAAACATAATTTACGTGTAAATAGCAAAACTAAAAATATAAATAAACATAATTTATGTGTAATATTTTGTTATTGATCTAAATACATTTTTCATATTTACTAATACCAAATTGTTTAATTTGATTAATATTCAATAAACAATGTTTGGTATAATTAATTAAATAATATATTGAAAATTTAATCTAACAAACAATAATATTTTACAATATTGATCATATATCTAAATGAATGCTTTTCACTAATTAAGAATATTAATGGATTAAAAAATACTATTAATAATAAAATAAAATTATTGATAAAAGAATACAAAAATATTTGTTTAGAGGAGAATTATAGAGGGAATGGGTTGGAGATACTGACATTGTTGAAACTCTAAAACTAATAGGATTTCATTGTAGCAACTCTATATATAGAGTTTAGAGGGATGTTGGGTTGGAGATGCCCTGATTGCGTAGAAGAGATACCAGAGTCAATAAATCTTGAGAACGATGAGGTTTACACAGAAGAATTTCTCAATGCCATCAAGTGTTCAGGAATGCCAAATCACAAACTATCACTTAAGGTCAGAGTCCCGATCATGATTCTTTAGAATCTTGATCAGCCAGACGGCTTGTGTAATTGTACCAGAGTACAGTTCAACTATTTGAGGAACGAGTTATTCAGACTACTATTATATCTGGTGTTAATATCGGTCGCAAATGTTTCATTCCGTGTATGAATATCAATCCGACTGACGAGAGGATGCCAGTTAAATTAATACGGAGGCAATTCCCAGTTGTTGCATGTTTTGCTATGACGATCAATAAGAGATAAGGACAGTCGTTATCTCATGTTGGCTTATTTCTCCATCATCAAGTTTTCACCCATGGACAACTTTACGTTGTTTTTTCTAGAGTAAAGTTCAGAAAAAGGTTTGAAAATAATTATTTACAATATGAAGGGAGAACTTTGCAGCGCAACAACAAATGTTATTTACAAAGAAGTACTTGCGAATGTATTCATCATTTATTTTTTTTCAGTTCTTTCTCTGTTATTGATGTCACAATTTTTTTGCATTTTAATATATCTGTTAATTGAAATACTTTTAAAGAATCAAATATGTCTCAATTGTGCAACGCACAAGCACAATACTAATTTTAAAAAAATAAATAAACTTTAATCGAGAAAAAAGAGATCAATGCTCAATGAGTATCCTTTTCAAAATTTTTGTCCATTTATCCAATGGCTCTTTTCATTGATGCTAAATTCAAGCTGCTTACCAAAATCTTACTCCAGTAGTCCTAGAATGAATCGTATGAGCATTTGAGTACCCTTAAATTTTTTGGCTAACAATTACATTAATCGAGTTGTCTATCATCATCAGCGAGCACGAATGCGAGATTAGTCATTGTTATTAAGTTTACATCATGAAAATATGCAAAGAATAAATCGTATTACTCAGATGGAAACCGAAAACGTACCTTTATCCATCAAAATACTCTCCATTATAAATTGTAAATTATAAAAATCTTTATAGTAAAAAATATTAGGGTGATGGTAGTTAGTAATTACCATTTCTGTCCGAGGACATGACCACAACCTTCTCATTATTCCAAACTTCACAGTTTCGCACTTTCGCTACAGATATAAAACATCAATACCATAACTTGAAAGAATTAAGAGGAAATTCAGCAATGGAATAAATAAATAAATAAATAACTAAAATTCAAAGAACAAAACTTGATTCCAACACGAGAAAATGGGAATATGAACTGACCTGTGTCAAGATTAATGAAATGTCATTATTTGAGTATTGCCGTGTGAAGTCCTTCAAAATAAACAACCTAAGAGCAGTGGCGAGATATTTTTTTTTATAGAACTTTGAACAAAATTACGCCTACTCAATTTTTTAGAATATTGATTACTACAATAAGCTCATAGCTAGTGTAGTTCGGTAGAAAATGTAAAAAAAATTATTGGTACTTCAGAAAATGACATCGGTGTTGATAATCAAAACATAGCTTTAAAACAGCAATCATATCACACATCACACAATTGTTTTTCTTCGAAACAGCAATCATCCAATATTGTAAACAATAAATGATCGAAAAATAATCCAAAAAAAAAAACGACCTGTAAGAGAAGATCATGAAATCTCATACAATCATTGACAATAGTGGATGATAAATAAAAAAAGTAATCATTGTTATAGTACTTTGTGAAACGGTAAAAAAAAAAAAAAAAAAACCTTTTCACCAAACTTACTTATTTGATGGATATTCTTGGTAGTAGCGGAAAGATTTTGAAACTCCCTTTCACTAATCTGGCAATCTTCTTTTGATGGGCGGCAATTCGAGTCGGGTGATGAGGCGCAGATGTCCGTTTTGATTATCTGTTTATTTTAAAAACTTTACGTCTGATTATTAAGTTAATAATGGAGAAGTTGATTTTGAAAAAAAAAAAAAAGGAGTTCTAGGGGTTTTGGTTATTAAAAAAAATCATGTGATTAAATTTGATTTATATCAAATCCTCCAATTAACTACTACCTAATCACGATTATGGGTTACTTTAAAGTTTTTTTTTAAAGGGATCAATAATAGTTTCCCATTTAATCCCGTAACCTATTAGAAATAGGAGAACTATCTTACTACTAAGCTGCACCTCATTGTAAACTTAAAGTTTTTTTTTTTTTTCAATCACGTACAATATCACAACTAAAAAGAGTATTCATATATGAATCTGGTCTCATTATTAATCATTTGATATAATATATAAGGATTGGAGGTTAATGAGTTTATTTGTATAAATATATATATATATATATATATTCCTTATATATGATATTCCCTTCGATCCTTATTATAAGACATTTTGATTTGACATAAGTTTCACCTAATATGTTTTTTTAATTAAAAAAAATCTTAAAAATACATGTTCACATTTTTCACATTCATAGGGGTCTCCTCATTATTAAGAAATATTTTCAAAGTTTTTTTTCATCGAAAAAATATATTATGCGAAATTTAGGACAATTCAAAATACTTGATAGTAGCAAGGACAGGAGAAAGTGTTAATTTCACCGATACACAAACATTAAAGTAGCGTGTTCAGAATACTTCTTTGACTCTATAGTTTTATCGGGTTCAATTTTTATCGTTTCTTGTTAAACTGATGGTCATGGTGCAAATTGGTCCAGATGGGGAACTTAAAACCAAATTGAATACCTCTTTCTTTACGTTTCTCAGTGAGTCGGTCGAACATATGGAAAGAACAAAAACCAGATAATGTAGCTGGAATAATAAGAATGATATATTCATAAACAACAGATCATGTACAAAATTTTTTCAGTCAACCACTACGTTCATATATACAAATAACACTCTCAAAGTTAGCATGGTACAGGTGGAGGAAGCTGTTGACTTCTAGGGTTCCAGCCACTAGTCTTTTCGTACTCCTAAATTTGACCACCATACTTCAGCTATTTTACCACTCACGCAGAAACATGAACCCTCTCTTTGAACTCAGTAGTCCAGTTAGGCTAAATGATAATGTAGTTCGAATCTTTGTGCTTGGGATCTAAAGAAAAGAACTGTGACCTCCACAAATGGGTACTCTTGGCTTGAATTCAGCAGATACAGCCAAACAAGGGCAATGCTGAAAGTGCACGCTCTGAAACAATTAGAAAAATTTAACCACTAAGACTCTCAAATGACAACATAAAGAGAAGAGCCTCAGTTAACAGATAACGGTGCAGAAAAATTACAGCAACCACAACAATGATGTTAACAACTCTAATCTGACATAACGGAACAAGTTTCATATGTATAAAGCAGTGCCTGTCGAGCATAGGCAATGGGAAAGGACCTGAATAGAAGGAAATAACATCAACAGTTTTTAGCTTATAGCAAAGCTGTACAGTATTAAGAACAACATACCGGAATGCTAAGTAATAGGCCTCGAGAATCCACCAGCACAGGCAGGCTTCGTCTAGCAGCAACTGGGATAGACTTTAAACTTAGAAGAGCTTTGTTGGCTGACAGCTTAACAAATTCTGACCATGGCTTTATTTTCTGCTTTCCTTGCTGTTTTGCTGCATCTGAGAGTAAATGCTCAGTAGAACTTTCCTCATTCTCACTCTTTGACAAATGTGCAAGATAGAGCCAGTCAGAATCAACCATGCTACGCACCTCAGCGCCTTTATTATGATCAACTATACAATAAGTGCAAGGCTTCTGTTTCCCTATTACGTATTCAGATACATTCTCACTGGAGGAAGATAGACTTGGAATTTTTATGCAAGGGTTCCACCTTATCAGAAATCGATTCATAAAATAACAAACTTGTCCTGGATAAATGTTTCTTCGAGAACTCACTCTGACCGATTCCCCTTCATCATTTAAGCCATGATCATAGATGGCCTCGGTTGTAGGCTTAAAATATTCACTTTCTTGATTTTGTAAAGAAACAATAGTATCAAATGTAGAGCTACTGAGAATGCCCAGCCTTTTGGCTTCGGTTATTACGCACTCGGAAAAACTTCGACCCCGAAACTGAGAAGATGTTAAACCTAAAAGACGATCATCTGTATCGCCAGATATAAAACTTTCCGAAGAAGATTTGGCATTCTCAACTATTTGCTCTACTTCAGTTGAAATAGAGGGATGTATATCATTATAAAGTGCTTGAAGCACCTCCATCTTCAAAAGGGCACTGGAATCCACAGAACAGCAAACTAGGACTTTGGAGCCTTTAGAACCAGGAGATGGACAAAGATAGCAACCAGCTGCTGTAACACAAGTCTAGAGTGGAAATAACAAAATAAAGAAATCCACGGCTGATTAGATTAGGAAAATGTAGAGAGGAAGGGTTTCACGCCATTTGGCGATATCAGAAATAACATGGACTCGAAAAGTACAGTAACGCTAGAGAAAGGGGAATTGCGAAATTGCAATCACCTTGCATGGGGAAGAACGAATGTAGTCCATTAACAATTTTGATGCACTGCCCCGAACTGGCTTATGTCTTTGCGAGATGAACTGACATTTTCAGCGCAATCATTAGCATGGTATCCAATTTCTGCAGTACTTTGCATACATTTGTCCATAAATTGCAATCAAGATGGACTTACTTGCAAAATCAATGTGAGGAACTTCGATAGAATAATATCATCAACATAGCCTGGATCTAGAATTCCAACATTGATTACTGCATAGCCTTCCTGGGGAAGAAAGACAAAAGTATAGCTCTTCCTCAATAATAATATCCATTTTAAATTTACTGTTCATAACTCAATCCACAAACACAAGGACAAAACTTAAAAGGATTCTATATTTCTATGAAAAGCTATACATACTTAAAAGACTTCTCATTGATGATTATTCTACTGAAATTTGTGAATGTTTATGAGACGAAATAAATGTTTTATCAACAAGAACCTCTTTCAAAAGGAGCAAAGCAACAATAGAGAGAAGAAATTTCCAGGATTACAAAAAGCCAAGGTACAACAAGAAATTATTTTGGTCTATAACTTAATAATTGAAATTCAAAATTTTCATTTATTCTGAAGACCCTCAAAAGCTATTTATCAAATTAAAAGTAAGGAGCTAGATGGAAAATCTCCATGCGTTATATTATATAGAGACACTCCAAAAAAGCCTACTTACAGGCATAATATTTACAGCTTCATTTATCAGCTTAGTACAGACTTGGTCAACATGCACCCTTGTTCTTCTACAGGCAGAAATAACTGCAAGTAATTCAGCCCTGAAGATAGCTGCAAATAACAGTAAGAAAACCTTCTTCAACGAGGAGAACCAATTGAACTGGTTGTACTGAAATGGCTATTCTGCAAAATGTCATAATCAAATGTTCAACTTACATGATGATAAATTGTTCAGACCCATCCTGATCCTATTACGAGCAAATAATGAACTTTGATTCGTTGGATCTTCCACCCATTCTTGATTGGCTCCTAGGCAAATCTGCATCATTGACAAATATCCATTCATAGTAAAAGATCCAAATGACAAGATTCCGAGGAAGTATTGAGACTTATTTTATATCAAAAAGACTTACAAATTTGATATTATAGCTTGACTAATGAGCTAAACAAACTTAACAGTATAGAATTGAATCTTGTATTCCTTTTTCAATAACAAACTAAATAACTCTAACCTGGTACATGTCTTCTTTTGAAAAATCAAGAAGTGGTCGAACCAACAAAATTCCGGGCCAACTTAAGAGTTCACTAGAATGATATGTATGCGTTGGGTACAACTGTGAAACGAATGCCATGCCAGAAAGTCCAAGCACACCACTAGAGCGCGATAATCTTAGGATGAACAATTCTGCCTGCAAAATGCTCACATCTAAGAATGACTATGGTACAGTTGCCCCTAAACACTAAAGTTGTAGTTAAAGCAAACAAGAACAAAAGTTTTACCCCCAAAAAAAACTAATTATCAATTCCATTCCCATTGGTTTAGCACATCAGGACACAGAAAAACATTACAATCTCACCTGGTCATCAGCATGATGTGCAATCAATAATACACCAGTCTTATGTTTGATGCAAATATCTCGAAGAAGCTGATACCTAGAGCATTGAAAGGGGAAAATGAACCGAGTGGCAGGCATTAAATTCAAATCAAATTCAAATCTAATGTATGCAAAATCAAGTTTCCTATGGCTCAATATCTGGATATACATTATCACCTCTTATCACGAGCAGCCTCTTGCAAGTGACCAGGCTTGGGCCTACCCTCAGACCATTCACAGGGAGCAATCTCACATCTTACTCCTACATATAGCTCACATTACATCTCTCCATGATGAAGTCAGAATCAAATGAGGTTTCCATTGTGAAACCTCCCAACAGAAAAGAAGTTATCCATACCCATATTTCTAACTCGATTGCAAACAAGGTTTGCCTCATCTTTACTTTCAGGGCGCAGTCCATGATCAATTACAATTCCTACCAGACCATCAACGAATTCATCACTTTCCTCCGTAGCAACAGCACAATGCCCATCTTTCTTCCACATTGAAGCTAATATACAAAGGGCCATGCTGTCAGGACCACCAGAGACCCCGATAGCTGTGAAAGGTCCAAAAAGAAAAACAACTTGCTTAAACATTCTAAGCTCAAAATTATCTCCACATACAAAACAAGCACATCTTCTTCCCATCATCATAAACGGCTCTTCAACAAAAAGGTGTTAATTAAAACAAACTCAAGTTCATGATTTTCTTTATTTCTGTATTTCAATAGCCAAAACAATCAATTTCTCGTTGCGTCATTTTCACAAACAAATGCACGCACCCATGGTTACTTCTTATACAGAACATAACAGAGCAAAAGATAAGAGAATAACCGAGACGGTGATGGGGTTTAAGGCCAGCCATGTCCATTCTACGAGCAAAGGCTTCCTTGTATCGAGTCATTTCGGCGACGGCGTCCTGCTGATAGGAGCAACTACAGAGAAACCGGGTGGGAGGCCATGAAAACCGTTGGAGAAGAATTGCAGGAACAAGAGAAGAACAAAGTTGAAGTGGGAAATTTTCCAGTAGTCGGGCTCGAAAAATTGAGGTGAAAATCGGGTTTGATTTAATAATGTGCGGAGAGGCGGCAATTAGGCCTCTCGCCATTGTTGTAAATACTGGAGAGCTTGATATGTTGCCTGTTTGCCGCGAAGCGAGTAAAGAAGGTATAATCGACCCGTGCCCCGATACTTGTCATTTTCTTCTTTTCCAGGAGTGCCTCAGTACTTGTTTTATTGCATTCTTGTCCTCCATTTTTGTATGATTTCATAAATCCTGCATTGAAGAAAACAATGATTAAAACATTAATTTTTAAGTGTATTTTCTTTCTTGTCCCTAAAAAAGTATTGAAGCTGTACAAAAATTTAAAATTAGAGTGTAAAAAACAGGTAATTGTCATTATTACATGTTATTAAAAATAAAGAGAGATAAGGGTAAAATTAGAAAAATTCTATTTAATATTGTATTGAAAATTAAGTACGACAGATAAAAAACATTGAATTCATCCTAAAGCAAGAAAGAATGGTACACATAAAAAAGCGTCATATGTAAAGGTAAAATGAAGTTCTTTTGTGATGGCTCTTTGATGCTCACTGTATTTCTTTAAAGTGGAGTATCAAAAATTGTTTCTTTCTCTTTTAATAAAATAAAATAACATAATGAAAAGGGAATAAAGTAATCTTTTTTTTAAAAAAAATAGAATTTCCTTCTTAACTATAAATAAGTCACTCACTCAATGCATTAATTTGTTTACGGTCTTGATTTATATTTTAATTGTGTAATAACAAACAAACATTGTCTTCAAACAAAATGGTTGAGAATTTGCAACTTACGAAAAGGTAGCATTTCATGTCACTTTTGTCACACTGAGCATTTTGCTCGTCTAATATAACTTTACATCACGTATTTGCGTGATGAGGTCTAGTCATAAATCCATTCTTCACTTTGAAGAACCTATGCCTATCAATAGATTATGGGCCTTCTCCTTCCTCACTCCATCCCCTCAAGTAAAGTATTACTATCATATTTTTTGAACATTTTTCTTTCTAACAAAAAAGTTATGGTGAAGTAGTAAGAACTCTTCCACCCTTCACTATAGGTCGAGTGTTTGAACTCCTCTACCCACCGTTCGGGCAAATAAGTGGGCTGACGGTCCACCCGTCTGAGGTTAACTCAGGACGGTTTCATTGCCCGGTTGGTCAGTTTTATATTTTGTTTACCTGTACCCGAAACCGACACAAGTGGGTAGGTAGAGAATACCTAGGGGCACAAGACAACTCTCTCTAAGGAACTCGGCAAAATAGCCCCGTAACTTCAGGAGAAGGGGTGCCTCCTCACAAAGGGGGTCGTAGTTTCAATTTTTTTTATTTTTTATTTTCTCTCTAGTCAAGTTATTTGATTTGAAAAAATGACAGGGGTAAAATAGTCTAAATTAAAAATTTGTAGCTGAAAGAACTAAAGTTAGTGGTTTGAAAAACTAACACCCTTATTAAATACCAAGGACCGAAAGGAGCATTATGCTCTCTCTCCCTTTCTTTTTCTTTTTCTTTTTTTTTAACACTATATTATAAGGTTTTTTTTTTTAAAAAAAAAAAGTCATTATAAGGTATTTTGTCGAATAAAAAGTGGGTTGAAACTCTCACACAATAAAGTACAATGTACATGTTCTAAATCAGAGGAGAGTAAATGCGAAATTGGGAAGAGGAAGTGAAGGAGGGGATTCGACTGGAGATTTTATTAATATTGACTTAAATTAGTTGTTTATTTACTTATTATTTTCCTTATACTTAATATAAAGGCACAGTAGGCAAGAAATTAAATGCCCAAGAAATATTCAGGGCCACCTTCAAAGCGATCTCGTCTATCGGATGGGTTCAATCCGACGGTCAGTATTAAATCATTAACTAGGGGCAAAAAAACGAAATTCCATTAATTTAGAGGATAAGCAATCGTAAGTTTTTGAGGATAATAAGTAAAAATAAAAACCCCCATTAAACAAATGTAATTTCTTGAGGGTAAAAAATAAAAACCCCTATGAAGAAAACGAAGTCGTCCCTTTCCTCTGCCTAATTTTTCCCCAGAAAACCCCCAACCAAATAAACGACGTCGTGTCTTCATCTTCACCAGCCTAAATAAAACTCCTCCCTCTCCTTGTCGCTCTCAGAAATACATCTTCCTGACTTTCTCTCCGGCCACCCTCCGACAGAAAATCAGCCCATCGCCTCGTTCCCAACGTCACCACAACACCACCGGCGGTGTTTCCACCAACACCATGGCCTCGGGCCGTGGATTTATTCTGGCCCAACAAGAAACAATTTCTGATTTTCTTCTTCAAATAGGATTAGGAAATCACTATATAAAAAAAAATTCTCAATTCCAAATTGTCCCATGATTTCAGAATCCCAATCGGATTATAACTTCAAAGTCCACAACCGGTCTATAAAAACCTCAGCAATCCCCACAAATAGAACCACCCCAAGCTCTCTCTATAGCTTTCCAACTCCCGGCTCGTAACAGGTAAATTTCTCCTTCTTTGCCACTATTTTTGGACGAAAATTTTTGCAACTCCTGGTAACTATCCACTGTACCTGTGTAGCATCAAGTAACTAGCGTAGGTTTAATTATTTTTCATTCTGCATCACTATGTTTTCCCTTCAGACTTTAACAAATTTAGGATTATCGTTGGTCTGAATTGTGCGTGTTCCTGATTGAATGTTCTGACCTGCTATGAGTTTGAAGTTCTTGATCGATTTTCCATGCGTTTGTTTTTGCTCCAACTTAATTTCGATTCCATGCTTTTATTTGAAATTTTAGTTTAAATTTGAGTGTTGATCAGCCTTATTTTTCCCTGTTGGAATCCTTAAAGTTTATAGCTTGATCACTGTTATTATCGTTGCGATTGTTTGATGAGATGTTGCGTGTTCCTGCTGTTATTTTTGGACGAACATTTTTGCAACTCCCGGCAACTATTCACTGAACCTGTGTAGCATCAAGTTGCACATGAATATTTTTGTTTGGATTTTTAGTGATAATTCCAACAGACACCGTGAAGTCTACCTACGTCATTGCTATTGTTCTTGTGAATATTTAGTTTTGACTAATTAAATCATGAAGAATCATAGTTACAAGGTTGATTCTCGTGTAGTTTGCATGACCTGCTTCCCATTTTGATTCTCTGATTATTGTTGTAATTATTTTGATGTGCTGTTGTTGCTCTTGTATGTTGCATCTCCTGGAATTATATATATATATATATATATATATATATACTTTTAGTTCAGTCCTTTGTGTTGTTGATGTGATATTGTTGTCAGTTCTTACTTCCCTGCTTCTTTTTTATTTATCTTAAAATAATTGACAAGGCAATTGTGATTCATCAACAATTGAAAATAATCAATTGAGCTTCTTTTTTGGTTTTCCTTGATTTCAATGCGTTTGGTACTGTATGTTGTTCCTGGTCACTCCATTATTACGTGTAGCTCTGCGTTTGGTAGGATTTTATGATTTTTCGGTTATTTCCCATGTTGCCTTTTCAGTAAAACCATGCATGCTGAATAGCCTACATGGCTTTTGATGTGTTAAACTTAATGTCTCCTCACTGTTCCATGAAAACAGATTTCGGCTCCTCTAAAGAGCAACCTCGTGCATCTCCTGCAAAAGAAATTTTCCCAACTCCAAGCTTTTTTCTTCTTACACGGGTATTTTTTTGGTCTTATTGTATTTCTGAACTCATATTACAACTGCAAAAAAAAAAAAGAGAATTCTTGATGACATACCTTAACACTATGGTTTTTGTTGCTTCCTGCATATTTGTTTAGAATGGCTCCTCATTAGGATCTCCCCATTCACTGGTTTCTTTGCTCCCAACGACAATTCTTTAAGGGTTACGATTAGATTGCTTATGGCGACTTCAAAGCTGTTGTAGATTTTGATCGGGGTTCACTAGGTTGCTTCTAACAACATTGTCGAGTTTGACCTGCTTTGTCTGTACGAAATCATGCTGATTAATGCTTAGTGACATGTCATGTTGAAATAACCATCCTGTAATATTATTTTTGTTTGATGAGAATCTGGCTAAAATTAAAAATGTTAGAACATTATTTAAATATTGTTTAGATTTGTATACTTTGCTTATTGGTAATATCTGATAGTTCTAGGGTGTTTTATTCGTTGCCGATGGCAATAGATTTTTTGTCGCTGTCTAGAGTAGGCATAAAAAAGCATCACAAGGGTTGCCATCCGCTGGTGCAGGGGCTTTATAGTTTATCCTTGCAATTCACCAGCCATAAATTAGTAGGGACTTTACAATTTGCCCCTTCTGATGCTTGCTTTAGGGATTAGCCCTAAAAATTTTGCCACGTTAATTTCTAGCTTTGCTTGTTTAGCCTTGCATTATCCTCTTCTAAGTTTTTTTTTGATCTGCTTATGATGGAAAAGAGGCACTGTCATTTTAGATCTGAACTTCTTGAATCCCTTTTTCTTTACAGTTTATGTATGAAAGTAGCTATCAATTTATGCTCTCTTTTTAAGTATGTTAGCACATCGAACTCTCAAAACAGTCGCCTGTTTGTCCCCCTATTTTATTTGACAGTTGCTTTGTTATCTCTATATATTAAGTCTACTCCAATAAATAGCCGGACTAGGATTAAGTTATTTCTCTTTATTCTTTTGTGATGAATTTAATACTTCAATTCCATCATTTGGTTTGAGTTACAATTGCATAATTTGTATGGAGTTTCCATTTCATTCAAGGGTAAAAAACTTGGAGGCATTGTTACCTTTCTAAAGTGAAATTCCTAGCTGTATCAGCAAGCTATATTCTTTGACTAATTGTATCTTCAACAATAAGAGTCTTTAAATAGTTATATTCTATGCCAGATGATTTTATCAAGGGGTTGTGAGTATGGGTTATCTTTTAACATAAATATTGTATTCATTAGCATTTTTGCAGTGGGTGGTAACAAACAGGCGACAAAATCTTGGTGTCATACTAGACCTGATGATCAATCTCGTGAGAAATTAAGTGCAGGCTTTGGGGAGCAGAACACAGGTTTAAGCATGCCTAGCACTTTTCCTGGACTTGAGGGTACTATACCAGCCAGGAATTCGAGTTCCTATGGCAATAGGTGGCTTTTACAGGCTACAAGTTGGGCAAATGCCGATAATGCCATGACATAATCCCTTCTAGATTGGGAATCCAAACAATGCAGTCTAATTTAATCTCATCTCAAGGATGCAACTGTTGTTGCCTCATGGACCTCCTCGCGTCATCAATGAAAATTAGCGTAGTTGTATGTCAGCTGCAACCTAGAATAGAGATTAACCAACTTTCTTGACAATTTATTGCAGAAGCAATGCATCAGGCGTCAAATTTGTTCTCATGATGAAAACTCGTTTAAAATATAAAGAGTTTTCAATCACGATGACTATAATTAAAAACTACTACTAGATGCTGAAATTAACACCACAAAGGATTGGGACCCTGAAAAGAAATTTGCACATAAAAAACAAATGAACTTCCAAGTAATATAAACATAACAGAGGTTTTCAATACGACGGGTATCTATTCATTTTTCTCTTAAAGATTATTGTTTGCCTGTGTATTGAATCAACAATACCCACACCGCATATCTTTCCGAAGAAAGTAGTGAATAAGGGCACTGAAACAGCAAAGCACACAAGGCTTACCATGTTTCTCCAACCATGGCCTACCAAAAGGCAAAAGCACTAATTTATCTCTTTGAGCAGACGAGATACTAGGATTTTATTTTTCTTGATATAAACACAAATTCATTTTTTCTAAAGAAAATTTGTACCTCTATACCGTTTAAGAGAGGAGAACTGTTTATGTTTATTTTACAGTGATGAAATCCAAATTTCGTTCCCTGTTAGTTTCCCCCTTCCTGAACAAAACTTTTCCAACAATAAAAGATAGTTCTTCCATTTCCTTAAAACTTGAAAAGCTATCAAGAGATCAAAATCAACATTCATTACTCAGAGACTAAATCTTCCAAATCATTCCAAATATTTTAATTGACTGAACACTTTCTCAAATATTTTAATTGATTAAACACAACATTTAATTTGAGAAGCTACAATGTCATAGTGGTTTATATAACGCTAGAAGAATGGTGTTGAGTTCCATAATCACAATTGCTCAAAAAAGGAGTTTAAAAATAATCAAAAATTGCCATTAGGATTTTGTGACTAAAAGGAAATACCATGAACAAAAATAATTTAAAAAAGAAAGATAATTACAATTTCTAATAAAATAGTAGTTAAAAGTAGTCAAAATTTACCATTAGGAATGCAAACCTATGACTAATAGAAAATACCATGGATAAAAATTAAAAATTAAAAGGAAAAAAATAAAGTGTACTCCAGAATGATAAAATAAAAAATTAATCTGTTTTGGATGATAAATTTTTTAATTTTTTTTTTGTTTGGATTGTTTAAATCCCAAACAACTCAAAGCAACGATTAATAGAAAATACCTTAATTTCTTTCATAATTTGTGTATAATCTGAAAATTATAAGCCTAATCTGTTCATCATTATCACTCTAATTCGCAGAATAACAATCAAATAAACTGATTTAGAAAAGAAAATGGTCGCGCAACGCACGACGAAACAAATTTTGTTAGTCCCTATATTATCATTTGATAAAGATTTGTAGACCATAATCTTTTGAGTTTTACAGGTCAGTTTGCCCTGAAAATATTTTTTATTTTGGTTCAAAGTTGCATTGACATTGGTAGGTATATCTACATATGCGCGCATATCCATGAGATTTTTTGTCATCTTCTATCATCATATTTGATATTTTGGTCTTTTATGGTTTTAATGGTCAATTTAGTTCGATTAATTGATTTCGATTTTATAAATATAAAATTTGATGGCTATTTTGGTCCCAATTGGTGTGGTTTACTCCTTCGGTTTTGAGTTTCTTGGATATCAATTTAGTTTAGTAGATTAATGCATAATTTTATAATCAACATGGGTCGTTAAGTTCTTTTCTTATTCTTTAGGCACAATTTACTTAATTTGTCTGGGTTCTCCATTGTGACCTTATTCTGCGACTTTGGATTGATCTTACCTGCTAAATTTACTAAATTTATTGCTATCCTGCTAAGTGATTTAAGATTTCCTTTCTGTGCTATATGGGTTGTTAGGACTTAGCAAATATATGTTTGCTTTGGGCAATATCGTTTCTTTGATCTGAAATTATTATTTTTATAGTCAATTCATCTGGTCCTACATATCCCATCTTTTGAGCCAGGTGATCTGTTACTTGGGGGGAGCAAGGATTGGCATTCTGTACGAGACGTTGTTCGAAGATAGATATAAATATTTATTATTCGGGTAGAATCTCGGACGTGTATGTTACTCCCCTGAATTGTTGTGAGGTGTATTGCTGGAATTGAAGAATGCGACATAGATGAAATGATTTTATCTCGTTTTTCATTAATTGTTTCTGTTACTTTGCATCATAACTTCTAAATTTCTATTGAATGAATTGTTTGTTGATTCTGCATTATTACAGGAGAACCTTGCGAGGTGTTCCACTGCGGCTTGAGAGCAAATCATTTCTTGAGAAGATGACTATCGTTGAGCATACCATGACTTTTTTCTTGACAATACGTGAAGTAGAAAATGAATACCTTTCTTCTAATGCTCTGGTAATATTTTTTAGATGGTTTTTGCTGATGATTTGATATATAATTACGTATTTGATTTTTGTTTGATGTGGGCTTTCCATGTTTGCACTCCAGAAATTCATAGATCATGTTGGAGAATTGTTGCAGGAGTTTATCGATCGATGGGAACACGTATGATTGTTTTTATTGAGAGCTTGTTGATTTTTGTTTTGATATGAAGTGGTAGTAGAGTTAAATAAATTTGATTTATTCGGTATAAAAAATTTTGGACACACAAATTTACGTCAAATGTTGATTGTTATAATTTTGATATTTGGACTTCGTTGGGGAAAATACCCACTCGTCCCTTTGTTGTGGAAAATAATTTCTGTTTTTCACCACTTTACTGATGTCCTTCTCTAATGCAAGATGCTATTTTTAAACCTCCGGATGCATATACTCTCCGTTATGTATGCATACATGAATTTGTTCACGTTTTCCTTTCTTCGTATTACCAAATTAAGTCAATTGGTTCAATTCTTTTGCAGGTGCGCCTTATTAAGGAACTGTACAGAAATCAAAGTAAAGAGCTTTATAATAGTCTTCCACGCCATACTTGGTTGAATTCATCATTAATGAATATAATTGGTAAGTTGATTATGCACTTTTCTGAAATTCTTCACATGTGCAGGGTATAATAGAAACAACGAATTGTCTGTAGAAGAGTTTTATAACATTTCAGATGTGACTTCTTTTCTGTGTAAAGTGATTGTAAGTCTTAGATACATTGATCTTGTCTCTATACTTCCAACTGCTGTTAGTGTGCTCGCATGGCCAAAGCAGAGTGATTCTCTCACAACGACGATGGTAATGAGCAGGAGAAGTACTAATAAGTTCATTCCAGAACGGATGTCTTATGCAGAGGACTCATTGGAAATAATGAGTTTACCAGAACGTAATTATTATTATTTTGTAGTCATTAATTAAGGTGTCCTTTAATAAAAAGGAAAAGAAAAGATTATTTTTTCCTTCCCATGCTACAATTTATTATGTTGGGATTCATTTGGAGCCTGTTTGGCATAATCTTGTTATGTGTTTTGGTTCAATTTTCAGTGCCGCTTTCACATTTGAAAGACAAACTTTTTACATTTCAAATGAATTTGAAAATGGGTCAAAAGATTAACCATAAAAAAAAGGCAAAATACAATGTACAACAAGATCATTGTCCAACAGGCCCCATTTTAGCTGAGCTGCTTATCATCCAAAAATTTCCAAACAACTTACCAAAAAGGTATGATGATCTTCTGATGTCTTCTATATACTATGTGCATTGTTTTTTTTTTTAAGGAATGAAAGTCAACTACAACTCTTATTGCATTCACATTGTTTCTCATCTGAAAGCATCATAGTATATATGTTCTTTTTTTGGCCCTAAACCCCCTTTCAAATCCTTAGGGCCGGCAGTAAAGCTGCTTTCATTCTACTTATCATTTAAAATCATATTCCATATTTTAAAAATTAATCAAATTTAATTTATATTAAGATCTAAGTTTTTTCTTGTGAATTTTATTTTAACTATACACAAGAAAATCTCAAGCATAATTTGGACAGATTTGGCAATGAACTTCTGCACCACCACTCATTTTTGCTGCTTTACGTCAACTTTTAGGTATAGTCAAGCTGTAGAAGTCAGCATCTTTTTGGTATAGATGAACCTGATGTTTCTTGGGTCAATTGCTTTGTGAAAGAAGTTCCATCTGGGAACACTGAGCAACTATTTAGCTTAGAGCAGAAGCGTAATGGAGCGTTCAATGACATTATGCCATCATGGATTGATCAACTGTACATAGAGCAGGACATATAGTAGCTTAATCAATAATAATTGGCAAAACGATGCCTTGGCTTCAATCCACTATGGAATTGTATTCATATTCTTTATAGTATTCTTTTCATAATTCATATATGTAGAAAGAAGAAACTATATGGTGATCATTGGGTCCTAAGTTAGCTGATGAAAGATTTGGAGTAGGATAACTAATCTATTGTTTGATAGTTAAGGATTAGACTAAGGAATAATGTTTTGAGATGTATTTAGTTTCTTTCATTCCCTGAAAATCTCAAGGGGAAGCTACTTTCCATGCATTCTTCAATAGTAAAACGAAATGACCTTTTAATCGTTTCTCTATTTCTCAGTGTTTTACTTCTTAGACCTTTCTTCCATAGGCATTGGATCTATTGCCGCGCTAAACTGATCAAAACACAATGAAAAAGTTCATATAATTTCATAAACTTCTAGGATCTGAAAGAAAGAATCGGGAAACAAAAGTAGAATGTTGAAGTTCACACACTAATGATACTTTTTCCGTTTCAAAGTAAGAGTTCATTTGTGACGAGAGAATATGTTTATTTCAAATACGTGTCTGGTATTTTTGATGATGTAGTTTTTCATCTGTTAAATTACGAGGCAACCAACTAGCACGTAAATCTGATGAATACTATTGTTTATCTAAAATAATTGTCAACCAATTAGCACGTAAATATGATAAATACTCGTTTGTAGCTAAAAAAAGTTATTTCAAACAATACAGAAGAAGCTATTTCAAGAGTTGGGATTAGATTACATTAAAGGGACTTGGTAAATAAAGAAATTTGTAACCAAGGACTAACAAAATTAAGTGATAAGTAGAAGGCGCTTTTACCGAACAATGCTGAAATTTCAAAAAACCCATCATCAATCTCATAACTATAAGATGATTCAATTACAGAAAGAGACACAATGTATCAAAAATTACAAAATAAAAAATTGAATTGCTACACTTTTTACCGAAATTAAGCTTTGAATGTATTACCAAAATTTAACTATCGCATGCGTTCTAAATTATAAAAGATGTATAAAAATGTAACAAAAACACTGGTCGCGCAACGTGCGACATCAAAAGCCTAGTATTATCCAAAGTTTTGGCTAAATAATTTGTGCATATACAATACGGAGTAGTACAAATACAATGTGTACCAACCACCTATCATGTGCATGACAAATCGCCATGATTAATTCATTTTATTATGTATACCAACAAATTTGTGTAATTCAACAACGAAATTTGTCTCTTAAAATGAGATTTTTATTTCTTTTTAATCATAAATATAGGACTCGTGTAGTCTCTTTCATGATTTGATAAAATAGTAATTATTTTATTTTATCAGATCTTTATTTCTTATTACCGATCTCTTTTGCCTTTTTATGTACAAATCAGATCTCTTCACCTATTCGTCTCACATATTTTTGATGATTCCTTTTATTTTTTCTAGTACCACTTATTTTCCTAAAAGTAAGTTTCATGTGTTATATTATACTAACGATAAAGATATACCAGCATTATCGTATATTCCTATTCCTTTTGGGGGTGGTCGTATTTTCTTATTATGATCACCAATCCTCCTAAAGTAACTTTCATGTAAAACTCTTCCCTCTCTCTTATTGCTGCTGCTTCTCAACTTCTCCCTCCGACAATTCTGTTCAATTCCGGTCCCGGCATTTATACATATTCCATAATTCCCTATGATTCGCCGGTAGCCGGTAGTTGACAAGTGGTATGGGAGCCGAGTGAAGCTTCCGCGATGACATAATCAACTTCACCGACGCATCTTGAAGATCAACGCTCCGGCGACGTTTCGGAGCTAAGGTTAGAAATGGAGTCAAGATTCGCTTATTAGGAGCGCCAGATGAAGGAAATGCAGTGTTCAACTGTCGCGATTCAGAGCTCAATAGTTTCCATGGATTCAATGTGGGATAATCTGATTGCGAGTTTTCCGAAAAGGTGTCTCATCGCCGACTCCCACAAGAGTAACAAGACTCTGAATTTCGAGTATTCGGTTCCTTCAACTCCGACTACAGGTGAAGTTCCGGTTCAGATTGGAATGATAGAGTCAATGCGAGGGCCGAAGGAATTCGTCGAAATGGGCGGATTGAATCTTCAATAACCTAAATCAGACGGGTTCAATCAGGGAGTATCAAGAAAGGTTCGAAGAACTCCGTTCCAATATGTTGCTCCAAGATTCAAGACTCCTTTCATCTTCAGTTTCTTGAATGGGTTAAAGGAAGAACTCAAGCCAGCAACCAGAATCTGTGTACCACTCACCTCAGCAAAGAACAGATTTTTGAAGTCACCAGCAAAATGCAAAAATCGACTCCGTATTAGGAAAGAGTGCGTTAAAATGGCTGATGATGATATGATATCCAAGAAGATTAATGATGATGTGGAGAAAGTTGTTGAATCGATTGTGTATACCGTAGAGAAAAGTTTAGAAATAAAACAGGCAATTAAAATCACATAATAGATGAAGAAATACCTCCTGGACTAAAGTTTGGGTCTTGAACCGATTTTAATAACTGGAATAAAGGATGGAACAGTAAGCCGTGAAAGTGTGAAAAAAGAAGAAGAAAAGTGAGGATTTTGATTTCTCCCATGTAAGCATTGGGCTGACTTGAAGTCATTGCATATGAATTGTCTTGATGAACCCTGAAAAGGAAACGTGCTTGTTTGAGAAGAGAAGGAGAAGGAGAAGAGAGAGATGGAGGGTGCAGAGAGAATGTGAAAATAGTTTTGAGGGAGTGAAGGAAAATACAGTATATTATATAGACTCGATTGAAAAGGATGACAAAGTTCGGTTAATTATCCTTTTACCCCCTCGTTCTGTTTAGGTTACTAACATTTGTCCTACCAAGTTTCAGTCGTATTAGTACTAAAGATAAATGAAGATATTTCTTTTAAGTGAAGTACATTATTGGATTTTTAACATTATGAAAAGTGAAAGTAAAATTTATTTATACTAATTTTCTACGCTCACAAATTGCATTAGTTTGTTTTGTAATCTTGACAACAGTTTTAAATATGTTTAAAATAAATAATTGGTTGAGATTTTGCGCTTTAACTTTTCATATCACTTACTTCGGCATTGAGCATGCATTTGGTAGGTTTTCCCATCTAATTTAACTTTGCATTATAAGTTAATGCAATTAGGTCCAGTCATAAATTCATTTTCGATAAATAATACTTATAAATAGATTATGGGATTTTGACTACTTACACTTCTTCTTCATTACTCCATCTTCTTTTAAGTAAAATAGTACTATCACATTTTTGGAGCATTTTTCTTTCTTATAAATGAAGTTTTAAAAATGAAATTATGTCTTGTCAATATCAAATTTACTACAATTATGCCTCATATACTGCATCAGATTTATTATTACTTCAATTTACTACTCTCTATTATCCTTTATTTTATAACCCAAAAAAAATAAATAAATCAAAGGCACTGATTTTAAGAAATTGGTAGAAGAACTTCACTTAGGGACGAAAATGGAAAATAAATATCAATCGTGAAAAGAATTGTTGGGAGTAAATTTGCAATTATGGGTAAGAAATAAATATCAAACGTGCCCCAACTTGGCAACTTGGACTTCAGAGGAGGATGACGAAAAGTGAAGAAACCAAAAATATATAACAAAAAGAAAAAAAAAAAAAAAAGACAATAAAGAAGAAAACACTAAAGGGGAAACAGTCAAAGCAGGAAGAAGCAATGAATATTTGGTGGCATTTGCAGATTTCTCCGTCAAGAAAAAGCTCAGGTCTTTGCCACAGACAAGAAGAATCAGCTCAATTCTTTCATCTGCAATCTGTGTAAAGCAAACCAACTTGTTCTTCAGTTTTCAATCGCCCTGAGTTTCTAGATGAGGGTGAAGAAGCTTGGTTTACCTTAACCATGAGGTCCACGACCCTTTTCGTTTCGAGATTTTCCCTTTTCGTTTTGCCCCTGATTTTCTTGTTCACATCCTTCTTCCTGCATCCTTATTTCCAATTCCGGCCCTTGCCCGGTAACGGAACCCAGGCAGGAGTTTCATACGTTGATCCGCCCGAACCACCGGGGAATCGTCGCCAAGAAGAGCCCTTTACTCGAAAGAACCATATCATTCGATTCACTGATTACAGGAAAGCCGAAGATTTCAGAAACTATCTCCAGAAGGAAGTGAATTTTGAGGGATGGGAATGGATTGATAGGAAGAATCCCGCTTCGAAATTTCCTACGGATTTTGGGCTGGTGGCGATTGAGGATTCGAAGAGTGATGTACTGATCGGGAAATTTGAGGGATTGGAGCTCGTGAAGGATGTCTCGTTGGATTTAAGTTATCAAAGAGTGGTTCTTGAGGAAGATACGATAAAGAATGGGGTTAAAGAGGGATCTTTTGTCGATGGAAAGAAGCGGGCAGGCAAGATGTTTACTTCAATGTCGTTTGGTGAGGATGACGGGACTAATGCTGCGGTGGCCAATACTAGTCATATGAAGATTAGCTGGGGAAGGACTTTAATGGCGGAGGTGAGATTTTGTTTCTTGCAAACCTTGTGCATTTATTTATGGTTTTTCTGTATTTAGAATGTATCAAGAGCTGCAGCAGGTGTGCTTGTTTATTTAGTTTTGTTGTGGTGGATTAGCTGGTAAACTTGATTGTAGCACCATCATGTCTATGTGATATTAGCTTACACAAGTGATGCTGTAGAGGAAGAGTGAAGATTTACATCCTTAATCTCTTTGATGACTAGTACTCAATTGTGTGAAGATAGTGTTGATAGTTAACTGCCTACATTGACTTGTAGATGGGTATTTAAAATTATCATAAAGCATGATCAACTGCAAGTAAAAGAAGCTCACTTCCCAAGTTGTGCAACTGGTCAATTGCTCATTAGACTGATGATTATTATCAATGTACTCAATTTTTTTTAGCATGAAATTCCTCCTCAACATGCATTTCTTTGTAAAAGAAGTAAACCTTGCTTTCTTTTTGTGAAGTCAAAGAGAAGAGAAAAAATCAATTGCAGATCATTGTCAATATCAGTATGCTCGTCATTATTCAGCTTTGTCTTATTAGAGGTTTGACTAAATATTTCTTTGTGTACTTATTGTGCCTCACAGAAATCGCAAGTTACATCCTATTTTGGAGCAGATTCACTCTGGTCGAAAGGCTATACTGGTTCAAAAGTCAAAATGGCAATATTTGATACTGGTATTCGATCAGATCATCCTCATTTTCGTAACATCAAGGTAATTGGGCATAGTTCCTTTTACGTGCTTTCTCTTTTTTCTTTCACTTCCTTTTCGTTTTGGATGTCAAGTCCAAAATTAAAGCACATTGTTCTACTGGGTCTCAGGAGCGCACTAATTGGACCAATGAAAACACACTGAATGACAATCTTGGACATGGGACTTTTGTTGCTGGAGTCATTGCTGGTCAAGATGCAGAGTGTCTTGGCTTTGCCCCAGATACCGAGATTTATGCTTTTCGTGTTTTTACAGACGCGCAGGTAATGCATCAGTGTGCACTCCTTATTTTCTGAGTGAATGTCTGTGAGACTTTTGTATTCCTTCTTGTTTACTGTGCGGAAACTGAGTTGACACAGAAAAATCTGATTGCATTGGGGCCTATTCAGATCCTTAGTTATTTCACCTAGAACTACAACTCCCAAATGCAGAGTGATTACTTTCTTTGTTCTGTTTTCCACTTTTGTTGAAATTATGTGGTCCTAAAGTGGATGTTTTGTGAACCAAATTCAACAACTACAGCAAGGAGGCTCTATCCTACTATGTGGTCAGCAATTAATTTATGTGAATCAAATAGTAAGAAATGTTAATGACGTTAAAAACAAAAGTAAGATGGATTTATTGTACCTGATCAAACTTTCCAGTACATGTCATTCAGTGGTCAAAGGACCTCGAGTACTCAAATGCATTTCACGCATCTAACATAAACTTCAAAGAAGCAGCAAAGGCTCAGAGGATCACAACTACTGAATTACTGAAGAATGAGTTAACGAAGAGGAAAAGAGGAAGATGCATTTATAAAAGAAAAACTAGAGTTAGAAAGAGTGATAGAGCACTTGGTTATTTACACTGTTTGGTTTTGACCATAGGTTTGGTCAAAATTGCATGTTGTTAGGCAGGCCTATAGTTGCATGATAAGTCCAAATACACACTTTGTGTCCTGCTGTCTAATCAGGTCAAATACAAATAATGATCATCCTCACCCTACTCCTCATAACTTCAAGCTTATAGTCTTTTTCGTAAATGTTGTCTCCCAAAGAAGAAGGGCCACTTGAATGTAAAATTCTCTTCCTCGTGTTGGTTTCTGCATGGGGTGTAGTGGCTCATTTGTTCTGTCTCCTCTCTAGCTCTTTCGTATTGGCAAGGTTATGAGAATTTTGTGTTCAGCTTACTGCAGGTATCGTATACATCGTGGTTCCTTGATGCATTCAACTATGCAATTGCAATGAATATGGATGTGCTGAATTTGAGCATTGGTGGACCAGATTACCTGGACCTTCCATTTGTTGAGAAGGTAAGTCTCTTTCTTTTATAATCAGTTGGAAAGCATCATGTGCCTTGTGTCGAAAGCACCCTTTTATACTCCTGTTTTTCCTTTAATTGCTTTTAGGCACTGTGTGGTTTCTGTTTGTTTGTATATTTATCTATACTCTAGAGAGTGAATTCCAAACATCAATTGCTTATTGCACAATAATGTTTTGCTGGACACACCATTAGAATACAATAGTGATCATTGAGCTTCATCTTGCTATGATTGATTATATTGGATCATATCTCATTATCTGTGCTCGATCATTCAATTCATACAATGAAAATTATATGTGATTAATTTTTCTTTTTTCTAGGTTTGGGAACTTACAGCTAATAATGTCATCATGGTTTCTGCTATTGGGAATGATGGACCACTTTATGGAACTCTGAATAATCCCGCTGACCAAAGTGATGTAATTGGTGTTGGTGGCATTGATTACAATGATCATATTGCTGCCTTTTCATCTCGAGGGATGAGTACTTGGGAGATTCCTCATGGGTATGTGACTTGAATTGTTTCTTCTCTCTTCTGTATGGTTAAGGTCTAGAACTTGCGAAAGAGCTCTTGCTTGTGTATCCTGTAAATTTATTTTATTTGCTCAGAGTTATTTCCTTTAAACTGCATTGTACCAGACCTGTCCTTGTGTCTGTTCTCTTGTGGCTAAAACTGAGCGATAAGTTAAATCATTCTCTTAGTTGGTTTAGGAGAAACCTCTTTGTGTCTGAGTGTTTTTTTGTTAGTTCATGTTTTTATCTATATGATCGGGCAATTTGTGTGTGACAACATTACTAACTTTCCCACAATAAAAGAGAAAAAAGTGAAATTATGTCATTTAGAAGTTCAAAGAGGGAACGCTTACTTAAAGATGAATAGAACTGTTTAGCCACATTTGTAAATTATGTTTCTACTATTCTCCAGTTCATGAGGTGTCTAATTCTGAAATTCGCATCAACAGCTATGGTCGCATGAAACCAGATGTTGTTGCATTCGGACGAGAGATCATGGGATCCAAGATCAGCACGGGCTGTAAAAGCTTATCAGGAACTAGTGTTGCAAGCCCTGTAGTGGCTGGTATAGTTTGCCTCCTCGTTAGTGTGATTCCTGAAAACAAGCGAAAGGACATCTTGAACCCAGCTAGCATGAAGCAAGCTTTGGTTGAGGGTGCTGCCAAGCTCTCTGGCCCAAATATGTATGAGCAGGGTGCTGGAAGAGTTGATCTGTAAGTTATTGTCCCCTATGCTTTGTGCTATGATATCATGTTGATTCTGATTTACTATTCTATAACTCTTTTCTATAATTATCAGATTGGAATCATATGAAATCTTGAAGAGCTATAAACCTCGAGCGAGTATTTTCCCCAGTGTTCTTGATTACACTGATTGCCCTTACTCATGGCCTTTCTGCCGTCAGCCACTATATGCGGGTGCGATGCCAGTTATCTTTAATGCCACCATCCTGAATGGGATGTCTGTAATTGGTTATGTTGAAAGCCCCCCTACTTGGCATCCTTCTAACGAGGAAGGCAATCTTCTCAGCGTTCACTTTACTTATTCAGATGTTATCTGGCCTTGGACTGGTTACCTGGCACTTCACATGCAAATCAAGGAAGAAGGTGCTCAATTTTCTGGAGATATAGAAGGGAATGTAACTGTGAGAGTTTCTAGTCCACCAGCAAAAGGAGATACGACGCCTAGAATTAGTACTTGTGTATTACAACTGAAACTGAAAGTTGTTCCAACCCCTCCAAGGTCGTCGCGAATACTGTGGGATCAATTTCACAGCATCAAATACCCTCCCGGATATATTCCAAAAGACTCTCTAGATGTTCGGAATGACATACTTGACTGGCACGGAGATCACCTACATACAAATTTCCATGTCATGTTTAATATGTTGAGGGATTCGGGATATTTTGTTGAGACCCTTGGCTCCCCGTTTACGTGCTTTGATGCTAGCGGGTATGGAACTCTGATGTTGGTGGACCTTGAAGATGAATTCTTCCCTGAAGAAATAAAAAAATTGAAAGATGATATTATAAGCACAGGTTTAGGTCTTGTTGTATTTGCTGATTGGTATAATGTTGAAACCATGGTCAAAATGAGATTTTTTGATGATAACACCCGGAGCTGGTGGTCCCCAGTCACTGGAGGTGCTAATGTGCCTGCTTTAAATGATCTTTTGGCCCCATTTGGAGTAGCATTTGGAGACAAGATCCTTAATGGTGATTTTTTCATGAACGGAGAGGACAACCGGTATGCGTCGGGAACTAATATTCTGAAGTTTCCAGGAGGTGGATACTTGCACAGTTTCTCGCTCCCAGATAGCTCAGAGGGTGGCGCCACAACTCAGAATATCTTGCTATCAGGCACAGTTCAGGTAAAACTTGGAGCTTTTTCTTGCAGTCTATCAGTTCTTATAAGTTTCTCCTCTCTCGTCCCCACTTATCATTGGCTCCTTGTAAAATCTATGTAAATAAAGACAATAGTTATGCCTTTACCTCTCTGTGCTGGTTTATAGGTCTATTAATCATTAAAAACCATGGGTAACATCTGCTTCTTCTATGTCCCGTTATGAAATGTAACTAAACCTTGTTTTAATTGTTAACATAATGTAGCTGTCCTCTGTTGTCTGGAAATTGCTCATGTTAATTAATGCATCAACCTAATTATTCTCGGAAATTTTACTGGCAACACACATTTCTATGGATTTTGAATATGTAGCATTTTCCTGTACGAACGAAGCAATCAAGTGGCGACACTTGCAGCCTACTTTCATGTTTTAGCTTTAAGATTGTTTTTCATATTTTTGTGATGATATTTGAACCGACATGTATATTCTTCTAAGTTTTTTAAGCGATTTGCTTGCTTGAGTGACCTTTCTCACCCTATTTCCTTTGGAAGAGGAAGCGGAGGAAGTACATATCAATTACTCATCTTACAATATTTGTGAAGACATCTATTTTAAGGCGAACTTTAGCATTGTGTTAATTGAAGTGTGTTTTAATCAGTTAAGCCCATCATCTTGAGATCTGATAACCCATTCTGATGATCACTGCGAATATATACACTTAACCCTGATTTATGCTTGTTGCAGACTGATTCTCCCATTCTGGGACTTGTAGGGGTTGGCAATGGCCGAGTTGCGGTATACGGAGATTCCAACTGCTTAGATAGTAGCCACATGGTGACCAATTGTTATTGGCTTTTGAAGAAAATGCTAAATTATACAAGCAAAAATGTCAGAGATCCTGAACTTTTTGCAGACTCAAATAGACAGCAAAAGCCCTTGCATTTCGACAGCAACCAGTTACCATCTCGTAGAAATGATGTTAGTTTCTCAACATATTCATCAGTTATTGGGAAGGAGCTGACCTGTGGGAGTGATACAAGATTTGAGGTTTGGGGGACGAAGGGCTACAATTCGCAGGTCCTAAGAAGGAACCGGAGATTACCAGGTTATGTGGGTACTGATCAAAGCATAGGTCAGAATTTAACAACTGACACTTTCAATGAAGTGGCCTCTGAATTAATTGAGAAGAATTCTGACGATTCTGGAGCCTCTACATATTTTGGCATATTTAACAGAGAAGATGTAAGAATGAAAATTTTACATCCGTCTTGTTGTTTCCTTATTTCCTTTTTTCCTTTGAAGTTTGATTGCTTTCAAGAATTGCTGCCGTTTTTGTCCAACACTCAAAAGTGGATAGACCTGATTTTATTCTTCTCTTACATTATTAACTTCAGGTGGATATGCCTGTACTGGTTACAAGTCACTGGCTTTTACCTGCTGCTTTCGCTGTTTTGGGTAAGTGATGGACATCTATGTTGGTTGATGAGTTCTCTTGCTTTGGTCAAGCCTCAAATTTTTCTTACATTACAGTCTCCTGCTTTGACGTTGCTTCCAAATTTCTTACGTGTGATATGTGTTGTGTATATCAGGCATTCTGCTCTTAAGTTTTTGGCGTATTCGGCAGAAGCGGCGCAGGAGGAGGAAAGGATCTGGTTCAATACGATCTGCAAATCCTTGAATTGAGAGATTTTTAATTGTAAAATGAGTAGAACCTAATAGGTTCCCCGTTTTCTTTTTTTTGGTTAATTAGTTTTACACAAAAAAGCGGTAGAATTTCAGTTGAGGCAATATCAAAGAAAAGAATTTTGTATTAGTACAGTGTAGTATAACTATAAAATGCTGTAGAGGAAAATAGAAGTTGGGCTACACAACAACTGTTCTTTGGACCTACTATTTGGTCCTTGCTAAGAAGGGGCGGGGCTCTATGCTTCATTTTCTTTAATATCTTGACCAAGGCGTAACGGACAATTGTTGTATCTAAGAAGCATGGTTTTGATTTAGTTGTTTTTACATGCTGAGTTTGTAGTCCAAGAAAATATTACTCCCTCCGTTTCAAAATTATTGTTCAGTTTAAATTTTTATTTTTAGTTCATATTATTAAAAATGAATACCTAAAGTGGATACTAATTTCGAGACGGAGGAAGTATATAACAGCCATACATCACATCATCTAACAAGAGAAAGTTTGTTACGAAGGTGTCCACTTTTAGAAAACAATGGACTTGTACCATTTTCATTTAAGTTTCCATTTTTATTGATCAAAAAGTTTATTACTATTTACATGGAATTGGAAATACATTTGTAAGTTTCGCCTATGTAGAAACGAAAGGACAAACCATCAGTAACTAGAGGATCGCTGATTGTAGATCCATCCTTAATTAAAGATCAAAACATCATTAACTAGAGGATAGTTGTCTGGTGAATTAATCCTTAACTAGAGATTGTGATTTAATCCCGCACTTATTGTTAGTGACAAAAATAATAATAAGAATAATAAATTAATAATTACTTCTTCTATCCTAAAGAAATATTTTATTTTATTGTTATTTTTTTTTTGGCTTTACATGTTCACTAACAATAATAGTGACAATAAGTGTTAATCTCTGGTTAAGAATGAATTAACAAACAGCAATCATCTAGTTAATGATATTGTGATTTATTTTTTTGGAACAAAAGTATTAAGTAATAAAATTAGTTGCTCCATAACACACCGCAATTTATAAGGAAGATGCTCATTGGATGCTCCTTCAGCAAGCTGATGAGCAATGCAGTTAACCCCACAGCTCCCTTTTTTTTTTTTTTTTGTAGGGTTGTGCGACAACTTTCAACTAATTTTATCATCTTTACCACACAGTACTATATATTGCAGCAGCCATCATCAACTGAGGAAGTTAAGATTGAGGAGCCACAAAAAGACACTTAGAAATATTAGCAAAAGGCCATGTGCAAAACCCCCCATATGATGAGTGTGATTTGCTGGCTTGCATTATCCTTTTTGGCATTTACCTTCTCTGCGGAAACATCATCATAATTCTCTCCCTATTTGCATGTGGGAAAGACTAGGCCCCCCATTTTCTTTTTCCCAGTCTTTTTTGGCCTAGTGGAGAAAAAGTCACCAATGTGCAGGTTCAACTCTTCTAATCAGGATTATTAAAATAAATCCAGCTTGCACTAATGATTCAGTCAATAGTCCTTCTCCGTTATTAATTAGGTCAAACTACCAACCTTTGAAAAAGCTGAAAGACTATATCAACAAACTTGAAGCTAAAGTTTAAACAGATCTGAACAAAGACACCAATTTTACAATTGAAAGAATATAGATACAATTATCACAACCCTTTTCCCAAAAAGAATGCCTTACAGTTAAACTCAAAGAAAAAAAATCAAGGGGAAAAAAAAAACTTTCCAAATAAAAATGGGAAAGAAAAATGCGTATGTTACTCAAGCAGTGTACTAAAAACATCGGACCTAGGCCGAAAAAACCAAAAATAAAAAAGAATTAGCTAGTGATTTTTATACAAAAGGCAGAGAGGGTTACTATCTCAGGGTGAATAGTCACCGCTGTATCCTCTACTGTCTTTCTTCATTTTCCCCATTTCCATTTCCCGGGTATTTTGTGCTTCAGAACTTGAGCCAGAAGGGTTTAGGCCATATTCACTGGTTTGAACTCCACTGTACTCACTGGTTCCATATTCAGTGCTGCCCATTACCGCCTTTCTGAAATTGCTCATGTCTTTTTTATATTGGGCAGTGTCATAATCCGAGCTTCCATGTGAACTGTAAACTGTGCTATGTCCTGGCCGAATTCCTTCATTAAGATCAGCCAAGGATACATCCCCTTCCAAGGCTCTTACTACCTGTTGAATATTGTTACACTCGAATTAACATGCAGTTCCTAATATCAAACTCGAACTTTGAAAGCAGAAGACCTTAAGTCAAGTCATGAACTTAGTAGAATGTGGTATACATTATACTCAGGTATCAGTAAAATATTCAGGGCAACATGTTGCACAACATTACACTTTGGATAAATGACTCACTATATAGACTAGGTTCCAGTAGGGAAATTGGGATACTGTAATTTACAATCAGAAAAATTGCAAGGACCATTCCAAGGTATTAAATTATAACTCAACCGATCATTTATTATATTTGATCAGAACCACAAATATTAAGTCATAGTCTGCCCACTATGAAATTGTACTACCGGTAATAAGCCAATAATAAGGATAGACAAGTACCTGGCTCATTCTAGGTCGACGTCTTGCTGAATGGCGCACACAGGCAGCAGCACAAGCAACTATGCGAGCCATTTCTCTGCTGTCGTACTCATGATGTAACCGTGGATCAACAAGATCAACAAAATTTTCTTCATCTAGAGCTCTTGTTAACAAGGGCCTTGCCTGTTTTGTAAGATTTCAGTTAGTTATTTTCTATCGAATACATAGATACTGAATACAGCTGGAAATCAAGACACTATTTGAAGGGTAAAATCCCAGGTGACATTTAATTAAAGACTCACCCAATCAACCAAACTGTCATCCATGGCAGTTGGATCAACAGGTCGCCGGCCTGTAATCAACTCTAGAAGCACAACTCCAAAGGAGAAAACATCCGACTTATCAGTAAGTTTTCCGGAAGCAGCATATTCAGGAGCCAGATACCTACATTTAGTGGTAAGATACAAACATTAATTAAGAATAAACCAAGAAGACCTGGTCCATCAATGCTAAGATGGACCATTTCATCGCTTTTACAGTTTCATTAGTTTCCAAAACATGCATGCAAAACCCAAAACAGAGAATTGAACCAAAATTTCACTCCAGTGATGCAAACAGCGAAAGAAAAGTTAATCTTACCCAAAAGTTCCCATCACTCGAGTGGAGACATGAGTATTGACATCAGAAGTGAACTTTGCTAAACCAAAATCAGCAACCTGAAATGTGATCCATCATCAGTCAGTAAAGATTAAGAATGTAAAAATTCAGCAATTTTACACTGCAACTAAATGTTGATTTGTTGAACTCCAAAATTTACATGCAAAAAAATGTGCTAAAGATAAGTTCAATCAAGTGAACTTGCCTTTGCCTCAAAATTGAAATCAAGAAGTATATTAGCTGCCTTGATATCACGATGAATGATCTTAGGATGGCCTGTATCATAAATTAATATAGTATTAACAACATAGTCAGCAAAATATGAAATTAACATAAGGATATAAAATTGTTTGTGATAATGAAGCCAACAACTTACAATCCTCATGCAGATAAGCCAATCCCTTTGCAGAGCCCAAAGCAATCTTCAACCGTGTGGACCAATCCAATGGGGGCCTTCCCTTACCTGAAATACAGTGACTTGTTAGGTATCACTATCCTACTCAAATGTAAATCAAACCAGCATATACAGCATAATGGAATAAGCAGCAAAAAAAAAAAAAAATGTAACTGTTGATCCTCATGGTGGGAAGATTTTAATTAAGTGGTTATAATTAAGAAATATAAACTACTCACCCTATACCCATAGCAGCCAAATAAACAAACAGACAAATGATAAAAAAGCATTTAAACTATTCAATACAAGTTCCAACACATAGGCAACGGAATCTCAGTTGGTGATCCAGAATTTACTCACCGTGCAAATGGAACTCCAAGGTGTTATTGGGAACAAATTCGTATATAAGTAGTCTT
The DNA here is from genome assembly GCA_949775105.1 of Oldenlandia corymbosa var. corymbosa. NCBI lineage: Eukaryota > Viridiplantae > Streptophyta > Magnoliopsida > Gentianales > Rubiaceae > Oldenlandia > Oldenlandia corymbosa. Next base: position 29,747,051 of record OX459120.1, on the reverse strand, counting down.
TTCTCCCCGGTGATGCAATAACCAACTAATGAAACCAGATGTTTGTGGTGAACCCGACTGATGATCTCAACCTCAGCCTGGAATTCCCGCTCTCCCTGTCCACTTCCAGCCTTCAGCTGTTTAATAGCAACCTCTTTACCGTCCTTCGGAAGAATTCCCCGATGCACATATCCAAACCCACCTTGTCCAAGAAGGTTGGCATCAGAGAAGCCGTCGGTTGCCATGGATAGTTCTTCATAGCTGAATGTGCTCTTTGAGAACCCATAAGCCATTCCAGGGGAGGGAGGTGGAAGTGGTGCGTCAGAACCTGAATAATTGGACCCTGAACCACCACTGCTGCTGATATAAGCCGGAGGTGGTGGTGGTGGAGGTTGGGAAGGAGGCGGCCGTAATGGGGAATGTGGAGGCCTTGATGCCCCTCCAGGAGGTGGGTTGAGTTTTGGAGGCATTGAAACAACATGGTCTTCAGGTGGCGGAGCATTATGCTGCCATTGGTACACCGGGCCACCATAAGGGTCGACTGCAATTGGTCATGAAATTCCAACTTATAAATGATATTCACAAAGCTCTGAAGCAGGGATTAAAAAAAAGTAGGAATCATAACCTTAACATATCAGCTAGAATTTAGAAGAACAAAGTTAGTACTAATGTGCAATCCATATATACTTCATCTAAATTTATAAGATTGGACCCATAAACAAACCTCAATTCTTATAGTCATTGTGCTCAACACACCCAAACAACCAAAACTGGAATGAAAAAGGGGACAAAAAAGCAAAAAACGAAAACCACATTCCGTGATTGCAGGCACACTTCCAATACTTGATATCTAATGCAATGAGGAATCCTAAGTCATACACATTCCAAAGAACTAGAAATGACCCAGATCCATTCTCAAGTCCATTAATTAATCCAAAATCATTTAGCTTAGATGATATATCAACCAGGATTAAAAGAAATCGATCTTGGATCAAAAAGTTCTCACCTTTAGGACCTGTTGGCGGAGGACCATAGTAATCAAAAGCCGCATGGCTTCTTCTCTTCTTCCTTCTACAGAAAATGAATATCAAACTCAAAATTGCCAGGAGGGCAACTGCAGCAATGGCAATGCCAACTACCACCGGAGTAGATACACCCCCGCCGCCTCCGCCGCCATTGGATGAAGGAGAAGATGGGCTTGGGTTCGATGAAGGTGGTGAGTTACCTCCCCTTGGAGCCGGTGGAGATCTCCCACCCGACGGCGGCGATGGTGAAGACCCTGAAGGAGGAGAAGGAGTGGTGGAAGGTGGCGACGGAGGAGATGGAGTCGTCGAAGGTGGCGATGGAGTAGTAGACGGCGGCGGAGATGCCGGAGTTGAAGAGGGTGGCGACGGAGGAGATGAAGCGGGAGGAGGAGTGACGGGGGCTGGAGGAGAAGTAGCCGGAGCAGGAGTAACAGGCGCTGGAGGAGTAACAGCAGGAGGCGGAGTAACAGCCGGGGCCGGAGGGCTAGCAGCAGGAGGAGGAGGAGTAGTCGCCGGCGTCGGCGGTGTCGCGGTAGCATTGCCCCCAGGAGGCGAAGTAGGAGCCGGAGACGCTCCCGGCGAAGACATCCTTCACCCTGACCCCACCCTTTAACTAAACGTACAAGATGAAACGAACTGTATCGATTGTGAGTTAAAACAGAAAGAAATAAAGATCGTCGGAGGAGAAAGCAAAAACAGAAACTTTTCGTACAGAACTAGTACTTTGATAAAATTTGAGAAACGAATTGAGATAATGTATCAGGAGAAGCACTATAATGTGGGTTTGAAAAATTGAAACTTTTCAAAGAAGTACAGCTTTTTTTTTGGTGAATTTAGCTTTGGAAAAAGCTTAAAAGGGTAGGCTGGACATGGCAGCCAGAGCCTCCGGAAATTGGAGTAGAAGAAGGAGTCTAATATTAACCTTAATCAGATATGATAAATACTGCAAAACCACATCTAACGGGTTTTTGAGTTTTTTTTTCTTTTCCTTTCTCTTTCTCTCTCACCTACTTGGGGTGTCTGTGTGGGGGAAAAAAACACTCAAACAGTGTGTGCTTTGTGTGTTCACATATAATAGACTAGGTTGGAGTATGTCAAAAAAAAAAAAATGTGGGGAGAGAATTTAGCATAATTGGAGAAAAATCTGAAAATCAAAAACGGGACAGAAAGTTGGAAGGGTGGGCCCACACGTATGGCCCGCGCATTTCTCCGCCTTTTACTCGTTGGGATAAAATCGCTTAATTGGGGAGTTGAGTTCGGTGACAAATTTTCTGATGTTTTTTTTTTTTGTGTTTTTTTTTTTCGCTTTCAGTTTGGTGGTGGTCTTTTTCTTTTTATTCTTTTCTATTGATTTGTGATTTGTGTCCATTTTCAGCAAAATTGATTAAATGCTTTCTTAATAATATAAAGATCGCTCAATCAATAATTCAACTCGTTTGATCGTAATATGTCATGATATAAGATAACAAATCATGTACAAGCGATTCAATCAGTAATTTATAAGCCGATCGTATAATACATTATTGACGTTCTCCTATTTTCAAATTTTAATTTACGGCCATTATTTTTTTGTTACTATTTTAAAATTTTCTCTTCAGGTTGAAAAGTATACTGAAACTAAAAAAAGTAAAATAGTTAAATAATAAAAACGACCAAGGAAGAAGAGGTCCAGTTCCAACAAGATACTTACCTCACAATGATGCTGACTGAGAAGTATTTACTCGGTTTAGACTTTAGACTATAGAGGAGAATGGCGGTATTAATGACTCCATTATACATTTTTGGAATATTCTTTCTGTCAAAAATGTACTAATATTTCTTTCGGGAAAATAATCTCAAGGAGTGATTACAGGATAATCAAAGAACTTCTAGAAAATTTTATCCCAAGGGAAAAAAAAAACCTTCTAGAAAATAATCTTTAGTGGTGATGAGCTGAGATGAACTCGGTGTCATAATTAGTTTTGTGTTTGCTTGTGCCTTGTCTTGTTTCATTTAGGTCAAAAGAAATTCTTGAGACTCAAACTGTCCGAATGAAAGTAATCAATGCTTTAGATTCCAACAATAAATATAATTTTGTTTAACATTTTTGGTTAATATTTATCATTTTATAAACAACAACAACAAGTCTTTTTCTCACTAAGTTAAGTCGATTATAAGTGTGTAAAAGAATGACATAGTGTGATCTATATGAATAAACAAGTAATAAGATTTTTTGTTACGTTAAAATCAACATAAAATTCAAAGACTAAGATGTGATATCTATTTATTCAATAAATTCTGTAATATCAAGTGAATTCGATATTCGGATTACAGATGTCACGCATCATTCCAAGAATGATGAATTCACGATTCATCCATCTTCATGGAGTTGATGATTTAAGTTGAGTGTTCTAACTTCTAAATTCTAAATAAGGATCTGAAAAAGGAAAAAAAATAGTTTGTGATTCAAAATTCCAGTTGTAACAATCAAGTCTCTTATCCAATCAGCGTACACTAGTACTAGTTGTTTTGTTTACATTTACTTATTTCATTTGTCCTCATTATGCAATTTATTATGCTCCAACCCAAAAGACCCATAACTTCTCTGTAATAAAGCAAAGGGACAATGACATTGCCAGCATACCATACTTGGTTATACATATTGTTGGTATGCTTTTTCAATTTGCCTCCATCTTAAGCAAAAAAAAAAAAAAAAAAAGGTTTTAAAAGTTCATCATGTAAATCAACTAAAATAGGCTCTATCCTGAATTAAACGTCCGAGTGTTCTTCACCTAATTTCATAAAATTGTCGTACTATGCAACAACTTATATTGACAACATTCAACTTCGTCAATCACAATAATCCATTTATCAAATGATTCAAGCAATAATTTAGCTTATCACAAGTATTATATATTTTAATAATATTATAACCATCGTGACTGAACTATTCATTCTCATTCTTGTTAATTTATTTTCTGAAAATTATACTCTAGCTTCCAAGGGTTAATATAGTAACAATACCAATAAAGAAAATGCAAAATGAAAATATTCAATAAGAAAATTATAAAAAAAATAAGGAAAATTATTTTTGACAATAGTCGCTAGAACAGCAACACCATGCAACAAAAATGATCGACATTATTAAATCACAAATTTCATCCACAAATAGATATATGCTCATATTTAATCGAATAATAAAAGAAACAAATTAAAACCACCAATAAGGGGCTCACTGCTAATGATGATCTTGATAACGAGGTTTTTTCAAAACGAACTTTGTCCTTTTTCTATTGACTAATTTAAGGCCAAATTTTCAGTTAATCCATATTATTTTTTAATTTGAATATTCTCATTATAGAGTCATCATAATTAGTGGATAATAGCTAATTAATTGACTAGCCGTAACACAGATGGAATACACTGCAATTAAATTTAAGAATTAGGTGAATTTGGCAGGAATCACTTTTGAGGATTTGATGGCTTCAAGTATAAACTATAACTTCAAAGGAATCCAGCTGGACAAGAAATGGACGCGCTACTCCTACCAAAACCACATTGGACCATTCTTTTTTTGTTTCTGTTTTTTTTTTCCCCTTAAGTATGCATTTTAAAATTATTAATCTTCACTTTATATACTTAATCAACAAGGGGCGAGTTCACGTTCTTAATCATATTTTTTTAATCCATAATTTACATTTTTTGTCGTAATAGTAATCATAGTTGCCAATTCCTTTTATACCCGTCCGTTTGATAATGTTCTTTCATTGAGAATATGTCAAAGTTTTACTTTGATCCTTCAAAAGATAAAATGGTGGCTTGGGCAGTTGAGAAATTTTCAATTTTTTTTTTGGCATTATTTCCTCTATTCCATAATTATTGTCCATTTTGGGTTTTCATTTCTAATTCAAATTGTACTAAAAATAAAATCACAAACTAGACAATAATTTTGGGACATAGGAAGTATATTTTTGCGGCTTCGTTGGCATTTGGCAACCAACAAGAAGAAGCAATTGTGTTCAACAGACAGCAGGACTTCCTTATCTCCAAGCCAGCAATTGAAACGTAGCATCACGATTATCTGGTCTAGTAGTAAAATAACGTTTTGGGCCGGTGACAATCGAATTGTTGTTAATTTACACATTTTTGTACTGATTATTACTTATAATATACTGTAATTAATGTTCTTAATTATTATAATACTATTTACTACTATATTGTTTTCCTTACAATTAAAGTAAAAGGATCCAAGTGTCACCGACCCATTAATGGTTATTATGTGCCGGTACATTGTTATGTTTCCATGCATGTGCAACAAAATCTTTTTAATAAAAAAATGTAAAAATATACTATATTAGTAGTGATTAAGTAGTGAGTAAGATTATGATTGCGGTGATAGTAGTCGTAGGTTTTTACATTTCTTTTATTATGTAAAATAAATATACAGTACTTTTTATGTCCCACAAAAATTGTCCACATTAAATTTTGAGTTTTGTACTGTTTTTAGTACAAATTTGAAAACTCAATGTGAACTATTCTTTTGGAATGGAGGTAGTAGTAGTATTTAGGTTCTTTTGATTTAACTAATGTGGTTTTTTGTTGGAGGACGGGAAGAGGTGTTTTTTTTTTTAAAAAAAAATGACTAGCATTTGTGAGTCATAATTTTGATTAAGGAAAGATTAAAAAATATTTAGTACTAAAAAATAATTTTGTTACGATTGTAATTTAACACTCCTTGCTCCCCGAGCCAAAAGAAACGAAGATATCAAACATATGTCTTCTGTTTATTTACGAGTTGTTCTAAATTTAATAAAATTAGTATATTCTCTGCACCAAAATTATTATTGTCTAATTTGATTTTTTATTTCTAGTTCAAATTATACTAAAAGGGAAAACTCAAACATGACAATAATTATGGGACGAAGGGAGTATTATAACTTCGTTGTCATTAGAGTAAGTGAGTAACTAGCACACACAAAATAAAAAGGGGTTAACGTCTTGATCCCTCTATTTTTTCTTCGTTTTTCCCTGCTTTAAACTTTAAACTTTTTAGCGTCTTACTCATAATTTGAAATTTTTTGAACCTTGAAGAGTTTGTAAAAAGCAATTACGCAACCTTTGACCAGAAATGTCTTCGTTAAATATTATTCATAATTCCTTAAAGTAGGAGGCCGCTTATGTTTGAACTCCGAAGACCACATTTATTATAGTTCAAACGTCTGTTAAATGCGTTCTTTTTTTTGCTTTAGAAATGTATACATATATTGTAGTATCAGATATTTGGTCAGCCCAGCCACCGGGTGACCGCCGTCCTGCGAGTCAATTCCGGCATGCAATCGTCATTATAATTATATCGAAGAGGTTGTTGAGTTTAAAGAAAGACATTTTCATCATTTTACCATAAAGCACTAATTCATGTAGAACGCGGATAATTATTCTTCAGGCTCTGGTCGTTTTATGATTTGTGAATGGAATCTTTTGTACTTCTTCCGTCTCATAATTATTGTCCAATTTTAGTTTTTATTTTTAGTTTAAAATATACTAAAAATGAAATCTCAAATTTGGACAATAATTTTGAGACAGAAGAAGTAACTTTTTTTATGTTACATTTATAGTGTTTTTCACGGCGGTATCTTTTATTCATTGACGATCTCACGTAAACAAGATGATCAATGCAGATGTAGTGCAGATAAAAAGTGTGCCACAAAAAATGTCCCAAAATATTTTGTCATATGATTGTTTCGGTCTTTTTTAAATATATATTTACTATTTTATGGTAAATTTATCAGGGAAACAGAAACGGGAATTGAATAAAGTAAGTTTGGCCATAATCAATCCTTAATTTTTCGAATGAGATTCTTTCTCCTACTACGCACTTGTATTTTGGAAAACAGAAATTGAGTAAATGGGCCAACTGCATTCTTTTAATAGTGAAAGAATAAAATTTGTCAGATTTTTGCATGCGATATTTAAATAATAAGAAATAAAAAATATGACTTATCTCCACAAATACATACAATAGTAGTACTAATATATTCTTTCTTATAGTATTTTTCTGTCTTTTATCTTTCTACGGTTTCTTTCGTTTGGTCCATTTCGGGGAAGACTGGCGGGCGGGCGGAACTCCGGGGGACCAGAAGAAAGTCACATGTGGGATTGGGGATATTGGAATCCAAATTTCCACAACATCATCATCATCAGTGGCACGACATTCGCAATTTCGCATCTCCGTAGGTCCGCCGCAGCAAAAAAAAAAAAAAAAAAAGATCGAATCTGACCAAAATATCTATCATCTCACGGGAAAAAATTCGTGCATTTTACAATCCCATGCAATAAATATTGGAAAAAGCCATATTATACAGTTCGTTAATTGCAAAAATGACAGAATCTTGTTATGATGGTACGCGATGATGAGCAATTGAGCATTCTTCCTCCTAAATATATGAAATCAGTCTAAATGTGTAAATTACATAATTTTTTTCACTGATGTGTTGGACAGAATGATCTTGAAATTGTCAGAAGATGTCACATGTCAACTCTCAACTGTAATATGAAGTTTGAATGGATGAGTAATATATGTTCTTTTTTTACTGTGGGGGTGGAAGAACACTACAAGGTTAAGAATTGGTGTAAGTTGTTTGTAACTACAATCAATGAAAGAGTTTCACTTGCAAAGGAACATAAAATGACGTCTGCAAGTACGACAGGAAACACAAGGGTGGGATTGTGAACCAAGTACGCCGAGAAAACGTGTTGCACTGTCTGCCGGTCAACAACCACTAGGAAGTTGCCTATCTTCTCTACTATGTTCTGAAAATAAAAGATAATAAGATGCCCATTCTTCTTTCACTGCTCGTACTCCTGGCACAACTAATTCATTAGCTGGTGAGAGACTACAATCTTTTCTTCTTTTTCTTTCTTTCTTTTTTTTTGGGGGGGGAGGGGTAATAGAAGAATACCATAAAGCTGATACGGAATTATAACATAACGAGAGACTATAATCGTTTTTCTAAAAAATCAGCATTTACAGAATTTTCTGTTTGTTTAGATAGTTTAACAAAATAGATTATTTTTCTTGGACAAAGAGAACAACTCATTTCCGTCTGTCTTTTCTACACTTTCTTTTGTCATATAATAATGGTCACGTCTTGAAAAATAGTTTTAGCCGCAGGATTGTTATTTTCAAGAATGAGATGATTAGAAAGTACCAACGCGATACATCAGGCTATGGCGGATCCATGCAGATTGAAAAACTTGGCTGGAGCCTGAAAATATATCCTAGACAACAAATGATTTGACGCTACTGTCTTTCAGGAATTGTCAAACTCCTTGTTTTAGTCAAAACCAAACCCTTCATCTTCATCCTCATCAATGGAATCCTCCTCACCCCCGCTAAACCCCTCAAAAGTTGCATTTTCAACGTCTTCCTCAAACTCGTCATCCTCCATGGAAGTTTTAGATTTCTCATCTCTGTCTCTTGACTTCTCCATATCTTTCCTCAGCCGATCCATATCCTCCTGCAGACGTTGCTCCTCCAGTAGATTCTTTGCTGCTCTTCCCTTGTCCAGTTCATTCCTAGGAATCATATGGCATATCTATTAAAATGATGAAGCTGGTAAAATCCAGGGCAATGGATAATTTTGAGAGAATAGAAAAGCAGTTAATTTCACCTAATAGTTCTTTTAGAAAAATACATCCACATGAAACATTGGGAAGCTAAATCTGTTACCTATGATTTTCCATGTATTCCTCAGCACTGGCTTCAACTGCCCTAAAAAAGACATCCATCCCAGCACCAGAAACTGCAGATACCCCAACAGATCTAAGGTTCTTGTAGAACTTCTCCAATGCAAGGGATTGACTTCGAGACACTGTGGATGTGTAAGAGTCATCTGAATCAAGTGCTGCTTGGAGAAGTTCGAAATTTTGCATCCACTGCAGTTTGAAAGACAATATTTCAGATATTACTACAGTCCACCATATGAATGCAAAAAATGCAAAGACAGCAGAAAATCTGGAATGACTTTAGAGAGGAAAAATTCTAAAAACTAGCATCTTGAGCCAAGCTGAGGAAAAAAAAAAAGTCTCCAACTTCAGCAATATTATCACCTTTCCCTCATCAAGAAGTATCACCATATCATCTCCAAACCCTTGCTCACCAAAAGCAAATTGAGATGCTAAGCACAAAGCGATCCAGGGGATAGACAACATAATGGAAGGTAAGGTGAAAATGTGATCATACCTCCAAAGCGAACTGATGTTGCGCTACATCAGTCTTGTTAAACGCAAATATAAGTGGTAACCTTGTCTTGTAGAGAAGACGACAAGCATACAGCAAGTTACTCATAAACGTGGCAGGATTGGTTGAACGTGGTGTATCAACGACATAAGCAATCACAGTAGGGAAGGTTGATGCAAAACCTTCGGTGATGATTGCCCCAGAGGCTGACCAGGTGAAAATCTCAATCTGACCAGGAGTGTCAACTAAAACATAGTCCAGCTGATCTGCTCGATTTTCAATCACAGACACAACCTGCAGCCACATTGGGATTTTAAGCTAAAAGCAAGGCAACATAATAACATTATATGAAAATTTAGTTAGGAAAACAGGATCAAAAGTCAGATACGTTGAAACAGATGATTGTGAGCCGAAAAAAAAGAAAAAGTAAAAAGGGAATGACCAAAGGAAATAACTGTTACCAAAATGAAATGGTTTATCGAGGAAGTCCAATGCCATAACTTTTTGAGTTTAGAGGAGAGGAATCACCTCAATGACTCCAATGTTTCAAAGGAAGAAGATTTAGAGAGAGAAATTTGCAAAGCAAAATCAGATGTTGCCCCCAACAGTCCAGCCAATAAAGGCAAGAACAATCTCATTCGCCTATAGTTCAATTATTTCTGTCTCGCTAGAAAATCAGACAAGTAATTTGATCTATTAGGCTCACCGCATACTACAGAACATAGGATCTTGCCAACTTCTAAACTGAAAAGGTGCAATGTGTCTTTAGGCAGAAAATAATTGGAAGACACAGTTTACTGACAAAAGTGTCCCCAAGTTAGCAATAACATTATAGAATGAAAAGAAACTAGATCAAAGAAAAAAGAAAACAAAAATAAAAGGAGAAAACAAGAACAAACCTTCACAAAACAGGCAACAGAATGAAAGTTTGAGATGGAGATTTAAAGCAATCCAACCTAGTGAAATCTTTTTGATACATCTCACAGAATAACTAAACACAATTATACTCTCTTCGTATATTGCAAGTATATGACATTCCTCATAACCTCTCAGAGTCTCATTACTCAAACCGTTTCGGGTTGTATTGAAAATCTATTTAATAACTCTCATAGAAGAATACGAACTAGTCTGTCACGATGTGTAATTGATCACAAGACTAGTAAAACTGCAGAAATGGACAAGCTGCAGCTAGGGAAGAAATCACGCAGATGAATATTTATACGCAAAATTAGATAGAGATGGAGAATGTAAGTTCCAGTCTCGAGCCTTACCTCATCAAACTTTGTAGAGAACAAGTGTAGGGATGCCAAAATGCCACCATTTGGTCCAAGATTGGACCCATTCATTTCTTCCCTATAACGAACTGTATCTCTTATGTCAATGTTTGCTGCATATGGTAGAGCCATCGCAGCAGGGTCAAGATTAACCACATACCCGCGAAGGTTTGAGGCCATTGTGTGGCACACTAATCGGTGCATAAAAGTTGTCTTTCCACTCCCTAATAAAGAACAACAGACCACTTAAATGTAGAACATCAAGCACCATAATTCTATTGAAACTCCTCCACAAAATCTCACAGTTCCTATCGAAACAAAACAAACAAGAAAAAGGCTTGATATAGAGTACGGATATATTATAGTATACAATTTTGCCATGTTCATACCTGCCATTCCAATAACAATGATGACAACAGGTTTTCGCTTAAAGGTGGATGATGACTCTGAGATGATCAAATTCTCCATAGACTGTAACATTTCATCTTTATGATTTCCATCTAAAATGAAGAAGCAAAATCAACTCAAGTCATATACATTACAACCTTGTTTGTGTCATGTCTAAGAAGTACACCATCAAATTAATCAAACACCTCACGTACCCAAGCCAAGACTTGCGTTCGGGTCAGTACACATATCAGTGAATATATTTGCTTCGGAGTCCACTTGCATTGATGTTTCAGTGTCATCTGCTTTTGGGTCAACATCCATTTTTGAAAACTGAAAAGGAGAGGAAACAATTTAACAACTGGAATTAAACTCTTCCAATTTCCCTGTTTTGGGTTACATTAAACGAAATCAGATATTTGATCTTGTTCCATAATGCAGCTAAAAGCATAATGATGTATAAGTAAATTTGCCCTCACAGAATAATTGGGCATCATGTTTGTGCAGAAGTAAATTCTCCAAGCACGAATATTAGGGCAATCTAATTAAAACATTAGGGCTAATTGAATAGCCGTACGAACCAATTCGTCTTTCGGACTTTATCCTTCAGTCGGCGCTCGTGCCTTTAAGGATAGTCTCAGGTGCTTGTGTAGAGTTCCGGTGACCGGAGGTCGAGCAGGGCTGATCGGAGGGATTGGTTGATTTCGACGATCAGGGGTGGCTGTGGAAGAAGACGCTGGCGTTTCAATTTGGCGCTTCTTTTTCCAAATACATTTATTACCTAATTATTAGCCTCCGTCTCTACTCTCTACTATACATTGTCTTGTCAAAAAAAAAGAGAAAAAGCTATACATTGTAAATTGTAGAAGGTTAAACCCTTCCTTTTTAGGATATTCTCATTTCTGTCTCCTATATTAGATAGTAATAAATACTACTCCCTCTGTGCCACAGAAATAGTCCACACTGAGTTTTGAATTTTATATTGTTTTTAGTACAAATTTAAAGACTCAATATAGACTATTTTTGCGTGATGGAGATAGTACAATGTTTGTTTATTTCCATTCGATTGTCTGATCATTAAGTGAAAAATATTTGGAAAAATTCCTTTTGGGCTAATATTAATGTAGAGAACAGTTCTAAATAATTGTTAACATAGAGAACACAATTGTTCATTTGGGCTGATATAAATGACCAAATTCAGGATTCAATCATATTTAAAATAAATGTGTTTATCCAAATGGCACATCAAGTCAGTCAGGCTCTCAATATAAACCCAATTGTCATGGCCTTTTCTTTGATTTTTGGGTTGGTAAATATTGTAGGTTATTCCATTTCCTTATTCCCAGTTTCCCGCACTAAATGTCAGTTATTGTCACGGGCAGATAAGTAACGATCATGAGCGAAGGATAAATTTTCTTTTCTTTTCTTTTCTTGATGGTCATGAGTTCAACATCGACTGTCGACGCATTGGGTGTCTTCGTCATCAATTTGCGTTTGGTATCCTTGATAATAACATCGACTGTCGACGCATTGGGTGCAGCCTTGGAATAGATAACAGGAGGTCACATAGCAAGTCTCACCGCAATACTCTCCTTTACTCGTCAGCTCTCTTGCGGGGAAGGTCTTCATTGCTTCAGTTATGCCCACACGAGAGGACTCAACTTCCACAACCCCAACAACTGCAACATTCAAAAAGTTATTTTATATATTGACAACTTATAATTTTTGTAAAAAGCTTTCATGAAATAGTAATAAAAGAGTACTATAAATAATCACCCATATGAACCCTACCCTACATTACGTTGATCTAGCTAGCATTGTTTGTAAGGTAAAAATGGATTCATTAAACATAACGTACTAAATATAAAATTGTTTTGTTTTTTAAATCAAAATAATTGTCTTTTTTGTTATAATATAATAATAATTAACATGACAATTAATTAGGACTCGGAGAATATTATATATATATATAAATAGATAAAGATGTGATGGGAGTTTACTTACAAGCTTCAAGGAGCAAGACTAGGATGAAATACTTTGTAAACTTAGCCATTTCTCCTTCAGATAAAATTAGTTGTAAGGGAGAACAAAGCCAACAACAAAAGTGTATAAATGATGCTTTCGTGTGTTCCTTGTAGTTTCTGTATTGAACGTGTTCATCATATATATATATATATAGAGGGGTTGGCTAAATGTTAGTTCACATCCACACTTGCAACACAACTCCAAAAAAACAAAAGCTATTCAGATTTGCTTATTTAGGGTAAGAAAAAGAATCTAGCCATCTTGTCATTTTCGATATCCCAACATCACTTCACCTAAAACTATAAAATTTCTCTTTGATTCTTACTTTCAAAAATCATTGTTTCAACATAAAATTTTAATTTAATTAAATTTAGGTCTACATTTATCATATTTAAACCTTTCCAACGTATTCCACAAATTAATACAGAAAAATAGGTCTACATATGTCATGCATTTTTCAAAAACAATTCCGATGAATTGATAGGATTAAATATTTTGTGATTGTCACTAAATATAAGACCGAACCCGCACATTAGCGCACGGGTCAAAAATCTTGTACTTACATTATGGCATTATCTAGCTGAACCAGTAATCCAGACACCCCTTAAATTAACTTCACTAGTTAGCTTCCTAGTGCGGTTAAAACATGGAGAAAATGTAGTACTCCTCTATCTATTTTCGGTACATTTTTTTACTTCTACATTTTACATTTCCAATATAATTTTACTATTTTTTAAACAAAAATTAAAAACCAAAATGACGAAAAGACATACAATTTGCTTTTGTACATTATTGCAAAGTACTTTCTCCTTCTCATAATTATTGTTCAGTTTGGATTTTCACTCTAAATTCAATTTGTACTAAAAATGAAAAACCAAACTGGTCAATAATTTCGGGACAGATGGAGTATTATTCAATACACTAATTGGTTTGTTATTCAATAATTCTTTTTCAATGGCTTATTTCTCATTATTTGTATTTGACATTGTATTATTTGCAAGGATGTTCAATAGATATTGGATATAAGTTAGTTCGCAAACCACAATAACTTTGATAGTTTCATCACACAATGCCCCATGTCAAATAATATTTTATGTATAATTGGAAAAAAAAATTATATTTACAACCTAATTGTTCTCGCTTTCTTCATCTAATATTACCAACACTCTAGTAAAATAATGATTCGTGAATTTTGGTGACCGGTTAAACTTTATAAATGATTTAGTGTGTCTTCTTCGTATTATCATTGTCTTTTTTAGTACAATGAAAGAGCCAATGACACAAACACAAATGCAGCCATATCAATTGTTCCAACTCTCGTCTTCATCAGATCGACTCTAATTAAAGCAGAAAACCATTTGTAAGTTTTAGGGTTTTTGGTTGGATTATAATTAATATTTTTAGTTTAGTAACTTGGCCAAATTGTTAGGTTGGCCGAATTGTGTTTATATCTTTAACAAGTTATGCCAATCATCATTAACCATATATTGCACGCGGCTCAGTAGTTAGAAAGAACTTTAAACTTAGAATAGTAAATTTTGGTGGTTGATCATTTCTGGGAAACGTGCAAAATTATACTAGTTAGTATAAGTAGTAGTATTAGGTTTGGTTATTTTATGTTTATTTTCGCCGACTTATAAAGGAGTTTCTGGCCGAAAAGCAAACAGACTTGCACGATTTTTATGATTGATTATTTGTCATTATAAACTCCTTTTTTTTTTTTTTTGGCAAATTAATATCCTATTAAAAATGTGAATTTTGTTTTGGTTCAATTGATAGCGTTTAATATTTTTTTTTCCCTTTACTACTAAGTAGGGTCGAGATTTTCATACAATGAACGAATTTTTACACTGACGTATTACACTTTTGTGCATCCATTCCCACAACATTGGTGACAACAGCTTGATTTTTCGCTTAAACGAAGATGACTGATCAGCTACTCCATAGTACTGAAAGATTTCATCTTTTTCATTTCCATCTAAAATGAATAAAAGGAAATACATGAATATATACAGATTAATATATATGCATTGTATTTAATTAATTCAGGGGCTTTAGTAGCGTTCCAATGAGCAGCCGTCAAGCAGGAGATTGGACGGATTTCAATTTTGGTTGATTTCGACGATTACATTGGGATGAATGTGCGTGGGTGTGGAAGAAGACTGTGGCGTTTTAAGTTGGCGCGCTTCTTTTTTGGTTCCAAATACATTTCCTAATTATTGAATAAAGTTATTTACCATAAAACCCCTTCATTTCAAGGATAATCTCAGTTTTGTCCCCATATGTTATAGATTGTTTATTTCTCTCTTATTTATTGATCAAATGAAGAATCCGAAAATACTTTTACTTTTTTTTTTTGATCTATTACACTCACCTAGCATCGAAAATCATTGTTCTAACTAATTCATTCTTTCAACAGGTGGTATTTTACTGGCGTGCCCAAATTCGGATCGAGTCATAATTATTTATACTGACCCAATACATTTATTACTTGGATCAAGTGCTTATTATTTCTTTAGTAATTTTTTTTAGCCCCATAAGCATACCAAAATAAGAAAATATGGATGTGGCCAGAACAAAATTGGGGACTAAATCTAACCAAACTCACGAATGCCTTGAACTCAACTCCTTGATGAGTCCAAATAATTAGTTGGAGAAAGTTCCACACTTAAGCTTCTTTTCGTGCTACTTCTTAAGGATTAATTTGCTATCTGTAACACACTAAATACATAATTCAAAATGTGCTATCCCGGTGACATATGTGCTCTTGTGAAACCCAAATTCTTGAGACCCCGTGCTTGATTTTTTTAAAAGGTCGAGCTACTGGAAACTGGAACGCCGAGGGGATCTCCCATAGGAAAATGATCAAATTAATTCCCTTCCTAGTTCCTAGTTTTCATCTAGCTTCCTTTGGAAATAAAAATGGACACATTTCCGTATTATGCACCGATTTCGCACCAACTTATAGGCTATTAACATAATTGTATTTATCTCTAGTGGTGTTATATATCAACGTAAGCTAAAAACGCTCTTTACAAAAAAAACAAAAAAAAAAAATTTTGGGGGCCTTTTACAGAAACGACAGAGACAACTTCCTGAGGGATTTTTACAAATTTTTGGGAAGATGTTCGGTTGAGAAGGCTTGCGGCCATCCGTACAAGTCTAGAAGTTGCAAAGCAGCAATGATTCATCAAAATCCTTGTTGAATCTGATTACGAGATAGCTATATATAAAGCTATGCTCTAGCCTAAATGGAATCAGAAACTTGAATTCTGATTTGAGATGCATTCAGGACCTTTTGGATAATAGTTTTGGGAAGTACCTTTTAAGCACATATTTAGGGATAACAGTTCCTGTGCTGATACAATAACAAAGAACGCTTTACGGAAGAATGGGAGATTATACAATTTTTATATCATCCCCTCTTTTATATCCTTGTTAGAGCATGATAATTTTAGTTCATGTCCGTCTTTTGATCAAGGTACCTAACTTTATTTAGAAATAAAGTCTATTTTCGACCAAAAAAAAATGAAAATCATTCGATTTCGATCGAAAGCCAACAAAACTACTAAAAATAGGATCTACTCATGTAATGTACGTGGTAAGTTAAACCATGATCGGAACACGGAATAATCAGTATCTCTTACAAACGAAATGTGCTCATTTAACATTCTGAAGTATCGTCACTTTTATTGTAAAAAGGATGGAGAAACCATAATCCCTAGAGATCAGCTTGCTCTTTTTGGTTTCTTTCTCCATTTTGCATTTCATGAAACAAAAATACATAGAGGACGGATGCATTGGCAGCCGCGAACGGCGGATGCACATGGTAGAAAAACGCAGCTCTCACCACAATATTTGGCGGTGCCCAGCATCTTTCTCCGGGAAAGGTCTTGATAGCTTCAAGAGTTCAGTATATAGTCCCCTCCAGAAGAAGACTCAACTTCTAAAACCCCAACAACTGCAAGATTCTAAAATACTTTTACTTAGTAATTTCTAAGAACAACTCAATTAACGGGAGACCAAGAAAACTTATAATTCATAACAAATAATTTCTTTCTAATATTCTGTAACACATAAATTAAGGAGTGCTGATTTATTATTATGTAATCACTCATATTAAAAGTAGATTACGATGGTTTAGCATTGAAATTCCAAAAAATAATTTTAAAAAAAATATAGCTAAAAATTGCTAGGGAGATGTAAATGTAAACTCCACGTCCTAAAATGATTGTTATGTTTTACTGTATTAAAATTGTATTTTCCTTTATCTAGAAATCATTGTCCAGTTTAAATTTTCACTTATAATTCAATTTTCAGAGGAAGTAATAAATATGAAAATCATTTTAGAACATATGAATATATGAAAAGGAGAGATTTGACGGAAATTTACTTACCAAGCTGCAACAAGGAATATAGCATGAAATACTTTTCATTTCTTCTCCGGGCACAAGTAGTTGTAATATGGTCATATGGACTGGTGAGTTCATATCTACATTTGAAAAGATAAAAAATAAAAAAATAAATAAAAAAAAGGTGCAAGGCGACCATTGACTTCTTAAGTGTTTTATTCTTTAAAAATAGCAGTTACTCCATCCGTTTTGAAAAGAAAAAAAGGAAAAATCCACATTTAAAAGGATAATGATTGTGAAGGAAAATTGTACAGAAAAATTTAACAAGACTGAATATAATCATTAGATGATAATTAAGATTTAGCCACCTTAAATTTTTATTGTCAAATTTGTTCTGCATGTATCAGCCTATTATTTAAAATTAATACGTATCTCAAAATTCAATACGAATTTATTTTGAGAACAATAGAGGGAGTATTATATATTGGTATCAAAGATCCAACATAATACTGTAACAATTTACGTGAGACTGACACACTTTCACATGATTACTCATAATCTTAACTCAAAATACGTTTATATAGAGAGAAAGCAAAAAAAGTCAGTAATCTATTGTTTTCGATAGCCATATTCACGAAATTGACCGGATTGGTAGCGCGCCTTCTATATATATTGAATTGCACATTTAAGAGCGTATGACGTGTACATTCGCGCTTCCTCAATAAACTGCAATCTCCATCAATGTAAGAGAGTATCTTTGTATAATTTTAATTAATTAGAAGTATCTGTTTACCAAAAATAAAAATTTCTTAAAAAGGAGTCTCTGGAAACTTAATTTCCAAATTTCTGATACAAAATTAAGAGTTGTCCTCTGGTGTCTATATAAAGTTCTTCAAACGTCAAATATTCAACCTCCATAACATATAAAAAAAAAAACACACACACACACACACATACACACAAACACAGTTTTTCTTCTCATCATGTCGACTACTAGATTGATGATCTGCTTGGTTTTTGGTTTAGTAATCCTAAACCTTCTGACAATGCATGAATGTAAGTTCTAAAGGATATTGATTTTATTTTGCTAGAAAGAGTCATGTTTTTGGGATAGAGAAAATCATTACAACAATGTTTTAATTGCTTTACTTTTTTGTTTTTCATCTTTGATTTTCAAGCAGGTGCTGATCATGGTGGATATTGGAACAGTAAGATTGCTGGACTTCCAGAAAAGAAGATAAATATTGATTTTTGTTACAAAGAGACAATAAACAGACAAGAGATGTGGTGCTGCGAATTCAATGGTCAGAAACATATCCCTTGTTGGATTGACAGAGGTTTATGTCGTGATAACTGTTTTCATACCCCTCCTCAAAGTGTAAAGGCTGAGGCTTTCTTGCCTTGATCCTCGTTTTTTATTAATCTTTCTATGGAATAATGATACCATACTGCTTCAATTCGTTTGTTTTTTGTTCTTTTTTTCCGCATCAGTTATTTGATGTTTATTTTCGTTATGTTTTTAGTTATACATACACAAGATAAAAGAAAATATATGACAGAAATTAAGCGACCTTTTGATGATATGAATGATAATTTATGAAACATGTACTAGTAGTTATTAATACTAGGGTTTGGTTATTAATTAGATTCCGTTGGCCGACTTTCCCCTAAAGGGGTATTTCCCCAAAAACATACAAGATTTTCACGATTATTATGATTAATTTTTTTAATGATTAATTAGCAAATTGTTGTCTTGCAAAACTCGTGACTTATCAATTGAAATATCCTTCCGTTCAAAAAAAAAAAAAAAAAAAAATGGGTCACATTAAAACATTTATAATGTCAATGAATAGACTATTTCTAGAGACGGGATGAAGTATACCGTTTGCATTCGATTGATGCGTCAATATTGTTTTTTTTCCACAGTTAAATTAGATTGAGGTTTTTAGACAATTGAAATAAGTATGGAACGCTATTTTGGAATATTGTTGGATATCCGATTGTGGTGATATTCTTCAACACATTGTTGCTAGTCGGTCAGCTATTTCTTTGGTTGTTATAATTCTAAAATACTACTCCCTCCGTCCCAAAATAATAGTCCACATTTAGTTTCAAATTTATACTATTTAGAATATAAAATTCAAAACTCAATATTATTTTATTGGGACAAAAATAGTATATCACATTTCTTTTCGGTAAAAAACGTCGTCTTCTTCTTTTTTCTTTCTTTTTTAATCTTTTTCATATGTTTGTTATTACAGCCGCAACTTGGGCAAGAACCGATACGTAAAGCCAAAATGAAATAATATGTCGAATCAACAATGTTGGTTTCTGTACAATATTAATACAAAGAATACATATATACACATTGAAATCCTGACGTCCACACAAATTAATCAATAAATCAACTTATGCCGTTTTGATCCAATGATTTTCACGTTTAGCATCTGCTAAAATGTGTAGATAAAAATACATACATATATATATATATATAATGAATTTCTATGCTAACGGCGAGAAAACTTGCCTTTTGATTTCGATTTTTAGGCTAAATCTGTGGCCTTCATGTTATCCATAAAAGTTTAGGAGGGAAAAATTATAACTTGAATAGTAATTTACTAAACCTCGGATTAATTTAGAGATGTTTGTTTTTGTTTTTTTTTTTTTTCTAACTCCTAATGCTCTGTAATTGAAAGCTTACTCTTAAAAAACAAAATTCACAACGAGGGCAAAGTTTTAGGTATGAACGACATTTTGTCCTCGGCTATCACGACCTTAGCTCCATTTTGGGAGAACAGTCGCATGGCCGCCGCTCCGATTCCACTCGCGCCTCCGGTGATGATGGTTTGAGCATTTGTGTACAAGTCCTACAAAAATCTTTACTCCGTGTGTCTTAAAATTGTTGTTTAATTTAAATTTTTCGTTTTATAATACAAACAACTAAATACAAAAAAACTGTACTCAAAATTGAAAATACAAATTGAACAATCATTTCGGATTAAGAAAATAATTATTTAATGAGTAAGTACGCAATTACCTTTTGTTGTTAATGCAGGAAGAAGCAACTGAGGGATGATCATCAGCCATGTCGGCCGTCGGGGACAAGCTAGCAGATCGGAGCACGTACGAGAGAAGCGAATATTTGATGTATATTGGCTGGCACTTTTGGTGATCAGTACCGATTTCTTTTAGCAGTGGTTTTATGATAATCTACTATGGAGGGGTTTCTCAAAAATAAATAAACCTAATACAGCGAGGTTGGGAAAAATGAATGAAACCTGATGTACTGATAATTGGTTGTTTCTTGCATCTGACCTTCCGAGAACTGATTAGGAAGATGAAACAATGTCAACAAGTAAATTATTGTTTATATTCGTGTCCGAATCCAAACCTTTAGTTGTTATTCTTTCTGTTTATCTCTATTATTTCTTATAAAAGAACGAGTTCCAATTATATTCTAATATTTTAATTAATTCATAAATACTTCGATGACATCAGCCTTTTAAAATGGTTATAATTGTCAGTCACTAAATATAATACTATTTTTAAACAATTTCTCCTTAATGAAGTTAAAGACACAGAATTAAAAACTTGAACGTCAAAACGATGTCGTTTTTCCTCCTGTATAATCAAAAACCCCCGCTTAAAATTATACAAATTTTCTGCTACCCTTCCTCCACCTCCGGTCTCCGACTCTGTTAATCCCTCAAATTTCATACTCCAATTTTCCGCTGGTGGTTCACTTCCTCCTCCGCGTCAATTTCAGCCTCCAAGGTTGCTGATAAAAGCAGCGATGGTGAATCTGGAAGTAATATTGGTGGAGGCGGTGGGAAGGTGGAACTGTTAGTGATGATGGAGTTTTTCCGGTAGTGCTCCAAAATCAGTCCTCCGCCAATCTTCCCCGTCATAGTTACCAAATTCGCCCCAATAGCACTAAACCTTCGCTTGACTTCTGAAATCCAGAGTTCCCTCGACTGGTTGAATATAGTGATTTGATCAACAAAGATTGGTGGAGAAGGTGGTCGTGGCGGTGGAATGTTTCCGGGAGAAGCCCTTGATAAATCCACCTCCCCTTCTCACCCATGGAATTCACGTTTTCTATTGTCCTGTAAGTGCCGCATTTCTTTTTATGGCTAAATTTCGTAGTCTCTAAATCAATGAATTGTTCTCGAAGAATTGTGATTTATTTCCCGTCATAGAATTGTGATGTCTCCACTATTATTGTTACCTCCCTATTTCTTTAACGGAATTCGGTTTTATGTTTGGCCATTCCTTTTGGTCCTATTTTTGATTGTTTTTCATTGATGAAAATTTCTATGATAAATTTAATGATTAGAATTGATGGTATTGTTGGATGTTCATGGTGCTTATTCTCGTTAACAATAATCACTTGCCAAATTTTGAGTATAATGCACAAGTTTCATGCTCTACTTCGATTTCCCCTAAAATACTCAAGTATGTGCTATACTGCTTCTTAGAATCAAGCTTGCTAGATACACAGCTATCTCTGCTACATTAGTTTTTGTGGCAGTTGAATAGAGAACCTATGCTTATTGGAGCCTTCTCTTGCTGCTACAAAGGTTAGCACAGGCGAAGAAGTTTTACAAAAAAAAAAAAGACTATATGGAGCACGAAATGGGCTGCCAGAAGACTAGTTTTGGTCATGTTGACGGGATTTGGAATTGGCTTTGTATATTATGGCCTTCAGCTTAATGTTGAAAATTTGAACTTCAACATATACCTCACACTAACAATAAACAGCACGATGGAGATACCAGCAGTGTTCTTCGGTAGCTAACTTAGCATGGCTAATCGCCGGGTAATTTTTTTTCTCAATCAGCTTATATAGCTAGATTTTCAAGCATTCTTTGCATAATATTTGCAAATGTGGGAGATAAATCAGGAGGAAGCTGGCCGTAATTGATCCTTGAAGTGCTTGGGTTCATGGCAATTTTGACTGCATTTGATGTTCTGTATATTTTTTGCGTAGAACTCTTTCCAACGAATGTGATAAACTTCGCTGTCTCAATGTTGCGGCAAGCATTGATGTTAGGGGTATCTATAGCTCCTCTGTTGGTGGCTGTCGGCAGGTTCATTCCTTATATAGTCTTTCTCATTTTTGGGTTGCTCTCCATTTTAAGTGGAGCCTTGAGTTGGTGGCTGCCTGAGACCATAAACTCCCCTTTGTATGAGACACTGGAGCCTTTAACTATAAACTACCAAAAACCTGAAAAAGAAAAGAAATAGAAAAATATAATTTTTCTTTGATTTTATTTTGATGGTGAGGAACGAGCTGAATCCAAATACTACTACTTATCATGTTTTCTTGAGGTACTTATTCTAGTGCAATGATTTGGAAAGTTCGTGGAGCTTGTATCAAAGGATCAAGACCAGATATCTGGTGAACATACAATATTCTCTTGAAGTTTATCAACAAAAACAAATAATTATCTGGAAGATCTTAATTTATGTAACCGGCAATGCCGCTAAAAATATTCTCCTTTGTTATATTTTTATATTGCTACTCAATTATAAAAATATTCTCCTTTGTTACCCAATTATTTTTATATTACTCATTTGTGTCATTTTTTATATTGCTATTTATTTTAAAAACTTATAATTTATATAAAAACTGGTCGCGCAACGTGCGACAAGAAGTAAACTAGTTAAAATTAAAGTTCGGTATCTCACTTTTATTACAATTTAAAATTAAAATAAAAAATTTAAATTATACTAGTATTTCAGGACAGGGCAAATATTAATTATTAAAACCATATTGTGTACATTTTCAAAACCATGAAACTGGGGTTACAATAATTTACGATTAGAATATTATAGGGAAAAGGACAAAAACCCTCCAAGTTATATCCAAAAGACAAATTGCCCCCCGATATTTCATATAAAGACAATAACCCCTTACCGCCAAGTCAAAGACAATTTACCCCTTGCATAAGCAAATCTTAGTGTAAAAAAATAGAAATACCTTTAAATCAAAAAATAAATTTTTTTTACACCAAACTTATCTTCTAACCAACTCGTTTATTTTTCTAAAAATTATAAATACTATTATTTATCATTTTAAATCCGTCCCTAACTCCGTTTTGATGCATTATTTCTCCCTATCACTGCCGCCTCAATAAAATAAATCCGAGATTGAGAATTTAATCTATCAAAATCATAAATTTTATTTCTATTTATCCGGAGAAACAGAATTTATAGTTTTGCTAGATTAAATTCTCAATCTCAGATTTATTTTTATTGTGGCCGCAGTGATATGGAGAAATAATGTATCAAAATGGAATCAGTAACGGATTTAATCGGATCTAAACTGTCTAAGGATTTAAAAGAAAATAAAATAAACGAATTGATTGCAGAGTATGTTTGGTCTTGAAAAAGATTATTTTTAGATTGAAAGGTATTTTTGTCTTTTCGCATCAAGATTTGCTGATGCAGGAGGCAAATTGTCTTTTACCTTGGCGGTAGGGAGTAATTGTCTTTATATGAAATGTCGGGGCAATTTGTCTTTTGGACATAACTCAAAGGATTTTTGTCTTTTCCCAATATTATATGCGCACATAGCGTGCTAGCGTGTATGCTTAATTTATTATCTTCATTGCTAACAGCTTCACTGCATGCCTAGGGGAAGAAGGATCGGTCAATGCGGCTAGCTAGCAACTTGAAAATTTGCTTGAATAGATAAATGGCCATAATGAAATAGTATGCCCCATCAAGAATGTTGTCTGTAGTACAATATTACAAAGAATACATACATATTGAATCCTGGTGTCCACAATTTAATCATTCTAAGCACAACCTAATTATATGCCGTTTTTAGGCTGAATTTGTGGCCCTCGTGGATCGGATATTGGTTAACATAGATTTCAGGAGCTCTACTTTTGGAGGTAAACGTGCCGGTGAGATTTCAGGAAACAATAATATTATCCCAGTTTATTCGTCCAATGAAAATCCAATGAAGTTTCAGGAGCTGGTCTTAAAGGCACCCTTTAAGAAGGAGCCGGTCCCTTCGGTTTAGCTAGCTGGTTTTGACCCGGCTACTTCTCAAAGGGTAGTCGGTTTGTCGCCGACTATCTCTGTTCAGAACGGTTTTTTTTTTTCTCATAATATTCAATGAATTTTGGCAAAAAAAACATATCAAATTTGAGGTCGAGCCTTCCGGTGCTTGATTCTCTTGTTTCGCCATTTTTTTAATTTCTAAATTATTGTAGATCTGAGTTTGACATTGTGATTTTTGGGTTTTTTTTTTTTTTTGAGAGTTGGAGTGGAGAAAAAAATGATTTGAAACTGTGTTTTAATACTCTTTGTAGTACTCAAGGACACAAATGTCCAAACGACTGTAAATGAGTAATTCTTATAATTGGAAATAGCAATGCCCAAAAGAAACTGAAGAATTGAAGTAGTATGGTATCATTATTCCATATAGTATGTATTATTCAAAAATGAGGATCAATTCAAGGCAAGAAATCATCCGCCTTTATATTTTGGGGAGGGATATGAAAACAACTTTCACGACATACAGCTCTATCAATCCAACAAGGAATACGTCTACTACCACTGAATCTACAACACCACATGTCCTGCCCTTCTACTATCTCTTTGTAATAAAAATCAAGGTTTATCTTCTTCTCTGGAATTCCAACAATCTCATGGTTCCAAGATCCATCGGGATCAACACCCGCTTGAAAATCAAAGAATATATATAAATATATAAACATTTAAAATAGTGTTGCAATATACATTCTTTCTATCCCAAAATCATATATATACGTATATTATTGTGTCTGTTTAATTCAATAAATATAACTCTTTTCTTGCGAAATAAAATCAATAATCCTCTAAAACTTACATTCATGCATAGTCAGAAGGTTTAGGATTACTAAACCAAAAACCAAGCAGATCAGCAATCTAGTTGCCGGCATGATGACAAGGAAAAACTGTGTGCGAGTGGTTTTTTTTCCCCCTTATGTTGGTTGAATTCTTTGTCGTTCGAAGAACTATTATAGACACAAGAGGACAGCTCCTAATTTAGTACTCCTTCCGGTCCTTATTATAAAGTATTTTGATTTCATTCTATATTTCACCTAAGATGTCCTTTTAATTGAAATAAAAATCTTAAAAATATTTCATAGTAATTAGAAGAATACAACAAATATAAAAATATATTTTAAAGATTTTTTTTAATTAAAAAGACATCCTATGTGAAACCTAAGACGATATCAAAATACCTTATAATAAGCACCGGAGGGAGTATTATAAAGGGAAACTTTGAATTAAGGGTAGTGGGGAGCTTCTTCATCCTCTCCAGCCGCGATTCATCTCCTTCATTTTGGATCCGTCGGCATTTTGCAAGGTGATCGTAGCAAAGTGGCTCATAAAATTTGCAGTGATCAATTTATTTTGTTCTCTTTAAGCCAAGGGATCTTAAGCATACTTCTAATTCAGTAATAATGGAGTAGTATAATATGATTGTTAAAAAATAAAATAAATGAAGAACCAACTAACTCTCTTTTAGACCATTTGCAGAGACAACATGGCTCAAATAGTAGTGGATTATTGTCATCAATTTTTTCTGGCAGGGGATATGCTCATACATTAATAGTTATAGGTTCACTGACATAAATTGAATTGATCACAAGAAAGAGTAGAAATGAATTAATCAGTGCTAATTTTATGAATCAATTTGCTTCGATTACCTTCCAAAAAAGCCGACAGATTAATGTCTGGTGAAAGAATTTACTCAATGAAATGTGGTGGGAGAGAATGAAGAAGGGGTTTGGGTTTTTTTTCCCCTAGTTCAATGTGATAGGGTCAAATGAGTCAAGGACAATTACGGTAGTATATATACAATTTAATTTTGTTATTTTGAGAAAATAATTTACTGCCTTTAATTCATATTATGTAAAACTTATACCTTTTTATTAATTAAATGCTCCCTACTGTCCTTAATCCAAATTTTCTCTATTATGAACGAAATTTGGAAATTAATTTACCAGACTCCTAACTAAAATTGTACGCAGATACTCTCAGATTCTATTTACATTGATGCGGATACACATATTATGACTGCTTTTAAATGTGAATGCGTAATTAGGAAATTTTGGTGATTTGATTAGTTTGGAAAATGTACTACAATATTAGTTCCCTCTTGTTTCTTTTGGCCGATAAACATACAGACTTGCATGATTTTTTATGATTGATATTTGTCTGTTTTTATAAACTTTTGTTCATTTGGCAAATTGTTGTCCACCTAAAATGAATGTCACCAGTAGTAATTTCTTCTATCTGTCCCATTTTAATAATTATTATGTTGTATCATAAAAATAAAATAGGATGGAGAGTGGATTGTATGCTTAATTCCTTTCCAAGGGATCCTTTCCCACATTAAGTACAAGGGGAGGATCCATGTTGCTACTTGAAAGTATGCAAAAAGAGTATATCAAATATGTAAGAGGTCAGAATTGAAACCAGTATCCCAATCAAGAATGCTGTCCGTACTATATATTACAAAGAATACATACATATTGGGTATCCTAGCCCCCATTCCATCCTCCTGCCTTTGATCCAATAATCTCCACGTTTAGCATCAGCTAAACCGCTTGGAAAAGTGTAATGAATTTTCTATCCTAACGACGAGAACACATGCCCCTTGTTTTCGAGTTGGGCTAAATATGTGGCCTCATCAATTGCGTATGGTTATACAAGTCATCATAACTTCTGGAGCTCTACTTTTGCAGGTAAATGATGAGGTTTCAGGTGCCTGGAAACGTGCTCACCGTGCTCGAAAGGATGATGAAAGCACACACGACAGAGAGAGAGAAGACTGAAACCCAGGTGTTTTCTGTGTACATCTCCATGGCATCTGTGAAAGAGAAACGAGTGCGATTCTCTGCCCAGTTCCGGAGCCTATCTGCCTCTGCAGCATATAATGCTCTTCCCTAGAATTGCAAAAGTCGTTAAGACATGAGCACTAGAGGATGACTTAATATCTACATAAAGTATTAAACTCTATTTCAAAGCTATTACCAACAGTAAAAAGGAACCAACGGCGTGTTACCTGCTCATCAAACCAACGACCTCTTCTAAGCCATGCAGTAACCAAAGCTAGTAATATCCTCGGAGGAGTCAGATAATTTATGGCCTTTCCACTTCCCTTCACAACTCGCATCCTAGGAACCAAGGTTCTAGCAACTGTTTCCGGAAGTTCACATATTAAGTTAAACATCTGCTTGTTTTTTGTGCTTGAGCCACTGCAACATTTCAAACAAAACTTAAACTTGTTTTTGGTAAAAACAGCACTGACGAATGCTTGTACAGTGGTTGAAGCAATGCAAATGGGTCCTTTATCAAGTTTCTCGAAGAGTCCAGAGCTTCATTGATGAATATAAAATCCAATTTACAAGAGATGCAAATTTTCCAAAACCCATGCCTTTACCTCAACAACAGATCTGTTAGAACCATGCCAGGAGAAGCTGTATGCACACCGACATTTATTTTTCTGCTCTCTTTCAGAAGAGATGATTGAAGCTGCCTAAGTCCACATTTTGTTGACCCATATCTGCATGTGAAAGTAATCTAAAATTGAATCATCAATAGCCAAAGTTCAGCTCACAGGTTGATAATGCTAACCAAATTGAAGAGCTTACACAGCGGTCAGGGGAGTGCTAGATCCTCCAGAACCTGCACCATCCATGTTGAAAATGTGTCCTCCTTGTTTTTGGTTTCGCATTATACGCATGGCTTCACGTGTGCAGAGTATGGATCCAACCAGGTTTGTTGAAACGATCTTGCCCCCGAATTAAAGAACATAATACCAAGATCAGTAAAAGGAAAGAGTTACCAGACTTAAATTTTCTATGAGGCCATGAGTTTTCCCTGAAGACAACTAAGGCATCATATTTGTAGCTCGGTGTGACGAAAAAGAAGATCAAATGTATTCCTATTTTGCAATAGAAAGCTTTTCCTTGATGGTAATTAGTTCAACAGCGCTCTCTCTGTTTTCAAGTTTCAACTTTCGCCTTACAATGTTTATGAGATACTATTTTTGAAGAGTGGAACTAAATCCGAATTGGACCTATTTTATGGCATGAGAATGACAGTAATCAGATAGATAATAGGACATTTTTCCCATTTACATACAATTATCATGCTTTACAAATAACCGGATGAAAAGGGGATGCTTATATCTTCTTTCATCTTTTGGACTAAAATTAACTTCATTAGAAGATACCAAGGGCTAGTTCATACTCAGTGAATACCTGTTGAATTTCTTCATCCGTAAATTGCAGCAAGGGTCTGAAACCTTTGTTTATCCCAGCATTATTGACCTGTTACCATTGATACAGAAAAGTTCAAAAAGGTTTCATTTGCAGAAAGTAACTGCTTCATTAAGTTTAATTTGCTAAATATCACAACATCATGCATCAATTTCCTTAGCTAAAGTTTCGAAACTGGTTGTTTGAGGAAGAAGAGACATCGAACTTAAGAGATATTTACCCAGATGTCAATAGAACCAAGTTCGTTTATAGCATAGTCTGCCAATTTATGCACATCAGCAGGTACAGAGACATCACAAGCAATACCAATCACCTTTGCTTGAGCAATTTTCTTACTTGATGAGACACCTGAGTTAACCAGGAGCTGCTGCAGGTTCTCCTCAAGCTCTTTGACAGTTCTGTCTACGGATTCAGCGCTGCTCAAAACACAGTAGAGCGGATAAGTAGTTGTAATTGAAAATAATAGGACTGGGTAGGATAAAAAGGCATTTGAAAAACCTGCGTGAAGCAATAACAACGCGATCCCCAGAAAGCAAGAATTCACGTGCAAGAGCTTTCCCCAATCCTCTTGTACTTCAATCAACAATAGAAGATAATAATCAGTTGGCAGATTTGCATAAAAGAAGATTAATGTGGTGAAAAGAAAAGAGAGGTTTGAGGTAAGAAAAAAATTACCTACAAAACCAAGGTCAAAATTCTTTGTAACAGACCAAAAAACAGTTTCGTGTTTTGCCCCTTGTGAAAAAATAATGCATGTGTGCTAAGGCAATAAAAAAGGCTAACTAGAAAAGACTACAAACACAATCCTGAATACATCTACTTATAGAACTGCTCTTAGCTGAAAAGCCGAATTTCATGATTTGCATCACGAAAAGCAGTTTAAGGATCAAAATGTAAATTAACCTCCCAAAATAGAGCTAATGTACCTTCCGGTTACAACAACATTGCGAGGACCAGCTCGACTAACTTCCTCCAACACCATATTGGAGCCGATCATAGTTCCGATGATTATACCTCCTAGCCAACTATACCATACCAATTCGTTCATCTGGCTATCTCCACCTTCATAAACATGCATAGAATCAAGAAATTGTGCAATGCTCTGTACTAATCTAACAACAGAATCAGTCATGTGGAAACCGGGTGAATAATTTTCAGCTTACCTGACAACTGAAATCCTATTAACAGTATAGCGCCCGTGCTCATCATTGTCACAATATATCGTGCAAATTGTATAGCGGCCTATTTAGTCAAGAAAGATTAAACATTTAAAAACATCTCCAAAATCGAAAAGACCAGATTGTAAATATGAAGTGAGAAAACACAAGCTTTAAAATACAAATGTGAGAAACAAACAGATAACATCTTCAGAGGAGAGTGTTAATTACCACGGATAACTTCCTCTCCAGCTGCTCCAAAGCTTTGGATCGTGAACTGGGCTTTGAAAATTTCCACACAATAGACCTAATAGCACCAAATAACTCATTATCAAGTCTCCTCTTCAATTTCTCATTTTTCCTCAAACTGGGATTTCTTTTCTCCACTCCCTCCTCCTCTGACCTGAAGCACCTGCATGGTTTAAGATGAATTCTACCTCGACCCTTTACACTAACAAGATCCCACGTCAGAATACTCCGGGGGAAATCCTGCCTCACCGGCGGGATCAAGACTATCCGCTGGTGTAAAGGTGACACGTGTAACTCAGGCATGGTGGAAAGCTATGCTCTTTTTTGCTGAGGTTGCAACACTTGCTGATGCATGAATCTTAGTACTCTCGAATGAAAATATCCTCAAGTGGGTTGCCTTGTATTTGTCTGGTTTCCAAGAATTGGGATTGGGAACAGAAATATCTTGCAACAGATTTTGGGGGAATCTAAATCGGAAAAAAAGTAACCGAGAATAGAGGGTAGGGAAAAAAACCGGAATTGGGTACAAAAAATACCAAAAGAGCAAAGAACAGGACGGTGTAGAGTGTGATAACCACACGTTAAAGCAACCTCATCAACTCACGCCTTTTACTGAAACGTGGCGCCATTGATCCAATTTTGTTGGACCCCAAAGATGTCACTTTTGCCTTCATCAAACGGTGGTAATGAACCCATAAATGTGAATTTCAAGCTACACCACCTCATTTGTAAATATACTAAATACCGGATTTTGATGTGTTTTTTGTCATTATATTGAAGTTCATTGAAAGGGAGGTTGATATTATTAAAGTAATGGCGTGTGGATCACTATCTGTATGTGTCAAATCCAGCCCTGAAATCGTTAAGAGTCACCATTGTTAACCAAATCTTTTCCTGGAACCAAATTACACTAGTAATTTCACATGATGGAGTTTGATTTGCCCAACAGCATTAGCAAGGAGGATCAATAGCAATAACCAGAAACTTGCAACTTAGCAAATATTCCAATTTCGAAGGATATTGACAAAATGACAACCTTATACTGCTGTCTCGATTGAGTTTTGCCCAACCATTCAACTAAAAATGTTTACTTTTTTATGATAAACTATTCCTGACTATTGGGACCATCCAGAGAAATGGGAGCTTTTTGTCATCTTTGGTAAAATGTAGTAACGTACCGTACAAGAGTTTTTTGAAATGTATATAGGATGGGATAAAATTTGTACTCCAATCTTATCGATCACTATTTTGAGACGACCAAATCTGAAAATATAGTTGTTAACTCAAAAGTGGCTCTTTTTATGATGGAAGAAGATCATGCCTTTTTCACTCTTTACAAATTGACAATTTACAACTATAATTGTTGCATTTGTTTTACTCATAACATGTGAGTTTTGTTTAGGCTAAACTTAAAAGAGAGGTAAACAAAGGACTAAAAAAGAAAATATTTATTTTTAAAACTAAGTTTAAAAGGGGTAAACTTAATCTTTTTTTATAAAAAAAATTGAAAGTAAAAAGTAAAATAATAACTTTCCTATCCCAACATACCTTTTTACATTTTCAATACATATTTTATATTCTCAATACGAAAAACACCTTAAAATACACACTAAAAAATAACCAAACATAAATTACAGATATATACGTGACTTTTATCGTTTTTGTCAGAGGTTTATTAAACTATGGGGTCATCCGTTGGTTTCTGGAATCAGGAGAGCTTTTTGGTATTTAACTTTTTGCATTTTATTTTTTTTTTTTAATTTTATTCCAAATTCAAATTTCAATGCAAAAACGTTGGATTGATAAGCCCAAAGCTTCATTCTGTCATAGCTAATTTCATTTGAAAAACTGTTTTGCACTTTCGTTTTTAAACCAACTCTATCGATGGTAAAAACACAATCTTTCTCTTTACTTCCTCCATTTCAAAATGTAGATCGTTTTAGGTTTGAAGAAATATTTCAAAACATATAGCGTTTTAGAATTTCAAGACAAATTAAAGATTGGCTTCCCAACTTTGCTTCCAATAAATAATGCTAACAACTTTTCATCTAGTTCTGGTTATAGTTCCAAAACAATTAATGAAGAGCAAAATAAACATTTAACATACAAATTAATCATTAAATGATTGTCTCCTTAGTTTACGTGTAGAGACTAAAAAGACTTACTCCCTCCATTTCAAAATGTAGGTCGTTTTAGGTTTAGAGAAATATTTCAAAATGTAAGTCGTTTTAGTATTTCAAGTCAAATTAAAGATTAACTTCTCAACTTTGCCTCCAATAAATATGCTAACAACTTTTCATCTAGTTTTGATTATAGTTACAAAACAATTAATGAAAGATAAAATAAACATTTAACACACAAATCAATCATGTTTCCTTAGTTTACGTGTAGACGATAAAAAAACTTATATTTTGAAATGGAAAGAGTACAACTTAAGAGTGAGAAACACTAAAGTTAACTCTTCAATTATCCTCAAGCGATCTTTTACCAAAAAATAATTTTCCTACTATCACATTGGGAATAAAACCCCCAAATAGCACCTGGTCTTGAATTCCACAATCCAAATCACTCGTAAGGATTGCGACGGCCATTCATAGTCGCCGAGCCAACTTGGTAAGGATTTGACCAAGTGCTTATCAAAATGAAATAGTGAATGATGATCCGGTAACGATTCTAAATAATTGAACAAGAGAATGATCATGTTTTACATATTGAAACATTTTATGTAGTAACTTTTTAATTTGCGTTTAAATCATGATTATTACTGTTTGTAATCTAAACTCAAAAATCAAAACAAACATTAAAACTCTAAAACTTGGTTTATACAAGCATAACAAAAGCTGAAAGATGCTTAAAATATACGTTTATAGTAACATAATGAGTTTTCTAGTTAATTAAAGAGAACTTCTGATTCAATGTTGGTTAATCAAATCACAGAAGAAGAGGAGGATAGAAAGAGAGGGGAGGAGGAAAACGAGTGGAAGAAAATTGGGAAGGTCGTAGAAAATGATTAATTAGGCTACTCATATAATCCACGGTGTGTCCAGCTGGAAACTATTTGCCCCAAAAAGTAAAAATATTATACTAAAACAGCAAATGCCAAGCAAGCTGAGAATGATTGCCAGCCACATTTGCAATAATTTCTTCCAATTTTCTAAAACAGAGCCACTCTTCTCGCTCGGCTTCTTTGTAGGCAGCAATTTCAGAATTCAGACAAAGGTATATATGCAAAAGAACAGTGTCATCAAAATTTCCATTTTCTGACTTCAAACGACTGATGACTCATTTCAAGAATTCTCTTTGAGGAAATCAGAACCCCCCAAAATTTCTCTCTCCCACATCCACCTTCTGTGTTTTTCCCCCCTTCCATTATTCCTTCTGTGGGAGAGAGGAGAGGGATACAATCACAAAAGGGGGAAACTTTTTTTTTTATTATCAATTATTATAAAGGGGCAGGAAAGAGCAAGAATATGCAGACGCCTAAGGATCAACGGTCAAGAGCTTCTAAGCCCACCACCATCCACGGATTTGCTCAGTCTGGGGATCTTATTGCATTCCAAAAGCTACTTCGTGACAACCCTTCTCTTCTAAATGACCGGAACCCTGTTGTAAGATCTCCTTGTTTAATGCCCCTTTAAGTTTAAATTCATATGTAATGAGAACCCCTTTTGTTGTTTGTTGTTTTATCATGCATTGTTTGTTTTCTGATTGTCGGTCATGAATTTTTCTCCTCGTGTGGCATTGGGTTTTGTATTTGCCCTTATTGGCCTGTGAGATTGTGTTGTTTCTTTCCTCATTCAAGTTACATTTGCCTGGGTTTCTTATAGATTTTCAGCACTAGTTGTGTTCTTCTGACGTTGGCTTTGAGTTTGATCAAGTGAATTTGCTAAGAACAACATAAATGTACGATCTTTAGCTTCCATCCATTTGGGATCTGTTAAGTTTGCAAAGTTGAACTTAATAATATCCAGATAAAAGCTCCTGATTAGAACACTGATTAGAAGCAGGCAATCATGTATGGTTGGGTTGCAGTAGCATTGCAAATTTGGCTTAGTGATATGGATTCTTTTGAAGTTTGTGAAGGTCGAGTTTTGAGTGATTTAGCGAACTGGTGAACTGGAATTAATAGGTACTTGGTTTCTCTCCAAAATAGAGAGGTGTAGTTGGATGTAGTTTAGTTCTTTTCTGTGAAATTTAGCTGATAAAATCAAGGTTGGGGGCTTGTGCTTGGTTATCCCTGGGTTTATTGTGTGAGTCTGCAAAGCCTTCATCTGAGTTCATTTTGAAAACAATAACTTTAAGTTTGTGATCTGTTTGCTGCAACTATTTGGTAGGTTGATCGCTACTGTTTTTAATTGATTAGAGATGGTGAAATGAGAATCTACAAAGGGTACTTTTATCAAGTTTAGTTTCTGTCGTTATCTCCTTGTTTGGGTTTTGATTCCATCTATAACGTTCTAACCTCAGACCTAAGCTGGTTGTCAAATGATATAGCATCAATGATGCTCTGTTGATGATTGCTTCATCTATTCATATTCAAAAAAAGATTTTCAGTGTTTCCCTGTTCAGCAGTTTCTTGTTCCGAGCTTCTTGGTATTTTTAGCCGAGAAATGGGGACATTTTAGCAGAGTAATGAAAATATTATAGTTACCAGATGGTCTATGGTATGGAAATTATTAAACTTTATGAATTACCCATTTTCCTACTCTCACCCCCTCCTCCTTCCCCTCTTTATTAGAGGTTAAGATTACCACTGAAAGTGGCTTATTTCACTTTCATCATCAACTAATTGTAATGTGATGTCATTTTCTTACCTATTGAAACATAACCTTATATGACTTTGCATGCTCAAGATTCAACGTTTATCTGCCAAGTCCTTTTCCTTTATTTGCTCCCACCATAAAGTCAGTATTTTCTTTATGAATATTCAGAAGGTATCAATATGGTCAGCATTGCTAGGATTCTCTCAGTGTCTTTTAGCTATCTACAAGGTTGAGATGATCATGTTACAAAAATTGTATGCTCCTTCTCCCTCCCCCTTCTTTTTCTAAATGCAAACAATTTGAAGTAAAGGTTGTCTACTACTTGTGTAGGCTTATGAGCTTCTTTTTCTCTGGATGCAGATGGCGCAAACACCACTTCATGTTTCTGCTGGTTACAATAAAGTTGAAATAGTTAAGCATCTGCTTGGTTGGCCTGGACAAGAGAAGGTAGAGCTGGAAGCTAGGAATATGGTAAGTAGAGCTATCTCAGTTGACTTTAATTTGTTGTTTTTATGATGTGTTTTCTACGGTAACCTGTGTTTTAGTAGTTGATGTAACAAATTTATTTGACTTTGGAGTTTTCGGAAAGATTATTTAACATACGTCATCAAAATTGACTTTGTGAAGAGATGTTTCTTCGAATCCGCATGCTCATGAAACTGGGTGGATTGATTGGTGCTGTTTATGAATTATTGCTAGGACTTCAGGCTTTGCTTTGACCTATATTACCTGTTACTGGATTAATATCCTGATGCCATGTGTACTTCAATAGGAAGTCAACCGATTGCATGTGCTAACTAGAGATCCATTTATTTTTTTCTCGTGTTGTCTTTATTTTATACTGTTTGAACATTTGATCTTATCCATTTATTTTTTTTCTCTTGTTGTCTTTATTTTATACTGTTTGAACATTTGATCTTATCCTTGGAGTTTAGTTCTATACAGGATTCATATTCTTGTTTTCTTATTTTGTTTTGATATACTTTTGTAGTATGGAGAAACCCCATTGCACATGGCCGCTAAGAATGGATGTAACGAAGCTGCGAAGCTGCTTCTGGCTCATGGTGCCTCTCTTGAAGCTAAAGCTAATGTCCGTATTTTCTTCTGCTGCAGTGGCTTTCCTTGATAAACTTTGTGTTTTTGCCCAAAGATTTCAGATGCTGGGTGTTAAATAGATTGCCCCTTATTTAAATTTTGCAGAATGGGATGACTCCATTACATCTTGCTGTCTGGCATTCACTTCGAGCTGAAGATTATTCTACAGTGAAGACATTGCTGGAGTACAATGCTGACTGCAGTGCCGAAGATAATGTATGATATCTTGCTATTGGTTCCACAATTATTAGTGCTCTCTTCTCCACTGTTGTTTCGAGACTGCAACAACTAAATATGTTTCAACTGCAGGAGGGTCTGACTCCTTTGAATCATCTGTCGCAAAGTCGAGGAAGTGAAAAATTGCGGGACCTTCTCCAACATTATCTTGAAGAGCAGCGGAAGCGTAAAGCTATTGAAGCATGTAGCGAAACTCAAGCAAAGATGGACGCACTTGAAAAAGAATTATCTAGTATAGTTGGATTGGATGAGCTTAAACTTCAATTGCGGAAATGGGCAAAGGGCATGCTATTGGATGAGAGACGCCGAGCTCTTGGACTGAAAGTTGGAGCTAGAAGACCACCTCACATGGCCTTTTTAGGAAACCCTGGAACAGGTACTGAGAGTCTGAAATCATGTGTATTTGTTCTAATTCCAAGGATGAATTTTGTTTTTAATGGAAAGCTTTTGTTGTCTCATATTGTTGCTTGGGCAACTTCCTTGCAGGTAAGACTATGGTTGCCAGAGTCCTCGGGAAGTTACTGAATATGGTTGGAATTCTTCCTACTGACCGGGTAACTGAGGTGCAGAGAACAGACTTGGTTGGGGAATTTGTAGGTCACACAGGCCCCAAGACAAGGAGAAAGGTAAACAAGATCTATTGAGTTATTTGAAATGGTAAATGTTGTTATGAAGAATAACCAATAGATGTTTGAGCTATCTGCAGATTCAAGAAGCTGAAGGTGGCATTCTGTTCGTGGATGAAGCCTATCGACTAATACCCATGCAGAAGGCAGATGATAAAGACTATGGGCTGGAAGCATTAGAAGAAATCATGTCTGTGATGGACAGTGGGAAAGTAGTTGTCATTTTCGCTGGTTACAGTGAACCAATGAAGCGTGTAATTTCTTCCAATGAAGGATTCTGCAGAAGGGTAACCAAGTTTTTCCAATTCAGTGACTTCAATTCTGAAGATCTTGCTAAGATTCTTCGTCTTAAAATGACAAATCAAGCAGAAAGTAGCCTGTTGTATGGATTTAAGTTGCACCCATCATGTAGTGTAGAAAATATTGCAGCACTGATAGAGCGAGACACCACAGAAAAGCAGCGGAAGGAGATGAACGGAGGTTTAATAGATCCGATGCTAGTTAATGCTAGAGAAATTTTGGATTTGAGGCTGAGTTTCGACTGTATTGACACAGATGAACTCCTGACTATCACATTGGAGGATTTAGAGGCTAGCCTTAGGATGCTTTCGCAATGAACAGCAGGTAATCAGAGTGGACAGGAAACAGAACAAGGATGAAAACAGCAATAGTAAAGGGTAGAATTCACTTTTTCCCTTTTAGGAGTCTGACGGTTTGGTCTCCTATGATTCTTTTGGCCGTAAAAAGACCCATAATTCTTCCTTTTTCTTTCCCCCTTTGTTTTTGGTAGTGTGTATTTTACATCTTGAGGTACATTGCCTCTTTGTATGTCAAGAACATGGAAATCTTGTCATATTCTTTGTATCAATATGTTGTTGTAATGTTGTTGTACCATATCCATCTGTTCCTTATTTCATATTACAAGGTACTGTTATATATTTTGTCTTCCGTTTCATTTTCCATTCCATTTTAATTTATTTTATCGAATCAAAATGTTATATATTTTGTCTTCTGTTTCATTTTCCATTCCATTTTTTAATTTATTTTATCGAATCAAAATAATATAATGAATTCATCGAATTAAAATAGTACAATGAAGTGGACTATTAAATAGAATGGTGATTGGTATATTTTTTAGAAAAAATGCCTTTTGCAAGTGTCTCATAAAGGGTAGTGAGTGACACAATAGGTAAAATTTGACAAGGAAATCTAGTCAAAATGAAACAAGATCTCATTATTTGTCATAAAATTAATTTTTTTTTAAAATAGAATCATATGAAAATTCTCTAGTCTAAATGAAAAAAAAAAAAAAAAAATTGACACCAATGACAACATCCCACAAAAATAAAATCTTTGCGTACAGCAGCCTCATGGTTGACAACGGATTTCTAAATTGAGAATTCCTCAGAAGCTATGGTTCATAGCAGTTCTCTTTCTGTAATCTCATCATCTCCAGCATCTGTTTGTTCTCTGCCATCGAATGATTCCAATTGTCCGCTGCCTATGAACTCCGATTGGCCTTCTTCCACCTCCTCCTCATCATCATCGTCATCCTATTTGTCATCTCGATTTTCATCAATCTTGAAACAAAAAGATTCTGGGCTCCCGAAATTCAGCTTAAGGGTCTCATCTAAGCAGCAGAAGCAGCAATTAGTAACAGCAGATAATGGGTCTGCTGAGCAATTCCTGGAGAATAATTCTATTGCGGATTTCATGAGGTTTATCAAGAGGGATTCCTCCAATTCCAGGCCTGAAAGCAGTGATGATGGTGGGGATGGACAAGGCAGCTCTGAATTGCAGACTGCTGTCGTTAGCTATCGCAAGAAGTTCCCTTGGTCTCTTTTTCGACCATTTCTTCAGGTCTGTTTAATCTTTTCCCTTTACCATTTCCCGGTATAATTAACCGAGTCAACTTATTTTCTTCGTGTAATAGATTGTTTATGTCGGTTCTTCTTATGGGTACAGGTTGATTTGGTCTCCACCATACATATTGCGGATAAAGAGTAAGCTTTCTTACCTTTATATTTCTGAATTGGGAGTAAAAAGAGAGACTCAGTATGGATTTGGTGTTATTATGTTCATCATGGAGTATTCATTAGTTTGTAAAATAACTCAGCTTTTAGAGTTCTGTCCCTTTTACTGGTAGATATAATGAGGGGAATTGAGGATATGAATAATTGGGAAGATGTGTGATGTAGGTTATAGCGATTCCTCAGCGAGATATTGTTACCATATTGTCCAGAGATATAGCTGTTGGCATGTTACGCAGACATTTCTGTGTCCAAATTATATTGATTGATTATCTACTAATGTTTTGAGAGAAAAGCAAGATGCTTTTGAAATTCAATCTCCGCTGGAGACTGTTTTCGATACTACTGATGCACTTGTCCTATGCTTCTCGTTGCTGCTTAGGTGTACTATATAGCATAGCACCAAGTTAGCATAATGACGTGGGCAGTTGGGAGATGTTAGTTTTTGACTCGGCAATGCAAAGTAATACAGGAAACTGATTAATCTTGGTACTTGCAGGTATTTTGAAACCCTGCAGAAGGAACTTGAACTGTATGATTGCGTTCTTTATGAAATGGTTGCTAGCAGAGAAAGTTTAGAAAGTAGAAGAAGTCCTACTTCTAAAAAGAAGCTGAAAGGTTCAGGTGCTAGGGGTATTAATATTATTGGATGCGTCCAGAGGCAGATGGCTAGTTTTCTTACACTTGATTTCCAGTTAGATTGCCTTGACTACCAGGCTGAGAACTGGTACCATGCTGATCTTGATTTCGAAACATTTAAATTACTTCAGGTTGGTATTCAACCTTTTCTTTTTGAAGTTGCTTGATTTAAAAATTTCTGGTTATATTGTATACTTAATCTGAGTATCACGTGAACCCATGTTAGGCAGCTTATGGTTATTCTTGATGGTTGTTTTCCTAATCACACGACAAGTCTCTTTCTTCTTATTATTAAAAATATTAATAATCCTCTATACATGATAAACTGGAATAAATATTTACCCGTATTGTAGTCTTCAAGTTTTGAAGTGTTAGTTTATCGTGTTGTGCTCATAATGCAATTAGGATGACATCTTAAAACCATTTGCAGCGTGAAAAAGGTGAGAGCTTCTTTACATTTGCAAGGGATATGACAATTAGATCAACAAAAGCAATTGTACAGAATTCATCTGTTCCAGAAAATCTAGGTCCCTGGAGAGCCAAGCTTTTACAGGCTTCTAGGGTGCTACCTATGCCTCTTGTTGGCCTGCTTATCATTGGCGGTGTTTGCTCCGATGTGGGAAACCAGGCAAATGACTTCCCTGAATTGGAAGCCCTGTCAAGGCTTGATTTTGGTGCAGCAATGAAGGTTTTTCTTGCAAAGAGGCTAACATCTGAGTATGTCTTTTACTTGTTGATGCTTATTTCACATTTTCAGCTACTAGTCTTGTTGATATCAAACAATACGTGTTCAGGATTGTGGCATTTGTTTCTTCAACTGAATAACACCATGCCAGAAACTTCTTTTCAGTCTAGATATGTAATTTTCTTGCTCTCCATTTTACTGGCTTGAAATTTTATTTCAAAAACTTTGACATAGAAGAAGTTAACAAATTTGCTCTCTAGGTATACAAGAGTTTAAAAAGTTCATGCAAAAGCTAAAATTGGGGTATAGCTTCATTTGCATTTTAGTATTCTGGGTCTACAAAGATCGCGAATGGTGTTTGGATTTCATATTTCAAAACACATTTTGACCATATATTGTTTTTTTTTTTTTTTTTACTATTTTAACTTTTGAAACTGAAACTGGTAAAACCAAAAATAAGATATGTTTTACCATTTTCAGCAGAAGCGGTTGTTCATAATAACCTAAAGATACATTTGAGAACACATCGTTCAAAAGCAATTACATAAGAAATGTAGCTTAAATTTTGAAGCCTGGATGAAGAAAGATTAATTACAAGGTGCATGGATTCTCAATTTTCAAATCTGCAACTTTTTAGGTCCCATCCCCCCAACCCCTCCACGCGCCTGCATTGCTGCAATTAATTATGAATTTCGATTTTGAACAGATTCACAGAAGTAACAGCAGATGTGGAGGAGGGATCCGTAATCATTGGCGAGAGAAACAGAGCCGCAACGGAAGCACTTCAAAGAGCAATAGACGAAGGGCATAACAAGATTGCTATCCTGTATGGGGGTGGGCACATGCCGGACTTAGGGCGGCGACTGAGAGAGGAGTTTGGCCTTTCACCAACGAGGGTGCAATGGATAACAGCGTGGTCTATTAGGAACAGACACCTAACCACTAGCTCCCTTCCCTTCTTGAAGACAATGGCAGATGTCTTGGGTTGGCCTTTGAATCGTTACCAGACCCTTGCACTGCTTATCTTTTCATCGGTCCTGGCAATAGATTTATGGTTCTGGGAACTCTTTTTCGGTACCACAGTTAACTGGGTTTCCGATGTTGCTTCCGACTTTCTTCAATTTGTCAATACTGCAAACATAATGTGATTGATTTCCGTACAGAAATCAGTCTTTTATAAACGAGCTTCAAAGCTCAAACAGTCGTAAATACTGTAGACTTTCAGCTAATATTCTTTGTAGGAAATTGTTACCAGTGAATGCTTATTGTCTTTTTATTTTTCTGCTTCACAAACGACCAAAAGCTAGGAAACGGAACCAAAAGAGTAGCATATCCAAGTCCACCGCATCCAGAACAAAAAACAAATGACGAACGCAAACCATTACCTCAGTTCATAAAGAACTAAACGATGCGTCATCTTCCAACATAGGATTTTTCTGTCGGAGCAGAAAAGCTGGAAGAATCCCACTTTGATTTCTTTGGGAAATGGGATAGTAGTATAGAACCGCAGCATAAAGCCAGAAACTGAGGAAGCACAGGTTGGAGCTTTGAAGAAAAATGCTAAAAAGCGGGCGCCCATAATGCTTACCGCTTATGTTAGTGTACGTATTACTATTATAGAGTCCCTTATTAATTCTGCTGATGACCAGTTCTCTCTGTCGCTTTTGGAATATTGCTCCGATTTCTGTTTCTTGAAGGCCTAAATATAGACCCACATATGGTTCTACCTCAAAACCAATTGGCAATGAGGGGAGTAGCACATGGGGTATATATGTTGAGTTCAAGAGTCTTCATCCATTCATGTGGGACAAGGGAACATGAGGTAATTTCTTTCTTTTCATTTATTTAACACGCCCCTCTCAAGCCCAATGGGCTTGGACGGGCAATTTTATATTTTTTTCTGATTTTTTTTTCAAGCTTACGATCGGTTATTTTTTCGAATAAACTGTCGCCTGTCTGAACCAGTCAAAGTTCAAAGTCAAACTATGGATTTCTTCCTTGGATTGACCAAAGTTTCAAGACCTAATCTGGGTCAGTCCACCTCGCCCCACAAGTCCCACATGGATGGATGAAGACTCTTGAACTCAACATATATACCACATGTGCTACTCCCCGCATTGCCAATTGGTTTTGAGGTGGAACCACATGTGGACCTATATTTGGGCCTTCAAGAATTTTCATCCATCCATGTGGGACAAGGAAATATGAGGTAATTTCTTTCTTTTCATTCATTTAACACTGTTCGGATTGGCAGTAGTCATTGTTTTCAAACATTCAATCTTTAATTGTCATTAACATAAAGAATAAAACTGTACGGTTCTGTACCGGCAGGAAAGCCATAGGACGTGAGTTCCGGAATTTGTAAGACAATTTTACTTTATTAATTTAATTTTGGTAGACCACATCACAACATCGTCGCTTTGGCCGAGTGGTTAAGGCGTGTGCCTGCTAAGTACATGGGGTTTCCCCGCGAGAGTTCGAATCTCTCAGGCGACGTCATCTCTTTTAGTTTTATTTTATTTTATTCCATTAGATTAGACCCAAGATACTACAAGGCAGCTCTGTGAATTTACAAATGGCAATAGCCAAGAGGTACGTTTTGCTTCCAAAAACAAATCGATAAGGTACTCTCTTAGTCTCTTTTGGTAAAAAACTAAGGAGGATATGTTTGTTTTGTTTTTTTAGTGTGTGTTTTTAGGTGTTTTTTGTATTAAAAATGTAAAAGGTTATAATAGGATGAGACGGTTATTATTATTTAATTTTGAAAAAACCAACTAAAAAAGAAAACAAACAAAGCTTAAATTATTATAGTTTAACAAAATAAATTAATTTTAGGGGGTACGAATAGAAATGCAAATTCGGAAAAGTTATTTCTTGAGGTATGTCATGTACTTTACATTTTACATTTCATCATTACATAAATCTTTTATAAAATTTTTTATTTTTAAAGGAAACGAAACTCATAATACAAACCTATTATAAATATACCATGCAATATTGTTCCGAGAACTATCGTCCTCCACACAGTGCTAGCTAGTTACTTCAGGTATAGTTTGCCAAGTGCTTTGGAGTTTGAATATCTGTCATGACAAATCGACGAGTCATACATTCTTTTCACTCAATTTTCATAGTCTAATTTGTTGAACTAAAATATCACAACAATGTAAAACTGTTGAAATAATTAGAGCTGGCGACAGCTACTTCATGCTTAATTTGTTTCTTTGTTGTTCCAAAATTTATTGAAACAAATATGTAACACAACAAAGTACCCAGAAGTTATGCCGTTTGGTAAACATCGCAATTTTCGTGATCAACTGCTTCAGATTATATAAATGATTACTTCGCTCGGCTCCGATCATTTTAACTTTGTGCTTGTTGTATAAACCTTAGGTACCTAGTGTAATAAGGTTTCGGAAATGTTCATTTTGTAGAATGATGTTTATGTTTTTTTAATTTGTATTTTTAGAAAAGAAGAAGTACATAATATTTTATCGTGTGACAAAGGGAAACACAACGAGTAGGGATGGGTTTCTAATTTATAGTTTATAGTGCTAACAATTTGAATTTGAATTCAGATAATCTCATTCATTTCGCATTTCATTAAATTCCATGGGTTTTCTTTTCTTTCTTTTTTTCCCCTAGAGGCAGACAAGTTATAGGAGAGTGAATGATGATGCCAACAACGAGTAACACTGGAAAAAAAAAAGAAAGAAAAGATTTGGATAAACATTATGTGAGAAGCATTATCACAAGATCTTTTATTTAATATTGTAAAACTTACTAAAGGAAAAAAAAAATACAGCCGTTCAAAAATTCATAGCAAATAATGTGACACAATTGACAATTATTTTTATATATATTGATTATAACACCCTTAACAATAATAGATAACACAATGACCAATTGACACGTTAGTCACTGTAAAAATTTCATAGTGAATCTTTCATTCGATATTTCATTTCTATGATTAAGGAAACAGGATATTGTGTAGACTCAGTAGTCATGTAAATGTATAAAGGGAATTACTAATTAGCGTGGATAAAGGGATTGATGTACTTATCCAAAATACATTTCTTATACGGGATTTATATCATTAATTTTAGTAGCTAGTTTAGGGATACGGGGGGGATAAGAGACTTTTTTTTTCCTCTCATGGAAGTAGTAAAATATGGTAATTCCCAGGTTTTGCTTATAAAATCAGAGCTTAAAACGTGTCATTACCGCCTCTAATTACGCCAATCTTTTCATCCAATCTCTCCTTCGCTGAAAATCTCAAAATTGGTTACACTCACAACTCCTCCTCCCGAATTCCTATCCACAATTTTTAATTAAATAGATGGATGATCATGTGAGTAAAGTGCACACACTGGAACTGAACTAAACCATCTGATTCTGCAAATAACATCGAACCCGAATGGAAAACGAAGAAGG
Source organism: Oldenlandia corymbosa var. corymbosa (assembly GCA_949775105.1). Lineage (NCBI taxonomy): Eukaryota > Viridiplantae > Streptophyta > Magnoliopsida > Gentianales > Rubiaceae > Oldenlandia > Oldenlandia corymbosa. The sequence goes on along the minus strand of OX459120.1, from coordinate 29,702,588 downwards.
GCCGAGATCAAACATGGCAACAGTCACCACCACCTGGGTAAATGAAGAAGAATCACAACAAGAACCCAAAAAGAAGCCTCGTCTTAACAAATACGCACTTGGATGTGCTATTTTGGCTTCCACTAATTCCATTCTCTTGGGTTATGGTAATTTCATCCAAATTCTTTTTTCTACTTCAATTCTTATCAATCCAACCCAATGGGTTCTGTTTTTTTTTCCCACTCTGATAAGATTGTGCTTTGTTTCAATCTCTGTTTTTGTTTTGGTATTAGATATTGGGGTGATGAGTGGGGCAGTGCTATCAATCAAGGACCAGTTCAATATTACAAGTAGTCAGGTGGAAATCTTGGTGGGCTCTTTAAATGTGGTCTCCTTGTTCGGATCAATTGCTTCCGGCAAAACTTCTGATTACATTGGACGGCGCTACACCATCGTGGTCGCCGCGATGACGTTCTTAGTCGGTGCCCTTGTGATGGGTTCCGCGCCAAACTACGGCGTGCTCCTCGCCGGAAGGGTCATCGCCGGAATCGGGGTCGGTTACGCCCTCATGATATCGCCGGTGTACGTAGCAGAGGTGTCTCCGACGCTGACGCGTGGCTTCCTCTCCTCACTTCCCGAACTATTCATCAACATAGGAATTTTAATTGGGTACATAGTTAATGTTGCTCTGACCGATGTTTCCCAAAAAATTAACTGGAGGCTGATGCTCGGATTAGCCGGCGTTCCGGCCGTCGGAATTATAATCGGAGTTTTGCAAATGCCGGAGTCTCCCCGTTGGCTCGTCATGAAAGGCAGAGTTGAAGAGGCCAGAAGGGTTTTGAGGAAAACTTCCGAGACTGAAGAGGAAGCTCAGGATAGACTCGATGACATAACCAAGGCGGCTACTCAGGCAGTCGGCCCGAATGATATCGACCCGGAGTCATCGAAATCGGCCACCGAACAAGATTGGCACGGCCAAGGTGTTTGGAAGGAAATCTTCATGCCGACCAGGCAAATTCGCCGGATTTTAATCATAGCCGTCGGAATAAATTTCTTCATGCAAGCTTCCGGTAATGATGCGGTGGTGTACTATACTCCGTCGGTGTTCAAGAACGCCGGCATCAAAACCCGGAAAGGGTTAATCGAGGTGACGATCATAATGGGCCTGGCTAAAACCTCTTTCGTGTTGGTCTCAGCCCTCTTCCTCGATCAGTATGGTAGGAGGCCGTTATTATTACTGGGCACGACTGGACAGGCTCTTTCTCTAGCTGGGTTGGGAATTAGTTCGATGTTCCTTCAGCATGCTCATAAGAAGCCCGTTTGGGCTATTGCAATGAGCATAGTCGCTGTGTGTGCTGACGTGTCATTCTTTTCAATTGGGCTTGGGCCAATAACATGGGTTTACACATCGGAGATATTCCCGATCAGGTTAAGGGCCCAAGGTTCAGCCCTGGCGGTTTCAGTGAACAGGGTGGTGAGTGGGGCAGTGTCCATGTCATTCCTCAGTGTTTCAGAAAAGATCACATTTGGGGGTACTTTCTTTGTGCTCTCCGGAGTCATGGTGATAGCCACCATTTTCTTCTTCTTTTTCTTGCCTGAAACAAAGGGCTTGGGCTTAGAGGAAATTGGGGAAATCTTCGAGGATAAAGAGGACCAAAAACGTAGTAGTACTAGTAAGGAAAGTGAAATGACTCCTGTTACATAGCTTTTTCTCTATCTTTGCTAGTTTACAAGTTTGTAATGGTTAACGATTTGTATTACATCTGAAAGTTAATAGGGTTATTCGACGAGGGTTATATTTGGTTGTCGAAAAATAATCCAATCACAATAGATTATGAGAGGTTTGCAATTTGATTCCTTGGTTCTCTCTCTCTCTTTTTTTTTGATATATATCTTCTATTAAATAATCGTTGGACTTAAATTACTCCCTCTATCCCATAATTATTGGCGAGTTTGGGTTTTCATTCTAGTTCAAATTATACTAAAAGTGAAATTTCAAACTGGACAATAATTTTGGGACAGAGAGAGTATTTTACTCAGTGATCCAAAAGTTATAATGATTTTTACATGAACATGGATGATTGAATGAATCATTCTGTCCCAACTCACAACCCTACATCACTTCCTCTCCATTTCAACCCCAAATAGGGTTAAGTTAGATTATTATGATCACTACGTATTTTATTGTTAATGGAATTTTATATATATATAATCAAAGAATTAACGTACCAAGAGTCGCAGTTCTAAATGTGGATAAAAGATAATACTGTCCCCCCGTAAATGCACTAAGAACTAAAAAGATGCCTCTCTTTTTGCTATGTATATTGATGAAACTTATACTTTTGGACACGTTAATATGATTAGGGACAAATGGTAGAGACAAAAGTTTATAGTAATAAAAATTAAGATTACCAGTGAACGCGAGCCGTTAAATTAACGTTGTGAGATATGAACTCAGAGCAATACATAAAGTTAAGCCCAGCAGATGAGCAGAGGTTTTCAAATTTTTCAGAGCCATCTTCATCATCATGATACACTCAATTACAAAAAAAAAAGGCATCAAATAAGAACAACGAAAATGTTAAGAATTCGGGAAAACCCATGTCAAAAACATGCAAAAAAACATTAATGCGTGCTTTGTCAATAACCCAAAAATTCAACTCCAAAAAAAGCTGAAGGATCCGTATTTCTTCCCAGGTAGAGCTCAGTAATGTCTTCTTGTTGCTGCTTGAAAACCAAAAAAACCACAAAAGACTGAATAGCAAAATCTTTGAAATTGAAATGGATTTTATGATTTAACTTCTTAAGACCATAAAGCTGAAGGATCCGTATTTTCCCCAGTTTTTGTTTGGGTGTGTTTGTAAGGTTGTTGGATTTTCAAGATGCTCTGTTTTTTTTTTAATGCGTTGAACAAAAGACAGGGGGGAGCACTAATTACTGCAAATTGTACGGATCAAGTTGAAGTAATTATTTGGGAGTTTCTGGCAATCGGAAAGACACTGTAAATTAATTTGTAGGTAAAAGAAGAAGACATAAGCATTAGGACAAAGAGTCCCTATTAAGTTCTTGCATGCAAAAGCTATATATAAATCAATTAATCAACGGCGGTGTTGCAGTTAACCTTATTTTTTACATTGCATAAAAACGGATGTGAGAAACTCTATCCATCCCATTAGACTATGATCATTTAATCACACAAATGTGTAAACAACTTTTTATGGAGAAGGAAGGAGTAGTTTTATTTATCGGCCATGAAATTATTTTAAGACAGATGATAAGTGATCACATAGAAATGCGTTCTATGTGTAATTGCCATTTTAGTTACTTTTCATTTGCTTGATTTCAAATGATCTAAGGGAAGCAAAAAAGAAATTTTTTTTTTTTTTTGGTACAACAAGAAATTTATTTATTACACTCAAGAAGAGATAGACGGTTTGTTAATCATTTTTTTTTCTTCCATAAAAAAACTTATTTAGCTAACTCCTGATTTAATATTAACTTCCAAAATGTAACTAGCTAGGTTGTTTCCCTCTACTGGGAAACAATTAAGAGCGCTACCTTTATTACCTGTTGGAATGGGGTACAACGTCATTACTTGTTAGTTTTATCAAATGAGCTAATGACACAGTGAAGCAAGAAACCTCCTATTACGTCAAAAGTTAGCCACAATCTTTCCCTTTGTTTAAAAAAAAAAAAAAAAACTCTAACTTGTGTAATGTTATTAGTTAGTTTTGTAAAATTTACGTTAAAAACTCTAACTTCATTGTTGAGCATAATCGAATACCGAATATATATTTTACTCTTTCCAGTGAACAAACCTTTGTGAGATGAAATTATTTAAACGATAGTATTTTCCAGTTTTGGAACTTTTTTTTTTCTTTTTTTTGAGGGTGGAACTATTTGTCAAGCTTGCCGTTAAAAGTTGAACCGGATGGCCTTTTTGACTCTCAGTAACAATGTCGGTGGTTGGCGATGGAATAAACCTTTCAGGAAAAAAAAAATTATAAGAATTCTCCCAAACGTTGTTATTCACCTTTATCTATCTTATTGACAACAAGGTAATGGCAAAGGTCAAGTAACATCTAAGCCTTTCTTCTTCTAAAATTATATATATTTGTCCACAGTTAGGGCTAAAACTAATTCGAATTCAAAACGGTTATACAATATATATATATATATATATATATCTAGTTATACTCCTTCCGTCCCACAAAAATAGTCCACATTGAGTTTTGAGTTTTGTACTGTTTTTAGTACAAATTTGAAAACTCAATGTGGACTATTTTTGTTGGGACAGAGGTAGTATATAATTATGCATACAAATTCGTTGCAAGTTCTAATATGCAGTTAAAATTCTATATCTTGACGATGCAGGGAGAAGAAATGTAGAATATGTTAATCCGATTCTTCTTTCTAGTAAGAAAAAAAGGGTTGATTCACACTTTCGCGTTTCGCTTTTTTGACATTTTTAAGTTTGCAACAATCAAGAAAGGTGTAAGGTATTTTCATGCGTGAGTTACGAGTTTACTTTCTCGTAAAGGGCCTGTACAAAGGAATATTCCCAATAAAAAAAAAATTAGAGATGCAAAGATTAACCGAGCATAATCGTTGACACACACAAAACTACGATTACTTATGAGCCTTAAAACACCAGCACCCCGTTCTTTGACGTGGTATCAGTTGAGTAAATAGATGATTAGCTTGATAGGTATGGAGTAATTTTAATACTTTGGCCAGCTGTGCCATCCATTGTGATGCCTATGTACAATTTATCGAGGGGGATTAGTCACTGTTGTCGACGGTGAAAATCCTAAAAACTAGATGATTAGTTATAATGATCGAAAGTAGATAATATTACTCTTTGAAAGCATCGAGCAATGTAAAAAGAGGAAGAAGTAATTAAATTTTTCAATGGGATTGCTGAAAGGTTTGTCGATGGAGAATCCATATGTTACGGCCAAATTTGTTAATCATTGTCTCATTATTTGAGTAAAGCTAAATTACAACACCTACTTGGGTAGCTGCTCTACTACTAGGAGTAGTATATATAATTCCAATTAAATAAAACTGGGTTCAAAATAAAGCTAGCTATAAGTTTGCTTACGTTTTGAATTTTGAAATATTCAAATCAACATCCTACTATTGGTCTGCGTATATCTATAACTGGATCATCGTCTTTTTCCCCAAAATTCCCCTTCATGGTCCCCCGGCAGCTTTTAATTTGTTTAATAAAAACTTATCGAACTAGTAAGTAGGTAGCTGTTTTGATCAGGTAGTAGCTAACCTTACTCAGCAAAATATTCATTAAAATCCCAGACAATCCTCATTTACGTTTTTCCCTGTCAATACATATTCTGGCCAACATCATTTACTGTTTTAACTTTTCACTTCTGCGAACCATTAATTTTCACCTACGAGAAATTTGAAGGGGCAAAAAGGAAAATAAAATAAATCTCAAAGAGTAATGAAATGCAGTTTAATTGGACAATATTGAACAGTGATACAAATAATGTGGATAATTAGATTACATGTTAATCTTAGAATACTGTACTAATTGAAGTTTGACAATGCATTTTAATCAGATTCATACCAACCGGAATAGTTTTAATCAAGGAGGTGGCTGGTTTATGAGTTTGGGAAATTCAGGAAAGGAGACAATAAACAAGACAAAACTAAACAACAACCATTATTAGTCAGCCATGCAGTCATCAGATTCATCCCTTAAATTATTCAAACAGTATTGCTTTTTCTTTCTTTCTTCTTCTTCTTTTTTTTTTTTTGGTATTATTCGTTCAAATAATTAAACCTTTTTCTATGATTATGAATTAGTCCTTCTTCACAACATATATATAAACTTTAACCACCTCATTGGGTACACATTTCTCCGGTCAATTCTCTCCCTCAATATATATGCACTACTCTGTTCTTCTTCTTCTTCTACTTCTCTCTCTTCTGTACTTAAAGAAACCACACTGTTCAAATAAACCTCCCAAGAAAAATGGAAAACAGATTCAAAATGCGAATTTCTCGCATGTTCCGATCATCACTGGCTTCCTGCCGTCCAAAGGACATCACCGCTAACGTCATTGAACGATCACCGATTTTTCTCCCTGGCAGCAGCAGCAGCAGCACCACCACCACCACCCACCGGCACCACCAGTTGATTGAGCTTTTATCTCCTAAACCGCCGCCTCCGCCGCTGCCACCTCATCTCTCCGGCCGAGGTAAACAACTCAAATGGTCCCAAACGGGCCGTAACAAGAAACCCCTGTTCTCGTTGACCGAAACAGAGGGTCAAAAGTGTCCCCCTGTTTCTCCAAGTTCACCTTTCCTCAACACTTTCTACGATCACCATCATCATCAAGATCGGTCAGCATCATCATCGTCTTCGTCTAAGAACAAGGAAAAGACGAAAAAGACTAAAAAGCCGAAAAGGGTTCGTTCCAAGATCAAATCTTTCGGCCTCCACGACGAGTTTCCGGCTTGCAATTACAACGGGCTGTTCAGCAGCGACGACGGCGATGACGACGTCGACGTGGACAGCGACGACATAACAACCTTATTCTCCTCGAGATCCCTCTCCTCCGACTCCTCAGAATCGTTGTCCCGGAGCCGGAGTTGCCGGATTGTCCAGAGGACGAATTCCGACAACTTTCACCACCGGTACGGCCGGCAACAAAAATCAAGAACGACCGGAGTAAAAGACGATTTGGAAATCATGGGCCCACGTTCGACGTCGATGCTGGCGGGACTGAAAATGGAAGGCAAAGTGAAGGACAGCTTTGCGGTGGTGAAGCGTTCCAGTGATCCGTACAATGATTTCAGAACTTCAATGGTGGAAATGATTCTGGAAAGGCAGCTGTTTTCAGCCGATGAGCTTGAGAAGCTGTTACAGTGTTTTCTGTCCCTCAATGCTTACCAACATCACCGAGTTATCGTCCAAGTTTTCACTGAGATTTGGGAAGCTTTATTTTCAAATCGTTGAAGTTCGTCTGACGTTGATTATGCTTTAATTAATGTTGTTGTTTGTTGTTCAGATTAATGACTGGATTAGTTAGTGTTCTACTGACTGACTGTTGTGTAACGTTGTCGACTAATTAATCTTAATGGAGTTTAAAACTCTAATGATCCTTTTTTTTTTTTTTTGGGTCTTCACGAGTGATTTAATCTGATTTGATGAGACTCTGAAAAAGCTAGGGTGAAATTGAAATTTGATTTGAAGCAGGACAAATAGATAAAAAGGTGAAAGCTGCTATATAGAATACGTCAAAAAATCTCAAAAGTGAGGAGATGGATCTAAGCTTATTAGCATGTTTTTAGTTGTTGTTGTGAGATATGCCTGCAGAATTGCCTGCAAACTCTAATTCTTTTTTCGAAGATTGATTGGATGAATGATGATGCCATGAATCACGATGATGGGCAAACAAAAAGATAGACAATACAACAAAAAAAACTTTAAAAAGGGACGACTTTGCAAGACTGTGAAGTTGATATTTGCTATTGCTATCACTTTATTCTTTTTATGAATAATGTTTTTTTTTTAAAAAAATAAAAATGTGTACTTGCGAAAGTCTTTTCTTTTTCACGATTTTGCACGAAGAAAGGTGGTTTCTATATCTCTCTAGTCTCACTACGTTGATTGAGGAAAAGGTACTTTGCACTTTTGCTAGTTTTCAAAGACTCCAACTCGTTTTCTTTTGTGTTTGAAAAATTGTTGAGCAGCTGACTACCAAAAGTAGAGTGAAAAAGGAATCTGTTTGCATTCCGCATGGTTTATAAGCTGTATTATTTTTTTCACTGGACCAAAAAAAAAGTAGCAAAAAAGCTGCATTTTATTTTGAGGTACATTAAATTATTTGGCTATCAATTTGTCCTTCTCCTGTATTTAAATTTAGTTGATTAGTTACTAACAAAATTACATACAAATCAGAGGTAGCTAGATTGATCTTTCAACTAGTTGGAAAAACCTTTAAAAACGATCGGTAGAGCAAGCCTTTTAAATTTACGGAGATTATTCAGCAAAAATTAAAAAAAAATAAAAAATTTAAGGAGATTGTTCTGAAAATGGTTCGGGTAAAGACTTGTTACAACTTTGAACAAACAGATAATTCTTTGATGAATCAGAGGATAAGAAAGCATATGTGCATGGTTTTTAATTTAGTGTTACTAGTATAATTATTTTTTCGGGTCAACCATAACGGGGCAACATGTGGCCATGTCTACATGTGCTTGTTATTTTCTTCATGTCGATTTGGTGATGACCCTCAGCTCTTCTTCCTTTAGCTTTTCTTTTTCTGAATCTTATACTCTTTATTTTTTAAAAAAGGTTTTTATGAAGGATGTAATAGAGTGTACCAATCATAGAGACTCCATGCCCTGTATAATTACCAACAACCAGTGTCGGCTCAAATAGAAAAATGATCAAAATGTGTCCACCATATGATTGGTTGTTCTTGCCTACATAATATGGACAAAAGAATCCATCTTAAATTTGCATTTCTTTCTGCTAATAATTTTTGTTTGGTACACAAGAGAGACAAAAATTGTCCTTATGATACATCATTAGGTGTTCCTTTTTTAATATTTTAGGAAAAAGGAAAATATAAATAAATGTTAGGTGTATCTGTTCAGGGAATTTCATTATCAAATTAAAGCAGTTTTTTTTTTTTTCATGAGTTGAAAAGCCATTTTCTATTCGTTGTATAGTGCTAGTTTAGATTCGGTACATAACTCCTGTTTCCATTGATTGATTTCAACGTTGTACAATATTACAAATCACAAGCTAGTCGCAAACGACCATCTATCCAACAAACTTATAATTTTTGTTTACATTTGACCACAATAAACGGTAGCTTAGTTTGAGATTAATTAGTTATTAGTCGTATGCTCTGTGCATTTTCGACCCATTAGGTAGGAGAATCGCAGTGAGGTTTAAGCGTTCAAGACATTTTTTTATGCTAACTTGAACCACTGTTGAAAATATCTAGTTGTAGACGAAGTTGATCTAGAAAATATGAGTGACGTTATTGTGTTTTTTCTATTTTTTTAAAATTTTATTTTATCTCACTCGCGTAGTTGGAATACAATTCGGTTGTGAACTTTCATCGATCGTTGTTGTCAAAAATTACCTTGGGTTCCCATCTCAAAACTAATTGGCAATAAGTGGGGTGACTTTTGATACTTATAAACAGGTAACAGATCCTTCATGATACCGATATGGGATTCTTTGTCCCAACAGTTGTGTTGTGATCGGTTAGTATATTAGGTCATCGACCTCCTTTTTTGTACCAAAAAAGAAATCAATAGATATATATTGTGGAGTAATGAGAAACACGTCTATAAAATTTGATTAGTAGTTTTGTAATGAGCGTAACATCAATATATATACAATTACCAATTAATTGAATAATTGACGTATCTCATTGTGATCTATCTATATATATATATATATATATATATATATATATATATGGGATGGTATTTTTACTACAGAAATTCAAATATAGTACACAAGATTTCATGCAATTCTTCTCGTCATCACTAAATCCTTGAAAGTGATCGGTCACAACTAGTGCACGATCACATGGAAACTTAAATGTAAATGTCAGTTCGTTTAAAGGGGAGAAAGAGTTTGAGCAAATTGGCAGAAAGGCTCTCTGTGTAATCTGTATCAGTATCTAGTTGCTGGTGAAAAACAGAGATGACGATGAAATAAAATAGGAGACAAAGGGATTTTGATAAAAGAGAAAAATGGACAGAACTTCTACTATTGAGGAACAGTCATATGACCATAGATAGTACATAAAAAACCACACAATAAATCGAGAATGATAGTACAAAAACACCAGAAACAATTTTCAGTAACATATTTACGTAAGTTTGGTTTTTGGGGGATTGGGCCATTTGGTAGTACGTATAAGGGGTTTTTGTTATTCGTGAAATGTTACTAAATTTATACGATATGTTTTCTGCCTTCTGCTGGCTTTGACAGTAACAATATGATCTGTTAATAATTAATGTGGTTCTGATAACATTCCATAACATCACTATCCTAGCTAGTTTGTTGAGAAAGCTGTTCGCTTAGGCAGAAAAATTTCGAATTTGAAGCATTATTTATTTGTTTATTATAGAATGAAAAATTGGAATTTTTTTTTTATATTGCAAGCGTCTACCGTTAGCAACAGTGGCTACTCCCCATCGCTCATGGTAGATACCTAGATGGGTGGGTAAGCTGGCCAAAGGATTAAAGGTTGTTCCATGCCAACAGCGAGATTCGAACCCTCTAATTATGATTAAAGATAGAGGAGTCTTTACTACTCCATCACAATCCCTTTGATTAGAAGTTGGAATGTTTGGATTGGCATAGACGTATGTTTTGGCTTCTCGAGCCATGTTAATATAATCTATTGGGTGTCTATTTTTAGTTGTTTTCGTGTGTGTATTTTTAGTTGTTTGTTTTATTGAAAAATTTAAAAGTATTAGAAATGTAAAATTTATGTTGAAATGGGATATTTATTAATTTGGGGGAGACCAACAAAAAACCAACTAAAAACATAGCCGAATTCCATGAAAATTCAATGTATGAAACTTGTTATCGACAAATAAAACAAAAAAGAAAATTTCGCGTTTTTTTTTATCACCGGGCCAATTTAAGATTTTATTATGGAAACATTTGAAGTGAGGTCGTTCAGAAACAAGTAGCTCTTGTGCTTTTCATGTTCTGGCCCTATGTTTAATTTAATTTTTTTTTCCTTTACCATTTTAAATATTCTAGATACTTCTTTTGCAAAACATAAGAATGTATAAATTAAAATCATAACCAAAAGATTGTACAAGCTCGCCCTTCATGGCGCACAACGGAAATTTTAATTACGAAGTAAGAACCTATGAAACAAGGTCCTATAACACATAAATCTATCTTTTGCCTCCCCCCCCCAAAAAAAGACATAAATCTAAATCTATTACTTTGATGAACTACTAGATGGATGAAATATATTGGAAAATATGAATTTTGCATTATTGATATTCCTAAAATAAAGATTATTTGAGTGGAGTGGATCATGCAAATGTTGCGTGATATTATAATACACGAGTCCACAGATACTAACTATGACGTTGGTCAAATTATACACATGACGAAAAAAAAATAGTTATTTTGTTCAATGAAACGTTTTAATGACATGAAGAAGAGAATAGGCGAATGCACGTATCCTTTAAAGTAGCCATCTCACTGGTAATTGTTAGTATAATTTAACTGGATATATACATATCACTACTTCTATGATTAATCAAAATGAAAACTCTTTTTTTACTGTTCAGCATACGTGGCTATTTGAACGAATGATACTTCCACGCAGCGCATTCTTGGACGAAAAGCCCATGAAGATCTCATCTGAAGGCAGCTCCGGGGAAATGGTCTCGATGGGCCAGAAAAAAGTATGGACTTTATGTAATTTCGAGAAATTTTGAATTCGGAGGACATATTATTTGCTCATTTTGTTCCGAGAAATAATCTATATTATCTAATTTATGATTTGCATTGTTTTAGTACGATTCAATAATATATATTATTATTTTGAGTCATAAAGTAATAATTTATTTATTATTTGTTGTTTATGGAATGAATCAAAAATTTGAGGAATCTAGTGTGTTTTATTGGGTATTTTTTTGGTGGGCCAAACTTATTAATTGCCCACCTGATGAGATAATGTCTCTATTCCATGGCCTGGACTCACGGTTAATTCGGTACTAGTTGTAGGGGTATCAACGAACCGAGTCAAGCCCAAACAGTTAGGTGTTTGAGCTCGAGTTCAACATAAAATTCGGAGTTCGTACTCGAGTTCGAACTCGATCGAATATATAAAATGAAGTTTGAGTTTGGCTCGCACTCGGCTCGATTGGCTTGAGTTTTTGTGTCTGATAAAAATTAAGCTCGAATGCTCAATAATATTAAGCTCAAAAAAATTTTAATATTTGTCATTCAATTCAACACGTTCAATCTATGTGTTTTATGAGCAAAATTCTTTGACAAATCATAAAAAACATGTATAACCCATTATTACATCTTCGAAATATAAAAGACAATAATTTTAAGGGATAAAAAGAAAAATTTTCAGGAATTAAATATTAATCATAATAAAAATAAAATAATTTATAATAAGCTTGAATAGACTCGACGAGCTCTCGAATCAAGTATTTTGATACTCGTGTTCGACTTGTCTATCTAATCGGTGTTCGAATTCGGCTCGAGTTCAGTCAAAACCAAATTCAAGCCAAGTTTTGACCGAAGTATTCGCAAGCTGCTCGCGAATTGCCCGGTTCGTTGACAGCCCTAACTAGTTGTCCCAATAAAACTCCAAAATTGAATGAAAACCCATACAAATTCAATGAAAAGTTTTGTTATCGACAAATAGGGTGAAAAAGAAAGGAAAAAGTTGTTAATACCAAAACTCAAAATCAGAAGCATAACCGATTAAATAAGTTCGTACAGATCAATAGTTCATGAAATCACTACTATGATGTGGGAGAATAGGAATCTTGCGTTGTTTTTTCTTTTTATTTTTTATTTTTTTAAACAATGGATGAAATCTAATTCCTATATAGCACATTTCTGGAATCTTGCATAGTTGATATTATACTAAAAAAATAAAAAATAAAAAAATTGAATGAGGGCTCTCTGAGAGCATGTAAATTGTAAAATGCCTCACTAGAGATTAATAATACAAGATCCATGCATACATCTTCATGATTTATTTCTCTAGTTGCAAAATGAAAAAGATTCGACCTCATAGTGGCCATTTCGTTTCATTTCATAATAGTATTGGGCATGTATGGGTCTCTATGGCCCTCGGGGAACATACGGTGTACTCTGAAAAAACAAAAACGAAACAAGCAAAAAACCGGAAAAACAAATGAGCACATCAAGAATTAATTGTCTTGTCAGAGAACGAACCGCCATGAACTAGGAGAGAAACCGTTTCAGTCCTTCTCTTCATCTGCAATTCTACTGAAATTGACGCGGAAATTGCATGTAAAACGGCTGATTACGTCCTGTCTACAATTGATCGTTTCATTTTCTCTTCGAATTATCGCTGTTCGGTACACCCACTAACTAAGTTTTGTGAATTCTTATTTCAAATAGGACGTATTCAAGAAACTCCATCGAATTGCTTTCTTTACGGTTTACCCTTCCCAATTGATAGAAGGAAGGGAACGGAAAAATGGATCCGTTTGAAAGGTTAATTCCATTCCCGCCGGACGAATTAGCTCTTACCATCTTCGCAAAGGTCTCTTTTTGCTTATCTTAATGTAAGTTGAATCTCGAGAAAGGTGTCCCCATTATGCTGCTAAAGAAGAAAAACTGGCGAGTTACTTCAACACAATAAATCAAAGTATTAATCGGTAATTAAGATAGTGATTGAGTAGTAAAATCACATTTGTAGTTTACAAAAGTACCACAAGATATGTAATGATGTAATCCGAATTTAAAAGGTTTTTTTTTTCTTATTTTTTATTTGGTATTCGAATAAAGTCGTAACAATCAATTTGAACACTGCATTATGCAATCACTACCTTTGTTGAACATTACTCTATTCATAGTGTACTTCATTCCTTGAACACTACTTCATCCTCGGTTTACTGATGTTTGAAATTTACATCATGTATGGTTTTATAAATATTTGTTTATAACGTGATATTCATTTAAAACGTGTTATTTTTCTCGCACAACTCAAGGGTATCATCTAGTTATACTAAAATAAAATGAGAGTTATTTGAGAGCATGTAAATCGTAAAATGCCACACAAGAGATTACAATACAAGATTCCATGCATACCTATTCATGATTTGTCATCAAACATATATATAAAAAAGGAGTTTCTCACTTTTCACACGTGAAACTTTGTTAGTATCCTCTCTTACGTATGTGAAAGATTAATTATGTAATTTAAACATTTAATACTTTAGTTTTGATTTTTCTTTTCTCCCTACCCAATTTTCTTTCTATTTATGCATGCAATCAATTTTTTGCTTTTCTTTTTTATAATAATAAATTTACTACTACATCAATTACTACTTCTGAGGGTCAAATTTGCTATTTTTTTTCAATTCTTCCAAGTAAAAGATATATAACTTTACATACTTTTTCCTTGCATCTTTTTTCAAAGCTTTTTCTACCTATATATATAAAAAGGGGGTTTGGTTGCTTCTCACACTTGAGTGTTTGGTAGTATTTTTTCACACATGTGAACTATCTTTTCATCTTCTTTCATTGTATTAAAAACATATTTCTTTTCATCTTTTTTCATTACTCCAATATTGAAAAAGTTTTAGTTTTGTTTTATTTCATCTTCTCATTTTCTCCATTATTGTTAGTAACCCTTAATTACTATTACATATATACCTCACACTTGAATTTTTTGCAAATTTTTTTACACATGTAAACTATCTTTTCATTATCTTTCATTATTTTTACTCTAAAAAAATTTATTTTTAAAGAAAAATTCATTGCTATTGCATAATGCACTAAAAACATATTTCTTTTCATCTTCTTTCATTATTTGAATATTAAAGAAATTACAATTTTTTCTTATTCAATATTCTCATCTTCCAAACCATTATTTTCATTAATACTTCATTACTATTACTTAAGTAAAAAAATAAGTTTCCATCCAAACCTTTTATCTCCTCTCCTCCTAAAGTTTAGTGATGAAATTTTATAAAGATGATAGTTATCATGCAGAAGATGGTCAACTCATATTTTAAGGCAGTTCAATTGGTGTGATACAGATTTCTCTTATCAACGTAATATTGTTCTTCTCACTTTTTAATGGCACATTATGTTTAATTTTTGGAAGTAGTTAGCTATGCATTACATGTATACCTTTTTTTTTTTGTTAAATGTATGCTCAAAACTAACTGAAATATTCATGTATTCCTCTTTGTATTTTCTTTAAGAATATAAAATTTTCATGTATTAAAAAGATTCATCATTCATATGTATTAGTATATTGAGTATGATACTATAAAAATTTGTTATTAAATAAATTTGTTTGTCCATGTATTTTGATATGATTTGTATCAATGTAAAATTATTGAGGGCGCATGAAGCGTGTCTAATATAACTAGTAGCAAAATAAAAAAGATTCGACCTCTCGGGTGGGAGGGTTGAGTGGAGTGATTAGAGAATTAGGATGAGAGATAATTATTATTAAGAGGTCGAGGGTTCGATTCTTGCTGAAGCTATCTAATTTTGTTTATTTATTTTTAAAAAAGAAAAAGACTCGATATTTGGTCATTTCGTTTCATTTCATTCTAGTATTGGGCCTGTATGGGCCTCTTGGAATAAACAGCGCACTTAGGAGAAACAAAAACGAAACAATAAGCAAAAAGTCAGAAAAACAAATGAGCGTACTAATAAAGATCAAGAAT
The DNA here is from genome assembly GCA_949775105.1 of Oldenlandia corymbosa var. corymbosa. Lineage (NCBI taxonomy): Eukaryota > Viridiplantae > Streptophyta > Magnoliopsida > Gentianales > Rubiaceae > Oldenlandia > Oldenlandia corymbosa. The sequence continues at coordinate 29,687,180 of OX459120.1, read as the reverse complement.
TAATTGTCTCGTCACAAAAGGAACTACCATGAGCTAGGAGAGAAACCATTTTAGTCGCTCTCTTCATCTGCAATTCTACTGAAATTAACGCGGAAATTGCAGGTAAAATGACTGATTGCGTCCTGTCTATACTTGATCGTTTCATTCTCTCGTAAAATTATTGTTGTTTAGTACACCTACTAACTACGATTTCTGTGAATTCTTGTTTCAAACAGGACATGTTCAAGAATCTACTTCCCAATCAATCATCCTAAAGCGGCATCATCCATATTTCGATTTAGTTTCCTCAATTTCTGTTGGGAGCCTCTATCCCTTATGCTCATTCCCAGGGGTAGCGGTGCTTGTGCCTCCATTCCTGGTATGGATAAAATTGCTTGGATCACATTGTTGTTTTCAAGCTTGACAATCATGACATTTTCCATTAAGAGATCAATTCATAGGGTTTACTTATGAATTGTGTATTCATTTGCTATGTTAAACTGTAGATTATAATATTCTTGAGATTTATTTATTGTGTTAAATGTCTGCCAATAATTACAAAAGTGGCCACTTATACTGTAGATCCAATTATGAAAATTTTGAGTTTTAATTTCAATCTTTTGTGGATCAAAGTTTTACTCTTCTGGTCTTTATTATAAGATATTTTGATTTGTCCTAAATTTTACCTAATTTGCTTTTTTCATATTTAGAAAAAGAAAACTTAAAACTACATTTTCATATTCATTGTGTTCTCTTAATTTTAAAAAAATATTTTTTAAAATTTTTATTTCAATTAAAAAAACATATTAGATAAATTTAGAACAAATCAAAATGCCTTATAATAAAGACCCAAGGGAATATTCTTTGTATGCATACAAAAAAAATTATTATTACTACTTAATAGCCGCATTGGTCGCGCAATGATTCGTCCTAGTTGTTAATAACTTAAATTGATTATTTTGAGTATAACGAAGTAGAATACCTGAATAATTATTAAAAATAAAATAAAACCTCGTGTTGATGCAACCTTTGTTGTAAAAAACCTTATCTTAATACAACATTAGTATTAAACAAATACAACCTTTGTATATTATATAAACACCAAAGAAAATATTACATCAACAAACTAAACCAATCGCAATATGCCGTTACTAGAAACACATCTTGGAAAAATGATCAAATCTACAACTACTTACTCACCCCATAACAAAGTAATTCATATATACATTTTCAATTATACTAAAAATAGTACAACATCATATCGTCCTTTCTTCATTGGCAACCTATAATGTTCTGGCTTCTTTTGCTAGATTTGAGCTAGGTTTAAAGTAACAAATATAATTTCAGTGTTGAATATTGGGTATGTTATGTTAAAGCGGAATTGTCTTGTTTCAGGGGTTACATTTGACATGCGATATTAGAAATCGCCAAATTATTGCTAAAGTTGATAATTTTAGCGTGGTCCAAAACGGTTGAGAAGAAAGACTTTGATGATGTACATGAAATCTTCGCTCGGGTTACATGTGATTGTGATTGGCTTGTGAAGATTGAACATATTTTCTGCGAATATATTTTTGTTGTTGATTAATTATTTGACATTCTCAACTTGTTGTTATTTGCTGCAAACCGTCATGGAGTATGGTTTTATCAGTGTATTCTATCCTGAAACATTTTTAATCTAATTTCTATTGAACTTTGGTCTTCTTGATTATACCAAAAAGAAAAAGAAAAAGAAGACCATGAGAAAAACGAGCACAAGACACAGGAAGACCAAAAACTCCCACATTGTACATGGAGAGACTCACCGTCTTAGTTTCCTACATGGAGAACGGGAAACTGGAGTATGTTGAAAAATGATAGCAGACAAAGCATCAATGCAAGCAATGTCAAACCCCCAAACCTCATCTTTAGAAAATTTATCATCCAGCATGAGAGTTCTTACATGTCTGCCACAACGAGACCTTAGTAGTAACCGATTATGGTTCCAACAAGTCAATATGGTTGGAAACCAGAGTTCCGATTCGACGCAAATGGAAGATTTCCTAGACCATAAGAAGGACTCGTTTCCATCTTTTTGTTCCTGCACCGACATCACCCAGACTTCAAGTAATCCGCGATAAAACTCGACGACCAATGCAAGAGACTCGCCCAATACAGATGGAGTTGCAGTTATAGATGAATCCTGTGTATCCTCTTGAGTATCAGATTCAGCAAGCGGAAGCAAAAGCTAAGAAAAATGTGCTTGGATTTAGGGTTTCATGAAGAACAAGTTTCTGTGAAGTATATTCTGTGTGTATTGTCTCTCAAAATCTGTACAGGGATAATAATACATTAAAGATATATATTGCTGTCTAAAATAATTACTGCTAACTACTATTTACATATTTGCCTCAGTACTATTCATATTTACACAAAAGACCCTCTATACTAGAACTAATATATGTACAACTAAAACCAGAATCTTATCCTGGATCAACCTCCGATTCTTTCTGTGAATCTTTCTCAGAATAGTCTAGATATCCCAGTATGGATGTCTCATCAGGCTAAAGATTTCAGTGGAGAAGTCAAACCCAGGAATCACACTTACTCCAGTAATTATTCCCAACCAAAAGCAGGAACCATTTACAAATACCCCTCCAGCAGCGGCAAGCTTGCGGATCAAACTATGCTCCAGCACACTTTTATCCCATCACCCATTCATATTCCAGCTCGAATCAGGAAGCCTCATGTACTCCCGAATAGTAGGATTACACAAATAAACAGGGCCTCGGGGCGATTTTGAAACGCAAAGGATTCCATTGCAGGATCCATACAAATGACGCGGTGACTCGCACGGTAGTTCTAGATCAGGGGACAAAATGAAGAGAGAAATATTGTTTGGCAGAATACAATAATTACCTTCGTCGTCTTCATCTGGATTGGGAGTCAATAACAGTTCATGGTATCTCTTGGATCCATTGGACGAGCTCCAGCTTCCCAACTGTCGAATGAGGAAGACCGCATTGTTACGGTTGTTCTGGTTGTTGAAATAGTGATTGAGATGCTTTTCCCCAAAAGAAGGTCCCCTCGGATCAAAGAATGCCATGCTTTCGACACACAGCTAAATCTCACCAATGATTTGGCGGGCAGGTTCAGTAGGATGATCTTTGTCCAAATTTCTTCCCGCAGATAAATTCCCTCCATCTATGTACACTGACTTATTTTTTGACTCTGCAAGGAACAACAGAGAAAAATGTCGGACTCTATAAATTTGCTGAAGAAAAAAAATTAAAGCGTAAAATAAGTTAATAGGCAAAACACGCACTGATATATATATATATATATATATATATATATATATAAATATTTATATATATAATACTAATCAACTAAATGTTCTATGATGTTTGACCCTCTTCCAATTTATAGCTCTAGTTCAAGTTAATCAAATCAGGAATAGGAAATATTTTTTATTCTAAACAAGTTTACTTACCTTTTTTATTATACCAAAAAAAAACTTAGATTCCAAATAGACATAGAAATAGGTAATAATCTTTAGGGTGAATTGCAAGAAGGGCCGCTAAATTATGGTAAGTCTCGGTATTTTCACGGCAATATTTAATTGGAAAAATTTAAGTTAAAGGCATGTAAGAATTAAAATTACTTTAAAAGGCATGGGTTTTATTTACCCATAATCTGAATATTTTAAACACTTTTGACAAAGCGAAAGACGAATGATAATTTTTTTGAGATCAACCTGAATATTACCCTAACCTTTTTGAGATTTTCTTTTCAAAGATAAACCTACCTTCTGGAAAATGAACAATTTGGTGATTGATTTTGTTATGTGGGTGGATCCATTTGAGTGATAAGGATTATTGCAACTAAACTTTCGAAAGATGGTAGAATTATTCTGATATGGCCTATAATAATTACAGGGTTTTTTTTTTTTTTTTGTATAACGTACCCGGTGTATGAAGTTATTGCTCCGACTAAACTGGATTCGACCCGGATAGGTCATTTTCGGGAGACAAAACTCTCTCAGCAAGTATTTTAGTTCAAGAAAAGCATATAGATTAAATTAAAAATAATTATACAGAAGAAAAAATTATGTAGAGAATAAGAAAATATGGAAAAAATAGACATTATAGTGAAAAATAAAATAATTATTAAAAAAATTCAAGTAATGAAGCTTTAAGAGCGGCCATCAAATTTAGAAAAAAAGGGGATAAAGATTATGCAATCAAGAAAAAAAATGAAGTAAGCACTACATTATAACAAAATATATAAACAAACTTTTAAAGAAAAGTTGCAAAAGGTATATAAAGAGATGAAAAATAAAAGTAATTTTATAAAAAGAAATAATGATAAAAATTTCTGCAACAGAGAGAGTTTAAAAGATATGACACATTTCCGCATAAAAATATTTAGACAATTATTATGAAAAGTTAAGAAAATACTTTAAAAAATATAAAACCATAAATCAACACAACTGAAAAAAAATTGAAAATAAGTTACATTGGATGAAATCGAATATTGAAAAAAAAAATCCAAGAACGTACTTAAAATAATTAAACATATTGACTACAAAAATTACATAATTGTAATTTATATAATTAATTTTTTTTACATATATCACTCAGCCAAAAATATTATATAATTATTAAATCATTAAACTCATATATATTTTGAGCAACCACACAACATGCGGGATAAACATAAGTATAATACTCCATCTGGTCCTTAATATAAGAAATTTTGATTTGTCATAGGTTTACTTAGTATACATTTTTAAATGACAAAAAAATCTTCAAAATATTTCATAACAATCAAGAGAACACAACGAATAACAATATATATATATATATTTTTCTCAATTAACAACATGTATTAGATGAAACTTAAAACAAATTAAAATGTCTTATGTTATGATTCGGATGGAGTATAATATATTCACTATCTATATGATTCATCAATAAAAAATGAAAAATCTTTTTTACTGTACATAAATTTGAACAAAAGATACTTTCAAAACAGTGCATTCTTGAAAGAAAAGCCCATAAAGATATTGTCATAAAAAAGGCAGGACCAAATGGTCCGGGGAAATGGTGACTACAAGGATGCTGTTACTGATCTATGGGCCAGAATTGGACTTTATGTAATTTCGACTTGCACTAGTTTTAGCATCAAATTTAAATGTTGATCAGCATATCCAAGGCTGGGAAAAAAAAAAAAACTGCAAATTTTCATTGAAAAAGTTTTTCATACTTTGGTTCTTGTGCTAAAAAAAGTGCAATATAGCGAATTAAATTTCAGTCTAGGGGCGGAAAGAGTTGATTTCACTCCGAGTAGTGCTGATTGCAAAATGCTTAATTTATTTCTTGCAAAATGCAAAAGATTATTAGACCTCATACTCATATTAATATTTTACAAAGAAGTGGGACTTTATGTTTTGGAAAATCATTGTCGAAAACAGCGGTAGCTACCTTGGCTACCTAATCTGATTCATCCTCAAAAAGACTAGGAAAAAGGAAAAAACAAAGAAGAAGATGCTGTGATTTACCTAATCTTGTTTTCCTTTACACAATTTTCCATAAGTTAGCCTATGAAAGCTCCAGTGTTTTGATTCCGTTTAATCCTTCATTCCCTGGTAAGTTTTTAACTTTTTGTATACCAATTATGAGAAAAATCGCATATGGAGTGTTGTTTAAACTACCAAAAATGGAGCTTGAAAAGGGTTTCATTTCTCCAATCAGAAATTGGTTATAAGATTTGGGATACTTGCATAACACTTAAGCAGAAACTAGTAACAAGAAGGCAATACATTAACATCAATTGAAACCAACATTTCATCAAACCCTCCCAAAAATACAGGAATCCAAAATACTGTTCTGTACAAATACATAACTTAGCACTAAACCACATGACCTTTCATTTTCTCAAACAGTTTCAACACCACCAACTCCACCTTCAAAAGCAAAAAAGTTAAGGCCAAATTTTATAAACTATACAGAGTTGCATTTTAGAAACAGAGGATTTGCTATAATTATTAATAAAACGGTCACAAACTCAAAGGATAAAAAAAAAAGCAAAGTATGGAGCGTAAGTTCGTGTGGAGACAGGAAAACAAAGTGATTCATAAAAAGCAGAATGTTAATTGCGTTATGGAATTTCATCATGGTCCATCTTCCCCCATATAAAAATTGCTTAAATTCCCATTTGGTATGTTGCTGCTTTCTTCTGGTCAAATTTTTCTTCAAGAAACGTTCACACACTTTTTTCAAAACAGGGGATCCACTTTGTTAGAAAAGAAAACATAAAATTTATTGCTACAATTGTGCGATCAATCAAGAACAATTATTTATCCAAAAGGGAGTTTTTTTTTTTTTTTTTTGTTTCTTCTTCCTTCATTGCCAATATGATTTTGAGAGCTACCTTATCAAACACCAAGAAATTCTTCCAGAAAAGCGTTGAGAATTTCAAGTCATTTCTTTCCGGGGGATACCAAAGGCTTCCCAAGAGTTCTCCATGTCATTCCTTCCCCTGCGGCGGCGGTGCCGGCGGTGCCGGAGGTGGGAGCATTCATGATCATCATCATCAAGTCAAGTACAGCAGAACCTACGAAGAACTGGGCAAATTCAAAACAGAGTGTTTGAATGATCAACAAGCTAACAAGCTGGGATCAAGAACAGCAAGTAAGAAGAAAGACGCATTCAAAGCGGCTGAAATTCATCAAGCTGATCAGAGTAAAGAGAATCAAAGGAAGAAGAAGATTGTGTATGAAGGCAAGAGATTTTACCAAGATTATGCAAGACCCACAAACAGAATGCTGAAAGAAAAGGAAAAGAGCACTTATTTGGTGGCTAAAAAGCTCAAGGATTTGGAAATGCTGGACAATGGGAACGTGGAACATGTGTTGGACATTGAAGAAGTTCTCCATTACTATTCCCGGTTGACTCTTCCTGCCTATGTTGACATTGTTGATCAGTTCTTCACGGACATGTATTCAGAGCTGTTGAATGGGCAATCATCAACGGTAACCTCAAAGCTTAAGAGTTCATCCAGGCCAATGCTTCAAAGGTTTGGCTTCTGATTAATCAGGGGAAAATGATGAAACTGAGCTTCATTCAGCTAATTCATTAGTCCAGCCTTTGCTTTTGATTAACAGTTTGTAATTCCGAGTTTTCTTGAATTACTTGATCAACTGAATGTGAAATCATGGGTTTTGAGCTCTTTCTTGTGACTTGTGAGCTTAGCAGTCTCATTCTGGATTTCAAAGTCATTTTCATATCTATTATTTGGTGTACTGTAGCCTGATCAAGCTTCCTGCGGTGGAATGCTAAATTGTAGCTGTTCATTCCTACATACGATGTAATAATGTCTGGTACAGAAATTACTTTGTTCATGCTTGCTCTGAGCATTGTGGCTTTAATTTGTGCTTTATACCTCAACAATTTTCTTGTTCAAGTTCGAAATGGTTACGCCCATACTATTATTTATTACATTTTGTATTGTTCCAATTTTATCGGATGTTTGCGGAAAGGATTAATCTTTGCCAATATTTCTGAGCAAAACAGACTCTGATGTTACTAGGTCTTTCTGATGCTACCATGGCTTAACCATAACTCTCTCCATACATCTGATTCTGAAAATCGGACTAGATTCCTTGAAGATTGTAATGCATGTCAGTCCAATTCGAGGACATTTCAGGATCCAGGGGAAACCTGGGCTACTTCCAAAAAATTGGCTTATTACTCTATGAGATCATGAAGCCTAACACTATTCATGGGCTGGGCCAACTGGAAAAACTGATACACTTTTGGTCTCCTCAAAGAATTAGACCAAAGCTGTTTTGTTCATAAGCCAGTTACCGGACTGCAACTCGTTTCTCCCCTGCTCCCTAAACTAGCGACTAATCATTCCCTTCCCTGCGGTCCGAAATGGACACGGGGATGGAGGATCCAGCATCAATGAATCATCATAAAGACAATCCAGCCACAAGAAAGGTCAAAAATAGAGATCCAGAGGCCATAATTTCCAACCCCCCAACGGATCATAGCCAAAATGCAGCCTCTGCTGCTCAAATAAACGCAGCTGCTGAAGGTATTCCCTCATTCAGAGATCGTTTGCTTCAAGGACAACATGGCGTGAATAGTTTCCACATGAGCAAAGTCACGGTGGAAGAAGAAGATGTGACTTACGGCTTGGAAGACGGGCTCCCCTCAACCAGATTCTCCAAAAGAGTACACAAACAAATGGAAATTGCCATGACATACACCATTGCAGTTAAACCACTAAGCGGAGAATTCAATCACGACCGGTTTTACAAGAGATTGAAGGGTCTTTGGAAGACAAAAGGAGAAGTCAAACCGGTGGTTATAATAGATGGTTATCACCTAATGCGAGTGACCAATGAGGAGGATTTTCATTCCATACTGCTCAATGCCCCTTGGTCTCTTGACGAACATTATATTATGGTTCTACCCTGGAATAAGCAATTCAACCCCAAGAAACAAAACATAAGCGTAGTGACAGCTTGGCTCCGTATTCCAAGACTATCAGTAGATTATTTTCATGAAGACTTGCTAAGAAGTGTAGCAAAGTCACTCTGGTAAAAAAAAAATTTTCTGTTTGTTTTTTGAGGTGAATTTTATTTTCCATCATGTTGCAAATTAAAAAAAGGTGTAATGAGACACTACTAAACAGAGAGTCATAAACTATTGATCGAAGAAATCAATCATTTAATTTTATAATATGAGTGCATATAACAATTGATAATCCCAAAATGATAAACAAGTAAATAACAAAGATAATCTAAAGCCAAACTAGTTGGGCGACAATAGTTTTGGAATTCATGGGGAAGAACAAAAAAAAAAATTTCAAAAAATCTTGGTCTTCTTTCAGGATATTCAAACCCTAGCAGCACCTTATCTGTTGGGAAAAAACAAATACTAAGTTCGTTTCGGTCGGGTCTCGGGTCAACCGACCTAATAAACAGGCCTACTTCATACAATTAAATAGAAATAAAAGTTATTTGCACCAAATTCGAATTAGCACTATGTTGGATCATCCATCGGTAAATTTCTCACCATCAACTTATATATGATCAGTCGTACTGATTTTAGGGTAATGAGAGTTTTTTTTTTTTAATGTGAAAAGAGGCTTCAAGCCGAAAAGATTACACAACTACATTATGGGAGTATGAAATCCTTACAACATCATGCCGTAGCTACAAAAACAAATACACACAGTTAAAAACTTCTACTATTATCTTTCCAATAATAACAACTTTCAATTACATATTCAGCCAAAACCGTTATTCTCATCCTTTAAGTTTAAGGTTTCTTTGAAGCAGACATTTGACAAGTCCATGAAACCTTGTAAACTTTGCGTCGTTAATCATGATGACGATCGTCAACCTTTAATATCATTACAGTCAACGAGTACTGCAAAAATGAGTATAATAAAATAAATTAAACTTTTTTTAAGACAAACAAAATATTATGTATTTAGCGTCTACGTATAGTTGTTATTATAGGGGAAAATAATTTTATTTCCCCATCCAACTTGGCCATTTCCCCTTTTGTCTGCGGAAGTAGCTAGTTTGAATAGCTATCTCGCTGAAACCACTTGAACAAGTAAAACACATCTAAATTAGCTAGCATGCACTAGAAAAATAGAGCTATCCATGGTCTTCTAAGTAAGGGTTTGTACTATTAGTTTGAGGTATGTTTTCAGATAAACGAATTTTGTAAGGGATTATTTGAGTTCGGAAGGATTGCAATGTCTTCTTAATCCACCTGCGGAGATTAGTCAGTGACTGTGATACGACCTAGTTGAGATCTCCTATTCACATAGTGTCTTGATTTTTGGTTCTTAGGTTTCAATATCTTTCATTGTACTAATCAATTTAATTTTTTTAACTCAAAAAATTAATTATAAATGAGGAGAGATGCATGGAAATCTTGCTAACAGATTTGTTTGTTTAACGAAAAATGACGGCATAATCTCAAAATTATAAATTGCGGTGTCTGTGGAAGTAGGATGAGTATAAATGTTGCCTTTCTTGAAAAGGAAGAACAAACGTACGAAGACCACCAAATTGAATACATTTTCAGTTCAAGAAAACCTTAAGTCAGCCGGAAAAAGGTTCTTACTGAAACGAATAAATTCCAGGGTAACAAGAATTACTGTGACAATGCATGATATTTTCAGTTCAACTCGCTTGATTTCCAGTCGATTTCTTCTCAACTTAATTGTAATACTCCCTCCGGTCCTTAATATAAGACATTTTGATTTGTCCAAGATTTCACATAATACGCATGTTTAATTGATAAAAAAATCTAAAAAATATTTTCTAACAATCAAGAAAACACAATGAATGTGACAATATATATTTTAAAATTTTATTCAATTAAAAATGCATAATAAGGGAAAGACAAATTAAAATGTCTTATGTTAAGTACCGAATAATACTACTGAATGTACACACTCTACATTTCAAAACTAATTAAAGCAGAAAACAAATTAAACATACTTCTTTTTTGTTAATGATAGGAACTTCTTTCTTAGTCTTTTTCCAGAAATTTTATCACTCCTGCTATATACTTCCCTCTGTCTGAAAATGATTCTCCTCCAGCTAAATTTAAATTTATTATATAGTTCTACTAAAAATAGAAATTTAGTTGCACCAAAAAAATTAAAAATTTAAACCAGACAATCATATCGCGATACAAAGAGTAACACAATATTTATAAACCGGACATAAAAATCATTAATAATAGATCATTTTCTTTTGCTCGTGAAAATTATTTATTTCACTATTAACGTAAAAGAATTAAAGAAAAAAGTGAGTTATGTATTTTAACAGGGAGGGAATAATTTTTTTCAACAGAAATGAGACCATTGATATAATTACCCTTAATTCTAAACAAAGATTTTTAAGAGCAGACATTTACTCCAAGCCATGAAATCTTGTTTGCGTCACGATGATGATCGTCAAATTTTTACTTCAATCACCAGTTGGCCACTAGGGATCGTAGCTCCTAGTCCTAATAAACAGTTGTCTTTAAAGGGAAAATAGAACTTTTACTGCTTTTCAACTATAGCCTTTCTTTCCTGATGTCTTCCTTGGTGATTAATCTTAGGTAGGTTATTTGATGGACTAGCTAGCTCGTCGCCTCAATATTTTGGAAGTGCACTAGTCAGTTAACCTTAATGTGGGCATCTTTGTGAAAGTAGGATCAGGGTTAATAGTTGTCTTCTTTTTTCTTTTTTTCTTTTTTTTTGGTACAAATTGTTGTCTTTCTTGAAAAGCAAGAACAACATAGACCACCAAATCAATGCATTTAAAAATTCAATGCAAAGAGATCTTAGTCAGCTGAAAAAGGGTCTTACTTGACAAACAAAATCCATGTAAGAAAATGAAAGTAAGGACGCATGTATTGGAAAAAGATGATTCTCTGCTTATAAGCAGTTGATGAATGTGATAAAGGTATTGGACCAATGTAACTATAATCTTAATTTTTTAACTATGACATAAACATGTAAGAACTATTAAAATATTTGTTATGAGATTAAGAAATGAACTTATTAAACTAGAATAAAAATAAGTAAGACAGTGATTTCAAACATCGGGTGTATTACACAAAAGAAGGATTGTCTCTTTACCCGTTGTCAACTACTTAAGGCAGCGTGGATCCCTTTTTTTTTTTTTTTTTTTCTTTCTGAAATACTAACTTCCAAAAGTTAGAAACATCAACCTAAATTTCAAATGATAAGAGAGATCTATAGAGCACACCAAAGATTTTTGAACACTTTTTGATGATCACTTCCTAGAAGTTGGAGAAGATTCCTCCAGTATATATATTATCAGATTCTCTCTCTCTCTCTCTCTCTCTCTCTCAGGGTGAAGAAGACAGGAGCACTAAAAAAAAGTTGCAGAATGGAATAGCCCTTCTTGGTTCTTCCCCATTGTGGAAATGATTCACCAACACATGCTTCTTTCTCTCTTAGAGATGTAAAAGCAGAATTTCAAAGGCCCCCTTCTTTGTAAGAAAATATCTCCTTTTCTCTCAACTGTCAAAAACACTCATCTCCCTGTCATCATGATTCAATCTCTCTCTCCAACTCTGTATGAACCGAACAAAGAAGATTCCCTTATCATGTATATTTAGTAAAACACGTGGTGTAATTTTTAGCCTAATCTATATAAGCATTTGCATGCTTTTTGTACTCGTGTTGATTACGGATTCGTTGGGAATTCGTTTGTTTTTCTGTTCTTCTTTTTATCTTGGGATTAAGACAGATGTGAAATTAACTTCCATGATATATGACTGCATCGATTCAGGATTCTGATCTAAGTATATATGGTTAAGTTCTGACACAACATTGCTAGCAAGTTAGCTAGTAGCCAGCCAGGTTTTACTCCAAGTTGTTTGGGGCGTGGAATGATTGAGATGTCCACTTGCAAAGGAAATTTGGCAGTTCCCTCTGAAAGGAAAGTAAACTTAAAACCGAAAGTTGGTAGAGTTATTTGAAACTTACATCCACTTGTTTAACTTTTATACTCCGACATGATAAAATGCACCCCTAGCCATAGTTCAAAAATAGGGGTTCGGATCACCTATCCAAAAAATTCCTTGTCCAAACCTATGGCAAAACTATATAGTTTTTAATGGAACTTAGTGCCCCTACAATTAAACAAATTTTCTTTTTTTATTTTTTAACCTCTCACCTATCGGCTTAAGCCAAGACGACTCACTCTGTCCCAATGGTCCATTGCCTATCTTCGCAGGGTTTGGCGGCTAATTTCTTTTGCTTCATAAAACAAGAAAACCTAAAGGTTTCATCACATAATGAAACCTGATTTTTTTTTTTCATATTTCTAGATATAAAAGATTTTGCTTTCATCACATAGTTGTGGCATAGCTTATATTTTCTTTCTCCACATCGAAACAAAAAGTCCAGGATTGTGGTATAATTTAGTTAGTGAGATTTGAGAATTTTACGAATTGTGTGATGCTTTTAATATTTAAGAGTAAATTCACTCCCATATTTTATTATATTGTGTGATGATAATAACACTTTGGGATTGGACAGGGATTTTTTGTTTTACTCTGGACAGGGACTAAACAGGGATTTTAGATTTTTTTTAGCTCGTCTCGTGAATGCCAAAAATAAAAATAAAAATAAATAATAATTATAATAATAATATTTTTATTAAAAGATCGTCGTTTTAACGGTATTAAGTAAGAATTAATTTGAGTGTGCACAATGTGTGCCTGCTTGATTAATTAGGAGTAAGGATGTCCCCAAATTCTTTCTGGAAAAAAGGAGAAAAACTCAAAAAACTACTCATCTGTTAAAAAATGATGGTCTAGTTCAGTATTATCATTAAAAATCCAAACTAGACAATCATTTTAAGATAGAGTAAATTATACAGTACCTAAAGACCTAATATTTAATGCATTATAATACTGCAAATGAATGGGAGAGACCACTGAAGCATTAGTTTCAATCTTTGGTACAAGAAGCATATTTTGCAGTGCTATTCTTAATAAAAAGTAGTGGTCCTTCAATCCCCTTTGAAATCAGAAGAAATCATTATAATTAAGGTGCTGATCGATCTACGTACGTTTTGTTTTCAATACCTACGTGTATACTGATCACTTTTCTTTTCCACCTTTTTAACTGGAATTTTTTTTTTTTACCTTTCCAAAAAAAACTGGAAAAATTTTATGATCACAAATACTACTAGTCAGGAAGTTGGATTCATTTTTTTTCTCTCTTCTCCCACTTGACGATCATCATCGATCCACGAAGTGCTTTGCTACCGCGCCTGCATGTCTTGGCCCTTTCATCCTTCTGAAGGGTTTGATCATCATATCATATCATATACAACAAATATTAAAAAAAAAGGTCCTCTCCCTTCTTCTCTGCTCATATTAATGTGCCAAACTGCCTATTGGCTATGGCATGCCCACGCATAACCACACACAAAAAAACACGCCGATTCGTCATATATTACAAGTTGGTACGTACTAATAAGGAGAAAATCTCTGGACTTTAAAGAGACAGCCCTCCAAAAAAGAAAAGAAAAAAGAAAAAAGGGTTTAATGACACGTTCCACAAGAGTTGGAGAGAACTATAAGAAAGTGATGATCAATACCCACCAGATGGGGAAGGAGATAGTATATATGTTTTTGGAATTGACTTGTGAACAAGTGATCAATGGGGTTTTGGGGTCACCTTACCCTTCTAGTTCTATCACCCCTAATAGTGTATTGTGTAATATACCCTGTCAAAATCGGGCATGTTATTATGTACGACGAGATTTTTCTTGCATTTTCTTTGCCCTTTTCAGAAGCCTAGATTTCACTTTTATGTATAACTAAGCGCAAAGCTAGCTGTTGTTGATGATGTGCTGCTGATAGAGCACCATGGGTGGTGGTCACTGTGTGACTGCGTGTGTATCTTTTGTTTTTAGAATTTTGATGTATCTTTAATTTTGAGCACCGTGGACTGCTGATAGAGCACCGTGGACTTTAATTTTGATGTATCTTTCTTGTTTTTAGAATAATTGTGACTGCTAATCTATATGTGGTTATGTACTAATAACCAGATTAACCTATCTTTGGAATAGTGGCAAAAGGAAGGGACCACAATTTGTTACACTATTATAGTTAAAACAACCAAGATCTAGCTAGAGCTTTAACCCTTCCTTTTTTTTCCCGATAAAAATTATGTAACTCCGTCCACAAGAGTAACGACACACCCTTTTTCTCCTCTATATATTATACAGTACCTTTCAAATATTGAATCTCATAATTACGTAACCACAATTTTTCATACTTACCATATCACCTAATCCTTTGATCCCACATTGATCTAAAGTTAAACTGATTGCGAAAAAATACCTTGAGTGAACAAGTAGTACGCATGCACTATAGTAAGGAGGAACATTGAGCTATCAAGCAAATAACTATAGCAAGCTAGCTTAGAAATGAAATAAAAGGGTTTGGACCAGGAAGCTGAGAAACAATAAAAGCGATGGATGTACAAACAGTAGATTAAAGGGACGCGTGATGGAAGAAGGGCTAATATATATATATAGCAAAGAGAAGTACGAATCAGGAAAATGGATGGACCAAATATCCATCCATCAGCATGTGCATTATATCTGTGCGTGACGTACCTTATACATTATTATTGGCAAGAATTTTGCTTCTAAGAATAAGAAGAAACGTACTGCCCCCAGGTTTGTGACATCAAAGCAAGCCGCCCTCACGTGTAAAATGGTCCCTTCCCCACGGCACTTCCCATGCCGCCCCATGCCATGCACACGCGCCGGCGGCACTTTCCCCCCTCCTCCGGTCAGCTGCCTCCCCCATGAGTCTTCCCGTGCACCGCCTTTTTGACTTTGACAACTTGACTTCTCTCTATTCTATGATGAACTTGACTATCCACCAGCCTATTGTCCAGCTAAATTATTACTGTTTTCGTCTCAAAAATATAGTCCAATTTAAAAAATTAGAATATATGAATTCAACAGATTAATGATTTAAATTAAAACATTAATAGTGTAAAAAGTTAAATAGAATTTTACGGCTACTTATTACTTTTATCATAATTTTTCGATAATATAAAACTCATAAGTTTAATTTTGAGATTTTTAATGTTTAGAATTGGATTGTTTTTCTGGTACATGCATATACAGTACTTTATTGTGAGACTGTTGAGAATATTACTAATGGAATAGTACTATTCTGGGATGTAAAATTAATATTGTAGGACCTGATTGAGTTAGAATTTTTCAGTTGGTACGTCGTAATTTAATTAAAGCTCTCTCTCTTGATGATCATTTTGCATGCAGGTCAAGGTTTGTAATATTGGTTACTACTGTACCGCAGGCTACTGGCAGAGGGGATATCGATCTCTCTGATGGTCCAGTCAATTATTTGTAGGCCATTGTTAATTTGATGGTCCTGTGAGAAGAGATGGGGTTTAATGAGCGCAAGAAAATTCTGGGTCCAAATTTCGTTTATTGAGACGTTACTGTTGGAAATTGCCCATTTCTCTTAGATCTCTCTGTCTTTCTCTTTCAATTGGAGTTTTGCAATGAAATTGACGTTCCTTTGAGAAAACTCGAGGTTTGATTGTAATGTACTGTCACAGGAATCTAGTCGGTCGGCATAATCCCATCTGCCGTCTAATTTTGTGTGTAAATAACACACTCTCAAGCCCTAGATTTCAATTCTATCATTTGAGTTTGTCTCTAATCAATCAAATCTCCAATATCACGACACTTATGTTAACAGGAAGTAATAAATAATATATGTACATTCTCACTAAATTCATCTCAATTTTATATTAATTTTCGCCTTGCTCAACATTTATCAATTGTTGGTAAAAAATAAAAATAAAAGATTATTATTAGCTTTTTAATCACACTAAAAATCAATCCATAAAAAGTACCAATTAATTGAAGCGTGATGTGAAAATGAAATCAACTGAATTAAATGTGTATTATTACTCGTATGAACTAATGTATCACAAAGTCAGTTGTGTGACATGGAATGTAATTACCTGTTGATCCAGTCCCACCTAACTAGCTAGCTAGCTAGATCATTTATATATCATTTCATGGAAATGATCCAGGAAATTTTTTAAGTTCAAGTTGACAAGTGTACAAGTAAAACGAATTTATGTACACGGTTTCCTCAATCTTAAGGTTAAATTGTTGCCTTAGCCTTGTTTGTTTTTCCTCCAAGTTAAGGGATGTGTTCTTATACGTCCTCATATCATGTTCCTTTTCCTTCCTAGTGTGGAGATATATGAAGGGGAAAGAAAAGTAATTGATGGACATTACTCTATATAAGAAAAATAAATAGGTCATAAACCGATTTAAGAAGAGAAACGGAGAAGATGTGCCGGACAAAGGAGAGTTGTCCACGTGTGGGAAATATGACCGGACACCAGACCTAAACAGGTTTATACATGGTTTAACTGCCCCTTTATATATTGGAAGATATATTTGAGGCTGTCACTATGAGGTAATGCACACACAAGTGATATGTAAAATATGAGACATTTGCACCATTCTTTGACTCCAACCTCTTGAATTTTAGGTATGTGTTTGTACAGGAGGAGAATATACACATAATGGAATACTTGTAGTGGGGTAAATTAAATTGTAGAACGAAACCAAAAGGAGGAATATGTAACTAGACGCTATTGTGGTATTCAATCAGAGAGACTACTCAATGAACAAGAATGGTTGTAGTAAATTTAGACGTCCAAAAAAAAAAGAAAAAGGAAATAAACCAGTTGTCTTCTGGAGTCTGGACCGTTAAAAGTTGCTGCTAATTAAAAAGGTGCTATTATGAAAGATGTAGGGAGAAAGGAATCGAAGCTATTTGGGGCCTTAAAACTTGTAACAAGATTCTCAACTTTTTTTTTTTTTGGCACTTTTCAATTCCACCACCGAGTTTTTCCGTCAAGGAGATTTCATGTCATCAAACTTTAGTTTCACCATTTAATTTGTTCGACCTTTAATTCCACATATATATTCTTTATTTTCCGTTGTCAAGTTGCAGGTATATATCAAGTGAAACCTATTTCAATTAATAAGATGCTTCAAAAGTAAAAAACGATAGGGTTCGTAATTGTGCTTTTCATCTTATTTTAAACATGTAATACTTAATTGAACTTGAAAAGACCTTTTTGTTTCCTTAAGTTGATAAGCACCATCAAGCTGGTTTTATAATTTTTTAGACGCTAAGACAAAATGCCAACAAAAGAACCTTGTATAATCATGTTTCTTTCTTAATTCTTCTTTTTATTTCTTCAAATACATAAACAAAGGGACGGAATATTACGATTTTAAAATCTTGGGTTGAATTTGAGGTTCCGCCTATAATTTTCTTTTTTTAAAAAAAAATTGTAAATAAGCAAGACTTTAAAAAAAAATGCGATAGATAAAAATATAATTGCAAAACTTTAACATCATCTTGATGTGGTGCATCAAGTTTAGTAATTAAGGTCTAATACTTGCAATTGCATCAGCAAAAAAAAAAAAAAATTGGAAAAACGAAAAATGCACTAGATCCTATAAAAGAAATAGCAATCTACTTGCCCAAATGTGACTGCCCTAGGCTATCAATTAACCTAATTAAGTCTAGAAATATTTACACACAGTCACACACTAGTCATTTACAAAAGGTCGACGACATGATGCATATGGTTCAACTTGACTGATTGGTTGGCTGGAAAATTCAATGAGAAGTCCTGGATGTGGCTGTGAACTGAACCGCCTTGACTTTCCACTGTTTCTCGATGTCGTCGGAGATCCGCCGGGCGTCCAAGGAGGTACCGAGTAGGCCCCGCTTCGTGAAACCCACGGCGTACAACCCGTTTTGGCCTTTCCATCCATCCGGAAAAGGTCGGCTCGGGAACCCATCTTTAGCCGAGAACAAATCATTTTCCTGCTAATGGCAATTAAAACAACAACAAAAAAAAGAAGGAATAAGTTAAAAAAATTCTACTATATAACAGTATTATGCATTTTCTGCACTAATTTAATTTCATATACTTAGGTGCTCGAGGATAAAATAATATATATTTACCTTCAACCAGGTGGGTACGTTGCTTTTATAACCAGTAGCTAAGATAATTGCATCAAAATTTTCAACCATCCCATCAACAAATTCGACTGCATTACGCATTAATCTCTTTATTCCCCGGACCACCTGCACTTTGTTCGACGAATAATATCGTTAAACACACGATTAGTATAATATAATATTAACATAATAAGTTAGGAATTTTTTTTTTGTCCTTCTAGAAATAAGGAGGATATATATCATTAATATCAATAATTAACTACTATCATCGATCGTCATAATTAACAATTAACGTCAATAATTAACTACTATCATCGATCCTCATAATTAACAAGTAATAACAGTAGAGAATGTTACACGAAAGTATTACAGAATATCATCAAATGCAAAGAAATTAAAGGGTCACATTTTGTGGGTTAGGGATGTGGTGAATCGGAAAGTTATTGGAATATTTACTAAAAAAATGATAGAAAACCTAGTAATCAATAAGCATATTCGTATCAAGTCTCTCACCTTTATATTTCCGGATCTGATCCGGGCAAGCGTCCCAACATCCAACACGGGTGTCTTTCCGGTGATGTTTTTGAGCTCGAGGGGACCAATCTTGGGGCGGGTCAGCCCGAATCGGGCCGTGTTTCCGAGCATGATCCGAGACATTAACAGTAAGATTTGATCCACAACCTGCACCGGCAACCACTTGAGTAACTGCATCGACAGTCCAAAAGTAGATCTTCCCATCATCTCCTGAGGCAAAACGTGCACCTGCAAAACATGTCAAAAAAGTTTTTTTTTTAGAATTGTTATTAAAAAATAAAATTGAAGTACTTCCATCAAGATTTGTGTTTATTTATTCAGTCTTTATTTTTTGGAGTTGCAACTAAGAAAAAAGCAGAACAACTTACACAAAGTGTAAGAATATCAACTGTAAAAGATGCATATGATTTCGACTAAACATGGTGAAGTACAACGCATGCTTTGAAAGTACATATAACCCTACTGTTTGTTTC
Organism: Oldenlandia corymbosa var. corymbosa; assembly: GCA_949775105.1. Taxonomy (NCBI): domain Eukaryota; kingdom Viridiplantae; phylum Streptophyta; class Magnoliopsida; order Gentianales; family Rubiaceae; genus Oldenlandia; species Oldenlandia corymbosa. Next base: position 29,667,592 of record OX459120.1, on the reverse strand, counting down.
ATAAAAAGAATACTGGTTTGTTTAGTGCTTGCTTATTAATTAATTATACCCAAAAGAAACATTTGCAAAAATAAAAATAATAAAAATAATAAAGGCGATCTTGAAACAGCCTAATAATTCTGCACTACGCCGGACTACTATTTATAGTTGAACCGATAAAAAAGTACGAAACAAATTAATCGTGAAACTACAAAAAATCCCCACTTGATCCCATAACCAATATGGAAAAACATATTCCCTGATAGAATATATATCATATTAAATCTCCTCGAGATTTGTTTTAGCTACTTGTGGATATCTAATCATGATGTCTAGCCAATAACATAAAATAAAAATCTATTGATTTTTTCTTCAATATCTAAATCGATCCCCAAAAAAAAAGAAAGAAAAAAGAGCAGAAGAAATACATACTACTTATAAAATGTTAGACAACATATGAAAATTGATACAAGTTTTATGACTAGTTATCGGAACAAATTCAAGATCCAAGTTCTAAATAATAAATATGATCGTACGTTCCAAAATAAGAGTTCTGTTAAACTGGTGGTTATAACGTAGTATAAAGAGAGTTTGAGGAGGAGTTGACTTACGGAATCCCTGACCACAAGGGATGGGTGAGCATTATGGTTGCAGAGGTCCAAACTAACCTCCATGCCAGAGTTTCCACAACCAACCACCAAAACCGACTTCCCTTGAAAGCAATCACCGCTTCTATAAGCACTGGTATGAATAATTGGACCTAAAAACTCATCCATTCCTTCAAAACCAGGAACCACTTCTTCAGCATTCTCCCCGGTGGCAACAATCAACCATTGACACACATACTCAATTTCCTCCATCACTTTCAACCCTTTACTCCTAACCCTCCAAAACCCGCATTCCTTATCGAATTCGGCCGCCACGACTTCCTGATTAAACGCCGGCTCCAAGTCGAAATGCTTGGCGTATGATTCCAAGTAAGTGATGAAATGTTGCTTTGTGGGGTAAGTAGGGAAATCATTTGGGAATGGCAAAAAGGGCAGCTCACAAAAACTCTTTGGAAGGTGAAGCCTAAGCCTATTGTAAGTTTTGAGCTGCCATAATGAGGCAATGCAATTAGACCTTTCAAGTATTAAGCTTGGGACACCTTTCTCTTTAAGGCAAGCAGCCACAGCTAATCCAGAAGGTCCAGCACCTACTATCACTGGTCCTGGAACCCATAGCCTTCTATTGTTCATCTTGCCTTGATGAACAAAAAGGTCATGAATTCTTTTCCCTTCAATTTCTTCACTTCTAAACTCCATTTACTACTACTACTTCTTATCTCACTGCTTCTTCATACAATATATATAATATGGTTTGATCACTAAGATTGGAAAATGGGTACTATATATATATATATTACTCATGCAAAGTATTTATAAATAAAGGTATGTATATTTTTTTGCTGTTGACCCAAAATAAGTGGACTTGGTGGATGTTGCGAATCGATCTGTAGAGTGTTTAAGGATTAGGCCGAGGTAATGAAAAACATGTTCAAAACCTTATCTGCAACAAATTAAAACCAACGAGGGTATATGGATTAGAGAGAAATCTTAAGATCCTAAATTGTTGGAATGGATTTGGAAGGTCTTATCCAAATCGTGTGGAAATTAACGGCCTTTGTGATGAGTTTTTGAGATTAAATCTCTTTTAGGAATTTTAGGTGGTAAAAATGGATGTTTAGGAGGAGAGAGCGGGAGGGCATGAGAATTCTTCAAAAAAACGAAAGAGAATTTTTATTTAGACTAATAAAGAGACACACTCACTCTAGTGTACTAGAAGATTGACATGAAGACTGAGCAACTGCTATATATAACACTGAATATAACTGAAATTTTTTGAGTGGGAATTTGAATTTAGTTGATTGGTTAAAGTGTGTTTGTATTTATATGTCTTCTATATATATACACGTGGAATGGAACAAACCCTTGGACCCGAAATAGAGATTAGAAATTATTCATAAGTACGTACTACATTATTAGTAATTTTTTAAGAGAAATAATAATACCATAACTTCCTTACATAATCAGTGATTGATGTGACACCTAAAATAATACATATATGACAGTACAATTATTTTGGGGAAGTATTTGTACATGGTATAATACAGTATACTATATAATTGTGCATGTTTTAAAAGTGTTGATATTAAATCAGTCAATTAACCCTTTCACTAGAAACAGAATGACTAGTAGATATAATAAATCAGAATAAACTATTTTCATTCGCTGCGTCGAAATGTTGATTTAATAGAAACTCACCACAATTCCAACTTAAATCCTACCATTCAAAGATTTTATCAAACCTGATCTAGTTCTTCTACAAAACAATTTGGCACTTTTCATATTGTCATCAAATTTGATTTCTTCTCAAAATAATCATCTAATTTCTAGACTGTATATTTTTAATTAACCAACCTCTTCTTCTGTAAAGTATGTCTAGGGTCAGCAAGTAAAGATGCCGCCCAAAAACACGTATATGTACGTGTTATCGAAAACTTTGTTCTGAAACATTCTCGTAGTACGTACAGCGTACTAGTTAGGTCGACTAATTAAGGAAGAATTTTGGAACGGAATAACTCCGTTTGGATCGATAGTCATTGTGTGTGTGTGTGTGGAGATGAATTGACAAAACAACGTATCAAACCCTTTGCATTTAATAAGTTTCCACTGCTACTAGCTAGCTATTTAGTAGTAGTAGTAGTACACAAATGGGGGTGTGTGGTTTTCAATTGGTGATACCGATTGACTGACTCTTTCATCAATGACATTTGTCATCCATGGTGGTGACACCTTTGAATATGATTCTTATTATTCTTCTTATTCAATGCACGCTACTCTGCCGACTAACTCAAATTCGAGTTGATGATCATATTATCTTTAATTGGATATCGACTTATTAAAATTTGAGATCTAATTTCCATTTTATCCTATAAGATGAGAGACCAAAGCGAATCCAGACACCAACCTAAATTACTATTTATATGCTTTGACCTAGGAGTTTTGAATTCTTTTTCTGGAAGAGTAATCTATAGTAGTTTAATTATTGGGTATGAGTCATTAGGGCGGTTTTTGGGACCAGAAAGAATGCTACTAACATTATGTTAGTTACAATCAATTCAAAGGTTCAAGTTCAACAATTCCAACTAGAAGAAGGAGAAGAATAAGAAGATGAATTAGATTCTCCATCAATGCAATCCTGTTGATTGGTCCATCTTACTGAGTAATAATATATGGTCCTAAAATGTCAAGCCAGAGAGGCAGCTAGCTTACAGCAGTACCATGATGGCAGCCTTCATATTATCCCACTTCTTCAAACAAACTATGAAGAAGAATGAATCCCTATATAGCTATCATGCATCATAAAAAAAAAAATTTCACATGATTCCAATCCCATCAACACTTCCCGGCCGTCTGATTTTTTTGGGACTTTCTTATTTTTTTTCCTACACCATCCATATGTGAGCACTTTTCATCATGCATGACCTTGAATTTCCAAAGACTACTTTGGAGGCTTCCATTTTGTTTATGTATAGAGCACATCAAATAGATCTTTTTGTTAAAGCTTTGATTTAAATTTCTTTGGTTTTTGTTCTTTCATATTAGGGGTACTTGTCCACCCCTATGCCCTAATTCTGCCAACTTATAGGAGAAATCATATACACATGATGATATATATGAAGATGTACACATATACCCAATTGTTAACTGTTTATTTGGTCCATATTCATGATGTTATATAACAATGGTGAACATCAAATCATTTTTGGTGAAACAATTGACATTCTAGCTTGGCTTTAGCTGCCAAGCTAGAGTCAGTGTTACAACATTTCCTTAGCCGCTTTTTCTTTTAAAAAATATAAAAGAAAAGAAAAAGTGCTCAAATTATAAGTATCTTGGATTTTCTCTTTTATTCCTGATTATCTCCATGCTAGAAATTAAATATGTTTAGTACTTTACCCTTCAAGAACTTTCCTCATCCGAAATATAATCATTTATTTTAGTGGACCATTTTAGTTTAACAAAATCTATTAATTTCTAAGACGGGAAGGTACACCTCAGAAATTTTTTTGATCTAAGGATAATTGATTATTATTTATATCTTTTATTACTTCCTAGCTATTTGAAGCTTGAAACTTGGCTTATCGATTGATGGTGTCGCGAGATTCCAACTTCGTGGTTAAGATTCGGGGGACTTGAAATTTATACTACATGAGGGAGAAATTTATTCAAGGTGGTGTAATCAACGGGCATATCTTCCGATTTTACTACTGATGGAGAAAAAAAAACACTAAATAGAAATGCCTAAGAATATACTCTTATGATTTTTCTTTTGAGAGCTTGACAACAAAGCTTTCGTAGTCTCCAATCACCTGGGGATTGTATAAACCACTTAGTAACACGAAAATAGTTGGTTGCTTTTGGGTACAGCGGTAAATGAAAATGTAAGGATACTATATATTCTTAGTCATAGGCTTAAAATCTACCTCATGTCACAACATACCACAAAGGCAATGCCCACCAAATGTTTGTTTTTTATACTAATTATGTCCTAACTTGGTTTGCAGGAAAGAAGTCCACTACTTCGACTTTGGAGAATCTCTCTTTTTAACTCACCCTTTCCTGCATTTGGACATAGAACTTGTAACCCAAAACCTTTGGCGTGCTTCTTTGTTGAGTCTATCATGGTAAAGATAAGTTTCTTCGTGTGCTCAACTATGGTGGAATTTTTTGTGTTAATTGATTCTTTTGAGGGGAGGGGTGGACTTTAAATAGATTGAAAGATTCATTTTTTTGAGGCGCCTAAGATTCGAGATAAAAGATTCTTTATACTTTCCAAAACACTATTTAATTATTTGTTACGTGTTTAATCACTTACTAAATTGTTATAGAGTTGTGAATAACAGTTAAATGACACTTATTAAAATTAAGGTGGAGATCGAACGTAGCAGGAGCGTTGTAAGAAGTGATAAAAAGTGATAAAACAACCAGCATAATTGGTGCAACATACATCGTAATAGTGAATGAATGAGAAATGCCAGAGATGGATACTCCTCGAAGCTTGGGTTTATTTAGCCAAGTGGATCTTGAACTGTAAATAGATCAAAACTAATCAGCTTTGCTAATGGAAAGCTCAAAAGGAATGTTTACTGGCGTGGCGGTTTTTCTACTTTCTAATTCTTTTGTTACAAGTAATTAATTTGCTGTTCTTCGTAACTTTTGTACAGCTCAAAATCTTTTGTTACACCAAAACCTACGTGACTGTTATTATCAAACAGCGGGAACATTCACAAGATTTGCTAGTTTTATATTGTGCCCCCCATTAAGCAATTACGTTGACTATTTTCACAAAAATTATCATCTTTTCGAGCTGCGAAAATGGTGGCATCACTAATAAAGTAAACGATGGTTTATGAATTGCATTAAGATCAATGAATGTAGATATCAAACCATCAAAATTTAGGTCCACTTGAATTTATGATCAGCATGTATGATCATGAAGGAATTATTTTTTCCTTGGAGATCGATCGATAATTATAATTATATATATGGGCAACGAGCCAATGATTAAGCAATTAATATCTTCCAATACCCACAACCGTAGATAGATACATCTCGGCTTTCCTCTGCCACCCAATTTCAACAAAACTGAAGTTTTCAGCTCTCATGAAATTTTCAGAAATTCACATGGCGGTGTGGACAACATTCTTACATCAAAGGTTGGAACCATCCCGATTAGTACAAATAAAATGGTATGAATATATATTGTTCATATTTATGGCTTATATAAGTAGTTCTGAAGTACGGACGCATTGGACCAGTTACGGCTGGAGCGAAATTGACTTCAAAAACAACACTGGATCTGCTCGCATTTTCCTTGGTTTTTTATTTTTTTTATTTTTCAAGGAATAAGAATTTTTGTGAAATATTGGTCCATGGAAGATGAGGAAGAAGATATTGTGTGATCATCGGGTCATATGCCCGAAATTGTTACCTTAAGTCCTTTACTGAAAAAGAGAAAGATACCGAAAATAGGGCTAGCGACTCGAGTGAAGTTGTAACAAAATAGCCATTCTCAAAGTTGTTGGTCTTGGATTTATTGATTCTAATCATATTTGGCATATATATGGTGGTTGAGCCTACTCTTTTTTCTTGTTGATGATGAATATTGTTTAGTGAAATAGCTTTGCTTTCTTAGTAGTTGAAGGACTATTTGTATTATTTTTCTCTTGCTTTCCAACCATAAGTGTTTGTATACATTGCTAAGATATTTGTTTTATATTTAAGGTACATGTTTGACCTCATAGATATATACGTATTATACTACATAAAATGGAAAGGACCGTCACTCTGGAGTCTGGTCCATCTATAATCATTTTAGATTTAGGAATTTTTAATTCTGGGATAATCATTGACAATCTGCCATTTACTTTTGTACAGCCTTTTTGAGTCGCTCATGGCCAACTCTAGCCTTTTGAACTACTTAAAGCTACCTAGATCCTCAGTTTTACAATGTTTCTTTGATTCATTGTATGTTATTCTTTATCATGTTATTCTTTTATGTTCTCTTCGTATATATAATAAAAAAGAGATATAATCATTTCGGAGACGGGAATTAGATATACATATATAAAAAAATCCTTTTTAATCTTACCAGCTCCAACGACCAACGTTAATCCTCCAGTGAGTGTTTTTAAATATTTTTATGGTACTATGGCTCTCTGAAGACAAACAAACAATGGAGAGAATAGGGGCCAAAAGGGCAGATCAAAGATGTACATAAAGTCATGAGCCCTAAGATGATGGAAACAGAATCATACTGTTTTCTAACTCCCCGCTAATCATGTTTTCAAACTTTCAGGTGGTCAATCATTAATTTGGCCAACTAGTTTCTAGTAAATGATGTTTTGCGGATGACACGAAGGGCATTCATATATAGTTGTGGAGCTCATAACCTAGAATATGATCAAAATTTTGTCAAGTATTAGCGGAATTTAGCTAGTTAGGGTTACAAGTCATGACATTAATTGAAGACAGATTTTTTTTTTTTTATACACAATTACAAGTACCAAATCTATTACATATGGGGTGAAACCTATGGGGAAGGGATAGTACTATGAACGGGAGACGTACGCACACCTCGATCTGGTACTCAGAAACCTTCGTGACGGGTGTAAGATAACATGCATAATTCAACACACAAAGATGAGTTTAAACCCGAGACTTCCTGGTTAATGCCATGCCCATTTTACCACTTCGGCAATCCCTTATCGGCGAAGATGGATTTATAACTTAGCTTAATTTACTAAGCAAAAAAAAAAGATGGAACATGAATGACTAGTACCACCTTGATGGAAACGTGGTTCGTACACGTAAAGAACACAACGAAGTACGAAAGATAATTTGGTTTGACCGACTAATAAACCATCGCTTCGCCATGTATATAATAGCTATAGCTAGGGATATATGCAGTGTATGCATATCTATATCCAATTGCATCAAATGGTCCGAATCTCCATTTATTGACTATTAATATCTTTTATGGTGGAGTTAGGAATTCTGGTTTTGCAAAAGGAAAATTTTTTTTTTTGGTTCCTCCCCTCCAAAAATGTAGTACAGCAATTTAGGTCCTTTTTCTTTTTGCTAAATTTTCCCAATTGTTTGGTTTTTATATTTTTTCTAAAAATCTCCTTTTTCACTCTTTCTCTAAAGGGAAAGTCGCAGTTATATGGGACATGAGTGGAGGAATATCTGCTCATTAACTAAGAAAATAATTATGAACTTATTGCAATAGTTAATATTATTTCAATACCAACAATTAATGAGCTCTCAGTGGATGATCTTTCTGTGAATGGAATTTTGGGACAATCACTGGTTATTGTAGAGCTACGGAAATGAACTTTAGTATATCTGAATAATAAAGAATCTGTTTCCAGAAGCACTCTATTTCGTGAAGGCAAGTTGAAGAAAAATCCCCTTTTATCAAAGCGAAAGGTAGGTCAGTCCAAAGTTGATAATAAATAAATACTACCTCTATCCCAAAAAAATAGTTTCACGTTGAGTTTTAAATTTGTACTAAAAATTGTATAAAACTCAAAACTCAATGTGGGCTATTTTTGAGAAACGGAAGGAATATATCTTACTATATTAGAAACAAAAACCACACTTTAGAGAAAGTACCCCATGTGGCATTTCCACATCATATTTTTAAAATAAATTTTTATTTACACATCTCCTAGACTTAAAAGGCAAATGCAGTCCAAATCCATCTTCACCTCCTATTTTCGCAAAAAAAAAAAAAAAACCACGTGTACATAAAAAACTCAAATCCTCATCCCCATCTCCACGACAATCGACTCTCTAATCAATCTTCTACACAATAAAAAATAAATAAATTTCTCATCAATCATCAATTGAGAATATGTGGTGAAATATACTCCTTTCCTATTAGTATGTTAAATTTTTTCATCAGTGATGATCAACTACATCCTAATCTGATAAAATTTCGAGTTCAAAAAATATTCTCTTTACCTCACTATATAAAACAAAGGAAAAAAAAATCTCATTGATCTTGCTTCGACCATAATGGTGGTGTCATTACAAGTATTAAAATTTAAATGATTTTATTTTTGTACATCATTTGTTTGGCTTTCATTATTTTTTGTTTTTCCCGTTCAAAAATAGTGTTATTACTATTATTTTTATGCGTTCATCCGTTACAGCTACCGTAGCCGTTGTCAAGTAATATGATGTGATTTCTTATATGGTTAGTTAGCCTAGAATTTTTGTATGATTTTAGTTCTGTTTGGATTGGATTGATTAATTGGGTTTTTGTTACAAAGTGTGGTTTTTAAATTTTTTTTTTTTTATGTTTCATTCAATTAGACTGGTTTTCTTTTTTTAATTATGGAGTCTCAGGTTATTTTTTCATTTATGGTCAATTATGAAGTGTGTGTTTTTCTTTGTTTAATTGCTTTTGATTTTGTTTCATACTCCTAGTTGACCAATTATTATTATTATTATTTTATTTTATTTATAAGTGAAGCGCTTTTTTTTGGTATTCGGTCTTTCAAGAATATACTTTTTTGGATTTGGTTTTTGGACTTTTTTTAGTTCCTCATCATATAAATAGTTCAGGTCGCTTCTTCTAACTAATTTATGGGAAAGTTTTTAATGAATTTGAGATGAAGAGGGAAGGAATGATTTTTCTACATTTATTTGTGTTTTTATACGTCATTTTTACCTACAGAAAAAAAATAAATTTCTCCATTTTTAATGGGTTATCTTTTGCTTTCTTTTTTTTTTTTTAATTTACCATGGTGAGGTTAGTTCTTTTTTACAATAACTTGAAACCTATGTAAATTTATATTATTTTAATTCTCATATTTGTAATCAACCAGTTTCAACAATTAACCAGTTTCAAAATCATATTTTTGATATTTTACTACCTATAAACTTTTGGAAGAAATAGTTTCAACAATTAAGCGTATGCCCTTTGGAGGAAGCTTACTACAAAACTATTATAAATCTCCAAAACTAAGTATTGATTTGGCACAACCAATGGAGAACATCAATAAATTATCTTACTAATATTTAAACTTATGAGGATGCTTTTATATTTTGTCTTGCATTTACTTCAACACATATATTTGATCAAGTTTATCAAGTTTATTTATATTTAAGAAGTAACACTTATAAAATATTTTTAAAATCTTCAAACATTTCTAAAACGTACCGGGCCAAATACAATTTTTTTTTACGCTAAATACAAACATTTTTATGATCGCACTTATAAAACATTTCTAAATTATTCAAACATTTCTAAAATATATCGGCCTAAATACAAAATAGTTTTTTTTTCCAGATACAAATATTTCTAAAATCTACAGATATATTGGCCAGGGTCGCGCATTGCGCGGACATTACTAGTAATACAAAGATACTAATTAGCAAAGCCCAAATTCGAGAAAGAGCTAACTTTTGAATCTCTCCAACCCCCCGCGCCCCCAAAAATTCAGCAAAAAAAAAAAGGGAAAAAAAAAAACGGATCTCTCAACCAGCATATTAGTGCAATCTCTAATAATTATAGCTTTAATAGTTTTTCATTTAAAGATATAACGTAGTTAGGTATATTCATGCTCCAAAATTAAAGACACGCATTCACTCGAAATCTTCAAGAAGGTTTACAACATATACCTCCGGGTTTTAAGTTATACTATCAAGTAATGGAAAATGGATTATAACCTTGTAGAAATATTCGTCCGTGGTAGAGTCAGTTGCGGAGTCAAGATTTATAGAATGGAGGAGCTAAAATATATAAAATATATAAAATCTAAAAATTTATAATAAATTTTTAAAGGATTTTTTGAAAAAAAAAAATTAGGTTGGGGCGACCGCCCCTACTGATCTTCCTAGGTCCACTGGATAGAATGAATCTTATTAATAAGAATGGGATAGGATTTTTAGTTTTATGTGGAGTGAAAATATTCAAGAAAATTAAAACAATATACAATTATTTAGTTTTTACAAATAATGCAATTTCTTTAAGCAACAACATCCTCCACTAACTGGAAACGGCATATATACTTTAAAATAATTCTCCTAAGCACTTTCATTCGCATCGAATTTAAGCAAATTAAAGCACAAAGGAGTATTAAAAATGGCAATATTCAAATGTTGAACTATTTTTCGTGACTTTGAAATAATCGGCTCTATGCATGCTCTATAGATGCTTTGACCGCAGAGCACAGTAAAAACTCTATAAATCAATAGTTTTGGCTCACAAAAATTTATTAATTTATATATTATTATTTTATAGATAAATTAAATATTATTTTATGAATAAATTAGTATTTTATTTATTTAAAGTTTTTTTTCCAATTATATTAGAAAACTATTAAACAAATGCACAACTTCAACCCTACTTCTTTATTTATTTTTTATCTTATTACTATATCTTTATTTACTAGTTGGAGGAAAAACCAAAGATATAATTTTTTTAGATGTAAATTTCTAGAAAAAAAAATATTTTAATAGGCTCCTACTTTCTTAAACCTTCTTAGGTTTTTTTTTTTTGGGTATTTTATACCATCATTAATTTATGATTTTCAGGGACCTTTATTTATATTGGAATTTTTTGAAGAAATTATTATCTTACTAATTTTATCGATCTTGTGTGATTTTTGTGTTGGTCCCGAATTGGAACTGAAGAAATTTATTATTTAATAGAATTTTATAGAGCATTAATATAGAGTTTTTATTGTAGTTATACACTATCTCCACTTCTTTCTTTTTTCTTTTTTTTTTCTTTTTTTTCCCTATTGCATTTAGGTGGATCCATACTTTTTCTTACCTATCGTACTTCATTACTAATGCAATATCAATTGCTTTTTTTTTTTTTAATTTGACCCATATATCTATCCATTTTTAATATATTGTACAAATGACAACTATTTCTGCCCCATTTCTACAAGATAGTTGTTTCTCTATTTTCAATATTCCTTCTATTTTAAATATATTTCGTTGAAAAGAATAAATTTCACAAAATTTAAGTAGACAATAAATGTAACAACAACAACAATAACAAGTCTTTTTTTCACTAAATAAACAATAAACACCCAGTTAAATATTAATTATTGACATTTATTACTCTCAATTTCCCATGTAAGAATAAGGTTGGAAGAAATTGACAAAACATATTTTGATTTGTGAGAACTACATGTAGCTTGTCTTTTGCATAATCTCAATATATATAATTAAGAGCAACACAAATACTATTAGATACATATACTAATTTCAATTGATATTTTCTTACTCTCTCCGTCCCAATTCAATAGGTATCCTTTCTATTTAAGGGTGTCCCACTAAATAGGCCGGTTTCTCTATTTAGGATGTGTTTTTTCTAATAAAATCTCAAATGCACCCTTAATTTAACCAACTACCTAACCATTATTAATGGTTAGTTAAGTTAGTTTAACTAACTAACTATGAGGGTATTTTAAAAAGATTAAAGTAAAAGTTGTAAGTTAAGTTAGTTTTATTAATTTGTGTGAAAATTGGTACTACAAGCAGATTGAATTCGGATGAAGGGCGTAATTTTTATGCAAACAAAAAGGTGAAGGTACGATAACTTATGTACCTGCATGTGTGTGGATATTATGGCAATCATTTTCTTAATAATTCAATATTTGATCCAGAGGAGGTAGCTATCATTTTTATTTGTTTTGTTTGAACAAACTCATAGACCAACAGTGGAAGCCCATTTAAGAGGCTCGTTGATCTCCGAGTTGTTAGCTGAAACTCCTTCAAAAGAAGAGAAATAAGCCCATTTTTCTTTTTAGCTTCGGCCTTTCTCATCAATGACAAGGACACCATTATTTTTACTCGCCAAATTCTCTGGACTGTTTTTCTACCAAACAATGTATTCTTCTGTCATAATCTTCAAAAATCTAATCACAGGAAATAGTCTTTTGACAGTTGTATTAGTGGTAACTAATGGTATGAAGTGTGATTAAATTACAGGAGAACATAGATCACAATAATCAAATACTATGTTGATCCTGGATTTGCTCGCTCCGTATGACACAAGTCACCTAGGTCATTTTGATGCCCGCCTAAGAAATGGCTCATGGTCGTACTTTGAAATCCTTTATTATAAATAGATAAATTATAGGTATATGTTTATCATATAATGTTCCCTCTGGTCATCATATATAACGCTAATTAACACTAAAATTAGCTTACATATGTGTCTTATAATTATGATAATCTGAGGGTATATATTCTAATCATGCATGTTAGAAACCATATTTTTTCAATATGAGTAAATCTTGTTGGTGATATTCCTTTTTTAACCCAAAAAAAAGGTGAGGCGGCATCATAACAGTTCTCGGATTATTCGAAACTAGAAAATGAGCATCACTCATATAGGGAAGCCAATTTCTCCGTCGACTACTTCGAAAGAATTAGACCTAACATTTGGGGTTATTCGAAACCGTTGGTTTCTTCTCTCAGTGTAAAATTGTGGCTTGTCCATGATGTGATTGGGTTTCATATTTTCACTTTGTAATATTGTAATAGTATAGTGTTCAGGCTCTACGCCTCCTATTTTTGTACCAAAAAAAAAAAAAAGGGTGAGGGGGAATCATAAAAGTTATGGGGTGGATCTCATGGTTAGATCATAGATGATGTGTGTTTGTTTTGTCACGGGAACCAATATGGGCTGACCAGCTACTTCACTCTCACCATAGTACTATTAGCAAAAAGGGCCCCCTCCTGGATCCGTGATTGAATCATATGTTGCCGAATGCCCGATCTACTTTTTTCCCATATGAAAAGCTATATATCACCTCTTCGTGACATAAAACTTTGAAATGGGCCTCTTTCGGACTAAGTCTTCGACGTGTGTGAAGTTCACACTCGAGCAAATGAATATAGAGATGGATGGATCCATGGTGAAAATGACAACCCCTCTTTTTGGTTGATTTTTGCTCATCATCCATCTTCATCAATTTTTTTGCTCTCGTCTTAGCAGAAAACACTTGTGAGGGAATGGATCAGCGTAAATTAAATATTCTGTAGTTCGAAATTGACCTTACGAAATTATAAGGACAATCCAGATATAACATCACATGTCTCTATTAATTTCATATATCCCATCATACCACTTTTTGTGTTACAATACAGTATCAAGAAGATTAGAAACTAATCAGTTTTTAGAGAAAGAGGCGAGGTGACAAGAACCACGAGATTCCTGTGTATGAATAGATATGGATGTATTTGTATCCTGTTCTATTTATAGGACTTCAAAATTTAAACGATATCATGTACGTTGCAATTCGTAATTTTTTTTTCGCTGGTAATATTGTACTCTATCTTTTTATTGTGTGTGTGAAGAGAAATAAGAAAAACAACTTTTGGAAAATGCAAAAGACGAACAAAAGAAAAGACATGATCAGTTATCACATGTTAAGAAGATGGGGTGCTGGACCTTGTTGGTCCGGTGTGAAGTGTGAAACATGATGCACTCATATATGCAGAAAGGATTAAAGGCCCAGGTTCCCATCGGCCGACTTCATTTATGGCTTTCATCATTTCCACCCCTAACCACTCACTTTCTTTTGGTCCTTTGCTTGCGCTGTGCCTCCCTCCACTGGTCGCTATCTACATATTTAGACTAATTCTCTACTTTTTCTTTCTTTTGATAAATAATCCAGGGATGATATATCATATAGACATACATCGATGAAAACTTGAAAACATTTTATTTGGATATGCCTAAAAATCACAATATGAACTGAAACCCTTGTTTGTTAATTAATACATGTATTTTTACACCACACGTCACATTGTAACACTCTTTTTTTAGTGTATTACATGTATCCGATGCCGAAGTTATTATTCCGAAAAATTTAAAATTGAACTAATTTGATTCGATCAGAACATAAAAACTCTCTTAACAAATGTTTAATCACTCTTACATGCACATGACATATCTGGGTTTGAACCTTAATCATGATTAAACTAGCTCATTACATTTATCACTTGAACCAAGTATTTGTTGATAAATTATTTATAACATTCTAAAAAACATATGTTGTGTCTGCTCTAAATTGTAATAGATCCTGTGATATTGCCAAATCTTGTGAAACCATCATGTACGAAAGTAAAGTTATCGTAATTGAGCAAGTTCAACAGATTTGCAAGTGCACAAATCATGTCATTCTACCATTCTTTTGACGACAAATCTAAGTTGATTTAGTTGTCGCTATAGGATAATTAGTTAGAACTTAACATTTGGCATAATTTCCTCGAAAATGCGCCTAGAATTCTGAGGATTAAGACACCACGGCTGAGATGTTTAGAATTTGAAAAGCAGTCATTTCTCGTTAGTACCACAAACTATCGATGTAGTAATCTTTAGGCAAGAATGTATCGTCGCAATTGGTTCGACCAAGAGGAACAATATATGCACATCAAATAAAATTCAAAATTCTAGATTTAATTTGAAAAAATAAGGCAAAAAAAAACCACTTTGATTGGTCAGTCAGCAAAAAGTCTGAAAACAATGTTGCTAACAATTCTAATGGCGTGCCTCCTTTCTCCTTACCAAATCGGAAAAGCCAAATCAATCACACTCGAGATTGGCCTTTGAGATTTGAGATCAATGATTTGAGATTAAGGCTAAATGGCTTTATTTTATCCGTCATAGAGTTTCCAAGGCATCTTTAATCATTCTAAGGTGTTGGTTATTTCCAAAGGAAAAGAATCTTTACCTTTAAATAAATATAGACTAAATTAGAAGTCTCATACTTCCATTATTATTGGCTCATGGTACATCATGTAAATCAAATAGTTGCTAGCATCCTAGACAAGTGACCAAATAATACGCCATCGTCAATATAGAATGTACAATTTTTTACACCTATCTTTGCTATTTTACCATATTTTCTCTTTTGATTCCTATGGTTGTACACTAACCTTCATCAACTCCTAACTATGGTAGTACAAACTACAAACAAACCATCCAAACCATGATGTCCTAATAATCCTAAGAGCTCCAGCCACGTGTCCTCTAGAATTATGGCTAACAATAGTAAACGACCAAAAAAAAAAAAAGAGTATTATAATAATACCAAGGACTAATAGATAAATAAATAATAATATTAGTAGTAGCAGTGAAATTAAACTAGAAACCGCCACCTAACAGTGAGAACGGATAAGGCGGCGGTGCGCTACCGGCCTCATCTTCCACCACAAGCCCAACGCCGCCGCCCGGATAACCTATATCCCTATAATTAAAGTACTTCTGCTCAAACACCGCCGAGCTGTCGTACGGCGGTTGCGCCGGCGGTGGAGACACCGTGAAGGCGGCGGACATAATATTATTGACTCCCCTGTCGAGAGATGATTCCTCGGCTACGAAACACTGACTCGTCGGCGTGGGTTGTTTCTGGCTGAACCACGAAGACGACGAGGTGTCCGGCGAGAGATTTTCCACGGCGAAATTGGCGTCGTCCTCTTCTTCTTCTTCGCTCTTGAAAGAGGAAGTACTGGTGGTCGTCAACGCCATTCCGGAGGAGGAAGAAGAAGGGGATGATAAAGACGGGGCGGAGGAAATCAAGAGCCGCCGCTTCTTCTCTCCGCCGCTCAAATTGAGCCTTTTGTTTTTCTCCTTTTCGAGCATCACTCGTGGGATGAATTGAGGGTCTTCAGCAACTTTACTCAAGAAAGCCATCATTTGCTGGGGCCTCCTCTCTGTTGCCTCTAGCCTTTTGTTCATCCTGGAGATCACTTGCTCTAAATCCTTCTGTTCTTGCCTTAAAGCTGCAATTTCCATTATTATCCCTTGATCATTATCTTCTCCCCCAATTTCCTCATTTTTGTATCCACTACTGCTCGAGCTCCTCCCACCATAATTGCTACAATTGTTGTTGTTATTGTTGTGCTTCCTCCTCGCAATGTTCTTGAGTAAATGTATTTGCCCCCTTAAGAACCATTCATTCGCAAAAGCCCATTTGTCTGGATCCACTTTTCTAAAACCCTGTTCATTTTCAATTCAAAATTACATATTATTCCACATAATTGATGAATCATCAAAAAAAAAAAAAAAACTAATCAAAGAAAAAGACATAAGAACTCACGTAAGTGTTGAGCTGGCGGACAAAGCTAGAGAAATTGTTGTGTTTGAAATAAGCAGGGAGGATTCTTTGAGAGAAATCCAAAGGGTCGATGACGATGAAGCTGTTGTTGGCTTTACCCCAAGCGATGAGTCCGTCGGTGGAAGGGTCGTTCACCATTTGGTAAGTCTTCATAACAAAAGGGGCGATGATATTATCGTTGCCGGATTCCATCCCACATGCCCGGAAAAAAAATTCAGCGATTGAATTATCGGCGGAAAACAAAAAAAAAAACCCGAGAACCAACCGCTGCGGCTACTAAGAGGTGGGAAATGAATTGTGGACCGAAAGAGTTTCAAGAGGCATACCAGCCTTGTAAGGTGGTGTATATATAAAAAAAATAATGAAATTAAATAATAAAACAATAATATAAATATATAAATGTAATTATATTAGTGGTGGGAGTAGCGAAGACTACAGTAAACAAGTGGGTAACGTGGAGGTCATTGGACTGAGGTGTGGGCCCCTGTTGGACGGGCGATATTTCTGTTTCTCGGGTTCAAGAGTTTCGGGTCCACTATTGCCCTACCTGCTCATGTTATGGTGAATTATAAAACTACCCCAATATTTTTTAAAATCATAATTTCGATGACTAATACTACCTTCGTCCCAAAAAAATAGTCAATATTGAATTTTGAGATTTGTACTAGTTTTTTACAAATTTGAAAACTCAATAGTGACTATTATTTTGGGATAGAGGGAGTAGTTCACAACAAATAACAAGATGTAACCAACTTAAGATAAACTAGTTAGACATCAACAAAGGTTTTAAGAAAATTATTTGGACATTAATCATTGATCAGATTTCACCACTGATTAGTGCTAAATGCACCCTAATAATCAAAGAATTCAATAAGCAAGAGACATGCATAAAACAGCTAGATGATCTTTCAATTTGTAGTCAAGCTCCCCTCATAACATATACATAGAAAGGTAAAACTTTGAAAGAAGTTACTCCATCCGACCCGAAATGATTGTCCGGTTTAGTTTTTCATTTTTAGTACGAATTGTAGTGGAAATGAAAATCTTTCAAATTGGACAATAATATTGGGATAGGAGAGTATATCTGTTTTGAATGATGTAATTGTTTTCAAACATTACAGTTTTTAAGCTTCAATTGGAAATTGCACTGGTATATCTCCAATTTTAAGGCTTCAAATGAAAATTTCACTGAAGTAGGAGGGGAAACGGAGGTAATTTATGTTAATTATTATTATCTCTACAAACGTCAGTGGGGAAGTGCAGAGGTGGCGGGGTTGAGATATTTTGGTGTCTGACCTTTTTTAAATCGCTTTTTTGTTGAGTGTTTTTCAGTTGAAGAATGAGAAACACACGCGCCGGGGGAAGGTTAGCTTTCAGGCCTCTGAGTAGTGTGGTGAGATAAAAGTGGTCCCAAACCAAAAACAAAAAAAGAATAATGAGACGTGGCGTGAGCACATGGAATGGTGCCGAAATTGCTAACCTGGAAAAGAACAGCTAGCAAAGGAAGGGGGCTAAAATGCCGAATCAATCTTGTGATGGTCTCCTAATCGCGCGTGGGCCATCACGGCTCGATGATGAAGCTCAACCTTGGGCAATAAGTTAATAGGGAGGATGAATGAATGAACCACAAACAGATAAAACGTATTTCTGGACCACCACGTCCTATACATACTACTACCATTTGTGAGACTGGGGGAATGTAATGTAGATGTAAGCTTTACAGTAGTAATATCATTTTGCGTTCACGGTAAGATTGATGGAACTAGTACATTTCATTAAAAGACTAAAATTGTATTCGAAACATATACAAAACAATTCAATGTTCGACATATACAAGTTTGTGAATTCATAAAAATGTATAACATTAATAGTTACGAAACGAACGATCGATACGATCAGCTACACCGCATCCACTTCATGTGACGGAAATAAATATTGATTAGTCGTAGGTGACATGTATCATGCATTCGATCATACACATGTTGCGTGGCTGAATATTATTAAGTATTGTATTACTCTAATAGAGTTAAATCATAAACTTCTAAATTAAGCGGGGCTTTAGATAGGCTATTTCCATAGGCAGGACTCGGAGCACAAATTATACATAATCCAATTCACAAAAAATCCAAGATGGGAAGATCCGCACGCGCTAGCTAAAGAAAGTGAGCTAGGCAAGAAGTATCTAAATGGATTAAATAAACAGAAAAATAAGTAGAGTTGAGTGCGAGAAAGGACGGCCGGAGGGGCAAACCAATAGATACGGTGTGCTGGGAGGAATCGTATGTTTAGCTTCGAGTCTTTGAGGCTTTGAGCTTACCTTTTTCATCAAATTATCCATATTTTAATGTTAATGATTTCAGCTTTTTGAAGGGTTAAATAAAACCCCACTCACCTATCACTCGTGTGCTGGCTTAAAAAGGACATTTCCCATACGTGGCACGTTAAGAATCGGACACTTACTCCCCAAATCTTTAATATAAAAATTTGGTGTTGCCTTTTTTATATGTGTGGAGTGCATGCATCTTGGGAAACATATTCCTTTTATGCCCAAAATCTGGGCTTGTCTTATATGTAGTTTATTGCTTAAACTAACACCCAATTTTCAACATTATTGTTCTTCTTTCTCTACTTACCCTTTCAAGGTCATTGCTTTCCCCGAAATAGAATATGGTGATCTTGCAAGTTGCAATTCTATATTAGCATGGAGAGGATGACTCCTTTGAGGCCAACCAACAGAGAATCATCATCTACATGGGAGAAAAATGTGGTATATTTTATAAATAGCAATGATTATAATATGCACATATGTTTCTGTTAGGTTCATTTCGGAGTTTGAAAGAAAAAACAGCCACTCCGATCATTTTACATTCGATTGTAATAACTTATCAAATGAGAGACACGGTAAACGCTTATCATAATCGAGTGCTTTGAATGATATTTAAAAAAAATTAATGAATATTTAGGAAGACAGTATTTATTTGAATATACATCTTCCAATAATCCAGTAATACTAGAAAGGGAAATTATGTACTCCTCTCTCAATCACCTTCGTGATTCATTTTATATTGGGTGCATGCCGTATGCCCTAATATTATTGGCTTAAGGATATAACTTATCTAATCAAAATATTAGCATATGTATTCCCTTTCATTCATCTCGTTGGGTTTGACTAAGGTTGTATCTAATGTGGAAACGTCGGATTGGTAGCCGGCCCATACACAACCTGACTCACCTAATTGCAAGAACTCACATGGTACAATGATGTCAATTAAGTTGAAAACGTTCCTAAACCATGACTAAAAAATGTACTAATCCTTTTGTTTAGTTTCTTTTAAGTGTGTGTTCCCTTCACCATTTACCAAATTTGGTAACCCAAACTCAGAGTCATCCGTCAGAATGCCATAAAGTGGTTTGATTTTAAATGGATCCGCAGGAAATTCAGTCATCAAGCTATGCTCCATTTAATTATTTCGATTCTTGAATATTTCAGTTTTTGTTACCAAAACAAGATTTTGATCGCTGTATCAGTGACATCAATCCATTCCTTTAGTTCAATACAGTTAATTATTGTGTAGCTGATTTTATCATTTTAATGTCGTTGTACAAAAGATTGAAATCTTTCCGGACAAAAGATTAGAAAGGAAGAGTAAAACAAAGACTTTATCTTGGCGGCGGAGTTGGATTTCGCTAAAGAAAAAATTGTCTAGGCGCGGTCGAAAAACCTCAAATCCAATTGAAATAAGAGGTTTTTGCTTCTGAATTATGAAGTTATCCAATTGGCTGTTTACAAAGTGTCATTTTCAGTCATTTTCCTGCTCCCTAGGTGGCTATCATTGTGACAAGCTTTGCCCAATCACAAAACGCCACATTCAACCATTATATATGGTAATTACCTGATTATGAAGAAACTTTTGGAGATTTGCAATCCAGATATTTCTTTAATTTTTTTTTTTTTGGTCAAAACCAAACTGAGAGCTGATTGGGTTTACTTGTTATCATGAGGCTGGATGGTACGATTGGTTGCTGATTGGTTGTTGATAAAAAATATTTAGCCCTAGAGCCTGTAGTCTTGTCTTGTGTGTAGCGCATTAGTACAGTATTTGGTGGGTCAAATTTTGAAGTTAATTTTTTTTCTTGTTTATATAAAAAATTAATTTAAATATATATATATATATATATATTTCGTGATGGGGCAATTTGGCCATTGCCTTATTAGGCTTTAATTAAGTTGGCCCAGATATCAAATAATATCTACTAAAATTCATATGCACTGTGCAAGGAAATATTCTTATATTCCTTATTTGGATCTATAAAAAGAGCACCGGAGACATTTATTTATTCTTCATGTTGTTCTCTCTACATATAGCATTTAATAGTCTCTCTTTTTCTCTCTAAGACTTTTAACTTAAGCATTAGAATCCTAACCCTATTTTACGAGGCATTTTGGGATTATTAACACTTACTCGTGGACCGGCTCAAGGACGCTCCATCATTTGGTAATGCTGGGAACCCCACCAGAGATGGATAAACCCACACCCAATGCAATAGCTTGCAAATCACGGTGGGAGGTAAACCACCCTAGGCAAGTCCGGAGTAACAAGCTCGGATGCGAAATCGGGAGTTCATTAGTGGGTTAACCATAATAAGCCCTTAGAGGTGCCAATAGGCAAAGTGAGAGCCAACCCCTCACTTTTTGTTGGAGAGGGAGAATTGGACTCATGATCTCCTCATAGAGCAAGGGTGATTTTAGCACTGAACCAACTCCTCATTCGCACTTAAAAAATAATTTAGCAACATAATATTTTGACCCATGCACTCTTCGTCTTCGGCAAATGAATTCGTTATCGACAGCAAATGATCATTTATACACATGATAAAAAGTTATTCTCTCCGTTTTTTTTTTTCTAAAAGAAGTTCACATTGAATATTGATATATTATGTACTTCCTCTGGTACTTAATATTAAGACATTTTGATTTATTGTAGGTTTAACCTAATATGTATTTGTAATTGACCAAAAAATCTTAAAAATATTTCATAACAATCAAGAAAATACAACGAATGTGAAAATATATTTTTAAAGTTTTTTCGTCAATTAAAAATACAAACTATGTGAAACCTAAGACAATATCAAAATGCCTGATATTCAGAATCGGAGGGAGTAATAAACTATATCAAAGCAAGGTCAGGTGTTCTAAGTTTTAACACCAATTTGGTTAGAGAAAATTTTTAGATTCATTGACTACTCACACATAGACGAGCTAGCACAATTTATTGAAGATCAGTAATTAGTTAGATGCAATTCACCGTTAATGTTACCTTCGACGTATTGTTTTGTCCTGTTTCTTTTTCTTTAGAAAATAAAAGCAGAACCAAACGTCAGCAGTTACCAATAATAATGAGATTATGAGAGAGTGGCAGTGTCAATCCAGCGTTCTTGCTTTAAAGATCAATTGATCAACACTTTTGACTAAAAGGGTGACCCTACTTTTTTTATTTTTTTTCAATTATGTATTAAGCATCTGCATTGGTTGATATTTTGATAATTATTGAATTGCATACTTGACTTCTTTTTAATCGCCCATTTTCCTGTAATGCTTCTTTATTTGTGTAAATTGACTCGAAGGCATACA
Source organism: Oldenlandia corymbosa var. corymbosa (assembly GCA_949775105.1). Taxonomy (NCBI): domain Eukaryota; kingdom Viridiplantae; phylum Streptophyta; class Magnoliopsida; order Gentianales; family Rubiaceae; genus Oldenlandia; species Oldenlandia corymbosa. The sequence continues at coordinate 29,645,279 of OX459120.1, read as the reverse complement.
GCAAATTATGTGGCATCATTGACACCGACTTAGGTTTAGGAGATTTGTCTTGGTTGAGTCCTGAAGTTACGCAGATGATATATTTCAGTAATAAAATTGTGTAATTAATAATTGACGCCCAGGTAGGATATTGCCGTTCATGAATTGTTGTGGAGATAAATAAGCTAACTTAGTGAATTTTGTAACCAATTTTTTTTTTTAAATTCAGACCCCACTTAAATGTGGATAAAATCCTCCCTCTTACAAACTCTTTGGTGGGGATCGAATACTGATCTATTAACAAGAAAGATAGTACCCTAACTACTAGCCTATCATTCAATTCCCAAATTTTGTAACCAATTTATTCATTTTAGGCCGATTTTATTTTTCAATAGACCTAGAGAGAAAGGTCCTACTCATTTTATCCCACAAAAATCATTCACATTATCATAGATTATAAATTGTAATAAAAATAAAATTCTTTCCAATTTTTGTTATAAAACACAAATTAACATTAAAATTAGTTCAAATTTATTTTTTTTATTAGACTAGAATCCTATTTCCTTTTGTCATAATTATAAAGCACAAATTAATAATGAAAGTAGTTTAAATTTATACGTTATAATTAAGATAAGAGGTTAGTGATATTCATAAACCGGATATTTCAAGTCAAATTAGAGCAATCTAAACAATTAATGAAATGACAATTTTTTACCCTAAGAAGGAATTGGCCCGCGAGGATCACACTACAGATACGCGGGATAGAATTTTATTAGATTACATTCATAGTAACCGACGTGCATCAAAGATGTGACCTTCTGGTTATTCATTTTCTGGTGCTTTGTAAAAACAGGCCAGGCATTAATTTTGTGAAGCTACCAGCAGCTTGGGAGAGTAGGATCTCATCACAAGGATTCGTCGAAAGCAAATTTTTCTTAAAACAAAAAAAGAAAAAGAAAAAGAAAAAAAACTCGGTGTGTCAAATCATTTTGATGGATCTCATTCAAAAGAAAGACGGGACGGTAGTGTAACGATTGGTGGAAATCATGAACAGTTCTTTTCTTTCGGGCTACTTTTTCTAGATTTATAATTTTTGATGTGTACACAACAATAGTTTTTGTTTTTTTTTTTTTAAGGACAATAACAACAAACCTTTTTTTTCAATAGGCTAGGTTAGTTATATGGATCATATGCTGCCATCTTCCTCGATCATTACATAAATTGACTCTTAAATTTAAATATTTTAAATTATTTTTTTATAATTTCTTTCCAAATTTTCATCGGTCTACCATTACCTCTACTTTATTTTTAATACATTCATTTCTAATCCTATCTAATCCAGTATGTCCACACATCCATCTTAATATTTTCATTTTCACGCACTTTTTTTGGGGTCAATTTTGATCATTTTTTGAGAGGACACGTATCTAAATTATAATATAATAACGTGGATTATTTATCGGACGGCTAGAGTATAATGTAGCCATATTTTGCAATATGAAGTTGATATGGCAGCATTATCATGTTTCCAGATTTAGAAATAGCAGTGAAGAACGATGACACGCATCATCCCACCCATAAATCACCGGATTGATGTGGCCCAAGTCTCCAATGGCAGAAAGAAACTCACAGATTTATGTAATGAACTTTCAATACCATCACTATTGGGTTGTGCGATCTATCTTCCTATTTTTTTTTTTTTTTTGAATCAATTGTACCGTTAATTGCTCTTTTCTATCATTTGCCTTTGTTCAGTCTTCAATTCCCATCTTTAGGGCTGTCATTTTACTATTCATTTTTTCGTCCCACGAATAACTTTCACATAATTACAACTATAATTCTTAACCATAATAACATTCTAAAAGTTATTATCAGGAGAGAATCAGTATGAGTTTTTGGTTCCCTATGCTTTCCAATCTCCATATGGCCACAACGAGAAGTCACATACATAAGAAAAGAAAGTTGATTGGCGGGGAGGCAATGAAACTATAAAAGTGAGTCACGATAGCTTTAAGTAGGTTAGTCCAAATACCAAACCAAAGGACCTCCAAATTAATTTGTTCACTTTTATATCCAATATTTCCCTTATTGGAAGTTGATGACCTAACGCCATATATTATTGGAGAATTAGAAAATAATTAGTGTATAAAACAAAAAAGGATAAAGGCATTTTGTCAACCTTTCATGCTAGCTAGATGAAACCTCGTTACGCATACCTTGGGCAAGTGCCATCAAAGGCTTCAAAACTTCCATTTCAACTCATTTTAATGAACTCGTCTTGTATTTCAACCAATAATGAATCGATAATTATTTGTGGACAGAAGGAGTACACATATTATGATTCTACTGATTTTTCACATGTGTAACTCTTTACAATTTTAAGTTTTAAGACTGAAATTTTTTATTTCGAAAAAAAAAAAAGTTCACAATCTATTGGGATCCCTGAAGTTCTATGGCTTTTTTGTATTTGTAGTCTAGAATTACTTGTTGTTTCTTAATTATATAGGGAATTCTGTGAAACTTTGTCACCACAAAGATGGGAACAATGGAGATCTAATAAGATTGGAAAAACAACTATTGAAAAAGACAGGATATATAAAAGGATATGCTGTGCAGAAGATATGATCCATACAGTAAGTTAAGCACTAATTTCTGTCTTGTACCAACATATACAATCATATACAAACACATTAAGAAATTATTGGGGCAAAGTTGTGATTTGCTGTTGAATCCAAACTCATACAATCAAAGTCAATCCAGCATCAGTATCGCTAACACCAGCCCAAACTCATAAATTATAACTTGAACAAACTTTTTGGTGTTCTTTGTTTGGCCTTTTTTTGAGTCAATCTTTCACACGTATGAAACAAGCAACAAGATTAGGACCAATTGTGCTCGATTGTTACATCATTAACTAGTTTCAGGCATGTAATGTGTGATTTTTATGAAATCTGTATCAGGGGTTAGCAGGAAAAACAAAAACCTGACGGTCTTGAAGATGCTTTTGAAAATCTGCCAGCCGATTTTGCAGTTTCAGAATTCCTGCAGCTTTCTGAGACAGAATTAGATTCAGTCTAGTGATATAATCGTCGAGCTGATTACCAGGTTGATCAATCTGAACCAGCAGGTTCATCTCCTGTTAAACATACAAAATAATTAAAATGCCGCAACAACTTCAGTAAGGTCAAAAGAAAGTATTCCCACCATGCTGAGATGAATACATAATAGGTTACTTGCCTCCTTAACAATGTCCATCGTATCTTCCACTTGTTTTCTATGAAAATTTACAAGGTCTCCTTCTTCCTGACATCATAACAAAGCCGAATTTAAATTCAGCTCTTGATATTCAATCAATTAGCAATTAATCAAGTTACAGGTTAGTTTCCATAAAGAAGGGTAATAATTCTTACCTTCAATAAGGCAGCAAGATCATTGTCCGGATCCTCCAAGATACTTGGCTCAGGTTCAGATAGGTTTTGAGACGAATATTCTTGCTCATGCATCAGTCCTGAGGAATGAAAATCCTCTTCATTTCTAGTAATTGGGGCATTCCAACGACTTTGTCCACTAGGAACACGATCAACAATTGTACCAAATTGCTTAAGGTTTTCTGCACTTGATACGGGGTTTGGTGCCAAATTGCTCTGCATACGACCACTAGGGACCCGCTCAATATTAGAAGACAGTGAAGATTCCTTTTCTTGTGCTTTACTTCTCGCAAGTTTCCCAAGCTCCTTTTGCTGAAGCCCACTGAATGCATTGTCCTCAGAGCCAGATACAGAAGGAAGGGCTGTAGATGAAGGCACTGCTATTGAACTACGAAGATTCAACAAGGACAGTGGTTCCCTCTTGGAGCTGTTACCCTTGGATAGACTTTTGACTCTGACATGGAAGTTTTTGGCATATGTAAAAAAATTACCAAAAAACAGAAAAATAAAGAAAGAATTTTTCATTAGCTTCACATGAATCATGATTAGATGTATTACCTGTCAGCATATCTCAGAGTATTCAGGGTATGCTCACATGATCCAGAATTTGGCGAAATGCAAGATATCATAACAGTGCGTGAGTCGCCAACAAATGAATCTCTCAGAACTTCTGTTAACTTACTCCCTCTAAATGGAATGTGACCTTGATCATTATCAAGAGCTCTAATACATTCTTTCAGGGCAAGTAAGCTTTTATTGATCTCCGCTCCTTCCATTCTGCAAAAGGAGGTGTAATGTGAACAACCTAATAAGATGCAACATTTGCTTTGAGCTCTTTAGGATGAACAATTCTTCAATTGATACGAGAGAAGCTTGGTGTAACATGCCTGGTCTGTTTGTCATTATCAGTTGTATCGGCTCCTCGTTCACTTCCAGCGAGATCAATAAAAGATAGCTTGCCAACTGCTCTAGCTGGTTTTGAATCATTGCCATCTGTTTTTCTTTTGATGGCTAGCTGAAGTATGGCATGTGAACGGGATGATTCTTCATTTGCACCAGTAGTTCCTGTGCTCCTGGTAGCATTCCCTCTCTCGATCAACTCCTTCACTGTCTCTACTGAAGATACCTTGTATTCTTGCAAGCCTACAATGCATACCTGCTGTTTCCCGTCCTCCCTCATGCATAGCTTTCTGCATGTCATATTTCCAGGTGAAGGTTTCATGTTTACTAAAAGAAGAAATTTCTCAGAATGAATAGCTTATAAAGGATGGCTCACTTTCTGTCATTTAGTAGGTCGAAAACCTTTCCTCCATATATCTCAAAAAAACTGACAAACAGTTGAAATCCCTGACTTTGATAATTGTTGTGCATTAATTTGAATATGTTCTCTGATGCTTTGAGAGGCAATGGTTGCATAGTGTAAGTCTTTCCACTACCTGAGGAAAGCGCTCACAAGTCAGAAATGATTCATCATTTAGACAAAAAAAAAAGAAAAAAGAAAAAAAGAGGTGAAAGCTTTAAGATTGAAACATAAGGAGTATGATGACCAATTTTCAAGAATTTTATGCTGATTTAAGGAAGCAAAGTCAGTATATACACTGAGCTCTTCCTAGTTGCTTAACCACTTCAATTTCGTTATTCTCAATTAAAAGTCTTTAGTTCTTTAGTATAAATGTGCCAGAAGCGCAAGCAGCCAAATTACAAGCAACAACATCTAAGAGAGAGTGAAACACTGGCCTGTTTGCCCATATGCAAAGCAAGTTGCTTTTGTTCTTTGGAATATTAATGGGACTATGGGCTGAACAGTTTCCGCATACACCTACAGGATCAAGATATATAGAAATTAATATACATATCATGTGTCCAGAGCAGAAAGAAAAAAAACTTTAATTTTGATACTCACATCATCGTTAGAAACACCTTCATTCATCACAGCATCAAAAACAAATTCATGCTTTTCAACGTATTCAGTTAGATCAACCTGCAAATTGTGGTACGTACCGTACGTTTAGACTAAGTTTAACATCAGTCAATAGAAAACAGCATATGTAAAATCATTATTGTAGATGAGAAGGAAACATGACAAAGGAAAAACCACAAGCACCAAGAAGCATCTACAGTAGTACCTGTTGTAAAAAGCAACTCAGACAAACTCAGGAGAAAAGCAACACAAGGAACATTTGATGTTATATATTATGCAGAGTTAATCGAGGATCAACAGTACCCCTGAAATTTCCTAAATTCCCTGCTTTCTTCAATTATGTGGGAAAACATTGCTCTTATAAGATATTTAAGACTGTATGTAGTGAAACTAAACTGGCTTTGTTGCAATGATAACACCCATCATGTCACTTCTGAAAAACTTGCCATGGAGCACACAACACTAAAAACCAATGGCAATTGCAAATGTCTTGACCGGACAATGCTGATCGAACACGCTTCATCTCTGAATTGTCAATTTCATGTATCTTGATAACAAGAACGGGGAAAACATTCATTACAACGAACGGAAAACTCAGTTAGTGTTTTTACTGACCGTAAATCATGCTATTGCTGATGTTATTGAAAACAACGTATCATAGAAATATACTCAAAATGTGTCAAACCAGATGTTACAGAAAACAAGTTATGAGACAGGACAATAGGCCGAACGATATCTGTAGCAATGACAATGTGATTGAACACAAATGAGTATCATAAGAACTCAGACTTATAAATACCAGCACAACACATTAGAAAACAAAGAAATGAAATTTATGTTAACCAGCTAACTTATTGCTACAATAAACATAATCAAGTAGAGACTTACTTTGAGTTTGGTCTCATAGACAGTGAGCAAATTGCTATTAGGGTCTATTGCTATGATGTCTTCCTCCTTTCTTGCGATTTCCTTTTTGTTAAGTGGCCTCTTACGCACCTGCATTTGCAATTTACAAATTCTCCGGCACGTAACTAAAATATTTCTTCCTATAGCTGGCACACAATGGAATACGCTGATACTATCATTTTTAAACAGATAAAGAAGATTGGCATACCACAACTTTGATTTTGGCTACGTTATTATTAGCTTTTTCTCCATCGAGGGAGAAGCTTTTAAGAAGATAGTTTTCAGGCAAGCCACGACCATTCCTGTTAAGTTTCGCTGAGATACATGGAGCAGAATCATCAAAACTTCTCCCATAAGCAGGGTGATTGAGGAAGGATCCATCATTCTGGGAAGGGAACTGCAGGGGAAAAAAACAATAATTCATCTGATGATAAGGAAAACTTGTCAAACGTCTTGCTCCATTTCAAAGAAAACTAAGAAATACAACTATAAGTTGGATCATTCAATAAAAAAAACAAGATGAGCACATTGGGAGTTACAGTTTGAATATTACAAATTAAGTTTGTCTCTTCGATTAAAAAAGAAAAAAAGAAAAGCATTCACAATCACTTATCAGCCAGTGATTCACCAGAAAAGCTCAAGTCATACTTGCCTCAAAAACAATAATTGGATAAATTTGCTATTCAGAATTCATTACAATAGTTCAGAACTTAGGATTTGAGCTAAAGGTGATGAGATTATGAAAAAGATAAGCTATACACACCTCTGGCACAAGTTCTGTGTCAAATGAGTGCAAATCAATCAATCCATGGCTGAGTTCACCTGGCGAAACGCCCTCTCCATTCCCATCTTTCCTCATGCTTGATGACCTGGAACGAGCCTGAGGAGTAGAAGAAGGGTCATCTTCTTCCCCTCCATTTTTTACACCTTTTGGTCCATTCCTCACCCATTTTGACCCTTGAGGCTGACTACCGGCGCTGTTACCGAAAAATCCAAAATCCTGTGTATAATCAAATCCAACTACATAATTCAGAATAGTAAAAAATCACACATACACTATCCCATAAAAAACAATATTTATCAAAGATGATAATTAAATAAAAAAACTGCTAAAGCATTGACAAATTATTCACCAAGCCACCGAAATTCAATTCAATCAGGATTGTCACTCATCCTTGGTTTAAGATAGAATCAAGAATGACATTAAACCTGAAGAGGTGGTATGGAAGAATTAGATGATTGGAGATGATGAAGTCCAGCTGATCGAAGCCACTTATTGTTAAAAGCATTGTCAATGAAATTATCAGAATACTGGCGCTGATGATGCCCAGTTGAACTAGATCTCTGCATTTGCCTTCCCATCGCATTCATCGCCTTCTACCTCTGCAATTAACCCAATGTGGGTTGGTTTTAGGCAATGGGGGGTTTTTGCTAAACTTTATCTCTAGTGGGTTGTTCAAATTCAACAGAAAGAAGACAACGGAAGTACTAATAAAGTTGGAAACTTTTGATCAAGAAAAGTTGCACCCAGTAGCAGCATTAATGTCGGTAGCAAAATAAAGTTCAAAGCTTTGTTGGAGGCAAAATAAAGAAAAAAGCTAAATTCAGAATCTGCGTGATCATCTGCCTCTGTAAGTACGTGACAGAAAAGAGAGAGAGAGGAAGGGAAATGGAGGTTGTTGAGTTGAGATAAATTGTTATTGTTGTTGTTGTTGGGGACCCTTTTGGGGTAGGAGTCTGTAATCTGTAGCACTAAATGGGAAAGGATCAAACAAAATGAGTAGAATTTGAAACTTTTGAAAAGAAAGACCGGGCAGAGGCAGACTCTCCGGGCGTGTCTCTGTCACTGGGACCATCCCTTTTGGAGGGGGACATATGTTTGAGGTTTCCAACTTCCTATAGAGAGGTATGAGGTATCTTCTTGGTCCCAGAATTCCAGATTCATCATTCTATATTCCTAAATTTTGATTATAGAGTTTTTTTTTTTTTTAAGTATAAACAGAATGTTTTGATGATCTTTGTTGCCTGGATTTTTTTCTTTTATTTTATCTGGTCCATAAATCATGGCATTCATTAATCAGCCACTTTCTTTTAATTCTTACTTTACAAAGTACAAACTCAAATTAAAGCAAAATCATCTCTCGGTTTTTGCTTTGTATCATTCCATTTTTTTAATACGGTTGTTGAAACGTAGTGATTGGAGCGTCTACAATTATAACGTTATTAAAATATGGATCTAAAGTCTAAACGCATGGATTTCATTTAAAGAGAAGACTTGGTCAGGGAAAATTGGGAGGGGCTGTGATGTGCAGGATACAAAGTTGTGATATTTTTTCTATTTTCTCCTTTTCAAAACGGAATAGGACCGTCAGGATAATCATTTAGGGACAAGATAAATATTTGAATAACTAGGTTTGCACTGTTCTTGCTTACATCCCTTTACTCCGATTGCCTGCCGTTATGCCCTTATTCATACCCTCATTCATTGACTTCTAGATTAAAGTTTGGGAAGTAAATCAACGGGAAAATGGCATCTTTTGGTTCTTTTATCATTTGAAGTGATATACGGAAAGTTTATTCGAGTAAAAAGAGAAGATGAATGGAAAAATGTGAATTTGAGGATTAGTGAATTCCTTTCATTCTGACACTTTGTTAACAGTAGTATACTGGTAGACTTGTAGTTAACATCTAGGTCATTAAATGATTGATCGTTAGTACTTGGACGTTTAACCTACAATAGGACAGACGTTTTAACTTTCAACAGAAAATGGGAGTTGATGGAGAGAACAACCAAAAGAATAGAATCTAAATGCTGAGGTTGTGCATCAAAGGTTGAGATGGCCGAGTTGGTCTAAGGCGCCAGATTAAGGTTCTGGTCCGAAAGGGCGTGGGTTCAAATCCCACTCTCAACATAGAGTTCCGATCTTTTGCTATTTAACTTTATAATTGTTTACTCTTCTTCCACTAATTAACACAGAATTTTAGCCATCATCCTAATATACTAAGCTCATCAATTCGTAGGTTAAATAACCAACTGCATATGCATTTTTTTAGGTAATAAACTATGTTGCACTTTCTCAACCAGTCATTTATTTACATCACTTTTACAAAAGAAAAAAATCACACTGTAACTGCCTGGCTCTATAGAAAAGTGCGCTACTTAGCATTACAAAATTTCCAGTTTTTTCAGAAAAGAGACCTCTCTCGTTTTTACTGCTTTGATGAGAGAGAAACTTCACACACCATCGTATTTCATTCATGATCTCTTCAAACACATTTCTGTATTCATGTGTTGTCCCTCATGCTCTTGTTGGTTCCTATTCTTTCATATGTGATAACATCCAGCCTCTATACTAGCAAACAGGATAGCTCTAACCACCTTCCTCCCCTGCCATACATATGGTAATTTCCCCTAGTGTTTTCTTTCCATCCACTGTATCGAGCATCTGATCCAATCTCGAATTTTACACCAGAGCTCTTGGGCGTATTGACATTGCTGGAACAGATGGTCTGCTGTCTCCTCCTCCAGTTTACAAAGTGGGTATGCATCATCAGTTGCCACCATTCCCAGCCTTTTAAGCCCCTCCCTTGTAAGTAATCTACCCTGCCAACACAACCAAACAATGAACCTCTGCCGTGGTACACTCATTCTATTCCAAATAAACTCAGATTTATGTTTTCTTGGCAGTTGCCCCTTCAACCATTTATAACCTAACTGAATAAGATATCTGCCCTGAGGGTTGGCCTTCCATCTATCCTGCTGAAATCCTTCTTTAAGTTTTTCACGAACTACCAACAGTTTTTTCTAGTTCCAACTAACATCATTAATTGCATATGCATTTTTAATTGCCATCAAAACGAAAACGCCTCAGTGTCCCATACCCATAGATACAATTTGGTTGATGCTCTCGAAATCCATGAAATCACACGCATCAACTTCGGGATTTGCGCACAAATGTTATTCTCAATTATTACCATTAATACATTGCAAATACGTAAAAACATAGTAAAAAATAACAAGTGATATTATCATTCTTGTGTAAAAGGTGATATTCTTAGTTGGCGAAAAAAGTGAAAATTGATAAGTTTGTTTAAAAAAAAATCACTATTTTATTTCATTTATCATCACATGATTGATTTATTTGGGGGAGATCGTAGATGGGAAAAAACGAATAAAATAACAAAACTTAAGTACACTGAAGCATTAAGGTTGAGATGGCCGAGTTGGTCTAAGGCGCCAGATTAAGGTTCTGGTCCGAAAGGGCGTGGGTTCAAATCCCACTCTCAACACAGACGACAATTTTTTTGCCATTTTTAAACCCCCCAAAACAAAATCCCCCCTTTCCCACTTAATTTTCTTGGCACTTGAAAACTCCAGCAAACCCGCCCATTTCACCATCTCCCTCCACCAAATCCCTTTTGAATTTTTCACAAATGGAACAGTTCAGAGGTTAATCTCCGAACCACCGAAACCCAATTTCAAAGCTTCGTCTTCGAAATCGAGAAAGATGGCTCAAGCAGCGAGACTCAATCTCCGAATGCAGAAGGAGCTCAAGTTACTCCTCTCCGACCCACCTCCCGGCGCTTCGTTTCCTTCTCTCTCCGCCGACTCCTCTTCCTCCTCCTCCGGCCCCTCACTTTCTTCCATCGAAGCCCGTAAGTGCATTGAATGGAATTTTGTCAGTAATCTGTATATATTTCTCCACTGTATTTTTTAAGGGTTTTGGTTTATTCTCAGTGATTGAAGGTCCAGAAGGGACAGTATATGCTAAAGGATTCTTTAAGTTAAAGGTTCAAATACCTGACAGGTATTGATGTCCTTTTTTTTTTTTTATGTGGAACTGTTTCTGGTCTTTTTTTTTCCCTTGGTTCCCCTTTGGTGAATTTATCTGGGATGAAATTGAGATCATTTGCTGCACAGTTACCCATTTCAGCCGCCGATTGTGACTTTTGCCACGCCTATTTATCATCCAAACATAGACACCGGAGGCCGCATTTGCTTGGATATCCTCAACCTTCCTCCTAAGGTTTAATTCATCCATTCATATTTGATATCTTTTTTAACTTTTGCCATTCTCATTAGAAAGTTCTTAATTTTGGGCTTCAATGCATCCACTGTTATTAGGGCTACCGAATTTATTCTTTGGTTTTTCTAGGGAATGTAGATACTGATCACTTTTTGAGTACTAATTTAGAACCATAATGGACAACCATCATAAGGGTGGAAAATGTAATGGCCGTGGTCATGCAGTATTGAACTATACTGCGCTTGCTTACATGGAGCATGTTTGTTTACTGATACTTGGCAGAAAATTGTTGCCTGAAGGAGCTTTATGCAGGGACTTTTATGCCGGATACTGTTTCTACAATAATTTGAGGAGTCGTATCTGGGAAAGTGAATTACTTTAGAGATGAACTGTTTAGCTACTGCATACATGATGTAGGATGTTGCTAGACCAGCGGGAAAAATGCACTGCTTTTGCAACGATTGTTTTCTCTCTGCTTGAATACGATGGTTTCAACTTTGCAGGGCGCCTGGCAACCATCTTTGAATATTTCAACTGTTTTAACTAGTATTGGACTGCTGCTCAGTGAACCAAATCCTGATGACGGCCTAATGCATGAAGCTGTGAGTAAACTTTCCCTAGTTGATACCCTACTGAAGAGCAAGGCTGCTCACTTCATTACACCAATTCTTATCCTATAAAAATGTGCAGAGCCAAGAATACAAATACAACAAGCAAGTTTTTGACCAGAAGGCGAGATCTATGACTGAAAAGTATGCTCGCATTGGATCATGTGAAGTTGCTGGTGCTGGCAAAGATTGTCAGACTATTCTGAATCCAGGCGTTGACTTGGTAAGTTATCATGTTTAATTTGAGATATCACAATACTTAAGTCAAATGATCTGGTTCAAGCAAGTGCCCTTTTTTCCCAGGTTGAGGCTACAGGGTCAGATACATCAATGCAAGAAGGGAATCAGTGCATAGTTGGTAATAAGAGATCGTTTGGGATAAGCAGGAAGTTGTCGCTAGAATCTTCAGAATTGGACAGGGAAAGGGATGTCGGGAAGAAAGAAAATGGGGTTCCCAATGAGAATCTAGCTGGTAAAGAGGAGGAATTTAAAGGATGCAAACAAGTGAAAAATGGAATGCCAAGCGAGCAATTTCAGAGTCCAGAAGAGCTGCCCAGGATCAGCAAGAAACTGACATTAGATCCTTTGCTTTCACTTCATGTGAAAAAGGATAATGATCAAGAAACTATGAAATGGAAGCAAGAGTTAAATGAGATGCCAAGCGAGCGGATTCAAAGCCCCAAAAAGCTACCCAGAATGAGCAAGAAACTTTCATTAAATCCTTCGGTTTCACTTCATGTGGAAAAGGATAATGTGCAAGAAACTGTGAAATGGAAGCAAGAGTCAAATGAGACACTAAGTGAGCAAATCCATAGCCCCAAAAAGCTACTCAGGATGAGTCAGAAACTTTCAGTAGATGCTTCGGTTTCACTTCACGTGAAAAAGGATAATGTGGAAGAAAATGTGAAATGGAAGCAAGAGTCAAATGAAATGCCACGCAAGCAAATTCAAAGCCCCAAAAAGTTGCCCAGGACAAGCAAGAAACTCTCATTAGATCCTTTGGTTTCAGTTCATGTGAAAAGGGATAATGAGCAAGAAACTGTGAAACGGAAGCAAGAGTCAAATGAAATGCTAGGTGAGCAATTTGAAAGCCAAAATGGTCTGCCAAGGTGCAAGAAACTTTCACTAGATCCTTTGGTTTCATTTCATCTGAAAAAGGATAATAAAATAAACACTCTGGTTTCAAGCAAGGGGATATCCACCTCAAAAACAGATTGTTCATCATCATTACCTTTGGTGCAGGCTGGTTCCATTTGTCAGCCGAGACCTGATCAGTGTGATGAAAGTTCAAAATGTAAAAGCGTATCTGTCAAGTTAGAGGAATTGCTGCAGTCTCTTGACTCAAAAAAAGAGCCCATGGATGATGAAAATTTGCTTCCTGTTGCTCAGCAATCTTCCACCCCAATGCATTCTCCTGGACCGGCTAAGAGTTTTCCTCTGTCCCATGCTATCAGCCATCAAAGGAGAGAGAATGAATTTGTGAATGGAGATGGGATTGGCCTTGCAAGGAAAAAACATAAGAAGCTTGGTTTGGCAGGTAGGCACTTATCTAATGGTATGTTTCCTTCACATCAATGTCAAGGGAAGGGCGATAAAGAAAATCTGGCACCAATTTCTATCTTTTCCCATGCCTACTGTAGCAAATATCATTCATCATCCCCTAGTTTGTCAGTGATATCAGATAGAGTTCTTTGTCAAGATGGGAACACAGGTGAAAAGGATACCATATCTTTAGAGCAAAGACATTCTTTTAAACCGCTTATTCAATTAAGCAATAGCCGAACTGTCAACTCTCAGCCTGCAATGGAATCTTTAAACCCATCTATGATTCCAAATGCACAACATCCTGGCTACTTTGACAAAGAGCTGCAAACTAAGCAAGATTGTTTGAGAAGTGTTGATGTTGGGGTCAAAAAACCGGAAGCATCATCCCAATTTGATACGGATGAAGTGATCGTTTTGGACAGTGAAGATAGTGATGGAGATGAGTCCATATCCACAAAGTCAAAGATTTCACTTAGACGCAGGCGGTGTCTTGGGAAGTTAAAACGATGAATATCGTTGGATTGTACCTATTTCATTGTTGTATAAAGAATTTATCATGGATAGTTGGATACCGTTGGAGGGTACCTATCTCATTGTTGATATATAAAGGATTTGTCAAGGTCTCTTCATGATTTCTATAAATATTATCTGACACTGGATGCATTTCAAATTACTCAATGCTTCTAACTGTAACATACTGTCAGTAGATGACTGCCAACCAACTGCTTCACTTGCTTTTCTTAAAAATTTCCTGTAGTGGTTTTATGCGACATGTGCTATAGGTGGCTTAATTTCTTTCTCTTCTACTGGATAACACAGTTTGTTTGCTGCCACCTACAAATTTAGCTTTCTGGTGCATGACTTTCCTGTGTATTTCCCTAGTTACTGTTTACTGCAGATTCAGTTAACTGGTCCTTGGTGTTCATGAATGGATAGGTCTTAGATTAGGATTTCAAATGGAAGATCAATATTTCAAATAAGGTTAGTAGACATTAGAGTTTTATGACTGCTATGTATGTGTATAGTATTTATCATGGGAAAAGGAAACATCACTAGCTGGAGTGTTGAATTTGAACTGTTTCCTAATGAATTAGGCCAAAAGTGGAAAACAAAAGAAGAAAAAAGAAATGAAATTGAAACGAATGAGCCGGTATTAATTTGCATACAATATGTTGTACCCTATCCCAAAACGATGATGTCCTACTTGTTTTCGTTGTACAAACTAGATAATCATTTTGAGACGGGTGATTGGAGTATCTTGTTTGTTATAGCTTCTCTAATCATCCAATCAATACATTCCTGTTGAGTTCCAGAGGGATGAGCAAGCTGCCACTCAAACACCTTCTGTTGCCATTCCCCAACGAGTAGCCCTCAGTCTTGAGATCCAAAATACTCATGATCTGTGCTCCATTCACCACCGGCTTAACTTCCCAAATTCCATCTAACCCTTTCCTTACAATCCAATCCTCAACCACCTTATACAACTCTTTGCTCAAATCCAGTTCAACAGAGGTGACATCAGAGTGAACAAGACTGCTAGTTAAGAGCATTGAGAGTACCAATGCCGGCCGCCAATTATCTTTAATCTGTCCTAGCAGCAATCCAACCAGTGTTCTAATTCTTGAAGCATCGATCATTTCACCTTTCCAATAATCAACATCAATGAACTGCCTCTCGTCTTTCGACGCGATAAAATGTACCAGAGAAACAAATCCTTGAGCTGCAGTATACAATTTCATGACGGTATCTGCATCACTTAACTTCAGCTTGAGAGAATTGCGACATATGTATTTGATCACAGGAAAGCTGTTAGTATTAGATTTCCTGTTAGTGTAGTATACTGTCCCTCTCAATAGAAAGAACAGAGCAGCATAAAGACAGAGCTTCCTCTGTTTCACCGTGAAAGGATGATGACGTTCATCAAATGCTTACAAAATTTTCCATGCGAAATCCATATGAGCAACACAAAATCTGTCATATCCGTTGAAATTTTTCCAGGCTCAGATTTCTCAGGGAGAGAGAAAACAGTCTCAAAATACCCAAACTCGCAAATGTAAGCCATTGCTTTTGTGGGTTGATTCCCGGATACAGTGAGATGGATTTCACGCGCAATACGTTCTCTGTTGACATTTCCAGCTGCCATAGCAGCTCGGACTTCATCATCAGAAGCAGCCATTTTCAAGTCTTGATCCAATTCAAAACCAAGACGAGCCCCAAAGCGTGTGGCGCGGAGAACACTCACAGGATCATCAAGAAATGACTTCTTGGGAGGTAATGGAGTGACTGTTCTTCCAGACATCAAATCCGGGATTCCTCTTCCAGTGAAGTCCTCAACGGAATCATATTGAATGTTGTAAAACAAGCTGTTAATGGTCAATTCCCGTCTATATGCATCATCTTCTGGGGTGGCAAAATCGCCATCTTCAAAAGATCTGAGGTTAGTAATATCTAGGGACACATTGAACAAGAACAAGCTTGCTATATTTCCAGCTGGAGCTTTGATTCTTGTTCAGGAGGGTTACTTTTCTTAATAGCATCAAATTCTTTGGGTACTGATGACAAGTGACGGTTGACCATGTCAAGAAACTCAACCCCTTTCAGGTTGTCAATTGCAATGTCGATATCATCAGATTTTAGGTCTAGAAGCTGATCAGGAACCCAACCGCCGGCGACCCGGATCGTAGTTTTGAGAACCTTCAGTCACATCTACGGAGTTTAATCCGGTGGATAATACCACCAAATCATGAGAACAAACAATGTTGTTCCAATGTTGTCAAAATGGAAAATGAATCAATAGTTAATGCTACATAAGTTTTGTATCCAATTGATTTATTTTCCATTTTGACAATTTGAATTATGATGGCATGAATAGGCGAAAATTATTGAGGGTATATATGATAATAATTTAAGTTACTAAGGGAATAAGTAAACATCCTTCCTACTTCCTAATCCAATTGGGATTCTGATCCTTACTCAATCGTTGGTTTCTGATTTTTAACTCATTATAAGATTTTTACTCTATGCTCCGTAAAAACCCCTATCCAAAAACTGAGCCGCAACTATAATCAGTTGGCCTGTGGCTTAATTAAAAAATTGTCAAATTAAATTTTTTTAATATCTAATTAATATTTTCTAAAAAGAAATTACAAAAGAAAAAAAGAGAAAAGTATAGAAGAGAGAAAAAAAAAATAAAAAATGAATACATGAAACAAAACAAGAATTGAGGGGCAAAACGTTTTTAATCATAACTAAAAGGATCAAAATGATAAAGATAATAAATAATTATAATTAACTAATGGAATGACCAATTTCAAGCATTGTTCATAGTGTAGTAATCTTTTATGAATTAAAATTTAGTAGTGACCAAACTGCGGGCTTTCGCATAGCTTAATGTACTTCCTGGATATTTCACTCTTATATTATGAAAGAGTGCAATTGCAAAATGATGATTGTTGTTTACATTAAACCGTTTTATATTTTAATTATATGCTAACGTTTGTTATCACAGACCTTAACTCGAACTTGTTTAAGGTAAAAAAAAAAAAAAAAAGCATTTCTTACATTCCGAAATGATAAGTTCGGGTATCTATCACAGTCTCAGGCCGTTGGGTTAATTGTAAATTCTTGAATTTAGTTTGCTAGCTAGGATGAAAGATTAGCATGAGGGTGGCCTTAGTGTAGGAGCTTGAATTAAATTAAGGCTTTGTTTGGTTGCATTGAATTGGGACTAAGAATTGGAATTGGAGCTCTCTAATTCCAATTCTTGTATTTGGTTGCTAAAAATAGAGGTCCAAGAATTGTAATTATAATTCAAGATGGGTCTCAATTCTTTATTTTCAATTCTTTTGTGGAAGCAAATAATTAGAATCCAAATTCAAGGCACTTAAAAAAACATGCGGGTCAAAGCCGGGTCGTTTCCGGGTTATAACCTAGGTCGTCCTATCAATTTTGTCTTTTGGCCTTTTTTTGAATATATTTTTTATAATTTTATTTTTTTCAGCTTTTTTCTTTTTCTTTTTTTGCTTTTAGCGCTTCCTGGCGTTTTTCTTTTCTTTTTTTTTTTTTCTTTTTTTTGGGCTGTTTGTCTTATTATTATTATTATTATTATTATTATTATTATTATTATTATTATTTCATATATATCATTTTAAATTATCAACAAAATCATCTAAAACTAACATTGTATCTTTTTTACAAAAAAATCAAAAGTATAGTTGTAACCAAAAAAAATTAATAACTAAATATTTTAGTTTTGGTTAATATTTTTATTATATTATGACATAGTAAACAACATAACATTTTTATTTTTTTAATAGAAATTGTTCCATATATACACATATATTATAATACATACATATATATATATATATTTTAACTATTCATGGCATCTTTTCACAAAAGATTATATCAGTTAAATTTTAAATATCTATTATTTCATATATAATTATATACTAAAAATAAAAACATTTAAGCATATATTATATACTAATGTTAATATATGTATAAATGAACCCCGATATTCATAAACTGAATTTACAATGTTATATAATAAAAACCTCTTTAATTTTTGATATAAATCAAAATATCAAAAATTAAAAATTTTGAAAAATAATAAAAGAGAGGAAAACAAAGATGTTTTACGTGTTACTTGTTTGTGTATTAAGTGAGAATTTTAAGTATCATATTAATAGTTCTTATACGTAATAATATTTCTTTTGTTTCCAACAAAAATGTGTGTACATAATAAATTACAAATTGATATAGCAAATTAATTAATGATAATAATTCGTTTTAACAAAAAAAAAGTAAAAATTGTAATAGTTAAACAACCACAAAGTAGTCAAATATACATGTACATAATGAATTTATTTATTTTTTTGTGTTATACATATCCATAATAAAATAAGTTTTTTTATAAAAAAATTTTTTGACAAGAGGTATAAATTGTACTAGTATTAGTTATACAATAACAAACTAATTTCAATTCTAAAGTATTTAAATTTTTATGCATCCACATGCAAGAATTGTAATTAGAACCTTAATTCTAGTAAATTTTCAAGATCTCCCAAACAAGAGAATTGAGATTGAATTATAATATTAATATCTCATTTTTAATTTAATAATATTGTAATTTCAATTCAATTGCAATTCAATCTAACCAAACGGGCCTAAGTGCTAAGTTTATAATTGCCACTTCACAACTGGTCCTTGAAGTATGTGGTTTTCAAAGTGGAATTCTTGGTGAGCTGGCTGCCTACATAAGCTGGAGTAATTCTTACAATCCAAAAAAGCTAGATTAATTATGATAATGATCACCTTTCATCTTCTTCTTCTTCTTCTCTCTCTCTCTTCTTTTTTTTTTTTTTTATTTCCTCAACAATGATCACCTTTTCTGTTGACGTTATTAACCATTTGAGTTATATGATGTTTGTCATGGGAAATAACTACAGTCACTTGGGACTTTTGAGGCATTTTGGAAGGCGGACCGTTTCCTACTGAATTAGTTAGGCTCATTCTCATTGAGCTTTTTGTTACTAAAACCCAAAAGCCAGTTTGGCAAAAGCCCAGAGAAGAAATGAAAGTGCTATCCATTGAAACTGTTCAATATGCTATCCCATATCCAATTACCCATTATTATTATTATTTTTTCATACTGCGCACAGTGTCCCAAATGCATTGCACTCAAACTAATCCGTACCGAGCCGGGTCGGTCTTCTTTTGGAGGGAAAACTCTCCCAACATTGTTCTTTCCATTCACAAGACTCAAACCCGAAGACCTCGTTTAAAGGAACCAAAGCACCTTATCACTTTGGCCAAGCAAGTATTAGTTCCATTATTAATTTAAAATGGAAAACTGCCAAAATGATAAAGTTGAGGATCCATCAATACCTGCTTTTGGAAGAGTTTGTTGCGGTACCTATAGAATGAATGAGTGAATGAATGTCACAGGCACACCAAGAACATTCAATAAAAAGTTTCCACAGCTGTGAAGATAATCGTTTGTGGACATCATTTAACCATTACCGTTGTTCGGTTACAACATCACTTCCTCTGACGAAATATGTCTGCTTGGAAGGCTTATGAGAGCGTTGGAAGGAAAAGTGGAAAGCTACCCCTAAATTGTTGTAAATCTTAGCCCACAGAAACCAAAAGTGATCGTGGTGATTTGTCCATCATTTGCTATATTTAGCTTTCTTTCTTGTAATCTTTTGCAATTTGATCATCAATGACAGAGAGAGACTTTTTATGTATGTATTTTAGATTGAGATTGGCTTAGCACGTTTCGATTTTAATCGTGTAAATAGATATTGATGAAATAACCTATTCGAAATAATAAAAGAGACATTTTATCACTATATGTTGTAGTCTTTTTTTTTTCTTTTTTTTTTTTGGAAAAGCTATATATTGTAGTCATTTTATGAATTTTGTTTATTTCTTTGTCCCTTAAAACTATGTTATGTGCATTGTGCTGATTGGTGGATTAAAGAGAGTAAACTAAACCAGCCATCCCAAAAGGAGAGAGAGAGATGGCAAAGACATTTGATTACCAGAAGCACTAACTAAAAATTGATCATGATGAAATTTTGGAACGGCGGACCCTATTCTTGTAGAATAAAATCACAAAAGATAATGATGGAAAATTGAAAATTTTCAAAGTTGTTGAAAGGTTTGGAGTTGAGTAGATAATGGAGAAGGTATTTATCATTTAGTTGGTGTACTAGAATCATGTCCAAAACCAAAAACATAGATGTTACACATGGTTTATATTTTCCAAATCAAAATCTTCATTTTACTTTTACTTTTTTGAATTTTAGAACCAAAAGCGTTTCTCAAAATAACATTTTGAAGTGAGTTTTCTACCAGCAATTTGTAATTTTGTTTAGATAGATAATAATTGTTTTGAAGTATACCGCCGAATTTCAATATTTCACAAATGAACATAGAATAGCGATTTCATTCGATTTCAATTTTGTAATGACTCACGAATAACAAAATAATGTTTATCTTTTATGCATTGACTACCAGGACATACTTGGAGATTAGATTACACAAATTCACTCTCTATCCATCCTATATAAATAGCTAGTGGTTTAAGATAGAGTAATCTTGAGAATTTTGCAAATGTAGCAAAAAGCTAATCTAACAAGTAGATTTTTAAACGTACTACATAATATCAGTAATTAAGAATTTTAACTTCTATATTTGCATTGCATTCTACCTATAATCTTATCTATTAGTAGGTTGTAAATTTTTTCTGCCAAAATAAGAAAATCTTTATGTCACAAACGAAAAAAACAAAAGGGTGGTAGAAAAAAGACATGAGAATAGAAACAAAACCAAACAACAAAGCCCGGGGTCCTCACAAAGGAAAAAAGAAATGGATAAAAAAAATGAGAAATTATTCAGTGCTGAGGTATCACGTAAGATTGTGCAGTTAGACACAATAATAAGAGTAAAGTAATAATTTTGGAGGGAGAGAGATAATTTTTACGAGAGTTATATCACTAAAGTAGAGATTATTAATACTTGTTGCACTTAAAACCAGAATACAGGAATTGTACCCAATAATTTTTTTAAAAAAATAGTAGTAATGGTACTAAACCCAATAATAACGGAAATAAAAAGATATAGATAGCAGTTTGAAAATGAAATTGACTGATTGACTACCCACCGTTGTCATGTAAAAAAAGAATCAATAAATATTGCTCCTCTCAGTCCATAATCCCATGTGACGCGACTCCAGTACGAAAAAAAGTCCAAAACAAAAAACAAATAAATGCTCCCAATTTTTTCCTTCTTTCCTGAGACTGAGAGAGAGATTCAGGAGGAGCTCGTAAAACACCAACAGCATTCCACTAACAACTTCTTTTTTTGTCCCGATCTCTTCAATATATATATATATAAAATTACTCTTCACTTTTTTGGCAGATTAAATTCAGCTACTCAGATAGTTTTGAATTTCATTACTTCTTCGCATTTCCGTTATAAGAAAGTTTGGAGCAATCTCAATTAGATCGGCTTTGGAAGTGAAGATGCTCGACGGTATTCTGAAGAGCGGCTTCAGCTCCAAATGGTATTTTTCTCTTTCTTCATCGATTCTTCATCCGGTTTCTGTGTGTGTGTGTGTGTGTTTTTGGAGCTGTTGCGGATTTTCAGTGGCGGAGATAATTTTTCAAATTTTGAATGTATTCTGTGTGTGTGTGTGTATGTGTGTGTGTGCAGCAAATCTCTAATAAAGGCGATAAGGACGAGGATCGAAGTGGTGAGGAAGAGAGCGGAGGCGAAACAGAGGTTTCTCAAGGAGGATCTCGCCAAGTTGCTTGCTAACGGTCTTGATATTAATGCTTACGGAAGGGTAATCACCATTTACATATCCACAGTATTTTGTTGTTTTCCTTTAATTATCTTATTTGATGGTGATGCTTTCATAGATTGTGATATTTTTTTTATTTTTTATTTTTGTTTCTTATGCTTTGTCGTTGCTTCCGTTTCTCTTTCACATCTGGAATTGAACTGTTTCAAGTTTCAAATATTGTTTTCAGGGAGGATTGACATTTGAAAATTTTCACTTCGATTTCTTTTTTCAATCGTTTGAAATTAAAATTTGAATGAGTGCAATCCGAGCTCTAATCTGAATGTTTAGAAATGATACCTTTTGTTTAAGAAATTTCATTAAATTATCCTGGCAACTAGAGATTCAGATTGTTTTTCTCGCAATCTCAGTTCTTCTTCTTCATTGTTCTTGTACACCATTCTATTATCTTTCTTAATTGTTATAGTTCTTGTGTTTTTTATTTGGTGGGGTGATTGCAGACTGAAGAATTCATAGCTGGACTCAATCTATTGTCCTGCTATGGCTTTATCGAGTATTCGTGTGATTATATAGTGAAGCAGCTTTCCATCATGCAAAAACAAAGGTATTATTTGAGTTTTCTTTCTTTCAAACTACTGTTATGTCAAGGTCCATCATTATTATCAATCAGGACTGCACCCTCCTACATTTTTGAAATATGAAATGTACTTGATTTTCTAGTTGAAATGGTTATACCTCCACTTGTAACGAGGTGGATTCTTAAGATGTGCATACTGTACGTTCCTATGAAATTAAAAGTTTTGATAAAGCATGTTCCTTGTGTACAATGAACATTTAACTTTGAGGGATGATTATTAGTTAACAGGGCTCCATACATATTAAATTCAAATACTGCTTAGTTTGGTGAATGTTTGATCGTGATATAGTTGGAGATGTTTTTCATCTTAGTCATAATTCATCATGGAAAGCTCTTTCAGTGTGTATATGTTGGGAGCGCTTAGTGTCTATTTTATATTGACATGCCTCCTGATTTGTTTTCATATCAGGGAATGCCCGGAAGAATTCAGAGAGCCTGTTGCATCACTAATGTTTGCTGCGGCAAGATTCTCCGATTTACCTGAACTAAGAGATCTTAGGGATTTATTCCAGGAGAGATATGGAAGTTCTCTGCAATCTTATGTTAATCAAAAGGTGAAACCTCCTTTGTTTCCACAGTAGCTGAATTTTGGACAGTATATTTTTGCCCCAATATCTTTACCTTACAGTTTGCTTCTGATTGTAGTTTGTCGACTTATTATCGTCAAAGCCTCCTAGCTTCGAAAAGAGACTACAATTACTGAAGGATATAACATCAGAGTTTTCAATTAAGTGGGACTCCAGAGGATTTGAGCAAAGAATGGCTAGCCCATCTCCAGTTGCCCAGGTATGTTTATTTAGTTGAATTGATTTTTGCTCATTGAAAAGAAAGCAAAGAGAAGAGTTTATTAAATAGGCTGTTTTACAAACCAAAAATGTAAATTGCCTTTGATTCTTTGGTAATGGTCTCCAGGCTCCATCACCTAAGCATGAACCTTCTAGGGTTGCTGTGGATGAATTTCATGTCGTGGATGGGATTGGTGGTGTTTCAAAGCCAGATAAACATAAGGGGATGTGGGGATTGGGCAAGGACGGCTACAACATGCAGAATGGTAGAGAGTGTGAGAATTTAGGAAGAAAGGAGTTGGGCTATATTTTGAATGCAAGGAAGGAAAGAAGCAGTAAGGGACACATATTTCCAACTGAGAAGGAAAAGAAGGGAGAAAGTACTACAAAGCGAGGCAACGACGAGAATTTATTGGAGGCAAGGCAGGAAGTCATAGTGGATGAACCCAAAAATTCAAGTAAAAAAGATGATAGTTTACTCAGGGTTGTCAAAGTTGGCTCTCCATCCCATAGGAAACATGAAAACAATTTTGGTAGTAGAAATTCTAGTCAAGAAAATGGGATCAGCATTATACAACCGGATGAGAAGTTGCGAGCTTTATCTCACAGAAAGAATGGGGTGTCACCACATCGAGAGGTATTACTAGGGGAGAATGATGATATCTCATATGCTCGTGAGCACGTGAGAAAAAACAATCTGACAAGCCTAAAAAGGATAGACACTGAGGAAAAGGAAGATAGATCAAAGTTCCACCATAATGCTTTACTTCCTCCAC
This sequence comes from Oldenlandia corymbosa var. corymbosa, assembly GCA_949775105.1. Taxonomy (NCBI): domain Eukaryota; kingdom Viridiplantae; phylum Streptophyta; class Magnoliopsida; order Gentianales; family Rubiaceae; genus Oldenlandia; species Oldenlandia corymbosa. The sequence goes on along the minus strand of OX459120.1, from coordinate 29,621,353 downwards.
CTTACGTGAAACCAAAGAATAGTGTTCCTCCATATGTCAAATCCAAAGATAAGCACAAATCTGTGACAAAATCTGAGCAAGGAGGATCTGACCATAATGGGTGTTTGGCAGAGCCCGAGTCATACAACACGGCCAATGAACAGAACGGGTCACATTCAATCCAAAAGAAGCAAAATAGTGTTGGAGACCATGGACAACTAGTTGGACCTGCTACACTTGATCATGTTCATCAAACAGAGCTGTATTACCAGGATGATCATAACTTGCGGAAACAAAGGTCTTCTAGGAGAAAGCATCACAAAAGCTCATCTGTAGTTCATTCCGAAGAAGCTGGAGCTTTAAAGAGAAGTTCCAGGAGAAGGGACAGCTCACGTAAAGGGTTGCAAACCCTGCTTGATGATGAACATTCTGCTAAATATGATGATGAAAGGGTGATTGATAAACTTCTGCTACACTATAGTAAGAAACCGTCAACTTGTGATGTGAAAACATTGAGGAAAGAATTGCAAGCAAATCGACATCATGATGCTGGTGAATCTTCTCATGCGAGGAAGAGTGAAGGGAGTCATTTGAGCCTAGATGAGAATATAGCCACTCCTACAAGATCTAAATCTCTACCTCGTGAAGAAACATTTTCAGCTGAGCACAAGAAAATTTATACTCGTGCAAATTCTTTTCAGCCAGACGGTCAGGCTAAGCATGTCCACCCCAAGTTACCTAATTATGATGATTTGGCTGCTCGCTTCGCTGCATTAAAAGGCTTATAAAGAGCATTGGAAGCTGAGATGGTGTGCTTTTATTCAATTAGCTCTTCTACATTCTTTATATCTTCTTCTTTGACCTACGAGCATTTTAGAATCCTTGCTCTGGTAGTAATTATTGATATGAGGAGCCTTGCTATACTCGAACTGTTGCTTGGGTAGATTAGATGAATGATTGAAGTAACACCACTAGAAAGTTTGTGCAACTGTTTTTTAAGTTTATGCTATTGACTTAATATACTATATCTATAGATGAGGTTCCTGAAAAATACGCTATTGTATAAATATACCTAAGGATTCTTTTACATGACAATTGAGATTGATTTTAAGGTTGGGTTTTTCAATTGTCATGAGTGTCCCTGGAAGGTAGTATCATTCAATCTACTTCAAACTACATTTTTTTCATTGTCTTCATGATTGTGACAGTTGAAGTCTTGAGATTTGGTGAAATTTTAGCTTGCTTGCTTGCTGCCAGAAGAGTGCAATTCGGTTATTTTTTCGGTCGAATGTTAGCTCTTTCCACTGATTAGCTAATCGAGGTTCCTTTGTCACGTTCAAAATGCAGAGTTGCAGACCGTGGGGATGAGCCAGAGTCCCTTTTCCTTTCTCGGTAAACAAATTGGCTTATAAGCACATTGTAAATTTACAGTGTCAGTATCTCCACTATTGACCAAATGTGAAAAAAATAAAGAAGGAAAAAGCCTACTCCAATATTCCCAGCAAGAAAAGATGCCCTCTATGTTTACGACTAAAATATTCTGCCAAATGGGTGAGAAACCGTAAAGCGATGACTAAAATAAAGCTTCAATGTTGAAGAAAGTTTTACCCGCCAAAATCTTTTTGTCATCTTCAATGCTTTCCGGGTTTAGGCCTTCCACCAATATATATTAACACTCCCGTTCCTTTTTCCCTAACCTCCTGAATCCTAATTACTCAGTATAGAGGGATCTTAGAGTGAGTCAGAAATTAAGAGAGATGAAGGATTCGTCCAAAGTAATCATGGGAGCAACACTGGTAATGATAGTGGGCATTGCTATACTGTTAGGCCTAATCATAATTCTCTTAGCTGAGCTCTACTGCTCCATGTTACTTCGCCGCCGCCGGCGAAATTCCAAATCGTCTCTAACTTCTACATTTCCCATATCCATGGCTCCCACAGCCATTGGTACTACTAATTCTGAGCAGAAGCGTTCTGTGACTCCATCTCTCAGTGATTTCTATGCTCAAGGTGTTCTAAATGCTCCAAGAAACTTGCTCTTTCCTTCACTTCATCATGGCAATGCTGCTGTTGACCTGGAGAAGCAACATTCTGTTCGGCTTTATGATAAAGTTTTCGATTCCCCGATTCAAGAAATCAGGTCGAGCCCTGATTATCGCACCCGGGCTACCGCGTTTTCGCTGGAATCTTCCCCTTCGTTCGTGAAGCTTGCACCTCCAAAACTCGTGTACGAGGTTCCTCACCATCAATGCACCAGTGGCACTTATGATGATGATCAACAAGATTGTGGTGGCAGCAGCAAGGAAACGTATATCTACATTTGCAATCCAATTTACGACAACAATTCTAACAGATTCTCTAGCAGGAGGCTGGATACACCGTTTGAAACGCCCGATTCCTCGCCTTCTCGTCTAGAAACCAATGGTAATTCGTCCATTGGAGGAGAAGAAGAAGAAGAAGAGAAACACGTTGTTCAATCTTCACCAATAACTACTCCTCCATTAACTCCAATGAAAAAGCTTCCTGCTGAGGGAATTTCAATTAGTCTCAGGGACCCTCGTTCGTTGCCAACTTCAGGCAGTGAATCCAACAGCAACAATGAAGTTATTTCATCAATATTATCATCAGGGTCTCCTTGTACAACATCTCCATCCTGGTGAAAAAAATTCAGAACTTAGGTTTCTGAAGGTTACCTCGTAATTTGGGTGTCACAGAGAAAAGTTGCTGCGAAAGTTAAATCTCAGACTCATTCGGGAAAAAGGGAAGAAAATTTTTTTGGCAGCTTTTCGTTTCAGGCGTGACTAGCTCTTCAACCCAGAACCACGCCTATGTAATCCAAAATGTCCCTTTCTTTGTGTACTCTAGTTTTTTGTATTCACTTACCCCGCTTGCTTAGTTCAAGAATGCCATTTTTATTTTTCTGGATTAATTTTTTTAGCTTTGTCTATTAGCCATAGGAAGAGGAAACAAGGCGTTCGACCCCTGATTCGTGTTGGGATTATAACGTTTGCACGTGAAAGAGAGGTAGGTGGACCAAAGGAAGAAAGAAATGGCAAAGAAAATCTCTGTTTTTCATGAGCTTTTGTTGTATGCTTTAATTAAATTGCTGATTTCCATGCATGAAGAGGGCCAAGTTTGCCAATTTGTGCTTTTGCTTTTGTCCACTTTGAATAAGATGAGTTAGCCGTTAGTATCTAGGCAAATGGAAAAAAAGATCAGGTCCCATGAAAAGAAGAAGCTTCAGTTGTCGGAGCATGAAACTGCTGTTTTCTTTTATTAGATCAACGTCCCTGCATCTTTATGGCTTTATTGGATTCTTTAGTTAAATGCAGCAGCTTTTGCTCCTTGTGTTAGTTTTTTTAACCAAAAGTTTTGATTCTTGCAAACTTGGCCTCTTTGTAGAGGACAATCCACAGGACCATAGGGATGGTTACAATGATCATCAAGGTAATTCAAAACATCCCTAGCTTGATTCTGTTCAAAACAATAGCACGAGAAGGGATCCTGTTCTTCTAGGGAACATGAGTTATATGATACAATTTGAGCAAAAGTGCATGACCAATATGCAAAAGAACGCGCGGCAAACCCAACTGAACCATAAAAGAAAGGAACCATTCCTCTCGAACTCATTAGAATTCTATGAAAATGTGAAAGCAGGATATCAGGGGAATAATTTACATATATGATATCAGTAATCAAGTTGATCAACTCGAACAGCAGAACAGTCGCCTTCCCAAATCGTCAGGTCTTCTTTGTAGTTTCATCCCACTTTGTTGGTTTAGTGATGCCACTGCTACTGCTTTAGCTGTCCCGAAAACAAAAAGGGAGGAAAAGTGAACCAAATTTTTTTATCAGCAATTGCCATTGTAATCTGTCTACAAACATCACATGATGTACAATTATCATTTGTCTTGTTTTTGTACTTTATTTTCTAATTCTATTGATGAAACTGTTTTCTAACGGTACTACCAAGAATATGGATTCTGGAGCAGCTAATTCAGAGTCCACAATCAGAGTTGTTTGTGATTTCCTACCATGTGCATTGAGGTTAGATTGATTGAACTTGCTATAATTCCTCAAGATAGACAAACACAATCAGGATTGTTATAAAAGCACAATGTTTTCGGTGGCAATTAATACGTTGATGCATGATAATCATGAACCTCTATGAAATAATTACCTATTTCGTAAAACAGCTCATTAACGTTATGTGCTGTTTTTGCTGAAGCTTCAAAGAATAGCAAGTGATTCTCTTTGGCATACCGCTCTCCTTCCTGCATAGTTGTTTTGAACAAGGGAAGAGCCCTAGTAGTTAAGCGATGGTGGAAAAGGCTTCGCAGAGTAAGAGAAGAACATTAAATTATTGGACAATAGATCAAAGGCACAATACCAACTTAAATACTGATAGTTTAGCTAGGTGGTATGGTAACAGTTAACGGGCTTTCATCAGTGTGATTTTCGAATAAAGACAATAAGTTTGACATGTACAACAACAAAATACGTGAAAATCTTAAGTACCTCATTTTCCACAACTCTGTTAGATTCCAAGTCCGACTTGTTCGCCACCAGAGCCACAACCATGGAGGCATTTCCTAAGGAACAATAAAATTAGTTAAAATTGAATCAAGTTCATGCATACAATCTTACACTATCATTAATGTCGAAGCTAAATTATGGTAAAGTCCTTCTTAGTCTCTTATGGTCAAAATGAGGAGAAAGTTCATATCCGGTCCCCAGCTTTGTGATCAAGAACAGTAAAGAATGCTTAGGCAGATGGTTCCTTAATTAACAATCTTACCATGTCTTTGCAGCTGTTGAACCCATTTTTTGCCTCGTTCAAAGGAATCCTGAAATTAATAATCAATCAACTGAAGTCAGTCTTACTCCTAGTTAACTCTGTATACATAGAGAATGATGAAATCAGATATCTCCTCTTTCAAATGGCTTCCTCCTCCATGTAATAATGTTCCAGCTTTAATTTTATTCAACCCAATTGGTAGAATCAGCTATAACACTCAAAACCAGATATAGAGTAAAAAGACAGGAAAGAGAGTAGTACCATATTCGTGATATCGTACACCACAATCGCAGCAGCTGCGCCGCGATAGTACATTGGAGCTAAGCTGTGATACCTCTCCTGACCTGCTGTATCCCATACATCAAATTTGATGGCAGCATCAGGCAGTGACAAAACTTGAGTGAAAAATGCTGCTCCAATGGTTGATTCCTAATTTCATATGAATCAGAATTCAAAATCACTACGTATTATGCGTGAACCAGAAGTACTCAAGCCTACACAATAACAAGTGAAAACAATGCGCCCTCTGAGTAAGAAAGGGGGGTTAAGGTTAAGTTTAGCTTACCTCATAATCATGGAACTGGCCCTTGACAAACCTTAAAACTAAACTGGTCTTTCCAGTCCCCATGTCCCCAAGAACAACCTAGGAAAAAGGCCAGAATACCTTGTCAACTACTGCAACATTAATTACATATAAGTAACAAAAGTATCCCTGAAAATCTCCGAGGAAAAGACTCTTCTTTTCTTTGTAATTTCAGCAAAGTGCTACTACAATCCCAAGACGATCATCAATCAGTTCATCACATCGTCCACCCAAACTAATACAGGCAGGCTTTTCTTAAAGAAAACAAATTTGGGTTATCTGTAAACACCATCTACATTGATCATGGAATTAGACATGATTGAACTTTAACATAAACAGCAGGAACATAAGGAACTTAATTATACTGTTATTATTATCACATACTAATCAAGCATTAAAAAAAAAATGAAGGAAGGACATACCCACCAGCTTGGCTTGTATATTCTTGTTCCCTGTCCTTGCCATACTGTGTTACAAATTCTATGGCGGCTTCAGCGATTTCAACGAGGGAAGAATATTTTTGGGTTCCTTAAAAACTAAGCCAAGCAGCTAATATTCTTTTTTTTTTTTTTTTTCCCTTTTACGATTTTAAGTAGGAAGAAGATTAGAGGTTGCCCGAAACGGTACGAAGTTAACATTATCCTATTTGTGGTTTAGAATTTGGCAAATTAAAATTGGAATTAAGAAACGAAAAAAAACAAAGATGCGTTTACGAGGAACGTTAGGTTTGGGAAATTCTTATTTGACTGTTAAGTTGTGTTGTTTAGGTGTGGAAGCTACGTCCTCTGTCTCTTCTTCTGTCTTCCATTCTTCTTCGTACCGTCACTGAATCAACTCATTAGCACCGTCGTCTATAATGGGCCCGTCAAGAAGAGAAGGATATCAATTTATCTTCTTAACACTTTGGTGCTAATTTATTTTTAATCATCCTATCTGCTATTACTGTCTTGTAGATTACTCTTTCATTTTATTTCCCATTGAAAAATTTGTAATCTCAAACTCAATCCTCAACTGAATTGCTAAACATAATTTAATTTTACTTCGCGCAACTTCTAATAGACTAAAATATTCCTAAATTCTAAACCCTTCCAAATTCTTTTATACAATCACCGCTTTTTAAAATTTCACACATATTATTTCAATATACAGTAAACATTCACTGATCATTGATTGTTTGCAATGATGCATAACCAAATAACACGAGAAAGAGGAGAAAATGAGATAATTATTGGCCGATTCTTCGTGAAAAATTTTTGTTTGAATTTAATAAATATGACTATGCAATTTGATCGGGGAAAATAAATCCATTCTTTACCGCTGCCGAAGACGCCTAGGAATCTGCCGATAGCCGATAGATCTGATTCATTTTAAGATTTTATTTCGTGCATCTTGATTTTACTTCACGCAGTTTTATTAAAATATTTTAATCTATTTCATAAACTGCACAAAGTAAATATAATCTGCGTTTATCAACACCCAATTTTTAATCAATACCATATTTTCTAGAATGTATTTGATTTGATAACGTAGTACAATAACGTTTCAATCATAGGTTATTTTAATTCATAAAATTTCGAGACCAATGAGGTAAAAGACGTGAGGTACAGCCTTATTCAATGTTAATTAACATTGTACCACATTTCTATTAGAAGGTGGAAATATCTCGACTATATTATGTTTCCAGATATATGGGTGAGAACAAAAGTAACAAAAAAGAATTAGAAAAATATATATATATATACTTTCCCATCGGGTTTCAACTACTGTTTACCTATCCCGAGTTCTTCATTCAGGTGTTCTTCATTTTCTCAACCTAAGCCAAATTCATGATTCAAAAATAAATAATTGCTTGACTGTAAATGGATTAGATTGGGCTTTAGATCTGGACTCTATGCTGCTAGATCAGGCCTTTTGTTTCCTGAGAACATCTGGGCCAGTTTTCAATCTCCTCTAGGAAGGGAAGTGAACAAATCTTCTAACTAAAATCAAATTTTATTTTTTTTCCAAAAAAAGGTTCCATACTGTCTATTTTTAGTCAGTAAAAACTAAAACAACAAACAATCCCAAAATACTGTACTATTGTGATGGATTAGATATGTGAAAAAAAAAAGTAATAAATATTACATCTTCTACTTCCTTCTAAAATAAGTGCCGTTTTAGCAAAATGAAAAAATTTCAAAATAAAGTGTCGTTCTTACATGTCAATGAATTTTTTTTATCCAAAATATCCAAAATTACCCTCAAAATAATTAATACTATTAGTGGATATTTTTTTAATGGAATTAGTTGAGGATATTCAAATAATTTTATCATCTTATTTAAGAGTTTTTTAAACTATATGCAAAGTGTAACACATTTATTTTGAAATGGAGTAGTTAACAAAATACTTTCTTTTTAACAGATAACTATTCATGCATGAAGGATACTTAACCTATTACAATGGGGCGAAATTTATTGGGGAAGAGGAAAGAACTATCCTCTTACTCACGATACTCGGTCTTTAATGGTTTTAAGGTGCAGATTTCTCTTGTCTGTGATAAGAATCAAACTGTCAATCTTACAGTTAAAACTATATCGCACTAACCACTAAGACACAACTCGATTCATAATACTACAATTTGGTTTCTTTTCGGCTTTAGTGGTTTAGAGTCTCTAGAGTTTAGACTGTGGGGTATGAGAAGAGTGGCAAATTTCAATCCTCATCAACAGTGAACCCAAGGATATGGGCCTATAGTCTAAAGACTTTAATTGTTCTGGTCCCGGTCTTTTGAACAGCTCGTTTCACGAAAAAGTCCAAACCAGAAGTCTCCCCTCTCAAAACATCATCTATGTGCCAAAACTTTTGTTAGGACGTGAATCAGTATAATAAGTTGTTATTATTAATATTAATAAAGTAATAATAATTTGAATTAATCATTGTAGGTATATCATAGATGAACATCTATATTAACATTTTTTTTGAAAAATCTTATACTTTAGTGGTGACGGAACTGACGAAAAATCTGGTGGAGCAATTGTCCCACCATTCCTAAACGTACCTCGGCCCACTGACTAATCACATTTCTCATTAGGAATTATATCTAGATTTAACATATTGAATATACATTTTTAATACATTTTGCAACGGTATAGACAAAAGAGGATCAAACACCTGTTGCGTTCCACCATTTTCGACGATATAATGGCTCTTTCCTCTTCTTCTTTGTTTACCTTTCGTTAAAAGAGATAACATTATAGAGTAAAACACGAGCCAAAATTTACAATTATAAAAGATGAATGTACAAACATAATAACCGTATATTTAATATTACAATGTACTCTCTCCGTCCCAAAAAAAATAGTGCACGTTGAGTTTTCAAATTTTTATTAAAAACAATACAAAACTAAAAAATCAAAGTGGACTATTTTTTTAGGGACAGAATTAGTAACTTTTTTCGTGCACATTTTACCAAACAGTAAAAAAATATAAAAATTTCCAACAATGTGTACCGAGCGTTACATATTGGCCAATTTTCTCCAGATTGGTGTTTTTGGAAGCTACGAAATTTACCAAAAAAGAAAACTTGAGGCCAGGGAAGTGATCAGTACATATATATTTTAGATCAGAATCTCCAAGACAGCATCTGATACGTGTACGGTGATCCACGCCCAGATCAAATGGTTCCCCCACATGAAATCAAATCTCGTCTCTTGATTCTCTTTCGTTTGCGACATTCTCACACGATCTTATTGCCACGTGCTTTGATTTAAGATTTCCTTAATCCGAGTTAAAGCTATTCATTCACTAATAGTTATTCTTATTTGTAATTAATAACGATAAAAATGCTGCAGGGGAAAAAAAATTGTCACATCTGACTAGATACTGAACAGATGAGAAATGCTGGGTTTTTTCTACTCCTAATCTAGATTTTAATATTGGTTTGATTTGGCAAAAGCAAATTGATTGACAACACGTTCATTCAAAGTGTAAACAGCAAAATGAATACTGTATCACCCAACCCATTATCCATCTCCACCTAAGAAACAAGATCAATGGAATTTGATAAGCAAAAAAAAAAAAAAGGCTACTGGATATTTTGGAAAATATATTTGGAATACCAATAAGTGATGACCGATGGGCCACCTAATCTTCCCCAATTATGATCAATCATTAACCTCCCATTATATTGCTACTATTACCCTTTATTTTAAATGTAATAATAGAACCCGTTACAAATTATATTTCAGTGATTTGGTAATAAAAATTAGGTATCTAGACAGATTGAAACAAACGATCGGGAATTTGATAAATTCACTGAATCGAAGTTGACAAACGTACTTTTGTAAAACAAAAGTCCGTGTACGAATGAGTTTCTAGTTTGCGTTTTTTTTTTTTTTTAATTTTCATGACATAATGAAAAAATAAAAAAGAGTGTACATGAAGACCTTTGTACTATAATTATTGCCCATGGTTTGTACACCACTTGCGATGTGACTGCTCAATTGACATTTTTACAAACACAACCCACCGAAAGGTCATCTAAACTCCATTTTTGGGGATGGAAAGTCCCATACTATATAACTGATGAATTTCTCTACGTATTAAAAACCAAAATTGGAAGACCAAAACGTAAAAGAAAAGGCAACTCCAAAATGGCCAAAATCCTCATCATCATCTAAACAAAAAATGATTACAAAGAAGATGATGATAGGATGTATCGCAATTCGATTAGAGGTATACCCACCAAAGAAAATTGGAGCAAACCAACATTTTTCCTTTTTTTTTGGGTGTTAATTTAAGGAAAATGAGAAATAAAGATAATGTCCTATAATATCATTATACTTTTGTACCCACCTCACAAAATTCAATGAAGATAAGTTTCTTCTTTTTTTTTTTTTATTAAAATAAAGAAATAGATTTGTATTCAATTTCTTCCCATTACTCCTCCTCCTCTTCTTCCTATATATACAGCCCTACGGCCTCCTGCCATATGGTTTTAAAACTCCAATCTCTCTTTTTTCTAGTGCTTTCTTTTTACTGTCTTTTTCACCTCTCTTTTTAAGTCTTTTTTTACCCACAAACACAAAGATGGCCTCAAACCATGGAACCGGTGGCATCACGGTGGCAACGACGACAACAACTTCCCCGAGGAACGGCGCAGACGGCCACGCCGGCGGAGCTGCGGTTTCACCGAAAGGTCAGTGTCTGTGCTCGCCGACGACGCATCAGGGGTCGTTCAGGTGCAAGTTTCATCGATCCACTTCCACTGATTATTTCAAGAGATCAAAGTCCATGCCAATTAACCATAACAACGTCTCCCCAAAATCCGTCGAATCTTCGTGATTATTAAAGTTTAAGAATAAATTAAGGATGACCCTTTGATTTATTTTTTTTCCTCAATCTGTATGGGATCCTTAATTCAGGTGATCTGTCTCAGATCGAATTATTATGGTACGAACGAAGAATTCAGAAACGTGTATATGTTTTTTTTTTATTATTATTATTTTTTTGGGTATTTTTGTTTTCTAATGAAGTTGTACTACTACATAAGATGTTCTTGTACATCACTATTTCGTCGTACCTGAGTTTGTTCTTGATTATACTTGGGTTATTGGAAACTGTATTCCTTTTCTTTTTCGTTAATATATAGTATTTTTTTTTTCTCCAAAGAAGGCCTCAATGTACTACTGCGAGCTTGTTCCAATGATTATCAGTGACATTCTAGCAAATTGAGATTTTTAATACAGCTGGGAATTTATTGCTTTCATTTATTGAGTTATTGCAAATTAGGAGACATTTGTACGGGACCATTAGATATTATCATTAATTATTTTTTTTCAAAGTTTATCGAAAAGCCAACCTCGTAATATACATGATTTTTGTCTTTTGTATTGCTAATAATATTGTTGCCTTTCTCTTTTTGGAATTTTATGACAAATTAATTTTCGTTTTCGCATCCGAACTTATCACTTGGAGCTTGTTTAGAGTGGTTTTACTTACTTGTCTAGAGTAGTTTAACTTGTCACTTCGGACTTGTCTACAGTGGAAGATATCTTCCACTGGTCTCTGGTCTGATATCACCTAAAAAAAGAAAGAAAGATTTACCTTTACTTTAATTAAATCAATACAACATAATGAACTATAAGTACCATTTTCTTATAGGGTGTTTTTACTGTCCGATTCACTGTTGAATTCTAAGTTTGTGAATTTGTGTAGTATAGTTTAATTTGGACCAACTCTATCTAGTACGATAAGGTTTATATTTATTGTTGACTGAATTTTGACCAGGTTCTCAGTTTCTTTGCTTTCAGAATTTATTGCGACAATGTGTTTCATTCCGATCGGATAAAAAAAAAAATGTTACTACCTTCAAAAAAAAATCTATCCGCCCAATTGGGAATTGGTGTGTGAGTGGAATTAATTGCTAATCTATATTTTGTTTGCTTATAAATCCATAAAAAAAAATATATGTTTGTTATCAATGGGCTTCTCACGTATAAAATAGAAATAATAAGAGTTATTTTATGAGATTGTAAAAAATGAACGGGAGGGCAAAAGAAAACAAACTATTGAATCCGTGTGTCGAAATGATTTCAGTGGACCACAGTGAATACAGTTCTGTGATCATTATTTCTTATTTTTTGGGCGCCCCTAGGTGATGATAATTTATATCATTTCTATTATATACGAAAAAAAAATTAGTACTGATAGTACTGAAATTGTATATGACTTTCTAAAAAAAAAAATTGTAAAAAACACACCAGAAAATGAAAAATGTTAATAAAGGAATTAGTATTCGACCAAAAGAAAAGTTGTGCATCGATTGAACAGTAGTATCCGGGGGGCCCGGGGGGGGGGGGGGGGAGAAGTCAAAAGCAAATGACATCCTACACGACAAGGACTTTAGGGGATTATAAATTCTCTAGGCTGGATAATGATACCTGCATTGGTCACACTGACTCTAAAAATAAATAAATAAATAAATCTATCAATTTATGTCGAAATAATGTCTAAAATTAAATGTACACAAACTCAATTTATAATTCTGTTTAGAAACAAAGAATAAAATAAACATTTTGTAATTCTTTTGTGTGACATATCTAATTCTTCGACATAACCACATCATAGTTAAAGCTACAATTGCAGAGAATCGAATTAGTCGCGTATTCTTTTGATATTGTGATTATTATTATTTTCCCGTTACAATGGAGGAGGATCAAATGTTACACTTTGACATGAAACGTGATTATGAGATGGTCTTAAACTTTGGGTTAGTGATATGATGTTATTGAGATACTGTAAGTCTAAGACATGTAGTTGTTTGATTTTAGAGAACAACTTCAATGATTACAACACTAACTGAATAGTATTTCTTAATATCCACCTAGAAGACTCCATGTTCAAAAAATTCTTTATGAAATAAGTTCCTTAATTTACTTTTCTATTAGAGTATGGATTTGGTTAATCTCTGATTCATCAATCATTTCTTGAAATCTTGTTTATCCTAAGTTTACGTTTGTTGCTTGGCCCAGTTGCGATGATTGATGATGTCTAATAGGATTAATAAATTATTTTCTTGGGAAACTGACGTGGACATATAGACTAATTCACGATTGCGTTGGAGCAAACGAAAATGCAAAGGATAAGGTCTTATATTATAAAAATACACGATTATCTTTCTTAAGAAATATTTAGGGCTTGTTGGCCAATATTTTATTTTAATTTTTGTTTTAGTTTTTGATTTGGGTTTAAGATGTGATTAAAAATGTGATTTGAGATATAATTTAAAAATTAATTGGGTGATATTTTAAATAAACTAATAATATTTTTAGACCACCACCAGACCACCTTCACTGCAGCCGGCAGACCGTCCACCGACATTGCTGGACCGTCGCCGACCGGCGACTGGCCGACCGTATTCTGGACAAATTCCGACCAGCTCGCCGGAATTTGGTTAGAATCTGGCCAGCCGATCGCCAGCCGGCGACGGTCCGGTAGCGGCGGCGGGTGCTTCGGTGGCGGCGGGTGGTGGTGGAGGTGGTCTGATGGTGGTGAATGAAAATTGTGTAACGATAATTTTTGGAATATTTTTTAAAAGATAAATTAAAAAGTTGTTTGGATAGTATTGAGATTTGTGTTTGAAAAGTGTTTTAAAAAGTAAAATGAGACAAAAATGTAAAATAAGTGTTGGGCAAACAAGCGCTAAATGTCTTTGGAAGACCAATTTAGCCACCAAATTGTATAATTCAATAGATGAACTCAATCTGATCGCAGCATTCTTAAAAAAGAACTTTTAAAAAAAACCCCTGATAGCTCATAGCATTGTTTAGATTTAACATAATTTGCCCACTAACATCTTGAATAAAAAAAAAACCCTGATAGATCATAGCATTGTTTAGATTTAACATAATTTGCCCACTATCATCTTGAATGCGATTGAGAGAGTCATCTTCTCTACTTTAATTACATCCGTAAAAGCGACTTTTTATTCCATTGCTTATATTTAATTAATGCGTTTACAAGACTAATCATCAAACCTATCGTCCAAACTCCAACGCACATAATTGACACAATTTTTCGTTGGAAATTTGGGACATGGTACTCCCTCCGTTCGAAAATAAGTGTCGTTTTAGCAAAATGGAGAAATTTCAAAATAAGTGTCGTTCTCACATTTTAATGCACTTTTTGTCCAAAGTTTCCAAAATTACCCTCGAAAGAATTAGTACTATTAGTGGATATTTTTTTAGTGGGGTTGGTTGAGGATATTTAAGTAATTTTATTACCCTGTTTAAGAGTTTCTTAAATTATGTGCAAAGTGTAGGATGACACTTATTTTAGAATGGAGGGAGTATCTAACATTTATACGTATGGATAAAAATACTCCCTCCGTTCCAAAATAAGTGTCGTTTTAGTAAAATGGAGAAATTTCAAAATAAGTGTCGTTCTCACATTTCAATGCACTTTTTGTCCAAAGTTTCCAAAATTACTCTCGAAAGAAATAATACTATTGGTGGATATTTTTTTAGTGGGGTTGGTTGAGGATATTCAAGTAATTTTATTACCCTATTTAAGAGTTTCTTAAACTATGTGCAAAGTGTGGAATGACACTTATTTTGGAATGGAGTGAGTATTTTGTATCAAAGTTTGATTTTATGACGATAAAGTGAACAATGAGCATGAATTTTAGGTACCCAAACGAAAAGTTTAAGAGCAATTTTGTTTGGGAATTGAATGAAATTTAGTGGTTAGGGTGCTATTTTTCCCGATAATAGATTAGTGTTTGATTCCCACCTTTTGGTGGGAATCATACTCATATTTAAGTGGAATCCGCTGAGGTGGATTTTTAAAAGAAAAAAAAAAAAGCAGTTTTGTTTAAAGTGTTTTTTTCCTCTAAATTAGAGAGACAGTGAATTAAAACTGTTGTAAGGTTTTTTTTTTTTTGAATAAGTGAATTGAAAATATAACGAAGGGGAAAAAGTTAAAAACAGCTTCAGCATGTTCTTTTTGTGAAAGATAGGATTTCATTGGTAAAGATAGAATTTCATCATGTGTAACCAGACACAGTTAATCGGTTATCAGTGAATACCATTTTTACATATCAAGGAAAAAGGGTTAAATGGGAAAATTAAAAAGAACATGCGTTTTGGCAGTTTCATTTCACCGGCAACCGTTCATATTTCCCGCGGATTAGCATCAACTATAAACTGTCGCTTATCCAAAGGTTCGATCAGGAGGGGTCACGTGAACCCCAGTTACCCCCAGTGAAGTGCCACGTGATGCCTCAGCGATTCGAGAAACAGCAAGATAAATCCCATAATAAAAAGACTGCCTGACATTCAATGGCTGCTAATTAATGAGGGCTAATAAGAATGTCATCAGCGCAGCCTTTAAAATCCCAGATTTTCCACGGTCTGATTCATCTATTTATCCATCTAGTCATGGATTTTGACAACGTAGTACTAATTTAGTTTGTCCGTTTGCTGACAAATGGTGTTGGTTGAGTTGAATTTCTTGCCACACGATCATTCATTTCAATTTTATCCACAAAATTGGGGAATTGGGATGATTGGATTTGTGTTGTTAAAACTTCCCTTATCGGATTGTTCTCAGAACAATGAAAGGGGTTTGGTCGTTGATGTTGATGGAGTTATAAACTAACTTCTGGAGGCTGGAGCAGATATACTCTGGCTCCAGTCGTACAGTAAACAACAAAGCGATCAGATTTCAAATGAATTCAGAGCAAGTAAGTTTATTAACACAATTGAGAAAGCAACTAAAACTGTTGGGATCTTTCTTCTTTTTTTTTTTCAAGATTTACAAGTATTTTGCCAAACATATTTAGCACGGTGATTTCTGCACCTGAATGATCCTGGATGCCCTGTAGGTGAACATATGCACTGATGCTTTGTGATGGTTGCTGATCGGCCTGAAGAAGAAGATTCAAACACCCTTCTTCTTCCCGGTGTTCGGACAACAACGTTAGCAACTTCAATAGTTTCCATGATCCCTATCCATCTCCTCTGTACCTCCGAATTCTTGACATTTGCATACGAGTCTCCACCCTGATAACACATGTTTCTTCCTCTGTTTTGGGCGGGGTTGTGGATGAATTGATGATGGACATTATATAGGCTGATGTACAGTGAGAAAAGATTCAGAAGGAAGCTTAAAATAGTGTAATCAAAAGTAATGCTTTTTTTTTTCTTTTCAAAGAAGAAAAACCGAACCAAAGATAACGTCTTTTTTGCCAAAAGGCACAAGGTTCTCGCGTTTGCTTAGTAAGCTAATTTGTCTGTGTGTTTGAACAATAAATAAACGACCCAAAACGAGATGCCTGACTTGCTGACTCGAAATGGCCTAATAAGTTAAATCATCTACTTCCTACTGGCCCCTGTTTTCTTTGTGAGGCAATAAACTGATGAGACCGACTAATCACTAAAATAACTTGCTTCTTGTTTAAGGATTCTCTGTTCGATAAGATGCTTGCTAAATCTGCTGATCTCCCAATAATTTAGGAGTCATGGAATTTCAGTGGAAAACACTTAAAAAAAGTAACTTTCACAAGTGAAGACCTTTTTGTACTCAACACGGTTTCTCCCCCCATTCATAATTATATATATTGGATACTCAATGGGGGAACAGCAGAAGAGATTTTTTAGGTTTGATTATCGTGAAGAATATTCTGTTGCTTTGCATCCTTTTAATAATTTAAACCGTTCTGATATGTTTTCAGGGATGGGAAGGGGTTTAACTTTAGGAGAGAATTTGTGGGGGCGGATGCTTTTGCTGCTGATGCAGTTCCTAGTCAGAGGGTTCATGGAATGATGGAAAAGGCACAAAAGATCTGATGTTGATTCCTGCCAAATTTGTAACAAAATTTGAAATGGTGATACTCAGAACCATGTCAATATTGCGTGGCAAATTTTAAATTTTTGTTGGTGTGCTTTTTTATTTTCCTTTCCGGTACGTAACACTTAAATGTTCAAAATCACTGTCTCGATTAATCCGGTGCTTCCAATTGTTGATGTACTTTTTAGGTATTGCATTTTCATGTGGACAGTAATTTTAGAGATTCTAGGATGCAGAAATCCACTAACAGTGGTTCATTTTTTTTTGGATCATTTCTTCTTATGGGTAGAACCATCAGAGAAGATGTGATATGATTTCGACTGTTCGTCGATGCAAAATACATGAAATTCTATGGCTATCTTTTTCGAATTCTTCAAATCACTAAGTGTCTAGTCCTTGTGGCCAGAAAGATACCTCCACTTACGAAGAAGAAAACATTATTTCAACCTCACGTGTTTGGCATCATGTTGCTGTAAATTTTCTGCTTCATCGCATTTTGATCTGCAAAATTTCTGCTCGTTTTCGCTTTTTTGCTTTTTTTTTCTTTTTTGAAAAGGCTTTTTTGCTTGTTTAACCGCACAGCAGTGGAGTGGCAGGTATTCAGGCCATTCTTTAAGGAAATTGATACTTTCCTCACAAAAAGGGGTAGTGTTCTTTCTTTAATTATACTCCTCTCGTCTTTAATATAATTTATTTTGATTTATGTTAAATTTCACATATTATGTATTTTTGATTAAAAATAAAATATTAAAAATATAATTTTACATTAGTCGTAATCTCTTAATTATTAGAAAATATTATTGAAGTTTTTGTTTCAATTAAAAATATGTACTAGATGAAACTTAATAAAAATCAAAATGACTTATATTAAGGACATGAGGGAGTATTTATCCAAACGGAGCAATTTTTATCCACCTGAAACTTTGCCCTTTGTTCATAAAAGTTTTACTATGTAACCGACAAACGCGTAATAAGACTGATGAATGGATGATTTGATGAATGATTTGTGCATTGGCGTTAGTAGTTTGGTTTGATTTTACTTTGTATATTTGGATAAACTATGGAGGGAAATGAACCATAAAAATTGACTAAAAAGGGAAATCTAACGTTTCAAAATTAAGATTGGTTCCGCTATTTCTTTGTAGAGGGAAAAGGACGATTTTGTAGCCATTGATGGGAAAAAAAATAGAAATAACATCTGCGAAATCGTTATAAATGTCATGAATCAAAGCATTCATTCAATCATCCATGAGATCGGTTTGAGATGTCGCTCCACTAGGATGGATAAATAGATAGTTGAACCTTCGACGGGAAATGTAATGGGAGGGAATTTTGGCGCAGTGCGGGCTTGAACAATATTTTATATCAGTTTTTTCTTCTTTTTTTTTTCGTTTGGGTTTGAAATATAATTTAAAAATACTTTTGAGTGAAAATTTAAAAAGTTATATAGATAGTTTTTGAAATAAAATCATCATCATCATACCAACTCTGTTACTGCAGGATCGTCCTGCTGCAGCCATACCATCACCGGCTGGCGTGATTCGGCGATGACAAGAAAGTAACTTGATAATGTTGGTTGAAAATAATATGAAATGAATTTTAAGATGAATTTTAAGATAAATTTTAAATGTTAAATTAAAATGTTTGATGAATGGTATATATTTTTCTTTTTAGTAATTTTTTTTTAATTTAGATGGCTAGCCATACAGGAACGATGACTTCTCCCAATGGTTAAGAATAAGTCACTCAACATAGGAGGTCCCAGGTTCGAGTTTCATCATGAGCACTTTAAGTGCTGCTTATGTATGTTTGTAGCCAAGAGGTCAGAGATGGTCCCGAAAGTCAAGCTTGTAATCCAGGACGCGTAACATCTCTTTTTTCAATAGACCCTACAAATGTAATCGTCTAGTATTTATAATGGTATATAAAAAAAAATAAAAAGATGGCTGGCCATACATGGCGATATGGTTTTATTTTTCAGTTTGCCACTAGTATGCTATGTCAAATACTCGAATTAAACGGACTGGCCAGGCAGATAATTTGGTTAAGCCGGACGGACATTGACGGAAGGGAACGAGGCTCGTCATTCAAGCATGAAGGAGGAATTCCAAGGCATACATTTGAGCGAGAGTTACTTGTAAAAAATCTCCCAATTAAATGGTTAGTTAGCCCAAGAATGGAGCACACGCTTAGGACTAATGGCAAGTAATGGGTATCATTTCCAGCCCATTGGGTTTTGTTTAATAAACACTGGATGTGCAATTAAACACGTGACTCCGGTAAACATAGGCTGTTTGCCAAGGTACCATATTTTTGTACTCCTCCCTCCAAAAAAAAAAAAAAAGTCCAATAAAAATTTATAAATTTAATGTGAATTGTTTTTAAAGATAGGAAGAGTACTAATTTTGACTATGATGAAGATTTTATCAAAGAAAAATAAAAATCAATAAATCAATTTATGCGATACAAAGCTTTAGGAATATGAACAATGTTTCTAGAATATTATACTCCTACCGTCCCAAAATGATTTTCAAGTTTAGATTTTCACGTTTAGCATAATACTCCCTCTGTTCCAAAATTATTGTCCAGTTTTACATTTCACTTTTAGTATAATTTGAACTAAAAATGAAAACTTAAACTGGACAATAATTATGGGATGGAGGTGGTATGAACTAAAACTGAAAATCTAAACTGGACAATAATTTCAGAACGGAGAGAGTATCAGAATTTGAATGGACTTACTTCTTCCTATACATACCTATGAATATTTCCTTTTCCAAAAAAAACCTATGAATATTTCGTTGTACTGTATATACTGTAACCCACGCATGGTTGGGTCTTTGGCCCAGTTTTTAAGAAAATCAGATTCATTTTACATCTTGTGCACTAGGTTTCTTCTAATCTTCGTAGCAAGTGGATGGTTCTGAATTCTGCTGACCAGATCAAAAATCTTGGGCCTTCAGGGTAGGAGCAGTAAACATCGATCCTGGGGGTGGCATTCACCTGGTGGCTGTTGCGAAATCATTAGAAAGTACTTCTTCATCCCAAAACAAAACAAGTTGCAGTCATTAGAGTCCTTCATTTCAGAAAAGTAATATTATTAACTTTGACAAAAAAGAGAAATAATTCATATTCAATTTTTAATTCATACAAAAAATAGTACAAATATTAAAATCTAATGTGGATTTTTTTTTTTGTGACAGAAAAAGTACAACATATGGAACACCATATTAGTACTCTACTAAGAAGCATCTTCATTTCAATATTAAGCACAAACTAAAGTTTGGATCTAGCGGTGAAAAAATCTTGATGGATGGCATTCTCTTTGATGGCTCTAATGCTCTATTACATTTTTTTGGTATACGTTATATACAAACTATAATGAGTAATAAAAAAGTGTGAAAGAAATTGTTGTTACTGCACAATTGAATTGTGTAATACTCCCTTCGTTTCTTAATACTTCCTATATCCCGAAATTATTATCCAGTTTAAGATTTCAATTTAATACAATTTAAATTATAAATGAAAACCCAAACTGGATAATAATTATAGGACGAAGGGAGTATAAGACATTTTGATTTGTCATAAGTTTCACCTAACATTTATTTTTAACGAGAAAAATCTTAAAAATATATGTTCACACTCGTTATATTCTCTTGATTTTTAAAAAATATTTTTAAAACTTTTTTTTGTTAATTTCACCTTGTACAAATCAAAATGTCTTATTGAGAACAGGAGGGAGTAAAAAGTATGACACACAATTTTGATGGGGATCTTGTGGCAATCTTAATTGGGAAAGGCTTGGAGCTTACTAGCTACATAGGTGTTCAGCTACATTTTTGTTGTAATTTTGCCATATGCATCCCTTTTAATGCTCAAAATAAAAAAGAAAAGAAAAGAAAAAGCTAGTATAACTGACTCTTTACTAACTCCGATGCACTAAGCAGGTTGGAAATTGCCAAATGAGAGTTGAATTAGGGAATGGCTGACTAATTTGACTTCTAGAAAACCCTTTGTGAGAATCTTCAAACGTAGTCGTCCACTTGTCACTTTGTTTTCACGCCGTTTGATTTTTTCTTCTTCCCCGCCGTCGTCACTCCTCACGGCAATTCCAAAAGATTAATTTAACGCCGATGCCAGTCAACGAGCCGCCGGCCTCGTCAAAGCTATATCGTGTATGTGTACTAGAATACTAGTAGTAGCTATTCTAAAATAAAATAATTTTCGTAACGTAAAATACAAAATAGATTAATGAAGTTTTACAAAATTTGTTGTAACGGTTTACCATGCACTTTTATAATGTTTTTTTGGACAATTTCATTTAAAGTTTTTTTTTTTTTTTTGGATGAAAGTTGTTTATTTCAAATTTCATTTAAAGTTTAGTTCATATTAAAAAGATAAAATTTGTTTATTTTAAATATCAATATTATTTAAGAAAAATGAATCTTCTAAATTGTGAACAATTAACCACTGTATTTTAAATCATGTAATTATTTCTTTTGTCATATAATATTTTTTAATTTTGTAGATTAATATATTATCAAATTAAATTTTGACAGTAGATTTAAATTTGCTTATGAAAAATCAAAATGGATAAAAATTAGTTAGATGAAGAGTTAAAATCCTATTTGGAAGTGAGGTTATACTGTCTCTAATAAAAATTATTGAAAGATACCGCTCTCTTTATAAATAATATATATTCCACTACCCTAATCTAATTTTTCTCTCTTTTTTTTAACAAACGCTAGAGAAAAACCTATTTCTTACTATTTTTAAAACGCGTACCTTTTACCTCACTCACGGTCTGATTCTTCTTCTGCTTCTTCTTACTTTGTTTCTCCGAAGTTTCACATTATTGTACGCTTTCACAAACGTTTTTGTCCCGAATCCCAGTCGCCCCCCTAATTTATATGTGTCTCTCTTCTCTTTGGATTCTTCAATTTCTTCTACAATTTTCTGTGTCCCCTTTTTCCCAATCTCTTTGATTTTAACCCAGATTCTTCTTTTCTAATAATCTGTTTTTTTTGCTCTTTTATCCCCCATTAATTTTTGTTCTGATTCGTTGTATTTCATATCAATTTTTTCTTGAAGAAGATGAATGCTGTAAGATTCGCGACTCTTCCTATTCTGAGTATAATCTTCTTGGCCCTTGTTGAGTTTTGCCGCGGACAAGCCACCATGGCTCCGGCTCCTTCTCCGATTGGTCCTCCTTCTAATGACGGTAAGTTTTGCCTCCTTCTTCTTCTTCTTCAAACGAATGAATTATGTTAACAGTTCAAATTTGAAGATTTTTATGTTTTGATTGGTTGTGGGTGGTCTGAAACTGATGATGTTTTTGTTGTGAAATCCGATGCAGGCACAGCAATTGACCAAGGGATTGCTTATGTTCTTTTGCTGGTGGCCCTGGCTATTACATACTTGGTTCACTAATTCAGAGCGATTTAACTCCCGGCGGGACTAATTAGATCTTATTATTAGTAGTATTGATTAAAATTCTTTTTATGTATTCTCTCCATATTGTTTGGGAAGGAGAAACATCCCATTATTTTTCTTTTTTGGTTATTTTTCGTACCACTGTATAGAAGTTGATGATGATGATGATTCAGAGGCATGATGATTGATTAAAGGGAAGAGTTTCTCATGAATTAGTGATTATATACTTATCTGGTGTCTTTATACTGCACAATGAAAATAAGGTTTTTTTTTTTTTTTTTTTATAAATACTGGGTATGATAATCTGGTTATACACGATAATTAATTATACTCATCGGTGGGTTAAAAGCCATATGGTGTTCTAAGGAATTATCAAAGATGCAATCTGGTCCTCTCAAAATATGGTGACCGGTGATATGGAGGTGCGTGGGAGGAATAAAGCTTTGGTAATGGCTGTTCGTGATCTTTTGAGCACAGATTGGGTGGTGAAGGTACATCATGTTTACCGAGAGCTGAATTTTGCCGCTGATTCCCTAGTGGTGTTAGCAATGGAGAGTACCGGTGGTTTACAATGGCTAGATGTACCTCCCGATACTGTCCAAATGTGGCTTCAATATGACATCGTTGAGTTTTCTTACCGACGAGCTCTAATAAATTAGAACTCTATGCATTTGTCTCTTGTACCAAAAAAAAAAAAAATGCAATCTTTGGAAAAGGCTTTGGTAGTTGCTCTTGCTGGACTTTTGATCAAAGTTTAGACTTGCTCTTAATGTTACACTAATGGCTTTACTCCTGTAAGTTCAAACAAACACAATTTAACAACAAACACCAAATACGAAAGACCACATGACTCCATGAAAGAGTACTGAATTATGAGTCTATGACAGTAACGCATGTAATAACTCAGTTGCTTTCCTCAATTGGAAACACCAATTCATTGCAGTTTGCTAAGATTGATTTAGGAAAAAAGCTACGGGAACTTATAAGGTGTAACTGGATTTCCTTCAATTATACTGGTCTCAGAGTACAGTATACCTGATCTTCTGAATCATAGTTGAGTTTTTCTCCTCGAAGCCTTTTTCTACTGATTTCGCGATAAATCCAATGTCAGAAATAATGCTGCTCTGCTCAGCTCAGCTCAGCTCATTATTGCTGAATTAAGGCTTAAGAGAATCATCCCATGATGCTGGAACTCTATTTCCTACTTCAGTTGAAACTCATCAAGCCTTCTCCTATAGTAATCAGGCTAAGAAACTTCATTGTGCCATGAATCCTGCCTCTAGTTGAATCGCAAATCAGCTTCAACATCCTTTTGTTCTGGCCACCATTTTTGTCCCGGGTTCTTTATGACTGACTGGTCTCAACGTCAACTAATTGTATCTTTATATCTGATATTTCCCGCTTACCTTCTGGCAACAAAGTATTCAGAACCTCTACGGCTTTACAATGGCTAATGGGGGCCAATTCCTATTTAAAATGGGATTGAAAAATAAAAAAAGTCCAACATAAAACATTTTACACTTGGGGAAACATGTTCAAGAATTGTTTGCTTTCTCAAAGAAACAAAATCAATCACATCACATCATTTTGACAAACAAAATACGGTAATCATGTACTGCACCAAAAAATTACATTGAGTCAGCACAGATAATTCAACATTTATTGCTCCAGCTACAAGTCTCAATCGGTTTGGTGAAGCACGTCTTTCCAGCGAACTCTGGGTAAGAAAAGCTTACAAACCAAATTGCCCAATTGGCTAGATACTTATCCTACTTGAACAAGGAAGAAAGTTAAAGACCTTTCACAATACTATCCTTGTCGCCCCTTCTAGTAGTTTGAAGATTCAACAAAAAAAATCTCACTTCTTTTTTCACTCATTGAATTGACATTAGTATTCATTTATTGCTTATAATATGGTTGCCATTCCTACTTGGCTGCTGCCACCCAGTCATCAAACACCACCTAATAAACCACTAAATCGTCGAATATTTTGCCCAAACGTGCGTCATTTCATACTCCTTTAGTCCTAACTATAATTCCCTGCCACATTCTATCTGAGGAAAACATCAGCCAAATTGCTCAAGCAAGCTAGGACTTAGGAGCGGAATGGAAACTGGAATATGGCGAAAGTCGGGACGAAGGACGATCCATTTGGGGCGATTTTGCGACCAAAAGACGGGCGAGGAAGATCCCGTGTTCAAGTACTACCCTGCAGAGAATGGTGGTAATAATGGTGGGACTAGATCCTCTTCAAAAATGCCGAAGTGGAAAGTCATATGGAAGAACCTGCTGAAGCAGAGGAAGAAAGGTTTCGAGCCCGCGATGCAAGGAAAGGCGGCTTATAATTCAGAAACATATATGCAGAATTTTGATGAAGGTCAATCAGGGCAGACGATTGATGAATATCTCAATGATTTCCTGCCTCGATCTTTTACTGCCAGATATGCTGATCCCTCCAAGCTACTTTCCTGATGTATAAAAGGTTTGGGCATATGTAATGTACCACTTGATTTTGGTACATATGTGCAGAACATGGTCAATTACAGTAGTAGAAACCTATTAGGTTTTTCGACGGTGTTTCTATTTTTCAGTTTCCTCCTTCGATTCCCTTAATTCAGCCAGGAAATCGGTTGTATAAATTTTGATGTTCACAAGATTTTAATTTTTTGGTACCATCTCTATTCTCTGATACAGTGTGAATTTGAAGATGAACCAGGGTAGGTGTATTGTTCGTCTATTAACAACTTTGAATATGCTTTAAAATAAGTTACATCTCTTAGAATTTGCTGCGATCTCAAAAAACGACAAAATTATAGAGAGCCAACATACGGCAGTTTCAGCATGCCCTCTTCTCATTACAATCCAAAAAAGAAAAAAAAGCAGAGAAATGCAACATAGATAGAAAAAGTTTCAGAAAAGCGTGGACGGCAGGATTCGAACCTGCGCGGGCAGAGCCCACATGATTTCTAGTCATGCCCGATAACCACTCCGGCACGTCCACCTGTTGATATAGCAGTGTCACTGTATTTTTTATAAATAATTAAACCCAACTAATTCAATCATCAAGTCCATCTCCTCAAAGTACAAAATAATGTATCACTCATCATGTTTACTTCCCTAGAATACCAAACACATTAGCTAGTGCGTCTTTTTCAGCACATGCCATATCAAAAGTTTTTTTTACCAAGTTACAAAGTTGATTGCTAAAGACAGTATACACAAGTAGAACATAGATAAAAGTCGTAAGCATGAATTTAGATGTGTTTTTACCTAGACAATGTTGAAGTTATTAAAGTAATATGAGAGGTTCAAAATCCTAAAACTCCAACAATTCTTTACAAAATGGTGGGAGAAGATCCCAAATACTAGATTATGGTAACGCAATTTTCAAATTTTAGGAAGTGATAAGTGTGACAGAAAAGTTTTGTAGCTTTTTATCTTTTTGTCCCAACAGAAATTATGATGTTTTACGTTGCATCATTTACTTGTGGGAAAAATTATTGGGTACAGTTGCTGTATCATGATTTTTAGTGTAGCAAGTACTAGCACCTTCCTATTTTAGTGATATAACTCCCGTATAAATTATCTCTCCCCCAAAATTACTACTTTACCCCTATTATTGTGTCTAGTTTTACAATACAACAGTTACACTGAATAATTTCTCGTCTTGTGGTCCTTTGGAGTTTAGATAAGCGATTATGAATTTGTCTGAAATTATACCTCCGTTCCAGTCCAAATGTGTGATGTTTTGAAATTCAAACCTTCTCTCCGTCATCTATCTTATCCTAATTAGGTACTCAAACCGTTTTGAGTATCTCTAGAATAACCCTTTCATTGTTAGGCCGTCACCCTAACGTTTTATGGTGGGAGTCTTACCCATGTGAGCTGTGAAGTACATTACGAACTTAAACTTTTTTTGTAACAAAATATTGGACATTGATGATTGACCAATTCATATATCAACCTGTAATCAGCTTGTCTCTCAAAAAATGAGCCAAAAACCCAGTTAGTCATTCTAACTAAAAGAGGGAAATAAAGGGTTATTTCTTGGTCTTTCTGTTATTCTTACTTTCTTTGGATTTGAATAAGACTTAAAGAACTTTTTATATAAAATTGTATTGAAACATTGTGAAATAGATGTTTCGAAATAAAGTTTGGGGTTGAGCTTACGATTCATGCGGGAAATCCAGTCCTCAACTCGGCCCGGTGTTAAGGAGCATAAAAAACACACACAAAGGTCATGAAGAGAAACCCAAAATACAAGTCGTATTGTCGGAGTTCGTTTGTGTTGCAATAACGTTGACAGCAATTTCAAAAGTTCATCCATCCCACTATAAAGTAATTAATAAACCCAAGGAAATCATGACAAAAATTAGCATCTTTCCTAGTGAGATCATCGTCTGGCATCAATCAATCATCCATGTGTTTGTTTGTGTGTAATATTGTACAAAGGCTTATATTTTTTGTATGACAGTGAAATAAAATTTTAAAACGTTATTCTCAAAAAAGATAAATTCAAACTTCACCAACCTACTACTCTAAGATCACTTCACTCTTCTGTTCTTTTTTACATCAATGGCGATCGAAAGCAACGGGAAAAAAACAGAGTTTTCTGTCATGATTCCGGACGTAAAGTTCACCAAGCTCTTCATCAATGGGAATTTTGTTGACTCTGTTTCAGGTTATCTTTTTTTTCTTTACTTCATCATCATTAGTGATTGTCCATGGTGTTTTCGCTTTAGTAGTTTTCTCTTGCCTTGGAGTTGAAAGGAAAGATTCATTTTTTTATAACAATCATGAAGAAGATAGTACAACAAGTTACTTCATTTGGCTGTAATCTAGGATTATTGTGACCGTAATATGTAGGAAAAACATTCGAGACAATTGATCCTAGAACAGGGGATCCAATAGCCAGAATTGCAGAAGGAGATACAGAAGATGTTGATTTAGCTGTGAAGGCTGCCCGGGAGGCTTTTGATAACGGTCCGTGGCCTCGTCTCCCTGGCCAAGTGAGTTCACTTCGTTTCAGTTACAAAATCAGTTTAGAACCCTCCTCTCTGCAATTGGCCTTTTCAAATGAGTCTTGATTCATGATGTTAATTACTAGGGAAGGAGAAGGTTGATGATGAAACTGGCGGACTTAATCGAACAAAATGTAGAAGAAATAGCAGCCCTGGAAGCACTGGAGGCAGGGAAGTTGTATAGTTTGCTGAAAAACATGGACATTCCAGCAGCAGCTGAGACTCTGAGGTACTATGCCGGGGCGGCTGATAAAATCCATGGAGAAACTCTGAAGATGAGCCGGGATCTTCAAGGCTACACGTTGTGTGAGCCGATCGGAGTTGTTGGAGTTATCATCCCCTGGAATTACCCCTGTAATCTGATGTTCATTAAATTTGCGCCGGCATTAGCTGCAGGGTGCACTGTTGTAGTAAAGCCATCTGAAGAGACTTCCCTTTCAGCACTTTTCTGTGCCCATTTGGTCAAGGAAGTAAGATTTTTTATTACCCTTTTTCTTCTGTGATTTGTTTGATTTGGGAAGTTGGATCATTCTTCTGTTAAACTTTCATGTTTTGGATTTGCAGGCTGGCTTTCCTGATGGAGTGTTCAATGTTGTGCCAGGATATGGACACACAGCTGGTGCTGCTATTTCATCACATATGGACATTGACAAAGTAACACTGAGTTGTTTTACTTTTATCAGTTTGTTTTGAGTTTCATTCATCATTTTTTTTGGCGGGTATTGTTTTTAGGTAACTTTTACAGGTTCCACAAAAGTAGGACGTTTAGTAATGGTAGCTGCAGCTAAAAGCAACTTGAAACCAGTCTCACTTGAATTAGGAGGCAAGAATCCTTTGATAGTTTGTGATGATGCAGATGTTGAAACAGCTGCCACCATTGTTCTTCTGGGCAGTCTATGGAACAAGGTAGAAATTTGAACAAAGGACTTGCTAAATTCAAATGAATTGTTACATGGAATACATTCTTACGTAAGTTTTAAAAAATTGATTTCAGGGTGAACTATGCGTATCGAGCTCCCGCATTTTGATTCAGGAAGGGATTTATGAAGAACTCTCCAAGAAGTTAGTGGAGAAGGCGCAAAAATGGGTAGTGGGCGATCCTTTTGATCCTCGTACTCAACAGGGTCCTCAAGTAAATTTCTTCAGCACTTAAAAACTTTTAGATAATTCTTTGATTCTCAAGATAATTTGCAGATTAAACAACCCGACATAATTCGAACTGCAAAATACTGTCTGCCAATTTTGTGAAACATGCAACACTTGTTTCTAGTTGTGATTCACCAGTTTACAGGATCTCTGATTCAGTAATTTAGGAGTATTTGACATATTATTAGTCTAAAAAAGAGCGCTTATTCAGATCAAAACCAAATTGTATTCCCCGAGCAATAAAACTGAATACTGGTTCTTTTTTGAAGGTTAACCAGGTGCAGTTTGATAAGATACTATCTTACATTGAACTTGGTAAGGCTGAAGGTGCTACATTACTTACGGGTGGGAAACGATGCAGTGAAAGGGGATTTTACATTGAACCAACAATCTTCACAGATGTTCAGGTAAAACTAATACCGCCGGGCCTATCGCGATTCGGGTTTTGCTTCGCTCTTTCAGTTCTTGTTATTGCTTCGTGTTTTAGAACTTTCTGATTCTTTCAGGACCATATGCGCATAGCGAAAGAAGAAATATTCGGGCCTGTTATTTCACTTATGAAATTCAAGTGAGTGAAAAATGTGAAATCATTGGTAAATTGATGATAAACAATTTTGGTCTTTCTGGTTTTAATCATTGAAGCATGTGTACAGGACAATTGAGGAGGCAATTAAGAGAGCAAATGCGACGACCTATGGATTGGCTGCAGGCATTTTAACCAAGGACTTGAACATTGCCAACACAGTCTCGAGATCAATTCGGGCTGGTAGTATTTGGATTAATTGTTATGCTGTGTTTGACAGGGATTGTCCTTATGGAGGGTACAAAATGAGCGGATTTGGTAGGGATCTTGGGATGAAAGCCCTGGATCAATATCTTCAAGTCAAGGCAGTTGTTACGCCACTGTATAATTCACCATGGCTCTGAATACAGGGCAACCAGGCCAGTTTCTTCCTTGTTTTGGATTGTCAGAATTGAAAGGGAAAAATGGCCTTGTTAGGGTTAAACAGGGCACTATAAGTATCAGATTCCAAATTGTGTTTCTTTGTGAAGAGTAGAGACTACTCTGAAAGTTGTTATAGTTTCATAAATTGTCATGAAATGTTGTAATATATTATGTTGAAGTGAAACTTGACCTTAATTAAATAACATTTCAGTTATTCCACTCAATCCCTCCCACATAGGGCCTTATAGGCAGCACTGCCGATGCCAATCCAAAATACATATTGAAACCGAAATCAAACCCTAGCGGAAAAGTTGTTGTAGTTAAAAAAAAAAAATTTCAGACTGGGTTGATCGGCCTTCTTGTCGAGAACAATAAATCTAGAGGCGTGTTAAAGGCCGCTAGGAAAAAGATAAAGATTATCGTAAAAAAGATGATTTTGCCCTTCTCATTTGGATATAGACCGCATAGTAAAAAATATAGACTGTCGAAAAAATACCGTTCCACCCTTTTCATTTTTTGGATATAGACCGCCGAAAGTCTGTTTACTCCGGCCTGTTAAGGAGTTCAGGCTTGTATTTAACTTCTGGGACAACAGGTCTGGGCTGGTACTATCGCCTAGTTCCAGGGCCGAACTCGATGATTGCCAAGTTTGTTTAACTATTTCTTTGGGTGCTGGAATTCTTGCCCAGAAGGCTTCAAATTTATGCCTTCCTTTCATGCGTTGTGTTTGTGTCCTTGTTGTTAGAAGAAAAGGTCCATGATTCGAGACTGTGATAGGCATATTAAGGACTTTAGCATGAGGGAACATGTTTGACCAAGCCGTTGTAGCAAAAGCTCGATCAAGCCTTTCTATTATTCGGTTTCTTGGGCTGTGGACTCTCCAGTTCCTCCTCAAGAACATCTTTCTTGAAATCCAGATCTCTGTCTCTCTTTCGGGATTGGTCAATTGACAAATTCGTCGGCGAGGGAGAAAGGCTTGGTGACCGCCTGATGATCAGAGGCCTATTGCGTCTACTATTCCTTCTCCCGGGAGTGAATTCTAGCCAGATTGTGTTTCCATTTCCCGCCATCCGAATCCCCATCTTCAACCATGACTGCTTTTCCTCTTTTAATCTCCTCCCGCCTCTTGCACTCTTCTGGAGTTAAAGCCGATAGAAAATCCAGCTCATTTCGATCATCTGCTACTAAACGTCTCTCAACATAAGTACGTTATGTGGGAAGATTCATCATCGAAATTTTTCTCTTGATTTATTGCAAAGGAAGGTAAAGTTAATTGTTCTTCATATCCACATAAATGTGTTACATATTATAAGGTTTCCATTTCTAAAAAATGCTTTTTCAATTTTCTTGAGTCCCATATTTTCGAGTTTATTCTTTTTTTACATAAAACAACGTTTAAGATTACTTTGTTCACCGTACAACATTAACACATACGTAATGTGTCCAACTATTTCGAATTTGGATCTTCTGTGACTTTTTCCCACTCACCAAAACTATGTAACTAGTTTTATCATTTGTTTTTTCTATTTTAAATAACAAATTCAACCATTTTCAGTAGTTACATACCTTATAATTAATTGTCCATAATCTAGTGGAGCTAACGCAGATGCAGACATTTGATGAAACTTGATTTTACACTGTCGACTTGGTAGTGGAACTCCGGCTAAGATTTCTTGCAAAAGAAAGCCTCTCGAACAGAAACTCATTTAAAGAAGTAAGTTTATGACCAATCGGTAAAAACGGAAAAATTACTCGGACAAAGTTTTATAACCCAAGTAGTATCAGATTGACAAAACAGTAAAAGTCATAAATTGTATCATTTCATGTCTTTAACCAAACAAAATTAAACAAACCATGGTTCCATTCCTTTCCCTGATCTCATTATACTCTTATAAATTTAGTTTCATGATGACGAGCCAAACATCCACCCTAAATGTAATTTTACACATGAATTTTATAAAAAAAATCTCAAAATTGTAACGTTCACCCCTACTCCTTTTTTTTCCCCCATGGACGAAGGAACATATTTTTTATATAGTACAATTTTAAACAGTAGGAACCTTCATGTAATCTTATGCTACCTGTGATTTTGCTTCGGCCAGCCCCCAACGTATTTTGGATGGTCATTCAATGGCCACAATTTTGTCGCGAAATACATAAAAACGTGGTTACCCTTTGAGCCTTGTGAGTTGTGACCTGTGAAAATTGTCACCTCCACGTTTCAATATTGTGGAACAAATTTGTCATGTGCATAAAGTCCAATAAGGATGAGTAATCGATGCTGCCTAGAATTGGGACAGGTTCCATTCATGAAGTTTGTCTATTAATGGTATTATTAGAAAGGAAAAAGAAAACTCCGTCGTAATGTAAGTTTTACAGTTTTTTAAAATTTATTAACATTTGACTTCTTTCTTCAAAAATAACTAGATACTTGTCCCGAGCGAATGCCCAGGGTACCGCCTTTACTTTTAAATCGATTAAATAAAAAAATAAATTATCTTTAAAAGAATAAAAAACAGAAAAACAAAAAATCGATTAAAAGGACAGGAATTGAGTTACTACACATAAATCTATGCCGGGGTTTATTACAGTTAATTTACAACAATTAACTTATACCCGAATTTACACAACTCATAAACTAATATCTACAACAAAAAAATAAAAAAACAAATCATCCTTAAAAAATTAAATTTCCTTCCATGACCGATTCTTTTTCCTCTATTGTAGAAAAAGATTAATTGATAAATGACGTCAGATTTTAAGTAGTTGATTTGAAGGCCCCAGTCTAAAAGAGGAGCGAAATGGAAAAGATCATTTTAGATTGGGTGGCAGTGCTGTTTCACTTGATTTAAGGAAATTTTCTGACATTTGATTTTATTAACTCAATATTATTGTTTTAAGAGATTACTATATACCTATAATTAATGAATTTTTATGTAGTTATAATTAAAGAATTTATTTATTTATTTATTTCATCCTTTTTTTCTGGTTAGTTAGAAGTCCACATGTCAAAAATGATTTTGTACTGAAAATGACTTTTGGCGGGAAAATTTTCATTGTGATGATGACACATGTTTTTTTTATTTACTGCTTTAATTAAGTACTATAGATGTCTCGAGTCTTGACGTTAAATGAACATACCTAGATTTTTCATTGACCAATAAGCACATATATATGCTAAAATTCAATTTGACATTTCAGATGTGATTTTTGAATTATTATGTTTCTAGAGCGGGTCGCTGCTGCAGTTGGTCAATTTTGAATATAAAGGCTAGTAATAATTCATCCGGTTTCATTTATAAGGGTATATAAAGTGTAATTAAATTAAGTTTTAATCTTTATTATCTTATAAATAAATCAAACAAAGTAATATATTACTATACTTTCTTTGTCTCAAAATAATTATTCTTTGTATTGTTATATTTTGAGTTCACCAAACAAGTCAATCATTTTGGACGAAATGCTTAGCTAATTAAATTAATTTGGATTTAGAGTTTAATATCACCTGTTGGACCTAACTAATGCATTAGAAGGGGAAAAAAAAAACTTTAATTTCACAAGGAATAAGGGAATAAAATTGATTATAGACCTTACGAAATGACACTTAATATCAATCTCTCTGGACCTAATAAACTTGAACAGATTAAGTAAGTAATGGTCAGCAGTTCATGTGTAAGATTCCAACACAATTATTCATGACTGATTTTTATTTGCACAGATTTGGTCTAACATCCATGCATAATTGATAATTTACATAAACATCATCGGCCACCCCTTTTTTCTAATGGTAGGATTCCACCTAATGAACAGGCTTTTCGATGATAATGACGTTTCGCCCTTTTGACATTAAACTTTAATATCCTTTGCATGTGGACTTTAAACAACAGTACTATATATAACAACTTAATTAGACCAGCATATCTATATCGGTTTAATGCTCCACCCTGCATACGTTGAAAACATAAGTTAACTGCCTATTTATTTATTATTAATATTACATGTCGATCGATCTTTTTATTCTCTTACTTTCGATTGATTGATTGATAATCAAGTTACAAGTGGAGGTTCAGTTTTTGACTTCGTAGCTTGAACAAGCTTGCAGCTCGCAATCGCTGTCGTGTTTATGTCAAATTGAAATTCTTTTAAAGGGTGAGAAAAGTGTCTAATAATGCATCATGCATGAGTGGTAATTAGGTAACTAATCATATCTATTATGCTCTCCAATCTAAAATAAATATCCAGTGATTATCATTATTTCGGAACTGAAAGTGTATATATATATATATATATATATATATATATATATATATATATATATATATATATACACACGTCAAATTTTAGTTTTAATATTAATCAAAACAGTGAGCACATGGCACAAACCCTAAGTACCATCATATTAATCATAGTGAAACCTATCATTTGCCATATCATAAAAGGAATTTCCGGTTATCTTTATGTTTGAAACGATTTTTTTTTTTTTTTTTTTATGGTTACATATTGCACACGACACAATCACACAGTCCTTAACTTGTGTTGTAAAACAAAATATAGCACGTACCCAATAAGCATATACGTAAGTATGTAAAACGGAGGGGGGAAAAGGGTCGGTGAATCCGCAAAATTTTTTTGTAACAATGATAAATAAAGAAATTTTGTTATATGTAGATTAAACCACAACCAATTACCTCATTCTTATAATTTATTTATTCTTTTAAAATTAGGCAGATAGTTTAAATCCGGACTCGTCATTTCTATTTCGTTGAAATTTTCTCATTATGTGTATCACTATTTTTTCTTAATAGGGGAAAAGATAACTAACATGAACATGAAGCTAGTTCACTTGTATTCTGGAATTTTCATAGCTAGATCTCCTCAATTATTTTGCTCGAATGAGTTGCATCATTTGATTGATACGGATTTGACAATTTAAAAGTTTTAATTAATTAGTTAATTTTATAGAAAATAATTGTAGCAATATGAAATTGAAAGAATTGTACTTTTAAGACAAGAAAAAGTCGGTTTGAAATAATGTTTCAAATTATATGGAGAGAATCTTTATGAATTTAAAACTGAACCCTGAATTTACAATGGGACAGCAAGTTGTTAGTAAAAAACAAACATCTCATCTTGTCTTGTGACAGATAACTGACGATATAAGTTGCTTTTACAGATAGGAGTCAAATATTAGCTAGTGTGTTAGTTTATTAAAAAAAATCACTAATTAAACTTAATTTTCTTGTCAAAGTATCCCATCAAAGCGGTTAAATAAAAAAAACGTTCCAGAAGCCAAGACGATCATTGTCCCCAAATTTTCTTCTTCTGTTCTTTTTTTAAATCGTTCATCAATCAATTATTAATCAAATAAAATATCCCAAAATAATTGAGTCCTTCTGACCAAACAAATTTGTAGTTAATTGTCATACAAATGGAAGAAAGTAACCGTGTACTTTTTATTGCAAGAGTCATTTTCCAATCGATCCTTTGATAATACTAATTCCCGTCAAATGACACAAGTAGTGATTTTATTGCTATATAAAATGCAGCAAATCACATATATTTTATTGATTGGTACAGATAATACGTACCAGTTTTTGAAGTGGCAAAGTAGCAGCCGTATGTCGGCTATGATAATGCTCATTGCATCTACAAGTGAAAATGGAACCATATCTATTTAGAAAATCGTAACATTCCGAACTCTAGTTAATTGTTTTCATCGTATTATATTACCATTCTTAAATGTTGAAATCCAATTAACTTTCATGTAGACACGTTAAAAACATATTCTCTCTGTCCTAAAATTATTGTCTAGTTTTAGATTTTATTTTTAGTAAAATTTGAATTAAAAATGAAAATCCAAGTGAACAATAATTTCGGAATGGAGGGAGTATAACCCATAACATATATATTAACAGAAAAATTACTGGAAATTAAAGATAAGTGGACGATCTAGGTAGTTACCTAGGTTTTACACTGCTACATGATAAACTTATCGTAAGATGATGTTTTTCTTGGTAGTTTAAATTGCAAGATATAAATTTAGATCAAATTTATGTTTTATGTATAAGAATTGAGGGAACAGATTATCAATGTCCAGGATTGGATCAATACATCCATGTAGATGTGTTCTCTCAAGGCACGTTTTACTTTTATGATCGATTCGTTTAATCACATGTAAACGAAAGCGACGTTCCACATACACTCCAACATCCACCAGATTAATTAATAACATTATCAACTTTAATTTTAGATTATGAATATATCAAGAGAGAATATTAGTTTGGCAAGTTGTTAATTAATTCTTTGTTTTAAAATTATGGCTTATTCGTCCTTAGCTGGACTTTTTTTATAAAAAAAAAAAAATTAAAATCTTCTTCAAGTTTTCATATGCTATTATTAATCAATAATTGTCAATTTACTCTAACGTTTTTCCCTCTCCAGACAGCAACTGATATACCTATGTCGCGACATTGAAAAAACTTCATTAAAATTTTACTGAAAATAGTTTATGTTGGTCATTTTGATTTAATTAATCCCCATAAATTAAAGACAAAATGACAAATGAATTGACGGATGTTGAATTATTTGCTTTGATTTTCACCGTATACTTTTTTTTTTTTTCCGCCCTTAACATTGACATCCTCAACATTGACCTCGAAGCGATGAGTAACGTGGTTATTATACATACCACAGACTTGGTCTTCAAGAACTTCCAAATGATAACCCCCAAAAAAAAAAACAATACTAAGAGTGAAACAAAGCTAATTTGAAAATATATATGTACAATAATGTGAAATTGAGCACCCCTTCGGAGCTCGTTGATGTCAGATTTTTATGATCGTATAAAAATCGTATGATCCAAAAGTCAACAACGACCTGTTCTGTTCATTTAAGGTGATAGAATTATTGCCACCTAAAACCTTATAATACGAATGTCAATGCATATTTTTTAACTGCAAATCCGATCCAATAAACGTTCAAGCAACAACTTGCAAGATTTGATGATAATTCTAAAAAAAAAAAAAAAAAAAACAGTGTTTGTCTGTGTCTTTAAGTTTGGTTGATTTCCGCAGTTTTAATTTTCATAAATTCGGATGTGGAGGAATTAAAGAAAAGGATCTTACTCTTACATAAGCTTGAGATCACGGTTGACCATTTTTTATGAATGTGTAACTTGGGGAGAAGGTGTATATGACAGTATGTGACAATATTGCCGATGTTCTGATTATTATCTTTTTATTTTACAATGTCATTTTAGTATATTAGTCAATAAAGTAAACAATATCGTACCTAATAAGTATCAACGATTAATATTTAATAGTACAACGCATTAAAAAAAAAAATCTAACGATTTCAACCAAAAAAAAATAATTAAAAAAAATCTTAATTTGCATACTCTACGACTGAGTGTACATAATAGTGTTCTAAATGAATCGCAAGAGGGGAAAAAATTCATTAAGTGTTCCGACTAATGTCGTTGACTTAAGAGCTAGCTAGGCAGTAAAACTTTAATTGGGAGCATTTTCTAATTGGAAAATTTTGATTTTGATTTGTCTATCACATAATACTCTACATTTTGGTTTTTTTTTTTTTTACCCCGAATAAAAAAAGAACCACCATTTAGCGTTATAAACCACTAATTTCATGAATTAATGGTGGTATTGTTTTATAGCCTTTTTTTAAATAATGAATACAGAAATCATTTTAAAATAAAAAGAATAAATCTCCAAAACGGTGGTACATCATGCGTGTCGTTTTTTATTTTAATAACATAACTATCTAAATTTTCAACTTTGATAAACATATTAAGACTAATGAATGCTAAAGGGAAAAAAAAAATGATTTACATGTGAAATTCTGATAAGTATTACATACATACACCACAAGACAAAAATGTAAGGCAAGATTCCGTCCCCTCATTTGAACTTTGTTAATCCTAATCATAAAATTTGATGGAAGTGACACTGGTGTAGGTAAAAATAAATAAATAAATAAATAAAAATTCCTTATTTATTTTAATAAAATAAACTCTTTGAAACTGAAGAAATAGTCAAATTGCTTTGCGTCTATAAATGTTGTTAACTCTCTAAATTAAACCGTGTACAATATGAAAAATTGTGAATTAAATCCCAAACAATTCGGACCTATAAAACAAACTAAAAAAAATAATAATACTAAGGAAAATATGTATGTTTGGATCACTTTTTTAGTGTGTGTTTTTAATTTTTTTTTATTATTATAAAAAATTATATTAAAAATATAAAAAAAAAAGTATTTTGGAATAGAATAGTTCATATTAACAAAAAAATTGTTACAGAATCTAGTGAAAAATGAACCAAACAAAGTAGGCAAAGAGAAAGTCGCTTACAAAATAATTCTCACCATGCATAAACCCCATTGACCTCTATTGTTTTTGTTTTGTCTCTCGAAGGGTAACGAAAATCATAGGGATTGAAGGATTAGGTAGGAAGATTAATAGTGGAGGATGATGAAATTGTTGGTATTATAAGGTTGAGTAAAAAAAAAAATCACGAAGTTATGTTTAGAGTATGTACCAAAATTCAAAACAATGTACCACGTGAAATTCGAAGCAGAAAAATGCATTGAGAAATACAGCCTCCAGGGTATAAAAATGGTTAATAACACAAACATATGAAATTAATGAGACAATGAAAGATGTTTTTTATAATTATTATAAGCCTCCAGGATTGAACACTTTTCAACCAGCTAACGTGTTTCTTTTAGCCTTTCAGTTCTCACGCCTTTTCCAGTAAATCCTAATTTCCTTAGCTATAGCTTTTGGGCAATTGAAAAAACAAAAGGAAAAGAATATCGTAACAACCATAAGTGAATTGCTCGTGGAACAAATGGTTAATTATAAATTATGCACATTTATAACCTCGGTACTTTCGTGGAAAACTAAATATACTTTTCCGTTTATTATATAATCTTTATAATATATGTGCATAATTTATTAATGTACTACATAGGAACTTCACTTGTTTTCGTCTTGAAACAAGGCAAAGATAGATTACAAATATTTACAGTTGTACTATTATTTATAATAATTTGATTGTTTTAAACGCTTAACGTCGATCTCATGCATGGTTAAGATGCGATTGTAATGTAAATTTAAAAAAAAAAAAAAAAAAAACATGTAATAAGTGCGTCAGGTACAAAATGCAATTATTTTTCAAGACAGAAATGAAATGAATAAGTACTTGGATTTATTACTTATGCATCGAATGAAGTAGTATCATGTTACAGTAACAAACACTCCGAAATCGGAAAGGGATAGTGACAAAAACCGCTTTCCTCATAAAAGTGACTTGTGTATGAGCACTTCTAATTTTTGGTACATGAAAAAAAAAAAAAAAAAAGAGCACCTTAATATTCATCTATATGTTATGGATCGGATGAGTTCATCTCTTCAAAAACTGAAATATAGCTAAAAATAAAAATAAAAATAAAAATAAAAAAACTAACAATGAGTTATGGGCAACCATTTTGGATCCATATTTATTAATATATTCCAATGACTCCTACTATTTTTTAAAATACATTTTAAGGAAAAACTAACAAGAAAACAAAATTGCCATTTAGGTTTGTATTTTCTTCTTGTCTTCCTTTTTTTTAATGTAAAAATAGAAGTAATGCTATTTTAGTTCGATTTGTCTAGTCTATTTTATCAGACAACTAACAAGAGTAAGGGCTAGGAGAGGTTTGCATCGTCTACAAACTTCAAAGTTGAGACCGAATCATGAATTCATGATCAAAGTATGACATGCATAGAAACTTCAAAGTTAGGGTCAAATCACCAAATACTACTTCCGTCTCAAAATTATTATTCAGTTTTAATTTTTATTTATAATACAATTTGAATTAAAAATAAAAATAAAAAACTAGACAATCATTCCAGGACTGGAGGGAGTAACACATTTCATGAGTTAGGCTTTATTGTAGTGAACAAATAAACGAACACAAAAATGACTAACGGCATTTTTTCTGTAGTTTCCGCAAAAGAAAAATTAAATAAGGGAACAAATTACATGGGAAAATCAGTAATAATAACAAATGCTAATTATACTACCACAATGTTAATAAGTAAATAGATAAATAATTCAGCAATGTCAAAACTGTCAATATGTCAAATCAAACCCGCCGGCGGAGGTTATTTACCGGTTAGAACATGACATTGTTGGGATTTTTTATCCTCGAAATGTTTTATTTTTTTGTAATTAGGCTTTGGCCTCTTCTACTGTACAAAAAAAAAAAGAAAAAAAAAACATACTCCCTCCGTCCCATAATTATTGTCCACCTTGCCCAAAAAATTTTGTCCTAAAATTATTGTCCAATTTGACTTTTTATGGATCAAGTTACACATTTGTCCTTAGTAAAAACTATTATCTATAAAATCTTAGTGGTTAAACAATTACTTATGTAGGAGTATATTCGGTTGTTTAAGGTAAAATATAGTTAAGTTTGACCAAAAATAAAATATTTCATTTTAGTAAAACTGGACAATAATTATGGGACGGAAGGAGTACAATATTATTCATAGCTTTTCTGGTTCTTGTGTCTCTATATATGCTCATCAAGACGTGGACTGCTCGTCTCGCTCAAACATTGAATATACACACACAAAACTACTTTCTCTTACTTCTCCTCACGTTAAACCGAAACCTTGGAGCTGTGAGATAAATTGGAGCTCGAAACAGGAAAAAGAAATGGCAGCTGAAAGCAACGGCAATGGAACTCTGGAATCTTATCTTAAGCTTCCTCAGATAAAGTTCACCAAGCTCTTCATCAATGGCCAGTTCGTTGACTCTGTTTCAGGTTTCCATCATTCTTCTAATTATCTGCTACCACTTGCTTTGAATTCTTTATCTGTGGAAAATGAGAAGAAATTCCCAACTCCCATCCATAAAGATTAACCACTGAGAGATCAATGGATTCGTATAGATTTTCATCAGTGCGCGTGTAATCTTTGTAAAAGGTACTTTTTTTCAAATTGTACTGTCGTTCAATGATTGTGTGGTAAACGGGATTTTTATCACTTGAAGAAAACACTACAGATGAAAATGGTAACACAACTTTATGAGTTAACTAACTTTATAGATAGACAAAGGAGCCTCTTGTTCCTTTCTTGTTTGATAGGACTGATTCGGATATGGTGATTCTTATTCTTGATACAGCTACAGTAATATTTTCGTCATCATTAAATTCTGAACTCGATTCCAGATTTCCTCCATTAATTCTTCTCCCAAATCTGAGAACTGGGTTGTTTTTAGCTTATACCAAAAGACCTCAGAACCCGGTGAAATTGAGCCTCTGTTTTCTTGTTTGTGGATATGGTTTTTTTGTTTTTGGTTTGTGACTAAAGTCGTTTGCAGTTTTGACCAAAAAATTACAAACCAAGGACGACGGTACATTTCTCATTTCCTTCCGAATCATCACCTACTAATAGTCAAACGGATTGTTCCTTCTTCGGACATGGTTTTCAAGTGAAAAGCCGTTCCAAATCCGATGAATCGAACCAAAAAAAACCCATGTCGAAATTCCTGTTTTTTTTCTTTTCTTTTCTTTTCTGCAGTTCCATAATTCATTCTGCTCAAGAGCCATGTCGCCAATGCCCTGGAATTTCTGCCAATGAAAAAATTTCAATGTACTGCAGGAAGGACATTTGAGACAATAGACCCAAGAACAGGGGAGGTGATTGCAAACATTGCAGAAGGGGACAAAAAAGATGTTGACTTGGCTGTTCAGGCTGCTCGTGATGCATTTGACCACGGCCCTTGGCCTCGTCTCCCTGGCGTCGTAAGTTTTCTTTGTTTTTTTAATAATTACCTTAATAATCTCTCGATTTATCCTATAAAAAAAACTCCATTTTACCATTTTTCGTCGTGAACTAGGAACAGTTTGTCACTATTGTAATCCAATCCCTATGAATTTTAGGACTGT
Source organism: Oldenlandia corymbosa var. corymbosa (assembly GCA_949775105.1). NCBI lineage: Eukaryota > Viridiplantae > Streptophyta > Magnoliopsida > Gentianales > Rubiaceae > Oldenlandia > Oldenlandia corymbosa. Next base: position 29,580,157 of record OX459120.1, on the reverse strand, counting down.
TGGTTACAATTTCTATGGTAATCATGGTCCACATGATTTAGCAACTGGAACTAACTTTTCACCATAAATGCAACAAAATGGTACTGGGGCTCATAAGAAATTGCTCCAAGGCATCTTTGTTAGTTTAATTCTTGTCTTGTTCAAAAATAGGAGATACTCTGTTTTTTTTTTTTTTTAATAACTTTACAGGGGACATTGAGAATCGTATATTCTAACCCAGTGCAAGAAGTTTCATCTTTAAATGGATTACATCTTTTCTCTAATCAAGCAAAATTGGTAAACAAAAAAGTTAAGATCAACATATATTTTTTTTTTACTCATTAGAGAAAAAACGCGTTTGGCTTACCTTTGTATGCCGAAGAAAGAGTATGTTTGTTTCGTTTTTTTAGTGTGTATTTTTAGGTGTTTTTTATATTAAAATGTATTGAAAATGTAAAAAAATATATAAAGATGACACAGTTATTATTAAAATAATTTGAAAAAAATCATCCAAAAAACCAAACAAAAAGGCTCTTGTGAGTTGTCTGGCCCGTGTTTTATTTTATTTTTTTAGTAGTTGTGGTTAGCATCAACAGTTTCTAGTCTGGCCATTTTGAGATTTTCTTTAATTCAAGCCATATTTCTATAGGACATCCCAAATTGATTCTCTTACCTGTATGATTCGACATTATGTCTCTTTACTCTAATTTTAATACAAGAAGTTAAGAAAAGACGTATGAGGACTTTTCTATGATATTCTTTTTGGTTACATTTTGAACTGTATCTCTCACTCCGATTTAGAGTGAAGCCATTTACTATAAAGTTATAATGAACCAAATTTTTTCGGTGCTCCAGCTTGTAAAGTTGATCTTCAATGTTTTCTAATTTCAACTATCCCCACTAGTCATAAATCATATTTTCTCCTTTCAAAAAAATATCCTAATTGAATTTTGAGTTTTGTACTGTTTTTAGTACAAATTTAAAAAGTCAATGTGAACTATTTTCTTTTTGGACGGAGGTATTAATAATAACATCAAGATCAACTTGGCGGTTGCCTCAAACAATTGACATTATCATTATTATGGAGTCTGTTTTCTTCTCAGCTTCCAATTTGCAGGGGTGGATGGAAGTAAAAACTGTAGGGAGTGAAAGTCAACTCTGTGAATGACGTGATAGTTGACTAAAATTTGTCGGACCACTCTATTGTTTCTTGGCTGCTATAGTGATAGGTTACCTTTTCGTCCTATTAAATATTTGCTGAATCGGTGATCCACCCAATGGAATCAAATGGCGTATTTCGTTTGTATTATCTGGTGAAATAAGTAACGTATATAATATGCATTCTATAATTTCGTTTTGGTCAGCTTTGTGATATTTTGGAACCTTGATTTGTCACCTATCACCATCAAAGTCGAGAGAGGAAAAGATAACATCTTAAAAGTGGAGATGGACATGGGGAATAGATTTTGGTAGAGTTAATTAATATTAAATTTACTGGCAAGAAAAACAATCACAGGAGGCCAAAAACAAAAAAAAAAAAAGGATTAAACAAAAAAAGGTTGGGACTTGGGAGTATTTAAACGTGTGTATAATAGACAAAGTGAAGAATAACAATTAGAAAGAAATATATATGTGTCTTGAATTAGAGGAGGAAGTAACACGGAATGTATGATTCATATAGCCGACCTCAGCAACCATAGTAGTTTTGTGGTTGATGATTCATTCGCTTTTTTCCCATTACTGAAAATGAGTAGTCGGACTTTTTTTTGGGTAGTTAAACACGTAATAACCATTGATCATTTTTTCTCATTGATGTTGTTGCATTGTTTTAATTCCATTAGGAGAGGCGAAAGATACTCATGAAGTTTGCAGACTTGATTGATGAACATACCGAAGAGTTAGCCAAGTTGGATGCAATCGACGCCGGGAAATTGGTACACCTGGCTAAGATTATGGAAATTCCGGAAGCAGCAGAAACTCTGCGATATTATGCAGGTGCAGCCGATAAAATTCATGGCGAAACACTAAAAATGTCAAGGGAGCTTCAAGGATACACACTGCACGAGCCCATGGGCGTTGTAGGACACATTATTCCCTGGAACTTCCCCAGTACTATGTTTACCATGAAAGTTGGCCCTGCTTTGGCTGCTGGTTGTACCATGATTGTCAAGCCTGCCGAACAGACCCCACTTTCGGCTCTTTATTATGCTCATTTAGCCAAGCTGGTAATCCTCAACAACAAGATATCGTGAATTTATTCTTCTGTCCCATAATAATAGTTTGTTTCTTAAACTTAAACTAGTTTAGAATCAGGGCTACTATTTATGGACGGGGGATCATATTGTAGGATCCTTGGGTTATTGACTACCTTTTAACTCATGAGCATAATGTGAAAAAAATAAAATGTTGACACAGGCTGGCATCCCTGATGGAGTTCTTAATGTTGTAACTGGATTTGGACATACTGCTGGAGCTGCACTTAGCTCACATATGGATGTTGACATGGTAGGTAGACATTGTTCGGGTCAGTTAATTGGAAAAGAAATGTGTATTGAAGTTCATCAGTTGATATTGGATCCAACAATGGATTCAATAATTTTTGAAGGATACAAAGGACTAATGTTGGTGACATATGTTTTCGAATTGTGCAGATAAGTTTTACAGGGTCTACTGAGGTAGGGCGCCTCGTAATGCAGGCCGCGGCAACAAGTAACTTAAAGCCTGTATGCCTAGAACTGGGAGGAAAGTCCCCTTTCATGATTTTCGACGATGCGGATGTTGACAAGGTTGCTGAACTAGCCCTACAGGGATCCTATTTCAACAAGGTATTTACTAAATTTTTTGTTATCATTTCTACCTTTGTTAAATCAATGCATGCATTTCAAGTCCTTTTTAAGTTTAACATCTCTCTGAAATGATAACTTCCAGGGAGAAATATGTGTAGCTGGATCTCGTGTTTTTGTTCAAGAAGGAATCTATGTCAAGTTCTTGATCAAGTTGAAAGAGAAAGTCAAGAATTGGGTGGTTGGCGATCCTTTCGAACCGACTTCTCATTATGGACCCCAAGTATGTGGTTTCAACTCTAAGTAATGTAACTGAACCTCAGGTTCAAGGTGACACATTGCTCCATACTTATAAATTCACATTTGTTCCTCTTGTATGAATGCAGGTTGACAAGAAACAATATGAGAGAGTACTTTCATATATCGAGAAGGGCAAGAAGGAAGGAGCCACATTATTCCATGGCGGCAAGGCTCTTGACAGAAAGGGTTACTACATTGAGCCTACAATATTCATTGATGTCACAGTAAGTATATAGCTTCCAAGGACCAACATTCTGTTTTTTGAGCGTTCCAAGTTCTGCAGTTTGAACTAAAGTATTTTTATTTGCCCACAGGATGATATGACCATCGCGAAGGAAGAAATTTTCGGCCCCGTGATGTCCATATTCAAGTTCAAGTAAGAAACTAACTATACCTCACCTCCGTCTCATTACAATAATCACATTTGAAAATCATGGTCATGAACTTACATGATCCATCTGCAACAAATTGCAGGACGGTCGAGGAAGTGATTAAGAGAGCGAATGCGAGTAAGTACGGGCTAGCAGCCGGAGTTATGACTAATGACTTGAACATCGCCAACACAGTCTCAAGATCGATTCGGGCTGGTGCGATTTGGATGAACTGTTATTTTGCCTTTGACAGAGATAGCCCATATGGGGGCTACAAAATGAGCGGGTTTGGCAGAGATTTGGGTATGGATGGACTCAAGAAGTACCTTCAAGTTAAATCAGTTGTAACACCAATTTACAATTCACCTTGGCTTTAAACACTGCAACAGTTGTGATTTGTGTGATAGAAGAAAGTGACTCAGTGTATTGGTGAGTGTATATACTGCTCCATGTGTCACCTCTTTTCCTTTTTTTGAATGCAATCCAGAAATTTGTGCCATTCTCCATTGTCCTTTGTTTCATTGGTTTGGATCTTTTCAGTTCTCTATCCCTCTCTCTTTTTGAACCGAGACTATGTATGTAACAATTTCTTGTGTATTTTGCTTGCATTTTTCTCTCTTAATACGCTCTAAAACTAATGTAATCACACTCGTCCGGCCTCCTTGTCAAAATTGGAAGTCACCTTGTAATACTATGATGATAATAAGTTGGCAATGCAAAACCATTAAATGCACAAAAAAACAAAAACAAAAAAAAATTACTCTGTAGTGCTGAAGCTAGTCAAAGAAATTTTGGACTAAATTTACATCTCCAGAACTCCACTTTGCAAATTCTAACACAACAACATCTCATCCAAATCGAAACACAATGCTACATCTGATCCAAAATGGTCGTCTTGTTTATTATACTAACACTATTGTAAAATATGATCAATTATTTTAAGACGAGGAGAGTATTAAGGTTTGTTTTCCTTCCCGTTATTGAAGAACACTAATTCCTTATTTGCTGTGGTTTGATTGCTTCAGCCAATCGTTGTTGCTTAAGCTGTGCCAACTTAATCTTGCTAAATTAAAACCGAGCATATCCCCCTTGCCGATGGTGTACACCCTGCACTTTAAACAAAGAAAAAGGAGAAACAGTGTAAAACATGTCAGGCTGTACATTCTCTCTCTTTCCTTTTATCCTTATATAAGGCAGTACATAAGTAGTTTTAGAACACCTGCTTCTGTATCTTTTATGTCCTCATCCGTTTGTGTCGCTCCATATACACAAATAACAAATAAATCTCAAGCTCAAGGAAGTATAAACTTTGGAGGCCGGGAGAGAGATGGCTGCAGAAAGCAACGGCAATGGAACTATGGAATCTCATTTCAAGCTTCCTCAAATAAAGTTCACCAAGCTCTTCATCAATGGACACTTTGTTGACTCTGTTTCAGGTGCACTCTTCTTCACCAAGCTGGATTGGATAACCCTTCTTAGTTTTCTTTATCTAAGCAATCTCCAGTTTTGGTTGTGTTCTTCTGCTGCTGAGGAAGAATTTCGCACATGCCATTAGCCATGTTGCTTGAGACGATTTTGAATCTTTGTGCCAACTTTTATGTGAACAAAAGAAATAAAAAGAAAAATTCAATGTACTGCAGGAAGGACATTTGAGACGATTGACCCAAGAACAGGGGATGTGATTGCGAACATTGCAGAAGGAGATAAGGAAGATGTTGATTTGGCTGTTCAAGCTGCCCGCCAAGCCTTTGACAACGGCCCATGGCCTCGTCTTCCCGGCGCCGTATGTTCTCCTATTTACCCTCTACAGTTGCCTCGTTTACTACTTCCTCCGTCTGAAATGATTTTCCGGTTTGGATTTTCATTTTTAGCACTACAAATCTTACTAAAAAGTGAAAATACAAAAAAAACAATCGTTTCGGAATATAGACTGTACTTCCATTTTCCGGGTCGGTTTGTTGTTTGCGTCGGTAGATTCATTCGGCATCTATTTAGACACCGATTTTCAAAGCATCTGTAAGTAGTTGTAGTAGTACAATACTATAGGTTTGAATCATCGTACAATCATTTAGCTGAGGAAATATTGCACCTTTTAGCAAACAGATTCATACGTCCAATCAACTACTTAGTCTGGTCTTAGTTTTCATTGAGATTGCCGGTATATTCTCTGAATTTTTAGTAGTCATCCTCACTTTAATAATTCACTCCGTTAATGGTACAAAACAGTGGATGATTAATGTGTGAACCAGAGCGTGTACTATTACATGCTTACCCAGACATCTCTGGTTAGCAATGTGATACACAAAAAGGAGGTACGAATAAGACTGGCATTGGGGTAGCTTTTCTAAAAACATGCCAAAGAACTTTTTAGGTCTGTCCCATATTTTTCTCTCAGGAAATACTAATTGATTGTTGAGTTAAAGTGATTATTTTTCTGGGAAAAAGAAAGTACTACTTGGGAGTATTAGATTACAAGAAGCTGACCATAAATTAAATTGATACCATTTTTTTTTTTTTTTATATAGAGGGTGTGAGCAATGATGAGATGGTTGAAAAAATAGTTGTAGGACCACAGGTGGTTGCTGAGGGTATGTTTATTTTGTTTTTTTAGTATGTGTTTTTAGGTGTTTTTTATATTGGGAACGTAAAAAGGTGTATTAGAAATGTAAAAAGGTATGCTGGAATGGGACAGTTATTAATATATTAATAAAAAAAACTATAAAAAAATGAAACAAACAAAGCCTAAAATGGTAGTGAATATTGACGTATTGCTATTTGTTGTATTCAATTTGTGCGTATTGCTATTTGTTGTTATCAAGTTATGTATACAAAATCCACAGACTTTGCTTTGGTCAGAGTGTCATATTTTCTAGTACAATTGTATGCAATCACCATTATATAATAACAAAATTTCAGATAGAAGCTAAACATTTACATATGATTTTCAACTCAAGTCGTCCAAACCAGTTACAAATACACAGATTAGAAAACTATCCTACCGAATTTAATGATTATTGGAAGATTTTTATCTCCGGAATAGTTTGAATATGACCATTTACCCGCTCAGAGAACCTTGCATTAATTTACCAATTGTTGATTTTTTATCAGCCTTTTTTTTTCCCCATCTAGCTAAAGTCAATAAATTTATAGGAGCAAACCAAAATAATATCAGCCTGAATGTTTTCACACTATAGGAGAGGGGAAGGATACTCTTGAAGTTTGCAGACCTGATTGATGAACATACGGAAGAATTAGCCATGTTGGATGCCATTGATGCCGGAAAATTACTTCACCTGGCCAAGTTTCTGGATATTCCCGAAACTGCAGAAAATCTTCGATATTATGCCGGTGCAGCGGATAAAATTCATGGGGAAACGCTCAAAATGTCACGGGAGCTACAAGGATACACACTGAAAGAACCCATTGGTGTTGTAGGACACATTATTCCCAGGAACTTCCCCAGTACTATGTTTTCCATGAAAGTTGGCCCTGCTTTAGCCGCTGGTTGTACCATGATTGTCAAGCCTGCCGAACAGACCCCGCTTTCGGCTCTTTATTATGCTCATTTAGCTAAGCTGGTAATCCAGAACAACAAGAGATTGTTTTATTTTATGATACCTGTTAGTAATTGTGAGTGTGATCTGAAAAAAATGTTGCAACAGGCAGGAATCCCTGATGGAGTTCTTAATGTTGTACCGGGATTTGGGCACACAGCTGGTGCTGCACTCAGCTCACATATGGATGTTGATATGGTAGGCAGACAATGTATATGTTTAAGTTTACCAGGAAGAAATGTACGTTTTCCACGAGTCGATTTCCTGACGAAACGGAAAAGTACTAATTTATGTTGTTGTTCATGTATGATTTTGAAATTGTGCAGATAAGTTTTACAGGTTCTACTGAGGTGGGAAGCCTCATAATGCAGGCTGCGGCGAAAAGTAATTTGAAACCTGTGTGTTTAGAATTGGGAGGAAAGTCACCTTTTATAATTTTCGACGATGCAGATGTTGACAAAGTTGCAGATCTAGCCCTACAGGGGTGCTATTTCAACAAGGTATGCACTAACTGCTCTGTCTTCATCCGCTGTTTGGCCGCATCAACGGAGGTCTCTCAAGTCCTTTGATAACTTCCAGGGAGAAATTTGTGTGGCCGGATCTCGTGTGTTTGTTCAAGAAGGGATCTATGACAAGTTTTTGCTAAAGTTGAAAGAGAAAGTCGAGAATTGGGTGGTTGGAGATCCTTTCGAACCGACTTCTCATTATGGACCTCAAGTATGTGAATCAACAACTATGAATGCTCTTATATTGGCTTGTTTCAAATCCTAAAGTATTTTATTTCCTAATCATCACTAGTACCTGGAAAATGTGCTAAATGATAATTCAGGTTGACAAGAAGCAATACGAGAGAGTACTTTCTTACATCGACAAGGGCAACAAGGAAGGGGCTACTTTATTCCATGGTGGTAAGGCTCTTGAAAGAAAGGGTTACTACATTGAGCCTACAATATTCATCGATGTCACGGTATGTAAACCTTTGAAAAACCATCAACTTTCTGTGTTTAAAATCTGTGATTCATTTGAAATCCAGTAATTTAGCCAAAGTTTTCCATTGCTACAGGATGATATGACAATCGCGAAGGAAGAAATTTTTGGCCCCATCATGTCGGTACTCAAATTCAAGTAAGTCATACTCCTTCCGTCTCAAAACTGTTGTCCAGTTTAGCATTTCACTTTCAGTACAATTTGAACTAAAAATGAAAATCCAAAGTAGACAATCATTCCGGGAAGGAGAGAGTAGTAACTGGCATTGTTTCGAACTCAATGTGATATAGTCTTGTCTCTTGTTCTCGATCGTGATCGTGACTCTTAATTGAGCTACCACAGGACGATAGACGAGGTGATTAAGAGGGCAAACGCAACTAAATATGGGCTAGCCGCCGGCATAATGACTAATGACTTAAACACTGCCAACACAGTTTCAAGATCGATTCGGGCTGGCGCAATTTGGATAAACTGTTATTTCGGTTTTGACAAAGACATCCCTTATGGAGGCTATAAAATGAGTGGCTTTGGCAGAGACATGGGGATTGATGGCCTCGTGAAATACCTCCAGGTTAAATCGGTTGTCACACCTATTTACAATTCACCTTGGCTTTAAACACTGTACAATATATATATAGTGATGTATTATTGCTCATTAACTCAGCTTCATCCCTTGTTTACTAAGGTTGTTGAAATCAACAAATAAATTATACCATTCTGCTAAATAGAGTGAAGTCCATTGCCCCTTTGCGTCGTGTTACATACACAAACATGATACATGTGATCAGTTCATTCAATGAAGATGTCCTCAAAACAGAGTAGATTTACAAATGAAAAAAAAAAAAAAAAACCCCACCATTTGTTGATGAAGATTATATACAAAAAGAAAAGAAAAATGTAAAAAGAATATAATGGTTGTTCATTCATTTCAATCAACCATAACCATCAAAAAAGTAAAAAGAATATAAAGATTTAAGGGGAAGATTCACCACATAGAAGCTAATTTCCATAATAATTGACATTGCGGAACAATATGTACAAAGTTTTTAGACATCCTTTTCGGATCGGAGAAACAGACGGAAGCATGTCAGATAAATTTTGATTTAGCTCTTGTTTTAGCAAAAGCATCCTCAAATTTACATCTGAAATCCATTCCTCTTCAGACACTAATGTGACAACTAAGAACAGAACATTCAAATCAAATCATCAAATTGGACACCATTTTAACCAATTAACCCTAACTAAGTCGGCCGCTTTATTTCTTCAATCCTCTTAACTTGACACCCAAGACCTTCTCCATCTTAGCCAGAACAGCCTGATTAGGCACAGCCTTCCCGTTCTCATACTCCTGAACCACCTGTGGTCTCTCGTTTATTTGCTTAGCTAAATCAGCTTGGCTCAACTTCTTCTCTATCCTCGCTTTCTGAATTGCCTGTCTCACCTCCGTCGATACTCTGTCCAAAGCCGCCGGCTCCTCTGCTTCTTCCAGCTTCCTGGCGTTCACGGCGGTCGGAGGCGCCTTCTTATTAGACCCCGCATCGAATTTCTTGATGGTTTGGACCTGAGCCCCTGATCTCAGGGCCTGGTTCACCGCCTTCTGATCCCTCAGATCTTGTGCCTTGGCCCTTGGTTTCTGAAGCACCACCGGCTCCCATTCCTGCTTAATTGTTCCTGGATGTCTGCTCGGCATCTTGGGCTACAATTGGAATCTGGAAACAAGTTGACTTTAAAAAGAGATTTGAAAGTGGTTAATTCTTCTTGGCAATAAACTAATTTATGTGTGAATTTGTTCAGGAAAGGGTGAGGATGCTTATAAAGGAGTTGGGTGAGGTTCTGGAATGATCATTTCATTCGGTCTGGGTTTAAAGAAAAAGTGGGAAAATGTGCTCTGGAAGGTTCGGGGAGTTTCATGATTTGTTTTATCTTGGTGCCCAAGTATAATTAGATTTCCCATTGCTGATGTTGGAAATATCTGAAACTTGGAACGGCACGTGGTAAGGTCTTATTGGCTTGATTGATGCCACATTGGATGGTGTTGACTGGAACTTGGTGTCCACGCAAACGGAATTTGTCCCCTTTGACTTTCACGTTGACAACTTCGTGTCCTGAATATATGATGGGCCAAACAAAGAATATTTAGAATTACAAGATACAACGTGCTTAAGAGGTCATGGGCTGGTCTAGATCACGAAAAGCCCATTAAAGGTAGTGAAGCCCAATAATCGACTTGATTTAGATCATCCGAATTGGAATTGGTTTTGTAATGACCGAACCTCTGTTCTCTTTTTCTAATAGAACATCGGTAAATTAATAATCTATAAATTAATAACTTTTAATAATTAATAATTTTTTTAGTCCTAACTTGGCACCAGTAGAAAAAGTGAAAAAAATTGACAAAACGATTAGATAATAACATTTTCGAAAAGCTCCTATATATCTATAGGTCCCAACAATATCATAATAAATTAATAAATACACTAACAACAAAACAATAATAATAGTTACTATAAATATTTAGTAAAACATGAACTATTAATACTTGTTTTTTAGTCTCTGAAGATGATACGGATTATGTGTGGATTTTTAGTATTCATAATAATTTTAATACTTGATTTATTCGGATGTATAGATAACTGCAAATCAAGTAATTTAGTGAATGTTATTTTCTCTAATACACTTTAAATTAATAATTTATCAATTATTTAATAATTCACTAAATTAATAAATTTTGGTAGTCCCAACACTATTAATTTATAAAAGTTCTACTGTAAATGGAGCACGGAGGAGGAACTCGTTGATCATAGCAAACAACATTGGGGTGAATTTGTGTAAGAGAAGGATAAAAACTCATTACTTCTTCAATCTCAGTCTTTCCCAAATGAATTATTGTATTTGGGACGGTAAATGTATTAGTTTGTTATTATGCTTTACTCGCCATTTTTGTCAAAGACTTCAATTCCATTGGAAGTTACTAATAAAAGTTTAATGCGTTGACGTTCCAAAAGTTACTACTCTGTACTGAAAAAATAATACACATCAAATTAGGTTTGTACTGAAAACTTGTACATATGGTTTTATTTTATTTTTTTTAGAATAGTAGAGTAATATGAGTAAAAGAGATGTTAATCTTTGTCACTTTACTTTCAAACGTTATATTAGTTGCGTATAAACTTTGTGGGGGAGAGACAATAATGTGTGTATACTTTGCGAGAGAGAGACAGTAGTGTGGTTCTTACTTCATAGTAATACAAACATGTTTAGCTAATCATTTTATTTTAACTTTTTTTTCCATAATTCTTACTCCTCGTATTCTAATACTCCCTCTGTCTCATAATTATTGTCAAGTTTGGATTTTTATTTCTATTTCAAATTGTATTAAAAGTGAAATCTCAAATTAGACAATAATTTTGAGACAGAGGGAGTAGTATTTAGGAGGTACTTGTTTAGTGAGTGTCATATCTAGGTTATGGGTTTGAAATCTATTTTTGTTGCTTGGTTTGATAATGTGGAATGACAATGGTCCACTTTGTTGGATTTCAATCCCATCTACAGTTCAGGAGGTGCCTGGTTCACCATTTAGGATATGAAAGAAAAGAGGTTTGATAGTATTCCAATCTATGACATTTGTTGATATACTATCATTGCCATATATATTGCTTGGTTAGTGAAATTTTTGAAATGAAAAATAAGATAAAATGAGTTTTTTATCGTTAAAGAGCAAACATTTTATCATAGAAAAAATTGATTTTTATCCTTCACTGCCGTCGAAAGCTTGAATTATCAGAAGTGAAAGAAAATTCCATCAACAGAGATATACATATCTTTGTGACGCCAACAAAGATTTGTCAAATGGGTTTTGTTATTTTTTAAATTTTCTTAATTCCTCCAACGTACTATTCAGATTCAGCAAACTAAAGGGACATTTTAGATCTATTGCAACAGAGATGAAATTAACCACCAATGAAAGAATGTAGAAAGAAGGCAAAAAGTGAGAACTCATGACTTTTTTTTTTGGCATAAATTTCGACGTATCTGAAAATATGTCCTTGTGCACAGTCAGAGATGGAGAAGATGGGCAAAGATTTTGATGCAAAAAATAAGTGTGATGATATTGATGATGCTGCTGAGAAGAGTGGATATGGGGAGAATTAAAAAAATTGATGATAGAATAATTTTAGTTTTTGCATGAAAAAAGAGGGATGACGGTGAAGCCATCGAGGAAGGAGAAAGGATGAAGGCTAAGATGAGGTAAAAGAAAGGTACAATCCAGAGAGAGGGGGGCAAAATGATAAAAGAGTCAAAAAAAATTTCTTTTTTCTATCAAGCCCACCTAATTGAAGTGGAATGAAAGAAAAGGAATGAAAGTCAATTTTGTGGGCTAGTCCATTCCAAATTATTGAAGCAAGCATCATTAATTGATATCACAATTATAGAATTGGTATCAAACCCTCTAAACAAACACCCCTTCAATTTTCTATTCCCATCTATTTCGGTGGGTTTGAATCCAAGCAGTAAGTATTTTATTTTTTCTCATTATTTACCCTTATCTTCTTCTCCTTACAACAACTGTTTTGTCCAGCTTCTCCACTTCCTTCATAGCCACCATGCTTCTCTTTCTTCCACCATAGCCACCACAGCCACCGTGTTTCTCCTCCACTCCCACCATAGCCACCAAAATTCAGAACCAATTCAAATCCATCTCATCCTATTGAAAAATTTAAAGTATATATTCCATCTTCTTCTTGATATTCTTTTCCCTCTCTTAAACCATGATACCACAACCATGGGAAGCTGCCCATATTTGATTATCCGGAAGGCTCACTATCCCTTTCTAACTCCTCATTGTAAGCCAAATTCACCATTTTTTGGGCCACCACTTTCATCAATTCTTCTTATGCCGCAAATTTTGGATGGAACAATCTCAATATCGACTTCCCTCTAAATCTATTCTCAAGAGGTTAAAAACAATGAAAATCTTTGATAAAAAAAGATCTAGACTTTTAATTTAAAAAATTATGACTGGTTTAATTTTTGCCTATTAGTGATTTTTTGTGAGGGCTTAAGATGACATTTCTGGTTAATTTTCATTTCAAATCTCATGTTACCAAGTATCAGACATGAGAATGATAGTTCACTAAAAAATGTCATAGAAATCAGGATACTATCAAATCCCATTTCAATCATATCTCACTATTTTCATACTCATGAACCAGACACTTCCTTAATTTAACTCTAATGATTAATAATAATCCTACCGCGAAATGTGAAAACTGTAAAAGGGGATAATCGAACGGCCACAAAGAAGACGTCCAATTGAGGAATCCCCCCGCCCCCCCAAAATGAAAATTTCACCCAGAAGTTTTGGCGGCAAAATTCTAAATCTATTTTAAATGTATTTATAATTATCTCACTGTCTTTCACAGTACTCAATTTATCAATATGCAGCGCCAGAAATCGATTACGTCGTTCTTCAAGAAACCCTCACCCGAGGGACATCCGAAAACTCCCGGCGGAGACTCGGCGGACGGCGGCGGAGCTCTCCCCTTGCCTCTGACAAAGCAGGATACAAATGACGCCGTTTCTGGACCCAAGAAAGCTACTGGTACTGCCGAAGTTGACTGTACCGGTGAAGAAGTCAAAGGAACTGTTACACCGCCGGAGAAAGTTCCGCGTCAGGTTCTCCCGGCCCGTGGAGATGTAATCGGAACCAATGACCTATTCTCTTGCATAAAGCACAAGTTCGTCAAGAATGATACTGCTAAAATCTCTTCCACTGGGTAATCGCATACCTTCTCCCTATTTGCAATTTTATTTTAATTTCACTTGATATTTAGGGCATGAAATTCTTGGCGTGTGAAATTTGCAATTCTCTAGGGCTGGAAACTTGTTAAATTTTTTGTCTGATGTTTGATAGGCTTTTTCATTGTCTCATTTCTGTTAGTTGTTTTGCTTAGGTTTGTAAAATGGAATTTAAATCTCTGTAGAAGTAGTGGTATTCTTATTTTTGAAGGATATGAGCTTCGTTAACTAACAAAAAAAAAGAAGGATATAAGCTTCAGAGCTCTTGGAAAGTGTTATGTTCTGTTTGGAAATACATGAGTAACGCCATTCCATATCTGAAATGAGTTTTTACATCAACCAAATTGCAGGAAGCCAACTGGTGATCCAATTGATATGCGCGCTGTTAGTAGTACATCCAGCGTGCCCAAACAATCGGTAAATGGAAATTTCCTTTTTCAAGGAACCAGAAAGCAAACTGGTTGCCTTTCTTATGGAACAGTTAAAAGAGGAAGCGAATGGTGCCCGGCTGTTATTGAAAGTGATGATGATGTTGCTGGACCAGAAACACCAGGCACACGGCCTTCAGCTCCTCGGTATAAAAGGGTACAAGAAGATATTCTTGAACCAAAAACCGATGCCTCCACATCAAATCATGCCAAAAGGATGAAATGTTTTCAGGAATTGAATCAAAAGAAGAACCATGAAGAGGATACTGCCATGAGTAGTAAGTTTGAATGGCTTCATCCTTCTAAAATCAAGGATGCTAAAGGAAGAAGGCCTGGTAATCCTTTATATGACAAAAGAACACTCTACATACCTCCCGATGCTTTAAAGAAAATGTCGGCTTCTCAAAAGCAATACTGGGATGTCAAATGTCAATACATGGACGTGGTGCTCTTCTTTAAAGTGGTTAGTTTTGTTTTTGCCTTTAGTGTTGGGAGCCTCTGCTTTTCAAACTAATCTACAGCTCAGAATGAAGTAGTTTGAAGTTAAAACAAACCATTACAGTGATTAAACTCAGTAGAGAACCAATTGTTTGCATTTTGCAATGAATAAGTAAAGGGGCTTTTTTGGTGGGCTTTGGTCGTAAACTAGAGTAGATTTACCCTCTAAATTTTGCAAGTAAGAAGGTAATGACGAGACTACTACATATTTAAGACTTAGTATAGCTGTAAAATCAATCTGCACTCTCTAAATTCTGCAAAGAAGGTAGTGTTATGTTGAATGGTGTTGCTTATGTATCTTACGCTCCAGATCTATTATTTTACTCACCTTATTCCTTATTTGCCTTTGCAAGACTATTTTCATGCATATCAACCATGTATGGGTAGGCAACAATCCACGTAAAATTTACATTACTCAAATTCTAAATTAACTAATTCTTCTATATTCAGGGAAAATTTTACGAGCTTTATGAAATTGATGCTGAAATTGGTCACAAGGAACTTGATTGGAAAATGACAGTAAGTGGAGTGGGTAAATGTCGTCAGGTAATTTTTCAATCCACAAAATTTAACTGTCATTTTTTTTTTGAGCTTTTTTGATATCTGTAGAAGTAGATAGCTAATACTGTATTTATGCCAACCTTTAACTCTGATCAGGTGGGTATATCGGAGAGTGGGATTGATGATGCTGTTCAGAAGCTGATTGATCGTGGGTAAGCAAGTTTCTGCACACATCTATACTCATCTTATCCGAATCTGTTTACTTCCTGTATACATTTCTTTTTTCCTTTGAGCCTGTGTTCGTTATTCCACTTGTTAAGTTGAGCTCTATATGTTCTAGTTGTTTAATCTAAGAACAGCATCACATTTGCTTAGTTTTTGATATGATATTACCTTTATTTCCCCTTGTTTCTCATTTTTTAAAGGTATAAAGTTGGAAGAATAGAACAGCTGGAGACATCAGAGCAAGCAAAGTCTAGAGGTTCCACTGCAGTAAGTTTAACAAAAGCTTTGTTTATTTTTCTAGCTCCATGTTGACGTAATTATTGAACTTTTCTTTGAAGTGAAAGCCTCTTAATTCCATGTAATTTTTGCTGTGTAAAATGTCCTGATTGTACTGTTTACAAGTTGTTCAATTATTATAAGGTCTTTGTTGGGTGGCTTTAAGGTTTCTGCGTTTTGCTTTGCAAGATTGTGTGATAGGTGTTACGCATAACTTCTTTAGATCATTGCCAACTTTGTTATTTATAATTTGAGTATTCTTTACTACCTAATTGCAGGTAATTCAAAGGAAATTAGTAAGCGTGCTCACGCCATCTACCACCAGTGATGATAGTATTGGCCCTAATGCTGTTCATCTTCTTGCCATCAAGGAGGTTGTTTGGGATCTGTTTGCTCTCATTCTTTTTTGACCTTGCTTCTTTTTGGTTTTGGTATATCATCACATGGTTGGGTTTCTGAATTGGATATGTTTGAGTGGAAAGAGCGATGTTTTTCTTCTGGACATGAATGATTATTTTGATTTACCGTAATGAACTGTATTAAAACGTTATGGGCCTGTAATTCTTTTTATTTTTGTTCATAGGAGTGTTGTGCGCTGGAGAATGGTTCGGTAGACTTTGCGTTTGCTTTTGTCGATTGTGCTGCTTTGAGATTTTGGGTTGGTTCCATCCGTGATGATGCTTCTTATGCAGCTCTGGGAGCATTGTTAATGCAAGTATGCATCTTGGCTTTTCTTTATATGTCTTAGATAGACAGGCTGCTGAAAAATGAACTAATTACTCATCCCTTTTGGTTTCATTTCCAGGTGTCACCTAAGGAAGTGATTTACGATAGTCAAGGTAAACTTGCTGAATTTGATTTTTATTCATTATTTCTCATTTAAGGAGCCGCCTTTCTATAAAACCTAAGTAATGCATGATCTCTGTTGAATCATATACTCAGGTTAATGCCATATATATGTTTTGGGTCTGGCTTCAATAATCTTTAGAATATTCGTAGCTTTGTGCTGATGCTTACCCGTGATTTCTTACAGGAGTGTCCAAAGAGGTACTGAAGGCACTGAAGAAGTACTCATTAACAGGTGAGAGTTCTCGGAACCATTCTCTTCAGTTACATGTTTCGTTCTTTGTGAAGCAGTTATTATTACCCTTCTTGTTATATCTGGCAACATGAAGATGTGACTTCAAAA
The DNA here is from genome assembly GCA_949775105.1 of Oldenlandia corymbosa var. corymbosa. Lineage (NCBI taxonomy): Eukaryota > Viridiplantae > Streptophyta > Magnoliopsida > Gentianales > Rubiaceae > Oldenlandia > Oldenlandia corymbosa. Next base: position 29,563,267 of record OX459120.1, on the reverse strand, counting down.
ATTCCATGACTTCCTAAATATTTCCATCTTCCTACCATCTAGCCACTCACCACCCAAAACACCCTGCAGCTAATATAAATCTTAACATATATAGAAGGCTCGAACTGGAATGGTGCAATTGATGGATCACATAGTTATCAAAGTTCATGAATCTTCAGTGTTTCACTCTTTCAGGGAAAATTTATCTGTCTGTATTTACTATCCATACTGTTTTTCATCCAAATTTTATCGGATATGTAGAGACTTGCTCCCTAGAGGCAGCGTGCTGCTACTTGATTGACCTTCTGGATTGGAGACCTACATTAAATTTGGTTCTATTTGTAGGTTCAAGCGCAACATTGTTGACTCCTGCTGAAGTTAGTGGTGATCTTGTTACGGCCTCAGACGTGAAAAAGTTCATTCAGTTAAAGGGATACTTCAAAGGATCTTGTAGCAGGTGGGATCATATGCTTGAGGGGATTATGCATCAGGATCTTGCATTATGTGCTCTTGGTGGACTCATTAGCCACTTATCTCGACTGATGGTAAGCCTTGGAGTGAATTAGTGCATTTGAGAACATTAACATCCTAGATGCTTTATTGATACCTTGGGTTCAACAGTTGGATGATGCATTGTGTAATGGAGATGTTATATCATATCAAGTGTACAAAGGATGTCTGAGAATGGATGGACAAACACTTGTGAATCTTGAGATTTTCAATAATAATGCTGATGGTGGTCAATCAGGCAAGCTTTTGTTGTATTCTAGTTCTATGACAAAATGTTTTAGAGTTTTTGCAGGAGTAAGCATCCATTTTTATTATTATTTTTTTTATAAATTTGGACATTGGATTGCAGGTACATTGTACAAGTATCTTGATAATTGCATCACCTCGTTTGGTAAACGGCTTTTAAGGAACTGGATCTGTCATCCATTGAGAGATGTTGAGAAAATTAATCAAAGGCTAGATGTGGTCGATGAGCTTTTAGCACATCCAGAAGTCATGTTACTTGTTGCTCAATATCTACGCAAGGTTCCAGATCTAGAGCGGCTTCATGGACGTGTGAAGGCTACCATTAACTCCTCTGCTGTGCTCTTGCTGCCTCTAGTAGGCAGCAAAACCCTGAAACAGCGAGTAAGCCTTCTCAGAGGGGAAAAAAATGAAAAGATGCCCTTGTCCTTTTTATTGCTTATGCATTAATTTCAATCATGTCTTATCCTCTTGCAATAGTATATGCTTAAAGAGACACAGTGCAAGTCTAAGGTACTCTTTGTTTATAAGGATAGTACTTTGCCTATGATGACATCCTTGTGGAGATTAGGTAGTCGGTGTTTACCTCTTTGCTTCCTGCCCTCCTACTGTGATCTGTATATAAGATGCTTGTTTGGGGTGTTTGTAATGGAGACAGTATCTTAAACCATTGGCCTTTAGACCTTGGAAGTGTGATAAGCACAGGTTTAATAAATAATGCCTTCGTAAATTATGCATACAGTAGTATTACTAATTGATTTTATTAGAGTGGACTGCTGACAAAAATGTGCTTTTGTGGCAGGTTAAAGCGTTTGGTTTGCTTGTCAAAGGTCTACGTGCAGGAATGGATTTGCTAATGTCATTACAGAATGAAGGGCATATAACCACTTCGCTATCAAAAGTTCTTTGCCTTCCACAACTGATTGGGGCCAACGGGCTTGATAAATTTCTAACCCAATTTGAAGCAGCAATAGATAGTGACTTTCCCAATTATCAGGTTTTGCTCCTTCTAGCAGAAATTTTCAAATATGTATATTCATATATAGTCAATTGAATGAAATAGAGAGGGAGTAGCCTTAGACATTGTTAATTACATCCCTAGCGCTCCAAGTTTTACTCTAGCTTTGTATTGATTCTTTCCTTCCCATGTTTGTTGGGTCCAGTGGGAGTATGTACCTGACTCAAATATTTAGCAAATTGCAGTGCTCTTATCTTCCATATTTTTCATGGTGGCAGGATCATGTTGCAACAGATTCAAGTGCAGAAACTTTGTCAATTCTAGTGGAATTATTTGTAGAGAAGTCAATCCAATGGTCTCAAGTAATCCATGCCCTAAGCTGCTTGGATATACTTAGATCTTTTGCTGTGAGCTCCAGCTTTTCTTGTGGAGCTATGTGTAGACCGAAGATTTTCCCTCATTCAAATACGAATGCAGAGACTGGAGGTCCGATACTTTCAATGAAAGGATTATGGCATCCGTATGCCCTGGGGGCTAGTGGGGGATTGCCTGTTCCAAACGATTTACATCTTGGGGTGAATGAAGATATTTACAATCCCTGTACCTTGCTATTGACTGGACCAAACATGGGTGGAAAGTCAACACTTCTACGTGCCACTTGTCTGGCTGTTATACTTGCTCAGGTTACATTTTGCCATTCAATTTCCGCACATACTTCTTGACATTCAGTACTTGCTGGTTTGTTTTTAATAGGGTTCCTTTCCTGCAGCTTGGTTGTTATGTTCCTTGTGAAACCTGTGTTCTTTCGCTTGTGGACATTGTCTTTACTCGGCTTGGAGCTACTGATCGGATTATGACTGGAGAGAGTAAGTTCTGCAAGCGATTCTGCAACATGATATAATATGCTTCATTGCTGTAAACAATATGACTTTATAAAGGAAAGAAATATAATCACAGAAAAACAAAATCTAAGAACAAAAGTTTAGTGCCTTTTTGTCAAAGTGACACAAGGTCCTCTTGGACTTGTGAAATCTAGAAACTAGTATGCTTATGTGTGATGACAAAAAGGTATGGTGGCTCTGAAGTTTTCCTTCTCAATCAAATGGCCTGGTGATCCTCCTTTCTCTTGTTGCAGTAGGCAGTTGAAATTTTAAGAATACTTAAGAGGTTTCAGTATCAAATACTCTGTAGACTCTTGACACTTTTTGAGTTTCAAACTGGTTTCTATTGAATCTATAAAGAGTGGTACAATAGCATGTTGGATTTCAACGAAATAAAATAATTTATACTCTGCCTACCTTAGAAATACTAGACTAGATACTGATCTTGGTGGAAAGTTATCAGGGAACCTTTGTTGAACCATCGAAGTATAAATACACTTGGATATTGCTGTAATACTGACTTAAAGGGCTGGTGTTTACTTCTAAAATCCGATTTTTGTAGGTACATTTTATATTGAATGCACGGAGACTGCAGCAGTATTACAGAATGCGACACAAGATTCTCTTGTGCTTCTTGATGAATTGGGTCGAGGGACTAGCACTTTTGATGGTTATGCTATTGCATATGCAGTAAGCTTCTGTTTCCAATTTTCTTTTTTGTTTTCTTGTTTAGCTGCTAATCTTGGCTTTATTATGTCCCTCCTTCAATGTTTGCCATAGTAACTATTGTCAAGAAGAGATGTAGTCAAATTTATTGCGAGTGTTTGTTTTGGCTTGTTACATGGAGTTATAAATTGATAACATCGCAACACTCTCATTGGTTGGTAGCTTTTAACTGCCTTTGAACTTGTTTTTTATTTTATAGTGTCGCTTGAATCATTTACCGTCTTACAGATTGTTGCTTATATAAACTGTTAACGTTCTCCAGGTACTTCGTCATCTTGTTGAGACAGTTAACTGCCGTTTGTTATTTGCTACACATTACCATCCTCTCACAAAGGAGTTTGGTTCTCATCCTCGTGTCATATTGAAACATATGGCTTGTGCTTTCAAGAAGCTGTCGGAGAGCTCCTGCCTTGGTGAGCAGGAACTGGTATTCTTATATCGGCTTGCCTCTGGCCCGTGCCCTGAGAGCTACGGCATGCAAGTAGCCAGAATGGCCGGTATCCCTGAAGTGGTTGTCCTAGGTGCTTCACAGGCTGGCCAGGTCATGAAGAAGTTAATCAGAGATAGTTTCCAGTCAAGTGAGCAAAGGGCAAACTTCTCAACCTTGCATGAACAATGGTTCAGGTCCCTTCTGGCAATTGCAAAAGCCGAGGAGACTGATGTTGAGGATACATTCGATACATTATATTGCTTGTGGCTTGAGCTTAAGAACTCCAAGAGGTTAGGAACTGCTGAACATATATAACATATTGGCTGAAGTTATTTTTTGGGTATTTCATTTTGGGTACAGATCTTGTAAATTATAGCTTGAGAAACATTTGTCAAGGTCACTTGGATTAAATCCCTCGTAATCTAGATATATATGGGCATTATTACCGCGGGATAGTAGAACATAAAGTAAAACTGAAGATTTTCGAACTTGGTAATTGCTATGGCTTTAGAAGTTTTCAAACATGCCATTTTAACCACACAATTAATAACTAAAAATAAGTGAGTTAGGAAATCGTAGCCATTTCTTCAGCAAATATTCCGCATATCTTCCTAATGCAATTATCTTTCTTTAGCAAACAGCATGAAAATCGAAGCCCTCTGATCTTTTGTATGAGGAAATTATCTTAACAATTAATCCTGAAAATTATGTAAAATGTGGTCAAAGAAGTGAAAAGATCCCGAAAATCACAGCGACCAATTACTCCACACGGGTTCTCAAACTTAACGTATGAAGGTGCAGAATGATGATGATTAGTGATGGACAATGAGCAAGAAGAAGAAAACACTGAGCCAAAGATGACAAAAATCAAAAGAAAAGAACTAGGGTTCTCATGCATGTTGAATTCTGAGGTTGGTGCTATTCTAGCTGTGATTCGACGAGTACCAGATTCTCAATTCTACCACCTTTCTGACGACAATTATGATTCATCAATTCTTCAATCATTGAAATCATTAAGATCGCTTATCTTCAATCCTGATCAAGAATGGGGGAAGATCGATCCTTCTGTCTACTTGTCTCCTTTTCTCGATGTGATACAAAGTGATGATGTCCCTATAGTAGCAACCGGGGTGGCCCTTTCGTCCCTTATCAAGATTCTGAGGCTCGAAATATTCGATAAGAACACTCCCGGGAGTAAAGACATCATGAACGCTGCTGTGACTGCGATCCAAGGTTGTCGCGTCGAGAAAACTGATCCCCTTTCTGAAGAGGCCATCATGATGCGAATTTTGCATGTTCTAACCGCGATTATGAGACATTCAGCTTCTGTTCTGCTTTCTGATCACTCTGTTTGTACTGTCGTCAACACCTGTTTTCAGGTCATACAGCAATCCGCCTATCGGGGAAACTTGCTTCAGCGTAGCGCGAGGTACACAATGCAGGAACTGATTCAGATAATTTTTTATAGGTTACCTGACGTCGAAGCAAATGATCAGGAAGAATCTGAATCAGACACTGAGGATGGTAGTTTGGATTCTGGTTTTGGGCTCCGTGCAGCTGTAGATATCTTCCATTTTTTGTGTTCTTTACTGAATGTGGTGGAAGCTCACGAGCCTGAGGCCCTACATAATCAGTCAGCGGATGCAGATGTTCAGCTTTTTTCCCTGCTTTTGATCAACTCTGCCATTGAATTGAGTGGCGATAGCATAGGGAAGCATCGAAAGCTTTTGAGGATGGTCCAAGATGACTTGTTCCACCATTTGGTTCATTATGGAGCATATTCTAGTCCCTTAGTTTTGTCCATGATCTGCAGTACTGTTTTGAACATCTATCAGTTCCTTCGCAGGTTAGCACCGTTTAATTACATGAGCACTCTTCTTTTTATTTTTTGGCGTGTTGTCAATGTCAATCAGCAATTTACCTGAATGGAATGCCTGGCCTGTTGCAGGTCGGTTCGCCTCCAGTTGGAAGGCTTCTTCTCGTATGTTTTGTTCAGAGCTTCAAATCGCTGGAACTCATCCCAACTCCAAGAAATTGCAACTGAAGCAATTGTGAATTTCTGCCGCCAACCTAACTTCACAATTGAAGTGTATGTGAATTATGATTGTGATCCTTGTTCTGGGAATATATTTGAGGAGATAGGCAAGTTGCTCTGCAAGCATGCATTCCCTACTGGTGGCCCGTTGACAAGTTTGCAAGTCTTAGCATTTGAAGGTCTCATAGTTATCATTCACAATATCGCTGATCGTGTTGATAAAGAAGATGACGATAGCCCTTCTGGACCATATCCAGTTGAGATTTCTGAGTATAAGCCTTTCTGGGAAGAGGTGTCCATAGATGACGGTAAAGAGGCATGGGTAGATTCTGTCAGGCTGAGGAAAGCACAGAAGAAAAAGATATTAATCTCTGCAAATCATTTCAATCAAGACGACAAAAAGGGATTGGAGTACTTGAAAATTTCCAAGTTAATTCCTGATCCTCCTGATCCAAAAGCCTACGCTTTGTATTTCCACTGCACTCCTGGACTCGACAAGACCATGATTGGAGAATATCTCGGCGATCCGGATGAATTTCACATTCAAGTTCTTAAAGAGTTCACAGAAACCTTTGAGTTTACTGGTATGATATTGGACTCAGCTTTACGAATCTTCTTGGAAACTTTCAGGTTACCTGGAGAATCTCAGAAAATTCACAGGATATTGGAAGCATTTTCAGATAGGTTTTATGATCAGCAATCCTCAGAAGTCTTTGTGAGCAAGGATGCCGTGTTTGTTCTTTGCTATTCAGTCATCATGCTCAACACTGATCAACACAATCCACAAGTCAAGAAAAAGATGACTGAAGAGGAATTCATTAGGAATAATCGGCAGATCAATGGAGGAAATGATCTTCCCAGAGAATATCTATCTGACCTGTTCCAGTCTATATCTTCCCATGCAATCACAGTGTTTGGTCAATCTGGTGGATCTGTGGAAATGAATCCCAACAGATGGATTCAGCTAGTTAACCGTGCTAAGCGCATAAGTCCATTTGTATTGTGCGATTTTGATCGTCGACTGGGAAGAGATATGTTTGCTGCTGTAGCTGGACCTGCAGTTGCTACTCTCGCTGCAATCTTTGAACAAACTGAAGAAGACGAGATTCTCCATGAGTGTGTTGAAGTGTTATTCTCAATAGCTAGAATAGCTCAATATAACTTAGAAGACACTCTTGATGAGCTCATTTCTTCCTTTTGCAAGTTCACCACCTTGTTAAATCCCTACGCATCTGCGGAAGAAACTTTGTATGCTTTCAGCAATGATATGAAGCCCAGGATGGCCACTCTGGCAGTTTTTACCATTGCAAACACTTTCAAAAATTCCATTGGAGGAAGTTGGAGAACCATTGTTGACTGCTTGTTGAAACTGAGAAGGCTCAAGTTACTTCCACAGCCTCTTGTTGAACTTGATGCCAATCCAGATTTGTCTACAGAGTCGGGTGCTTCTTCTGTGAATCCTACTAGATACGGCCATGCACGCGGTACCTCTGGCTTAATCGGCAGATTCTCACACTTCCTATCATTAGAGAGCGTGGAAGAGTCTCTAAATCTTGGTGTCAGTGAATTTGAACAGAATCAGAAAATTATCCAGCAATGCCATATAGAGAACATCTTTACCACCAGTTCAAGTTTACCAGATGAGGCATTACTTAATCTCGGACGTGCTCTTATATATGCCGCGGCTGGAAAAAAGTTCAGCACTCCTGTGGAGGAGGAGGAAACTGTAGAATTCTGTTGGGATTTGATAGTCATCATTGCTATAGTCAACATGCACAGATTCTCTACCTTTTGGCCTCATTACCATGACTATTTGCTAGGAGTTGCACAATTTCCTGTGTTTTCTCCTATCCCATTTGCCGAAAAGGCTATTGTAGCTCAGATGAAAATCTGCCTCAGGGTCCTTTCTGAGCATCGCGATGATAAACTCCCGGAGGAACTCATCTTTAAATCAATGAATTTCATGTGGAAGCTGGAAAAAGAAATACTCGACACCTGTTCCGAGTACCTTATACAGTCAATCACCAAGATTCTTACGGAATACCCTGCAAATTTGCAAAGTAGCATAGGATGGAAGACAGTCCTACATCTGTTGTCAACCTCTGGGCGTCATCCTGAAACATATGAGCAAAGCGTCGAATCCCTAATCAATTTAATGTCTGCAGGGACTCACATTTCACGTACAAATTATGCATTCTGCATCGAGTGTGCATTTGGTTTCGTTGCACTGAGGAACAGCCCAGTGGAGATGAATGTAAAGATAATGGACCTGATGTCACACTCGGTAAAATTGTTGGTTCAGTGGTATGGAAGTGGATACTCTGATCCGGGTAGCAATGCAAGCGTGGGAAGTAATTCTAGCAGTACCTCCTTGGACGACAATGCAAAATCATCTAGCTCAGCCAGCTTCGTCATGAACTTATTTGTCAAGCTCGGTGAAGCTCTGAGAAAGACATGCCTAGCCAGGAGAGAGGAGGTAAGAAACCATGCGGTCTTGTCTCTTCAGAGAAGCTTCATGCTAGCCGAGGAACTATGTTTCACACCAGCCAATTGTGTTTACTGTTTTAACTGTTTGATCTTTGCAATGGCGGATGATATACATGAGAAAATGCTGGAATACTCAAGGAGAGAGAATGCTGAGAGGGAAACGCGAAGCATGGAATCGAGTTTGAAGCTGGCCATGGAGGTCTTAACAGATGTTTATTGCCAGTTGTTGAAGCCAATATCAGAAAGTCCTCATTTCAGACCATTTTGGATGGGTCTCTTGAGAAGAATGGATACCTGCATGAAGGCTGATTTGGGAGAATATGGCAAATCAACCATGGAAGATGTAATACCCACCTTACTGAAGAAAATTATCTCGGCAATGAAGGAGCATGATTTGTTGGTTCCAAGAGAAGGTGATGATCTGTGGGAAATAACTTACGTCCAGATTCAATGGATTGCTCCCACTCTCAAGGATGAACTATTTCCCGATGCACCATAAGATGCAACAGAGGAAGAAAAGATGCATGAAGAAAAATAATTTCAGTTCTTTGGTTGTGTGTAAGATGATCTGGTAGGTCTAGTGCGGAATCTCACTCTGCAACTAACCATTTTTTTCAGATGTTCAATAGTTAGTGAAGGGTAATGTAAGGTCAGCTTATATATTGCATTTGTGTAAAGTAGATTCAGGAGAAGGGCTAAGGCCAAGCAAAAACTATTTTTATGATGAGAAAAAAGACACTTCCTAAAAAAATACTCCAAACTACCAACTAACAATCGCATGAATGCAAATTGGCTATTAGCCTTCCTTAATCAGCCAACATTTTTTCTAAGCTGGAAAAAAACACGGTTGATAAGACTCTGAGGCACTAATCCTTTCATACCAAATTATACAAAACAGGTCAAGAGTTGGACAAGAAATTAATGCGAGGAATAGCACGCACAACTTCGATAGATATCAAGATTCGGGAAGAAAACAAATAGAACTATCTAAACCTCAACTATCAAATTTTCGTACCCAGCCTAACAGTAAATACAGACTTTGTCACCCTCAGAAAACAAGCAAACTAAAAGTACTCGGGAAAAGAGAAATGAAAAAAACAGCTAACTAATCTTTAGATACTCGAAGGCAACCAAAACTTTTCCCAAACACCCAGCAGGCAATCTTCCTCGCGTGTTCCGTTGCCTCAAAAGTCTGGATGAAGGGCAATTCTCCAGAGGTGATTTTTCAGTTAACATCATTCGATCTCCTTTACTGCAAAAACAGGGCAACCAGAGATAAATGTATGTCCTTTACTAAAGAAGTTTCTACATACATATAAACATCATTTAGGTTCATAGAGGAGGAAAAACTTAGACCAAATTGCCTATAATCTACACACTTTATAAAAAAAAAACTGCAATAGTGTCGACCCAAATTAGGAAGGGTGCTCATCAACAATGCCTCAAGCACACCCCAACAAGTATCCAGACATTGGTTCGAGAATATTAAACTGACAAGAAAATAAACAGAGAATAGTCAAAGAAAGCAGAAAATAAAAATAATCCCGATAACTGTTTCTGGTCTTGCCTAATTATGCTTCTTGTGCATCAGGTAAAAGAGCTTTCACAATCTCAGGCATTTAAGCTTTAAGTAGGGGGGTAAATTGCTGTATGTCGTACTTACTTCCTCTATCTTCACACTTTGTACAGAGATAACATGAAAGATTAAAGACATAGCATTTTCCCTATTCTTTCCTCAATCAAAAGCATGCACAAATGGCTATTACTAATCTTCCAAAACACTTTCTCTGAACCTAAGACACAACATAGCAGGCCCATGACAAAATACTTTCATTTTGCCTTTCTCATGAATATGCACAAATGGCAATTCCTACTTTTCACCAGTTGCAATGAGTCTCAACTAAATCTTCTATAAAAAACCTAACTCTTCAGCAAAATTTGCAGAAACAGATAGAGTACCTATCTCAGCAAAACAAGTTAAAATCTAGAATAGACTCAAAGAATGTTTAAGCAAGAAACCTACTGGTATATAACATTAATTTCAAAAAGGTAAAGAGCATAAAATATTTGCAGAACGACTAAACTAGTGTCAGCCTCACAGCAAAGAATTGAAACAGAACCACACTTGTCACAAAGCTTGTAAACACATAATTTTTCAAAACACACATTGATATTGATAAGTCATTCGCAATGTCACACCTCTCAAACTCCCAAATTAGCCTTCCTTCAAGCCTGCTGACAAATAAGTTCTACACTGCAAAAGCACCTTAGCCAAAACAATCAAGACATTTCCTCCAATGAGGCTCCAGATTTCTCACACTACGAAAAATGTGTTTAAAAAGCTTTTAACTTTACCAGCATCACCCACGGATATCTTCTTTGGGACCGTCCTCCTCATCAGCATTGTTATCATCATCCTCGCTGTCGTCCTCGTCCTCGTCTTCCTCCTCATCGTCGTCCTCCTCCTCTTCCTCTCCTTCTTCCCTTAGTTTAGCAATCTCAGCCTGTGCCCTCTCAACAATCTCCTTCTTTTGCAATTCCATTTCCTTCTGGAAATCCTTCCTCAACTTTTCCAACTCCATCATTTGTCTCCTCTTACTACTCTCTATTTTCTCATAAATCTCACCAAATCTTTGAATGGAATCAGCCAACAATTTAGCTGATTTCCCATCAAGTACCTCCTCCCCTCTTTCTAACTCCTCATCTTCCACATCGCCTTCCTCATCTGACACTCCTGGACTGTCCCTCATCTCATCTAACACATTGGACTTGTCCAAATAAATCCGGGGATTCATGAACACATATTCTCCTGAATCAACCCCACAGCCTAACCCACAATGCCCTCTCATCCTCAAATTCAAAAGCACGTCCATCTTCTTGAAAAACACCCAATTGCTAACAAACCCTCCTCCAACTCTCTCCATTTTGGCTCGCTCTTTCTTGTATTTCTTCTTCAACACATCCAATTGATTCCTGCACTCCAACTCAGTCCTCTCCACGCCAGTCATCTCAGAAACTTTCTCAGCCACCTCAACCCAATCCTCACCCCTCAAACTCCTCCTCCCCAACTCCAAGTACCTTTCCCCCCACACTTCTAACAAAACAAAACTACCCTCTTCATTCCAAGAACCCGTTGAACTCCCACCAAGATTGGGATTAAGCGCAGAGCGATGGACGAGCTCGAAATTCGAACTCAAAGGTTCCATCTTCCGCTTCTTCTTGTTCCTCTGGGCTTCCTCCTCGTAATAGGATTGATAATAAAATTCGTTTGGAGAATTATTGAATTGTGGGTTTTCTTCTTCCTCATCAAAATCATCTTGCCGGGCATACCCTACACTGTTTGTGTAGTGACCACCACTGATGGAATAAGGATGAGGGTTTCGGATTGCTGGCTTTGAACGATACGAAAACCTGCGTTCATCGTCAGAATCATCCATGGCCTAAAAAAATTACAATCGACGATGAACAAAAAAGATGAGTCCTCGCAGCAAAACCTAATAGCCCAGAAGCTTACAGCACATGAAAGCGAGAATTTCTGGGTTTATTTTGAAGGGTTTTTCAGATGAATGTGGAAAAATAAAAGAAATTCTGGGATTTATTGAAAGTGTAGAATATATGTGCAAGAAAGAAAGAAGATTAGGGAAAACGTGATATAGCTGACGAAAGGTGAGAATGAGATAGATTACTGCTGGCCTGGAGGCTGACTACGCCATTGGAATTTGGACATGATTTTGTTCCCCCAATTTCGATTCTTCATTTCCTTTCGCCCGGGGTTCGTCCCGTTGTAATCCGATTCCTAATTCTTTTTCATAACTTCTAACCATTTTTTTATTATAATTTTTTATTAATTCTAATACATAATCTTATAAGGTTGTAACAATGTAATTCGTCATAAGAATATGCAACATTCCACATTTCAGTCGTGTTTTGATTTTTTTTTCTTACATATATTTTAATTGAGTAACTAAGAAAATAGTTGCTCATGCAAATAGTAAAGAAATTTTTTTTAAAAAAACAAATACTCTAGGATGTCACTACATTGAAAAAGAGGTTGTTTATTGCATTTTAGGAAGGTTGGATGGTTGTAAGTTAGGATGGAGATTGTTTTTGTTTTGTTACTCCATCCGTTCCGTAATTATTGTTCAGTTTGGATTTTAATTTATAGTTCAATTTGTACTGAAAATGAAAATGTAAACTGGACAATAATTTTGGGACAGAGAAAACATAAAATTGAAAGTTTGATTTTTGTTGAGAGCATTCAATTTTTTATTTGTAAAAATAATTGTATTTTATATATATTGTTTTTATGTTTATTATCAAGATGTATGGTCGAAATGAGTAATTTAATTTTACACAAGATGATGAAAACTTATTGAAACTGACGTATTGGTTTCTCCACATTTGGTACGGCACAAAACTTATGTACCCAATATATAGAGTTCCCAATCTTTCAAAACTTATTTTTTTATTTTATTTTATTTTTAAAAAAAACAACTCTCAAGGCGTGCTGATTTGAGGAGCAAAAATGTACAGTATGTATATGAACTCTTTCACAAAAATTAAATGGTCAAAACTTCAAAATTTTTCCTAAATAAATTTATCATAGATCGTGGGCGATGCAGTAGTTGGGCCTGCATTGAGACCCAAATAATGGTGTGGCAGAGGAAATGCAATATTGGTCTTTTCGGTGGGTTTCACGGTCCAAGATAACATATGAATCTCGACACGGGCACCAGCTTTCCTTTCGATATAAGTACCTTTATTTTTTTAAGATCGCATCTATAACCTATTGATGTTTTAAAGTTATCTATAATTTGGAAAATATATATCTAGTGAAAAAAATAGTGAAAAAAGATAGTGAGTGATGTGGAGTATTCTTGACCCCTAATTTTTTGCCACTTTTCCGTTAAAATTTTATTTTTTTCCTAAAAATTATATTTTTTACCTTAATTAATAAGTACACATATTAAGTGGGATGATGTATTTGTCTTTTCATTAGTCACTATACTTTTTCACTATAATTAGTCACTATCTCTATAATTGCTCCTATAATTTATTATAATGGGATAGAAGGGTCTTTTGGGTTGAGCCGTTGAGGTGATACATTTCTAAACTGTAAACAAAAAGGGAATGGATTTTCAAAATGTAGGCAACAGAGGTGATTTTCACATTTCAGGAATCTGACATGCTAACAGTCATTTAAATTTTGAATTTTGGTTTCTGAAATACATTTAGAGTAAATATAAATTTTTCAAAATTCAAGAAAATGCGAAAATTAATAGTGTATCGGGTATATCAAAGCCGAAACATTATTTCGGATGTTATGTATCTGAAATAACCCTATCCAATCTTAACCGCTATGCTTTCGACAAGTAGAATTTGATTTGCAGTGTTTCGGATTTGTCAAATCCGAAACATACTTGTCCAGAATAAATTATGAAATCGTTCGTTTCATTCAGTTCTAAACCAAAACAAACGAAAATTGGCAACATCTCTCTCCATGATTGCAATCTTTGTCCCAAATGTGTTACACTACCATTCTTGTAAGTTGTTTGACCACTTTTAAGTTGTTTTTTATTTATAATTGTTATATTGCGTTATTTCTTAGCTAATTTGAAATTTTCAATATATGATTTTAGTAGAAAATGGCTTCTTTCCAATCATTTCTGTTGAATTTATTTTGAAAATGGCAATTCGACGATGTTTCTGCTAGTAATATCCCGTTCAGGATAATTGGGTAGATAAAATTTTGTTATTCTCATATTTGGTTCAAGAAATATGTGCAATTGCAAAGTTAGATAGATATCAGGTGAATTTGAATATTTTAATGATGCACAATGAACAGAACATTAGAAGGGGGCCATTTGTTGGTTCAGGATGACAACTCGATACGGATGGTTTATTATTATTTAGTGTATTATCTGAAATCATTCATCAAAGTAGTAAATTTTCATGTATTACATCATGGTAGTACATCCGAGCACCATATAGAACTTGGACCAAGTAGTTGGAAACACAATGAAGGCGAAAGTGAAGGTTTTGAAGACCGTGCTGATCATTTTGAGAGTGATAAAGAACCTGACCCTTCGAATGTAAGTGATTCAAATGCACGTGACACGGATACAAGTGATACTCCAGTAACTGAAGAAACAAGGCAGTTTAAGTTTAGTGATACGGTGACCTTGATCCCAATTAGTGGGTCGTGATCCTACGCTCCAGTCTTGTGGGATGGGAAATTGGATGAAATTGGTGTTGGGACATATTTCCGTAGCAAGGAAGAGGTAAAATCTGCCATTACTAAGTGATCATTGAGAAAAAGAGTGAACTGCTATAAAAAAGAGACGAAAGAACGTGTATGGGCTGTTAAGTGTGTACACAATTGTGTCGGGAAAAAGAAAGAAAACTTTTAATAAGTGTAGAACAGGATGCCATTTGAATGTGAACCATTAAGCCTTTGTATATTATGTTTTTTTGTTTAAAAACATATTTACTTCAATTTCGGTACCTTTTGAATTCGATACTTCGTTGAAAGTTATCTTGATATATTTTATCCAAGTATTTAATGTCTTTTTTTCCTGATGAAACTTTTAAGGTCTATCAGAATTTTAAATTTCTCTTTGGAGCTTACACAACCCTCGAGCCATACATGTAAAGTTGAAAATTAAATTTGCGAATGAAGAGTTGGTTCAGTGGTAAAATCACCCTTGCTCTAAGAAAAGGTCATGAGTTCAATCACCCACTCCAACAAAAAGTAAGGGGTTGACTCTTACTTGCCTATTGACACCTCTAGGGGCTTGTTATGGCTAACCCATTAAAAAATCTCCGATTTCGCACCCGAGCTTGTCACCCTGGGATTGCCTAGGGTGATATACCCCCCACTGTGGTTTGCATGCTATTGCAGTAGGCGTGGGTTTTGGTGGGGTTCCCGGCGTTACAAAAAAAAAAGATTTAATTTTTAAATCTCATTTTTTCCTAAAATAAATTAATGGGTTTATTTTTATTTGAACTATATCATTATGTGCTTTAATGAGAAATAAAAAAAAGTCATCTGCCTAAGCAAAATAATATTTTATTGAGCTGGAAAATAGTTTTTTTTTTTTTTATAGTTAAAAATGAGTTCGGATGTTGGAAATCCAAAATAATGTATTTCGGATTCGACAATGCGAAAATCACCTAAATGAGGACAACGTTGAAGTATTTATCCCACATTGGTGTCTGGAGACATTTTGTATCAGTATATAAGTACCATGAGCTACTCATCTCATTGTCAATTGGTTTTGAGGTGGAACCCCATGGGCTTCTATATGGTATCAGAGCGGACTTGGTCTGTGGTGATTTTAAAGTCCACGATATTATTCCGTGGCCCAATTAAGGTCCGCGACGTTATTTCGCAACCCGTGATGTTATTCCACGGTTTATTTCATGATTATGGTGATTTAGTCCAAGCCCGTTGGGCTTGAGGGGAGTGTTGAAGTATTTATCTCACATTGGTATATGGAGACACTTTGTATCAGTATATAAACACCATGAGCTACTCCCCTCATTGCGAATTGATTTTGAGGTGGATACCCATGGGTTTCTATAGACAATTTAAAAATCAACCCCCTTTTGTCTAGAATTTGAAAATATATCCCACAATCCAAATGATCCTGAGATAGAACTTAATAGGGAAAGGATAATACTCTTTCAAAGAAATTATTTTTTTAAAAAAATTAAGAACAGATTTTACTCGTGTATGCATCTTGCTCGGTATGAATTATTAACCTAATGGTTAAAGTCTGCTCCATTCCTTTATATACTTTTGAGTTTCTCTTCTTGTTTACAGAATTTTGACGTTTACCTTTTTTTTCCTGATAAAGTTGTTGTGGCAACGGTCAAAATTCCATAACAGTCAAAATTTAATAAATATAAAAAATGAAAACATATTCTGTGGATGCGTAATGAGACAACATCATATTTGATTGTCGATGATAGATCATTCAATATACTTCTTCCATCCCAAAAAAATAGTTTACATTGAATTTTGGAACGGCAATAGTATTATGTAACACGTAATATGGCACGTCAGAACTATTGATGATGAATTTAGAGTCACCATGATGTTTATGTTTAGGGAAAAAAAAGATGATGAATGCAAGCTGGAAGAGTTTTGGGATGCCTTTAAGTGCCCAACGCCAATACGAATCTGAGGGCGAGACATACATAATAGTAGTAGTAAAACAATGAATAATGCCGCGCGATAATGTATTAAATCAAAGTCCATCTAACCAAGGGGGAAAGGCAATGCATGCGTGTAGCCCGTGAAAATGGATACATTAATAATTTCCACCATTTTGTACTTCGGTGATGATGAAAAGAAACCCAAATGCTATTAATATTCCTCTCAAGTTGTCTCCTTCACGTAAATCCCTTTCAACTAATTCCTCCCTATCTAACTTCTTCTGTTGAGTAGACACCCTACTACTTCTTCTGAATATTAAATCGGGAACGTTGGTTTCGAGATAATTAAATCAGGGTTTGACTAAAACTCCGATGATCATACTCCCAAGTCAAAGTTGAAGATAGAAGTTGAAGACTAGTTAAGCAGAATTTAGTAATGTTGTTGATCCCAAGATAAATCCAAGGGCAATGTTAGTCATAATGGGTTATGGTTAGAAGAATGAGGGAAAGGAAGGAAGGAACTTGTTGAGCGTTGAACTTGTGAGAGAAGTATGGGGGCAACATAAATGTGGGTTTTACTATTCCCATGCAAATTCATCACGGAGCTACGTAAAAAGTGGTATAGGAAGGAAATTCAAGGGATCAATATTCCTTAGTCGTACATAAGAAAGAGCTGATCATCAGGCCTAGGAAACCCGTCACGCATTTGCATGGGTAAT
This sequence comes from Oldenlandia corymbosa var. corymbosa, assembly GCA_949775105.1. Taxonomy (NCBI): domain Eukaryota; kingdom Viridiplantae; phylum Streptophyta; class Magnoliopsida; order Gentianales; family Rubiaceae; genus Oldenlandia; species Oldenlandia corymbosa. The sequence continues at coordinate 29,546,139 of OX459120.1, read as the reverse complement.
CGAGCTGTATTCGATGCTTTATCTTCTTTGAAGACCGGGCAAACAGCCCGTAGTTAATTAATCTCCTCAACTAACCCTTTTATGATTTTCCATCTATATAAATTCCAATGCTACGTTTGAGTGTTGTGCATATTGTTTTTCAAGGAGCTAGAAGAGAAGTAACTCAAAATGGTTGGGAAGGGGTTTTTCTGGCTTCCTGGTGTGGTTGTTTTAGTGTTGATGTTACTAGGGGTGGGTGCTACTGATCATGGAGAGTTGAAGAAAAATGATGATGAGGGATTAATGGTGGTGAGTAATGCTGATGAGGATGAAAATGGTGTTTGGAAATGGAAGAGGGGAGATAATAATGGGAATGGTGGTGCATTTAGTTCTGGTAATGGGGTTGGATACAGCTTTCATTATGGTGGTGGTAACGATGATGATCGCCACCATAATAACAAGCATTCTCCTTTTGCAAAACCTGATTGCGTTGGTAAAGGTATTCCCCGCAAGAAGCAGAAAAAGCATCATCACCACAAAGGCATCGGCGGTGGCCTTGGTGGTGGTGGTGGCATTGGCGGCGGCGGTGGTAAAGGTGGCGGACTTGGTGGAGGTATAGGAGGTGGTTCTGGCGGTGGCATTGGGAAAGGAAAAGGAGGTGGTGCTGGTGGCGGCAATGGAAAAGGAGGAGGTATTGGAGGTGGTGCCGGTGGTGGTTTCGGAGGTGGAGCTGGTGGCGGAGTTGGAGGTGGAGCTGGTGGTGGTGGTGGATTAGGAGGTGGTTCCGGAGGTGGACTCGGTGGTGGTGCTGGCGGCGGTGCCGGAGGTGGGGTGGGTGGAGGCGTAGGAGGTGGAGGTGGTGGCGGGATTGGTGGCGGGGCTGGTGCTGGAGGCGGGATTGGCGGTGGGTCTGGTGGAGGTGTAGGTGGTGGGATTGGAAGTGGTGGAGGCTTAGGAGGTGGAGGTGGTGCTGGTGGAGGTATAGGAGGTGGAGGCGGTGCCGGAGGTGGTATTGGCGGTGGGGCTGGTGGAGGCTTAGGAGGTGGTGGTGGTGCCGGAGGTGGTATTGGCGGTGGGGCTGGTGGAGGCGTAGGTGGTGGAATTGGAAGTGGAGTTGGTGGAGGCTTAGGGGGGGGAGGTGGTGCCGGAGGTGGAATTGGTGGAGGTTTTGGCGGTGGAGCCGGGGGAGGTTTTGGTGGTGGTGCTGGTGGGGGTGTTGGCGGTGGCATTGGAGGGGGTGCCGGTGGAGGATTTGGTGGCGGTATTGGTAAAGGAATTGGCGGAGGTGGAGGATTTGGAGGCGGCGGTGGTGGAGGATTTGGAGGGGGCAGTGGTGGTGGCATTGGTGGCGGGTTCGGCGGTGGAAGTGGAGGTGCCGGCGGAGGATTCGGAGGAGGTGGGGGATCCGGTGGTGGTATCGGCTAAGTCGGGCTTATATTGCTAATCAGTACTCTGAAATTAATATTCAATGTGTGTCATTTTCATCCATGCATATGTATGTATCATCCTCTTAAGTTCGTGCATTTTATTTTTCTTTTGGACTCTTAAATGCTTTATAATCCATCTGTGGAGTGTGGATTGTGTATTTCATAAAATTGATTCGTATCCTTTGTTTCTTTGTTTCAACTTCTAAGTGCTTAAATTCTAACATTCCAGTCATCAGAAATTGATTAAAATTATTTCTCACTTTTTTAAATTGTTGTTGTTTCTTGTTAGTATCGTATTACCTTAATCCCAAAAAAATAGTCCATATTAAATTTTGAATTTTGTACTGTACTATAAAATTCAAAATTCAATGTAGACTATTTTTGTAAGACGGAAGAAATATTACACTGTGTTCAAAACCCCTAGTCCCGCAAAATCAAATTAAAACCCAAAACCCAAACAAACCCTACGCCCATTGTCACTTACAGGCGATCTGCAGTTCGCAAGGCAAAATAGAAATGGACCTAAATGTCCCAAACAAACAGCAATTGTGATCCAAACTAATTACTACTCCCTCCATTCCAAAATAAGTGTTATTTTAAACTTTATACATAGTTTAAGAATTTTTAAATAGGGTAATAAATGTCCTCCAATAGTATTAACTCTTTTGAGGGTAATTTTGAAAACTTCAAATAAAAAGTACATTAAAATATGAGAACGATACTTATTTTGAAATCTTTCCAGACATTTAATTTAGAACGGATGGAGTACTTTGTAGCTTTGGTTTATCGGTCTTAACTCCAACCATAAATGTAGTTTGCTATCTTTGAAAAAAATTCTATATTTCATTAAATTACAACTTTACAACAAAGCATTCTTTTCGAAATAAAGAAAATATTATTTCGATTTAGCACACATGGGACAATAGAATTTGAGTACGTACTTAATTAATTTGGTGTGGTTTGGGTAGTCTAACAGTGTGTGCGGAGGAGAGGGATGCTAATGGAAGCCACATGGAGTTCCATTAATTTGCAGAGATGCATTTGGGATTTGGTAGGACTTTGGTGCAATAAAACTGATATTACTACTACACAACAATTATGCTTTTATTGATTGTGATTGTTTTTGAATGTTTTCATCCAATTTTAGTGGTGACGTATTTGATATATTTGGGACTTGAAAAAAGTGTCGTTTTGACTTTCATTGAATCGTGACACCATTTCAGTTCAATGATCAATTTCAATTCCTCATCTGTTTTTACTGTCTTCCAAGTAATTCAGATTAGAATTGGAACAAAATTAACATGCTGTTCATAAAGTAAGAACATACGCAAATAATAATGAGAGCATTTCTTACATCTTCCGCCTAATAAACGACTCCACAAGGACGCCATACGTGATAAATATCACTCCTACCGTCCTACGTACGGTATCCTGTTTTCTATTGTAGAATGAAGTGTTATTACTTTATAAATGAAAGAATAATATCCGGTTGTTATTTTTTTTTATATTACGTATCCGATGCCATTGTTATTATTAATTTATAAAAATACATGTACCCTACAAAAATAATCTCATGGACAAACTGACCAAGGGATATATATATATATGTATATATATATAAATGTTAATAGTAATACACTTGTAAACTAGTAAATATTTGCTTAGATGGATTGAATTTAACCGTGAAACCAAGCCTTCAAAATATAATATGAAGATGGCAAATATGAAACTGCAATTTCGTTAACGATTTTCAACATCAATTTAGTTCAACCTTCCACTCATTAACAAAACTTCATGCCCTTTACTCAGGAGATCCAACCTTCCCCACATAACAAAACCCTATAAAAACTCCACGACCACGAGTCGTTTTTTGGCGGGTTTGTATTTAACTTCTTTTATAAATGATAAATCCCAATAATGACATTTGTATGCCATCGACAGCTAAAATAGACATTTTAGTGGATTAAACAATATGAAAAAAAATTAATGTTGCTTCAACTTTAAAAGGAGATTCGAATTTCGAACATCAACCCGGCTTAGATTAAAGATGTATGAATCTCCACCAATCACCACTATTTTTTTTTTTTTTTTACAATTAGAATTTAGAGCTCGAGTAGTCATTAATCATTATTGAGGTCATTAAGATGTCCACCACGATTAAGGCATATGCCCCAAAAAGTATACGTAACAACCTAGCTACAAAACAAATAAAATTTAGCCACAATCAAGAACAATAATAACCAAGTAATTCTATGCTTTTATAGATAAATAATTCCTACCTTTACCGCGTTGCAAGTTCCACAACCACTTATAGTTGCCAGGATCGCAATGATAGAAGGTGTTGAACAATTTAGAAAGGGATCTATAGATTCTAGAGTTTGTGAATTAATTGAGTTTGTTTAATGAAGAAAAACATACTCACGTCTTCAACTGGGGAAGAACTCAGGCTTTCACTGCACTTTATGTGTTTTACGTTTGGCATCACAATGATAAGAAAGTGGGAAGTCACAGCTCGAAGGCTAAATATAACCGAGGGAGGTGATATTTGCAAATTCAATAATTGAGTAATTTATTCATAACTAATTCAGGCAGAAACCCTTTTTGTTTATAAAAAAGCATATTAATGGAAGCAAACGGCTTCACGGTATATATTCACTTCCAGGAAAATGCATGGCTGTGGAAAGGAACAGTTTGTTCCACCTTGTTGCAGTGGCGGAGCCAGAAAATCAATATTGAGGGTGCGAAATTTTGACAAAACTACTAATAATATTAGAGAATCAATGTAGAGGGTGCGAAAAATTATTCAACACATAGTTTCTATTGAAAATTTAGAATATTCCCACTGAGTACAAAAAATTGAGCAGGTGCGACCGCGCCCCTCTGTCCCCCCCTAGCTCCGCCACTGCTTGTTGGGTTTTTTTTTTTTGGTCGTATTAATTGAAAATGATATGTATAAAGAAAAGAATAGCGACTGATGTGGAGTATTATGACGCCCTATTTTTTGTCACTATTTCATTGAATTTTTTTTCCTCCCAAAAGTTATATTTTTAGCCATAATTCAACAAGTACACATGTTTAATAATGTGGTGTATTTGTTTTTTCATAAGTCACTATCCCATTTTAATATAAATTATCACTGTCTATATTATTGTTGTGTATTAATTAATTAAGAAGTAGTCATTATGTTCTAATTAGATGATTCTGTTGTACTGAAATTATTTTCTTAAAACATGAGTTTAGTTTAATGACAAATATTTGAAAGTTGAATAAAGAGGGAAATAATAATATTTTTTTTTGAAAAAACGAAAAAGAGAACCTTCACTTTGTTTGGTGCAATACAACTTAAGTGGAAATGAATATGAAGCGTATTATTATGGATCGAAATATGTTTCGATTTTGACTTAAGTATACCAATTGAATGTATTACGACGAAGAGATCGATATCAACACTTTGTAACATGATTTTTGATGAGGTTGGAAGTGAGATAAGGTTGAGAGAAGATTGCACTAGTAGTAGTTTAATTAACAGATGTAGCTCGGACGTACATAAGATAAAGAATTTGAATATAATATATATATATATATATATATATATATATACTGTTTATTTTGTTTGTTCCATGTCCTAATTTGTATGAAGCTTTCAAATTGCACTCATATGATTTTCATACTATTGGTACACTGTATTATTATATACTTGAATGAATGAATTCAATATTGAGGTCTTAAAAAAAACTGTGGTTAGAGCATGATATAATTGGTGATTCTTACGAACTATAATATGTGAGAATTTTAGGTAATTATCTCATTCATTGTACCAACAAAAAATATTATAATTTATATTCTTTATACAACCAATATATTTTTAATAAAAAAATTATAAAGTTTTTAAGATTCTAAGAAAGTGATGCCTAAAAATATATAATTCACAATAAGTTTTGAGATTGTACAAAAAAAAAAAAAAAACTCTCTTTGTCACGAAAAAAATAGTTGACATAGAGTTATGAGATCTATACTAATTTTAGTACAAAATTTAAAAAATCAATATAAACTACTTTTTTTGGGCAGAGATAGTTCAAATCTTAAAATTCAATGTGAATTATTATTATTATTATTAAAACGGAGTGAATATACAACCAAAAAAAAAAAAGAAAAAGAAATGATCGTTTTGCCGAGGTTAGAATTAGAACATGACATTGCGTCCGTGACCATCAGGTTTATGAAACTTTCTAGGTCTTTGCCATCTTAAATGTTAAAATAAAAATAAAAACTAGTACAAAAATGAGCATGAATGCGCAAAAGTTGGCGTGAATGTCATATTTACTAGAATTTTAGAAATATATATATATATATAATATATTTTTACATCAAAGCGTTACACAAACTTGGTTATGTATGTGGAGGATAAGATTATATATGTATATATATAGGGATTTTGCGAATCTTTAACAAAACTTACTTGTTGAAACCTCAATGATGTTCGGTTGATTGATATAGGATAAAACTCCCATTTATGAGAGAAAGATGCATACCTGATACTTATTTCCACGAACAATGAATATGGATTGTCTACCTGTATAGTTTCCTGAAGCCAATCAAGAAACAATATAATAGATAAATGAAGAGAATTTTGATTTGAATATATCCAATATTTAAGATGTATGGAAGATTCTTTAATTTAATTCGTCACAGGTAAGATGGTACAATCAACCAGATACATGTAACAGAAAGGTATCAAGTTTCCAGGAGGGAAAAAAATATATACAGGAAGTCCAAAAAGTAAAAACCCAATACTTAAATTTTTCATTCATTGGTAAAATGGTGATTCGTTTCCATGGTGGACAAATAAAACTGACCAGTTATAGAACATACTACCACCACTACTAGTAGTCAGCATATTCTATTTTTGGGAACTAACGCATCATCTTGTTTTCCCGTAAAAATGGCGAAATTAACGACGATTTCTTCCCGATTATAATTATTATTTATTTATTACTCTGATGTGGATTAAAATTTGCCATAATCTGTTGTTCTTATCCAGAGTAAATGGCTAGTATAAATTTTACCCGTTCTTAATCTTACACTACTATCATAATCCAAACATATAAATACCTTGCAAATATTTTGGGCGTGGCTTATTTGTATTAAAAAAAGGGGGGGTTTAACCCATTAAGTCCCATGTTTATATTATGAAGCTAAGAAAATTAGAAAGCAATATTCCTCAAGTTTTCCCCACCGGCTTTGCACAAAATTGTTCATAGCATTTCTCTGTTTAAATTCCCGTTTTTTGTTTTCTCTTCTATTTACCAGTTCTGCACAGGCGTTTGCAAGGTACGTACAATCCACAACAATACTGGATCAAACAATTTTTTTTTTAATTAAAATTATTTAAATTAAGTTTCATGGTCAAATTTGTGAATTCCATGTGGAAAATGTTGAATTTCGGATTTGTAATGATATCTTAGACTTGAAATTCAGGTCGTTGAAGTCATTTTGATCTGGTACGAAGACTTTGTTGTCGCAGTTGAAGTTCCGCATATAAATCTGACTTCAGGAAAAACGTTTCTGCGATTTGATTGCGAAGAAGAAAAGAGTAAAAAGCACGACGAAAAAAAGGAAGCAATTCTGGTCATCGATCGACAGAAACATCGAATTTTTGGTAAGAAAATTGAACCTTAATTGATGATTAACACACGCGTTACCTACGTGGATGCTTGAGTTTAATTTCTTGATGAGGTTTAAGTTTGATTTCACGGGTGCTTTGTTTTTTATTTCTGTTTCGTGTTTTGATTAATTTTTGTTTGCCATTAACACCAGTAGGGTGTTTATCGTTAATTGATTCTTATCCACTAATTTAATTGGTTATGCATAGTCCAGTCCTAAAATGATGCCCAAGTTTCAGGAACTTCATAAAAGAAGCTTAATTAACGTTCCAAATTAACTAAGAATAATATTTGTTAAACTAAGAATACTTACACGTGTCATAATTATTTTGAAGTAGCTACCTAAAAGAAAGATGTTTACTAATTTGTTTACTTCCTCGCAATATATTACTCCATTTGATGATAATGTTCTGAATAGAAAGTTCATTTTAGTCGGCAGGGAAAGTATATTGACTATATGTTAAGATTAAAATAGTCAACATCTATGTGGTAAAACTTGGTTATTATTATCCTATAAATCAAATTTATTTTAATACAACTTCACATATATGTAGTGAACAAATAATATATTTTCAATGAAAATACTGCAGTTTATATATTTTGTCTTTGTATTACCAATCGTACCGACAATTGATGTGTAACCGACTCTCCTTAGAATTTGTCGCTTCCTGTTATTATGCATGCATGACAAAGATAGTACAACGTAAACACTTTGCCAATTATAGGACTCTTTGCAACTTGCAACTGTTACGTTGTTAAGGTATTATATTTACATTAATTTCGAGTGAAGAAACCTTATTGTCTTGGCCGAGCTAGAGTTAGCTATTTGTTCAGGAATGGGAGGTAGGGTGCTTTGGAAACTTACCTTTTTTTTTTTAAAGGTCATGGCTTACGTTTAAATTAATTTTCTCCAACAAAATGCGAAACGTGGGGAAAAAATGATCACAAAATTCAGAAGAAATATAAATTTGCTTTGTTGGTTTCTAAAGTTGTCGGATTATGTGTTCCATTTAGATTTGAGATCGGTGCATATTCTACTGTCATTGATGGCAGCACGTCTAGGTTCCGTTCTCCTCAATGCCGAAAAAAATCTTTCCTATACCTACAAAAAAGTTAGTCTTATTAAGTTTTTTTTTTCAAGAAAAAAACTTATCCGATTCGAACGAATAAATAGTTAACTTAACTAGTTTGCATAATTGTATTAGTTCATGGTTATTGTAGTACTACTATTTAATAACGTAAGTTCTGTGACATTTTTGTGTTACATTTTATCTAATATGAATAGAATAATTGATAGTTTGATATTTGTTAATCAGTTATATAAATAAATTCACAGGTAAATCAATTTGAATGTTAGAATAAATTCACATTAGTTTGGTAGTAGTACTACAAGATAAGTATTAAATTTTTGATAACTAGGAGTCAACCTGTTCGTCTGTAATAACTTATTGCTAAGGTTTGGGAGAAAACTAATCTGTAAAAGTATTGGTTCCTAATTAATCAGATAAATGTCCTGCTTAGCCGACGCTATTTTCCTGTTTAAGCATCCAGTCTCGTGTGACACAGTGTATCATGCCTAGCCTTGTGACACAGTAGATAAAGCCAGTTATGCTATTTTTCGTATGCATTTACAGTAAATTTTGACGTGTAATAAGAGAGTCAATGTATATAGCAATCAATTTTATTTTTATTTTTTGTCTTAATTCGTTCGATTTGTCATCACTTGCATCATATCCCACCATTGCTGTTTCCTTAAATACATGCACTCCAAACATCCATCCTCAACTGCCTTCAAATTTTATCCTAACTTCCATCTTTGCTTCCTTCCATCTTTAATTTGTACGCAGAACCTAACAATTTTAGTGTCGTCATCATACTAAGAAGAATATGTCGTCTGCATCCGATCCTAGTTCTTCTCCAGTTTACGAGGTGAACTTCGGACCACCTAGAAGTTTTGGGACAGTTCTCAAATCGAAGCTCAAAGAAACATTTTTACCCGATGATCCATTCAGCGAACTCGGCAGTGAACCCTCGCTTCCTCGGAAAACCAAGAAAGTGGTTCAGTATTTTGTTCCGGTTGTGGAATGGTTGCCCAAGTACAACCTCAACCTCTTCAAGTATGATCTCCTTGCCGGAATTACTATTGCCAGCCTTGCTATTCCTCAAGGAATTAGTTACGCAAAGCTCGCCAATATTCCTCCAATTATCGGACTATGTAAGTTTTTTTTTTTTAATCAGTAATGAGACAGACACATTAATTTCAAAGTTTGTTATTGACATTTTATGAAATTATTTTTTTATTTTTTATTTTTTTTTTGGTTTGCACGTTTGATATTACAGATTCGAGCTTTGTTCCGCCATTGATTTACTGCATATTTGGAAGCTCAAAGCATCTTGCTGTCGGAACAGTTGCGGCTTCTTCTTTGATCATTGCGGCATCAATAGAAGAGAAAGTATCTCCAGTTGACAATATTGAATTGTATGTCAGCTTGGTGTTCACGGCTTGTCTCATTTCTGGGTTAATCCAGACAGCTATGGGCGCATTAAGGTTCGGACATGTATAATTTATCATATTTTTTATATCTGAATATATACTCGATATATACATGGCTATTACCTTGAGACGAAACAAACAGTAGTTCACTAAAGTTGTTTGTCGATTGTTGTTTCGGCAGACTTGGGATATTGATAGACTTCCTATCCCATTCAACTATACTTGGATTTATGGGAGGGACAGCTGTGTTGATTTGCTTGCAACAGTTGAAAGGAATGCTGGGATTGAAGCATTTCACCACCCACACTGACATGATTTCTGTTCTACATTCAGTTTTTGCCAATAGAAAAGAGGTAAAAACCTTTTAACTTCGCTCAATTTTCTAATATCTTACTATTTCCAGTAATCTGGATACATAGAATAATGTATCTTCTATCATGCATGCTAGATTAATTTTCATTAATATCTTCTTTTATAAAGACTAAAAATTAGCCCAAAAAAAGAATATATATATATATATATATATATCATTACTATAAGTTATTGTAGTAAGAATGGGAGAATTCTCTTCTCCAACTTTACAATTCTTTCAATGATTCCTTGGACATTTCTAAGAAAGTGACAAGCTGATTTGAAATGGTTAACACCGTATATTAGAAGATAAGTAAATATTCTGGATCCTACACTACCAAAGCACATGCTTAATATTAATTTGCTCGATCTATATGTACTTTCTCAACAGTGGTATTGTTTTTTTTTTTTACCAAAGCCCAAAATGCATGTTTGTTTGTTTTTTTTTTTTTAATTTTTTTGGGGGTGATGTTTTATTTAAAAAATACTACTCCCTCTGGTCCGTAATTACTTTGTCTTGGAACGAAATGAAAGTATCTTGATCCGTGACGAGAAAATAGTTGTATTGGTTTTCTCGAAGTTTCTCAAATTCTTGTTTATTTTGGTTAATATGTTTCTCAAGTTCATTAAGATGATTACTACCACTGTAAGACGTGATGTACAAAAGTAGCTAGTTAGTTGCTAAAATGCTACTAGCTTTTAGAAATCCCACCCCAAATGTTGCTCTTTTAATTGGTGGAATTATGATCCCCTTTGATTTGGGTCAGCCGCTAATTTGGAAATCTGACCATTGAAAGGAGCAAAGGTTGGCAAAACTTCCTTGTGTCTTCTTGTTCATTTTTGACCCTGAAATGGAATTAATTAGAAAGGCCAGAGAAAGAATTAGACGAATAAGGCAAATTTCTGATTTGATCTAAATGAAGTAATGATCCACCAAAAAGAAAGGAGCTAGTTACTGTGGCAATAAGAAAGCACTGCATAAAAGTCCCACTATAAAGCATCTTTTTTTAGGGTCACTGTAATTTCTGGAAATGGGCTCCTATGCACGTTTTCAATCTTTTTTTTTTTACACTTTTACTAATTAATTACTTATATTATTATTGTTACTGTAATTATTCTATGTGTAGTGGCAATGGCAAAGTGCAGTTGTTGGAATCATCTTTCTTGCTTTCCTGCAATTTACAAGATTTGTGGTAAGTATCCTTCATTTAATAATAGAGTTCTTTTTCTTTATTTTTCTCGCACGATTCTTATTTTGAGACAGAATAAATATATCATTTTCGATAGAACTGAAATACTGAAAAAACAATGTTTAAACAACCTTTGCAGAAGCAAAGGAGACCAAATTTGTTTTGGGTGTCAGCAATTGCTCCAATAACAGTAGTCATTGTTGGCGGGCTCTTTGCTTATTTTGCTCATGCTGAGAAACACGGAATTGCTATTGTGAGTTATTATCCACCGTCCTATTTATTTAGCATTCCAAATTAAGTGGATAACTAATTTAGGTCACTTGCATGCTCCACCTCCATTCCAATCTGAAACCCTATCTGTACAATAAGATGATAACCTTTGATCCATAAGGTCGGCAATTTTTTCAGACAGCCTTCTGTTTCAAAATTATTGTCCAATTTAAGATTTCACTTTTAGTATAATTTGAACTAGAAATGAAAACTCAAACTGGACAATAATTATGGGACGGAGGAAGTATAATTTATTCGTAAAACTTATAACCCATACTAAGTAATACAGTTTCGTTTTTTAGTATCTTAGGTTGCCAAATTTTGTAACTGTTATTAGCAAAAGGGGATTTAGACTTGATTAAATTCTTATTCTATCTTTGTTTCTGTTAATCTTTCGGTAGCATATTTGGGTCCCACTCTCCCATCAATAAGACTATATATATATATATATATATATATATATATATATATATATATATATATATCAGGACACTAATCTTCCTGTACAAGTCGCCACTTTTCTTAGCAAAAGATTAATTTGGTGTTGACTGAAGAACAGTATAAGCATTGAAATTGTAAAGTAGGAATAGAAGCACTTTAGCGGTTAAAAATGACCGTCACCAGATGAACCTCGAGCAATTTGGAGGAAGAAAATATTGGAAGTTAAGCTTTATCAACTTGAATCAATAATGTCACAGCTAATTGCCTTTAATCATTGACAAATTTGTAGATGAAATGTTTTAGCTGATTAATGGTATTAATTTGGTACCATGTTTTCTTACTTTTTGTTATGTACAGGTCGGACCTCTTAAGAAAGGAATTAACCCGCCCTCAATCAATCGCATCAACTTTGATCCTAAATATGTCTCCGCTCCATTGAAGGCTGGACTTATTACCGCAATGATTGCTTTAGCAGTAAGTAACGCTTTCCAGTGTTTCAAATAGGATATCCGGGAATAAAATCTAAAATTGAAGTGTTATGAATTGTTGAATGCAGGAAGGAATAGCAATTGGAAGGAGTTTTGCCATAATAAAAAATGAACAAATTGATGGGAACAAAGAAATGATAGCTTTTGGGTTCATGAACATTATTGGATCTCTAACTTCATGCTACTTGACTACCGGTACAGTAACACATAAAGAAAAGTTTTCCAAAAATCGAAATTTTGTGAACATATTCTCATGGAAGAAATCTGTTTTTGATTTCTTGCTGCAGGTCCATTTTCGAAAACAGCAGTGAATTTCAATGCTGGATGCAGAACACAAATGTCAAATGTAGTAATGTCGATTTGTATGATGCTGACGCTTCTGTTCTTAGCCCCGTTATTTAGTTACACACCCCTCGTCGCCCTATCCGCCATTATCATGTCAGCCATGTTAGGTCTTATTGAGTACGAAAAAGCCTATCACCTCTACAAGACCGACAAGTTCGACTTCTTAATCTGCATGGCTGGATTCTTCGGTGTTGCCTTCATTAGCATGGACGTCGGCCTTATGCTTTCGGTAAGAATTTCTACAGCAGAACTCTATGGAAAGCGTTTTTGCGACTAACTAACTATCTTTGTCTAATTTCTTTATTTTTGACATAATGTAGGTAGGACTTGCTTTAGTTAGGGCACTTTTATATGTGGCTAGGCCAGCTACATGTAAACTTGGGAACATTCCTGGTTCGAAACTGTACAGAGATGTGGAGCAGTATCCGCATGCTACCCTTGTTCCTGGAATCTTACCCATAAAGCTAGGATCCCCTATTTACTACGCCAATTGTCAATACATTAGAGAAAGGTAACTTCTTTATTATATTTCAATGACTAGAAGGCTGTATTTTGGTTCCTTTTTGCAACTGCTTCTAACACTTTGCCGTGTATTACAGGATACTAAGGTATGTTAGACAAGAACAGTCTCTAGTGACATCAAAAGGAAATGTTATAGAGTATATAATACTCGATTTGGGAGGTAAGTCTTATGTTATCGTATCACTAATTCACTATACATGTGTTATTAGAAGATATTATGTTTCATTTCTAACTCTTAATAATGTTACAGATGTGACATCCATCGATATCACGGGAGTAGAAACGTTCTCAGAAATTCGAAGACTCTTAGAAGCCAAGGATATCAAGGTTGGTTTCGAGTCTTTAACATAATTTTCACTTCATTTTCTTCCAAAATTTAGGAGCCCTTTAGAGTTATCGTGACAAGATAATTTTGTTGGTGCAGATGATCTTGGTAGACCCAAGGCTTGCAGTGATGGAAAAATTAATTGTGACAAAATTCATAGAGAAAATTGGGAAGGAATCAGTTTACTTGTCGATCGACGATGCGATTGAGGCTTGCAGATATTCGTTGAGAACTTCATCGAAGACGGAAGGAGTTGAAGTTGTGTAAAAAGAAAAAAAAGTTTGCAGAAACTTTCTTTTAGAATGTGCAAATATTATTCGCGGAAGAAAAATTTGTAAAAAGGAAAACCATGTACTTAGAGCTCCTCTTTTCATGAGAGCGAATAATATTTTGGCAATGAAATCCAAACGTTTGTCATACTGTGTCCTATAATTACGCAAATGGGCTAAGATTACAGTGCAGAGCGGAACTGGCCTTGTTATTGCTGACTTAGACTTGGACTGAACTGGCCTTGTTATTAGTTCACTGTTGTGGTAAAATGATAAGAATTCTTCCGTCCGAGAGTTCTAACTCCGTCAAAGACATGGAAACAACTTTAAATTACTCATTCCCATCAAGGTGGCTACTATGTATATTAGTAGAAATGAGAATCAATTTAGCTGACTGGCTAAATTGGACTATCTTGTGTGTTTAGAAATCTTTTGTCAATCCTACCATTAGTTATTGTGATCAAAAGGTAAAATTTATCCTCCGTTGAATAGGTTGTTTCAACAAAAATGATATATCATACCCGTCTCGGTAATTAGGCCCAACTATTTGAGTGCTTTGGTTCTATTATCATGTTAATTAGATGGGCCTCCATTCTCCCGGTCTCATTTTGCTTCAAATGTGCAATTGAGTTAAAATAACTCGTCCATCTTCTTCAAATAAGTCGGATATATAAACCTCGACTTGAGCATAGAGTAATAATTTTAATTCTTTGAGCCAACTATTTCAACCTCTACTAAGTGATTGATACTTGATTGATGTCGATAAAGAATTGTTTTATCGTCCCAAAAGAATAAGTCAACTTACAAAACTTACTGCTAATAAACTGTAACTTTATAACTAATAATTTCATCCGTGCAAAGCCTTTGGAAGCAACGGTGTAGTGGGTGTGAATCTTGTGATGCAAGGGTGAAACGGGAGACTGAAGAAAATAATACAAAATAAAATATACTCCCTCGGTTTCATAATTATTGTCCAGTTTGAAATTTCACTTTTAGTACAATTTGAACTAAAAATGAAAACCCAAACTGGACAATAATTATGGAATGCAGGGAGTAGTAACATGACAAGTTAACTTGTGAAATTGTCGTGTCATAAAATTAGTACAATATATTCGATTTTCAATTAGGCTGCTGGTTTTTCTTTTTCACAAGACTAGAAATCAGCACCATCTAAAAATTTATTCAAAAACTTGATTGACGAGTTTTCTATTCATAATTGAAAATTTATTTCCTTGTCATATTCTTTTATACCTAGGCATCGATCATCTAAGATCGCAACAACTACATTTTAGTGTGAAAATTGAGTGCGTCGTTTGTCTCGTCGGTATAGCTAAGTTGACGCACAAGTATAATTGTTTTGCCTCAATACTAAAAGAACTAGGACTATTTAGATATATATCATTAATAGAGAAGATTCAAATTTTGTAGATTTATAAAACTAGATAATTAAAGTCCATTTAACTTCTAACCACGAGTTAATCTGTACCCCCCACCCAATAGTAGCTTCAAATAACCTTCAGTGTCGTAACAGGAAAATGAATGAAGGGGAACACCCAGAAGCTATAAGACAATGTAAAATAAACGGTTTAAGAAGGAGAACAAAAGCCCAAAATTGGCTTCATTAAAATAATAACTCAACTGGTTGACGCCAAGTTTCAAGTTTCAAACAGTTAAAAGATTATCCAGTTAAGATTAATTTTCATATTGTCTTGATCAGCGGCTGGCAATCTGGGCCAATAATTATTTGCATACACCATTTGATTAACTGATACATGATCACTCTGCTGGGTGGTAATGGATCAGATTCGAAAACGAAGCAATAGTACGTAAGTAATAATATGATGTGATCATCACATGAAATATGAGCCAATAGATTGTCCCAGAAACATTATTAGTATCCTTAATGTCAACCATATGAACAATTATATGCTGTTTTAATGTTTTTTTTTTTTCAACCGAATCATTCAACATTGCACAACAAGGAACGGGTCGACTCTATAATTGTTTACGTCACTTGAATTGACCGTAAAGGTTAGGTACATGCTAACCTGATGAAACCTTTCAAAGTCGGCCAGATTATATATTTTTAATACGTTTATCGTCGTTTTGTTTCAAAATGATTGTTTTGCTTGTGTCGTAGAAATGGTTATTGAAATCAACTAGAAATAAACTACCAGGTTTTTCGACTTAATATTCTATGTGCTATTTTGTAAGCCAGTGTACAATTTGGCTTGTTGATATGTTATGAAGTTTTTGTAATCGGAAAAGGGAAAAACCAAAATAAAATCAAAGGCAAAAACGATGTGTGTGGCGTCCCACTCAGACTCAGTTCTATCAGACCCAATAGGCCAATAAGCATGATTTTATTTTATTTTTTTTAAAAAAATAATATTGGGGAAAAATAAATCGAGGGACGAATGAATGTGTGAATGTAGTTAGAATGGTCTCTATCCAGAACAGCTAGTGAATTAGCTGGATCGAACAAAATTTAGACGTAACAAAAACTATGATGTGATCAAAGGTTCAACGAACATCAATTTATAATCACTGGAAAAAAAAAAAAACAAATTCAAATTGAATTTCTATCGAAGGAAAAATGGAACCTCACAACGCGGAAATCTTTGGCGGTTTTGGGGAGAAAGGCATCTTGTTCCTTTGAATCAACACAACGGAATTGTATATAACCTACTCGTTTCATGGTGTTTGACAATGTTACACTATAATTGAAGAAAAAATTTACTCCTTCAATCCAACAAAAAAAAAAAAGAAAAAAAAATCATGTATGCTGAACTTAATGAGCTTGACATTGTTTTTTAGACTAACAAGTAATATTCCCTCCATTCTGAAAAAATAATTTACTCTGTTGAACTGAAACAGAATAATAAAGTTTTTTTATAAAAAAAATATATAGAAGGACTATTAATTTGTTGGATATTCTGATATGGTATAGAGGAACCAAATGGTATGGGGATGTAGTAAAAGGGACCACCTATTACCTATAGTCCTATACCGTTCAAAGCTTCTAATGTGTTCTATTTTGGTGTTTTTTTAGTGATCACATTTCTACATTATCTTCCTCGAAGATAAACTTGACAAGAAATGATGTCAATAAATAGAAACAAACATTATTATAATTGTTTGAAGATGTTAGAAGCCAACGAGAGTACCCTGAACTCCTCTCCTTCGGAGTCATAATCATCACCCTCAAAAGTCTTTGACTCTTTTGGCCCGCTCCCTGAACTGAAATGAACCAAAAAAAAAAAGAAATATAGCTGGAAATTATGGGGTCTTTCCTTTCTTGCCTTTCCTCAGCGCTTATCTCATTTCTCAGGCCGTTGGAGAAATTATGTCCTTTTCTTCCATTATCTTCAGACTGCATGAGTTATGTATTGTTTCTATATTAAAGTGCATTCTGATTTCTTGAAGGAAAATAAGTTGAGGAACACTACCTTTTGGGTCAATTTTCTGACACATGAAAGTGATTTTTTATAAAAGAAAATCTGATATCTCACTCAATTTTATAAATGGAGCGTGGAGACTGGAGCGTGGTTAGGTTAATTGGTTACAAGAAATTATTAGCAACCATGAAAAGAACCCCAACCTCCAATTGGTGACCGTTATACTAGTAGTTAAACCTTGGTTTTAGGTAGATGATGGAGGAAAAGCTGCCAAATGGATTTCTTTTCATTACTTAAAATGACTCGGTACGACAAGCAGCTTTTCCCCCCCTAATGGCTAAAATGCTCCATCTTGTGCACTAATATTGTTTAATCATCAGTTCAACAAACCCATAATTAAGTACCAGTACTACATTAAAAACATTAAACTACCTGGAAAAAAGTTCATGATCTCGCATTTGGTCCAATAAACAAAAAAATTAGGTTCTGATAAACTTATCCGGTTCGCATTTAGATTAATCGACACTGTGACTTTGGAAATCGGATGCCTGATATACATTACTAGTACTAAAAAATTAACGAGACAAAGTTACATTAGTCATGGTGTGCAACTGTGCATTCACGATTTATGGAAGTGATTAAGAAACACTAATCAGCATTAATGAATTAGGTGAAAACTGATGCCATTATTTGTCTTAGTCCAAGAATAGTGGTGGTGGGCAAAGCAAAGAGACTATAAACGGCATTTATCACGGTGAAGTCCGGACACGAATCACGACGTTACATTTGGCTGCATCATGAAACACTACAAACCCAGAGCGTAAAAGAAGTAGTTAGTGCACCAGTGGTGCTCAACAAATAAGTAATAACACTGTACGCAGTAGTATCTTATTCAACACGATGAGAGGACTACGTGGACCCCAGAAAATGGAGCCGCTGTTTAATAATGTAGTATGGTTAATTAATCCCACCACCACAAATTACACCCGAAAGGACTGATAACCGGTGGAGCCGTGGAAGCCTCCTCCGTACCTGCCCCAATTGATTTTGGCGGTGAACCTTCCACCACTTACTAATAATACACCAAAATTTGAATATCTTTTGCTGAGTAAATTTAAGGCCAATTTGATTGATTTAATAATTTCGTTCTTGCCGCATTAGATGACTAAAACTCGTGCAATATAATGTACATTGTCCCCCTTCATATATACTAATATTTTTGGTACACACAAAAATATTTAGTTCCTAGTTGAAAGTGAATAATTTGAAATAGTGGCAAGATAGAAATACTAAAAAGGAGGAAAAGCTTCAAAATTGATCTAGTTTTTTTGCTTGGTTCTTCTAACTTTTCCTCAAAGTGCTGCCAACGAAAGTGAAACAAGAAAACCGTGAAATTGGGAGCCACAAACACCAAAAAAGATGAATCAAATTATGCATCTTGTATTTTTCCTTTATTACCTTTGAAGGCTTGAAGTGGCCGCTATACATCACTTTCTCTGTTCTATAATTATTGTCCAGTTTGGATTTTCATTTTTAATTCAAATTATACTAAAAATAAAATTTCAAATTGGACAATAATTTTGAGACAGAAAGAGTATTATATTATACTAACTCAGATTGTCTCTGGAAGTAATAGTTACTTATACCATCAATCTGCGCGGCTTTACATGAAATTTTGCTCTTTCCTTTTTCTTTTTTCTAAAAAAAATAAATAAAAAGAAATTAAAGAAATTGTATATAGTTCTGGTTGTGATCTTTCTTTCATTGACAGGACTACTTTACTACTTTAGGTTTAATTATTTGTACCTTTTGGGGATACTTCCCAGAAAACATGAATTCGAACTACCAGTTGAGAGCCGTGTAATGTAGTGGTCCCCCTGTCATCTTTGTTTACAGAAAAACGGTTGTTGCGAGGGATCAATGCTCCCTTCTTCATGATCATATCAACTGAATATTCTGATTTTTTTTTTTTCAAATAGGGTATATTGGCATTTCTTTTTTCACCTTTGCTTTTTGGTGGGCGCGTATAATTCTATTCCAAGATATATCTTTTATTCCTTTCGTTTTATTCTTCTTTTTTTTTTTTTTTAATTCACCTTTCTTATTATTCTTTTGTACATGCCGCCATTTTCATTCTCTCTAGCTATATTTGTCAGCTTGATCAATGCTGCTGTGGAAGATTAACTTGTGACAATGTCCTAATCTAGCTATCATAGTTATTGATCAAAATGAAGCTAAACTCAAATGTCTCACTCCTTCGTCCAAGGAAAATAGTCTTCTTTTTTGTACAATTTTAGTATAATTAAATAGACTGTTTATTTTAAAATAGAAAGAGTATAAATAATTGTGAAAACCATCTAAATGAGTGTGTTTCTGCTGATAAATTAGAATTGACTTATTGGATGTTATTTATATGTATCAAACATTCTCCAGTACAGCTTGGGGATAAAGAATAAAATCTAAGTTGCTAAAATATACTATTCGTCAAGGTTGGCTTACACATCATGCCTTGGATTAGATGTTTTTATCGTCACCTTGATCAATTCAAACAAGAAAAAACCAAATTTGTGGTCAAACACAACGTGCAGAGGTTACAGAAACCTTGCTCAAGTATAAATTTTCCTAAGTTGTTACTTCAATTGGGGTTTGAAAATGATGAGATTTGGAAACTTGTGATGACGCTGCTTGATCAAGATGTTTATCATGAAGAAAATTTTGTCCCAACGGCTTCAAACCCCAAACATATTCAGTTGATTTGTTTGCTATTCAATTATTTGTATTAAAAAAAATGCAAACTACGCTCATTTTTTAGACAAAAAGTGAAATTTGTAAGGGGAAAAACTAAAAACTTATGTGGCAACTACGTATGCATCTGTTTTGACTTCAATGCACCATATTTCAGATTTTAGAAGTCTTTTTGTCATGTGTAAGTCTCTTTTAATTAGAAGTTATATAATTTTTTTTTTAAAAAAACACATATTTTACTACAAATAAGGATCAGTTACATTTCAAACGAATGAATATATTAATTCAAATTCAAATGTCCAATCGTATAGTTTTGCAGGCTTAATATAAACAAAAAATAAAAATACTTAAATCCAGCAATTAAGAATAATGCCGTATAAATTAATTATTTATTATTCCCTTATAACCTTAAATTTATAGGTATATTTTTTTAAGCCCCAAATCATAGCATAAATGATATATACGCTAAATTAATTCCTCAAAAAATAGAAATTCAATTAGATTTTAATAAAATAGTAATTTAGAAGGGGCGCCCGGGCATCTGCCTGGGCCAAACATCTAGTACTTAATTAAAGCAACATACAAGAAAGACACATGTTAGCTTCACATTAAAAATTTTGCCGCCAAAAGGTCTTTTTTAGTACAAAATAAAAACTGACACGTGACACTCTAAAATTTCAGAAACATTTGCCTTCAGTAAACCAATCTTCAATTACTCCTAATAAAAAAATAAAAAAAGACTAATCATGGCCCGTTAAAATACAAAGAAGATAATAAGAAAGTGGCAAATAGCGACCATAAAAGGATCTAGGTTTTTACATATATCCTCCTACTTTCATGCTCAGAATCGCTTCCTAATTTAATGTTAATCCAAAGATCAAGCACCTCAAAATCTCTATATTAATCTATTTCAATTCAGAAAAATCCTTCATCTTCGTCCATCAGTTGAAGCTGCCAATCGCCATAAAATAAATCCACTTTCTGCTTGGCCTCTCATATTATCTCTCCCATTTGATTGATTTCAGACGGCAAGGATTTTGGGAATCGGTAAGTGCCTCAGTCCATTGCTCTGTTCGGTTGTTTTCATAATCGCGATACGTGAGTTGCAAGAGTGTCGGATTAGCTTTATTAATAGGTATATTTGTGATGCATGTTATTGGAGCAATGTGAATTATCTTGATTGATTTTCACTGGTGGATATCTCTGTATTTTGGTTAGGGCTAAATTGACGGTGAATAGGATGATAGGTATAGACTGAATTGATTTTTGTATAAAATCACAGTTGATGATGCCGCTGGTTCTTATTTACATCCGCCTCTACATTGTAAAAATTCAATTGTTTTACATTGTTGATTGATCAATTATTTTACGTATGTTGGGCCAGGGAATGACAACAATGATGGCCTATTCAGAATTTTGGCCGATGGAAAAAAGATAATTTTTCATTTTCAGTTGAAGAAAGGGAATAATCTGACGGGTAACATTTTCGACATAGATAGTGAAACTCGAAATTCAGGTGCCTCACTTATCTTGAATCTCTCAAATTCTCAGCTTTACTTGCTTGGATTTATAATGATCTTTTTTGTAGTATCCTGTTTCTTACTGAAAATCTTAAAGGTTTAGATCTATATATTCAATCAAAAGATTTCAAAGGTGTGCTTCTTATACCACTTTTACGGGTTGTTTAATAGAGAAATCTATATATGTAGTTTTTGTTCTTACACTTGAAACACTGCAGTTTTTTTTTTTTGGCTGGTGCTTTTTTGGGTTTTCTTATTGATTCAGATAGGTGGAAGAAAAATGAAACTAATTGAATTGTTTATGTGATTTATATAGTCATGTGATTTATAGGATTGTTGCACATGTTTTCTTATTAATTATTTCTTCCATGGGGTTGTCATAGTCTCTTTGTTACATCTGATTCCTACGTTGATTTTTTCACAAATTCTTATACCATTTGCTAAATGAAGTCGCTTGCACAAGTTGATGAATGCTATTGGATTGACTCAGACTAGCTAGATGTAAGTGCTTTCATATTATATATATTAGGATATTGCTATGACTTCTAATTTTGCAGCAAGTACTTCTAATTGTATACACTCGGAGGGAAGTGATGATTTTATCAAGGTGTGCATCTTGAGGTTCTAATTAATTTCCTTTTACCTCTATATTCTCATCAAGTGCAAGCAAAACATATTCGTAACAGTAAATGAGTTGTGATCTTATCTACCTCTATTATGTCATTTGTAACAGTAAATTTTTACTCAAGTTGACTATTCCCTGGATAAAATTAAATTATTATCGGTCAGGAGGCTACTGCTAGAATTCTACTAATTCCGATTAAGGGTACATGCTAATAACAATTAAACTATTTGCGCCTATCATGTCATCCGAAAATCACTCTCAGTTAATTGAATAAATTATATTGAATCAATTATATAATTACTGATCGACCAAGGTATTAATTATATAATATTTGTCATTATATTGCAGGTTGGAACTCGGGGTTGGGATGGACTACAAAAGGAACTTGCTGAATTGCGGTTCAGTAGATCAACCGTCGACAGGTGGGTTGTGGAGTGCTTTGCTAAGTATTTGATGCAGTGTGTAGATATATATGATCTACTGCAGGTCCTTTATGCAAAATATGAAGTGCTGAAAATTAGAATGTGAAGAGAGGGAGGGAGAGATGGAGGAAGAGAGGGATGGAGGTACTTGCGTAGCTTTTTTTTTTCTTTTTTCTTTTTTGGCAGCAAATGCATTGCTGTTTCATAGAGACATAGATAATTGATTTATTTGTAATTTTGAGACATAGATAAAAATTTTTAATACATAATTCTAATTGAGATACTCCCTAAAATTCTAAACTCTATATATTCATACTTAGATTGTGTTGAACGGGCAATGTACTGTGTTCCGATTCTATACTATTATTATGTGTTCTGATTCGAGTGTTATAATAAAATGCATTATTTTTTCTTACTGATTTGGTTTTCTTATTTAATAGATTTACAACACAAGCGACCCTGGACATTCGCTAGGATGGTTGCTCACACGTTCAAAGTCTTTTTTTTTTTTTTTTGTCTAACATCTATATTTCTTAGTTTATGCTTTCATGATTTAAAACTCATATTACAGAATGTTCCAAGGCATTTTTAGAAGCGACACAGAAATCTATTGTATAAGAGAACATCTGTTATATATACGCATGCAGGAGCAAGTTCTATGCAGTTTTAGAAGTCATATGATCCAGTATACATATCAAAGAGGGTACCTCAATTGAAGCTAACAGGAAACTGGGAGAAATTGTACAATGATAATGATTGTGCAACACAAAAATTTACATTTTATGTCCTCATTGTTTCAACAATTTTTTTTTACCCCACTTAATCAGATTTTATTATTTGACTTATATAGTATTACATTTATTACAATTGAAGATTCAAAGAGATCGTCCGGGCATCCACCCGGACTAAGCATCTAGTATTCATTAATTAATATGCGGTAAGAAGGATGAAAAAGTTTTTTTTTTTAATGTTTTTGAAAAAGAAAATCCTGGTTAACAAAACATAACAAATCCAATATCTGCGTTGAGATTTGATCGTTGTCCAAACATGGTTTTGATACTCACTTTCGATTGGCTGAGTCTTGAACATTCGAGGAAATAAAATGACCATAATTGTTATTCAGTTGATCTTTGTTCAGTCTAAGGTGCTTACACCATTTCTCGATTTTCCAAGTATTTATACCCTAAACGAAAAATATTTTTGTGGGAGAAAAATATATAGAAATGGACCCTTTAAACTTTGGACGGAGGTTGAGCCCGTTGAGGAGTTTCCAATGATTAATTTTTTTATTTATTTTTTTTTCACAATTAAAATTAGCGAAGTGTCTCTTTTTGATGGCGATTGATCGCACTATTTTTTAATTTTTTAAACCTTTTTTTTTCTAGCTTTATTAGGGCTAGTCAAGCAAATTGGGGAAATTATGGTTATAAGCTAAGTAAGACACTATGTTTCCAGCTGGCAGTGCCTGCTGTCATCTTGTCAGAACTCAAAACGCTTCAACGTGCTTACATGGCACCTATGCTCCACACGGTGCTTGACAGTTTGACTGACGTGGAACAAATTTTGCAGCTTTAAGATAACTTTTGGTCAATTGTCGCTAATATTCATGCTAAGAAGATATTATAAACATAGAGTACTTACTACTAAGCCGATATTTGGTGTAACGAATACATCACTGATGATTGAATCGTCGAACTAATACAAATTAATTGTGAAGCAAAACAATATATTAAGGTGAAGCCATATCAACATGAATTTGCTGCCTAAAACAAAAGAATAATCTTAAAGTTAAAAATTCTGTATTTCTTGAATTACGTTTGTATAATCTTTATGTATTAAAAAAAAAAAAAGAAAAGCTTTTAATCTTCAACACTTTAATCATGAGTTAAAAGCGAGGTCAAGTAAATAATTTTGACGGACTATCATTTATCATTCATCAATACAATTTGTTCTGTCAAAAACCCAAAATTATCAACATGATGATTCTCGCACATGTATCTAATTTATTATCAATACAATTGGTGTTAGCAAAAAAAAATCCAAACGAGATCAGTTTGGATTGACATTCTAAAACTTGTTTGGCAATAATGTTGATGATCTGATACTTCACCGATCTTTATGAAGTCCCGAGTGTTTTAAGTGGATCAAAACATATCAAGATATATTTTTGGAACCCTTCTTTGTCGTCTTGGTAATATATCTGAGTTTTTTTTTTTTTTTTCTCCAAAACAAATTATATAAAGAAAAAAGGAGATAAATTTTGCAACCAACGTTTCAGCAGCATCGATTAAGTCAGTCATACACGGTTACGAGGAAGATATACATAAAAGAATTTCAGTTTCTGAATAACTGTTTTATAAAATAAAGAAGAAAAAAAGAAGGGAAGAAGTAAACTCCTTTTTAAAATGTTGGAGCCAGCAACCCATGATTGGATACCATTTTTATTTTTATTTTTTTAATTTTTGGCTTGAAGAATATATTTGTAGGGAACATTCCATGATCCTGGATGCAAACATATGCATGTATTATGACCATTCCTTTTTGTTTTCCATTTAAAGCCCCATCATTAAGTTAGAAATTCTCACTTTTAAGGATTCCCATTATTTATATCGACATTGAGTTTACGCGTAATGTTTGTCCTAATCGAAATAGGGCAATGTGTTCGTTAAATGCTTTATATATAGTTTTTCCTATAGCGGCTAAAGGTTTAGTGCTTCAACAGTTATCGACTGCAAAATACTCTCGTGAAATCTCGATAAAGATAAGAAATGAAACCCATCCCATAAGTTTGAAGCATGAAGCTCTTGTACGTTAGCGACGTTTTAATACATATTTTAATAGTTCATAGGTCTACAAAAAATAATATTCCCTCTGTCTCGAAATTATTGCCTAAGATTATTATTTTTAGTATAATTAAACTAAAAGTGAAAATTCAAATTGGATAATAATTTTAAGACGAGGTAATAATCAATTAGACAAAGTATTAAATTAGCAGACAAACTGGATTATTATTTGCAATGTTGGGTGCTCTATTTTTGTTTTTTTAAAAAAAGATACGGCTACAGGTAAAATAATGTTGATACATTATTTTTAAGTACACATATTCAATCACCTAGCTCCATAGCTCGTGACATTTGCAGATAGCTCACCTGTGTAGCTTGATCACTAAGTATCCAATTATAAAAGCATGGTAGAGGATTAATTATGATCAATCATTAGTTTTATGCTCTTATACATTCGGAGAATATTTGTTGGGGGTTGTTTTTGCATTATTGTCATGAAATACTTTCAATAAGATATGTGTGAATTATTCATGATGAGCAAGCTCATATTCTTTTCGAACCGATTTCCACAGATACATATGGCCAACTACCTTATAATAAAAAAAAAAGTACAATTGTGAAATACACAAAAGCTTTCATCAAACACAATCCACATATATCCTCTCAATGAGTGGGTATAATAGGTGGAAAGCAATTTGTTCCCTAATACCTGTACGTTATAATTATTTTCGATTGCCTACTCGTCAAAGCGTAACTTGTAGAAGGGGAGCTAAAAAACAAAAGATGTTTTAAATATATTGTATGCAAAATATGAAAGTATTGTCATTTTGGTTGATCCGTCTGGGATATACAACTCAATTCGCGCGGACGATGCTATAATAATTTCGTCATGCAAAAGTCAACTAACTTAAGCTAGGGCTGCATTACACGTAAAAATAGCCAACACGGTCTAAATGAGTAATGATCGATATACCCTTCTTTCGGTTCAACATAAAGCAAACTCTCGAGCCCTAGTTAACTTACACCTAGCAATATGTCATGAATGATCTAGAGTACATTAATAATACAAAATTATATTTTACTCCGTCTCCCAAAAAAACGAATTTACATTACTGTTTTTTAGTACAAATTTAAAAACTCAATATGGACTATTTTTATGAATATATAGACAATATTAGTGTCCGCTTGGACCACGTTTTGTTAGTTTTTGATTTAGATTTGGAAAGAGATTTAACGTATAGTTTAAGTGATATTTTTATAAAAAAAAATTGGATAGTATTTTAAATAAAATATTAAGTTTTTTAATATAGTGAACAGTTATGAAATTAAAATGGTTCAAACCAAACTGAATAGTTTGCAATAGTTCAGTGACCATTAATTTGTTTGTTGGGCGAATTTTTTTTAACTCCGTGTATCATTTTTATAAGAATGAAAAGTAAAACTAGGTTAATGAACCCCACGATATTGAAACTGGAAATAAAAATACTCAAATGATTTGTCGACAGCTACTTAATGTTGAAACCTTTGGCGAGTAGAATATTTTTTTGTACTTTTGAATCAAACAATGAATGATCAAGGGTTGATTGAATTGTACAAAATTTATAAATACTAGTCACTGACAGTAACTAACTTAAGGAACGGATTTTAAGTGATAGTGAGTCTCTCAAGTAAATAGTTTTTGAGAGACATGAATCGAATCATGTCAAATGTCTTTTTTAAAAAATGCCAAATTGGCCTATCGTATGAAATTCTAGTTAAAATTAAGTAATAAATAAATTTGTCGGCCAAGAGCCAATGAAAGACCAATGTAATTTTTTTTAAAAATTTAAACAGGATAAAATTAAAATAATAAACGAAGAATTGTGAATAACAGTAATGTAAGTTTATTGAAATGTTTATTTACATTATTGTTGTTTCCATGGTGACAAAATGTTGAGTTTATTTGTTTCAGATTCTATAAAGGTAATAAAAATGCAACTGTATGACTGTGTGAGGATCAGGTGGGTGGGGGAGTTGAAACTTGAAACGTAGAAGGACGCGGTGCACCACAAGAAAACGGGGGGCCCCGGGTTCCTCCCTCAGCGCCGACGATCCAGCCGTGCAGGACGTGACAAGTGTGGGCCCTGATTTATACCCCACCCTTTGGAGATGAATGTCCCTATCTTCATATTCAGACACCCCCAAGTATTTCAATTTTTTTCACTTCTCGACCCCATGAGTGCCTTTTTGTGCTTTAATTGGCCACCTTTTTTCAATATGGTGAACTTTTCCTTTGCAAATTGATACCCACACACACACACACACACACACACAAAATTGTTTTTCTTTGCTATTTTCAAATTTCAAAAGTAACATTAGTATAAATTTGGCTTTGAATTAAGTGGCGTCTACATATACCGATTATAGACCATATTTTTGAACGTCTGTTTTGTCACAACCTTAGTGTTGATGCGATATTCAATTAAAAAGTTTTACTCAATTTAAGAAAATAATGTATCATACGTGCAATGTTGCTAATAATAATCATATAAAACAAAATAATGAAATGAGGAGTACATTTTATCCCTATACTTATATACGTACGTTTACTTGACAAATATGCATTATTATAAGTCACCGAAAAGTGCATGTAACGTGATTATCTTGGATATGAAAGAGTTTATATAATACCAAGAAATAGGGGATCGGACGCAAGTTGTTATATAGCTATATTTGATTAGAAGAAAAAAAAAGATTCAAAATAATGAAAAGTCAGAAATATTATTGGTGGCCGCTCACTTATTAGACCCTTTTTAACAAAATTGCAATTCATTAACAGCTTAACTCGTTTATTTATCATACTAAAATTTGTACAATAGCAGTCATATTTTTGGTTTGTGTAAAATATTCCTCCGTGTTCATATCATCATCGCCATCACCCCTTAGCTTGTAAAAACGTCTCCCGCTGCATGGTGTTGGATTTGCATGCTTTCATATTGCAGTCTATTTTCCGCCTTACGAGCGGAGCGGAAATCTCTGTTGTTAAACGTCGATTAGTTGCGTTTTCACATATTGACATCGACTGAAGCAGCCAAACCATATTTTCATATTTCTATAACAACTTTATGCGCGATATTAATTGTTTTTGCTACACTAATTCGAAAGAATCACGAAGGTAGATTTAAGTCCGCGAGAGGATTTCACAGGAGTAGACTAGTTATATCTATCATCATTAACACAATATATTAGTTTAGTCGCGAATGTCATATCGTGATTTATTTTTTGAAATGTATAAATCTAAATTTCGACAAATCATATTATTTTTAATAATAAAACATAAATTTCGAGCCAAGCAAATGATGGCATATGTATCATCATACTAGAATTTACACATTATGATAATTATTCATATGAGATAACATTAGCTAACTAAATGCAAGTTGATAGACATATTACCAGACGACTGAAGAGGTGATAGTCATGACATTGTTAAATCATTTATATCTTCTTCTATATCTTCTCTTCCAAAGTCATACCTGAGACAGTTCGACGGAGATAATTAACACGGTGCAAGACGTGCGGGGTTCACCTCTGGTCTCATCAATATCAAAACAAAAATAATATCTTCAGTTCTCATAATATTAGTTTTCATTATTATCTGTAATTAATTAAATATATGTAGATTATTGACTAATTCCCTTCCATTATACATTATGTCGGTTAATGTCAAACGAGTGAAGCTTACGTCAATTTCTGTAAATTTTTTCTTTGTCAAACCAATTTATATAAATTCAAATATTAGGCATGTAATGTGGTTATTTTTTATTATTTACCTCACAAAACGAAGAAAGAAAAGGAGGCCAAAAAGAAAGAACCAGGTGCGTTCCTTTTTTTTGGTTTTGGTTGTTTTTCTTTTTTTTTTTTCAAAAGGAAAAAAAAACTAAAAATAAAAGAGTTTCAGTTGGACGAAGTCCAAGAATAACAGTAAACGACTGAAATGGGGAGAGTGTTGAAATGACAATTTTGCGGCCTAAACTTTCTGCGTAATTCTTGCATAAATCAATGGAGTTCGTGCATACTATTTTCGTATACGCGGGAGTACACTGACCCCATACCTGTTTCTCTTCGTTTTTTTTATTACCTGGTTTAATTATTCCCTTGTTTTTACCCTATTTCTTAATAGTACAAAAAAAAAAACTCCAAACAGAAAAAGTAACGGTATCATACATTACCAGACAGATTACTGCAATTCCCTCAAAACGAATATGGACAAACACGTCATTTCAAACCTTACGTTACTAGTTATTCCGGCTACTACCACTTCCATTAATGCACTTCACAGTTCACACTTCCTTTTAGCTACAAATGGTCCATTTCAGGTTTTTTTTTTTTTTTTTTTAAAAAAAAGTTCTCAGTTATTTTTTATTTTTTATTTTTTTGTTTTTTGGCTATTATTACTCATACTTCCAAGATATGGATGCATAATATGAAAAATGGTAAAGGCAAAAAATGGTAAATATGAAAACAGTGTTCAAATTTGATCTGAAACAATGTGAATAAAAAAGGTTGTACTTCATAAAGTTTGCTGTAATAATGAAACTTTAATGTGTAACTCTCTTCATAAGCAGCAGGTAATTATGGTAAAAGGGGCAGCGGTTAAAAAAGAAGTCTTAATAAAAGTAAAATTTAGGAGGGAGCTAGTCACTGAATTACGGTCTTACCCTTACTTAAGACAAAAACAAACATATGTTAAACATGCAACCAACGAATGTGATAAACCTCAACTAACCAATTTCCCACTCTGGAATTATCTATTGGTTTCACAATTTTCACTTTTTGACCAAAAGGAAATATTTCGAATAACCTGTTGCCGGCTTTCACATCATTAATAGCCGGTCACCTGCCGGCGGGGCGAAGTGCCATTTTATGGACTAATCCCAATAAAAACACCAGGTAAATTAAAATTCGGCAAAAAAGAAAGTCAAATATACTCCTCAATTGCTCAAAAGCTGGCTTTGGTTGGGGGAAGGAAAGGACTGAGGAGGGAGTTGAATTTGAATTAGAATTTTTAATTCAAATTCAAATTAAAGACTAAAGTAATATACCTTCAAATTATGATTAAGCCTATAAAAAAAAAACTTTCAAACAATAATAAAAAAAACAAAACACAAAATTTGGAATACTAAGAATGAGAGAGAAAGTTGGGGGAAGAAAGTTAGAGAGAATCTGGTGGGCTTGAGCTGTGATTTAGCTGTCCTCGTTTTCTATTTTTATAATTTATTTATTTATTTTTTGTATAATTCTTCAGAAGAAATTTCTCTCTCATGTCTCCATTCTAATTCTTATCACTCACATTCACACACACACACACACAAAACCAGACTTAAACAGGCCAAAGAGCCAAACCCTCCTTCCAAAATCCCTAGAAATCACCCCCTCCATTCTTCCTCCTTTTCTCTCCTCTCTCTCTCTCTCTCTCATCATCAAGCCACCACCACCATTTCCACCACCACTGAAATCTCCCAAAAATCCCACATTTTCATAGATCTCAAGCTTTTCCCTCATCTCACATTTTTCGAGATAAGGTTTTTGTACTAGAACTGAAAAACCTCACACACTCAAAATCAGTGTCAAAAAAAAAAAGAGAGTATAGTTTCAGCCTCAGATGTCTCATGTGAGATGAGGAAGAAACAAACTTTGTTTCACCTTAATCTCGTACGAGTGTTCCTACATTCTTTGTTAATTCTTGTACCATTTTTCGTTGGTGCCGTTCATTCGGC
The DNA here is from genome assembly GCA_949775105.1 of Oldenlandia corymbosa var. corymbosa. Lineage (NCBI taxonomy): Eukaryota > Viridiplantae > Streptophyta > Magnoliopsida > Gentianales > Rubiaceae > Oldenlandia > Oldenlandia corymbosa. The sequence continues at coordinate 29,515,123 of OX459120.1, read as the reverse complement.
CCACATTAGTTTCAACCGGAATGGTGGCGGATTGACGGAGGCTGAAGCCCACTTCATTAGGCAGAGGCAGCTGCTTTCTTACAGGGATGAATATGGTGACCGGGGCGAGTTTGTTACCGTTGACCCGACCCTGGTTTTCGAGAACCCGAGGCTACGGAATGCATACATTGCATTACAAGCTTGGAAAGAAGCCATGTTCTCAGATCCCCGTAATTACACTGGCAATTGGGTAGGATCTCATGTGTGCAACTACACTTGTGTTTACTGTGCTCCGGCGTTGGACAACCCAAATATCACCACTGTCGCCGGAATCGACCTCAACCACGCCGACATTGCCGGGTACCTCCCGGAGGAGCTGGGGCTTCTCACAGATCTTGGTATTTTCCACATTAATTCCAACAGGTTTTGTGGGATAATTCCAAAGAAGTTCAAGAATTTGAAGACACTGTTCGAATTGGACTTGAGTAACAACCGGTTTGCTGGGAAATTCCCTTATGTTGTACTGAGTTTGCCGAAATTGATATTTTTGGACATTAGGTTCAATGAGTTTGAAGGCACTGTCCCTCCACAGCTGTTTGACAAGCCATTGGATGCCATTTTTATCAATCACAACAGGTTCCATTTCGAATTACCCGACAATTTTGGTAACTCGCCGGTTTCCGTGATTGTGCTGGCCAACAACAGGTTCCATGGGTGTGTTCCGGCTAGTCTTGGCAACATGAGTAATCTGAATGAGGTGATTTTCATGAACAACAATTTTAGATCCTGTGTGCCGGAAGAAATTGGGTTGCTCAAGAATTTGACGGTGCTGGATTTAAGCAACAATCAATTGATGGGACCTTTGCCGGAAGCAATTGGTGATATGAAGAGTTTGGAAGTGCTTAATGTGGCTCATAATATGCTCAGAGGGACTATTCCGAAGGAAATATGTGAACTTCCAAGGCTTCAGAATTTCACATATTCTTACAACTTGTTCACCGGCGAGCCTCCTTCGTGTTTGGCACTCCCGGCGGTGGATGATCGGAGGAATTGTTTGCCCGGCAGGCCGGCTCAGCGTTCACCGGCTCAGTGTAAGGCGTTATTGTCTAAAAATGTTCATTGTGGTTCTTTTAAGTGTCATCGGTTTATCCCAACTCTGCCGCCTCCTCCTCCCCCTTCACCTCCGGTTCCGGTTCCTTCGCCGCCGGTTCCAGTTCCGGTGCCTTCGCCACCTGTTTACTCTCCTCCACCAGTGTATAAACCACCTCCTTCACCGTCACCACCGCCTCCACCACCACCTGTTTTATCTCCTCCTCCGCCACCAGTGTATTCTCCTCCACCACCGGTTTACTCACCACCTCCTCCGCCTCCATCACCACCTCCACCATCTCCTCCACCACCAGTTTACTCACCACCCCCTCCGCCTCCATCACCACCTCCACCATCTCCTCCTCCTCCAGTCTTTTCACCACCACCTCCGTCGCCTCCGCCACCTTCACCTCCCCCTCCATCTCCCCCTCCGCCATCGCCACCTCCCCCAGTTGTTTACCCATCACCGCCTCCACCATCACCTCCACCTCCATCTCCGACGCCTCTTCCACCGTGCGTGCGACCACCTCCGCCGCCTCCACCAAATTCTCCACCTCCACCAGTCCCCTACTACAGTTCCCCACCACCTCCTCCAAATTCACCTCCACCACCAGTTTACCCATCGCCCCTCCTCCGCCAAATTCACCTCCACCGCCGGTCTATCCATCGCCCCCACCTCCTCCACACTCACCTCCACCACCAGTTTACCCATCACCACCTCCCCCACCTCATTCGCCTCCACCACCATCACCACAGCCTTGTATAGAACCCCCTCCACCTCCGCCACCGCCCCCACCTTCCCCACCACCGTGCCAAGAACCCCCACCGCCACCACCCTCACCTTCTCCACCCCCACCAAACATTTACAAACCACCACCATCACCATCACCGCCACCGCCGGTAATAATCTATAATTCACCGCCCCCACCAACCTATCCTCCTCCTCCCCCACCAGTTCAACACTATTCTCCGCCAGCACCGCCGCCATCTCCTTCACCGCCACCTCCAGCCCCAGTTTACGCTAGCCCACCACCTCCAACTCCAGTATACGAAGGGCCATTGCCACCAGTGGTTGGGGTATCATACGCATCTCCCCCGCCACCACCCTACTACTATTGATTCTTTTTGAGAATTTTTCCTCTAACCAATCTCCAGAAACACCACAAAAAGATAAGTTAAATTGATTCCTCTTAAAGACCTATATTTAGCTGAGCTCTGTATTATTTCCTCGTCTTTTTTTTCACTGTCCACCCCATAAGAGTCCATTCGGATATAGCCACAAATACTTCAAAACCATTCATCACGGGGATGAGGAATGAACATACTCCTGCGCTGAATCCAATTCAGAAGCATTTTGTGCCGGGAAAGTGTAATCTATGGTTGAGAGAGCATTCAATTGTGTGAATACAGAGAAGACGGGACAGAACAGAGGAGGTAGACAGGGGAGAACATTCTCTCTGAAAACACAAAAAAAAAAAAAGAAAAAAATTCAAAATTTGAGTTGCAGCTGGGAAATAAAATTTGGGGCATAGAAAAGAAAGGGTAGTAGAGATTTGCAGGATTTAAGATTTTTCTTACTTTTTTTTTTCTTTTAATGGATTTTTAATGTATAGAGTTCATAATGAAAAATCAAGGAACGGGAAGCCAGTAATTGGTGTTGTTGCTGCTTCTTCTTCCCCCTTTGTTGATTTATTTTACTATTATCATACCTTTTTTTTTTTTGGGTCAGTAGCATTTAGATTCAAATAGTTATACTACTGGTATAATGATCAACACTTTTTCCAGTTGGATTCAATGTTGTGAATTTTCAGTCTCTTTTTTTCCTTCCACTTTATTGTCTCCCATTCAGGTCATGTCGTTGAATTCTTTACTTGTAATTTCTATGGTTTGCTTAATATTCTCAGCACTTATGTGTATTCTGGAAAACGATTGAAACTGATCCTAGAACGCAGAAAACTGTTACCGCATGGGTGAGTCTTTTCTTCATGATGATGTGTGTATATATATATATTATTATTGTTTGTTAGAACCTTGAGGTTGGGGGAGGACCCCAGGAGAGATCTTAGTGGGGGACCTGGATCAAATATATATAGTCACCAAGATTATAGTATGATCTATACTTTCTAAGTTTTCAACGCTTAAATTGTATCAAAGTCACTTCCACTAATTTAAGCAAAAATTTCTATCTAAAAAATTATGATTGGGATTAGGTCCATGTGCTTCTAACCCTTGATGGGGGGATTTGTTCAAATTCAAATTAAAAAAAAAAAAACACAGTATTATAATATGGTTGCTTCAACTTCAATCCTCTGCCTAGATTGGTTTTTGGTCATTGGAATAACATGATCAGCTGCATGTGTTCAATTTTATTGCCGGATCGCCGATTGGGGTGAGCCGGGCGGTGGCCGATGTGGTGGGTAAAATAGGCTAAACTTAAAAACAAATAATGGGATGCCATCAATGGTAGCTTTTAATGGTGCTCGCAAGATCACGCAACAATTCATTTCTTGCCCGTGACAAATGGGGGCGTGGGGGGAGGGGGATTTGAAACTTTGTCCTTTGCCTTTTCTTCCCTTTTTCCCCATGACATGACAGCCGAAGTTGGGAAATCCGTCGATTCCATTAGTCATTCGGAGTTATTAACCCCATTAGCGTTACTACAATCGTGGAGCATCTAGTGTGGAGGAAACGACTGTAATTTTTTATACGAGTCGAACGAATTTAGGAACTTTGACTGAGATTATCAACTCCAGTTATGCTTCATTCTTGGTTGAATGACCAGTGTAACGGTATTACGAATGCATTATAATCTAAGACTAAACAATGGTTAACTTTCTTCAATCATATCTTAAGAGTCCGTGTTATTTCATTTTACTTGATACGAGCGATTGAAGGTGCACTTTCATTTTATTTCATTTTACATCATAAGCCTTTTACGGTCTTACAAGTGACCATTCGAACGGAAGAAGTACTAAAATGTAGTATTTGTGATTGTGTTGAAGGCCATCGATTCATGAAGGCCCAAAAACTACTCCCTCCATTTCAAAATGTAAATCGTTTTAGGTTTGGAGAAATATTTCAAAATGTAGGTCGTTTTAGGATTTCAAGGTAAATTAAAGATTAACTTCCCAGCTTTGCCTCCAATAAATGATGCTATATGTTACTAGGGTAACTAGGATAGCCGGGGACCGGTATGCGTACCTACTGAATTTGCTGCCTGGTAGGACAAGGGGACAGGTTAGCGTTAGGGAAAGGTTGTCGACTTAGCGGCTGGTCCCTGAGGGAGGCCAGTGCGTGGGGAAGCACACAACTGGTAGGGGGCTAATGCCGCTCCCCTGATGAGCCCAGGGCAGGGTGAAACTAGTAGGCTACCCGGGTGTAGACTGATCCTGCAGGGGAAACTGGGAGACCCTGGGGATACCACACGGGTAGTTACGGGAACCGTCGGACGAGACCGTGACAAGTGGTATCAAAGCCATCGTGTGAGAAAGTTGTGTGCCTCCGTTAGTAAAGAGCTCGAGTGCATGATCTGGAGGATGGGTGCTTGCAGAACGCAGAGACGCCGTGCCAAGGAAAATGAGCTGAACGTGCATTGTCGCCCGAGGAGTGGTGACCCGCCTGGAGGAGAGGTGGATGCTTGGCGCAGAGGCGCTAGAGGGCGTGCTAGAATTTAAGTAGGGGAGGTCTGTTATCGGGGTAACTAGGATACCCGGGGACCGGTTTGCGTACCTACTGAATTTGCTGCCTGGTAGGGTAGAGGGATGGGTTAACGTTAAGGAAAGGTTGTCGGCTTAGCGGCTAGTCCCTGAGGGAGGGCTAGTGCGTGGGGGTAGCACACAACTGGTCGGGGGCTAATGCCGCTCCCCTGATGAGTCCAGGGCAGGGCAAAACTAGTAGGTTACGCGGGTATAGGCTGATCCTGCCGGGGAAACTGGGAGACCCAAGGGATTGCAGCACGGGCGGCTGCGGGAATCGTCGGACGAGCCCGTGACAATCAACTTGTTAGACCCCAAATCTCTTTCTATGAATTTGGCGATCTACTGGCGTGGATTTTACCCAACCAAAATCCACCAACCCGCTAAGCAATCACGCAGCGGAAGAAATTCGCTTAGCAACATACAAAAAAATCATTTCAAGGCACACAAACATTTATATTTTGGACCGAAGTCCCAATCACTTGTAATTTTATTACTCAATACAAAACTTACAAGAAATTCACGTCTTCAATAAGACCGGAACCTAACTCTAGGCTCTCATTCCCCAGCCAACAATTTTCTGGGCTTGACTATTTCCCCACACAAGTGTACTTTCGGGTTAGACTTCTCCCCAAACTCTCAAAACTCAAGGCATTCTTACATTTTGCCTTCTCCCTTCTCCTACGCTAATTCCAACCCTCTACATCTCTATAAATAGAGATGACGTAGTTGACATCCCCAACTTCCTAGGATAAAGAATGAAATACAAGTTAAATGGTTTACAAATGCAAACTACTAAAGTAACTACCTACTAAGTAGCTTGTAACTAATTTGTAACTACCCACTCTTTTCCATTCAGCCTCCCTTTGCCTTCTTGCACACGTTCAAGCCACTTCCAACCCGTGATTCAAACCATCAACACTTGCTAGCAACTCATCTTAGCCACCCATCAACACCTCATTAGCATCAACTCAAAGAAAAGTCATAGGCAATAGTTTACCTCGTAACAAACCTCTACTTGAAATGTGTGATGCCCTCATCAAACAAACCAACATAGCTCCTCCAAATGCCACCGATTTTGTTTGAATAATACCAACAATCTCTAAACGTTTCTCCCACACTTAGAGAAACAAGACGGTTGTATCTAGTTCTCAAAACTCAGCGCAACTCCAGGGCATGAATAACTTTCTACCCCTCAACCTTTCTAAGGTTCCCTACTAGAAAATGAAGCCTTACACTATTTCATTTCCTACGAAATCAATAATCAAAGCCATCACCAACAGTCCCATAACTAGCCAGCAACAACAAAGATTCTCAATCTCCACCACATTCACTGCCCTTCTTTTTGCAAAAGCAGTACCCGATCAAAGTGGATCCCCATCTCACCTGGAAATTTTTCACACGCTACATCATTATAGTTAAACAGCCACACGATCATCAAAGATCCTCACATGTTTCAATAAGAAACTCACAACTCGCTGCTACTTCCACCAAGAAACAGCCACGATCCCTCAAGATCCCACATGTTTCATCAAGAAACCAACAACGAAAAAGAAATTCCTACAATTCCTTTTTCAAAACGCAATCAAGAACAATGATAACTTACTGATTGTCCCACACCAAACAGTAATAAACAAAGTCCTTGATCCCAACTGCATGTCCTTCTCTATGAGAACATCAATATGTGATGCACAAATCACCTTGATACCAGCCCCATCTAACCTGACTCTGATACCAACTCGTTAGACCCCAAATCTCTTTCTATGAATTTGGCGATCTATTGGCGTGGATTTTGCCCAACCAAAATTCACCAGCCTGCTAAGCAATCATGCCGCGGAAGAAATTCGCTTAGCAACGTACCAAGAAATCATTTCAAGGCACACAAACATTTATATTTTGGACTGATCTTCCAATCACTTGTAATTTTATTACTCGACACAAAACTTACAATTGATTCACGTCTCTAATGAGACCGGGACCTAACTCTAGGCTCTCATTTCCTAGCCAACAATTTTCTAGGTTTGGCTATTTCCCCACACAAGTGTACTTTCGGGTTAGACTTCTTCCTAAACTCTCAAAACTCAAGGCATTCTTACATTTTGCCTTCTCCCTTCTCCCACTCTAATTTCCAGCCCCTCTACATCTCTATAAATAGAGATGATGTAGTTGACATCCCCAACTACCTAGGATAAAGAATTAAATACAAGTTAAATGGTTTACAAATGCAAACTACTAAAGTAACTACCCACTAAGTAGCTTGTAACCAATTTGTAACCACCCAATCTTTTCCATTCAGCCTCCCTTTGCCTTCTTGCACACGTTCAAGCTACTTCCAACACGTGATTCGAACCATCAACACTTGCTAGCAACCCATCTTAGCTGCCCAGCAACACTTCATTAGCATCAACTCAAAAGAAAGTCATAGACAATATTTTACCTCGTAACACTAAGCACTTTTCATCTAATTTTGGTTATAGTTCCAAAATAATTAATGAAGGGCAAAATAAACACTTAACATACAAATTAATTCTTAAATGATTGTCTCTTTAGTTTACGTATAGAGACTAAAAAAATTTATATTTTAAAATGGAGGGAGTATTTGACTATCTCGTAATCCTCTTGTTCCGTAATTAAGTAAAATGGGATTATTTAAAAACAAATCAAAATGCGGTAAAGGTTGCTATTTGCTACCCTTTATTTTCACACAAGGCGAGGTTCATCATAATCTACTAACGGCAAAGCCCCCAAAAAAAAAAAACAAAAGAAAAGAAAAAGAAGAAGAAAGGGGATAAGGTGTCCAACTAGCATAGACAACGTTTTCTTTTAATTTTTTTCCCCATTAATTAATTTATTCGAGTAGTCATTGTTGAGGAGGTGAACACCTCTTCTCTTTACATAAATGAGATACCCCAGCCAAAGAAAAACCAAACAAGATGATAAAAAGAAAAAAAAAAAATTGGGTTAATAAAAAGGAATGGTTCAACCTCTTCATAGTTGGATAGCATTTCTGCATTTGGGTCATTTTCTCACTACTAGGAAGTATCATATGCCATTGGCCAACTCCACCCTGCTTTGAGAGATAGAAAATTAAATCGATTAATTTCATACGTCCTTTTTTTTCCCACACACAAACACATCACAATCTTCCAATATATTGTTTCTTCCTTGCATGTGGGGTGGAAGTGACAATAAAGAAGAATTCGATAACAATGGCAAAAAAAAAAAAAAAAAGTGGTACTATAAAGAATGGGTTGATGGGCTCATGACGTTAAGGTAAGCACACCTCCAAAATTCCCAAACCAAAAATTTTGCCAAAGTCCAAATTCTACTCTCAAAAATCAAAATAATGCGAAATGGGTAACTTATATTAAGTGGCATCCATGCTGCCATCAGGAAGAGGTAACCACTGCCAATTGTAGGATCCGAGTATCTTTTCAGTTTCATCAGTAGTGATTATAGTCCCAAAGTCAATAATATATACTTTACTTGTCTTAAAATTATTGTTTCGTTTAAATTTTCAGGTATAATTCAATTTGTATTAGAAATAAAAATCTGAATCAGACAATAATTTCGAACGGAGAAATAACACTTATTGATCGCTACATTAGATAGTATTTTCTCCATAACCATTGCCGTAATAAAAATTTTAATCAATACTATACTCAACCGAATGTACACTTGCTAAAGTCAATATTACAATTCTCCATTTGTTTTCTTTTGGTAGCCTAAAAAACCAAATACACTTGAAAAAAAAAAATTGGCCATGATGATTGTCATTTTCAAGGAACAGAAATTTACAGAAGAGGTTGATGATGATTGGGGATAAGATTATGAAGCCTAGAAGCTTGAGAGATGGAGAGAGAGTAACAAAACCACCAAACCATCATAGAATGGCGTTATAATAGGGAAGAAAAATGGGACCAAATTAACATAAAACTCACATGGGCTGTTAGGGGATTCTCACATCAAATGTTATCATCATCATCATCATCATCATCATCATCATCATCTTCATTTGAATGAACCAAAGTTTTAGTTGACTAGATTTCTAATTTTCCATTACATATTACCCTCCCTTTTCTTTTTCTTTTATTTGTACAAAGTGTGTAATAAAGATCAACTAACATTAAATTAAACACCCCCCAAATGACAGCCTGTGAGTAGGTCAAGCCTTATTCATTCCGCCAATTCTACAGATTCTGTTGCCAAATTCCAAATAGAATTTGAAACTGTTCACCAAAAACCTTTGTTTAGTAACGTTTGAAGTGGGCTGTTTGTTTTTAAAAAAGGTGGGAATCAAGGAATTTTTAGTAGTAGACAGGGAAATGCGTACAAAATATGCAAAATATTTAGTAGATGCTCTATTTGCCACTTGGATGTTGATTGCTTTCAGGTTAAGACACAGGAATTGTTTGAGAGAGCACTAAGGAGTAAAGACACTGTAATGAACTATCCCAGAAATGATTTCATTTTTTGACCGTAGGTTTAACTTTGATGCTTTTTTTTCTTTTCCCTCAGTTTTCCACTAGATATCTTATCTTCGTATCGATGATGGGCAAATTTGGCACCAAAGTGACATTCTTCAAGCTTCTTACCATTTTCCCATTGATAGGGTTTTTTTAAAAATATATATATTTTTAAATCCATTCTATTTTATGCTGAATCCCGGTCAGTAGTGTTGCATATTTTCGCCATGTATAACTTTTCCTTCTTTACCGCTACTCCGCTCCGCTAGGTCTTGGGAATTAAGGGCATCTCCAACTCAACATCCCTCTAAACTCTATATTTAGTGGCTACAGCGAAATCCCACTACTTTTACAGTTTAAACAGTGTCAGTATCTCCAACCCATTCTCTTTATAATTCTCTAAACAAATATTTTTCTATATTCTTTTATTAATAATTTTATTTTATTATTAATAGTGTTTGTAATATGCATTTTAATGTTCTCAATTAATGAAAAGTATACATTTAGAAATACAATCAATAAATTAAATTATTATTATTATTATTATTATTAATTATTTAAATTTAAATTTTCAATATATGATCCAATTAATTATACCTAAAAATATTTATTAAATATTAATCATATTAAACAAATCGGTAATGTTAAAATATTAATCGTATTAAATATATTTTGTTTATTTATATTTTTTGTTATGTTATTTAAGAATTAAGTAATAATATATTGTAGTGAATTACAATAACAAACTCATATTACCAAATAAAATACAAGGCTCAAGCTAACCCAAAGCTTAAGGAATTACTAAAAGTTGCAAATATATACGGCCCAAGGTGAACTAAATTGGCCCAGAAATATAAAAAACCCAATAAAAAACCCTAATTTGACCCAAAAAATTTAATTAAAAAATTAGAAATAAAAGGAGATTGGGGCCACCGGGTGAAGGAGCGGATGGACAGAACTCCTTCAGCCATAGCGGAGAGCGGAGCTCTTTGGTGGGGATAGCGGAGCGGGACGGAGTCCGTTGGAGCACCCAACTCCTCGAAATCCAACGCGTCGGCTCGATTTGAGCGGACGCGTTGGATATGCTCTAAGTCGAGGTGGAGAGAGTATTTAACTATTATTCTTTCGGTTTTAAAATGATTGTTTAGTTTGAATTTTTATTTTTAGTACTCTGTATACTTTAATACCAAAGTAAAATCTCAAATTCGATAATAATTTCGGGATGAATTGAGTGAAAAAAAAAAAGGTTGTATTAGTGCCAGATGCACTCTTGTATTTTATTTGGTACATGTAACTTATTTGCGATTTTTTTTTTTCAATCCCAGGCGAACGACGAGAGAGGGAGGGCAATGCTGCATGAGTAATTGTTTCACCTTTCTCCTATTATCTTTTTATTATCATCTTCACTTTTGTGAAACCCAATTGATTGGGGTTTACACGTACCTCACTATATTCTAAGGCTCTGTTTGTTTGCATGGCATTGGGGGGTTGGATTTGGAATTTGAGCCCCCAATGCCAAATCCGGTGTTCGGCTATCTAAAAATAAGATGATATTAGGCTAAAGGCTTCCAATGCCATGATTTCAATTCCGGGCTTGAAACTATTATTTGGGATTCCAAACTCTCATAGAGTTGAACAGTACGCGAGTTATTATCGGGTCAATACTGGGTTATAAGCTATTCGGATCTCTTAAAATTTTTTACGGCCTAATTTGTTATTTTTCTTTTTCTTCTCCTCTCATCGACGAGACAAACTTTTCCATCTCAATTTTACAGCTAGCCCATTTAAGATTGATCAATGGAGAAGAATATCGCAGAAGAAATTAGCGAAAAGGTGGGAAACATGGAATTGGACTGCAGTAACTCTGATGCATCATCTTCCCCCGGTGTCCCTGAAATAAGTATAGCCGTTGATCCTTCTTTTGTCCATTACTTCCCGGGTCTTCGAAACCCACCCGATTCCGGTCACCGTTCCGACGAGGGCAAAAAGCACCAGGTGGTGAAATCTAAATCCGTTCGAACTCCGAAATCACCCGATGATGGCTCTACCAAATCCCGTTATAGACGGTGCGATTTTCCTAACTATGAACGCCACCTTTGCCAGGTAGTTCTTCTCATCCCCACTCGCCTCTTTCCCCTTCTAATTATTTTTGTTTGTTGACTTTGATTTTGATTTAATTTGTTAGTATTGCTTGTGTATATTTGAAGATGGCTATATTCTTGGATCGTGAGAATATATTCCATCAGAGGTACTGTAAGGCAGGATCTGTAATGATTGGGGTGATTGCTCCACTGCCCAAGAGGATGAGGAGGGACCCCCATCCTTGGCTTTTCTTTTTTGAGGAAAAGAGGTTATGGTAGCTGTTAATCATTCAGAACCAGGTGTGTATGTGTGTGTGTTTTTTTTTCCGTCTGATTAAGCTTTCTGCTTAGTAGATGAATCGCATTTTCCATGGAGTTGTAAAGAAAAGAAGTATGCTTATAGCATTTTAATGAGTCAATTTAGCACTGGTTGACACTATGGTTTCTTGCCGCTTAACGGGACTTGTAACAGTGGTTGCAGGAATTGACTACATAAAGATATTGCATCTATTCTCTCTTTTGTGGAATTAGGATGGAGTTGGGATAGGCTTGGTTGCAAGCTCTTTTTCAGCCATGTTATGCCTGTAAAATCACTATAGACGGATTTCTTTTTTTGTGTAGGGTCCTGAATTGTATCGAGCGGATTGTAATGGGTAGTGATGAACGGGAGAAAGAAATTGGCTGCTGGATCTGGAGTGGATAATGCATATGGTTATTTGGACCTGCGAAACCTGAGTCCTGACCAAAATCAGAAGTTAGTGAATATTTATCTGAACTCGAATTTTCCTTATGAAGAGTATGGCCTTTCTCCTCCTTGTTCTCTTCCTCTTCTTTTACCGCAGTGATTTGTTAGTATTAGTTTGGTCACTGTTGATTTGTTTTGTGTTTGTAGAAAATATGAGGACTGGTCTGTTTGGTCTGTTGATGAAGCTGCATGGTGGGCGGAGAGAGCGATGTGTCTAACAGCTGCATGTGCTATTGATGGTGATACTTTTGTCATTGGTATGCCCTGTTGCTTTTCTTAATGTCAGCTTGTATCCGAAAATTAGAGTAGATTCATCTATATTTTTTCTTTCTGGATGGTGAGCGAATTCCTTTGTTGTTTTGTTGTTGTTTCAAGTGTATCATTTAGCTGAGCACGCCCATCATCCATCATTCTGATTCATACAAATCCCACACCACATCTTCATGTGGGTTCCTCCTTTCTTTCTTCTGTTCAACAGCACCAAGCAGACCCTGATGTTAGTACCAGGTTAACCTACCTTAACTGCTTACTCATCCAACTTTTAATGTCTGCAAAATCTCATCACAACAATAAACCCCAACACCTACAATTTTTTAATCACAGAATATTGACCGTAGCTGCTGGCTATTCTACTTCAGCAACAACAAATTTCTATCCAATGAGTCAAAAAACCAAAAACTATATAAAGAGAGATCAATACCTATAAATGAATCTATGTCAAGAGTCCCCTGTGTCCCATCATTTCGAGTATTTGTCCACAAGTGTCCTCGCTTTATCTGGAGCATAGAACCTAGCCTGGCCAAATCAAAATCATGCTTCCCATCACATTACATCTTCTACAAACTTACTTACGGACAACATAACTCGCTAGCAACATTTGGATTCACGACCCCAGTCTTTTCCCCAGCATTAACCAACTACCATAATTTTCAGATCCTCCCATGATTGTGCTCATAATCATTATATGTATCTAAGCTTTTGTTTCACAAAACGCAGGGTGTCATGTGTTCATCTAAACAGAGTGCATCTCAAAATAAGCATTTCTGAAAACCTTGTGGACAATCTGTGGGATGGTTTGTACAAAATTCAACAAGGGGTTACCAGCAATGAATACATTTGTGCCTCCACAACTTAATGTTCAGGTTGGAGAGCAAGGAAGTTTAAAGCATGGCCTTAATTGGTGTTTAGTTTTGAAGGAGGAACAATCTGTCATAGAGAAATAGTTACTGTTGTGGAATTTGATGAGAAGAACTTTATTTGGTTGGATTAGTATTTTACAGATTCAATGTTTGATAAGAATACATAAAATGTTTGGGTGGTTGTTAGATTATATATAAAATTGGGTGATACCGCCCTTTCATTTTATAATCAGTTTAGTTTCTTTGGTTTCAAAACAATCACTTTAACTAAATTAATTACTACATACGTAACCGATTTTTGTAATTTTTATATTTATGTTTATGTAACAGTATTGGAACGACTTAAATTGATCATTATAATGAATATTTAAATAATTGATAAATTTAAAAAATAAAAATTTAAAGAGATTCCTCTTTGTCACCTTAAAGATGATAACAAAATATATTATTCTAGAAATGATACTATTTAAAACAAAAATTAAAAGTTGAAATAATTTCAAAATAAATCAAGTTTTTTTTTTTCTTTATTTTTGTAAAAAATAAGCAAAAGTTAAAACCAACTCAATTACTTGACTATCCGAACAGAGAATTTGGAATCCTAATTGAATTTGTGGCCAATTCCATGATTTTGCCGAACGGATAAATTGGCATTGAATAAAAATATCTTGAATGCCAATTGAATCCCAAAATATTCTAATGCCAATTGAATCCCAAAAACATGTAGCCGAACACACCCTAAAAGGAAACGCATGCAAAGAATAAATGTTTTGAGAACACACATTGTGACTGGGTTAGTCCCATTTTTAGTAGAACATCAAAGAGGAATTTTGGACAAAAAGGACCATGCATAAATATAATGGATTTACAAGGTAGTGTCTTAGTGATGTTGTTAGCACGTGTACAAATTTTGAACGTGCTCCTAAGGTTCATCAATCTGGGGAAATCCCCTTTTAATTAAACCGCAATCACTCGAATGTTTTGATCAATTGATTGGCGGTTCAAATGGTTTAGGAAAAGCGATCAGATGTTGAATTCAACGACCCATGCATAGTTCATCGAAGCTTTCTCAACAAACACACATATACACATATATAAATTATTGGCTATTTTGAATTCTCATTTTTAATATAATATGAACTTAAAATAAATATCTAAATAAATCATTTTGTGATGGAAGAAAATGAAGAATACATACTCCTTCCATAATGATTTTTAGGTCGTTTTAGGTTTGGAGAGATTTTTCAAAATATAAGTCGTTTTACAAATTCTAGGTAAATTAATGATTATTTTTCTAACTTTACCCTCAATAAATGATACCAATATATTTTCATTTAGTCTTGTTTATAGTTTTAATGTAATTAATGGGGGATAAAATATATATTTAACACATAAATTATTTATTAGATAATTGTCTCCTTAGTATATGTATCAATGCTAAAGTGACTTATATTTTGAAATGGAGTGAGTATATTTATATATATTGGCCCCTTTAGTTCGTGAAGAACCTACTGCCCATGCCCGTTTGAGAGTTTATCGAGTGTTGGCCCTATTAAAATTGGGCTGGTACTAGTAGGCCCGTTATTAGAACAGGTGAAACCTAATTGGGCTGGTTTTAATTGGGCGGCTAAGATTTCTATATTTTTTTTATTTTACATTCACTAATTGTTTCTCCACTCTTAACCATAGGTCGAGAATTCGAACTTTACCAGGAGCATAGAGCAACCTTAAATAATTTAGCCAACTGTGACACCCATCGAGATACTTACAATTCAGCGAGAAAAATTAATTAATATTTCCCTCTTTTTATCTTCCAAGTTCCCATCCTTTTTTCACACAATCACACTCTTCGGATTTCACTCTCAGATATTCAATGATTTTCGTTAAGATCAGATCCTCATTTCTTAGACTTTGGAAGCTCCTAGCACAGAACTATCTTCTTTTTCAATCTACGGTCGCCCCATCTACCGAGCTTTAATCGCTCAGATTTCTAATTCCCGCTGTTTGACCCCCCCCGGGTGGCCGAAATTTTTCTTTTTCTTTTGGTTCTGCTGATGCCGTAGAAGATGATGAAACGTCACCGTAGTGGCGGTTTGGTAAGTGAAAATAGAAGTCAAGATACGAATAAGTTTGATGGGGTCGCCTCAGGAGAGCTTCCTACAATTCCTCGCTAAATTGTGTTCGTAATCGGGGTTACCTGATCTGAAAAGATGGGCTTGAGGTCGTCGATCTCTTCTAACATGGAAACAAAATCGGAGAATTTCTCAGATTGCACGAATGACTGTGACCATATGCTTCTTCACAGTTCACACTAATGAAGAAGAATTCGATGTAGAAATTAGAGATAGCAGGGTCCATGTATTGCAGCATATAGTAGAGATGATCCAATTATAGAGAGATGTAACTTTTGAAGATTTGCTGAGTTGGCATCTGACACATTGATTAGGTGTTAGTTATCTCAATTATGTATAAATACTCCATGTAATAGCAGCCTTGGAGCATACACAAAAGAATTTTTCCCAATTTTTCAACTATCTTCTAATAGCAGAATAATCCAACTTAAAAATAGCTTCTATTGATGCAAGTGAGGAGAACGTGACATGCTAGTTTCATTTTCAAATACAACATCAAATGTTTGTGACCATTGAAACGCCATCAATTTTGCATAGTTGTTGTTATTGTTATATTTTTTTATCGTCCTTAAAATACAATTCACATCAAATTTTAACGTGTCCAATTTTTCTTGAACATTGGTAGTACTTCATAAAATATGTCATACATGTAAAACATAAAAATATTGGGATATCATAAACAAAAAGAAAAAAAAAAAGAGTGGGAAAAGAAATGAAGAGGCTTTTTATCTTTTGTGAGACAGAGGAAGAATCTAGCAAATGCTACTATATTCTGTATAGTTTAGGGCCTATAGGCCCTTTTATATTTTGACAAACTATTAGAAGGCCAAATATCTGGGCTGTAGATCATCATGAACAAGGCATTCTTAATGCGTATATGCTGTCCAAAAGATGAGTATACGAATCAGGAACAAGGCCTTAATATGAATCATGTGTCAAACGTCCAGGGCTCATCTCATTTATTCCCCGTCTTCTTCAGTACGCCGTTTTAACCCTGCCTATAATCATATCTCAATCTAGCTTTTACTCTTTCACTCTCCAAATTCAGAGTCCCAAATTCCTCAAACTTCACAACAACGCCCATTAAGTTGCCTCCATTTGTTTGACGTGGCGTTTCAAGTTCCGGGGAAAGATGGTGAAACGCTATCGTATTCGGAGCTTTGGCGGTTTGGTTACTCTAGTACTCCACCAGAAAGAATGGAAGGAAAGTCACTATCCTAAGCTGTGGGTGACGAGTTTTGACATTTGCCGGTGTAAACTTTCTGCAATTCCTCGCTACATTTAATGGGTCTGGGTGATCCATGACTTTGCAGTTGCATGGTCACATTTCAGTTGCTGATTACTGTTGGGAAATAGAATCCTGTCATGAATGATCTGTCACTTGTTTATAAGTTCCATAGCCAATTGGTTTTGAGTGTGGAGCCCAATTTGAGTATCAAAGCCTACGATATATGGACCTGTGATAACTATGGACCCGTGCGTCTAGGGCTGATCGCAATGATCCCCGTACGTGTTTATGGGAGCTTGGAAGCATTATGGACCCATGTGTCTTGGACTTGCGTGAATCAGATCTGTGCGCACGAGTGGGCTTGTAATGAATAATTATGGACTCGTGTGTCTTGGACTTGCGTAAATTGCATCCGTGCACATGGGTGAACTTGTGGTGGATTATATTGTGTTGTATAACTCCAATGTGCCAAATATCCCATTATGCTTGAGGAGGGATGTAGAGAAATAGAATCCTACATCGATGTCGTGAGGATCTGTCACTTGTTTATAAACTCCAAAGGCCAATCCACTCATAACCAATTGGTTGGTTTTGAGTGTGGAACCAAGATGACTTTGACAATTACCCATACGTGTAAGTGTGTAGTCATATGATTTCAACCTGGAGTAAGAAGATCCGGCATTTGAGCCAGTTTATGGGTTACAATGAGTTAGAGTTAGGCCACTTTGATCCAAAACATTGGAGAAGAATGCATAGTAACAGATGATTAAATATGGTAGGAGATCTATTGCCAATTTTGTGCACTGATTGGTTGGCCAGAGATTACGGGGATGTTGTAATTATTAATTTATCTTCTGTTTTAATTTAAAAGTTATGTACAGTTAGTTTTACTTTAATAAAATCCAAACTGGATCATTTCGGGATTGGAAGGAGTATTATACTTATTACAGTTTGTTGAATTCTATTAATTTCCTACTGCAAGTTCTTGTTACTTGTTAGTATTGATTTTCTATTTTTTAAGAAGTTGAAATGCGTAGGTTTTTTGTCACATTTTCTGCCATTTGTTTGTTCAATGCATGAAGAGTTCCAATGGATCCGAACGAGGCCCAACTCATTGTGCCTTCTTTAGCCCAAATAATTTGGCCCAATAGTTTTTTATCCCAATTTTGCTGAATGCCTTTATATATATATATATATATTTATATATATATATATATATATATATTTGGAAGCCATAGGCTTAAATACAATATTCTACAAACACCCTACAATAATTAGAATGAGTTCAAGTAGTCCAAAAAGGACTCTAACCTGAAAGTCCAAACTAAACTCACGGACGCAAACTAGTGACGAGTCCATATCCACCACCTACATTGGACCGGCCCATTCACCGGGTCCAGAGTCCAACCGACTCTGTGGAAGTGGTGCAAGGGTGCTAAACCTAGTGAGATTCGGATATCTTTTAGGTCTATAAATAGGGATGATTATTCCATAATTGAGGTACGCTATCTCTAACTCCAATAAACATATACATTCACTTCTCTATAACCATATTTCTGACTTAAGTATTGGAGTATCTACCTTCGGGAGACCCCTGATGCCCTCTATTGCAAGAAACCCTAAGAGTCACAATTCCAGACTTCGTCAACTAGAAAGTCTAACCATTAGACTTAGGGCCACTAACAAATGAACTAAATTCATTAAGCAGAGTCTCCAAACCAAAACATCCTTCTTTACACCTGTGTTTTAAAAAACGGGCCGGACCGGGTGGTCGAACCGATTTGACCGAGAATCAGAGACCTTTCCGATCCGGTTTTAATTAATAACCGGTAGAGTTAAAAAACCGGTCAAACTCAATCAAATCGGACAAAACCGGAATTTGACCGGGAACCAGTACCGGTTAAACTGGAATTTTAAAATTTTGAAAATAAATTATTTTTTATAGCCAGTTTTTACGGATTTTAGAAACCGACCTAAACCGGTTAAACCGGCGAACGAATAAACCACTTAAGTTGCTAATTCGCCTTCCGGTCCGGTTTTCAAAACATAGCTTTGCACGATCCTAATGCTCAATTACGATTTTGTGCGTATCCGTTACTATTATTAACTGTGAATATTATATATGACATATGATCTTTAGTTTGTCTTCCTGGCTAGACTTCTTTTTCCACAAGAACTTATATAAAAAATTAAAATGAAATATGAGCTATTGACATGGAACAAGGTACGCCAGGTCTTGGAAACTTCTTGTGTATGAAATGAGGCTTTTTTCCTCTTCTATTATGAAAATGATAATGCTTATGATAATAACTGTGGTTCCAAAATTTTTATGTGGTGTGCATACGAAAAAATCATATTGGTGCACACTAAAAGAATATATGCATTTTGGCACACACCAAAAATGGGGATAAATTCAGTCAGCCCTATCAATTCATGAATTTTCCTTTTCGTTGTTTCAAAAGGATCAAAAGCCACAGATGACGCTACTTCTTATCATTCACGAGATTAAGATGGGACTATATCCCAGCTTTATTCTTTACAGAAAAAAAAAAAGAAAAGAAAAATCCTCTTCTTTTTCTTGTACATTTCAGCGCCTACGCCATCTTCATCTTAATATCTTATCCCCTCTTCCTTAATAAAGGAAAATTTAGTGGAAAAAGCAATTATTTATATTTCTCATCCACAACTTTTATACTTCCAGCAAACAATTTTCTGATCATTAATTTTCAAATTTTAATAAACAAGTCCTTTTTTTCGTACTCGGAAAACAATGCTCTAAGTTTAGGGAAAACACAAGCTAGGTTGAAATAAGATAATTGACTTAACATCTTTAAAGGCTTCTTGTTGTTTCATAAGTTTTAATTGTTTCTTGTGAATGTCATTACTTCTTTTTCTTTTCTATAATTGCATCACTATGTAGGAGTTTTTTACCCCACATATTTTCCTTTTATTCACCTCTCTTCTCTTTCTTTCACCCATTGCTTGCACATAGAATTTTCAAATATAGCAAGACTTCTGTGGTGTGAAATTTGTTGAGGAATGATAATAGAAATTTTTTTAGGGGTGGATGGGTAAAACTAGAGTAGTTCATAACAATTTCTTACTTCTTCTTTTTTTTTTTTTTTTGGGGACGGAAATAGTATGACTTATCTACGAGAATTCATGTATATATTTAGAAATGCCATGTGCATTTCATTAAGACCTTTCTTTGACATTTAGAAAAAGCCATAACCTCCTTAATTTGTGTTAACAAACAAAAGTTCAAAACCAAATTAAAGTAGTAACTAAGGCCCTTTAATGACGTGGTTGAGATGTATTGAGCAGGAGGAAACATGTGAAGGCTGATCTAAATTCCATTCCAGGTAATTAAAGTTCATTACTACACCACCATTTCATATCCCTTTTGACCACAAAACAAAACACAATCTTCGGCTGCTTCAGCTTTCCCCATCACCTAATTAAGCCACTATATAATAAAAAAGGAAAAAGCACAAATCTAGTTAAGTGTTTAACTCAAATTAATTAAAAGAATATTCTAGTTGGTTTCTTCATTTTTAACGTAAGAATATCGGCGCACTATTAAAAAAGGGTGTTCGGAGTTGGATGGGAGCCTCTGTTTGGAGACCATATAATGGATAGGACATTGTTGTCGTTTCTTTAAAGAATTTTCTTGGCGTTCTGTTTGCCAAAAAGGCAATGGAAAAAAGAAGTGGAATCAAGAAAATTCTCAACTCAATATTTAATATCGTCACGGTAATGGATTTCATTTTGTACACTAGAACGAGATGCATGATATAAACAAAAATAAATCTAAAAATCCATTGAGTTATGTTACGTTATGGGTGTGATTTAACTTTATTTTTTTTTTAATGTTAAATCCATTGAGTTATGTTACATGGGTGTGATTCAACTTTTTTTAAAAAAATTTTAAAATAAAAGAAAGAATTCATCTTATAAGTAATGACAAGCTATTGGAAAATGAAGGATTTAACTAAATAATGTAATTCAGTTTCTCTGTCGATCGGTTTCCTTACAAAGTTCATCATGAAAGGGTTTGATTTCTTCCCGCCCTTTACTTTATCAGTTTCTTTCTTCTTCTTTTTTTTTTCACACTATTTACCGAAGAGATTCTAGAGATGTTATAATTTGTTCAACCGAAATTAAAGTAGGGGAGAGAGTGAGACAAAAATAAAATTAAAAAATTTGTAGTAGGTTTAACAGTAACGTCTACTATAATCTGATTATCATAATTAACCTAGGCTTGCTGCAGCCATGATTATCACATCATAAATCATTGTTTAATTCGTCATGCTTCTTGAAGAAATTTTATAGCACAAGTGATAATTCCATCTTTTCAGACCCAGAATGGTCGCGATTTTGATGAAAGTATACTGTTGAAATCACCCGGAGAGCCAGCTTTTTACTCATCTAAAGCCATTGATTTTGTACCTTAAAGTAAGATTAAATGATTAGATTGTGAGAGCACCGAACGAGCTTTTCTTTCTTTTCTTTTTTTTTTTTTTTTGGTTTTTTCTTTTTTCTTCTTTTGGGTTATTACTTATAGGCACAATGACCCACAGCGTTTTGTCATTAAAGTCAAGTTAGCATTATGACCAATTTCTCAAGTGATGATTTTGCTTTATGCACTTTTGGTTCATGCTTCAAACTACCAGTATATCACGCCAAGAAACACAAATAATCATTTACAATGAAAATAAAACACCCCATTCGTCCTATAAAGATAATGTAAATTGTTGTAAATTGTAAATTGAGTATACTGTAATATGATATATTTTCGAGAAACAAAAAAAAAAGTAATAAACAAATCTATAGTATATATTATACTAAAAGAGAAACCAGAGAGAGAAAACAAAAAAACAATTCTAAAGGTGCCACATAGGATAAAATTCTATGTGTCATTTTTTCAATACTTGAGTCAAAAAATATTTACAACAATTATACTAATAGTCATTCAAATTTTATGCAAATAAAGTTTTATCAAATGGCATTAAAAACTATAGTTTAAAATAGGAAAATAAAAATTAATGAAATTTAATGGACGAGATTAATGAACATTAATAACCAGAATTATTCCCTTCCTAAAAGATTCTCAAAGTTACTACTGAACTCATTTAATTAATCTCTCTCCAAAAAAAATTTCCTCCCAATCATGTAAATCAATAGACTACAATTAAAAAAAAATATATCAATCATTCAACATTAATGTTATCTTTAAAATCTTCTCCCAAAAACATGACCCTATATTTTTCGCCAATAAAAAAGAAAAAAAAAAAGGTACAAAACTTGCCTTCAACTATTACTAAAAGGATGGGATTTAACTATAATTAAATTTTATCTTTTGAATTTCAAACCAATGTATTTATCTGTGTAATATCACATCTACTCAAATAAATATAATCTGTCCTTAATAATATCTCAAAATTTGTTATAAACTTTATCTTTATCAATGAAATTTTGAATAATCAATTATCATCAATCCCAATTTATCTCTATTTATACATGCCACACAAACCATGAGTATGTTCCAATGCTGCAAAAATTTCCCCCTCCCCAAAACAACTCGAATCCAAAGATGAAAGGGCAAAAACTTTAGCTCTACAGTTGGTTTGTTGCTCTGAAAGTGATGAACTAATAGTCAGTCGATCGTGTGACATGGGAAGTAATGGTTAATTAAGGTTATATATGAGTTTTTTTTTTCCGTATGTTCTTCTGCAAAATGATATTTTAGGATTTTTTTTAGACGTTACTAAATTTATGTTTTTTTACCCATAATTTCATTAATTATTATTTTCTATTGTCATAGCAAAAAGGGATTAAAGTGTAAAAATTTTAATTTTACAGTTGGTTTGTTGCTCTAAAATATTAAGTATTGGGCCAAACAGTACCATAGAATCTTCAATTACAACAAAATAACCATAAAAATTTTAAACTTCACACTTCAATCACACATAATCTACCATCTACAATCGATAATTACTTCATTATGTAGTTTACGCGTACAATCATTTTATCTTTTCATTCAATATGTAACATTAATACAATCTTATTTATTTTACTCTGCTTATGAGTGTTATTATCCAATTCTTCTCCTTCAATCAACTGAACACTTGCATTTCAAATGATATGCATTATTTTATCTTTACAATTACGTCTTTATTTAATTTTAGTTGTGTAATGTATCTTAATATGGACTCCAAATGCATTTTACACTTTTTATATTTTTTTGTTGATTTTTTATAATGTATATAAATAAACCCCGCGCATCGCGCGGGTTTAACATTTAGTATTATACTATTGAAATTTCGCAGCGGATCCTTTGGAGTTGTTATACTATGCACATTAAGTGCATCTAGTTATGTGTATTTAGACTCTTTTTTTATTATTAAAAAACGGAGAAGCTTCATGTATAATCATTAACATTTTTTTTTCTTTTTCCATACACGTCGCCCTTCTACTTAATTTTAGAAAGTGGGTTTTAAAAATTTCTTTTATCTTCAAATGATTCTACTTCTTAATCCGTAATGAACAAGACCAAGTGTCATATATCATTTTGATAGTACTCGATAAGATCTATCCAACAAGATCCACAATGAATATGTTTCTCGAAATTTTAAAAAATTTATGCAGTTGTCCTGGCCTTACTAAAATACCCTATGGTCTTACTAGTGTCTTTTAGGACTACGACCTACAGAAAAAGACCAAAAGTCAAATGCCAAAGACCAAAAATTGAATACCAAAGAGCAAAAAGAAAAAACCAAAGACCAAAGATAAAAGTGAAGAGCGAGCGTTGTAAGAACCAAATACCAAAGACCAAACACCGAAGACCAAAAAATCAAAGACCAAAGACCAGAGTAAAAGGGAGCATATGTGAAAAAAAAAGACCAAAGACAAAAGGTCAAAGACCAAAAACCGAGAGATCAAAGACCAACGATCAGAATAAATAGCAAGTGTGTATGAGGACCAAAAACCAAAGACCAATGGCCAAAAGACCTAACTATCCCCTAACCAACACGGAAATTCTTAAACCACCCTAAACCTTAAACCCTAAACAACTAGACCCTAAACGACAGGGAAATGCTTAAACCCACTAATATTTTTTTTATTTTTTTTGGTTTGAATTTTTTAAAGCTAATTATGTGACCCTAGCCTAATTAGTTTAAAAAAAATTCATAAAGTTAATCGTATTACGATAGAAATTAGGCCATAATTGACACGAAAATGCTTAAACCCTCTAAACCCTAAACCTTAAAAAACTAGACCCTAACTGAAACGGAAATGCTTAAATCTCCCTGAACCCTAAATCCTAAACAACCAGACTCCAACTAACACGGAAATGGTTAAACCCCCCTAAACCCTAAACACATTAATTTTTTTTTTTGGTTTAACTTTTTTAAACCAATTAGGCTAATAAAATTTATAAGGTTAATCGTGTTACGGCACAAACTAAGCCCTAATCGACACAAAAATATTTAAACCCCATAAATCCTAAAACCTAAAACCTAAACAACTTGACCCTAACCGACATGGAAATAGTTAAACCCCCCTTAAATCCTAAACACACTAATTTTTTTTTTGTTTAAAAAAATTTATATGTTAATCGTGTTACGGCACAAACTAGGCCCTAACCGATAATGAAATGCTTAAGCCCCCCTAAACCTTAAATCCTAAATAACTAGACCGTCACGGACAAGGAAATTCTTAAACCCCCTCTAAACCCTAAACAAACTAATATTTTTTTTCGATTTTTTATCTTTGGCTTTTGGTCTTTACTCCTTACACACGCTCGCTTTTAGTTCTGGTCTTTGATCTTCGCTCTTTGGTCTTTAGTTTTTGTAAAAAAATTTTGGTTTCTAGTCTTTGGCTTTCGGTCTTTGGTCTTTGATCTTCGGTCTTTGGTCTTTGGTCGTTGGCCTTCGGTCTTTGGTCTATGATATTTTCTGTTTGGCTTTTGATGTTTGGTCTTTGCTCCTTACACGATGCTCCCTCTTTCACTCTGGTCTTTGGTCTTCGGTTTTTGCTCTTTCATTTTCGGTTTCTTGGTTGGTCTTTAGTCTTTTGTCGTTGTTCTTCACACAAGCTCGCTCTTTACTCTAGTCTTTGCTTTTTACTCTTTGGTATTCAATTTTTGGTCTTCGGCCTTTGGCTTTGGTCTTTTCTGTAGGTTGTGGTCCTACAAGAGACAAGTAAGATCAAAATGTCTTTTAGTAAGACCAAGGTTACTGCATAAATTTTTTTAAGTTTCGAAAAAATATTCATGATGGATCTTGTTGGATAGATCTCATCGAATACTATCAAAATGATATAAGACATTTGTTATAATTATTTACGGATTGAGAGAAAAAATCATTTGAAGATTAAAAAAAAATTGAAACTCATTTCCTAAAAATAAGTAAGAGTGGTGCGTGTATTTCACCTAACTCATAAAGACTTGCATGTTTAGCCCACATTTCCTAAACTAATTGCCAAATAAAGGTCTATATGTACCTAGCTACATACATTAATATGCATGGTATAATGTTCGCTCAAACCTAATAAAAATTAGTTAGTCAACACTCGGCATTGGAACTATTATTGTAATTATACTTGTATTTAGACTCTTCGGATGTAGTAAGATTTTAATTTGTGGTGTAGTACACAACAAAACTATTGCTCTGCTAATCCTATAAAATAATAGTTTTATCATTTTGTTTTTTTTTAAGATAAAGAAATTAAGAATATAAAATACTGGTTTGGAACAATAATTTAATTTATTCATAAAAAAAATATATTCTCTATTTTAAAAATCATTGTCCAGTTTAGATTTTTCACTTTTATTTTATTTTGTACTAGAAATGAAAATTAAAACTGGATAATAATTCGTGTCGGAAGGAGTAATAAAAAATGAAAAGTATCTGAGGTTTGAGTGGGTACTTGCGTGGTGGTTATTGGGTAGCCGGACCACAAAATGGGCACTATCGATCGAACCTTGGACGGAGGAGTTGCTGGCCAGATTCATTTCATTACAAATTGTGGCGATTCGTTTGGAATTCTTCCAAAGCCGAAAGTTAGTCCACCCATTTTGTGGTTTGGCATCATTCATTTTATATATGTTTTTAATAAAATAAAATCAAACAGAGACAAATACTTAAAACTGAGCCATTCATCGTGAAGTCGTAGCTCTAGGTTCTCCACGACGTTGAACCCTTCGTTTTCCTAACGATTCGTTTTCTACTCTTATGGTGTTAGATTTAAGTACAACGCTTTTGTGAAAATGGTTTTTATTGAAATTCTTATCACCGTACTTTGTACACAGATGATATGCTTGAAAATGAAACATTTACATTTCAAGAAAGCAACTTAAATGTCATAACTAACCACCACATACTACAGAGATTAGATATTTTTTATCTACACAAATTTCCAATTATGTCATTTCTAAAATAACATCATTTTATTTATGAGCGTTACACATCAACCTCACTAAACTATAGTTGTTTATACAGTAATTAACTCGATTTTGATTTTTATGAAAACTATATTTTTTAACAACCAAAATAATTACAGATAGCAGTATTAGGAAAAAACATATTTATTGTACGACAGTTATATCATCAAAATATTTTTTTATTTTTTCCGATAAGATTATATTTGTGTCTATCTTTTGTCTCTGACTACACAAGTTTACGTGATACAATCGCTGTACAGTAGATTTTCTCCGATACTAGTGCTTAAAACGTACCCGAAACGAGTGATTATATACCATAGCAAAGTCAACAACAAACACATTGCCATAAGTTAGTACACGAAATCATGAAGGTAAAATTAGAATGGGAGATGGGTGGTGGGAGGGGTCTACCAGTTAAAACAGTAAGTAAAGCACATAGATATACTTGGACGCATGAAACATCGATGGGACAAACTGTAGAAACATTTACATTACGCATGATTAATGCATGGCAAAACCTAACCAAAATACATAAAGCACACGGTATATGATCACTACTTATTGGGAAGCCTTGTAAGACACGATCCCTCTTCAACTCAGTTGTTGTTGATGATGATATGGTTTTATAGCTTCTCATGGTGCCTTCTTATTCTGAAACGCAATAAAACTCATGATAAGAAAGCTTTCTTCCTTTCTGGGCGGGAAATCTAAACTGGAAAATTCCCCCAATAATAAGATTTTTATTTCTTTTATTTTATTTTATTTTTTTTGTTCTTCCCCCATGGAATTAAACAATATCCAAAAGTTTCATCCCACCAAAAAGTAAAAGCAATGTTTGATTAGCGTAGTACGTTTGTGCTTTGATAGTATATATAAACTGAAATTTCAAGACAAAACAGAATAAAAGAAGGAAGCTCCTGGGTTTTTTATTTATTTTTTTTTGGGGGGGGGGGGGTTTAATATTCATCTCTCTCTCTTTGTTGAATTGCCGCTGTCAAAAAGATACGGAAAGTGAAGCAAAGAAAAGAGAGAAAGGCAGGAAAAGGGGTGTTTGGTTTGTTTAATTTGTTGGGCTTGTTCTTTGACAAAAAAAAAAAAGAAATTCTACATTTTTGGTATATGGGAATTATAATCCAACCTGCAACCTTGACTCTTTGATTCATTCACCACCAGCTTCAAGCAAGAGAACCTGCATTTCTTCCTCCTTCTTTGCCTCGCTTCATTAGGTATGTTTCAATGGTGATTTTGATCCTTCCCAACTTTCAGCAATTCTTAAACTCTGTATTAGTAGTTTAATATTTTCTTTGAGCTTTTTTTTTTAATTTCTTTTTTTCTTTTTAATTGTTTGGAGGGTTCTTTCATCAAGTTCTTGGGATTGGATTTGGATTCTTCCCTTCGCTGACAATCCAGCTTTCACCTGAATTGGACAATAATTTATTAATTTTTTTTCTGTTTTACAATTGCTTGCATTCATTGGTTTTTCCATTTCACTTCTAAAATTCTTGAGCAAGAAAAACTGCCCAAGTTTTCTTGTAAAATTTTCAAGGTACGTAAAGTCAGATTGCTTGCTTATATTCTCATCAAATTTCTCTTCTCTTCTTCCTTTTGAAATCTTTCTTCATAATTTCACCAACCCTTTTTGTGATTTCTGTTCTGCAACTTATTTAATTCATTCCAACTGCATTAGTACATGAAGAAATTTATTGCTTTTTTAGTTTTTTTTTTTTAATGGCCTAGGGGGTTTACTCTATAACATAGGATATAGATCAGAAGAATTAATAGTCAAATGTCAGTGAATAAAAGAATGGTTGGGAATGATGATGATGGTGATGCTGCCATTAATAGGTTGCCTATAAGCTTCATTCCTGGGAATTAGGCTTGATCGATTCGGGCAATTTGGACAATGGGAGACATTATTATTAGACAGGCTTTTACTTTTTCGTGGAATCTTTTGTTGTTGAAGCAAAAATTTCAACACATCACGTGCTGGGCACAAGGATTCATGGTTTGTCCATTTCTGTGCGAAAAATCGGTTCATCTCAGCACTTGGCGACAAATGTTTTCGCTGAGTTTAGTTTCTTTTTTTTCTGGGTTGGAAAAAAGATAATTTTTTTCTTGTTAGAACAAAGACAGAAATGCAAAATCCTCATTCATGATGGATGATTTTGTGAAGTCAGTAAACTACGTAAATGGTCTGCCACATAAATAAGAGAAGATATCAGAAGTTGATGTGATATTGTGATTTGGAGAGATTTCACAAATTTTTTTTAACATATATAGTGGTTCACATTAAGATCAATTTTCAAGGTGGAGGTTCTTCCATGCAATTTTTGCCCAAAAGAAAAAAATCACTGTCAGTAAAATAAAATTTGCAATTTTTTTTGCAATATATAGTTAAAAGGGATTTCAGTTGCTAGTTGCTCAGCTTTGAAGAGATTCTGCATTGGTTCCCCCTGGTTGACGTGCAAAGTTGATTTGCTTTTGCAGAAGAAGTTGATATTGATGGAATAGATTCAAGATTGCTTTTTTAGTAAGCCTTTCTCCATATTCAAGCTTGTTCGATTTCTGGAAATGTCAAACGCTTCACCAAATTTAAAAGCTGATATGGAGGGGACAACAAATACCAGCTTTAGGGAAAGATATGCCAAGCTGATAGAAGGGTCTTCTTGGTTGAGTCAATTCTGCCATGGGTCCAACCCATGGATGGCTAGATATGTTTATGGTTTAATCTTCCTCGTCATGAATTTGCTTGCTTGGGCTGTTCGTGATTATGGCCAAGATATACTCACCGAAATGAAAAGTAAGTATGATTTCATCCCAGAATCTTTGTTCCTGTTTTACACATGTTTTAGCTTCACTATCTTCTTGTTTAACCTTGAAAAATGCTAATGTAACTGCAGGATTGAAAGAATGCAAGGGAGGCAAAGAGTGCCTGGGAGCTGAAGGAGTGCTGAGAGTGAGCTTAGGATGCTTTGTATCCTTCTCTGTTCATCATGTTCTTTGTTTGTTTTTCCTGTCATATACATCACCTGAAAACAGAGTGATTCTGTTTTAAGGACTAAAATTACGTTGTCATTAGTAAATGGAAGATGTAATTTTGAATGTTGTTGCACAGTTTTAAGATCATTAATATCCAAGATCACCACCCTGATAAGGCATATGTGCTATTCAGAATTTCATTTAACCAACAAGTGTAAACCTTAACTATTCCTTTTAGCTGTTCTACTTCATAATGTTTCTGTCTACTGCTGGAACTTCCAAGTTACACGAACGAAGAGAACTCTGGCATTCGGGTTGGTGGTCTGCTAAGATCATCATGATGCTAGTGCTAATTCTCCTGCCTTTCCTGCTTCCTCCGCAAATCATCGAATTTTATGGTAACTGCTATTCCGAGCTCGTAATCTTGACAATATCGACGGGTTTAAATCCCTGAAAATGATACTAACATCTGTCATCTTTCTTATGTTGCAGGGGAGGTAGCACATTTTGGTGCCGGGTATGCATTTAACCGAAGCCTTTCTGTTGGTGGTATTCAAATTACTAGCCATATCTTATTCCTTACTCTACTCTGAAATACTCTGCATGGCAGGGTATTTTTACTAATCCAGCTGGTCAGTATAATCAGTTTTATCACTTGGCTGAATGACTGTTGCCAATCTGAGAAATATGCTGATAGATGGTATGTAATGTAACGCAACTTTTGTGAGAATTAAGTACTGTAAAATCTAGTCCGATACTTGTGTCTTCTTTGTGTTAGTTTTTTATGTTAAAATCTGAGCTCATTTTCATATGCGTAATTTCGCAGTCGAATCCACCTGATGTTACTTGCAACAGCAGCATATGTGATATGCATACTAGGGATCATTTTGATGTACATCTGGTATACCCCAGAATCATCTTGCTTACTCAACATTTTCTTCATCACCTGGACAATTGTACTTCTCCAACTCATGACTAGTGTCTCTCTCCATCCCAAAGTAAGTTGCAATTTCTCTTGATTCTCGGAACATTGTTGTAGCTTCATAACAACTCATTACTCAAACCAAGTCTACCAATTAAAATCAGGTGAATGCTGGCTTTTTGACTCCGGGTTTTATGGGATTGTACGTGGTCTTTCTCTGCTGGTCTGCAATAAGAAGGTATCAGACACTTCCATTAGACTCCCAACCTGCTTCCAGTTATATTAACTCTCTGGACTTGCTCTTTTTTTTTTTCTTGGACTTCCATTTTCTTAAAACAAGTCAATCATTCATGGTTTCAACGTTGTAACATGAAAGAAATACTCTTATCAATCCAATAGTATCGATATTGTTACGCTATTAACCATAAGGAACGAATGTTTTTGTTTACAGTGAACCGCCAGAGGAAAAATGTATAAGAAAAGCACAATCTGCAGCACATGGAGACTGGCTAACCATTATTGTAAGTTCGTTTCGGATCTCATTTAGACCTTCTGAAACCTTTAAGCATATTTTTCTCCGGCGAATGTGTTTTTTTTTTTTTTCCTTCTATTGCTTTTGCCCTGATGATTGACATCCTGATTCTGCAGAGCTTCGTAGTAGCGGTCATCGCGATTGTAATTGCAACATTTTCAACTGGCATTGATTCAAAATGTTTTCAGGTAATTCTCATTTAAAAAACAAGTAACTTAATTAATTAAAGAACAGCTAAAATTTGAGTGTGATCTCACCCTGGAAAGTTTGCAGTTTAAAAAGGACGAGTCGGAGAAGGAAGATGATGTTCCATATGGCTATCCATTCTTCCACTTTGTATTTGCAACTGGAGCCATGTACTTTGCAATGCTCTTAATTGGTTGGAATTCTCATCATTCCATGAAGAAGTAAGCCTACTAATATCCCTTGGATTGAATTAAGCTGGGATGCCATTTTAGGCTAAAAACTAAAAAAATACTGACTATTTACGAATTTCATGGGTACTTCATAGGTGGACGATTGATGTGGGCTGGACCAGCACTTGGGTTAGGATAGTGAATGAATGGCTAGCTGCCGCTGTTTACAGTAAGCCACTCAACCCAAGTTTCTATTTTGTAGATTCACTGATATCCGGAATGGAGGTAGTATAATGTTTAAGAAAAGCAGACTATCTGTTCCTGATTCTATAGTAAAGAGGAACCTTTTTTTTTTTTTTTTCCTTTTTTACCTCCCAATAGTCCATGCAAAAGACCTAACCAGTAAAATGTTTAACTTTGGGACAGCAAACTGATTTCTTTTTCCATCTGTTACAGTATGGATGCTTGTAGCGCCAATTATTTGGAAAGCAAGACAGGCATCGACGACTGAATCGCCAGTATGATGGGTTCGAGTAAAAGAAGGAAAAGAACAAAAAGAGAAAGATTCTGTTTGAAAATATTGCCCCCATGAAATGATTATGCCATTGGAGGGGCTCATCATGCCTGCAGGGCTGGAGAAGAACTCTGCATAGGAATTAACTTCAGACCAGAGGATTTAAGAAGGTGTCAGGTTTTATTTCAGGCCAGACGAAAAAGATGACTAAACTACACAAGCCATTCACACTGATAGCCAAAAGGGAATTTTTAGAGTTTAATTTTAAAAGTGATCCTATACGTGTATATATCCCAGAGAAGGGACATTTTTAGATTTGTAATACTCGGTTACTGTTTTAACACGTCTACAATTTATAGAGGTAAGAGATCATCACATTTTTTATACTTTCATGGGGGATATTTGGTGCTCGATTTTATGATTTGAGCATGGAACTGTGCGTCAGAATTTAAACTATCACATTCCAGATTTTGGCCCCCTAAAAAAAAAAAAGGAATGGTTTTGTTTGTTTTCGTTATGCTTTTGTACATAATGTTACTTCAAACTTATTGAGGAATATCACCTCAATCCGCCAATGCATACAAACATCATCTTATACAAAATCGAAATTGATCTGTTGAATGGGAAAAGCTAGCACGTTAATCTCCATCGAGGGCCTAACACTGTCCATTTTAATAAGCTACTAGTATTTTGTAAGGAAATATAAAACAGCTCGGGACAGCTCCCAAAACAACAGGAAGCCAACTTATAACTGCACCTTTCATCAACGACATAAATTTTTCAAACATCCAACAAATGCTAGGTACTGACAACTCTTTTAACAGAGAAGGCCAGTTGCTTCCCCTGGCATGGCAGCAAAGCAGTCCAAATCTTGTACATGTATTTTTCAATTTAATAATTCTCCATCTATTCAAGATAAATAATCCACATTATAATTTACGAATTCACAAATTACAATGTAAATTATTTCGTGGATCAAAGAAAGTCACATCTCGCCGTGTCAAATATTCATTTATAAGGAACTACAGAGAAGAGGGGGTGGAGAACAAATACATGATGTCGTGCTCATTGCTCCATAACCTGACACTTGGAACTTAACAAACACGAAAAACATGGAGGAAAAAAAAACACACACACACACACATACACATACCTAAGACATGTCGTCTTACCCCATAACCAGCCTCTTAGTATTTATCAGTATCATCAATCAAAACAGCTCAACAGCCTTCTCTACAGAACATAATTCTAACAATTATACAACCTTATTTTTTCAATGGAGATATAAACATTGTATACACTCTTAACAGCCACATAAAAATATAAGATGCCCTACTCTACAACAGGTGAACTCATACAATTGTACCTAACCACAGAGAAAAGGGAATCTGAAAAAGTAAATTAAAGGAAAAAAATTATCTAGTCAACTTAATACATAGACCCAAAAAATTACTAACACTGGGAGCTGGAAAAGTGTCAAACTGCACAATCTGGAGAAGCAAGCACTGATCTCCAAAGAATAATGAATAATGCAATCCTCGTCCCTTCTGAACAATAGATCGCTCCCAATCCTTGAACATACACTTTTTACAGCCCCATGATGAACAAGGTAGCTATAGCTCAATACAGAGTGGTATTCACAATCCTCGTCATCATACAACGTTTACGTTTTGACGGCATCAAAATTTCCACCAAAAAATTAAGCGAAGCAACAAGCTGATGCTTTTATAAAGTTATATAGGGCACTTTCTCCCAATTAACCAAATGGGTTTCCACCGACAGAAGAGAAGTTATTTGGTGCAGCAGGTAATGACTGTAATCCACCCATAGGCTGATTTGAACTTAGATGTCCAAAGACCCCAGCATCCATGCCAAAATTCATCGGCCCAAGAGGTCTGAAAGAGTTACAAAAACAAGTAAAACAGTATGAAGTTAAAATCCATATGAAGTCTAGCACAAAATAATATCCCAACAGAAAAGGACTTTCTTGATAAAACCGAAAAGAGAAAATTTATAAATTCAGTGCAAAATATAAGAAAAAGTTTGGAACAGAAGGAAGCAATTTCTAGATTAACATCGATTCTTCTAGATTACTTGCTGGTGACAACAGATACAAGATTAGAGTTCAGCGAACGCATATGCTTCACCAATAAGAGGACCTATAGCTTGGACCAGCATACTGAGAAAAAAAAACACAAAAAAACAAGAGTCACCTTGCTGGCATGTTACTTGGCAATTGCGGCATCATGTTTGCATCTGCAGTGGAAGATGCGTATAAAAAAGAATATAAGTAACCTGTTGCAGAGGAGAAAGAAAAGAAAAGAAAAAACTTAACGCGACTTACTTGAAGGCATCACAGAAGCATAAGAAGCAGAACTGGGATGCATTGTTGACGGATGAGCTCCAGGGGTGCCAAGGCTGGAAGTTCGAAGGAGGTTCGTTGGAGCTGGCATGTTAGGTAATGCACTTTGCAACGGAGCCATCGACGGAAACTGCAGGAGAAAATATCTTCACTTTATATGATCATAATTGCTGCTAATTTGTATTCCTTCATAAAAAAAATAAATTGAGTAGATATTCCTATATTTAACAATAGGCTGGGTAGGGTTAGACCTAACACACCAGGAAAGAAACTATCAAAAATGACTTGAAATATTTAAATTTAAATGAAGACATGTATTGATCCAACACGATGGCAACATATGAACCATTAAAGAAACATATTAAAGTGAATTTATCGTCATCAAGAAAAAAAGAATTACAAACATTATTTAACGAAGTAAAATGATCATACAGAAACAGAGAACTTACTGCTTGAGCAGGAGGATCGTTGTTGACATCAAAGGGATTTGTTGACTTTGTTGCCTGGGGGATGGGAGCAACGGGCTGCAAATGAGAAGGAAATAGCGTCATCTCACTGGTTATTCAACTGAAATCGTAGGTTTAAGTAAAACATCACATTATTATAGTTCTGCATGATACCATTGGCACGTTGTATTGCATGTTGAATCCCATCCCAAAAGGTGGACCAGTATTCCATCCAGGAGCTTGTACAGGAATTTGCGCAAAGTTCATGGAAAACAAATCCTGGAAGAAAAAGAGAAAAAAAAAAAGGAAAGAAATTAATTAATTAAAAGACGTGTTGAATGTCATAGTAGCATAGGCTCAACCGCAAAACAGGACGAACAGAGAAAACATGACTCAAGTACCTCGGGCAGTGCGCTTCTTCCACTAGATTTAACCTCCAGAGATTTCTGCGTATTCAATCCAGAAGAGGTCTCCAAGGTAGGGTTCACAACAGTTTGTGGGGCTTGTACAGTTGCCACACCGGGGATCCCTTGCAGATTTGGTGCAGATAACGGATTCCATGGCTGTAAACGTATATGCTCAGATATTTTGGGGGGAAAAAAATGTATGGCAAAATACTAGTAGGACCAAAGAAAGAGCTGTACCTCATTGCTTGCTGGTTGAATAGCAGGAGAGATAGATGGTCGCGCAGGAAGTTGGCCAGCCATAGCAGGGAACAGAGATTGTGTTTGAGGTTGTGACCAATGTCCTCCAGTAACAGGATTTCCAAAGGCATTGCCACCTAACTGGGGCAGCACTCCAGGTCCAGTGTTTGCAGATGGGGGACCTGATAGAAAAGCAGCTGACTTGTTGGCTACAGAAGCAGGAGGTGCAACATTGCCAAAAGGCAATCCAAAGGATGCAACTTGTTGAGAATCGGGGAAAGCTGCAACGGTAGCTGCAGAAGAAGTCGGCAAACCAGTGCCACTTCCAGGAGTTCCAGTCAAGTCACCAGGTATAGATGATGGTACTGACAACTGGGAAAGCATGGATTCAAGTGGATTGGTGTTCACAGGTGGCTGAGATACTTTCACCTCAGCCACTGAATCAAAATTGGCCCAGTTATCATTGCTAGGCATTGCTGTTTGTGCTACAGGGACACTAGTAGCAGCTTGCGGTGGCTGTGCTGCTGGAGGTGCGGGAGGTTCAGGAGCAGCATCAAAATCAATCAATGAAGTTTCAAATTTGGTTTCAGTTGCATTGCCATTAGAGGATGCCAAGCTACTGGAAGATGCAGTTCTCTGCACCAAAATTATAAAATATGTTACTATCAAAGAGCTACATAAAAACAATTTACGCGAAAAAAAATTTTCGGGAAATGAAATTCATTTGAAACACTAATAATCGAACCTATTTATCTTCAGGTAGGAGATGTAGACAAAATAATTATACAATTTACCAACAAGTAAAAAAAAATGCTAAAATCAAAAACCAAAATGATACAAGTTCACATCATTGAAAATAAAAGCAATAATTTGGTTAAACTTAACTCTTAATGATAGACAGTGGCTGTTTTCTTTCTCCATAAGGAAACAGAACCACAGGCCACACACGTTTTTACAATTAAAAAGAAAAAACAATTAGAAGTTGCATGAGACTTAAAGAAGTTTGTAATATGTATTTACATGCTAGAACAAGCAAAAAGATTACCAAGTTGAATTAAATCAAAATGCAGCCAGTCAGGATACCAACCTGGGTACGAAGGCCATTGCCCTTCGGAGGTTCAAGAACCCGAAGAGGAGACACATTATCACCCAGAATATCTCTAACAGGTCGGACGACAGGGGGGCTCGATGCATCAGCATCTCTTTGACGGTCCGGTGACCTACTATCAAACTTAGAACCACCATCAGAAACTCTATCCTCCAGTCTCCTCCCATTCCCAAATCTATCTTCTCGTCGCCAGTCATTGACAACTTCTGTTCGGGCTGGACTTCTTTTATCATATTGTCGATTATCTTGTTCATATGCCGGACTGCGACCACCTGAACTTAGCCTATCACTAAGACGGCGTTCATTGGCATCGTCATATGGAGGACTTCGTGAACCACTCTGGAAACTATCATTTCTACGATTTTCATAGGAGTCCTCGGTTCCACCCTTGAACCAAATCACATAATTAGCTTATGAAGGTGAAAACATCACCAACCGTAAGGAAAAAAGGAAATGGAATACCTACCATTTTCCCTCTAGGAGGCTTCTCAGAACTCCTCTCACCAGAATATCTCCTTTCCACGTATACGTGCTTAATGAAGTCACGGAGCCTCTCCACATTACTGAGCAAAGATTTGAGATTCAGATGCACATTTCAGAGTTAAAAGGCATCGATATATGGCAAGAATTACTAACCTGCCATCTGGAAGAGACTGACGCTGTGGATCCCATTCCTTCAGATAAATTTCTTTCGCACTCTACGAATTAAAAAGAGAACATGACAATAAGATAAACTGGGAACCCAAGTGAGCGCCAGATGAAACTAACAGGTCAAGCACTGACTTCTTACCGCATTTCCACCTCCTTGAAGAGCACTAACTTCTTGTGAAGTAAATTTAGCCATGGATATAGATTTCACTCTGTGGGTAAACTCTCGGCTGCAAACAATTTCAAATGTGTAAGCCTATTGAAACTCATTAAAAGCACATGTGGGCGCAATACAAACGATCTCAAAAGTAATGCACTTACTGTATTCCGCTGCAGTTTGTGCAGACAAAGGTCCAGAAATTAGTGCACACATACTGAGGCCCCTGGTTAAAGAAAACATTTAAAAAAAAAAAAATCTTTAGATTGGTCATCATCTTCCCCAGTGACATTGCTTTGGAGGATACATTCAGAAAACAAGAACATAAAATAGAGAGGCAATAAATTATTCTCAAAAGTCAAACTAAAGCTACTGTCAAGGTCATCAGCAACAAGTAGATCATTTAGGGAAAAGAGAGGCAACTAATTATTCTCAAAAGTCAAACTTAAAGCTACTGTCAAGGTCATCAGCAACGAGTAGATCATATAGGGGAATTCAAACTATCCAGACGTCAGTGGCAAGGATAATCCAAGAGAAAATACACCATCCAATGACAATTTGCTTTCAACCTGTTTAAAGGCCACTCAACATGAATTATAGACATGCTAACTTCAGTAATCCTCGCAGTTGACATGTTTTAATTGATGAGACAATAGAAGGAGAAAGTACCAAATTAGAAGCATTAGAATCATTCCATATGCAAAGCTAAGAATAAATAAATGGAGAGAAGTAGTAATGATAGAAGCAGAATGGCATATATGCGTAGACAATAACAATCTTTCATGAACACTATTACACATTAGAGTTCTTTTCAGGAACAGAGACTGGACTGATAATCCTTAAACTACAGTTATCAGAAAACGCAAAAGATCTAGCTACCAGTTCAGAAAGATTCGGGGTTACAAAATAAGGACTGAAAATGGCACCGGTACATACAAAAATGGTATCTATTGCATATCAAAGAAATATTACTACATAGAAAACATTTTCGCCAATATCAATAAAAAATACCAATTGCACACGGCTGAGTACTAATGGAACTTTCTGTTGCGAAGTTCCTTGAGTGCTACATCACAGAATCAAAAGACTCCATTAACCATCTCAAAAGGAATAACTGATGCCACAAGCACTCATCTGAGACACTACTGTCAGGAGGGGGATGGGTTGGAATGATTTATATCAACCAAGTAATAACTATGTTAACACGGTAGCTGAAAAAATATTTGACAGCCTTCACACCAAGAATTGGCAAAATGAAAACTTCAATCCCGTATTTTTAAGGCGCTGGATCATATTTCAGGATCTTCTCAAATCCAAAAATGTGCTTGGCTCAAAAATGCAAAGGAGCATCATTATCAAGCAATATCCCTTCCTCACTTCCAAAAAAACCTTAACTTTCTCTCTCAACAATTTACTAAAAATAGAAATGACTTATCCACCACTAAATCACACTCAAGCCATGGCATTGCTACACCAAGTTCTCAAACACCAAACTGTAAGATTCCAATAACAACGGCAACAATAGAGAGCAAAACCATTATGACAGAGAAAAAAGAAAAAGGACAGAAGATGAAATTAGAGGATGAGAATCAGCATACCAAGCTATTACAGTTGATGCACCTCCGATTATCAGGAAGTTTGAGCAAATTCCGTATAGTACGCTCATTCTTTTCATCCTCCTTCCGGCTCGCCATCTTCAATACCTCAAATTGTGCGAATCAAATTCAACCTTCTCCGGAACCGAATAAAAAGATATATAAATACTCTTCAATTAAGTTCACTGTTTACAAGTCCAAAAAAAAAAATTCAAATATAAGCAGCAGCATTAGATCTGGTGAAAAACAAGTAAGCAAAAATCACAAAATTTCAACTTCTCCGGCCAAAGAAATGACAGCAACCGACCTGATCGGAGAGACGAAGGAATCCGTTCGTAGTTGTTGGGAGTAAAATTGAGAGATCTTTTGTTTGGGTTTGTAGAGCAGTTTAGGAAACGACGGGGGGGCTTTGTACAGCTAAAGGTTCCAGAGGGGATAGAGAGAGATAGGAAGGAGGAAGACGGTGAAGAGATAGAAAGTATGAAAAAAGACAATTAAAAATAAAGATTAATTAACAATAATAAGGTGATCCAAGAGGGGGTTTTGATGGGAGGAAATATAGGCTGTTGCGCGGACACGGGAGAATTAGGGAAGACTGCGTTTGTCTGCTGGAATTTTATTTCTTTAGCTTCTTCTTTTTTTTCTGTATTTTTTCCGTTAAAATCTACTCCTAAATAAAAGTAAAAGTTTGATTATGATTATGATTGACGGAGCTTGGACTGGGACCGTCGGACGGCGGGCACAAGTCCTACAAGGCGGCGACTGGCTTTGGATTGGCTTTGTTTTTTCGACCTTATTTTGTTTGAAAAATAGAAAATTATTTTTCTCTTTTAATTGAATGCATCGATGTCATGATTTCGACTAAATCGATATCCGAAAGATTTATTTTGTTTTGAATAAATTGATGTACTTACACGATTATAAAATTATTAAAATTTTTATTTTTAACACTACAATACTTTTAATTCATATCATACATATGTTAATTACTTATATTCTAACGTATTTATAATTCTTATTAAGTTTTAAGATTTATACTAATTTTAATATATATTTTAAAAAAACAATATGAACTATATTTTCTTAAGACAAACAGAGCATTAAATACATTAAAATGTAAGTAACATGAGTATTAGTACAAATTTTCAAAACTTAAAATGCACTTTTTTTTGCAGCAGAATGAGTAATAACAATTGTGTTTTGAACATGAAATGTAATTTTTTACTCTGGTGTTTTCTTTTAATTGTAATTTGTAATTTTGTGGTTCGAATATGATATACATACTAATATTTTTTTCCGTTAATGCGCAGTTGTTTGTTTGAAAAATAGAATTAACAGATAATGTTTGTAGACTCAAACAGTCAACAAGTCTAGAAACTTCTGTTTTTTTTTTCTTTGGAAGAGAGTCCATTAATTGATATCTTTTTCGTAGAATTTCGACCTAAGCAAACTATTTCAACTCATTAGCTGCAGGTTATGAGCTCTCACAGTCAGTGTATCACAGATGTTCACAAAACAATCAAAATGGTAGGACCTATTTGGTTATGGAATTTCCCCATTAAGCAAAGTGTAAATTACCAAATAACTTGTTTTGTTTACTTTGTTTCGGTAATGAGTGAGCTAAAATTTTACTGTAAAACCACAGATCATCAGTATATTCTATCAAACTCTAACTACTACAATTTCTAACAACGATCCAACTCTGTTAATATGACTTTCTTTTTAAAAACTTTGTTTTGCTCACTTTAAAGGCAAAACTGCATTTCAAAAAGAAATTTCATTAACTAAAGGGGTTGTGGTGGAGTAGTAACTAACTCCTTCACCTTTAATCATAGGTCGAGGGTTAGAATCTCGCCATGGGCATGAAGCAATTCTTTAATCCTTTGGTCAGCTCTTCCACTTATCGAGGTGCCTACCGTGAGCGAGGGGGATTAGTCATTATTCTGAACGGTAGACATCCTGCAATATAGAAAAAAAAAAATCATTAATAGACTTATCATAAAAGAAAGCTTTAAAGCTTTAAATCTGTGAGTTATTGTGCATTGAGTTCCATTTTGAAGGGGGTTCGAATTAAAGTGAGGCAAGTGCATCATCATGAAATGCCGCGACTGAGCTGGCTAATTGGTCCCTCAAAAGCAAGTAGTAATATTTCTTTTTCAACGAAAAATTTATACAATTATTAAGCAGAATTTACAATTTTTGAGGGTCTTTTTCTATTTGGCTAATGATAGTTACAAGTGTTTACAGCAATTTTTTTAAAAATTTTCACTGAGAGCACGAGGCGGGGTCCTTGAATCTTTACAAGCCATGTTGGTCTAATCTCATTGGTTACTTTAATTAATTATTTCGTTCCTAAGTCCGGGTTTGTGATAATGAACCAAACATAAAATTACAGACATAGAATACATTATTGGTATTTGATTCTTAATGTTCCAAAATAATTACATATTCCTTCCTATCTAATCCATGAGGTTATGGGTCGTCTGATTATTACCACTTACTTGAAGGAGCCTGCGTTAGGAGAATGTGAAGGCCACATATATAAGATTGTTGACTCAAGTCAATGCTCAATAAATATAAATTGTTTATCAACATTTTAAGTGTGAATAATTATTGAGTGATACAAGTGATTGACACTATTAAGACATCATGTGTTCAAAATTTAATAAGAATGAACTTAATTTAAAAAATAATAAAATATATCACCTCCAACATTTCCGTATACAAAATACAATTGGAAAACCAATTGAATAATTTTATTTTTTATATTTTTGGTTTCAAAAGTAAAAATATGGTGATTAGAATTATGTTGTTTGGTGTAGTTTAGTAACCCTGAGAATGATTCCATTTTCGATTTCTTATGTTGACTTTTCGTTATTTGACAATCTAAAAAAAAAGGATTGGAGTCACAAAAAATTTTGTGACTAATAGAAGTCATTTTCCTTCTATCCAAAATAGGAAGAAAAAAAAAATTATGATCAGAAATAGTAAGTTACAATTAATCGAGTAAAAATATAAAATGTAGGAGTACTCAAACTCTCAAAGTTATAGTACTGATCTGGCTTCTTACCTGCACAACATTCCTATTTCCTAGTGGTAATTAAATACTCCTTCCGTCCTATA
The DNA here is from genome assembly GCA_949775105.1 of Oldenlandia corymbosa var. corymbosa. Lineage (NCBI taxonomy): Eukaryota > Viridiplantae > Streptophyta > Magnoliopsida > Gentianales > Rubiaceae > Oldenlandia > Oldenlandia corymbosa. The sequence continues at coordinate 29,473,741 of OX459120.1, read as the reverse complement.
ATTATTGTCCAGTTTAGATTTTTATTTTTAGTTCAAATTGTACTAAAAGTGAAATCTCAAATTGTACAATAATTTTAGGACACAAGGAGTATATAGGGACTGTGTTCTTTCTAGCCGTGATCTAATTTCGTCCACACCCAATATGTCTCATTTATGTATCTGACCGCGAAAACTTGTGCTTAATAGTTGATCGGTTTACAGTTCCTTTTGGTTCTACTTACAAATTAAGCGTAAAATTAAATTTTTTAGGAAGAACGAAACCCCCAAAAAACCGTTTTAATTGGCAGAAATTAATTTGAATACGTTTTTTTGGAAATAATAGAATCCCAAAAAACTTGTGCTGGAGAAGTTCTTAATTGGCAAACTACTAATTGATTACTTTTTTATTTATTTGAATGTTTGTTTTATGAATAAGATTGAAAAAATGTATAATTAATGTGTAATAAACTGCAGATTACGGTAATTATATAGTAAGTTCAACTTATATAATTCTATCTGAACTTGTATAGTCTATGCTCAAAGGAAAGAAGACAAAATGACGTCTTTGTACAATCATACTTTATTCAAATAAATTGCAATATGATGGCTATAAAAGAGATACGGCTAGCATCATAGTCTTGAATTCTTAATTGAACAAATCTTTGGATTGGAACAGCTTTTTAAACAAATAAAAAGCAATTTAACTTAAGATATATGGGCTAGTACTATGTAATCTGATGTTGGTGTTAACCTTAATTTAAATACTATAAGATTATCAAAATTTAATACAAGCAAATCTGTTGCGTATCATCCAAAGAGATCACAATTTGTCTTTGAAGGTTAAAGAAAAGTAAAATGTGTTTTTATATGAAATCTGAATGTTCACGACTTTACTTGTTATGCACCGGTTAGGAATATTCATTCAGAGTAGCTGCCTCATTTGCAAAGTAAAACTTATGCTGTGTACTTCACTAATAATTAATTTTCATTGTGAACCCAAACCATGCTATAGGTACTTTATTTATGTTACGATATTGTTCTCCATATCGCAAGCTAACGGGTCATGCATGTATATATAATTACACTCTCTATAAATTTTATGATCAATCAACAATGTTATTTTAAATTTTTAATAAAAAATTAGAAGGGTTGTGGTTGTATAGAAGGGGCTCTTCCACCCTTAATTAGGTCGATGATTCAAATTCCGTTATAAAGATGGAATAATTTTAAATCTTTTAATTAGTTGTCGGTTGTCCTATTCATTAAATTAAGTGTCTATAATCCAGCGAAAAAGATTAGTCATTGTTGTCGCTGAAGGCATCTTGTAAAAAATGCGAAAGAAAATTTAACAGGAAATAATATAACTAATTACTAATTAATTATAGTTTCTGCTTGGAAACTTGTTTTTAACGTTATATACATATCAAAGACCAAAAACAAAGAAAGAACAACAACAAAAAAATAAAAATAATCGTGTTAATAAATTCTGCACCCGCGCGCTTTGTCAAATTCATCTTTTTCGTTGCTGCACGTAACAATAGATACTGGATAAACGAGTCTTCGTTTTGGCAAAACGTACGTACGACAATGTTTCACTATATGACATGCACGCTACAGTTGTATTTATCTGAGTACATTAATTTGCTTGCAGTTTGCGCGCATGAACTCATGATTTTCATTTATCATTCTTCTTTCATTACTAGTATAATTTCCTTCCATCTCCATTTTAATACAAGAAATACATTTTTACCAAACTGAAAGATGGAATGGAAGGAGTATATAACAGGATAGTAATAACAAATAAAGAAGCGAGTGTGGAATGATGTTTTTGTGCTTAGATTGATATTTGTAATTTTGTTCATTTAACCATTGTGTCCCTGATTTGATTTCTATACCGATGCCCTACCAGATTTTTATCAAGGAGTTGCCAAAATTTCTCCAAACAGTAACGCGAGTAGATAAAGAAGAAGAAGAAGAAATGTCATTTGGGATGCCGCAAAGTGACATTTTTTAAATCTCCATCAGCTCATTAAAATCAATCATATTCAGTTATCAACTTCATCAAGTCTTCTCAAGAATATGACAACACCTCATCTCAGATCTAATAATTTTTATAGCCCTTTGTTAGCCAGTAGGATTAACACATTTTCTTTTTTCTTTTTTGGAATTGGACTAGTTCATTTTCCGTTTATGATATTAACATAATACTAGATGTTTGTATAAGATATATTTATTTTTTGGAAAAAAAAAATTAAAAGGATAGATGAAATGATTGCCAGCTCTTTTTTCCCTCCCCCTGTACCTAATTTTTCAACTACGTTTTACTTTTTGGTAACTGCTTTTGCAAAAAATTTGCTCATTTTTTTTATATCTACTTTCTTAAGAACCACTATCATGTCCATAAAAGTGCAAATAATTTGGCTAAAAGCAGTGTCCATTTGTCCATCAAGATTCTAGGATATGCTAACTTTTACACTTTTTAAGTAAGTTATAGTCTTGAATCTTCAAAGCTACATCTTGCTCTGCGAGAGAATAAACGTCGACGAGTCTGCTTAATTATTATGGTTAACTGAATGGGAAAAAAACAAACTAGGGATAGAAAATACTCCGGGTCCTTAATATAAGGTATTTTGATTTGTCCTAAGTTTAACCTAGTAAACATTTTGAATCGACGAAAAAAAAATTTTAAAAATATTTTATAACAATTAAGAGAACACAATGAATGTGAAAATATATTTTTTAAGATTTTTTTATCAATTAAAAAATGTGTATTATGTGAAATTTAGAAACAGTCAAAATGCCTTATAATAAAGACCAGAGAGAGTATCTTACAGAAGCATAACGTGCGAGACAAGATTTATAAAAGTTGGATGCTATTATGCTCATGGTTTTCGCTTTTTTTAACTTTTCCAATTTGGGCAGAAAAGCAAAGATTTAGCGAACAAAATTCAATTTAGCGTGGTGAAACAGCATAATGATGATTCAAGATCAGATCAGAAGCTGCTAATTCTACATCTAAATCATTACTGTTTTGGGCCTTTTGGCTATTCAGAAGATCTTTCGGCATATATATATGGGTCTTTCCCGAAGCAAGAGTCAATTGCAATCCACAAGCCCAAATTTTGGTGTCGACTGAACTGGAGGAGACGATGATAATAAATAATAATAATAACTAGAGGTTACCCGCACGATGTGTGAGAAAGAAAAATTAATCGAATAAAATAAAGAATTATTTATAAATTACTTGAATAATTAATTTACATTAATTATACAAACAACACCAAATTAAAAAGAGGGGGGAAAACACATATAACTAAACAGAAGTCAAATGAATCATAATTACACAGAAGCTTGATGCTAAAAAGGAAGCGATATAAAGTGAAGTTTCTAAACCCAATTTAGTTTGAAGGATAAGAAGAGAGATGAATATGAGAGAGATGGTTCAAAATTAGTTTGAAGGATAAGAAAGCTGGAACAGACAATCCAATTTACAGAGCTGTTTTAAGGAAGGAGACACAGAAGGAGATTGGTAATACTGGGATACTGGATCATCTTCTTAAGGATATTCCAGGAAAGATGGCACCTGATGGGACTTCCCGTTTCTATCAGTGCTATGATACTGATGGTGTGATAATGTAGTGGCTGGAAAGGTGCTGAATTGGTTGACCTCCGGAAAAAGGCTGGCGTTGCTGATCCTTTTTGGATTCCGCCACCAGGTTAGAAGATTGGCTCTTGCTCCTCGGGGTGTCCCTGTTCCACGGAGTTGGAGCAACTTAAGGAAGAAATTTTGCAAGTCAAAAGGTACAGATATAGTGAAGTGATCAATTTTGACGCTGTGTTGATTTGGTTGACCTCTGGAAAAAGGCTGTCGTCGTTGATCCTTTATGGATTTCGCCATCTGGTTAGAAGATTGGCTCTTGCTCCTCAGGATGTCCCTGTTCCATGGAGTTGGAGCAACTTAAGGAAGAAATTTTGCAAGTCGAAAGGTACAGATGTAATGAAGTGATCAATTTTGCTGTTGTGCTTCAATTTACATGCATTTTTCATTTGTTTTTTCTCACAAGTCATTCGAAGGATTATAAAAAATAACTCAAACAATCGACATAGTTGTCTATTCTTTCTGTTCTTTGTATGTATCTTTGCATGCCTTTGCTTGAAGATTTTTATTTATGTTGGCCATACTCAAATGTATAAAGTTGTGATTTGTTTTAACGAATCACATCTTCTGTTTATTATTCTTCAATTTAATCTAATTAAACAGAAGTCCTTGCATCATAATTATTCACAAAGCTTGGTCCTCACATAAAATGAACATTGATGCATTTATTACAGAGAACAACCATTTTAGGTCTATATAATTAAGCAAAAGTAACTTTCAAATTGAAATGTCATAACTCACAAGAAAGGAATGCCAAACAAAGCCATTGAAATCACAACTCACAGGAGCCTACTCATTTAATGTATAGGTTTGAAATGATGCAAGGTATTATACACAAATTTTAATATAGTGAACCATTAGCTTATTTTGGTGGACAACCTTTGTCATCATTGTAGTGGACACATTTGAACTTGCGTAAATCCCATTGTTACTTGCTGCACTACTCTTATATTTCTCACCGGAATCATCTCATCTCATTTCTCATTCCTAGTTATAACACACAAACAAAATTTGAAGGGACGAAACTCTTACCTTAATGGAAAATTCACGCACATCCATCTCTTCTTCTTTTGTTCTTCTACCTTTCTTCCCTTAAATCTAAGCAAAATGATCAAAAATATCAACCTAAATAACAAATATGTTTTAATTTGAGAATATAGACCCCCAAGTTAAATATTTTGCAAGTCGGATTGCATTGTGACCCTCTCCGCGTGAATTGGGGTGATAGGGGTGATAAATCAGATAAAAACAAATGGATCATGTATAAAATTTATGAAGAACTACCATTTTAAGCGGATTCGTCACAATTTCAACCCCTCCCCCGTGACGATCGCCGATGGTTAGTGGATGAATCAATCCTCTGCCGCTGCTACTGCAACTCAATCCGTATTCAATCATTCTCTTCCGATTGCGCATCGCCGGTGGAAGGAAGAAGAAAAAATCGGGATAGGGGCAGAATTTGACCCTTAATCGGTCGCGAATCGCCAATGAAAAAAATAAGAAATCTTATCTTAATTTGTGGGTTCAGGATTTCGGCTAAAAATTTGCCACTTGCTACGTGAATCGTGGGTTGAATTTGACCGAGTTGCAATTCAGGTTAAAAACCTCCCTGTTGCTGCGTGAATTGGGGAATTCCTTTGTGAGGTTTTTTTGATTTTTTCAAGCTTCAAGGAAGGACTTCTGCTACAAATACATTAACTTTGTTTTTGGACAAAAAAGGATAAAATTACACGTTGGAAAAAAGCTGATGTGGCATACTGAGAATAAAATTCCAAATTCTCTCTCTGGTTTCTCTATTATATATAGTTATAGATACACATCAAAATTCTAGTCTAACAGTACTCCCTCCGTCTCATAATTATTGTTCAGTTTGAATTTTCATATTTAGTTCAAATTATGCTAAAAGTGAAATCTCAAACTGGACAATAATTTTGGGACGGGGAGAGTAGTAGATAATCTTTGTAGAGGTTATTTTTCTCGGAATTTTTGCATCTGTGATGTGATGAAGCCCATATGCTGCAGTTTATGAATTAGTTAGTCTAACTAAAACAAGTTCTTGATTACGAAGGATACTAAAAGCGAGTTCCATAACAATGTCCCATATTTCTCACTTTCTTCTCACACCTTTCTCCTCAATCACAGTCATACTTGTTAATGTGATTTTTCGGCCTCACGTGTATATATCAATATAAGTAATAAATGAAACTGTATAATATTTCTATTCCATACATAATTTAACACAATGCAGAATCATATCCTCTATGTTTACCAAATTAATTTGTTCAACAATTTCATACTACCATAATAAACACAACAGTTTCCTAATAATGAAAAATGAAAAGTAAACTAAATTTAATTATAAGAATCAATCAAGCATGCATGTGAAGGCAATAGACCGAACAGATGTTGGGAGTCAAAGCAAACCAGAAAGATGCCATATATATGCCTTTTGGATTGGTTTCGCAATTTCTTTAGTTGCTGACTCCTGAATTTCTGCACTAAAATATGCCATTAAGTTTATATAACTTATGCAATAGGTTGCTAACTATAAGTGCAACCGCGGCTAATGCACCCCCTCTATACTACATTTATTCGCTAAAATTAATAAAGAGATCACAATTCACTATAACAAAGTATCCAAACTAAAACTTGACGCATGTGGTAGATAATGGTGCGGCGATTTGTCTTATTACTGATTAGTTAAACCTACATATATATTTACTATAGATATTGATAGAAGATTAGGAGAGCTTCTCTCACTTTATAAGGTTCTCTTCTCTTGAATTCGTGTCTATACTCTCTATAGTCTATACGATCTTGCTAATAGTTTGCAATAAGAGGGCAGGAGTAATGTTCAACGAGCAAGTGACGAAAATTCCTTTGTTTTTTTTTTTTTTTTTACCATGATTGAAATGTCAAATTATATTTAGTCTATTATAAAATCGTCCAATTAGCACAATTGTCATACTTGATATGTTAAAAATTAGAAGCTTGATTTCACCAATCGCGTAAATGTGACATGTTTATACAGTTTTAAAAGATCATCATGACAAAAATTTAGAAAGTTTCGAGGTGATTGTAGTGGCGAATACTTTAAATTAGATGAACCCACCATGAGAAGACATTTTAATTGAATAATTTCCAACTAATGAAGAAGGGTCGGTCATGTGAGATACAAGAGCGTACAGAGACAAGAAATATATGCAAGTATGAAATATGAATTCATGACTTCATAATTGGCTTTTGGAAACTGTATTCTTCTTCTCCACAATCATATATGTCACATGGACCAGCCTGATGACAATAAGAAAAAGAACCCACAATGACTAAACTGGAATATAAATATGTAGAAGCAGTCGGCCAATAATGCAATAAACTTCACAAATCACATACCACAATTCACTCAATGTGGACCTTTTTTATTTGCCTTTTGCAGGGGTACAAAAATTGATAGCCAAAGACAAGAATTTGACAAGTGCTACAGTTCTGTTTTGCCTCAAATTATATCATACTAGTTATCTTCTGCCCACGCTACGTTTGAGCTTTCGTAATGCTAAATATGATTACAGAACAATGCAATAGTTTGTATAATTTGTACATCAACGATATACTTAGTTCTTCAAACAGAACAAGTCAAAAAAATAATAAATTGAAAGAGAATACTGTGTATAAATATGTGGTAAAAAATTAAACGAATATTAAAAAGAATAAATATCGGAGTATAGCAAGGTAAAGAAGACTCTATCTTAGGGAGTCTGATTAATTAATTATCGATTCCTAATGTCTGATTGAAAATGTCAGTAGGTGAAGTAGTGAACTTTGGAAGTTATATATTATGGATGTCTTTTGCATTCATCTATCAAACATTATTGAGAGATCATTAAAAACAAGGAAAAGAAAAGTATTCTTTACCATAAATCGAAAGTTCGAACTTCGCAATGGACATGGACCAACCTTAAATTTTTTGGCTAGCTCTTTCACTCATCGAGATGCCTACCATGAGCGAGAATGATTAGTCACTATTGTCTACAGCTGCAACATGCAAAAAAAAAAAAAAGTATTTTAGACTATAGAGATTAATATTCTACTATATCACCATATTGGCATTTAGTAGGAAAATTCTATTTTCATATTTTGGTAATGTTTTTATTATGTGGTCTTGAATTCGCAGTAAAATTTCCATTGATGTTGCCACCTTTATTGAGCGAACCAAGTGATCTAAAAGAATATTTATTTTAAACGTATTATAAACTACAGAGTCATAGACCGATAACATTCTTGACATCTCCATGTCTTTACATTATAGTCAAATAAGGGCTTCATAATAAATTAATAATCAAAATTCAACTTTTCAAGCATAAATTTGTATTACAAATGTGAATTTTATCACGTATAATGAGCTAAAATTAGGAACTCTGGACGTTGAAAAGGTTATTACTATGAATTATGTGGCATTTTCTCCTCCACGTCACAGCCACTTACCGGCATTGTCTCAGTTGCCGACGGCAAGGATATAAAAAAAAGTAAGAGACTTCTCGGAAAGGGTCAACGAAACCTTGTGACGGTTAGGAGTAGATGCCCAGAGTCGGAAGATATTCTTCTATTGCCGTCTAAATTCTAATAGGTGAGATTTATATTTATACCATAGAGAAGAAGAGTCTGGATTGGGCGAAAGGGATGGAGAGATAATATTCAACAGTGATTAGGCAAACAGGGGAGAAAGACCGAAAAAGTCTAGATTATGGAAGAAATGAGATTTTTTTGAATAAAATAAATCTAAAAAAAAGTAATTAGGCATGAGTTTTTAGGAGATTGATAGAATTGCCCTCCCTTCAATTGTGGATGGTACAACGACGAAAGTTCCTGTAGCTTTTTAGGCTCTTGCTTTTAATACAGTAGTAGACTAGGATTATCATGCCCACGCGACAACGCGTGAACTTTGTTCATTATGTATCCCTATAATTTTGAAATTTTGGGATAGAATTTGTTTGATCCTAGCTTAAGAATCATTATATATATTAAAGGAAAGAAAAATAATCGACACGTGTCGCTAATTGAGATCATCAAGCATCACTTTTAACTTATTATCATTTTAGCCCTTAAAGTTCTATTTATGTGCTACTTTGTCTTCAATTTTATCGATTTTACATTTTCAAGAACGATTAATTATGTCTAATCCCCAAAGTCCCCTTGCCTATAAATAAGTCATAGCCATCTAGACATAATTTACGTATTTTTTAATATATTTTTTAATCCAAACATAACATTAGTTAGTGGTGACAATTTTTATTATATAACTTTTCAAAATTTTTGTTGTAATATTTTTGACCAGATCTTACAAATATACATCTCATAAATAATATCAATACCTCTCATTTTGATCTAAAATTGATTAATCAAAAAAATTTTACGATTTTAAGAAATATTAATAACTACATTATCTAATTAATTCTTTTCATAGGAAATGTAAGTATGTGACAAAAATTTAAAATTTAAAATTAAAAAAAAAACCAGGATGCATACTTTTCTTCTTTTCGTTAAACCATGATGCATACTTTTCTTCTTTTCGTTAAACCATGATGCATATTTAAATTGTTCAGAAGGAAGATAATAAATGTGATTAGTAGCTGTCTCTTATTCTGGGCTTTTTCTGGAAGTCTAAAAAATTTCATGAAAAAGATTGTTGATTAGGCTTTACGCTGAAATGACACAAATACCCCCACTAATATATGTGGTAGTTCCAACGACGAAACTACTATTCATTTGGGGTCTCTTGCTTTATAATAAGAATAAGAATAAAAACTAGATCTTTAGTAATTTTAATATAATTTTGGCTTCATTTTCTTTTAAATTGAGTTATTCAAACAAATTCTTTAAATTCAAATCTCTTGAGGTAATTATCTATTTTTACCGTCCCATTCAATTACCTCTTTTGATTTGGTTATATCTATTTTTTTTTCAATGATAGTAGAGGTAAGATGGACATTCCATAAAGAAAATGTAATTAAATTTTTTTTAACTCATTTGCATTATTTTATAACAAAAATATATGTAAATTACTATTTTAAGTTGAAAAATTAAAAATATATGGTAATTTATGGTTAGACCTTTATTGAATTGACCAATTTTTTTCTGTTATATAGGAATTATTATTTAATTGGAATATAGGTTAAGATATTTTTGCATTAATGTAGAAGATTGTGGATACATTCATATTATTTAAACTTTAAAGTGTCAAAAGTTATGAAGTATGCTAAGATTTTAGTAAAATACACAAATTGATTAATGGCACACAATACACAAACTGAATCCCATCACAAATAGAATTGTAACCAAGCATATTGATTCAATCCCGGTTTGATTCAATTCATTCCAATTCATTCCATTCCCATCCATTCTATTGGTAAACCAGGCACCACCCAACTATCATCTTATCTGACTATGACTAGTGTGAATATGACCACTGTTGATATAACAAATTTCAAAAGGCCACTCAATTTTTTTATATGATCTTTGAAAACTGCTACTGCTAGTCTCCTACTTGAGTGTGTAAAGATCACATATATAAGCCGACAATCATTGGCAAATTTCTTAATGACCGTCAAACAAATGATCGAATAGTAGTAGTACATTTTATAGAGTTCGATTTCAATAAAGTGCAGATCAACCAAATGAAATTATCTTATCAGAACAAATAAAGGGCCAACATTAGAGGGACGGAAACCATTCCAATTTATACATTTTTTTGGGTATAAAACACTTTTTCGTTTTGGTGACATAAAAGCAATATTCTATGATCTCATTATTGTTATACTCGAGTTTCCGTAGTAATATAAAGATTGAATATTGTTATGTCAAACTGGGTAAATCATTTTTTACAATTATAATAATGCATTCATAAGTTGTAATATAGTTATTATGACTTATATCAGACAATCCAATAAATATTTATAGATATCTTTTTTTTTTCCTTCTCAATATTGTTTCTCCTCTTGTCAAAGAGATTCTCACTTTGCAATGACATAAAAGGAGGAGTTATACACGGTCTTATTTGTATTATTTTCTATAAAGAGACTGTTTATGTATTAGATTAGACAATATTAAATACGTGTATGAAATAGCTGATTGAATTTTATCAAGATTTTTGAGACAACCAATAGCTGTCTATAAATAGTAACGACAAACCGCTTAGACAGCATCCCACTAATGTACATTATAGTATTATACCATTAGGCCAGTGGACCTTCTTCTTTCCCCTGGCATTTCTTTGGAAAAACGTTATAGCTATCAAATTATATATCATACATGGTGCCATTTACATATGGTCACATGAAGCACAAATTGTCTCACATCACTTGGTACTTTTAAACAGCTGAACTAACCCCCTCACATGAAGATGTTGAAGAATTTTATTTCTTCATCACAGGACAAAATATATAGTTGGTGTTGATATACATCACACTTTCTTTTCCTTCTGTGTCTCACCCAAATTCCACTTTCAGTTAATCTACCAAGAAAGAAAGCAAGGGAAAAAAAAAGAGGGCAAATGGGTTACTCAAGACTCACATCATGTGTTTCTTTCTCACCATGATTACCTCCTCCATTGGGTTTTTGAATTCTCACAAGCTATCTTAGCTAAGCTTCTTTTTTTGTCCTCATTTAATACTGCCCTTTAGGTTCATTTTCACTTGCCCTTTGTTTAAATAACAGAGAGGCCATAATGGGTAGAATTAGAAGAATGGGGAAGCTGAAGTTTGGCAGAGTATTGGGAAGTTTGTGTCTTTCTTCTTCAGGGTCGTCAGGATCTTGTCTCTGTTTCAGTAATAATCATCAGTATGGATCAGGAGAAGAGCATGAGTTGGAAAATAAGCCACTGATCACAGCTCCTGAGAAGACTGGCCAACTGGTGAAAATCAGGGATGTGATTTCTGCTCCTCCTACTCTGGCTCTCCAATTGAAGCCTAAGGTAATAATTTACACTTTTTTTTTGTTTTTTTTAGCTTTTCTTTTTTGTTGTCTCTCATCATCATCATCATCACTGAAAGTGTGGTATGAATATCATTATTATGTTTGCATTTATTTGCATTGTAGTGTTGGTTTGTTTTATTATGTGACAAAATCAACTAGAAGTGAGTACTTAAGCGATGATCTAGTGTGTGAGATTTATATATAAGATATGAAGCATGTGTAAGTAGTTTTGCTGCTCTGAGCATGATGAGTAAATCTAGAATGGTTAGGTTCATTCATTGAAACATTTCATATACTCTCTCCGTTTCAAAAAAAAGAAAGGTACGGAAGTGAAAATAGTAATAATGAATAAAAATCAAGTGTTGGGAGGGAGGGATTATTAAGGAATTATAAAGCTTATTCCGATGAGTGTACTACGTACTACATTATCTTGAGATGTGATCCGACAAAAATTGGTTCCAGCTTGATAATTGTGTTATTGTTTATCATGGATTTAGATGGTGGTGCTAAAAGTCTCCATGCACTGTAATGGCTGCGCAAGAAAAGTGGAGAAGCATATTAAGAAGATTGAAGGTACTTATTATATTACTAGTTATTTGGAAATTAATTTACATTTCCAGTTTAATTTAAAAAAAAAGAAGAAGAATTGATTAGTCTTTAACCAGCCCCAAAGATTCCCTGTAAAACAAACACTGGATGCAGGACAATTCCCCGGCAAATGCCATCCAACACTCCGGATATACGGGAAATCAACGACCATTTTCTTGAGTCCAAGTTTTAAGCACAACAACTCTTTTTAAACAAATCACTCTCAGTTTTCACTGTCTCATAATAATAGTTTTTAAGTGCGACTTTAGGAAATGTGTTTGTAGTAGTAGTAGTATATGGCCTGTCGGAGTACAAATTAAATAAACACATTTTTCTACCCAGACGAGAACATTGTTTCAATTGTTCAACTAGACTTTTTTCTTTGGGACGAATTTCTAAGTTGCATGTGTGTGTAGTGGTGGGAATGTTAAATATGTTTTCGATGTGCAGGAGTAACTTCATACGAAGTAGATCTGGAAACCAAGATGGTGGTGGTAATCGGAGACATTGTTCCGTTCGAAGTGTTGGAGAGTGTATCCAAAGTGAAAACAGCGGAATTATTGACCAGCCCTGCTGCCTGCTAAAGTCCAAAACTCAAAAGAGCAAAGAAAACTAGAAATACCAAAAAAAAAAAAAAAAAAAAAGCCCTCTTATTCCCCCTTTCAAATCCCATTCCAAGAAGAATATATAGCTAGTAGTATACTAGTTTCTACAACATTGCTCCGTAGTGGAGACAATTGGACAAGACAAGCATCACGCCATGTGTCTTTCAAATTATCACATCGATGAGTGAATGAATGAATATATATGTACATTTCACTTATCAAGATTCCATACATGCATGGTTTTAAAATTTAGACTACTAATTTTATGGTCCATTTTGGCTAATTTCGAGCATGGTCCCTGGTTCTCGCATCAAGCACCATAAAGCAAGAATTGCTAATCTGTCCAATTGATCCGGATTTGAGCATGGTACTCATAGAGTCATAGTTCTCTTTTGAGAGGTCAAAGGTTCTAAAATAAGTAGTACTTCTGTCTCCGAAAAATAGTTCATATTAAATTTTTCATATAATTCGACTAATTTAGATTTAAGTATAATAAATCTCTTTAAATAAATAAATGCCTCCTAATAAATATTTTAATTATTACTATATATTCATATATGAGTAATGATTAGTACAAAGAAAAAATAACAAGGAAAAATTATAACGAAATAATCTCACCCATCTATTTTTAAAACTTTCCAAATAGGATTTATGCATTTAAGGTCATGGCATAGTTAAGATCTTGACACTTCATTCCTCATCATTTTTCCTTGTCATTTTTTCTTTGTATCTATCACTACTCTATATATATTTTTGTGTGTTACTTTTTAACTATATATTTTTGTTGGGTTTCTCCTCAAATTCCCAAACCCGTGATAGTGAGTAATGGGCCTATTTAAGTCCAATAGGTTAGTCTGGTTTTTTGTGTTAGTTTTAGCATAAATAGAAGGTGTTTGTACTATAATCATTTGGGAGGAAGGCACGATGTAGCCACTTGAGAGAGAGCTTGAGTGAGGGGAGTAGAAAATAGGATTGAGTTGAGTTGAGAATCCTCTTAAATTTTCTACTCTTTGTAGATGGTGTTTTTTCTTTGCGGAGCACATAGTGGGGTGAGTGCGGGAAACACTTTGCGAGTGTAAGGGTAGAATCGAGTGAGAGAGACAGTTGTGTATTGAGCGATACTCTACACTATGTATACTCTTCTATTCTTATACTACTAGATGTATTATTGTTCCGTGGACGTAGATCTGTGAGAGATTGAACTACGTTATTTGTGTTACGGTTCTTGTTGTGTTTTACTTGGTTGTTTACTTTAATTCCGCTGTCAGAGGTGGCTCAATGCACCTTGAGACCTCAAGCGAAATTCTAATGAGGCCCTTAAATAATCGGATTTTTAGATAAATAATTTTTTTTATTAATGTACTTTAAAATTTTGATATAACAAATTTATAAGATAACTAAAATACAACAAATTTTGCATGTCAAAATGTTTATGTTAGTATAGTTTTTTTATTATCTTTTCAATAATTATTATAAAATAATTCAAAAAAATAATTATAGCAAATAAAATCTTTAAAAAAATGAGACCCTAAATAATATGAGACCTAAAGCTGGGGCTTTAGTAGCCTCCCCCTAAGGTCGGCACTGTCCGCTGTGTGTGTTGTTGAGTGAGTAAATTTTCAATAATTGTGTTTAGAGGTTATCAAAATCTCCAACAATTTTAACCCTCTTTTTGAATTATAAGTTTCATGTTTTTGTTTTTTCCAAGCAACTTATGGATTAAAGTTATGGTTATATGTATCTAGTAAATATCATCTAATCATTTTACTGTTTTTACTTAAGCAGGGATGTCATATAAATTCGGAGCTCCACACAACGAATGTGCTAAATTATGTAAATCTCCATTGAAGGAGGTCGTCCACTTCTTCATCAAGATATATTGAGACTGATGATTAAGTCGATGGACCTCCTACATAATGAAGATAGTCATTGATGGAGAACTTCGACTTGATCATTGCTATTTTCGAGGATAATGGTCAAGCCGACGGATATGAAAGAATCATGTTAATGATTTTGATACCAACGATGAAGCCGACGAACATGCAAAATCACGTTGATTGTCATTGTTATGGGTCGTCGACTTATTCGTCAAGATTTTGAGGCCGATGATAAAGTCGACGTAGACACTTGATAAGGAAGATAGTTGTTAATAGAGATCGTCGACTTTATAGTTGCGATTTTGAAAACAATGATAACACCGACGGAAATGAAAATTCGTGTTGTCGACTTTGTCGTCAATATTTTGAGACCGACAATCAGGCCGACGAGTGTGCAAAATCATATCTACAGTCCTTGCTACAAGCCTGGAAGTCGTGGACTTATTCGTCAAGATTTCAAGGCTAACAATAAATTCGATGGACTTACTAAATAATGAACATAGTCATTGATGGATATCAGCTTAATCGCCACGATTTTAAGGACAAAGGACATATAAAATCATGTTGTCAATTTCATCGTCGAGATTTTGAGACCACAATCAAGTCTGCAGACATGCAAATCATGTAGACATCATTGTTGGAGGTTGTCGATTTTGTTATCTGGATTTTTAGGCCGAGGATTAAGCTTCCGGACATGAGAAAGCATATAGACAGTTATTGTCGGAACTCGTCGACTTCGTCGTTGAGATTTTTGAGGCCGATGATTAAGTTGGTGGAGATGCAAATTCATATAGACAATCATTGGTGGAAGGTCTCAACTTGATCATTGAGATTATGTGGACGCGATTTGCTCGTAGAGATGTTTTCATCGTCGATATTAGAGGCCAATAATAAAGTCAACGGACATGCAAAATAAATAGAAAATAGTTTTATTTGCGTTATAATATTTCCTCTTCAGTGATGACCAATACAAATAAAGTTTCGCGTTCCTTAAAAAGAATACCTTGAAGTTTTGGAACTAATTGAGCAAAATAATTAAGCTATTTCTTGGCACATGGTCTATTAGATTGAACCGCATATGGCAAACCAACCTTGAATATTCAAAGGATCGAGTATAAATAAATTTTTTCTCCAGAAACTATATAAAATTTTTTTACCGAACCTAACACCCATTTTTCCCTTCGGCAAGAACCATGGTTTAAGAGTATTTTTCCATCTCATTTTAGGATTAAGAGTATTTTGCTATCTTATTGTAGTAGTATATTTTGTTACAATATTATACTTCCTCCGTCCCATAATTATTGTCCACTTTGCCCAAAAAATTTTGTCCCAAAATTATTGTCCAATTTGACTTTTTATGGATCAAGTTACATATTTGTCCTTAGTAAAAAACATTATCCATAAAATCTTAATGGTTAAACAATTACTTATGTAGGGGTATATCCGGTTGTTTAAGGTAAAATATAGTTAAATTTGACCAAAAATAAAATCTTTTATTTTGGTAAAACTGGACAATAATTATGGGACAGAGGAGTACTATTTTAATTCAATAGAATTGACTAGTAAAAAGGGATGGAGCATCTTCAATCAAGGTCGCCTTGGGATAGTTTGATACCATTTATCCTCTTCCGGAGAAAACATTCTCTCCACTAAGTTCCTCATTTCTAACTTGAAATGAGATTCCTTCCATTGACATGGACTCAAAACTGTAGCGTCTATCAGAGCCCAACAAACATAAATAAGTCCAAATCAACCCAATGAAATGTGCAGCTGAAAGAGGCTTGCATTAAAGGCCACTAACCTTGAAACAAGATTTTTTCACTTTACGTATCTACCTCCTCGGCTCCTCCTTGTCAGATAACTCCCACCTAACCAACCGTCATTACGACCTAATCAAGGAGAAATTGGTTTTTGTGCTCATACAAAGAGATAATTTTTTTTTTACCAAAAAAAAAAAAAAACCATAACAGAAATTTTTACTAAAAGCTTTTCTTCAAAATGAAAATCTGAACTTTCTAACTTTCAATACATCCTTTAAATGGACACCTAAGTGATAGTATTAGTCACCGGTCACCACTTCATATTACTAAAATTGTTATTGAGTGACAAGAAAACATCAATTAAATTTATAAAACGTACGCCCATTCAAAACTTCTACGTCCCGCCCCATCCAACCCAAATGAAAACGCAAAAAGCTAGTGTGCGATTGTAGTGTCAATACATGTTATGCTTGTACTTTCCATCATCGTTTTCTCTTGAAATCCAACTTTAAGCTTAGGAATTTAAGAGTTTCAACTTTCAAGGCTTTAATGAAAATTATTAGGAGTACTAGTATGTTTACCCATTTTAGCAAAACCTATCCAAAATTCAAGCTCGGAGTAGAAGGCAATTCGGTTAGCGTGTATCATCATCGTAAGGATTATGTAATTGTGTTATTTATTATTGCATATTTCTTAGTATTTCTTTTTATTAAAATAAAATAGTATGATGTAGACGTGATAAAAAAAAATATGCTTACTGGGTCGTGCTTTATATGAGGGTGTTTTTGGGAATTGTGAATTCAACAGGATCAACGGCCAAGATTCGACATTTCAAGTTCGCATTATGACCAAAACCTTTCCGTTCCGTCACAATTTCGAAGAAAGTCCCCCCATCGGCCATCCCTATGATGATGGTCGACGGTCTTCTAATTTGGTTGGGTAAAATGAGAAGCGTTTATATTTATATATATATATATATTATAACGCCTGGAACCCCACTAGAAATAGGCAAGGTGAGAGTCAACCTCTCACTTTTTGTTGGAATGGGAAATTGAACTCATAATCTTCTCTTGGAGCAAGGGTAGTGTTACCGCCGAACCAACTCCTCATTCACCGTTTTTATATTTTTGACAGAATATTTAATTATTTAATGGTCCCAAATAAGAATAGGTTTTTTACCCTTTGAGAAATTTTTATATGCGTGTTTTTTCTTTCTCCTAATAAAAAAAAGAAAAGAAACAAAGAATCATTCAAAAAAATCAAACCTAAAAAACATCCTTAATAAATAATCTAAATACTAATCATCGTTAGGTTTTAACGTAATATTCCATAAAATACAGGCTGGACGAAGGAAAGCATCCAAAGCGCGTCAACCAATCCGTCTTCGCCACGACACAACGACATTAATACACCGACTCTTTCCTATTTTCTTCCCCTATTAGGTTTCTCTACTATTATTTAAACTCCCGTTCCCATTCATTCTCTCACTTCATATTTTTCTCCGAAAACGCGCCGCCCACCACCACCACATTCACCACCCTATCTCCTCCATGTTCCACCGCCTCTAACAAAGGCATAAAAAACCTTTAGATCTGACTATAGAACCTCTAGATCTAACCTTTTTTTTCCTCTTTGTATTTAATTAGGAAAAGTGTATAGAAGTTATGGCAGCCGGAGTAGCAGTTCTTCATCCACAAGATGTATTAAACCAGAATCACCAACGGAGTAGTTTGATTTTCCCGGCGACGAGATCTCGACGCCGGGTTACTAACCCAACTACTCCTGCTAGTTCTAACCCCACGGCTTGGGCCGTTAACAGCGTTAACCATAGCCGTAGATCTGCACGGAAGAGGAGTCCTACGAAGAAGGATGCTTTTCCGGCCAAGGAAGTTAACGCCACCAAGCCGAAACCAAAGCCCAAGTCTGACGCCAGACCCATCGCCGCCAGCAACAACAGTAAGTTGGTTATGGGCCAAGTTAAGATTTTGAGACGGGGTGAATCTCTTTCCTCTTCTCCGACGTCTCCCCCATCGGCTAAATCGCCGCCGGCATCGGCTAAATCTAGCCGCGTCTACGCCGCCGTCAATTTCAACGAGCAGTTGTCGGTTTCCACACCACCTGTACCAGATCGGATGATGGGTCCGCAGGCGGAACCCGTTATGTTCCGGAAGCAGATCCGTTTTTCCGATTGCTATGCTGGGTTGTCCATAGATGTTTCTTCCCCCCCGCCCAGTTCACTCCCCGTTCCGGCCTTTTTTAGGAAGAAATTGGAGAATCCTAATACTGCTACAACCACTAGTGATGCTACAAATGATTTGCTGAAGCTCCTCCGACTTGATCTGTCCTGACCTGACCCGCCGAAGAAAGTTTGTGTTCAGGATGTCTTTTGAAAGCAAGGAGCAAAAAAAGAAAGGAAGAAAGATTATACAAGGCGGCTGTGGTGTCTTTTCAGTTGGTGGATTCAAATGGGGAAAACTTCCCTTATTTTTTCAAGGGGAAGCCATTGAATCGCCACCGTGATTGCAAAGCTACCGTCTTTTACCATCTCTTCTTATCTCCCATCTTTGCTTTTTTTTTTTTTTACCCCGTTTAAGTTTTCATTTTCTGAATCATGTTGATTAAAGTCCAATAGTAGTAGTCATGTACCTATGTAGAGTGGGTGTATATGATGTTACCTATGAAATCATTATGATGTCAAAGGAGCTTGTTTAGGAAGAAGTCGATAGGAATGATAGATGATATGATGCGGGTGATGCCCGGAATAAGCTATAGTGGTAGGTCTTTTGTTTTCGAGTTATGTAAAGTGTCTGTCTGATCAAGTCTGAATATGTAGGTGCTTGTATCTGCATATTTTTGTTTCCTTTTCTTCATATAATAAATCAAGTTTTAGTGTTAGTAATTTTTGGTTTGTTGTCAAGTTCTTGATTCCTGATTGTGATATTGTTGCCCAGCTGTTTTGCCTAATGAAAGAATCATCAGAAGTTCGGCCTGAGATGTCTCTTCATCTATAATTCATCATGAAATTAATATGATTGCAAGAAGTCAGACGATGAATCCAATGGACCATTTGAATTGCATCAAGAAATTAATTGATGAAACTAGCTCAAATAAAAAAGACCTTGGAAGTTGGAATTTCAGGCTGCAGGCTTTTTTCAAATGGTTTTGAATTTGTCAACAAAGGGCTGCTAGGGTCAGTAATGGATTGTAGATTTGTAGCTTTGAAAGCTTTTCCTTTGGGGATGTGTGTGGACAGTGTGGGGTTCAATTTCTAATTTGTGGTGTTTGGACTTTGGAATATAAGGAAGCTAACAGGGAAGTTACCTTACCTCCAAATTCCAATGGTTTTTGACCCTTTCATGAGAAACCATGATGTGTCTTTGCATATTTAACAGTACACATCACATCTTAAACATTTGGAGACATGACAGGCTAAACTAAAGCAATTTGCTTTGAGTTTTAACCAGAACCGAACCACTACTTTGACGTGGCCGCTACTACTTCCAATTCCACTTTAGATGAGGATTTTTTGTAGCCTGTGGGGACGAATTCTTTTCTGTTTGCCCCTGACCAAAAGGGATATATCTTATTTTCATTTCATGCAATTTTGCATGTTTCTTTAGCCTTCAATATTGTTGGATTCTCGTAGCAGAGAAGGTTGTTTTCTTGCCTAAAAGTACGAACAACTATCTGATGTTCAGTCAGTCGGGATTCAATTCTTTTTTCTTGAACTTTGTATGATAACCATTTTTCAGGCATTTTGATTGTGTTCAACCACATGTTAAGAAGCATCTTTGTCCGCAGATCTCATTTCATTCCTTGGTAAGTAGACTTGCCACTGGACACCTGTTGTACTGTAATCTGATATGCTTTCTGAAGTCTCGTGTTGCTGTATTGTTTTACGTCAGTGCTGATTTAAGTCGCAATTAGAATAATGTTCACTCTTCTCTTAGTAAGTTACTTCGATTAAACAATGTTGAAGGAGAATGCTTTGTACAACATGGGCCTATATACTTCAGGGCGTTAACTTACTGACTATATACAGTATTGAGCTTCTTCAGCTTGAATTGCAAAAGTATCCTGTTTTATGAGACATCATTTTCCATCTATTGTTCATCCATTTTAGATGCATACTGCTCCTCTACATGGGGAGGAGCCTTGTATGAGCACATTAAATCTGTGAGAAATCCAAATCCTGCTCTTCACATGTCGATGACTCAACAATGGAGAGCCTAGAAAGTCAGAAAGATGTGTAATTTGGTGCAATATTCTTTCGGAGATAAGAGGAAAATACTGCGAGTTCCAATTTACGTATGCGAGGAGTACACAAGCCTAAGATTTGGATCTTCAAACCACTGAAACAAACTCTAAGGATTCGGCAATTCAGTTTAGAGTAAACTCTAGGTTTTGCTGCAATTGAGCAATGAGCATCTTTTAGTTCGTGTTCTGTTTTTACTTTTTAGCAAGTCTTCTTCTACTCGTGTTAGCCAGTGCTGTAAAATTTCTTCTTTACTTATTATTCATTAAATTATGTTTCTGGTTTCTGTTTCAATGCATATTCTGGATGTTCTTTATATCTTACATTTAAGCCCATATATCTATCCTTCCATCACCTTTATTTGGTATATTATTCGTCTGTCTGTCTGTATTTTTTTCTGACCTGAACTTGGACTCCCTATCTAGCTGGTTGCTTCCTATTATTGGTGGGAAATAAATGACTTCTTTAGAGAATTGCAAGTTTTATACTCCCTCCGTCTCAAAATTATTGTCCAATTTGAGTTTTTAGATTTAGTACAAATTGTATTAAGGATGAAATCTTAAACTGAACAATAATTTTGGGACAGAGGAGTATCTTGCAGTAGGCAACTTGTATGATGAGTTGACTGTACTTAATTGTGCAGAGGTGATGATCTTTAAGCACTGAGCATGCAGCCCTTTTGAAAACAAGAAGTCAGAGAACTAGGAAGATAAACAAATTTTGAGCCCTTCTTTGAAAGTTAGATGATTTTTTTTGAAATGGTGAAAGTTAGATGTTAGTTGTACTGATCATGTGAAACCAGGTGGGTTATCATCAAAGTATCCTAATCATGGTGGAGCTGCCGCTAGTACTGCTGCAGATGATGATATTAAGCTCCCCGTCCCGAAATTATTGTCTACTCTGGATTTTCATATTTAGTACAAATTGAACTAAAGGTGAAAATCCAAACTAGACAATAATTTTAGGACGGATCTTGTAGACATCTAAAAGGTTACAGGTTGTTGCGCTTGCTTCTTCTTTAGCATCTCCGTTATAACTCACAAGTTGAACCAGTACTACTTAGCTTCTTCAAGTACCGAAGGGATTAGATACCAGCATCGGGAAAAGTTTTCAGTATAGCCTGCTAATTATGACATGATATTTATAGCCATTTACGGTCCGGCTGACTGGATGTAATAAGTGAATCTATCTGATCTTTTTCAGTGTATAGCAAAATAGTGAGTTTTGTCTGAATTAATGGTTGGAGTCCCCAGTAAAGTTTCCTAGAGTACTTTTTTCTTCCTTGATGTTGCATTTGTTTGGGATTTGCCGTATTTCTTCAATTGATTTGGGAAGTTTCTCTCTTTTTTTTTTTTTTTGTGTGTGTGGTATGTCTTGTTTTTTTTTTTCATTTAAATATTAAAGAAGGTTAAAGCCTAAATAACAGTCACATTTTGGAGGTGGATATTCTCAATGAATTCAGTGCCCTATCATAAGGTACTCTATCACTATTCAACTTATTCGAAACAACCGCTTGAACATTCCAAACGATTGAACTCATACGGGAAGATTGATTGAGATTGGAGCCCTAACCTCAAAGGATACTTGGACAGTTGATACCGCCATCTCATCCATAGCTTTGGCGTCATCAATTCGACTCCCATCTGACTGCTCCTCTGGAAAAGGTTTGGCTGCTGACTCAATTGATTAGTATCTACCATGAAATCATCCCCAGATCAAACTCCTCTGACCTATTCTCCTCACTTATTCAATTGATTGTGGTATGTCTGATTCACATAGGCATTGTGTTGGTTCGTTTGTTGAAGGCTATTTATTTTCCCCTCTGGTGATACAGTGAAAAAAAAATTGACAAAAAAATTTATAAGGAATAATGTGAATAAGTTTTAATTATCCCCATTAAAATTTATAAATATTTTTTATAGGTATAGACGGTTATGATTTATTTTCATTAAAATTTCATAAAAAAATTTCATACGCAAATCATTATCTTTCTTGTCTAGGAAAAAAAAATATAAAAAAGTCTCCCATTGTTTACCTTTTATTTTTTATATCAAAATCCCATTGCTTACCTTAGAAACTAACAGAGCTAATAATAATTCCTTTTGCCACTAAAAATAATTATCTACAACAACTATAGAAAAAAGGATCAATTATCAAAAGAAAATAAGATAAAAATATCCGTTATACAAGTCAAACACAACCAAGCAAATAATAACAAGCACTTATGTATACTTAGCAATGTGTACCTAAGAGGTGTGTGTATTACGAAATTGACAAAAGAGAGTAGAGTTGGTAGTCCATATCACACGCGCATTAATACTGCATTAAAATCACAAGATTTTATGACTTTTTTTTAGCACACGTTTTAAACTTCCAGATCTTATCCTATTAGCTTTTTTATTTATTTTATTTTATGAGAATTTTTTTTTTATAACGATGAATTTTATTTTGGTAAAATTGAATATGGTTCATCATCGAAACTTATGAATCTGGAGAATCAATTGTAGCAAAAAATTTTAACTGATTAACAATGGAATATGGAGAATTAAAGGTCAAATTTGAAAGATTTTAATAAATAACGATATTTTTTTGGATGAATAATGATACACTTATCGATGAATAATGATAATATTTGTAACACCCCTAAAATTTTAACCTTATTATTTTATCTTATTATAGTCGTATGAAGGTAAATATAGATGATTTTATAATATAAAATTTAAGATATTTTCAAACTAAACTAAGAGGGTTTAGGGGTTAAATAACTTGTAGTGTATTAAAATAATATACTTAGTTTTAGAGCAAAAATAAAGAGGCACTATTTCTTAAGTAAGTAAAGAAACCAAAGCTTTGATTTTAGGATAGTAACTAATAAATTGTTCCTTAACTAAATAATTAAAACATATAGTAATAGTCATCATCATCATAAAAAGAAAAATAAAAGAGGAAGGGGGAAGGGACACTGCCTACGGCTAAAATGGTAAACAATAAAGTTAGGAGATAGAATACTTCACGTGTTTGGCCAAAAATAAAACTAAGGAGCCTGCATATTCAGCTAAGGATAATCAACGTGGGAATCGGGGAGACATTAATAAAAAATGGTACAAATCAGGCAGCTCACTCCCTAGGTCTAGTGTTGAGTAAGCACCCTAGGAAGGACATGTGAGAGGAGCTTATCACCATGGGAGCAAGAAGGATTAAACAAGCAGCTTACTAAGTCATCTCTGGAGTGACTAAGCAGAAGAAACCGCAGCATGTGGCTGCTCTAAAAACTCATTACGCAGCAAGCCTATAAACTAGAGTAGGGAGTGAAACAAGCAGGACCTTTCAACTCTATAAATAGAGGTCATAGATTAAGTGATTCACCCACAGTCAAAACAAAAATACTACCTCAAAGATAGACTGATAGGTAGAGAGTAAGTGAGTTGAATGGGGCCGGAAAAAGGAGACAAGAGGAGAAGAAGCTAGGTGCAACAACAGTAGAGAAAAGTTTTTTTTTTGCCGAATAGAGGTAATTAAGAAATTTTGTTCTAGTTTAGCTATAAATTTATTAGATGATGATTTTTATCATAGTATTAAAGCATTTTCTGTTAATAGATTCATTTTAGTATGGTTATTAAGCTTAAGTTAGATTTATTTGAGTAAAATTCGATCAGGAACTCTTGAAGCCCACGACCGTTTTTCTGTCGGCAGAACCGCACGTGTCTGCTAAAATTAACGTAACTCTTTATAGAAAAGTTTCCGTTTGTTGCGTTAGAATCTAGACTCTCATAGCTTTCCAATGGTATATAATATGTACTCTGAATCGTTCTTTAGTGATGAAATAAAGTCGTAAAAAACGTTCTGAAATACCATTCGCTCTTAACCTTAGTATAAAAGCTAACGTTTTAAGTTTTAAATGATGAAAACGTTTATTAGATTGTTAAGTTGACATTATTTCTGTCTTAGACAATGATTTAGGTATTATAGAATAAATCTTAAACTTTATAAGACTTAATATTAGTTAAATGACTTTAAATCAATAAGAAATTATGGCTTCTCGATTAAATGTATATGTCCAACTATAAAAGTAAAACTATAAGAATATACACTAAGATGATTTGAATTATTGATAATATTTAAGTATTTATTTAGTGTTATTCAATATGTGTTCCATGCAACACTTCTACGGAGGTGACAACTCCGAATAAATAGTACTTGTGAGTAATCCTCACTTTTTTCTTAAATTATTTCAAAACTTGAGAGTATAAATATATTTGAAAAGACACTATACACGAACACATTATTTAAAAGTCTTTTTGAATATTGATATTGAGCCTAAAGGTATCTTACTCGCCTTAGGGTTTATTTGTTGAGTTAACTTGTTATTCGGCTTGATTGTTTGATAAATGTGGAACTCTGTGTGGTTATAAGCCATGTTTGCATTTATATGTGCATGCTTAAGAGCCCGAGGCGACTGGTTGAGCAAATGTGTCATGAGCCGGCATAGGGTTTGGTCATGTCCATTGCCAATAGTGGCTGTTCAAGATTCTCTTGAGATATCCGGTCGCGACATGGCGTGTTGGGTGGAAATTGAGTTAAATTGATACCTAGTCAGAAAGGTCGCTCCTTCTGACAGCTTATCAGGTTTTTACAACCTGAATGGAATTAATGGAATCGGCTAGGGTTAGAGTTTAACCACTCTTGCCATATCGGCTTTTGGATAAACTCTTCCTTTGGCCTTTGAATTTGCTTTTATCGATTGCTTGTGTGGAATAATATGCTCTTATCTGTTATGTGTTCCTATAACTATATTTTAAAATGTTTGATTAATTCTGTTTCAAAGTACGAACCTCTAATAGTATGGACCTCACTGAACTCGGTGCTCACCCCTTTATTTTATATAAATATCCTGCCCAGGAGCTGAGTCACGAGGAGAGTAGAGCAGGATGGATTATCACATCTAGGAGTGCTTGCTATAGAATTGTTACGCTAGTCTTTAGTTTATAAGTTTGTAATAATGGTAGGGTTATGGTTGTGTTACCTACCTTGTTTCCGCAAATAAGAGACCTATAATATTGTACTCTTTGGCATTTGCTAACATCTAATAAAATATTCTCTTTATTTTATATTACGACCCTTTTTCTTTGATAACTTTAGCGGTTAGCCAAAGCGGTAGCATCCCTGAGTCATCGATCTAGAAATATGTTGATAAGTGTAAAAAAAAAAAAAAATAGGACCGATTAGCCATGGGTTGTTACAATATTGTTGATGAATAATGGTGTTTTTATAATGATCAAGTTATGGATAAATAAATTTAAATTTTTAAACGGATAACGATATTTACAAAAATGAATAACGAAATAAATTTTAATGAATAATGATCCTATCCTAGATGAATAACAACACTAGAATGAAGAATAGATATAGTTTTGTTAGATGAATAATTGTAACTTAATGAACGAATAAAATGTCGTTAGTGGATGAATAATACGCAACAGAATGAATAATTTTGATTAAAAAAAACTAATGAGAATATATTTTACAATGAACTAATGTCAGCAACTAACTTAACAAACTTCTAAGTATGCATTATACTAGACAAAAAAAAAATAGTCATTATTTTTAACATATAAGGTCTTGAATAATTCGTCGATACTCGATATTTTTATGTTGATTGTTTGATTTAAGCAAATCTACCAAAATATTTGATTTCCGACCGATCGAGTTTATCTTAATGAGCATTTCAGCTGGTGATGGGATTTTTGCAGTTCCAGTGGTTCTACTTGCTTCAACCTCCGATTGTTTCCCTCTATCCTTACTGATGCATTATGTCGAGAAAGCACAATATTAATAAACAAATGAATAACACATTCGTATGTAATGAATAACTAAAATTCACTTGATAAATAAATATATATAAATATATATATATATATATATATGATGAACACCAACTGATGAACAATAATACCAATACTAATGAACAAGCATATGAATATTCAGTCCTTACATATGCAATACTGTTGTAGTAACAATGAATAACAAAAGCAAAAAAATAAATAAGCACAATACAATGATAAATATATAGAATTTTTTTTTTTTATAAAAATCACATTTTCACCCCTAATTACACATTATAACGATGAGTAATCAAAACAACAATGATGAATAATGGACAGATATGGTCTAACTATTTCAATAACAAAGAATAGTTGATGAATAGTTAAACTATAGTTGATGAACAACTAAAATAATGAATAATCAACAACTAAAATAATGAATAACAATCGCGTAACGCAATTATTATGATTAATAACCATTTAATATCGATGAATAATGGTTGCGTAACTGATGACTAGTGAAATGATAGAAAACCCTTCAAACTCAACAACTAATGGATGAACAAATCTAACAAGTTGGTGCACAACCATCTATAAACGAATGCAGGAACCTTAGATCTACGTATTTCAAGGATGAATATTGACTACCAACTAATGAATAATGCCCAGATCTATTAATATCTTCCACAAAACACAGCAAATACGATGAAGAAAACTTAAAAATTGATGAACAATGATCTATAATCGAATGCATATACCCTAGATTAACAAAACCCATCCAAAAAACGTATCAATTGTTGAATAAATTAATAGTATTACATTCCTTCATCTTCATTTTCCGAACTGCTTCTATTTGAACCAGGATCCTCAATCGTTGCTATCTACATGGATGATTCAGTATTAAAAAAAATCATTATTATAACTAGATCCATGGAGTAAACACATAAAACTGATTCTCTACATGAAAGATTTTGAGAATTTCAAACAATATTTATCGGACAAAATACAAAACAGATGAATAATCTCAAATCTTACCGTAATTCTCATATTAAGCAGCGTATATTGCAACCAAACTCACAGGATTTGACGCACAATCGAATTCCGTCTTCAAAAATACCGCCGACGAGAGGTTTAGATGCCAAATTGCCGCAGAGAATATTTGGTTTGTTGGATTTTTTTTTGTTTGAGACATTTCTGGATTGGAATAAGAAGTTGGATATGATTAATGATGGCTAAAAATTAGAAGGAATATCCGAAAATTAAAAATTTAAAAATCTCCCTTTTTTTTCTCCCGTTTTTGGATGCGTGAATTTCAAACTAGTTACACCTTGAGTTCTATATTATAATTGGTTGTCGACGAAGAACACCCTTCAAATATTAAAAAAAAGAAAAAAAGTCAAACATAACCGAGAAGAACTGCGGATATTAGTATCTTTTCTTGTGAATATACACGATCTTAAGTTTTTATACACAGCCGCACGTCATCACTTTATACATAGACCACATTCATCAAGCTTACCGCCCCGTTCCCGCCCGACCCGATCCGACCAAACTCAAAATCATGGCGAACTCTGCTGCAGCATTGCTCTTCACCTTCGCCGTCGCCGCCTGCTACCTCTGCACCTTCGCCGCTTCCTCCACGGCTCCCACTTTAACGGCGGCGCACTCGGAGTTATCCAGTTACGGGTTCCCGGTCGGGTTGCTCCCTCGGAACATCGTGACCTACAATCTCAACCGCACCTCGGGAAACTTCGTTGTGAAGCTGGGGGACACTTGTCGCATCACTATTCCTCCCGACAATTACTTGGCCACCTATTCGAAAACCATTACTGGTAAAATCGTGGACAATCGTATTGCTGAGCTTGATGGGATTGGGGTTAGGGCTTTTTTCAGATGGTGGGGCATCACTGGGATCCGATCCAATGGACAGGATTTGACCTTTGAGGTTGGCATGATCACCAAAAGCTTCCCGTCTAAGAATTTTGACGAAAGCCCAGAATGTGATGGCCAACGCTCTTCTTCGTGAGGTATAATTTTAGTTTCTTTCTTTTCCGTTTTGCTATTACAGTACGCTTGTTTTTTGTTCATGATATGGAGATTGAAGTGTGTGTTATAGATAACTTTGCTTTGTGTCTGAATTACTTCTGGATCATGATGTTGTTGTTGTTGATCATTCTCCCTGCTGGACTCAACTTAATGTCAGTTTGAAATTTGAATTACACATAAAATCCACCCAAAGCTGGGCATTTGTTGAATTTTCAGAGGTTTTGAGATTGAGATGATGGTTGAAATATTCTCACTACATTCACAAAAATAGGGGAATGGGAAAATGGACATAGTCGAACTGGAAAAAGATAGGTGTGATTACCTGTTGAGTGGAGTAAACTAAATCTAAGAAAACTGAGGAATGAGATAGCAGATTGAATTTCTTAGGCCCGAAAGATGTCCAATTACATTGGCCATTTGTGCTCGCTGGCGCTAACATTCTCACCCTGGGCTTGTGTGCGTGGCTTGTTTAACCCTTTTCTAAGTCCAGCTCTGTTTAAGCTGGATGTAGATCTCCTTTGGCTGTGGCTAAAACTGTGCGTGATAGTATAAGTAATGGCCTTTGTTACTTGTTGAAGTTATGCAACAAATAGCCTAGAGCCATATCTGATTTAGTTCAAGTTTTGGAAGGAATTTGGATATTTTGCTGCATCTCCGTGTTGTTTCAAAGTTCTGTAAATAATGAGCAGTTGATGATAGTAATCACGGATTGCTTCAAAGATGATTTTTTTTTTTTTTTTTTTTTTTAATACTGAACAGCAAGCAGAAATGTACTGTATATAATTCTTAAATTTTCCATTTATTTTCTCTTTTCTGTTTGGTGACATTGTTGGTAAGGTAGCTGGAGTCATTTTAGAGTTGTTGAGAACCTGAAATTATGTCTTTCTTTGTTAGGTCGCTGGAGTCAGGGAGTTGTCGATTTAATATCCATTTTTATGTTGCATGTTTCCAATCAATCTTCTTTTGGATTTTGGGTATTGGCCTGAAGTGTAGTGTCTCATCTGTAGTTTCATTATGCGATTTTGTTCTTTATTCTTACCATTTTCTTTCTGCCTGGATAGATACAATCATTAATTTGTTTAATGATGATAACTTCACCTTCAAGATTGATACCCAGTTTGGCATGTGTATGTTGACTTTTTAACAATAAGTTGTTTATGATTATGATGATTGAAAGTAGGATAGTCTGACTTGAATTGGTTAAGTGCCCAATTCTCCTTTCCTATATCTGTAGAGTATGTCTGCATTACCCACTGATTGAATTTGAGGTTGCTTTTTACCAATGAATTGCGTGGTAGTATTAATTGCTTTTCCAGGTTATCAATCATTGTGTTTCTGCTTAGATGCTCAGCTTTGTCTTTAATTGTTATGTTAACCTTGTTTCTTTTGAATATAGTTACCAATTTGTCTTCCGTGGAGAATGCTTCCACCCACTGAATGAAATAATTCCTGCGGACCTGAGACAGGATATGGTCTATCAATTTGATCATTAGCTACCATAAAAGGCGTTCACCTGTAAGCTGCGGTTAGGTGCTAGATTAAGCAGTTTGTTCTGTTTGTAATATGTATATATATGTTCCAAGGTGTACCTATCTTATACTCCCCGTTTTCCAATAACTCTGGAAAAAATTGCTTATGATCTATTTTATTCCCATTATTATTGTCTAGTTGTTGAGAATTTCTTTTTTGCCTTCTCTTTTCTTTTCTGTTATAAGTATTTTGTGAATTTCACTTGATTAGTTTTAGACTAAAAACTAGTTGAGGTTTGAATGATCTGTTTACTTTTTCAAATAGTCTCATGTTGAACCAA
The DNA here is from genome assembly GCA_949775105.1 of Oldenlandia corymbosa var. corymbosa. Taxonomy (NCBI): domain Eukaryota; kingdom Viridiplantae; phylum Streptophyta; class Magnoliopsida; order Gentianales; family Rubiaceae; genus Oldenlandia; species Oldenlandia corymbosa. The sequence continues at coordinate 29,443,373 of OX459120.1, read as the reverse complement.
CTCATCTTAGGTGGTTGTATGTACTGTGTGATCATCTTCACAGTCTAGCTGGTTGAGGTTCTACCCCGTCATTTCATGCGGTCTTTAGTAATATGGCCGTTCCAAAATAGCAGTCTTGCTAGTAATAAAATCTTTGGTTTGGTAAACACAATTCTTTTCTGGGATAATGGAGAGTGTGTAATCTGGGCAAACCAGAGGCAAAATCCCATGCATTATATGGTAAACTTTTGTGGTCTCTTGAAAAGGAAGAATAGATTACAGAGTTTTTGCATTAAGCTTATGGTAACAAGTGACGGAATTGATCTGAAAATCTTAAATCCAAAGTTGTGCATTCTTATTTTGAATCATCGAGCTATATGTTTCCAACTGGGCTAGTTCCTCCAATACTAGTTTCTGTTGGGGCGAAAGGTGGAGGCAAAGGCTTACGGATGGATGCCCGAGTTATTAGAAACCGTCATTTCAAAGGTTTGAAATGAATATGGGATTAGTTTGAAAAGTTTATTTGGACAAAAACAATAATTGTACCGCTGTCTTTGTCGCAACTGCGAATACTCCCCAACGGACCTCTAATCGGTGGTGCCCAGCGACTGGTTGTTGGTGGTGGTGGTAGTGATGGTGATGGCGAACAAAAACATGTACAGTATTTGGCCAAAATCACTCAATCCAAACTTGTGTATGATTTTTGAAAGAGCACAAAACCATGAAAAAGTACTCCAAACTCGGGACCTAATATGCTAGAAGCCTAGGAGCATATATCAACATTATTTATTTATTGTTGGCTTGACATAGAATAAATCTTTTAGAGCCATCAAAAAAAAAAAAAAACTTCAATGTCTTCCTAGCCGCCAATGCTGCTTGTGATTAGTTGTGAAATCTTGATTAAGATTTATGACATTTTAGTTTCCCCACATCTAATTTGGGGGAACTCCCGATAATGATGGAGGAGGAATTACACGATCCAATGAACTCCCCCTAATTAACCACTATCTTTTCTTTAAGCGGAAGTGATGTACCATTCAAAGTCTTAACTCCTTTAGCTTTACATGCCAAGTCAAGTACAACAGTACTATATACTATTGATTGATCGATGAATGGCCGAGTGTTTTAAAATAGTGTAAATCTTTGCTTTTACAACCCACCCACTGCCAAAAAAGCAAGAGCATTCCGGCTGAGTGCTCTTCCCGTTCTTTTTTTCTTTCACTTTTTTTCCGGAATAGGCTGCTGCCTTTTTCATCGAATGATATAACCGGTCCTCAAAACAATGCAACTAAAACCCAATGGAATAGATTCTCTCCAGAACCCAACTTTTTTGTGAATGAATAACTTTTATGTATAGCCATGTAGGTTATATGCTTGTATTACATTCCAAAGTATATACGATTTGGGCTGTCGTTTCTATAGCAAGAATGTGAGTTAATCACCCCGCAATCGCCACATGTTGAAATGCAAGAAAATATTCCTGTTGCCCGGTGTGGTCTGCTAGAACTTTTAAGCTCTTTGTTTCTCTTATACTCCCTCCATCCCATGTTTATTATCAAATTTGGATTTTTTTTATTTTTAGTACAATTTGAATTAAAACTGAAAATCTAAAATGTACAATAATTTCGGGATGGAGGGAATATATGATACATATCGCCTATCATGTATTGTATGCCAAGAGATTAACAAAACAAAATTCATGGTCAAGAATTGTTGAGGGAAAAACCCCTTAAAAAAATACTTTTTTGTAGAACAAACAACAACACGTAAATGTGAAGCAAAAGTATGTATCTCATCCGCAAAGTTTCATCATTTGGGATTCGGCTTTTGGGTGGTTAGTGCACGAAAAAAGTATAATTTGGGATCATGGCCTTTGATAAGATTAGTGCTTCAACGCTTTGCTGTAATAGAATCCAGCTCGAAACTACCCTTCTTTCGTCTTTGACGTCCTAATCAGTAATCTCCGTCAAAAGATTTATTAATACTTACTAATATATCTCCACGCTCCAATACTGCATGAAAGATTGGAAGAAAAAAAACAAAAACCCAATAAACGCGTGAGAATTTTGTATAGAATTCAGAAGAACCGATCAAAGCTTGTTGGAGATTTCCACTCAAACTCCAAGTTGTTTCTTCTTTATTAGGTAGCCGCCGATTTACGTTTTTTAAGCTGTCAAAATGGTTAGTTTTATCTCAGTCTTCGTCAAACACCGCATTGTAGACTTTTCCACTTTGGTTCGTCTTCTCATACCTAAACTAAACACGTCGCAGATAAGACCAAATTGGAAAAAAGAAAAACGTGAGACAAACACATAAAGATAACATTTTCAATGGCAAAACGGTGAGTTAAAGAGCTAAAACCTCATTCCATACGCTCAAAACTTCGGACGCGCGTTCAACCAGATGGTAAAAATAAAACCATGTTTTCAATTACATATTACATGCACGTCGTAAGACTTGGGTCAATATTTGACACTCAACATACATATATGATTTTACATGCACGTCCCTCTCGGCCATTACCTCGTCTTTCCCATCCAACCAATGAAATAATCTCTTGAAGACCCATATAACCTTACATATGGTTCCATCTCAAAACCAATTAGTAACGAAAGGTGTAGCACATGAGGTATATATGTTGATCAAGTAGGCTTCCCAACTTCAACGTGGTATAAGTATCTTTCACTTGGTTTTTCAAGTTCGAAAGGATTTTAACATAATCCCGGCCTTTTTTTTTTGTGTATGTTTGTATATATATTTTTTGCTAAAGACCTAAAGCTCTCCATTAAAGGAGACAGTGACTTATTAATGATAGGCAGCCCTAGTCCTCTTTTGGCAAGCCAGCCCTCCATAAATAATACTATACCCTTGTGACATGTGACAACTAAAGTACCGTTGCATAATTGCAGTACAATTTAATTCACATATTTTTAAAAATGGTTTTTCCGTCTGCTACTAGTAGACTAGTAGTGTACCAATTTCGATTGCAGTTTTATCAATAAAATAAAATGAAGGGAATTATGGAGGCACCATGTGGACGGTTTCAAAACACTAAAAATTTGATTAAAAAGAATAAGAATCGATGAATTCTTACCACTTTACCGCTTAGAATCCTGAGTTGGGAATTTTTTTAAACAATACCGGGATAATAAAAATGAAGTTCAAACGCGGAGTGCCATTATGTCTCCGGGGAAAATTATACTTGGGGAACATAGACTAAATGGGAATGTAAAGAGTGTTTTATTAAAGTACTTAAGAAATTAAACCATCAGTAGAAGAACAAAGATAATAATATTACAAAAAGCGAGAAGAGCGGCACTAATACGATGAATTTCAGCGATAAAAAACCAACTTGAGACCTTATCTTTACTTGCCGTATTGGCTCGTGGTGTACACGAGCAAGTCACAACACTGCCAGGTGCTACCTGTACTTTAAACGCATCGTATCAACTCCTGCACTTTTTTCAACTGAATCATCCTGCCCCACGCTCCACACGCGGCGCGTGACTCCTCCGTTAGCGTGCGTGAACGCATCGAACCAAAAAAAATACTACATATAATTTTTTTTTTTCGTACGCTTTCTCCAACTAACATACAACAAGCAAAAATAGCTTCCCAGACAGAATTCATTCGTCGTGTTATTCCCCTCTTTGAAAGCCTCCCCTCGGGTGGCCCAAAAACCCTAAATTTCTCTTCCTCGGAGGTAATTTTTTTCCTATTCCATTGTTCCTCTTTGCGTAGAACTCTCTGTAATTGTATTTTGTTGTGTATTTTTTGTTGCGTAGATTATGCGTTGAGTGGTTCGGCGGTCAGATCTGTTGTAATTCTCTCATGCTCTGCGTTAAATTTGTGGTTTATGGGAGTATTTTGATGAATTATGCGACCTTTTTCGGGTTGTTCCGAATTTTCGGCAACATTGGAGTGTGTGTTTGTGTTTTATGAACATTTTTTGTGTGGGGTTGCGGCTAATTATTGTGCTGTGGAGCTGGTTTGACCGGGTGCGGTCGGAAAACCATGGAGTTTGACGACTTGTAATCGGGCATTGTTGGGCCGAATTTGGACAATGTGTGGTTACTTTAGTATCAGAGAAACCTTGGAAGATGCTGAATTTTCAAATTTTTTTTTCCCCTGATGGCTTATTATTGTTTAAGTTCTGCTTGTTTTCTGCTTGATGTGGTTCATGTTGCTTCTCTTTATTTGCTCCTATCAATGTATTCAGTGGTTGTGGAAGTGTGGCTGTGTTCTTTAAAGCACAATGCTGTGGACATTAATATCTGATTTTGTTACTTCTAGAAGGTCTTCATCAGTGCCAATTACCAATTGGTGCCTCTTAACCTTTCCCTTTCTGATTATTTTGGTGGCTTGTTTTGTTTGCCTCGCTTGAAACATCATGTGAAGGAAATTTCGCACACTTACATTGAATGTTGGATCATTATTATTTCTGTATTTTGTGAGCTGACTAGTCTGGTTTGTATATGGAAAATGCTGAAATGTAGTCCAATGAATTTTACAGGGGGATTGAATTGACGCCATTATCCACTGGCTCACAGCATGGATGTGGAAGATAAATTTATTGGTAAAGGTGAGACAGTTGTTGCATTGTATTTATGTAAGATTCTAACAGTGCTGCTCTGGCATAGATGGGTGTGGCTCTCCTGAAATGTATTTCATCATGCTTGTGTGTTACCTGGTTGTGGAGACTCCCCCTTTCTTAAACTGGCATTTGTTTGTGCGAAAATATTTTATTCTGGTTAGGAAGGGGCAAGAGTTTAAATCCTTAAATGTTTTTTTTTCCCTTTTTTTGGCTACCTTATAATCATTGTGAAAATACATATTTTTCTGGTTAGAAAAGGGGCAAAAATCCTTAATTTCTTTTTTAATTCTTCTTTGGATCATCCTATATTTGCTAATGTCTTAAGTACCACGTATAGTGGAAGGGAATACAAAATTTTTCCCTGTTAGTAGAGTAGTTGTCTTTACTATGCTGTAGCCAGGGGAAACCTTTGTTGTAAGAAACCACATTGTGATATGGTATTAAGACTTAAGAAGAAGCCTTATTGACGTTCAAGTTAATAATTTTGGACAAAGGATATTGATAAAGTACATTAACTTCCTGGATTTTACAGCAACCATAGTGGGTTATGTCTTTTACGATCTTTATCGCGAAAGGGAATATTAATGCTCTGCCCATTTTAACAGAGAAAGCCAATGAGTAGTGTTGCACATAGCTAATCAGGTTTGCAATGTTTTCAAATATATGATTATGGGCTTGCCATTGTTAATGGTGTGAAGGCTAGGATCTCAATCCTTTTAAAGCTTGAAGGATCTTGAGGATTCGAATCAAATTTTACTACCATCTTATGCATAATTATGTGTCAATGCGCATGTCAAAGGATGTGTGAACGTGTTTAGTGTGTTGCAATGATGGAAAATAATCCTGGACCATAAAGGCGGGTGAAGAAAGATCAAATTTGGTGATATAAAGGAAAGCGGAGTAATGTTAGGAATTAATCTGAGTGATGAGATTTGAGCACTTTGGGAACATAGTAATATGTTCAGGTTAAGATGTTTGGTGACCTCTTTTTTTTCGATTCCCATTTCAGTGGGTAAAGAGATATTTACTCTTATTGGGGGCTAAATATGGTATAGCATTTAGTTCCATGTTTCCTTTATTAATTTTTTACTTTTTGATGACTGATGTTGGCACATGTTAAATATAAGGACAAATTTTTCCTCCTTTAGATAAAGATAATCAATGTACAGTTTTGCTGAAAATCTTGTTACATCTGAGTGAAGCTATTTATGGACTCAAATGTGCTTATATGGACAAAACAGCTGGCTAATGTATATCTAAAATGTCATTTACGCGCATCTTGGTCATTTGGGGCCATTCATTTCTATTAACAAGGAATTTCAGGATGGATTACAATATATCTTATTTCCTTTGATACCAATTTGCGATTTGGCTTGATACGAAGGCTATTGATTTGGTATGAATTTGTGGCACATTAACTTCTCTTTTTCAATGCATACTTGGCACACGTTTTTGTGAATGGGGATTGGAACAAGGTGTCATTGTCATTCTTCTTGTAATTCTTATCTCACGTTGTTCCAAATTATAGAATTGAACTTTAGATCAACTTTATGTTGTTACTTTCTTCTCTCTGCAATCATGAAATATCTTTTTAATTCTTCTGATTTTTTTAATCCAGTTTTATCTCAAGGGGTCATTAACTGTGGGAATAGAGTCTATATAAGATAGGTTATTCAGGTCCTAGAGAGGCCTTTACTATAAGCCAATTCTTGGGAACATGACCCTGATTCCAATGACTGGCACTCTAGTCAATGACTTTGCTTTCGCTGTGACCACTTTCACGGCGAAAATCTCGTTTGCTCTTTCAGAGTAGATGATATTGTAGTCATCCAACTTCAACATTGGTTGTAAGAGAAACCAATAGACGAGAGCAACCACTTTTATTGTTATTTTTGTGGTTTTGGATGAATTTTACTGAATTATATACCTGCCTAGAAAATCTGCACTCTAAAGAAACCACAGTTTTGTTTTATTTTGTTTTGCACCTTTTTTCATAGATCTGGCTAATTTTATGCACATGAGAAGGGTTATGTTTTATGTGATTACTTAACATTTTTTCCTTTTGGAAGGTGCTTTCAAGAACTACTTATTTTTCATTTGCATTTTCCTCCTTTGGTTTCTTTTCCAGATTCTTTTTCCTTTCTTTTGTAAGTCACCACCCTGGTATCTGTGTATTTATCTTCACCATAATTATGTATACAGTTTCTGGCATTCGAAGTCTGTCTTCCAGTGTGCAAAGCACTCCAGAGAAAAATGGTCCCTGTGATGATGCTTCAAGAAGTCTGAAGTTGCCTCCGGAGTTAATAAAGTCTGGTGCAAAAAAGGATCTATTGCATACATGCTTTGATAAAGAAAAGAAACAATCAGCCTCATCAAAGTGCAAAATGTCTGAACCAGTTGCAAAGACAAGCAAAAAATCATCGAGAAACCATGATCAAAAGAAAGCCAGTGCAAGTCCTAAGGACCAACCTGCAAAAAAGCAGAGCAGAAAGGCTGAGAATCCTGTTCGCATTCCCCCCACTACTGAGCAGTGTTCCGATTTTAAATGCTCAAATTCATGGATGTGTAAGAATTCTGCATGTCGTGCCACAATTCCCGTGGAAGACACTTTTTGCAGGCGGTGCTCATGCTGCATTTGCCACTCGTTTGATGACAATAAAGATCCCAGCCTTTGGTTAGAATGTGCCTCTGAATCTGGCCAGGGTGACCACTGTGGTTTATCTTGTCACATTGAGTGTGCTCTCCAACGTGGAAAGGTGGGTGTAGTTGATCTTGGACAACTGATGCAACTAGATGGAAGCTACTGCTGTGCTGCATGTGGCAAAGTTTCAGGCATACTGGGGTCAGTTCTTTTTCCTACCTTTATCATGTCATTTATACACTTGACTGTTAGTAAAGTCATCGCCACCTGCGTTTGTGGGATTTGAAACAAAGACAATTGTATCAGTGAATCAATGTCAAAATGGCGCGAATAGTATGAGGCAGTTGTAGTTTACTAGTTTGAAACCTATGTGCTTTCTTATTTCTTTTTTTTTTTTTTAATTTTCTTTTATAATGATTTTGAAGGTACTGGAAGAAGCAACTTAGTGTAGCGAAGGATGCTCGACGAGTGGATGCCCTTTGTTATAGGATATTTCTGAGTTACAGGCTCCTGGATGGGACTTCCAGATTTAAAGAACTTCATGAAATTGTTAAAGAAGCCAAGGCCAAGTTGGAAACAGAGGTGGGTCCTGTAAATGGAGTTTCTGCCAAAATGGCTAGAGGAATTGTCAGCAGGCTTTCTATTGCAGGCAATGTCCAGACGCTATGCTCCCTAGCCATTGAAAAAGCTGACGAGTGGCTGGCCACAAAGTCTACTGCTGCTGCGGCTGGCAAAGGTTCCACTTTTCATGAATTCCTTCCTCTCTTTTTGAGTCTGGAGAAAATAACTTTGCTAATGATCATAAATTGTGTTTTTCTTCTTTTGATATTTCTTGTGCCTTTCTTGCAGAGGGTTCCCTACCTGCTGCTTGTCGATTCCTCTTTGAGGAAGTAACATCCAGTTCAGTTGTGATAGTCTTGATAGAGCTGTCAGGCGCATCTTCAGATGTTGTCAAGGGCTACAAGCTTTGGTACTGTAAAACTAGAGAAGAAACTTACCCAAAAGAACCTATTTGTGTATTTCCCAGATCTCAAAGAAGAATTTTAATATCGAATCTCCAGCCATGCACAGAATATTCATTTCGTATAGTATCTTATACAGAAGAGGGTGATTTGGGACACTCTGAGGCAAAGTGTTTCAGCAAGAGCAGAGAATTAATTCACAAGAATGTAATAGCTGCTACTGAAAACCATCGGAAGGAAAACCCAGATTCTGGAGGAAGCTCTAGTGCAGAGGTGGAGTGTAGAACACCAACAGCTATTGAATCTGACTCTGGTTTTAAGGTCAGGGACCTGGGAAAGATATTAAGACTGGCTTGGGCTCAAGAGCAAGGCTGTTTTGAAGGTTTCTGTGGTGGAGATGTTGCTAGATGTTGTTCCAGTAGTAAGTGTGCCAAACGCGAGAGTTTACAAGAAGACCGACCATCTGTTTCACGCGAGCTTGACTTAAATGTTGCTTCAGTTCCTGATTTAAATGAAGAATTGATTCCTCCTGTTGAGTCATCAAGAGATGAAGACAATGGATGCACTTTGGTGCGAACTGTTGGGGCAGATGATGATGCAGTCTCTCATGATGTCGACAAAAATGGTGTGGCAAGATCACATGGTAGTGGGGACTCTCATAACTGGAACAATGTGCAGAATGGGGAGGTGCCTGCTGTTGATTCTAAGGCTGAAGCAAGTAGGAAAAGGCCAGCTAGCATTAACGGAGAGACACACGATTCTGATAGTACTCTTATAAATGGATCACCATTTCGTGCTCGGAATGGGTCAGCCAGTTTGGAAGAGAGTTTTGAGTACTGTGTTAAGATCATTCGGTGGCTAGAGTGTGAAGGTTACATAGAAAAGGAGTTCAGATTGAAATTGCTTACTTGGTTCAGCCTGAGATCAACAGAGCAAGAACGCAGGGTGGTAAACACTTTTATACAAACTCTAATTGACGAACCAATTAGCTTGGCAGGACAGTTGGTTGATGCGTTTACTGATATAGTATCAAGCAAGAGGCCCCGGAACGGTTTCTGCAGTAAACTTTGGCATTAAGTTAACGGATGCAGTCAGGATGAACAATCAACAGTTTTTTAACATATTATTTATCATCTCTCTGATAAACTATTATTGCTGATCATCTTCGCTGCTAATTGTACATGTATTCTTTTCCCAAAATCTAGATTCCATCAGAAGTGATCCATTTATTTTGTGGACAAGATGGTTCAGTAGAAGATTTCAGGTTGCTGTTGGCACTGATTGTTATTTTCGGCGCAGGAAGAGGTCGTTAGTTTCAAAGAGATGCCAGATTGTAGGAACAAATGCTATTTTTCCAATTCTTATTCACATTCTTAGAGAAGTTGAAGTAATTGTCAAAGTTCCATTCTGTAATGTTGGTTCTGATCCTTACTTCGAGTAGTCTTCACAGAATGTTAAACTTGCTTTTAAGACCTTTCGGTTATCCATAATTCATTAATTCCATCTTTGGTTCAGATGATACTCATAACCTTTGTGTTCAAAAGAAAGATGTAACAGCTCCAGCAGAGAGGGATGGAGGTACTTCTCTCGTCCCGGAAAAACAATCTATATATTACTGGTACTGTTTTAGTTCAATAAGGTGGATTATTTTTCTTAAATGAAAGGAGTATGGCAAACACTTGCGATACTATTATAAACGATTTTTATTAGAGGTCGTGTTTGTTGAAAGAACAAACATAATTTTTTTATTTTTTGGAACAGAGGGAGTGACATTGAATGCAAACAAACTCTGGTTTTGAAGTAATCCCTAACCAGGAAATCTAGTGCATCAAATGATCAATTTTACCGGTCTCAGAAAATGAGTCAACGTCTGTAGAATTTGTGGCAGCTGAGTAAAGAAAGTGATGAGCCCGCTCATTTCTTAAAGTATGACGTGGCATTCAAATGTGAGGTTCAAATCATCCCTTCTTATTTCTTACCCATTCGTCTGAGCAAAAAAGCTCTCTCCATTTTGTTCAATTTAATTTCTCATCAGAATCCCATATAACTTAGGAATCCTCAAATTCTACCGTTACATGCTTGAGAAATTGCGCGAGTGAAATGTTTTCTCTTCAGGCTTCCTCGTCTTCTCCAACACTCACATTTCATCACTCCACAACGCAATCAAAACCAGGTTAACTTTTGTGATTTGCTCTGACTTTATCTTCAATGGAGGCACGAAGTTAGTTGGTTTTTTACGTACACTAAAGTTGGTGGCTTTATGCAGGCTTGCATGCAGTATGTAGCTCTTCTCTGAATCGAAGAAATGTAAAAGCTCTGTGGGTTTCTTGTAGTCATTCAAATTTGAGTTCAACCGCTGCTAATGCTGCCTCTGTTGAAGGTACTTCTCCTCCTAACAAAAGCCCAGAATTTTATTCTACTTTGTCAGTCGAACTTCTTCTCGAATTAAACATTTTGATGCACTATCATGGTTATGAGATTGGACCGAGAGTTATATCTATTGGGTTTGCTCCTGGAATAAGCTTATGGATGTTTGGTTTGAGTTCATCTGATTGGTTCTTCCTACATTGTTCCAATTTCAATTCAGTCTTCCAGTTCCATGTTGTCTATTTGCCCTGTTAGGATGAATTCTGATGAACTGATTTCAACTCAAAGAAATTCTTTGGGTTCTTGAATTTGTGAGCAATAATAGTGACGGTGACAAATTATAGTGAAATAGAATAGTGACTAATAAAAAGACAGATACACCATCCTTACTAAATATGTGTACTCGGAAAAAATGTAATTTACAGGGAAAAATAAAATTTTAACCGGAAATTGGCAAAAAATTAAGTGCCAAGAATACTCCACATCACTCACTATCTTTTTTCACTATTTTTTTTTCACTATATATATCATTTTCTCTTGAATTTAAGGGGCATGGAAAATGTGGAAATTAAAGTTATAAGAGATGACTGGTAGCTTTGGGTTTATTATGAGATCATGGTTGAACTTCGAACGTGCTTGGATCTTTCCACCCTTTTATTTTCTTATCTTACTGTTGCAAATTTGTTCATCACTAGAGGTTCCTTCCTGGTTTTTTTTTTTTTTTTCTCAGCTAATGCTGTTGCTGTTGCGTCTCACTGTATTTTGAAATATTTCAGCTCATTCATCAGCATTGTCATCTCAAACAGCAGAGGCTGATGTGTTGAAAGCCCTGTCACAAATCATTGATCCTGATTTTGGAACGGACATTGTTTCATGTGGTTTTGTCAAGGATCTTCTGGTTAATGAAACTTCTGGAGAGGTCTTTATAAGATAAAAAGTTATGAGTACTACAGTTCCTGAAACTATTGTCTTTGATGTCTTCACTCAACAATTTCACTTCGATCTCAGGTTTCATTTCGGTTAGAGCTCACTACACCAGCATGTCCGATCAAGGACGTGGTAAATGAAACAACCACCATTATTTGACCTTGAATAGATTTTTGTATCAAGTAGTACATACTGTGTGATTTCAGAAGTTGTGTTTTTATATGCTTCTGTTAAATTTAGTTAGTCATTCAATGAAAGGGGCGTTGCAAGCTGTTTTAAGATTTTCTCTTTTTAACTCCTCATAGCAACAGTGGCACACTTAGAATGGTTTCTTTTTTCACATCCTTGCACCCGTCTCTAATCTCTCACAGTAAATCTAGTCCTTTTTATTTTTAAATTGACAAGGCATGCACATAATTGATGTTTCATTTTTACAGTTTGAGAAGCAGTCTAATGAGGTTGTTGCAGCACTTCCCTGGGTTAAAAAAGTTAATGTCACAATGTCTGCACAACCTGCAAAACCTGCTTATGCTGGTCTACTTCCAGAAGGTCTGCAGACAATATCAAATATTATAGCTGTTTCGAGTTGCAAGGTAAAGTATGCAGAGTCTATCCATAGGTAAGTAGAGATGCTAAGTAGCAACTGTTTTGCATATAGGAAGTAGGTATACCTCCAGTGGGGGAAGATACAGTTTATACGATCTATGATAATGTGTCAAAATTTCCATTTACAAGAAGTCTTAAACGTGCACAAGATTAGATTTTCAGTACTAGTCCACTCAGCTGATATCTATAGTGACAGTAATCTGTAAATTTGATTCTTCTTTGTCAGCTGAAGTTGGGTGGATTTGGGCACCGAAGTCCAAATTTAACATTCATAAGAATTCTATCTCTATATAATTGATTGCAATGATAGTTCTCGGAAACTCGGAAAGTAGAGTATTTGAAGCTAACAAAATCAACAGTGGATCATCATATTGAAATTACATTATCTGCATATAGCTACGTCTGTTCGAAATCCTCAAGTTGTGCTACGAGTGACTTTTTGAACAAGGAATTAATTTCTTATGTTAGACTCTTCTTTGGTTGCAGTCATCTGAGTATGACAATGTCTGTTAGAAGTCCTCAACTTTTGTGCCATGAGTTAGTTTTTAAATGAGGAAGTTTATGTCGTTGATTCCGGGGGTCTATTTCATGTGGGATACTCCCTATAATTGCAGGGAGGTGTCGGAAAATCGACTGTGGCAGTGAACTTGGCTTATACATTGGCTGGTATGGGTGCTAGAGTCGGCCTCTTTGATGCAGATGTGTATGGTCCCAGTTTGCCAACAATGGTCTCCCCTGAAAATCGGCTGCTAGAAATGGTAATCATCTAGTTGTTGGAAATTCATTAATGCTTCATGTTCATTCTGTAATCTTTACATGCATCTGCTAGAATCCGGAGAAGAAGACCATCATTCCAACTGACTACCTGGGTGTCAAGTTGGTATCTTTTGGATATGCTGGTCAAGGGCGCGCAATAATGCGAGGTCCCATGGTTTCTGGGGTCATCAATCAATTGCTGACTACCACTGAATGGTAATTTGAACCTTAACTTTAATTAACCTTTTGATACTAGTAAATCTCAGCTGTTTTTCACCTAGAGAAAATATGCAGGGGTGAACTGGATTATCTTGTCATTGACATGCCTCCCGGAACAGGCGATATCCAGCTTACCCTATGCCAGGTTCTCTTTTAGTCACTTGGTACCCTTCATGAATAATTCTCTACAAATTGAACTCTTTCTTTAGAATTTAGATCTTATATCGTGTTATATTTAATTGACCTGCCAGGTTGTTCCATTGACAGCTGCTGTTATTGTTACTACACCTCAGAAGCTAGCATTCATAGACGTTGCAAAGGGAGTTCGCATGTTTTCAAAACTTAAGGTAGATCTTCAATCAGCTAGAACTTGTTTTGGTGCAAAAATACTATGTTAAGGGTCCCAGACTTTCAACTGTCATGTATTCTGCTACAATGCGATCAGGTTCCTTGTGTTGCTGTGGTGGAGAATATGTGCCACTTCGATGCTGATGGGAAACGGTATTATCCATTTGGGAGAGGCTCTGGCTCTCAGGTGTCACTTCTTCAGAATCCTTTTTTACACCATTCTATTAAGGATGGTATCTGCTGACACCTTAAATTATTTCCAGAAATACAATAAAGCAACATAATTCTCTGAACATGCATACAAAACTGCTGTATCCAGCGCACTTTAATCATATATCTAATCATTTCAGGTTGTTGAGCAGTTTGGAATTCCTCATTTGTTTGATCTTCCCATTCGACCAAGTGTAAGTATCATTCTTGCATAATTAGATTTTGTTTATGCTTTCAATTCTTCTCTAGCTTTGGGGAACATTTAATGTAATATCTGTTTGTGCTGTATTTTGCCTGTGGAGTTCTACATTCCAGTATTATCTTCATTCATTTATTGGTATACACCAGAGTACTATCTGTCAGTGTTTATATGCTGGTATCATTGCAAATATTACTGAAGGACTACCCCTTTTATGCATTGAGTATTATGTATTTTTTACATCTTTGGAGATCTGTTAGATGTATGAACAGAAATTTTTTTGTAACTAAAGCTTTGAGCATTCACAGCTTTCTGCTTCTGGAGACAGTGGGGTGCCTGAAGTAGTGTCTGACCCTCAAGGTGAAATTGCAACCACATTTCAAGACTTGGGTGTCTGCGTAGTACAACAGTGTGCCAAGATCCGTCAACAAGGTGTCTTTTTCATGATGCCCATCTTTTGATCTCAAGCATGTTGGCAAATAAATTGAAATGTGAATATTATACTTTTCTTCTGTATATAAAACTTGCCTGCATTACGGTAGTCAACCTTTTTTGTTATAAATTAAAACATATCAGAAGGTGTCTCTTTCATGATGCATATCGTTTGATCGCAAGCATGAGGGCAAATGAAATTGAAATGTGAATATTAAAATTTTCTTCTTTTTATGAAAATTATCTGCTTTTTGGAGTCAGCTTTCGTTGGTGTAATGTAATTACGTAAATGTAGAAAGAACTTGAACACTGGGCAGGATTCACTCTACCCTTTATAAACTTAATTTTTTAATTCTGACTCCATGATATTTTATTCTATTCCAGTGTCGACTGCAGTAAGTTATGTTAAATCTATGAAGGCTATCAGGGTCAAGGTACCTGATTCAGATGTGGAATTCTATTTGCATCCTGCTACTGTTAGACGAAATGATCGTTCTGCTCAAAGTGTGGTATGTTGAGAATCTGCCATAATTACTATTATGCGTTATTTATTAAATAACTTATTGGAGCCAATGCTACCATGAGATTCCATGATTGTTAGGTTGAATTTCACAGAGGGGTGTTCAACATATTACGTAAGTACGAAGGGCTAGTACTTCCACGGTTATTACTTTAACTCAAAGCAACTTTCCCTTTTAGCTTAAATAGACTTTATTAATAAAAGACTATCGTCGATTTGATTGGATTCTTTTAGAAACCAAAGATGGGAATTGTTAGTATGTTGTTGCTCTGTTCTTTGGTGATGGAGAAAACTACAGCAAGTCTGTTTCTGCATATTAAATTTAGAATTAGTAGTCAGGACACGTGGAATCTCCATCCAGGTTTGCAGTTATCCATGTTCTTCAGGAAACCAAATTTTGTCAAGATATGAAGATATCTTTGTTCATGCCAAACGACAAAAAAAAAAAAAACATAAAAGAACATATCTTTGCTCCCCAGGAATCCCATTTCTTTTGCTTAAAGCAGATGTCTACTTGTTGCATATATAATCTTGCTGTACCTTTCATTTCTAGTCATTGAATGGGAGCCTGACTTCTTATATTAGTGCTGTTACCCCAATCCTTGTTCCCCAGAGAACCTTTTCATTGTATGTCATCACATTGAGTATTCATAACCAACTGATTACTCAATAGAAAGATACCCGAAGGTAACCTTATTAGTAATTTAATTCTGATTATTCCAGGATTAAAAGGTAAAGCAATGAGTTCCATTAAAAACGATGGAAGGAAAGCAATGTATTAGTAGTTTAATCCTAACAATGCAAACGAAAAACAGCTTTATTGATGAAAGAGAGAGAAAGCTGACATGTTGATTTTTCTATTTGGAAGGCATCTTTGAGTACATTTCTTAGTTATTAACCTTTCGTGATAAATCTTGTTTACAGGATGAATGGACTGGTGAACAGAAGCTAAAATACACTGATATTCCAGATGACATTGAACCGGAAGAAATTCAGCCAATGGGAAATTATGCTGTTTCAATAACCTGGCCAGATGGGTTTAGCCAGGTGCGGTGACTATTAAATTAAACGGTAATCTAGGGGACTAAAATATAGAAGGAAACAGTTGTTTTGTCAATTTCGGCTTCTATAAATTTTTGTTGTCAACACAGAAGTTTGAAAAGAAGTAGTACAGGCCTCCAATTGTCCTAGGCTCACTGCAGATTCATTATAATGATGGCAAAAATGTTAAACAAATAAATACTCCAATAGATATTTCTACCTGTAACCTACATTTTCACCATCAAAATTCGTTGACATGTCAAAGGAGTAAGTAGTATCTTTCCTGATCTAGAAAAACAATAGATTCCATTTTTTGAGACTGATTCTGCCTTGTGTTATTGGCTGTCTTGTGAAACTGCAGATTGCTCCATATGACCAGCTACAAGAAATGGAACGTTTGGTGGATGTTCCTCAGCTTACTCATTAAGGTAAAGCAAAGTATTCTTATCTTTGGTAGAGTAATTTACACCGTCCCAATTGATTATTGGTTGGCTCATTCATTTCAACATGCTGAACAGAGAGTCAATCAAGCAACCATCCATAATCCAAAATATGGTAACATGTGTGCACCTTTCTTTGGCAGTTAAAAGGTAGCTCACACAAGATGTTAGTTAAATGTCATCAATGGAAGAAGAAACTCTAAATCTTAGGCTGAATGAAATGAGTGTACAGGATCTTCAGAAGTTCATCTAGGAGTGTTATTGGAGGGCTGGTTACATTCCAATATCAACAGTTGATACAAACGCTACCATTTTGGGGTCAAAATCCAGAAGGCAAAGGAAGGCCTAATGAAGAAGACTTGCTAACTTTGCAGTTAGTGCTGGTTTCATAAAATCCCATCACATAAAATTTTACAGCGCCTTACAAATTTCAAATCTGTAGTTTGGTGATCCAATTAATATTTCTTTTACTGCTTCTACCACATATTTTCTCCCTTCTAATGTCACCATGTCTGCAATTAATGTAAAATTATATCCATAATTTGGTGATTCAGTTAATATTTTGGCTTATTAGCTCGGCTTCCATACCCTTATGGTACTATTAATTGGGCCTAGCAGCCGAATATCAGACCTTATCACTATTTTAATAGAACTTAATATTCTCGTATCTCAAAATTATTATTCAGCGTAAATTTTTACTTGTAATTCAATTTGTACTAGAAATGAAAATTTAAATTAGATAATAATTTTAGAATGGAGTTGTCCCTTACTTGATGTAACCCTTTCCTTAGATCGATATTTTAAAGTTCCACAATTGTATCCAACTTTAGATCGATATTTACATATTCTAGTACTAGTGAAAATCAAATAGGAAATGATGTTGTCCCTCACTTGATGTAACCCTTTCCTTTTATTGAGTGAGATTAGTGGGTCAAAGTTCTTGACCCACACAAATTACACATGATATGGCTCAATAAAATCTAAAAACTATGTACTGTACTTTGTGCTTGGCCCATAAGATTAACACATGACGTAACACGTATTGGTTAAAATAAGAATCCAAAAGCACACGAGTTTTGTTTATTAAATTTAAAATTTTCACGGACATAAAATACAAAAAATGTTATTGAATACCTATGAATTTTTTTTTCTTGGTTCAATTAACCACCGGGTTTGTAATTTTCTTTGGACAATTTCTGATAAAGTTCAGTTCATATAGAACATATTAAATTTTCTTATTTCAAATATAAAAATGTTTTAAGATAAATGAATCTTCAAAAATAGGACAAATTTAACATCTCTATATTTTTTTCTATACAATTATGTGTTTTTTATTTTATTTTTTCTACATTAATTTACATATTATGTAATATAAACTTTTCAAGTAGTTTTGAGTTTATGTGTTGAAAAATGAAATGAACAAAAAAAAAAAAAAAAAGAAGTTGGTTTTATGAAGATTTAAAGTCATGTGTAGAAAATTTTTTCCTACAGTCAAATAATGCCATCTTTATGTTTGTTCTACATATGTTCAATGTAAGTAAAGGCATCAGTTTCTTGGTAACTAAAATTCATCAGTTTCTTTTTTTTACTTCTTTTTTTTTTTGGGTACAAAAAGTTTATCAGTTTCTTTGTTAAACGATCGTTCCACTCAAGGTATGTTACATCTTAATATGAAGTGGTGATTTTTTTTGAAAATATGTTGGAACATCAATGCTAATAAGAGATTCCAGGGATTGTACGTTTGAAATTCAAAGAAGGCTGTTCAATATGAAGGGCCATTAGTCTCGAAATAATTGCTTGCACTAAAAGCAACTGAAACCTTACAGCCCTTTTTAGCTCCAATAAATTCTAGCAGTACAAAACTAACATGGATTTGATTGGATCCTTAGAGAAACCAAAGATGGACAATGTTAGTTAATGTTGTTGCTGTTTGTAGTTGATGGAGAGAAGTAGAGAATTACTAGTTTCTTTCTGCATACTACTTCTATCTTGAAATGATTGCTCAGTTTGCATTTTTCTATATTTTTGTGTCGTTTATACTAAAAGAAGTGAAATTTTAAAAACAATCATTTAGGAGGGAGGGAGTAATAAATTTCACACTAGTAAGGATGCATGGATGATTCCCATCCAGGTTCGCAGATATTCCATATCATTCAGGACCAAACTTTGTCAAGATATGAAGATATTCCTTATTCCCCTGGAATCTGTTGCAAACATATGTTTTGCTGTAAACTTTAACTTCTAGTCATTGAAATGGAACCCTGAAAACTTATATTAGTTCTTGATCTGTTACCCAAATTCTTATTGCGAAATCATAAACCAATGCCATGAAGTACTACTGTATAATCAAAGTTATAATAACAGTTCTAAAATGTTTGAACAAACTACTGTTTATCAGTTTCCTTAGTTAAGCACGAAGTTTATCTGGGTGGCTCTCCTTTTGTAATAATTTAGGCCATTACTGATTGAGAATGGTATTGTAATACACTTTCCGAGTGATTAACATTTTCCCTCTATCAGAGGTTATTACTTCGACATGTGTTTTAAGTATGTTTGTTCTTTACAATATATATAGTTGGACTGCTGTTAAACGTAAGTAAATGCATCAGTTTCTTCGTAACCAAAAGCTTTGAGGTGGGCAACAAGGTGTCTTTTTCATGGCGGCAAAATGAAATTGAAATGTCAATATTGTAGGACGTACGTACTACTATTCTTCTGTAACTTTATCATGAAACTTGTCTGCATTTTGGTATTCAGCTTTTGTTGGTGTACGTAACGTAATTACGTAAACGTATATATAAAACTAAATTTTAACATTTGGGTTGGATTTTCTTTTAATCCTTTATATCAACTTAATTAATTTAATGATTCTGACACCCTATATTACTTCATTTTCAATGTCAAACTGCTATAAGCTGTGTTAAATCAGTAAAGGCTATCAGGATCCAACGTACCTGATTCAGATGAGGAATCCTATCTATTTGCATCCTGAAACTGTTTGAAGAAACTATGGTTCTGCTCAAATTTAATTTGGTCAGTTCAGAATACTTTTTTTTTTTTTGGAAGAAAGCATAATTCCATCACATGCAGATTACTGGAAACAATCCAATACCGAGTGAGGTAGAAAGCTAGGAAATTCACTCTATAAAGTTTCAATTACAAAAGCAGACTTGGCATATTTCGCAAAAGAATGGGCGATCATGTCTCGATTTGAACTAGTAGAATATTCAACTACCATCGATTTGAATGGATTCTGATAGAAACCAAAGATCGGAATTGTTTGTATTAGTTTATGTCGTAGCTCTGTGTAGTTTTTGGTGATGGAGAAAACTACAAGAAGTGATCTCTTTACTTTCTGCATATTTATTATTAATTAAATTTAGAATTAGTAGTCAGGATACATGGAATCTTCACATCCTTCAGGGAACCAAAGTTTGTGAAGATATATATGAAGATATATATTCCTTTGTTCCCTTGGAATCATACTGCTTAATTGCTTAAAGCAGATGTCTACTTGTTGCAAATATATCTTATATGTACCTTTCATTTCTTGTCATTGAAATGGAACACTTGGCTTCTTATATTATTTCTCTGTTTACCCCGAATCCTTTATTCATCAGAGAACCTTTTCAGTTTTCACTACATCATCAAATTGAGAATTTATGAACCAATGCTATAAAGCCTCCATAATCAAAGTTCTAACAGTTGTAAAATATATACGAACGGCTTAGAGATAATCTCTCCAACAAACTTTTTAGTAATACCTCTATACAAAAGAAAATAGTCATATTGAGTTGTGAGATCTGTACTAATTTAATAAAAATTTCAAAATTCAATGTCCATTATTATTTTTTTTTGGACAAAGGTAATAATATGCTCCTTCCGTCCCAAAATTATTATTCAATTTGGGTTTTCACTTTTAGTATAAAATGAATTAAGAGAAAAAATGCAAACTGAATAATAATTTTGGGATGAAAGGATAGCTTATCCCCTTGAGTCATGAAAAGGTAGGTCGATCATATGTGATTGGTGCTGCGTGGCTCTCTCGTGTTAGTATATAGTTATTTAGACAATTATTCTTTGAGCTACGCAAACGACGGGTTACTTTCTTGCACAGAGAAGCAAAAGGATGAATGGATGGTATTTTAATCCTTGTGTCAGAATGCAAACAAATAACTACTTTTTGGGTGACAGCAATTTGTTGAGCATTTTATATTTCTGATGATGATACAATATATATATATATATATATATATATATATATATATAAACTAACAAACTGATTTTCTCAATGGAAAGATACCCGAAAGGAACCTTTTTTATTTAGTAATTTTGTTCTGATGATGCCATGTTGAAGAAGTAAAGCAGTGAGTTCCGTTAAGAACAATAGAAGGAAAGCAGTGTAATTAGTAATTTAATCCTGACATATATAAATGCAGACAAAAAACAGCTTTATTGATGAAAGTGAGAGAAAGCTGACATGTTAGGATTTTCCATTTGTACGCAAGTCATATATATATATATATATATATATATATATATATATATATATATATATATTTCATATTTGCATGGTATACATCGTCGGCAACAGTGACTAATTCCCCTTACTGAATTATAGGCACCTCGCTGGATAGGATAGCTGGCCAAAATATTTAAGGTTGCTCCATTCCTGTGAAGTGGTTCGAATCCTCGACCTATGGTTAAGGATGGAAGAGTCCCTTCCACTCCACCACAACCACTTTAATTTACACAAGTCATTTTTGAGTACACTTGTTTGTTATATGTTAACCTTTCATGATGTAAATTTTTTTAATCTTGTTTATAGGATAAACGGACTGGTGGGAAACAGTTGTTTCGGCGATGAATATTAAGTTAAACCCCTTGATCGCAATGATATTAATCTAGGGGACTAAAAGATGAAGGGAAACAAACATTTTTGGCGATTTTGGCTTCTAAAATTTTGGTGTTAAATCACAGTGGTATGACCAAGCATCAAGAAATTATGCCACATTAATATTTATGCAGCAGTTCTCCAATTATCCCAGGCTCACTGAACTGAAGATCCATTATGATATGAATTGAAAAATATGTTTAACTAGCAAATGATTCAATAGGGTGATGATAATTGGATCTATATATAATTCTACCTGTAACCCTGCATTTTCACACCATCAAAATTCATGTTTCTATCATAGCAGTAAGTAGTATCTTTCCTGATCTAGCTAGCGAAACAAGAAGATTCCATTTCCACCTGGCTTATGTGTTTGGTTTTGTTGAGGAGTTTCATATTCATTTCTCCGTATGAGACCAAACTACAAGAGTTCAAACCTTTGCCCGCATGTTTCTTTACTCATCAATGCAATAAGCTCAATGTGAAATGAGTAAACAAGATCTTGTAAAATTCAATCTGGTATTATAACAGTGTTTTTATTGGATGGCTGGTTACATTCAAACATCAGCACTTAATCATATGAATATGCCATATTTTTGGGTCAAAATCCAACATGCTAAAGGGAGAGGAAGGACTAATGAAGATGATGATGACTTGCTAGCTTTTTGAAGCAGTTAATGCTGGTTTCATAAAAACCCCACCACAACACCATTTTTAGAACCGCCCTTCTAATGTCAAATCTCTCTAGTTTGGTGATTCAAATTAATTATTTTGGTTTTATTGGTTGGTTCTACCGGAATACGTCTCTTTCTTCAACTGTCACCATGTCTTCTTCCCACAACCATGTATTAAGCTGAACCAACAACTGATCAAGGTTCGGATCGAGTTGCGTATTCGAGAAATATTCTCACTCTGTTCCAAAATTATTGTCCAGTTTGAAATTTCACTTTTAGTATAATTTGAACTAGAAATGAAAACTCAAACTGGACAATAATTACGAGATGGAGGTAGTAATAGTTTTACCATGAGCTACAAGTATTGAAGAACTATGATTTTACTTTTATACTTTTATTTTTGATTTTTTTTTGGGGGTACTGAAAAATCAAAATGAGTCTAATTAGAAAGACTCGGAAAGCAAAATTCAGGATTACTAGAGATTCAAGGCATCCGTTCATGATTGCTTAACGTGGAAAAAACACGAGGGACTTTAGCTATTAGGCTTCTGTCGGCACATGATTTTCATCGATCAGTTGGTGAATACTAGGATTTTCATTGTTTTTTCCGCATATATCATGCTGTCTGCTACCACACCACGGATAACATGAACTCAGATTTATGAAAAATGGGGGATAGAAAAAAATTAATGGAGAAATGAAAAATAAAAAAAAGATAAAAAGGGAATTACGCGTGTGTTACTACACATTTGTTACTCTCTTGATCATGATGCATAACTATCAATCACCCACAATTGTTGACAAAATTTGTAGTAGTAATATGCACTCCTCTCCTTTTGTTTCTTTCTTTTTTCACATATCACAATCAATTAATTAATGTTACTCCCTCCATTATTTTTTATATGTCTTTCTACAGAATTCATCAAAATCAAAAAGACATTAATTAATGTAGTTAAAATACAAAAACACCTTTATTAATTGTATATACAACTCATCACTAACCAATAGAAATTTATTATAAATATTGTTTCATTTCCAATGCAAGGATAATTTTGGTAAAAAATGGTCAAATGTGCCTCGATTTGTGAAAACCACATATATTTAAAAAAATTCACTGAACCCTAAAACGACATATATTTCAAAATGGAGGGAGTACTATTTAATTAATTAAATTCCTGAAATTTATCTTCAAGTCAAGGATTGTTCCGTGTGATACTTCGATTCTCCATCCTATCACATAAGTCGTGCTACATTTTTATCAGAAACGTATTTCAATTTGCAACTTAAAAAAAAAAAAGTTGGATTCAGGATGCATTTTTTGTTTTAAAAGAACAAAAAACAGGAAGAAAAAAAAAAGAAAGAAGAAAAAGAATGTAGTTGTGATCCATTTTTGCAATAATGATGAAGATGGATATTTTTATACAAAGATTTTAGAAAATAAAGAAAGAAAGAAGACGTATATAACACTATACACACGTACAACAAACTACATAAGAGACATATATTAACAATATCCTAATCTTTGATGATAGAATGGAATTAGGTTTCAGTTTTGGGACATGATTTAAAAGATATGGAAGGGGTAGCTAAAAATTTTAAATATTAAAACATTTAATTAACAACTCTTTCCTTTGCCTTAGAAAAATCCCAATTTCACAATGTACCATATATATATATATATATACACACTAGATGCTTGCCCCGGACGAATGCCCGGGGTGCCGCCTATATATTTAAATCGATTAAATAAAAAAATACGAATTATTCTTAAAAGAATAAAAAAACATAGAAGAATAAAAAATCGATTAAAAGGACAGAAAGTTAGTTATTATACATAAATCTATGTTCAGATTCATAACATTTAATTTACAACAGTTAACTTATGCCTGAGTTTACATAAATCATAAATCAATATCTATAACAGAAGAATAAAAAAAAAATCATCCTGAAAAAATCAAATTTCTTTCATGACAACTTATTTTGTCTCTTTTGTAGAAAGAGATGGATTGATAATTGATATCAGATTTCAAGTAATTGATTTAAAGGCCCGGGTGTGAGAGAGGAGCGGAAGATTCTTTGAAATTGGGGATGGGAAGACATTATTGTGTTTCACTTGATTTAAGGGGATTTCCTTACATTTGATTTTATTAATTAAATATTGTTGTTTTAAAAGATTAGTATATACCTATAATTAAGAGATTTTTATGTAGCTATATTAAGGGATTTATGTATTTATCTATTCCATCTTTTTTTTCTGATTAGTTAGAGTGCCACTTGTCAAAAATGATTTTGTACTGAAAATGGCTTTTAGCGGGACACATGTACTGTTCGTTTGTTGCTTTAATTAAGTACTATAGATATATCGATTAAATCGAACTACCATCTTCCAATGTGAAAATGATGATGATAATTGAGAAGAAATCACAGGAATGGACAAGCATCAGGCAAAACCATGTTCAGAAAAAAAGTATTCTTCGTGCATTTATGGGTCGCTGGGGTTCCTGCTCCATGAACACGAGAACCGTGCCGTAATAGCAATCCAGCCTCTTTTACTATTCATTTTGTCCTGCTTTAATTGTAGTTTCTCCTTTTTTTTTTTGGTTGCATAAAGTAGTATTTATTCCCATATCTCAAAAATAATTATTCTATTTGAATTTTTATTTTTAAATAACTTAAAAAATAATAATTAACACTGATTAAGAACACAACGAGACAAATGATTTGAGAAAAGAAAATGGTTTTGCATACACAGGAAGTAAATAGTGAAGGGTAAGAGATTTTCTGATTAATATTGTAGGCCATTGAATGTAGGGAAACATAAAATTGGAGCAATTATTTAAATCAAAACGGCTAATTTTTGTGGATTGGAAGTATGGGAATCAAGTTGGTTCTGGAACTTAGTAATCAGTGGACAGGCTCACACATTTGGTCATCCCGTCCTAGTCACACTAAATTAATTATTGTCTAACTCTTTTGTGTATTATTTACCTGATTCGAATGAGAACACATTTTAATCACGACATGCTCACGTTTAATAATTCATATATATACAAGAAAATTACTCCCTCCGGTCGCATTTTAATTTGTTCTATGTTTCACCTAATATGCATTTTTAATTGACAAAAAAATTTGAAAAATATTTTTTCACATTCGTTCTGTTCTCTTGATTGTTACGAAGTATTTTAAAGATTTTTTTGTTAATGAAAAAATTGTAGTAGATAAAACTTAAAACAAATCAAAATATTTTATATTAAGAGCCGGATGGAGTACTAGTATAAATAATAGTTAAAATTCAAAACCGATGAATTACGCCATATAAGTAGAAATGCACAGAAGAATTAATTTAATTTGTAGAGATTACTCACACAAAAAAAATTACTCAATGTTTTACCAATGCGAGGAAGGGAATATTTATTAAACCATTCTGATAAGAATTGCTAGGTCTAATATTGAAGTATATATATCTGATATGATTCTAATCTATTTTCTTTAGGGGATGTGGAATACTCAAAATCGTTACACTTTTTTTCTTTTTCTTTTTTATAAAAAAATATATTTTCATTAAAGATTACTGGAAACAATCCAACACTAAATGAGATATAAAATTAGGAGCTTCGCTCCATAAAGTTTCTATTACAAAAGTGGTTCTTGCATATTTCTCTCCATAAAGTTTCTATTACTCAAAATTGTTACAACTTAAGCATACTGGAATTATATTGGGGGGTGGGGAGTTGTTGTATGATTGTTTTGCTAAGTGTATATATCAGAATTCATTTAAGAACAATAAAGAAGGTAAGATCTGAAACATTAAACAATCATTATATTTTAGATTTCGCAAAAAAAAAAAACTATTAAAATGATTTTTAATGGAATAAATAAAAGGGCCAGTAGCAAGCATGTAGGTATGTCGTTGCAATTTTTGTTTTAAATCACACAATGAAATGCATTCAAACCTTATTATTTAAATCAAGATATTTCGAGTCAGTATATTACTCTTATTACATTATATAATATCCATAGTTGGATTCAGTTTTTTTTTTTTTCCAGTGTTAGATGGGGGGAAAAGGATTTCCCACGTTTTGTGCGCGACGACTTCGCTTCGCGATCACGTTTTTAAGTGTACGAATATGGAGGCGTTTCATTTAAGCACGAGATTGATTACTATGGACACATGAAAGCCATTGTCATATTGTCGCCATTACTCTTTTCTTTTTGCTTTTTTTTTTTTTTCCCTCCTGAACAAAGTCCTCAATTCGGATGCAAATTTTGAAGTTTATAGTAGATTCTTCTCCACGGGAGAATACAAAATACTAAGTTCTTATAAGACCAAACACAAGTACATTGATGATACTTTCCAGTTCCACTGTTCCAATTCACTGGATCATTTTATTGGCTCCATGGGTCAATTTTGTTATACTTAACATTCTTTGCTGAGGTGGAGGTACGTATTATAGATATTAATTATAGATATACAGGTGTTCCATGTATTTTTATCTGGTCTCCATCCATAAAACAAATATAATGCAATCAAGTAGATAAGAATATCTCTCGATAAGAAAAATGTTTCATCTTCATGAATCTTCACAAATTACTCGGAAAGAATACATGTCAATTTGTTTCACGCTAATCTGCATTTAGAATGAAATGTAATAATTAACCAAAAAAAAAAGAAGAATAAAATGTAATGAAGTGACTAAAAATGTCGCGTTAGATTTTATTTTATTTTATTTTCTAAAAAAAATGTAAATCTTTTGGGTTCTATATAATGAAATGTGACGCTAGTTGCATATCGATCAGATTTTATTTTATTTTATTTTTGTCAATATACATAATGTAGTCTAGGAGACAATCATTTTGGAGTATTCTTTTTTTTTCTTTTAAAAAAAGGAAACATTTGATCTCCATAATGTATTGGAAGGGAAAAAAAAAACTTGAATATTGTTGGCGATAACATTTAAAAGTCATGAGATATGGTGTTATATATATATATATATATATATTACTACTATCCACTTGAAATTGGACCACTTCGAATTGATGCATTATGATTGTTTAAACCAAAAAGTTGCACCACGAATTATATATTGCATTTCCTTCTCATACACTGCAAAATTATTGCAAAGTTCGGCACGAGTAAAGGGGTTGTTATCTTCTCCGGAAGTATGAAGTATAATAAATGGTATGTTGCATTTATGTACTTATCATTCCGCCCTAAAATGAATGAATCTTATTGTTTACACAATAAATTTGATTTGTAAGATAAACAGAATGCGAGAATTTTTTTAACAATAAAGAAAAATGAACCAACCTGTTGTTTATTGAGGTGCCATCAACCATGGCATAACAAACTAATTAATGAAAAACATGGGTAGAGAAACTACTTCCTTCAATTATATAATACTTTCTTGGTCCCAAATAATGTTTTGATTCAGCAAATAAAACTTTATATATATATATATATATATACGGAGTTCGAAATATAACTCTATATATATATATATATATATATATGAAGTAAGGAAAAACAGTTTTGCTATTGACTTGGTAGTGTCTTGCTTTGCCTCTCTACGCATTTGCCCATTTGTTTATACGCATCCTAATGAATATTCTGATACTCCGTGAAAAGGGTCAAAACTTTTTCATAAGCTTCTAAATCCAGTTTTGCACTTTCCAGGTTGTGAAAAGATGTATACAGAATCAAGAGATCCAATACTAAAAATTTATAATCAACCAACATTTGGCTTAGTGGCGCCCCTTAAGAAGTTTTATACACACATATGGCCAAAAAGAATACGAGAAAATAACTTTATATGATCGGACAAAATACTCCATCTGCCCAAAATGTATTGGTCACGTTTATATAATAATGCTAAAATAATTAATGAAATTTTGGGAACAACATAGTGATAAAATTGAATTTTATTTGTTTAAATATATTATTATTACAATTTTAAAGATATAGTGATCGCTATTGTCAATTATTCGTTGCCATCAATTGAATTCCAATCATTTGAAATTTTGCCAATAGCCATCGACTGTAGTCTGTACTATTAGAAGTGATGTATGTAAAAAAAAATGAGCCAACAAGTACTCTGAAAGACTGGCATGATTAAATTTCTGAGTGTTGCGAAGAAATATGTGAAAAATAATAATAAAAAAAAACCCTCTGGCAAGGAACCATAGCAATTTATTAGATTCTTGATTTTGGAATTCATCCGATAAACTTTTCTTCCTGGAAAGATTTATGACTGTGTATACACTCTAGAGTCTAGACGACTAATATCACGAAATGTTGTCTTTTGGAGTCTCTCCAAATGTATACATCCATCAACCGAACAGTATCACCATTCCTTACAAAATTCGTAGCAATAAATTAGTACAGTCTTATTTTTAATTTATACTTTCTAGAATTATTTATTTATGTCTGAATGTTTCAGCAGGAAATTAAAATTACTAGATACTGCTAATGAAAACGACCCAGAAAACGATTTGCCATTTTATAATACAATTATTGAAAAAAAAAAAAAGAAGTATGAAAACAAAATATAGAAATGGTCGAGAATTTTCTCTCTTCTTTCCTTCGTCGAGGGGGAAAGGAAAGCAACATCTCCATCAACCAAAAACATGGTGGGACCCGGAAGCCTTGAATAGTCGGCCAATTATAATAAATGCAAAAAGCTGTGCGTTGGAGTTATCAACAAGAAATCACACACAGTCACACACTGACAGGCAAGACGACAAAAAGTACCTTTTAGATATGAATTACTGCTTAATTAATTAAATGTCATTTCTGAATTACTAGAAATAATTAATTTAAAAAGTCATCATATTCTGTAGATGGATCATGGAACAAGGACAGTGAAACTGACACAACAATGCCCACTCCCTTGTCCCCTATTCTAATTTCTAAAATGATGTACCAAATGCCTGACAAGTCGGTAAATACTGTTTTTAACCGGGTAAAATAGCGTTTGGCATAAGTATATAACAGTGTTATTAAACTACGTATTTGTTACAATGACGGAAAATAAAGAGATTAGTCGAGAAAGATGATTCGCTTGATCAACATAGAGATTAGTCGAGACAGTTGATTCGGTGATGGATTGTGTTAATTTAATTTGTGCCAATTTTGTGTAGTGATTCCCTTCGCAATATACAATTTACACCTCATTTTAGAGTGCTCCCAAGTCCCACCTTTTTTGTGGCTGTCTTCGTGTATTGTTAGCTATTGTGAATTTGGCATCTTGTCATTGGCCGAATGATATTTTTGGATGTATTATTTTGACCAGTTCTTCCGCCTCTTCCCACACGATACAACCCTTTGTTTCTGTCTTTCAGTGCTTCTTCACAATCAAAGGCTGGCTCCGGGAAGAAAAAATAAAAAGAGGCTTTGATCATGATATTGTTTCATGAGATTCGGTAATGATACGGTCCATTTTTTTAGTGCTAATTTGATCTACTACTTAAATTACTAAGAAAAATTGGTTAAGAACTGACGTGACACAAACTGTTTGGTCTTCATAAGGTGCAAAAAAATAAAATAAAAATCATCAATCTGTTTTCTCTGAATGAATTTATCATGCATCTCCATTAGTACAAAGAGGATGAAAATCCTGCCTAAGAATGAACCATTTGCACTTACCCCCAACACCCCCTTCCCCCTCTTTCTGGGAAGGGTCTTCAATCCAACTAGTTTTAGGTTCCAAAAATCAAATTGCATTAAATGATCTCAACCGCCCTAAATAGTACTCCTTCCGTCCCACAAAAATAGTTCACATTGAGTTTTGAATTTTGTACTATTTTTAATACAAATTTAAAAACTGAATATGGATTATTTTTGTGGGACAGATATAGTAATAATTAAATACCTTGTTCCCACAATATTACACTTACTACTAATACAACATATTAGTAGGAGCAGCAATTGAGTCAAAACCCAAAACCAATACATTTAACGCCCGCAATCATTGTGCCGAAATTGTCTCCCCTCCCTACATTTCTAATGTACCTCGGCCAAAACCGAGAAAGTGCAAAGCATTTGTTTGTAGTAGTACATATTAACCCCTTCGGAAAAACGGCAAAAAATTGATCCTCCCATAACATTTTTTGTGTTAAGGAATTTAGGCTTTGTTTGTTTTTTTTTTTCTGAATGGTTTTTTCATAATAATAAAATAATAATTGTTCTATTTTAGCATATTTTTTTATATTTCTAATGCACTTTTTTATATTTTTCAATAGAAAAAACACCTAAAAACACACACTAAAAAACGAAACAAACGTACCTTAGTTGTTTGAAATTGCACTATTCCGGTCTGTTTCGTGCGGCACTGGTTAACATCCTCTAATTTTGTTTTATATACTAGAAGACTATCAATTGTATAACAGTTGGATTTCATTATCTTCTGTTAGTCAAAAAGTAGCTCTAAAAAGGTGCTCTTTCATTTCATGCATGACTAAAAAAGTCAACAGCTGTCTTAATAAAGTAAATAAAATAGGTATAGTGGTGTAACCTTGATGCATGCACTAGTAGAAAACGCATGCCAATGGGTTCACAAGTGAATCCTAAAACTGTATCCCTCTTTTTGTATTTTAACTGCATTTTTATCAATAAAATCACATGTCATTTCATTAATCTTAAAACATACTCCTAGTTAGTGCACAAAAGGTAGGTATTCACTTTCTTTTTACTCGATCAACACTATATGGTAATATAGGAGCAAAGGCATATATTTTCGAAATGCAGTTACATGTAGGATTCAGTAGCCATTGTCAACAACTCCATTTGAATTATTTTTTAGGAAGACAAAACAGATGCTGATGCGATGAAGAACAAATTATAATTGTAAATTGTAATTAATAGTCAAAGAATGTTCTTTCTCTACATATTCAATTGTTAGTGTGTGTCTCATCAACTTAACTCAGCCACACAATATTATGTATTGGGTTTTGCAAGTAGAAAGCATACTTAAAGGGGAAATTTTTTTTTAAAAAAAAACAATACTTCGATGTCCCAAAACAAAATTATTGTACTGATCAACAGATTCAATAGACACGATTGTTATTTTGAGACGAAATAAATAATTAATGTACACCGGTTAACTGTAACCTTTTATCCAATATTCGAGGACGATGATTAAAGATGATGTTAGCTAGCTTCATATTCTGAACCGACTAGTTAAATTTAGTACTCTTAACTCCTACTCTAGAGTCAAGCCATGAAAGAACTGTGTCACGTATGACTCTAGTTCCAGAATTATCAATTAACTAAACGGCAAATGTCTAAAAATGCTTTTGGATTTTATTGATCATTTTTATACTTAAAATAGCCTCCATTCAGCCACCCCTCTATGGCTATAAAAAAGAGTCACCAAGGACCAGATAATCACACCCCATTTCTTCAAGAAATCAAAACAAAACAACCCAACACTTTCCATAACAAAAATATACTGCCTCCAAACTCTTTTCTCCTAGCTCTTAGAAACATCAAAAAAGAAAAAAAATGGTAGCCCAAAAGTCCATCTCCAAGTCCATGAATGCCAAAATTCTTGGTTCAGGGAAACAAACCATAGTCTTAGCTCATGGATATGGTGGGGATAACTCCGTTTGGGACAACGTGATAAACCCTTTATCCGAGCTTTACCAAGTCCTGGTGTTTGACTGGAGTTTCTCAGGAGTTGTGAAAGATCTGGACCTTTTCGACGCCGTTAAGTATTCTTCGTATGATGCTTTTGCAGATGACTTGATTGATTTGCTGGAAGAGATGAACTTGAAGTCATCGGTTTTTGTCGGGCACTCCATGTCCGGCATGATTGGATGCATTGCTTCCGTGAAAAGGCCTGACCTTTTCACCAGGCTTGTGCTCGTTGCATCTTCTCCAAGGTACTAAATCAAACTACTCCCTCCGTTCCAAAATTATTTTCGAGTCTGAATTTTCACTTTTAGTTGTATTTAATAAAATATCTAGCTTCGCTTAATTTAGAGTTTAGAATTGAATTATATTTACTTTTGTGTTTTTCCTTTTTTTATGAACTCAGAATCTCGACATTACAATTTCTTACTCTAATCATGTCTTTTTTTTTCTTTTCTTTTTTTTTTTTGCCGAAGTCGAAAACTTTCACCGGTCAAACACACGGAAGTTCAGATCCGAATGAAGTT
Source organism: Oldenlandia corymbosa var. corymbosa (assembly GCA_949775105.1). Classification (NCBI taxonomy): domain Eukaryota; kingdom Viridiplantae; phylum Streptophyta; class Magnoliopsida; order Gentianales; family Rubiaceae; genus Oldenlandia; species Oldenlandia corymbosa. The sequence continues at coordinate 29,411,409 of OX459120.1, read as the reverse complement.
AGGTCATGATTTATTCAAAAGATTAAAGAATATTGAATTCATCTAGAAAACCACTAGCTAGTGCGTTAATTGACTCGGAATGATTGTCTTTCCTTATTTTAATTTTTTCCTTTTATGGAGAGTGGTTATTGTTGCACGGAATGAAGATTAAATGGTTGTAATTTAACATGCTTGCGCCGGCCTTGAGTAGATTAATTAGAGATCATAAGTAAATCTTGTCGAGGATTAATTAGTTCTTAAGATCACTACTTTTTTTTTTTCAATTGATGAATCAAGTAAATCGGTGTTCATGTGTTTCCTTAGAGGTATTTGTACTTTGTACCTTTGTACAGCTGTTGTTCTTTTTTTGGGTTCTCCTATGGAGGTGATTGGCTATGAAAAGAGTGGCTAACGTTGAATCGGGTCGTTTTGAGATTGTCAAACATGTCGAAAGCAACAAAAGATAACTTTTTTGCATTGTTTTCTAGAAAATAGTACTGTTTGATTGATCTATAATTAGTTCTTTACTTGAATGAAGCGGTGATTATCAAAGACTCCCTAGATATAACTGTAATCAGGCAGTTTGTTAAACTAAATTATTTTTATCTACAAATATTTAATTCAATACATTGTTATTAATATGAAATAGATAGAGTATATGTCAATGTTTTTTTAATGATTTTGTAATAAAGGATATTGTCAAAATTAACTTTAAATTCCGGAGATTACATTTACTGACAAACTTATCAGGTTTTTTTTTTCCTTTTTTTTTTTTTATTCTTCTTTAGGATTCATTTCTTTTTCTCCCCCTACTATAATAATATCATTAATGCTCAAATGGGCACAGCATGTGAGTATATGACTTGTTATGCTCCACCTTTTGTCCTATAGAAAGTAGCAACAAAATTTTATTGGAAGATTGTCACAAATTTTATGTCTTATCTAGCTAGCAATCCTTTTTGCCAACCATATATCACTTCCTATTTTCCCACAATCTTTTTAATATCTGTAAACCCATCTATTCCTCTCCTCCCCACCTAGCTAGTACTTCCTTGTCAAAACAATATATGTACATTAGTTTATCCGTCCTAAAATAACTATCTTATTTATTAGAGTATACTCTATCCATTCCAAAATTATTGTAAAAGAGTATTATTTATACTCGACGTATTATTCTAACTTTGGTCATTTTTTCTATTTTCAAAGGTTTATTAACACGGATGAGTACGAAGGAGGTTTCGAGATCCCCCAAGTAGAACAGCTCTTCGCAAGCATCGAATCCAACTACGACCAATGGGCTCCTAGCTTCGCCTCCATTGTTGTGGACAAAAATGACCCTCTGTCGGTTGAGAAATTCGCCGGATCGTTGACCAGGATGGGAGTCAAAACGGCACTTCCCTTGGCCAAATCCGTCTTTCTTAGTGACCATCGAGATGTCCTCGAGCAAGTCACAACTCCGTGTACCATAATTCAATCTGTTAACGATGTTGTTGTCCCAAATTCCGTCCCACTTTTCATGCAGAAGAAGATCAAAGGTAAATGCAACGTGGAAGTTATCGATATCGAAGGCCATTTCCCTCAGCTTACTGCTCCTAAGCAATTCCTAGAAGTCATTGATAAAGCCATGATTGATTCTCTCTAGTCAATTAAGGAGTTATTATGGTGATCTTCGTTTATTTTTAGAAATTAAGCCACGTAGAAACCTAGGAAGGGCAATATATATACTTACGTTGGATAGTAGTTGTGTAATGAATAATATGCGCGCCGAGATATCTATGGGAAGGTTTATCCACCTTGATCAATGCCTTAAGAATGATCCAGTTGAGATTTTGTTTTAAAGGGTTTTTAGACAGAAAACCTATTTGGATGTCGGAGAAAATAGAGGGTTGATTCTGTCATCGAAGATGATGTAACATATTGTACTTGGTTGGGTCGACATATTCCATGGTATCATGGAATTTGGAAGAAGCACTTAGCTGGGTAGTGTGTGGTTTTGGTAGTGTTCTTTTTTTTTTTTTTTTTCCGAGTGAGTCATCACGAACGTTGTGTGTCGAGTGTGTTTTTAAAATGTTCGGATTGAACTCTTATTGTAAATTATTGCTACTACTCCTAATAGCATTGCACTATGATTAGTGGAGTATTTATTGATTTGAAAATTGTCCTTATCAGTACTTAATCAATTAATTATATCGTTATCAGAGGCCAAAAAGCTAGTTTTGTTTTTTAGACGCCAAGTGGTTGTTGATTTCGATCCCCAAAAGTCAAAAGTCCTTATCTTGAGGCCAGAAATTATAATAATGAAATGGGAGTAATTTATAATGAATCTGATACAAATTCTTCCCATGTCATTTTTTACTTTTTTTTTTATATAAGAAACATATCATTCTTTTACCTTTTTGTTTATGGGCCATCAAGCAGACTCGCATTTCGCTTGATGATTCCGAATCACTCCAATTTCCACGAATTCATGCGGAAATTGCAGTGCATCATCACAAACATGTTGTATAGGCTTCTTTGTCCCAAAAAATTGTTTTGTTATCGAACTAAAATAATATAATAACGGATAAATAATTATTAATTTGGGATAAAAATAATGATATTTTAATGAAATGATTTGAAAGAAAACTATTGAACATGTGTACTTTCTATTTTCCGTGATTCATTGGCGTTTATGGTAAAAATAAATATCAAGTGAATCGGTGAGAAATTAATCTCTCAATGTTATAAAATTATTGCTAGACTATTAATATAAAACTAAGTATAAGAACAAAAGAGATATAAGAGAGTAGAAAGATAAGAGACTTATATTTAGATGTATTTTGAAGCATGAATGAGCTCACTATTTATGCAAGAAGTAGGAAATCAAACTGTGGGAAATGAATCACCTATCATTAATGATAAATATTACAGAATCATATCTCCTTGAATGTGAATAGAATAATACATGTTAATTATGGACATTCAATCAAATTAAATCAAATACTACCTCCATTCCTATTAATAAGATTAACTAACTTTACACAAACCAATAAAACTAACAAAATTTAGTTTTTTGTCTCAAAAATATTATAAATTCTCCAAATTGTCATTGATAACATTAATGAAGTGATTACATTAATTTTGAATTGGTTAGTTGTGAGGATAAAGAGAGGAAAAAAGTCATTAAATGCTTTTTTTGAAAATATAAAACTTCTTATAAAAAGGAATGAAAAAAGTATGTCCAAAAACTCTTATAAATAGGAATGGAGGGAGTATTTCATAACACTCCCCCTTTGAATTTCCATCTTTGCGGGATAATGCCTCATTAAAACCTTACTAGAAAAAACCCTTTGGGATAAAATCATAGTGAAGGAAAAAGAGTACACTTCCCAATGTAACGCTGCCTAGTTAAAAACCTTGTCAGGAAAACCTATTGGGACAAAACCTCAATCAAGGAAAAAAGAGTACAGCGTGGGTTACTCTCACTGTTAAGTATGAGACTTATAATCTTCTTGTTGCATGCCAAGCTATTGACCAGGTTCATGATTTTTTAAGTCAATAGTAAACAGATTACTTCGACTTCTCATGTAGATGGTTGTCTTCATATACCTGTATAATTTTGAGTGTTTAATAATAATGGAGATGCATGACCATCATACCTTGAAGATATCAATATACACCATCCAAGTCTTGATTAATTGATTGGATAAACCAAAACTTTATATGGTACTTCAGGACCAAATCGGTCTACATCATTAATAGAAAGTCAAGAAGAAGGATCTATATGCACATCAAGATTTTAATCAAGTGTGCTCAACGGATGTTGAATATACCAAGGTCAAACTATTTAGACTGAGATTCTTCTCAAGATCTTTCATTATCCTTGCTTCAGGCAAGTAGCAACCTTTTGATTTTCCTTAGAAGTGTTCAAAACTCTGATATAACTCTTCAGGAGTTTTCCTTATATTCAAACTATTCGAATTTCGTGATAAGTTTCAATAATATTCAGCCTTTTGAAACTCTACAAGAGTTTGGTGCAACAAAATTGTAATGCACATATGGCTTATGAATACTCACTCTAGTATTATTTATCATCCTATCATTCAAATATGATCATAAAAACATATAGAAAATCGTGTTACAAACAAAACATAACATATCTAGATAAAAACAAACATAGCATATCTATTATATTCAAAAGTATGAACCTAAATATCTAGACACATGAAGACATTATAACTTGCGCAAGTCCTTTGAATTAATTTCTCGAGAATTGGGATCATGTCCCTTTATTTTTAATCCTTCGAGGATTTCATATAGACGTCATTATTAAGTATCGCATATTAAGTGATCACTATAATCAAGAGACGCATTTCTTATCTTCATTTGTTACCAGATTAGCAAATAGCCAAAGATTTTCCTTTTCATCCACTACAAGATAAACCGGACTTTGGAAAAAACTTGTGCAACAAAGAGGTTGCTCGATAATCTTTTGTACAATCACCCGCCAAAATCTAGCCCGTATATCAGTTGCCAAACTTTTAGTTCGCAAGCAATTTCAATTCTAATTACACATCGTCAAGTGTGTATTGCGTCTTTTCATTTGTTATGGCTAATAAGTTTAATGTCTGCATCTACAACAGACTTTATTTCATGATCCTCATTTTCATTTATTTTACTGCTGCATCATAAGTAATTTTCATGTCAACATTTTATTGCTGATCGATTTCACGTTCTTCGGTAATGAGATCTCACAATTATTAAGTTTCCCAAGTATTTATATACTTCTTCTGAAAGTTAATTCACCATAATGAGAAACTATTCCAGTTTAAAATTCTTATGAATTATAATCAGTCGTATTTTCCATCTCTATAGATTTAAACCTTATCATTTACGAGGATTTTTATCATTTGGAATCGATAGTTCTACCACTCATTAAATGGACATTCAACTAACAAATAGTTTTAGGTAGTCCTTCAGGGACACATTATCAAATTCTAAGTTTTAGCAGCCTTTTATATAAGATATATTTATACATTCAGTCAGGTTATATGTGGTCTTAAACATTATCTCTTGAACTTCAGGTTCATATCATCGAGGATCATTATGAGATAATTACATTGTCCATCTGATTTTATAAATAGGCTGTTTTAACTTCTCCTACTGATGTTAGGATAACTAACTCGCTAAAATGATGATTAACCGATCGAATAGTTAATAAATCTCCTTTTCGGAGTAACTAACTCGTCAAACTAATACGATCAGTCCATCGAGTAGTTAATCCAACATTAACAATTTCAAATATTAGAGATTCAATATTCAATATATATTTCTGACCTCTTCTGGACGTTCCATCATTGTGTGCATTATGGTCGAATAATTATAATATAAATTACACATGTAATCTTTGAAGATGGATATGTACGGTTTCTAACCAAAAACCACTGTTGGGAAGATCATGTGCAACGACCTGTTTGGTCTTATGCATATAATTGGTATCTTTTGTGTTTCAACACTTCCTCAACTATACATGAAGTAATTACTTTAATTGCACACATGCAATAAACGACTCTACTAGACCGCTTCATTATTGCTCTTATAGGCACTCAATGTTCAACTTATATTATTCTGGTATTGAGTCATACACTCACCACAATTGTCAAATCAAAATTCTCATAAGAGCAGAACATGAAAATCTGCAAGTACCAATTTAACTCCATAATTAAATTTTTGCAAACTTCAGGTTGCAAATTAACGAGAATCATATCATACATGTGGCTATCTCATCGGCATATCGATTGATATTCTTATTTGTTGGAAGAAACTCTTGGTTTTCCAAATTTAATGCATATAAACTTTCTTGTTTAGTATTGATATCAGAATGGCTTAAGTAGTTATGCCAAATTATAGAATTTCTCTTCTGGAGAAAAATAGTGAATTAATTATTCAAATATATCCGAACAATTCGCTCCACATGAGCATTTACTCTGACAGAGTATTTGTTAATTACTCTTTTGAAAGCAAAGTGTATCGCTACTCTGCTGGAGACAACAATAAATCTTCAAATTCAAAATAGTTCTGTTGGCAGAGCAATTTACATCCTTCTTTGATACCTTGGAGAATATAATGTATTTTTCAATGCACTTTCTCCTTCGAACATTTCCTTGCTCTTTTAGGAGCAATGTTTGTTTACTATTGCTCTTCCAGAGGCAATGCTGAATTATTAAATTTTCTCTTCAGGAGCATATATTTGTTTTTACTCTCCGGAGTAATTATACTCTACGGAAGTTTTCATCTATCTTTGCAGAATTATTCAATGGCATATGCTCTACTGTAGCTTTTGATTGATTTCGTGTTGACTATTGACTAACATCTCCTTCAGGGCAATTAATAAAATTCATAATACCCACAGAGGTAATATGAGTTGCACTATGTGCAAGGATACTTTAGCCATTAACAAATTTAGATCTTATTTTCTTCAAAACATGTAGATAGAAATGTCAATTAAATAGTATCATTACTATGGTGACCAAAAGACCACAACACCTTCAGGATATTTGACATATTGGACATTTTCATCTCTAAATTTTAAATCACCTTCAGGGCATTCGAAAAAGATCGAATTATGATTTGTTAATTCATTGTCGACAGGACAAATGAATTCATCTATTTTCAATAATATATCAAAGATATCAATAAGATAATTGTGGTTATACAGAACATGTGAACCCAATGGTTTTCTTTGCCACAACGATAGCATTTGCAATATACTACTTTTTAACTTCAGATCAATACTAGTGTTTTCACTATTTTTCCAACTTCAAGTGGTTAATAGTGTATTTGTCAGAATCACCACTAAATTTTAAATCACTTTCAGGGCATTTGAAAAAGATCGAATTATGATTTGTTAATTCATTGTCGACAGGACAAATGAATTCATCTATTTTCAATAATATATCAAAGATGTCAATAAGATAATTGTGGTTATACAGAACATGTGAACCCAATGGTTTTCTTTGCCACAACGATAGCATTTGCAATATACTACTTTTTAACTTCAGATCAATACTAGTGTTTTCACTATTTTTCCAACTTCAAGTGGTTAATAGTGTATTTGTCAGAATCACCACTATCATTGTTTCATAATCGTAAACAAATTCTTGGAGGTTAGGTTACTACCTGTTTTTGCAGAAAAGGCTGACTTTGTACCGCCTAGAGGTCATATAGATCGAAATCTGGATCAATAAGAACGAAAGGGTTGGTGTGGCCACAACTATGACTACTGGCGCTTCAAAAGGCTTAGATTCTAAGGGCGCTACTGAAACCCTTCCCCTATTTCTTTTAAGCATTTCAGTCTCTATTTGGCCCGCTTCAAACAAAATGAGAAAAGCGGTCAATAGCATAGCTCTTTCTTTCCCCGGCCTCCTCGAAGGAGGGGCGCTCGTATTCCTTACTTCAGGAAATGGACCATGTCTAAATTGAACAAGTCTTCAAATTTACTCTCCAACTTCAGGTGAAGAATTGTATATTATATATAATTAACGTAGATTTAATGTCTACAATTTTCTTTGAAATAATTTACTGCTTACTCACTTCAGAGAAAGAAAACAATTTATAAGATTTCATCAAATATTTTGCGATAATGCTACTACTCGAGCAATTTAATATGGTAAATATGCTATCGCAACATTGCTACTTCAGGAGCAACTTTGATGCATTTTTATATTGCTATTGGCAATATTTTTATTTGCATTAGTAAATATCAATAATACTATGAGTAAAGTAGAATATAAAAGTACAAAGTAAAATATGAGAAGGAGATTTCTTTCTATTAATACATTTTTACTAATATTAATAAACGTATGATAATAAAACAAAGTGTTTTCCTTGCAATTTAAATATCAAAGAAATTAATTCTTTAAAAAAATATTTTTTTCTTTGCACATATGGATACTATCGCAATCACATACAACTTATATAAATTTTATACATTCACATGATCAACAATCATATACATAGCTTAAGAATTGCAATGTGATTGTATGATATTGTATGATATGAGTAAATAGAATTTATAACAAGAAATATTTTTTCCTTCATATGCAAACCAAATATGCATGTTTTATGATTTACCTTTTTCTCCCATCATCATCATTTTGAATCATTAAATTGAACTCCATGATGAACCGTCTCAGAAGTTTTTGAGGTCACGACGTTTCAGGCGCTTTAGATCACGGAAATCTTTTACATTATTCATTGAGGCTTCATGCCTTCAGAATCAATATGCACCAACTTCAGGCGGTGGTAGAATTAAAATACTCATTGAGGCTTACACCTTTAGAACTAATACGCACCAACTTCAGGCGGTGGTTGAAGCTTTTTTGCTAGAGTCTTCGTACTGATAACGTGTTATAAAATTATTCCTAGACTACCAATATGAAACTAAGCATAAGAACAAGAGACATATAAGAGAGTAGAGAGATAAGAGACTTGTATTTAGATGTATTTTGAAGTATGAATGAGCTCCCTATTTATACAAGAAGTAGGGGAACAAATTGTGGGAAATGAATCATATATCATTAATGCTCAATATTACAGAATCATGTCTCCTTGAATGAGAATAGAATAATACATATTAATTATGGACATTCAATCAAATCAAATCAAATCAAATCAAATATTTCATAACACTCAATACTAATTTAGTGTCTTTCAGTAGGAATATTCTTTATATTTCCTCTATAAAAAAAATCACATTAAAGTTCAATTCTTAAGTGGATTATTCAAAATTCAAAATGGATCAATTTTTTACCAAAGGAGTGTATAGTTTCGAAAGATTAGGGGGAAACCGTGGAATTGTTTAAGAAAAAAATTGTCATTTTGTGTTTTGATCATAATGTAGCTCTTCCACTTGTTTCAAACCCAGTCCATTGTACGTTGAAGCTTAAACTCATCAATTACGTACTAAGGCCGCAGCTTCTTTTTTATTTGTAATGCTTCCAAAGAAAATAAACTACATTTAATCAATGCCAATGAAATCCAAACATATTTTACAAAAGTTTTTTTTTTCTATCCTCCATTATCCTTCAACTACATATCAGGTCCCTTAAAATTATTATAATCTATTTAGTGAAGATGTCATGCATTATTCAATATCAGTTGTATTCAGTTTATAATGGTTTCACAACTGCAGAGAAGAACCATCCAAATAGACTGACACTAACACTAAAGGTTTTGAGAAACTGGTTATTGGACCTTTTGATCAATTCTTTTTTATCTGTTTCTTTTTATTATTAAATTATCTTTTTGTTGAGGAGGAAGGGATCATTAAATACATTATTTAAACAAGTTTCGTTTCAAAATAAACATAACCATTCATTAAAATTAGAATTATTTATTTATTTACTTTTTGGGTAAGGGAATAAAAGATCACGACATCATGTACTCCAATGTAACCGCACGTGGGAAATCATTCATTTGAGGGGGATTAGTTTAGTTAAGACACTGACATTTTGAGAAATGAAACCAAATGTCAATTATGCAGAGAAATAAACAATTTATTTATAAGGAAACGTAAGAAGAAATTATGTAAATTAAATCACATGTATGTACTTTTACGTTTCTCTTTTGAAATTTATACACTAAATGCAAAGAAATTGAAAAAGTCGGTCGGCATAAACATGAAGCCGTAAGACCGAATGTGTATTAGGGTTTATACATGTTATGTATATATATAGTACAAGACGGTAAAAGAGTAACTATACACTATAGTTACAAGGTTATAACTCTAACTCTAATACCCCCCTTAAGTTAGAGCATGAGGATTCCGAATGCCCAACTTGGACAAGAGAAACTCAAACTGCTGTTTGCTTAAGGCTTTGGTAAATGTATATATCCGCAAGCTGCACGTAAGTAGACACATAACTGGGAAGAATAATACCAGCGAGAACTTCATTGCGGACGAAGTGGCAATCAACTTCAATATACTTCGTCCGCTTGTGAAAAACAAGATTGGCCATGATATGCAAAGCAGCATGACTGTCACAATATAAGCGAATAGGCTGGGAATGACGAATACCAAGAGACAGAAGAAGCGCCTTCAACCATTTCAACTCATAAACAGTAGAGGCCATAGAACGATACTCAGCTTCGGTGGAGGAACACGCGACCGTTTGCTGTTTCTTGGTCTTCCAAGAGATAGGGGAAGTACCAAGCTGAATGAACCAACCGGTGAGAGAACGCCAAGACAACTCAGGGCGTGTAACAGCAAGATAAATCAGGCGACCAACTAGGCGACGATATTGGATAGGATCAGAAAAAGGAGCATCAACAGTAGAAGAAAGATGATGATTCTGCTCAAGAGAAAAGTCAGCTGGCCTAGCGCCCAACAACCCCGCCTTGAAAATGATGTCCAGAGCATACTTACGCTGACAAAAAAAAATATCAGAAGAAGAACGAGCCACCTCAAGACCAAGAAAATACTAAAGGACCCCGAGATCCTTCATATGAAAGCACCAAAGCAGATACTCCTTAAAAGACTGAAGAGCAGTAGTATCATTCCCAGAAAGAATTAAATCATCAACATAAATGAGAACATTGATTTGCACGGCAGAACGCGTCAAATGAACAAAGAATAATCAGAAATAAACTGCTGAAAGTCATATCTACCAAGAGCGCATGCCAACTTGGCAAACCAATATCGAGGAGCCCGTCGTAAACCGTATAGGGAACGACGGAGACGATATACCATACCGGGTTGAGCAGGCAGAAAACCAGGCAGTAACTTCATATACACCTCTTCTGTGAGATCCCCATATAGAAAAGCATTGTGAACATCCATCTTATGAAGCTCCCATCCCTTAGCAGCAGCCACAGCAAGAAAGGTGCGAACAATTGCCATTTTGGCGACAGGAGCAAAGGTCTCATTATTATCAAGGCCCTCAATCTGATTGTTACCCAGAATCACAAGACGCGTCTTATAACGCTCAACCGAACCATCAGAATAGTATTTTATTTTAAAATCCCATTTGCAGCCGATAGCACGTTTCCCAGAGGGAAGAGAAGACAAAGTCCAGGTATCGTTACTCTCAAGAGCCTGAATCTCCTGTTGTATAGCTATACGCCAGCGAACATCGCGCATAGGCTCCACAAAATTGCGAGGCTCCACACTTGCAGCTACAGTAGCCAGAAAGCACGATGGGGCAAAAAAAAATTGTCACAGCTAACATATTCGTGTAAAGGATATGACGTACCTGAGGAAACCGACGAAGTAGATGAGCAGAGAGAGGGGCTTTCGGAAGTAATAGTGTGCGCAACTAAGTCACGAAGGTGAGTGGAGCGAAACTTGGTGCGATGACCACGACCTAGTAATTCTTTCGATAGCCTAACAGGCTGCGAACCCCCCCTTTTGTTGGAGTTACCATCAACAGGAGGAACAACAGTCCCTTGAGAAGAAGTGGCAGGTGGTACTGAGGGAACAATGAAATCATCATCATCATTAAGAACAGGCATCGATGGAGGAAATAAAGGAATAGACCCATCAGAAGGAGGCGGAGACATGTAAGAAAATTCGGACTCAGAAAAAACAACATCACGGGAAACAAGGAAAGTCCCAGACTCCAAATCATAAATCTGCCAGCCTTTGGTCCCAAACGGATAGACAACAAAGATGCACTTTCGACTACGACTAGCAAACTTATCCCTTTTCCGATCTTGGTTGTGTACATGGCACAAACAACCAAAAACACGCAGATGAGAGAGCGATGGGGGGTTTTCCATATAACGATTGACAAGGGGTCTTGCATGCAAAATACTTAAAGGAGTACGATTAATCAGATATCCGGCTGCTAAAATACACCCTCCCAGAATTACTTAAAGGGCTTGGAAACGCAAGGCGTGAGCAACATTAAGAATGTGTCGATGCTTACGTTCAACCCGACCATTCTGCTGAGGAGTTTCCACACAAGATGTCTCGTGCAAAATACCATGCTGTCAAAAGTAAGAAGACAGACACATAAATTCAGTTCCATTATCACTACGGACAGTTTTGACCAACTTGTCATATTGGCGCTCAACCATAGTAAAAAATTTTTGTAAAGTGACAGACACCTCCGTCTTATCAATCAACAAATATATCTAAACAGCGCGAGAGTAGTCATCAACAACTGTCAAAAAATAACGTACTCCAAAAAAAGAAGGAGTCCGATAGAGCACCCATAAATCACCATGTATTAATTGAAAAATATCATGAGTTTGAATATTACTGAGTGGAAAAGTATCATGAGTCTATTTTGCCTGGAAACAAACATCACAAGCTTTATTCAGATGACTACTAGTGCTTCTAGAACCAACATGTGAAAGCATTTCAAAAACCTTTGGAGACGGATGACCTAACCGTTGATGCCACAAATCAAACGAAGAGAGCCCATGAAGCACATCAGCAGCATCAAGTTCGATAGCCCCAAAGAAATAAAACCCCCCACATTGCTCACCCGCTCCAATGTTAGAAAAAGGCTTACTAGACAGCTTATCAGGTGGCCCTAATTTAGCCGAGTTCAACGAATTGAGCAAAGTGTGCCATTGGTCTTGATTCAGACCAGTAACCGTCGCGGTTTGAGCACAAGAACCAAACCCGGAAGCCAGTTGAACCGCAGTGTAAACAGCCGCCCCTGAAACTAAGCCGAGTGATCCAGCAACCGGTCCAACTGAGCTAGAAGTTGAACCGAAAAGAGGAGAAGAACCGCGACCAGAACCACGACCATGGCCGCGTCCACGTCCGCCGCCAGGATTCACACGAGAAGAAGACCAATTTTCTGGGTAGCTGATCAATCAGAAACATTCGGTGACATCATGGCCAGTGTTATGGCAGTGAGAGCATACAAGGTTACGCCAAGATCCACGTCCGCGAGGCTAGGAATTAGTAGAGGCAGCCAAGGCAATGACTTCACCGCCGAAAGCAGCAGAAGAGCGGACAACGGGGATGCTGTGGACAGCAAAACTCATCGGAGAGTCAGATGAGCCTTCCTGCTGTGCTGTGGATCGAAGCCTCTCCTCCTGAACGACAAGGGAATAGGCGCGTTCAAGATTCGGCAAAGGATCAGTCAAGAGAAGATTTGACCGAACAGAGGCAAATAATTCAGAGTTCAAACCCATAAGAAATTGGTGAAGCTTCTCAGTTTCGCGATGAGTTTCTAGAATGGCCACCATCGTAACTTGACAAGCATCACATAAATCGGTGATCGGAGGTGTATCGGAATCGCCAATATCATCCCAAAGGTTTTGGAGCCGGCCATAGTACGATTCAACAGATGAGCCACACAGTTTACAGTCTGCAAGATCCAATTTCAGCTGTTGAATGCGGGAGCCAGTAACAACAGAAAAACGATCCCAGCGATATTCCCACAAATTAGCAGCAACCTCCTTCTGCAGTATAGTTGACCGGGAGGGGGGGGAGGGGGGGCAAATCAACAACATTAAGTATCTATGAAGTAATCAACGATTGGATGGTCCACCTATCATCCAAATTTTTAGCTTTCTTCGGCTTGGGGATTGAACGATCGACAAACACAAACATTTTACGAGCGCGAAGGGCCATTCGAACAGCTTTGGACCATTCGAACAGCTTTGGACCATTCGATATAATTAGAAGCACCCTTCAATTGAACATGGGTGATTATGGTGCTGGAAGTATCACTTGAGGTGATATCATACGGAGAAATCGTGCGATGGGAACCAATATCCTCATCGGAACTCTCAGCGTCGGACATGGAAACGACAACCAGCAGCAGCGACTAGCGGCAGAAAAGTAGACGGCTGTTGAACCAGCAACAGCAGCAACGACAACCAATAGCAGCAACGATAACCAACAGCAGCAACAAGGGACGATCGGCGGCGGAAGAACCAAACTGCTGCAGCAACAACACCAGCAGCAACAGCGATCGGGAGAAGAGTTGGACGGCTGGCAGGAAGAGACAAGTAGCAGCAACGACAACCAACACCAGCGACAGACTGGCAAAAGATACGGTCGGCAGTGGCTGGTGAAAACGCTGTAGCAGGATGAAGTCGTAAGACCGAATGTGTATTATGGTTTATACATGTGACGTATATATATAGTACAAGACGGTAAAAGAATAACTATACACCGTAATTACAAGGTTACAACGCTAACCCTAATACTAAGTTTAGGTGGATAGTTTAAATAAGGGCACGTCATTTTTTTGTAATTGTTAGTTTGTCCCTATGGATCACTGTTCTTTGTCAATTCTACCAAATAGATCGGTTCTTTTGTCTAATCATAGTCTTTAATGTCTAGTATGCGTTAACCATTCTCTTTTTATTTTTAATTGAAGTAGTTCTATACATGTAAATAAAATTGCAGGAAAAATATATAAGAAATGATATATTTACCATCTAAATTATCCCACAACCTTATAAATGCATAATTTACAAATTAAATGTATGAATATAAACAAATGTATTTTAATCCACCTCATTCGTTTTTACTTTTCCTCATAATTATTTCCTTTATTATTATTATTATTATTTTTATTTTTATTTTTTTGGTGTGTGTGTGATTTCTCTTTGCTTCACTGAAATGAGCCCTCTAAAATTCTATCAACTTTCACATTAGATAGTATTGTGGCGGAAAGGTTATAAACACAACAAACTACGGAAGCGAACTCCAAGAAAATCCCCTTTCCTACTACCAATAAAATAGGACAATCAACCAAACAAGCAACTAATTTAAGAACTGATAAAGTAAAGTAGACACGCAAATTTACGTGGAAACTGAAATCGGGAAAAATCACGAGACTGTAACAACAGTCAAATCTCCACTATCACAATAATGGAAAAACAGTTTTCACCAACCGGTGGATACACAGGACTTCACCCAAAGGTGGATTACAATAATACTCTTCCAAAACACCTATCACAGAGTAGGACTGGAAGGATCTAACCAAAAGAGAGCTAAACCGAAAACTAAACTCTAGCTTTCTTTCTTTTTCTTTCGTACAAAAACAATACACGGCTGCCTAAAATTTTCTTCTCTTCTTGGCTGAAAACACACACCTAAAAATTATGCCAAAGCCTTGCTTTTATAGAGCAAAAAACCTAAAAACAAAAACCCAATTGGAGTGGGTTTTGTTTCCTAAAACCAAAGCCAAATTTGGCTTGGTTTTATTTGTTTCCTTGTTGACCCAATTGAGGGGAATACCGGGCCAACAATCTCCTCCTTCACCTCAATTGGGGGGTAAAACCAAACCCACTTCTTGTCTACAGAACAGAAGCTTCTCTCTACGCACAGTCTTCGTCAACATATCGGCACCGTTGTCATCCGTATGGATCTTCTCAAGAAACAACGCCTTGGAGTCTAGTACACCCTGAATCCAATGATATCTAACATCAATATGTTTTGACCGCGAATGAAATGTGGAATTCTTAGCTAAGTGAATAGCACTCTGGCTATCACAATACACCACATACCTCTCTTGCTTCATGCCAAGCTCTTGTAGAAACTTCTGCAACCAAAGTGCTTCCTTACAAGATTCAGTAGCTGCGATAAACTCTGCCTCTGTAGTAGACAAAGCAACACATTTCTGCAATCTACTCTGTCATGAAACTGCTCCCCCTCCATAAGTCATCAAATAACCAGAAGTAGACTTCCGACCATCAAGGTCACCCGCCATGTCAGCATCTGTATATCCATCTAGCATGGTCTTCCCATTGCCAAAGCAAAGACTCAATCTGGAAGTACCCCTAAGATACCTGAGAATCCATTTCATAGCATTCCAATGCTCCTTACCAGGATTGGAGAGAAACCGACTAACAACACCAACTGCATGAGCTATGTCTGGCTTTGTGCAAACCATCGCATACATCAGGCTGCCAACTGCCAAAGCATAAGGAACCTTTTTCATCTCTTTCTTATCTTTCTCACTTTTAGGACACTGTGTTTTGCTTAACTTAAAATGCCCTGCAAGTGGAGTCGAGACTTCCTTAGCACTGCTCATGTTAAACTTATCAAGAACCTTCTCGATATATTTCTCTTGAGATACTCAAAGCTTCCCATTCTGTCTGTCACGAGAAATCTTCATTCCAAGGATCTGTCTAGCAGGACCCAAATCCTTCATTGCAAAGGATTTTTTCAACTCTTTTTTCAACCTGGCAATCTTTGCAGTATCATGACCAACAATCAACATGTCATCGACATAAAGCAAAAGAATTATAAGATCACCATCAGAGAATTTCTTCACAAACACACAGTGATCGGCTGTAGTCATTTGGTATCCCTACCCTATCATAAAGGCATCAAATTTCTTGTACCACTGCCTCGGAGCTTGCTTCAACCCATACAAGCTTTTGTTGAGACGACATACAAACTTCTCTTTCCCCTTCTCCTGAAACCCATCTGGTTGCTCCATGTAAATCTCTTCTTCCAAATCACCATGCAGGAAGGCTGCCTTCACATCAAGCTGTTCAATCTCAAGATTCAGGCTAGCCCCTATTCCAAGAACAACTCGGATTGAAGACATCTTTACAACAGGAGAGAATATCTCATCAAAGTCTACGCCCTTTCTCTGATTGAATCCCTTCACAACCAATCTGGCTTTGTACCTCGGTTGTGAGCTGTTCTCACTTATTTTTAGTCTAAACACCCATTTA
Source organism: Oldenlandia corymbosa var. corymbosa (assembly GCA_949775105.1). Classification (NCBI taxonomy): domain Eukaryota; kingdom Viridiplantae; phylum Streptophyta; class Magnoliopsida; order Gentianales; family Rubiaceae; genus Oldenlandia; species Oldenlandia corymbosa. Next base: position 29,394,789 of record OX459120.1, on the reverse strand, counting down.
TTCTTGAGTGCTCTCTTGCCCTTAGGCAGCTTCACCAGGTCATACGTGTTATTCTCATGCAAGGATTTGATCTCATCTTGCATGGCTGCTAACCACTGATCTTTCTGCTCATGACTAAGAATATCTTCATACAACTCTGGCTCTCCCCCATCAGTAAGTAACAAATACTCATGAGCACTGTACCTGGTGGAAGGTCTCTTGTCTCTGGTGGACCTCCTAGGCTGAGCAGGAGGTGATAAAACCGGTGGTGTCTCTGTTTCATTAGCAGGATCATCATCAAACTCACCATCCTGCTCTGTCTCAGCTCGCCCTTTAGGAGAATCATCTGATTGTAGAGGAACTGGATCTAGATCAACAGGAATTTCAGGTGAAGATTCTGGCATCTCGTCTTTTCCCATATCATCAATGGTCTGGTCTTCAAAGAAAATCACATCTCTGCTTCTGAAAACTTTTTTCTCTACAAGATCCCAAAGTTTGTACCCAAAATCATCATTTCCATACCCCAAGAATACACACTTCTTGGATTTGCTATCAAGCTTCGTCCTTTCATCTTTTGGAATATGAACAAAGGCACGACAACCAAAAACTCGCAAATGCCTAAATGAGACATCTTTCTCTGTCCAAACTCGTTGTGGTAGATCACCATCCAACGGAACTGAGGGAGATAGGTTGATCAAATCAACTGCCGTCTGCATGGCTTCACCCCAAAAGGATTTAAGCAGCTTTGCATTCGAGAGCATACACCTAACCTTCTCGGTAATAGTTCTGTTCATTCTTTCTGCCACGCCATTCTACTGCGGAGTCTTCGGAACACTCTTCTGAAGTTTAATGCCATGGTCTCGGCAATACTTCTCAAATGGACCCCTGTACTCACCACCATTATCTGCTCGAACACACTTCAACTTCTTGCCAGTCTCTCTTTCAACTCTGAGGTGAAAGTCTTTGAACACATCTAATACATGGTCTTTAGATTTCAAAGAAAAACACCAAACCTTTCGAGCATAGTCATCAATGAAAGTAACAAAGTACAATGCTCCACCCAACGACCTATCTTTCATATAACATACATCTGTATGAACTAACTCTAGAGGACTGGACTTTCTAGATCGAGGAGAATTTTGAAAGGAAACCCTATGTTGTTTACCATAGATACAGTGAACACAAGGTTCTAGAGCAGTACCTTTCACCTCTGGGAGAAATTGCTTCTTACCAAGAATCTGCAACCCCTTAACACTTATGTGTCCAAGCCTTTTATGCCAGAGATCAATGGAGGCATTGTGAGTCGCATTCACCTCTACATTCTTCAACTTTGCATTTAACACATACAAAGAGTTCAACTTCTTTCCTCTAGCAATAACAAGATTCCCTCTGGTAATTGTCCAACGGCCACCACCTTCAGTGCTATGATAACCCTCATCATCAAGTTTACCAACAGAAATAAGGTTCAGACGCATATCCGAAACATGTCTGACATTCTTCAAGACAAGAGTACAACCTGTATTCGTTACCAATGATACCTCTCCCATGCCGACAACATCGCATGAGGCTTGGTTGCCCATTCTTACACGACCAAAATCTCCAAGTGTGTAAGAGGTAAAGAAGTGTCTGTGAGGCATCACATGATAAGACGCACCTGAATCACCGAACCAATCACTGTCCTGACTCGCAACATTAATTGTATCATTATCACAGTACACAAATACATCACTAGTAGTTACTACTGCAGTAGTGTCATCATCACTTGATTCATCCTTCTTGTCTTTACCTTTTCTCGCTGCTCATTCTCTCTTGAGAACCTTGCACTCCCTCTTAAAGTGCCTATTCCCTTGACAATGGTAGCACACAACATCTTTCTTGGATTTAGACTGTCCCCTGGACTTGTCATTCCGATCACGTGGCCCTCTGCTTTTACTTCTCCCTCTTATGTCTGACTTTTCTGTCACCAGAGCCTGCTACTCAGACTCAATACTTTGCTCTTTTTTTCTGACTTCTTCATTCATCAAAGCCTCTTTGACCTGATCCAAGGTCAAGACACCATCCTAAGTTGAATTACTGATTGACACTACCAAAGTGTCCCAACTGTCTGGAAGAGAACTAAACAATAACAAAGCCTGCACCTCATCATCCAACTTTAAACCTACATTCACAGCTTGGTTCAACAAACCTTGAAACGAACTCGAGTGCTCATTTATGCTAGCATCATCTTTGTACCTCAACACAGTAACTGCTTTGGTAGCGATGACTTATTGATGCTTGGACTTCTTCCAAGTACATATTCTGGATTTTCTTCCAAAGTTCATCAGCTTTTGTTTCTCCCGAAAAGTGATGAAACACACTTTGATCGAACCACTGTCGAATATTACCAACAGTCTTCCTGTGCATATCAGCCCACTTTTTATCAGTCATATCACTTGGCCTACCTTCATCCCCTAGAACAGGATCAAACAAATCTTTGCAATACAATAAGTCTTCCATTCTAGGCTTCCACATATGATAATTGGATGAAGTCAAAATCATCGTACCAGTACCCGATGACTCTTCCGTTTTATTGGTGTAATACCTCAACTACCGAACCGTAGCTTTGATGCCACTGTTGTGGCGGAAAGGGTATAAACACAACAAACCATGGAAGCGAACCCCAAGAAAATCTCCTTTCCTACTACCAATAAAATAGGACAACCAACCAAACAAGCAACTAATTCAAGAACTGATAAAGTAAAGTAGACACACAAATTTACGTGAAAACCCAAATCGGGAAAAACCACTGGACTGTAACAACAGACAAATCTCCACTATCACAATAATGGGAAAATAGTCTTCACCAACCGGTGGATACACAGGACTTCACCCAAAGGTGGATTACAACAATACTCTTCCAAAACACCTATCACAAAGTAGGACTGGAAGGATCTAACCAAAAGAGAGCTAAACCGAAAACTAAACCCTAGCTTTCTTTCTTTTTCTCTCGTACAAAAACAATGCACGGCTACCAAAAATTTTCTTCTCTTCTTGGCTGAAAACACACACCTAAAAATTATGCCAAAGCCTTGCTTTTATAGAGCAAAAAAACCTAAAAACAAAAACCCAATTGGAGTGGGTTTTGTTTCCTAAAACCAAAGCCAAATTTGGCTTGGTTTTATTTGTTTCCTTGTTGACCCAATTGAGGGGAATACCGGGCCAACAGATAGTGCATACGCTGGTAAGTGTCTCATTTTGCCAATTTGTTATAACAGGGAACCATCCAATACAATGTCGAACTCGCAGGTCGCAGCTATAGCTTCTGGTTTCATTTTCAAGGCATAACTTAAAACTAAATCACAATGACGTAGTTAAAGATTAGATGATAATCCCTCCAATCCTATTTATAAGAAATAATTGTACTAACCATAGTCATAAAGGATGAATTTTCAAATTATACAGTGGATGAACCCCTTCAAAATTTATGCAATGGCAACTCTTGACAAGTCATACTCCCTCCATTCTAAAATTTAAGTCGCTTTTTGATTTTCTATATAACCTAAGCAATAATTTATATGACATATCTTTTAGACTCTCTCATAAAATATATTATTAGAAATATAAACAAGATTAAATGAAAAAATGGCTGACATTATTTATTGAAGTTAAAATTAGAAAATTAGTAAATAATTTGTCTTAAAATATTAAAATAACGTACATTTTGAAATAAACCCAAAGCACAATGTATTTTAAAAAAACATGGAGTATGCATTTTCAAATTTATCAAAACAAAACATTTTTTTCAAAGATACTATAGCCAAACATCTATAGTATATTATACTAAGAGAGAAACCAGAGAGAGAAAACAAAAAAGAATTCTAAAGGTGCCACATAGGACAAAATCATATGTGTCATTTTTCTAATGGTTGAGTCAAAAAATATTTGCAACAATTATACTAATAGTCCTTCAAATTTTATGTAAATAAAGTTTTATCAAATGGCATTTTAAAACTATAGTTTAAAATAGAAAAATAAAAATTAATTAAATTTAATGGACGGGATTAATGAGCATTAATGCACCAGAATTATTCTCTCCCCAAAAGAATCCCCAAAGTTACTACTGGACTCATTTAATTAATCTCTCTAAAAAAAAATCTCTCTCCCAATCATGTAAATCAATAGACTACAATTCAAAAAAAAAATACCAATCATTCAACATTAATGTTATCTTTAAAATCTTCTCCCAAAAACATGACCCTGTATTTTTCGTCAATAAAAAAGAAGAAAAAGGTACAAAATTTGCCTTCAATTATTACTAAAAGGATGAGATTTAACTATAATTAAATGTTATCTTTTGAATTTCAAACCAATGCATTTATTTACCCAAATAAATATAATTTTTCCTTAATAATATCTCAAAAATTGTTATAAACTTTATCTTTATCACTGAAATTTTGGATAATCAACTATCATCAATCCCAATTTATCTCTATTTACACATGCCACACAAACCATGAGTATGTTCCAGTACTGCAAAAATTTCTCCCTCCCCAAAACTACCCGAAATCCAAAGATGAAATGGCAAAAACTTTAGCCTACAGTTGGTTTGTTGTTCTGAAAGTGATGAACTAATAGTGGGTCGATCGTGTGGGATGGGATGTTATGGTTAATTAAGGTTATATATGAATTTTTTCTGTATATTCTTCTGCAAAATGATATTTTAGAGTTCTTTTTTAGACGTTACTAAATTTATGTTTTTTTACCCATAATTTCATTATTTCATTAATTATTATTTTCTATTGTCAAAGCAAAAAGGGATTAAATGGCAAAAATTTTAACTCTACAGTTGGTTTGTTGCTCTAAAATATTAAGTATTGGGCCAAACAGTACCATAGAATCTTTAATTACAACAAAATAACTATAAAAATTTTAAACTTCACACTTCAATCACACATAATCTACCATCCACTATTGATAATTATTTCATTATGTATTTTACGCGTACAATCATTTTATCTTTTCATTCAATATGTAACATTAATACAATCTTAGTTATTTTACTCCGCTTATGAGTGTTATTGTCCAGTTCTTCTCCTTCAATAAAAATCAAGTGCACACTTGCATTTCAAATGATAAGCATTATTTTATCTTTACAATTATGCCTTTATTTAATTTTAGTTGTGTAATGTATCTTAATATGAACTCCAAATACATTTTACACTTTTTATATTTTTTTTGTTGATTTTTTATAATGTATATAAATAAACCCCTCATCTAGTTCTGATGAAAAGATTACGAACTTGACATTGTTCAAAGATTACTGGAGATGATGCAATAGAAGCCCACTTCATCACATAATGCATCATGGAAGAGCCCAAATCTCTAAAATAGAAAGAAGGGGCATCCCCGTAATACTCGCAAATATCAAGCCTAAATTACAGAGAAAATTATTTACCGGAGTAACTGACAGAATCACTGAAGATCGGGGGGGAGTGATGAGTCATTGAACTTTCCTAAAAAAATCAATTCGAAAGCAAAAACTTATCAAATCAAATGATGCAAACTCTGGTAAAGCAGCTTAATCAATCTGCCATTCTCTTCCTTCATCACTCCCCATCTTCTCTCCACAGAGCTTTCTCCAATACGTTGCCGTTCCGTCCCGCTCGAGCATTTTCAGCTATGGCTTCCTCAACCGATGAGTTCGTTAAAGGCACTGTTCATCCCAACGGCCTCGCTGTCATCACTCTCGATCGTCCCAAAGCCCTCAACGCCATGAACCTTGGTAAATGTTTCCAATTCCTTCTTAATTACTTTTTTTTTTTTGTTGGTTGATTTCATTCTGACGTGTATTTGAATATTATTGGATGAAGAAAAAAAAAATTGAAATGTGATTTGAGTTTGAGTAAGTAGTTAAGTTTTTGATTCTTGACTGATATTTTTGGTTTGAAGATATGGATATCAAGTACAAGAGTTTTTTGGATGAATGGGAAGAAGACCCCAAAGTTAAGTGTGTACTGGTTGAGAGTAGCTCTGCTCGCGCCTTTTCAGCAGGTACATAATGTCTTTATGACTTAATTGATACTGTCGGAATGATCTTAATTGTTGTTTTAATATGGAGAGATTATGGAATCGAAGTAGTACTGCCTTCATGATCCTTGTGGAGTTATGTTTCTGTTATTTGGAGTGTTGGTTAGGTTTTTTGAGGGGTAACTCCTCGTTACTAATGCAGGTATGGATATTAAAGGGGTTGTTGCTGAAATCAAAAAGGACAAAACCACACCTCTTGTCCAAAAGGTTTTTTTTTTCTTTTTTTTCCTTATTGAATGCAGAACTCTTGATGTGTTAAGTTTTTGAATGTTTATTCAAACGTTCGTTTCTAGATGATTGTCGAGAGTCCTTGAACGTTTTCGCTTCTTGTGCTTTCTCTGATGACCTTAAAAATTAAATGGTATTAATTTTGTTAGCATGCTGCGGATTTTAATATGGGTGATTGATTGTAGAGCTTAGTGCGTAATTATATGTGCAGGTGGAGATGTCAAGCAGATTTCAAGAAAAAAACAACAGTCAGATATGATTGAGGTTTTGTGTGGTTCATCAACCATAGGCGATAGCTTTCAACTCCACATCAACTTTGCTAAATGAAATTATAAAGTGATTGTATGCAAAATGAAATGGTTCTAGGATTTCACATCTAAAAATGTTTGCTTAGTTACCCCGTGATATTATCTTAGGACCCTTGTTTTGTGTATAAAGTCTTCATTAGAACAAAAAAAATTCCATCTTATCGGCCCCTGCAATTATATGAATCTTAGGATTTGTTTTGATAGGTATAGTAGCCATATGCACCTTTTTATCTGGTGATATACCACTGGTATTTTAGTGAAATGTTTTCAAATAGCCAGATTCTCATTCCTTTGCTTAGATAAACCTGAGATTAAGTAAAAATAAATGCTTTCTGGTATATTGTCTTTCTGGAACTTGATGTGTATCATTCCAATAATGCAACAGGTGTTCACTGCTGAATATTCATTAATTTGCAAAATATTTTCATACAAAAAGCCGTACATTTCCTTCATGGATGGCATCACAATGGGATTTGGGATAGGCCTTTCTGGTCATGGGCGATACAGGCTTGTTACTGAGGTTTGTTTTGATCAATTTTATTAGATGGCTTTTTCTTTTTGAAAGTTAATGCATTTTTCTGTTTTTCGTGTTGTTAATTTGTTTTTCAACTATACATGCAGAGGACTGTTCTAGCTATGCCAGAAAATGGGATAGGATTGTTCCCAGATGTTGGTTTCTCTTATATTGCAGCACAAAGCCCAGGAGAAGGCGCTGTCGGTATGGCCTGCTACTCTTTCTCCTGCAGCTGACTTTTAACATAATATGTAAATGTAGACTCTCAGCTTCTCAACCATGGCCTTTCCGAATCATAATTTGATTTGTAGTATGTTGAAGAAACAAGTTGTACCTCATGTAAAAGAATGTTCAAAAACCACGTCCGAGTCATCCATGGACTTCTGTTTTCAATCTTTTCTGGTTCTGTTATTTGCAGGGGCTTACCTTGGACTGACAGGAAGTAGAATATCAACTCCTGCTGATGCACTTTTTGTGGGCCTTGGAACCCACTATGTACATTCTGGAAAATTGGGATCCCTGAAGGAGGATCTTTTGGGAACCTCCTTGTAAGCCAATGCCTTCTTTATTTTCTTTTGTATTTTGGGTCTATAATTTCATTAGAATATTTTAGTTCTTAGATGTAACACAATTGAATCACTTCAATATTTTGCCATGTTATGGGGATTATTAATGGTTAATGAATCTACAATCTATCAAGCATTCAGTTTGTTGCAATTCTAAAGAATGATCTTAGAATTCTATATGATTTGTGGGCCTTTAACTTCATTAGCTCTGCATGGTCTTTCTTATTAAATCCTACATTGACAGTTGCTTTCCAAGGGGATTCAGTTGGATTGTTTCCCTTATGTACTTTATCCTGAAATTGTGCATTTTGATGTAGCTCCGAGGATGCACATGAAGATATCAGAGTGATACTGGCAAAATACAGCAGCAATCCTGAGTCAGAGCCCCGTCTTAAGTTGCTTTTACCTCGAATTATTTCAACCTTTAGTGGTAGCAAGCCCGTCCAAGAGATAATAAAAGAGCTTGAAAAGCATCAGGAGAGTGGTGATACTTTAGGTAAGCCATGATTGTTGTTGATTTAATCATTGGAAGTATCATTCATGTCGGGCTACTCTAGTTTACTTGTGACTTGTGAAGTATGTTATTTTAAGTTGATTTAGATCATTTATGAGGTGTAATGAACTTGTGTTAAGGCTTAGCACTCATTTCACATATTTATATCAGTGGCAGATTGGGCCAAGGATGCTCTGCAAGGCCTCAAAAAGGGTGCTCCCTTCTCTCTCTTCCTCACTCAAAAATACTTCGCCAAAGTTGCTTCTGCTCATAATAACAACGGGAGTGACTTATCCAGGGTATATTATTCTCTATTTCTGTATGTCGTAACCTTCAGTTTTTACTGCCCACTGACATGGAAGTTACTTCTGTTCTTTGATTTTCTGATTCCAGCTGCCCGGAGTAATGAAAATGGAGTATCGAATTGCTGTAAGGTCGTCTCTGCGAAACGATTTTGCTGAAGGTGTTCGTGCAGTCTTAGTGGACAAGGATCAGGTTTGCTCTATGAAATACAAGCACTTTGCTTAGTGAATAATAGTTATAATCTCTTGCACATACATTATCTTTTGTTGTTCGTTCGTGTTTCCACAAAGTAGTATTTGAGGAGAAAATGCTGCTGAATTTCCTCACTGTCTCTCTTCTAATTATTATCATGATGAATAACTATAACATGGAGCAGATTATTGACAACCAAAATTAATGGAATCATATCAAATTAAGTTATTTTGCTTAACTGTGAACAAAGATAGAAGGGTGAGGAAAGGGAGTTAGAATTTAAAAAAAAGAAAAAAAAAAGGAGTTAGAATTCAGTAAAGTTGGCCTTCTTCATATAGAAAATGGTATCCACAAAGATTAATTCTTTTAAAAATAGTTCTCTTCATTGTGTTCCAATTAGTCCCTCATAATTGCAAGCATTTCGATTGTTAGTAGTTTTAGTTGTTGCTGATTGTGATTCTGGTTTCATGTTTTCATTATATCACCTTGTAGGAGAAAACCCGTCTCTATGATATTAAACGAAGCAGGATGAACCCAAATCATGGTTTTTTCTTTCGGGGGGGTTAATAAATAAGCTAGTTAGGGCAGAAAAACCCTCAGTTTGATACTTGACTCGTTATACAGTGCTTATCCTTTATCAATGATCAAATCAAAGTTTTGGATGAAGTTTATTCTGCTTTCAGTCTGAAATATCAATTAGTACTTGGCTTACGTTTTTCCCGATGCATCCTCTTGACAGAATCCGAAATGGAACCCATCAAGTTTGCAAGAAGTCAACTCCGCTGAGGTGGAAGCTCTTTTTGAACCACTAAGCCCAGAAGTCAGGGAGTTGAGCATCTAAGTTCTCACTTAAATGTGCCGCGAAAAATGAGTTGAGAGTTAAATGTGACTGCCAGATTAGAATGTAGTAGTGGTACTGTAATCTTTCATCACTTCTCAGTCACGGTCAGCATGAATTTTCAAGGACATTGTTGTGCGCTGAATTCTGATAGTGAACTATCCAGTTGGAGGAACATTATCGTAGTGATTAGGGGCATTGAACCCAGTCACTTCATTGAAAATAAATAACCAGTATCACCAGAAGAGGTTCTGGAGTTGGAATCGGGAAATTGTACCGATCTTTCAAATTCAGAATGGACTTTCATTTCAATAACCACAGAAACACAATTCCTTCGACTTCCACTCCCAGTAAATTTAAAATGACAAAGTTCAACTTTCTTCTATTGTGAGAGACTTATCGGACACAGAGTCATCTTATTTATTATGAAGTATATAATAAAAATTTGTGCCTATAAATAAGACTGGAAAGAGCAACGCACAATAAATTCGTAACATGATTAGAGGTCTGATTTTATGGAGATTTATTTACAACCCAAACTAAGAGGCGAATTCCAGGATGTGCCGATAGCTCAAATATCCAAAAGAATAGCAATTCAGGAGCAGTCTCCACATCTCAGACTCCGCTGTAGCTTTGAATAACCAGAGCTTTCAGGCTTAATGTATCTGAAAAGGTTCGAGGTTAAATTTTAGCACTCAATTTATTTTATTTATTTATTAAATTTCCAAATAAAAATAAATTAAATGGGGAGGGAGTTTTGTACCCATGCCGGCAAAGGAAGTCAATGATAACAAGGTTGCAATTTGGCTTGAAAAGACCTGTGCTCTTGATTACATTGGCAACTTGTGTTAAGCGAACCAGCTTGAAGCCTTCCACCTCTCCATCTGTTTGCATGAGTTTAAAGAGGAGGAAATACGGGATTAAAGAGGGAAAAAAAAGTGGAAAACAATGTGAGTTAAATAGAATAGATTTTTTTTTTTAATGTAAGTTTAATTTTATTTGGTACCAAATGAAAATAATAAAAATATACAATGTACATGGACGTATATGATTATATTCCCATATAAATTCTATAATTGTTTACGGAAATTTTTAAATTATATATTATCTTGTAGCCTATTTTAGTAAATATAAGGGCGGTAAAGGTGGGGATTGCAAGCACGAGAGGTTGTGTTCAAATTAATTTGGCACGGATCCATTATTTAAGAACATAATTATAAGAATAAAATAAAATCTTATAATTTAATTTTACTAATAAAATAGTTTTGCATACAATTCAGCGATTAAAATAATTCACTGTGTGGTTGATGGTGAACACCTTCAAAATTTTTTAAAATATATTGCAATTAAATGTTCTAAAGATTGATGATTATATACTTCTCTATTCTTAAAAAATTTAATTTCATCCCCGTTTTGACATGTTGAATCGGTTTTAACAGTTATTTGTAATTTTGTTTACTCTCCATTTCACCCAAAAAGAAAAGAAAAGAAAGTCCACATTGTAAATTATAATTTTTTTTTATTTTTTTGATATAATTTATCATTTAGCTCTATTTTTGTAGGACGGACCAACATCAAGAGTGATCTGTAATTTTGTTGATTAACATATAAAGCATAAATTATTAATTTTCTTTCTTCCGCAACTATTAATATGAAATTCTTAACCAGTATTGTTGCGCCTAATCCTAGATATTTGTATAAAGTTCAAGAGAAGAGCTCACCCTCATTATTGGGAACAAAATCTTCAGGTAGTTTTAGATCATAACAAAAAACCACATCTCTTCTGAACTTTAGTTCATCAACGTCTGCATAGGACACCACTCCAACTGGGTTGGCTCTGCATATATATACATATAATAAAAATATCAGGAAGGATCATAACAAACTAACATTCCATCCCGTACAATTCGTAGTAACACAAAATTGAAAATCAAAAGTTTCTTTGTTTTTTCTAGCTCTTTATTTAGAAGAGAAAAAAAAAAAAAGAAGATGAAAGTTTAGTTTACTTGCTGGAAATTGAACTTGGTATTCCGGCTTCCTCTTCACATTCCAAAACAAGATGCTTTTTGCAGGAAACACCATATGGCTGCGAAATATGATCATTTACCAACAGTGCACCAATTAAAACCATTAACTTATACTATTCTTAAATTTTTAAGGATGAAGTATAAGCTCTGATTTTGTCCAATCATAATTTTTGTCCCAAAATTATTGTCCAACTTATATTTTTACTTTTAGTGTATTTTGTACTAAAATAACATTCGACAATAATTTCAGGACATTAACTTTTACGGGAGTATTTTTATTTCATATATCAATACTCTAGTGAGAAAAATAGTCAAAGCAACAAAAGTATAGATGGTAGAACAATTTATGCTCCCTAATCCCTACCAAAGAGAGCAAACATGCTCCTAAGTCGGCAAACTAGCTAAATTAGAGACCTTCTTTTAAACATGCTCCTAATTGTTTGAGGTGCAAATGTTTGTCTTTCTTTTAAACAAATTTCTGGCTAAATTGGGCTTCTTTTTTTTTTTTTGTCTGGAGAAATAATTGTCAGTGAAATTTTGTCTCTAGAAATTAAGAAGTCTAACGGAGTCGCTTCATACGATGAACATTTTTCTTTCTTAAAAATAAATAAATAAGTTAATCCAATAAAAATTACCAGTCCACCAGCAACAAGATGATCAAGCATCCCAGGATAGTTGGGTTTCAGCTCACTTCTCTTTCCAATCCAAAGATAAATCTCCCCATCCTTTTCCACGTATCCGTTCATGTGAACTTCATAATCCTGCGCTCTTAAAATAAGTAACGTCACGTATGTTTCCTCATCACTTAGTTTGAATCGTTCCATATCATTCCGTCCCAAAATAAAAGTTTAGTTATATTATTTTATTACAACTAACATAATTCTTATTTTAGGACAAAGTATAAACAAATGCAGGGTCTATTTATATGAATTTTTGTGATTAAAAAAAAAATCAAGGATCATCACTCAAAAGTACATACCTTGATGCCAAAGAAAGGTGCAGCTGCTCTTTCAACCAAGAAAAAAGTGCCCCTACTGGAAGATGATGTGACAGGATATAGCTGGCTCAAATTAAAGGAATCATGCAAAAATTTATAAAAAAGATTATCAGAAAGTATACTTACACCTAGTAAATAAAAGATAACCAGCTACTCAATCGCTCATCCATTCCTAGAAAGCAATCTGATTTATTGAACCGAAATACGAACTGCACTTGATTTGTAGGACTTATTGTGTGGTGAGGTATAGAATATGCATGCTCGTACATTTGAAATTACTATTTCGATCTTCTGTACTTATAAAAGAAATAGTACTCTATTTTATTATTTTTTCCGTATTAGAAAAATAATACATAATAAATTTTAAGATTTTTATTTTTGTGAACCAGAGAGAGTAATATATAAGATGATGTATAAAGTAAGTCATGAGCATGCATGCAGTAAAAAAGATATAAAAAGTAATTTTTTTTAAAAAAAAAAAATGATAGAACAGGAAGCAACGTGTATAGATGTGGATGGTATATACCTCATTTCGTATTCCTGGAATTACATTTTGGTCTCCCAATATTTGAATAACACCACCAACGGCTCTTGTCCTGTCTTCAGCAGTCCTCAGCATTGGATGAAACGTGAAATGGCATCTGAATTTACTACTCCCACAGCAGGTCTCGTACTTGGGAAAGATGAACACATCTTTAAATTGCCTTAGATATTTTGCAAACCTATATAGTATGTATGAATAAAATAATTAATGGCGTACATTAATTGCATCAAACCCCCTATAGAATATACTCATCGATCAGGCTACTAATCCCTCCATTTTCTTCTGATACAAGGTACTAGTTTTATTTCCTTTTATAATTCTCGATTAATGCAGTTTATCTGTTTATTCTGCGACTCTGGTCTTGAAAACAAAGGCTTCAGTAAAGTGTTTGGGAGTTTACTAGTACTTTACTGTAATCTATTTCGTAACAAATAAATTTGCATACATTCAATATCAATTATTAATTTCTATCGAATAAATAAAAAAATCATGTTTGTTGTTCGATATTAGGTTTAGCCGTTTAGCACACGTTACTAATTTTTTTTTTGTTGGAAATATAATATTGTTCGAGGTCGTGGTAAATAATAAAAAGAAAGAATTAAGCAACTAATACTTACTCGTAATGCACATAACCAACAATATGATCCTCAACAACAAAGGGCAGAAACTCTTGATGCAGCTTCTCCTGCGCGAAATATTGGGTTCAATCCCGCCCAAAAAAAAAATAAAAATAAAAATCATTCATTGAGTTAACGACGAAAATGATAATACACGTAGTTTTGGTCAGTTCCGAAATTATTGCCATGTTCGCATTTTCTTTTAGTCAAAACGTACTAAAAGTGAAAAATCCAAAAATGAAAACATCATTTTAGGGCCGAGAAAATTTGTATAAGAGCTATGAAATTTGCATAAGTCTAACACGCACATGATCACGGTTGCAGAGTTCAATCTTACGGAAGAAGCCTTGAAGGTCATCATCATTAGGATTGTTGGTGGATTCAGAAGCTCGAAATACATCATCCCAGGTGATCAATCCTGCCGAAGACGATGGCCTACCGCCGTTTCCATTTTGAAACGACACGGAGAGTGAGCTAAAACGACGATGACGCCCTAGCACGGGGAATTTTGTTTCTTCACCGGCGGTGCCGCGATTGCAAACGGAATAGACGTGAAAGCGGTGGTGGAATATTTTGTGTTTATTCAAACAGTTTGTATTCATGGTGAAGATGATGCCATTGCCCCCGGCCATCTTTTTTCTTTCTTTCTTGTTTTTAAAAAATTTTTTTTTTCTAATGAATGCAAGTCAATTTTCGCTCCGGCATGTGAAGTTCATATATAGCCTTTGGATCATTTCCTTTAGTATAGCAAGTTGTTTGACAAATATATGTATTTTTATTATATATATCTAATATAAAAAAATTGTTTGCCTAATAAACAAAAACCATAATGAACCAAAAGATAAAGTGTTTTTTGGACGCGCGTGTCCAATATGCAAAGAGTTTGACAATAATTATTACACGAAAATTAGTAATGTAAATAAGACTATATAATTAAGCACGAAAAAGTTCACTTGATGTGGATCAGTACTTGTGTCTTTTGTTTATACTACTTTGCTCTAATTAATTAGTGGACATACGGTATTAAACATTCATCGAGTTTGATCAAAAGGGAGATCCAAAGATTTCTGGGTCAAATAGCTCCAAAGACATAAAGAAGAGTATTGAGGGAAAAAAGAAAAAAATAACGCACAGGATATACAGTTTTAGCCCAAAAAAAAAACATTGTAATGTAATATTTTTTACGTCCTGAAATTATTATCCATTTTGAATTTTTAATTTTGTATAAATTAAATAAAAAATAAAATCTAAACTAGACAATATTTTTAGAATAGAGGGAATATTACAAATTTATTTTTGCTTCCATGGTTTTTCTTTAATATCTTTTTTCCTGCTGGCGTGGAATTGAAAGATGTTTATTACAACTGTATTCTATAATAAATTAATGAATTAATACTACGTAAGTGGACTATTTTGACGAAAAGATTGTTTTGCCCATTTAGACTCACCCCTTACTTAATGATTGTATTGTGTTTCGTTGAAATGGAACAAATGGGACACTTTCAGGAAAGGATTAAAGGGAGCATCAGTAATTTCTAACAGTAGGAGAAGCGGTAGAATGAGTTTATCAATCAAATGGGAGTGAAGTCTTGTCCGGTAATAAGCCTCTAAATAGATTTTTTAAGATATCTAGAGATTCTCATTCGAGATAGTAAGAGGTGGGTTTATAATATTTATCTGTGAGTGACGTTCATTGGGTTGGATTTTTTCAATACAGTTTATGATCAAATATATTAAAAATATTATCAATAACTAAATAAAATAATAATTATTCTGTCTCAACAAAAAAGTTTATATTGAATTTTAAAAGTTTTTATTATTTTTAGAATAAATTGAAAAACTTAAAATGGACTTTTTAAAGGACAAATGGAGTATTTCACTAGATAGTACTAGAAAAGTGAATTTTAATTTCTTACAAATGTGAGACAATGAGTAATGTGGAATTGATCGATGCATAAGTAAATAAGAAGTAAAATGATGTTGAATTAGTTACAAAAAAAAAATAAAAACTTTAATACACTTTCAAATTATTATCATGGTCACAGTGTTGAGTATCCCACATCGGTGGTGAGAGAGAGTTGATATCAATATATAAGTATATGGATTACTCCCCTCATTGCCAATTGGTTTTGATGTGGAACCCATGGTATCAGAGCCAGCCTGCCAAGAGTCGGACTCCAAGCCTGATGTGATAGAACTGGTAGGGCTGAGACGTGAGGCGGTGACTCGGCTGACAAGTCCAACCCAAGAAGAGACATTGGGCTTGCGAGGGAGTGTTGAGTATCCCACATCGGTGGTGAGAGAGAGTTGATATTAATATACAAGTATATGTGCTATTCCTCTCATTGCCAATTGGTTTTGAGGTGGAACCCCATGAACTTCTATACACAGAAATTTATCTATGAATTACCATCGATCAATATTGTCGACACTCACAAGACTAGGCATAATTAATTCACTTAACGCTACATATCATCATTGGTATATGAAGAAATAACGGCTTTGATTCCAGATGTCATCAACGTAATACAATGACCAACGGAGCGAGCTAGCTGGAGTTCAAATTTTCTCTGTCTGAAATTTTTTCAGTGTCTTCTTTTTTTCTGCAATAAATTTAAAAATATGAAAATACATGTTGAGATGAAAAATATATTAATAATAATTATTACAAATTTTGGAAAACAAATTATATATGAAAAAACCAGAGGCAATGCATATTGCGGCTGAAGTGATACCCACAGTTTTTTAAATCTGAATAATGCCAATTGCCTAATGGTTGAGTTTTAAACCTAATCCGTCAGACCCAATGTGTTTGCAGGCAATTGAGGAAAATAAAGGAAATAAATACAGCTCATGGTGAGATGGCATGTACATTAGGAAACCATATCTTTCCTGATTGACTACATCGTGGAATATGGTGTTCCATATTGTAGGTCAATTACAAAAAGACACTAATGATTTGGTGAAAAAAAAATTACTAGAAATTTTAACAGGGAATGAATTATAATTGTTCATACTTACACTTTATCGTAAAAGGTTTATACATTAAGGAATGTGCCTTCTGTGCACTAGAAAAGGAAAGGTAGAATGGTAATGTCATTCCTGGTCAAGAAAAGTCAATATATTAAAGGAATCTTTAATTCCTTTTACAATGTTCAGAAATGTTAAAGAATCACAATTATTTTTCCATTACGGTATTTTTTTTGCTCAATATACAATGGGAATGGAAAAAATAATAATTTTTTCAATGACTTTAAAATTTTCATAAGAACCGCTCTCTCCGTCCCATAATTATTGTTCAATTTTACTAAGATTCAAGATTTTATTTTTGGTCAAATTAACCATATTTTTGCCAAATCTTCCACATATACCCATGCATACATTAGGGGTGTTCACGGTTTGGCTCAAACCGCTAAAACCGCCCAATCCGATCATCGGTTCAGATTAACGGACGGATTATAATTATATTTTTAAATCGGCGGATTGAAAAATTAAAAACCGGTCAATCCGGTCCGAAATACGGTTTGGCACTGTGAAACCGTTTGTCAATCCGGACCGGACCGTATATATATTATAAAATAATAATATATTGATTTTGTATATATAGCGGCGGATAGAGATTTTTATCGAAAGTGCTAAGTTGTCCATTGGCATTGTTGTTGTTCCCTCTACATTAGACCTTGCTGAAAGTCGTGTGTTCGAATCCCCCATGGACTATATTTTATTTTATTTTTTCAAGAAAAGCCTCAAAAAAAAATGCTAAAAAGGCCCAAAAAATTTCAGGAAAAGCCCCCAAAAAAGGTCCAATAACAAAAAAATATTTAATTTTTTGCTCAAAATGAAAAAGTCCAATTAGAAGCCCAAACCGCCAATCCGCCCAAACCAAACCATTAAAAACGGATTGGATTGGTCCGGATTATACACCAATCCGGTCCGGTTACAGATTGAAAATTTTTCAAACCGTAACGAATGGTTTGGTTACAGATTGCTATCAATCCGGACCAATCTAGACCGTGAACACCTCTAGCATACATGGTTTAATTGGCAAAGGTTTCAACTTCCGTTGCTTCTTTCTCACACCAGACCCCATTTCAAAAATCAAACTCAGTTCAAAACACAAGCATCACCTTCGTTTGTCTTCACTCATGCGCCTAGAATCAAATGAAATCATCTTATGAAGAATTTTGAATGTAAAGGATCTTTCTATAAAATAATTTTTTATTTCACCAGAGAGTTCCTCGCCGGCATAGATGCGAAGACTTCTTCACTTGTGAGGTCATCTCATTCTCTTGGACCGATCAAACCAAAATTTCAGTTGAATTCATTCGAATTTAGAAAAGTTGTTATTCTGGGTTTCAAGATGTTCCTCCAGGCGATTCTTGTCGGAAATATGGTTTGAAACTTTGAATCGATTGCGGTTTCGATTCGATATTTGGCGGAACTTCTTCTTAAGTTGAATTTTATCTTGACTCAGTTGAGATGTCGGATTATAATTTGGATTCATCTGAAATTATTTATTCCAATTCTATTAAGAAAAAACTTCACAATTTTACAGAGATGGAAGAATTGAAGAAATGGGGTAGAAGGGATGTGTAATTGGGTGCAAAGATGTAAGAATTGAAGAGATGGAGATGAAGGTATTCATAATCAGCTGTGGATTGAAGAGACGGGGCAACGAATTTGGAATCGGTGGTGCACAATAGAAGCCAAAGGGCCAAGGTTTAAAGAGAGGATTTGCAGATGTAAAAGAGAGGCTTTTTTTTTCCCCTGGCAAAACGATCCCAATTTGTAGCTTGAGATAGAATTGGACTGAATAAGCCTTGACATCAATGGTACATGTGTAACTTAATCCATAAAAAGCTAAATCGGACAAAAATTTTTCGGCAAAATAGACAATAATTATGGGACGGATGGAGTATCATTAAAAAGAAAAAACAAAACGTATAATATTTATTTCATGAATAACGATATAAGATCAAATAAAAATGATAGCTGATAATTTATGCCATCAAAAATGTCAAAATAATAGATTAAAAGAGGACAAAAATTAATCGGGATGGAGAATATGGCATAACATATTTTGATGATGATAGGTGGGAACTTTCTCAATAACTATCTTAATATAATAATTTACATATCTTTGTCAAAGTACTTTTACTGATCTATGAAGGAATGTATACATAAAAGGAGATTTTTAAGAGAAGAAGTTAAAAAATTGATTTGGGAATGTATACATAAAAGAGATTAACTCGATCATATTGAAAAAATATGGAGGCAAAAGAAAAAAAAAAAAAGGAAGGAAAATAGAGACCGGAATTTTTTGGTTTGTGAAAGTAGTCTTTTAAAATTTTTATTTAATTAATGATAAATATTCTTATTAAATATTAAACGTATAAGATTGCTTCTATCCCATTATCATATTACATTTGGTATTTGAGTCCCTGTCATCTATTTTTTTACTGAACGTCGTAATGGTAGGAAACATAATAAGATTTCGATACATCCATTCCCTTTCCAATACAAAGAATATACCCTAAGTGTTAAAGGATGATTAAGATTCAGCCACATTATTCCCTATAAATTATCTCGTTAAATTTTTTCTGTATGTATGATCACTCTTACAAAAATAGGCTTTGAAAGATATTCCCTCATCCAATTTTAATATTACAATGTGTACTTTACAATGAACACATTAAAGGGTTTATATATTTAAAGATTAAGGAATATTTAAGATTCGGTCACATTATTCCTAGTAAATTTTCTTATCAAATTTTCTTTGTATGTATCATCGCTCTACAAAAATAGCCTTTCAAAGATATTCTCTCATCCTGTTTTAATATTACAATCGTTACTTTACAATTAACACATTAAAGGGCTTAAAAATATTTAAATATTAAGGGATAATTAAGATTCAGCAATTATTCCTTATAAATTTTCTTATCAAATTTTCCTTGTATGTGTCATCAATATTATAAAAATAGGTTTGAAAAATATTCCCTCATCCTATTTTAATATTACAATGTGTTAATTTACAAAAATTTAATAAAAGGTATCATGAAAAAATAGTAAATAGTTATTCCCACTGTCTTCAAAAAATAGTCCATTTAAAGTAGTTTCAAAATTTGTTTAATTTTTATAGGACGTATATATATTACATCGCGAACCTCTACAAACACTGCAATCAAGAACTTACTTCTTAACAGAAAAATCCACAAAAAGAAAAAGGTGAACAAAAAAACCTGACCCTCTCCGTAAAATATCTAAATATTTTATTGAAATATTAAAACTCAAAACTAATTTGCCGAGTAATACCACTTATTGAACGACACAAACCAAAATGAGAAATGATAAATAATATTATTTCCCCATCACCCCTAATGGGGGAGAATTATTTTCTTGGTGTTGGGTTTGAGAATGATATTAGTTAATTGATGCCAAATAATTGAGTATAAAACTTGATCCTCCAGACACAATGTATCAGGCCATTCTTATTTTTTATTTTTTGAAATCATTTATCAGGCAATTGAAAAGAACATAGCGGATGCACACGTTTCTGTTGGGATGTCAGATGGCCAATGAAACTTTAAAATCTTTCCTCATTTCCTAGGAGACAAGTAAATTTATAATGCATGTATATTACCCAAATTGGAAATCAAATTGTTCACTAGATAATTTAGTTTATTGGGTGAGGAAGTCCAATTTGGTTGTAAAATTACGATTATTATATAAGTAAACGGATAATATATTATATAATCAATAATATCACTGATATTATATAAGTGCAAACGGTTGTATTGAATTCTTCACCTAGATAATAATATCCCTCATATAATAGTCCTTTATTCTAAATCACAAGTTTAGAATGTTATAATTTGACCATAGATCTCCTACAATACAATCTTACAACATTTTCTAAATTACCATATAAAATTTGTCATATTTTTCAATTTAATTATTATTTTCTTTTTAAAAAATTTTACTAACATCTTGACCACTATTAAATGAACTGTCGAGAATATGTGTGAAAATCTTAGTGAAATATGTAAATATTATAGTATTACTATGGTGTTTTGTAGAAGATCATTTGCCTTATAATTTAGTCTTCACCGCCAAATTGTAGTCAACCAATTTCCACCATATTTATTGAAAATCATGCATTATGTTCTGTATTTTATTTGCATTTAAAAGTGTATTGTCGTCAAGTACCTACTGTTTCAACAGGAAAAAAAAAGAAGAAAAAGTGCCGACAGTAATAAAAAATAATAAAAAAATCAGTAATAATTTCAGTCCATATACTAGATTAACATAGCTACAGGGAAGAGGACACTTATTCTCCTCCAATCTCATTTTTTTAAAAAAAAAGAAAAACCCTCATTTTATTGTATTATTTTGAAAAGAGATTCAGAACAGAGACTTGTTTTGGACTTAATATGATAACAAAAAGAACAAGGTGGCAGATAATGTTGTAACGGTGCACCTTCCCAAAGTCGCTCGATTCCGCATTTCTTTTCTTTTTAATGTACCATTCCCTTCATCCCAAAAAGATAATAAACATTACAATATAAATTTATACTATTTTTTATACAATATACAACTTACAACATAATTTTTTTAAGATAGTAAGAATACTATGTAACAAATTACGGGTTCATTAGTTGTCAATTTGAAACAATACTAATTATTTCGCTGACAATAATAAAGATCACCTTGAGTGACTTCTAAGTTCAAACCGCTAGTTAAAATTTATTCTAGCTGGTGTATTCTCAATTCCCAAAGGAGAGATCGGGTAAAAAGTGCTAGCCTAGGATGAGCTATCGGACACCTCCAATTAATGTTGTTGAGAAGTTTTGGAGATTAATCCGAAGGAGAAAACCCGACATGGAACCCAATAAGTAAGATAAGACTTATCTGAATTCCAAAGACTTTCTTTGAAATCTAAAGATCAGGTATTAGATGTGTTCAAAGACTTTCATCTTAAAGTTCAACGAGAGACTGGCAAGAAGTTGAAGTGTGTTCGAGCAGATAATGGTGGTGAGTACAAAGGTCCGTTTGAGAAGTATTGCCAAGACCATGGGATTAAACTTCAGAAGAGCGTTCCGAAGACTTCACAACATATTGGTGTGGCAGAAAGAATGAACAGAACTATTACCGAAAAGGTTAGGTGTATGCTCTCGAATGCAAAGCTGCCTAAATCTTTTTGGGGTGAAGCCATGGAGACAGTAGTTGATTTGATCAACCTAACTCCCTCAGTTCCGTTGGATGGTGATCTACCACAACGAGTTTGGACAGGGAAAGATGTCTCATTTGGACATTTGCGAGTTTTTGGTTGTCGTGCCTTTGTTCATATTCCCAAAGACGAAAGGTCGAAGCTTGATGGAAAATCCAAGCAGTGTATATTATTGGGGTATGGCAATGATGATTTTGGGTACAGACTTTGGGATCCTGTCGAGAAGAAAATTTTCAGAAGTAGAGATGTGATCTTCTTTGAAGACCAGACCATTGGTGATATGGGAAAGGGCGAGATACCAGAATCTTCACCTGAAATTCCTGTTGATCTAGATCCAGTTCCTCCACAATTAGATGATTCTCTTGAAGGGGGAGCTGAGACAGAGCAGGATGATGAGTTTGATGATGATCCTGCTACTAAAACAGAGACACCACCGGTTTCATCACCTCATGTTCAGCCTAGGAGGTCCACCAGAGTCGTATGAAGAGGTTCTTAGTCATGAGTAGAAAGATGAGTGGTTAGCAGCCATGCAAGATAAGATCAAATCCTTGCATGAGAATAACACGTATGACCTGGTGAAGCTGCCTAAGGGCAAGAGAGCACTCAAGAATAAATGGGTGTTCAGACTGAAAACAAGTGAGAACAGCTCACAATCGAGGTACAAAGCTAGATTAGTTGTGAAGGGATTCAATCAGAGAAAGGACGTAGACTTTGATGAGATATTCTCTCCTGTTGTAAAGATGTCTACGATCCGAATTGTGCTTGGGATAGCAGCCAGCTTGAATCTTAAGATTGAACAGCTTGATGTGAAGACAGCCTTCTTACATGGTGATTTGGAAGAAGAGATTTACATGAAGCAACTAGATGGGTTTTAGGAGAAGGGGAAAGAAAAGCTTGTATGTCGTCTCAACGAAAGCTTGTATAGGTTGAAGCAAGCTCCGGGGCAGTGGTACAAGAAGTTTGATGCTTTCATGATAGGGCATGGATACCAAAGGACTATAGTTGATCACTGTGCATTTTTGAAGAAATTCTTTGATGGTGATTTTATAAGTTTTTTGCTTTATGTCGATGACATGTTGATTGTTGGTCATGATACTGCAAAGATTGCCAGGTTGAAACAGGAGTTGAATAAGTCCTTTGCGATGAAGGATTTGGGTCCGACTAGACAGATTCTTGGAATGAAGATTTCTCGTGACAGACAGAATGAGAAACTTTGGGTATCTCAAGAGAAGTATATTGAGAAGGTTCTTGATAGGTTTAACATTAACGGTGCTAAGGAAGTCTCGACTCCACTTGCGAGGCATTTTAAGCTAAGCAAAACGCAGTGTCCTAAAAGTGAGAAAAATAAGGAAGAGATGAAAAAGATTCCTTATGCTTCGGCAGTTGGCAGCCTAATGTATTGCAAGGGACCAGACATAGCTCATGCAGTTAGTATAGTTAGTCGGTTTCTCTCCAATCCTGGTAAGGAGCATTGGAATGCTGTGAAATGGATTCTCAGGTATCTTATGGGTACTTCCAGATTGAGTCTTTGCTTTGGCAATAGGAAGACCATATTGGATGGATATACAGATGCTGGCATGGCGGGTGACCTTGATGGTCGGAAGTCTACTTCTGGTTACTTGATGACTTATGGAGGGGGAGCAGTTTCATGGCAGAGTAGATTGCAGAAATGTGTTGCTTTGTCTACTACCGAGGCAGAGTTTATCGCAGCTACTGAATCTTGTAAGGAAGTACTTTGGTTGCAGAAGTTTCTACAAGAACTTGGCATGAAGCAAGAGAGGTATGTGGTGTACTGTGATAGCCAGAGCGCTTTTGACTTAGAGAAAAATTCCACATTTCATTCGCGGTCAAAACATATTGATGTGAGATATCATTGGATCCGGGATGTGTTGGAGTCCAAGGCGTTGTTTCTTGAGAAGATCCATACAGATGACAATGGTGCCGATATGTTGATGAAGACTATGAGTAGAGACAAGCTCCTGTTTTGCAGACAGGAAGCGGGTTTGGTTTTACCCCCCCAATTGAGGTGAAGGAGGAGATTGTTGCGCCCGGTTCCCCTTCAATTGGGCCAACAAAGAAAAGGAAAATAAAACCAAGTCAACTTGGATTTTGGTTTGGGTGTGACGGTTAGAAACAAAACTCACTCCAATTGGGTTTTAGTTTTCTTTTGGTTTTGCTCTATAAAAGCAAGGCTTTGTGCACAATTTGTGTATATGTTTTCAGCCGAGGGAGAAGGCGAATTAGGGCAGCCGCGCAAGGGTTTTGTGCAAGAGAAAACGAAAGAAAGCTGGGGTTTAGTTTTCGGTTTAACTTTTTTTTGGTGAGATCCTTCCAGTCTTACTTTGTGATAGGGGTGTGTGATAAGAGTATTATTGTAATCCACCTTTGGGTGAAGTCCTGTGTATCCACCGGTTGGTGAAGACTGTTTTTCATTATTGTGATAGTGGAGATTTGACTGTTTTTGTAGTCCCGTGGTTTTTCTCAGTTTGGGTTTTTCACGTAAATTCGTGTGTGTACTTTACTTTATCAGTTCTTGAATTATTTGCTTGTTTGGTTGGTTGTCCTATTTTATTGGTAGTAGGAAAGGAGATTTTCTTGGGGTTCGCTTCCGTAGTGTATTGTGTTTATACCCTTTCCGCACAACAGTGGTATCAGAGCCTAGGTTGGTCTAGTTAGGTGGGTGATTTAGCCCAAATTATCTCAGTTGATCTGACTGAACCCATGCAGTCAAAGGCCCACTACGAGCGGAAACGTAGAGATGGGCGGCCCAGTTACTCATGTGGAGTACAGATTTGGGCTTGGTAAGATAATTTGGAAGCCAGATGTGGAGATTGCCCATGACGGAGGAGAATGTTGAGGGTCATGTGGCAAGGATTGTGAATCCCACATCGGAGGCATTAGGACATGTGAATCAGTTAATAAGTAAGGTGGTCTCAAAACCCATTAGCTTGAGCTTTTGAGTTCAGATGGGTCTTATCTTACTTATTGGGCTTCATGTCGAGTTTTCTTCTCCGGATTAATCCCCAACAAGAAGGAACTTGATTAGGTTAGAAAAAACAGCTTCTAAAAAAAGTCGAGATTTGGTGTTTTTTCTTTAATTATCAGCAAATGAAATTCTATTATTCTCTTATTATTTCCCTATATATTTATATATTGCATTTTCTAGGGATATGTATTGATTTCTATTACAGAGAAGTTTAGGCCGGTAAAGATTAATGTCTAAATTCTGAGCAACAATATTACTTTAGTTATTACTAGATGGATTACACGCGATTAGCGCGTATGATATATAATATATAATATAAACTTTTTTCATAAGAAAAAATGATAAAAATTATGAGTCACGTTACTGTCGATTACACTATTTACAAATATTTAAACAAATTTATTAATAGTAAAAATACAATTCAATAGTATATGAACAAAATAATATCACTAAAATGTGACACTACTAATTTTGACGGAATTGACATATAGTATTCCGATAGTGAAAAACAAAACTTAGATATGCAAAGTGTGCAACAAAACACACTCAGCACTTTTTTAAAAAGTAAAAAAAAAAAAAAAAAATAATGACAAAATCTAAACTCCATTAAAAAAAAGGATAAAATGAACAATGAAATATTACCTCCAACGACTTGGGAAGGAGAGTTAAAATCAAAGATTTAAAAGAAAGAAAAAGAAAGAAGGGACAAAATTCTTGCACTACTTAGAATTATATATTAATAATCTAGAAAAAAAAGAAAGACGTAAGAATTTATAGAGAATAACCGAAATCGGCTGACCAAATTCACCTAGGAGTGAGAAATGGTTTTTTTTTTTTTTGTAATCATAAAAATAAAAAATAAAAGAAGGAATTAATAGAAAAGATATCAAAGATCTATTATATTGTTTGATGATAAGAAAGTGTTTATTGTCATAAAAATAGAAATAATTGTAACAAATGAGTTAATAATGAAATTGTAAATAGAAGAAAATCGTTTATCCAAAACTGTTTTTGACAAAATTAAATGAGGGACTACGAAAATGTGAATTAACATTCCCCAATTATATATATGTCTGATGAGTATGATGATGATTATGTTAAGGGGACATTTGATTAAAGGAAAGTAGAAATATGAAATTAATAAAAAGATATGACAAAAAAAAAAATGTCTTAAGGACAATAGATGTTTTGTCCAAAATTATAGAACTAAAACACTTATACCAAGACATATTTGCCCTTATTGAAAAAAAAAATCTTTCAAAAATAATAAGTAAGTAAACAACAAATTATTGACGGAGTGGGACGAAAGCGGTCCAAACACAAAGTTGGAGTAAAATATAAGAATAGTTGCAATAATACTATCGAATTCACAAGGATAATGATGTGGGTATCATCGAATGAGGGGGAAAAAAAAAAAGAACATTTATTAAGTCCACCGAAGGCTTCCGGAAATGCTTGGAAACTCCAAATTGGGCGAATGATCATTTTCTGGAGGGGTTAAATTCTTTTTTTTTTTTTTTTTTCCGTTTATGCAATTTCTTTGAGTGCATTTAATATATATTTTTTCTTGGGGTTAATGCTGACAATACTGAATCAAATTTTCTTTTCGTAGGTTTTCTTTTTTTTTTTTTTAGAGAAATGAAAAGGCAAATACATCTAAGTAAAATTATTTTTAATTTTATGATTTTAGGCAAGACACCTATGGCCCTTAATGAATAATATTTTTTGGTACCCTTTTTATTATTATCTCCACTGTCTCTCAACCAAATTTTCCCTTATGTTAATCATCCCAGTTATATTTAATGAAAAAGCATAATATCAGTTGTGACTATTATTTTGATGATGACATAGTAAATTATTGTCGAATTGAAATTTTAGTAGCTAGTATAACTATACAACGGTACAAGTAATTATAATTGGTCAGCAAGTCAAACCTAAACTGACTATCGATTCTGAAAGATTTTGGAGGAAAGTGGTCCAACAATTAGAATTATAATTTTTTTTTATATAGTTTCACTTACAATTATATAAACATAATAGCCAAGAAAAGGGAGGGGAAAAAAAAGAGCGCAAGAAATAGAAGGCCACGAAAATAGACCATTCGCAAGATTTAGGTTTTGGCATTTAAAACTTTTCGTATTGCTCCCAAGTCCCACCGATAATAAATGATTTTTTTTGTTGGTTATTCGTACAAACTCAATGCTTTCTTACGGCTGATTAGCGGTTTTATGGATATTAGTTTTTGAACCACCTATTGGCTGAAAAAAAAAAATATTATAATAGCATGTAATACTCCTTCTGTCCCACAAAATAGTTCACATTAAATTTTCAAATTTATGTTAAAATTAATTTTACAAATCTTTTTTTTTTTGCATATTTACAGGGTGTCTACCGTCGGAAACAGTGACAAATTCCCTTCGTTGATTTATAGGCATCTCGATGGGTGGGACAGCTGGCCAAAGTATTTAATATTTATCCATTTTCATGGCGAGATTCAAACTCTCAACCAATGGTTAAGAGTGGAGAAGTCACTTCTACTCAACTACAACCACTTTGGTTCCACAATAACCACGTTACCTTACAAATTTCGAGATTTGATGTGGAGTATACCAACTGATTGATAGGCTTAGATCCAATGAACTACCCTAACATTAATTGAGACTAAAGTGATGAAAACTTCATTTTCATGATTTCGATGAAAATGGGGATGTGGGGCCGGGCAGAATCAGAAAAGAGGCAAATAATTGTAGCCTACTTGTGTTGATCGATGAAACCATACATAGAACAAGATTCGATTCGAGTTACTATATTATTTCGTAATGTATTACTCCCTCCGTTTCGCAATAAATGTCGTTTTAGCAAAATAAAAAAAATTTCAAAATAGGTATCGTTCTTTTATTTCAATACATTTTTTAATCAGAATTTTTAAAATTACCCTCAAAAGAATTTGTATTATTGGTAAGAGTTTGTGTTAATAGGGTTAGTTGAGGTATTCAAGTAATTTTATTATCATATTTAAGTCGTTCTGACACTTATTTTGGAATGGAGGAAATAATATGTCATGCTTTCTACCTCCTTTGCAGTTTACATTACCAAACCTCGAAAAAAAAAGTGTACTTGTGTTGAGCTGAATCGGAATCTCCACACTAGGTATTTATTGGTCTATGGATTTGGGGAACTGAAGTTTCGTAGTGACTCAAACAAGTGAAAATTCTACAACAGGTATTGGTAACGGAAGCCCTGGCAGGAGGACCGGTAAGTACTTCCTTCGTTTTAAATTAAGTGTCAGTTTTAGTAAAATAGAGAAATTTCAAAATAAGTGTCGTTCTTACATTTCAATGTAATTTTTGTTCAAACTTTTCAAAATTATCCTCAAAAGAATTAATACTGTCGGTGGATTTTTTTTAATATGGTTGGTTGAGAATATTCAAGTAATTTTATTACCCTATTTAAGAGTTTCTTAAACTATGTACAAAATCTAAAATGACACTTATTTTGGAATGGAGGAGTATTAAAGAAAGGGTTGTAATTTAGGAATCAACCACATTTTAGGGGTTTCTAATTTTGCAATTGAGTGGTACTCTTTCATTTGAAAATTTAGTCTCTTTTAATTTTGGAGAAATATTCTAAAATTAGTTGGTTTTAGAATTTCAATACCAATTAATTACTAATTTTTCAATTCTACTCTCAATAAATGATGCTAACTCTTTTTAATTAGTCTTATATAAAGGTTTAATATAACTAATGAGGAATAAAACATACACATAGTGTATTAATTGTTGAATGATTATCTCTTTAGTTTAGATGCAAAATCTAAAGTGTATATTTTAAAATGGAAGGAGATATTCATATTATTGAACTAAAGGATTAGGATTTTGGCGTCTAAACTGCCAATTTCACAGGGTAACTCTAATATTTTATTTTTAATTATGGTAAAATATTTTCTACTATTGCATGCTTATTTTACGGGTATCAAAATCTTCCAACTATGCTATAAATAAATCTTAATATGTGGAGAAAAATTAGCTATACCAACAAATAATAATTTTCATATCTTGAGATAAAATAACACAATCTTGATGCATATTACAACAATCCTTCGAGCAGAAAATAAAATTTAATCACGCACCATAAGAAAAAGGATAAAGAATACAAGAAAACTTCAATGAACTGGGTCTCAGTAAAATGGAACAGACAAATCCAAATATCAAAATGCTAGCTGGTAATCCATAATTTATTCTTGCCGGCCGTCAACTGAACTGATGGGGCCGGGGCCGGCCGGGTGATCATGCATGCTTTTGTCCGCCGGCGGCAATGTCAACAACAAAACGGTATTTCACATTGTCATTACTCTCCAGACGCTTAAAAGCCTCGTTGATCTGGGTGGTTTGGATGATCTCAATATCAGAGACGATGTTATGCTTTCTGCACACCTCCAACATTTCTTCGGTTTCTTTAATGCTCCCAATTAAGCTGCCTTTCACCACTCTCTTTCCGAAAGCCAGTGGGAATGGTGGCAAGCCTATGGGATTCACTGGTAAGCCCACAACCACAAGAGTTCCATTCACTTTCAGTAGCTCCAAAAATGGCCCAATTGAGTGCGATGCCGTTGCAGTGTTCACTATGAAGTCCAGTGTCTTTCTTCTGGCCTGCAAGCCAGAAAAATAAAAATAAAATAAAAGTAAACCGACCGAAAACAATAACTTAAAAGATCCATATAAGTCCACGTGTAGTTTCACATGAAAGTAGCGCACGGACTTAATATGCTGGTCAGAGTGGTTTTAACAACCATAAAAATACTCAAATAACTGCCTGAAAATAATTAACCTGCATTTGTTCGGGATTGGTACTGAGCACAAAATCATCTGCACCAAGTTGTTGTTTAGCATCAAGTTCTTTGGAAGGTGATGTGCTGATGACTGTGACATGGTGACCAAAAGCCTTTGCAAATTTCACAGCCATGTGACCTAACCCTCCTAACCCAACGACGCCGACGCGTTTCGGAAATGAATCCTTCTCCAATAATCCCTCGTTTTTCAGTGGACAATAAGTCGTGATACCGGCACACAACAGTGGTGCAGCTGCATCCATTGGTAGATTATCCGGTATATGCACCACATATCTACAGAGCGGAAACAAAAAACCCTAATGTTAGTATTTTTCCTATATAGTACATTAGTTTTTTGGAATGGAAAGAGTTGTAAAAATATTAATCAGACAGGATATTGTGTTGAATGAGTGTGGACCTTTGATCAGATACTATTATGTCGGAGTAGCCCCCATAAGTGATGCTTCCATCCCAGAAAATGTTACTGTAAGTAAGCTGAAGTTGGTCACAGTAATTCTCCTGTGAATCTTTGCAATGTTCACATTCCAAGCATGTTGCTGCCAAGCACCCTACTCCAACTTTGTCCCCAATCTTGAATTTTGTCACATTGCTGCCCACTTTTGTTACTATCCCAGTAATCTCATGCCTGATTGCACATTACAATTATACTTGCCTCAATATCCAGAGCTATAGTATATTAAAGAAGAATAACAATTGTGCCCGGAAAAAAAAACAAAAAAATAAAAATAAATTGCGACATAACCGATACAGCGCATTTATACAATCATGACTAACGTAATATATATGGAAAACGGAAATTCCATTATTTACAATATGAAATACTACCTCCTCTCCATAAAAATAGTCTACATTGAGTTTTCAATTTTATACTAAAAACAGTACAAAACTCAAAACTCAATGTGGACTATTTTTGTGGGACGGAGAGAGTATGATAAAGAGTATTTAAAAAGTTTTATTACTTAATTAATTCGCTATATCTATCATCACATATCATTTACGAAGAAAAAAGAACTAACCCTGGGACAATAGGATATATAGTGCTGTTCCATTCATTCTTGATAAAGTGTAGGTCAGTATGACACATCCCACAATACAATATCTGGATCGTCACATCGTCGATCCCGTTTTCCCTGCTTGTCATTTGTTTAATCAGTACAATTTAGCTCGAAACAAGAAATGTCATTGACTTAGTTTATTGCTTATAATTTGTAACCCAAAAATAGTCCATATTTTAAACAAATTATAATAAAAAAATATTATAGTTTTCAAATTATAATATAGACTACTTTTGTGTAACGAAAGAAATATTTCAAAAGTTAGATAAAAGCTAAGAAAATACATTGGACGAGTCGAACGAATATTATTTTATCGATCGACAAGGCATTTATAAACGTACAGACCTGCGCTTGAAGACATAAGGAGTGATGAAACCGGAAGTATCATGAGCTGCCCAGCCGGAAACGATCTGTGTGTGGTTGGGAGTTTCTTCTGCCATGAAGGGTTTCGAGAGGGAGAGGGTATTAATTGGAAGCTTAAGCTAGCTGCTTTGGGTTTGAGTTGTACTTGGAAGTTGATGGATGAATTTCTTGATGATGAGACAACGAATTTATACTACTTTCTCTCTTGTCTTTTCATGATTAGATTTTCCGGAAATTTAACAATAACACTAATTAAGCCTAATTTTCGTGTTTCCTAGTAATAGTTCGTTTTCAAAACATTCATATCTGCTGTTAACATCCATAGGAAAACAAAAAGGGGAAAAAAAAAAAAAAAGTGAAATGCAGTACTTGTCTCCTACCTCTGAAAATTATAAGCCAATTTGGTCCGCACATAAAATCTCAATCGTTACTCATCTCGTTACTGTTAAAATGAGTAAAATGGTCCCATATTTTCCTTATCCCGCATAGAAATAAAGGCACACCTGAAATCACATACTTTACTTCCCTTGTAATTAATTGTGATTGTGAGGTAAAACCATATGTAAATTTATATGAACCTTTAAAAATTACTAAATTGCCTTGAAGTGAAACCTTGAAGTGAAATCACATATAAGTGCTACTCACTTAGAATAGATTTTTTAACGTAATTAACTTACAAAATATTTGAGCACTTGATCAATTTATGCGTTATAACCTTCAAATCAAAAGAAAATTTAATTTTACCTCAACTGGGTGTTTAATAATTATGGGAAGGTGTCAAGGTGGGAACTATTGTATTTTCTTGAGAAAAAAAAAAAATTATTAGAAAGTGTGGTATATACATTATTATATGGACTTCACTCTTCTCATTGCAAGTGTGTCTCTTTTGGTTTTTTCTTGAATGCAATTTTTGTTTTACTAAGATCATACGCTCATTCCCATTCTCGAAAAAATTACATGATCGTTAAGAAGGGATCCATGGAGAGAATCGAAAATCCGGATCCATGCATGTATTATTTATATGCATAATGTTTTGGCAATTATTCTTCTCTCCAGCTAATAATTCTTTTTCGTCATTACGAGACAGATGTTTTTATTTAATAATGTGTTAATTTTAATCTCTGATAATTGTTTTATTTTATAGAAAAGTATGGACGTCCCTTTATTATCAATTATAAGAGTGCAATGAAGCTGATACATTGTAACGTGATTTCTCCGTATTTTTCCATTGTCGTGACTGAGGACAATGTATAGTTGAATGCAACATTTTTCTTCGTGATTTTCATCGTTAGGGGGGATCCAATTTGACAAAAGGGTCATAGTCTGGTTGTCAAGCTCTTAGTGACTTTCCGCGGGGTAATCAACTTGAAATTTCTGCGAAAATACTTGTAGTTCAATTGAAACTTTAATTTGAAGTGTAGATACTAGAATATTCACTAACATTTTTGGTGTTCTGCTTTTAGTATAGCTTTTAGTAGTCATATATGATAATAAAAAATAAAGTTAAATGGAAAATATAAACATCTATCAATAAAACACAGAAATTAACGTACCGATAATTACGCAGAATGCCAGTTTAAATTGAACTAGAGAGATAAGATAATTGATTGATGCACTCAAAAAAAAATGATTGATGCACTCCCAACAAAATTTTTTTAAAAATAAAACGTAAATTCATTAATAATTTGTTGAAAATCGTTCAACTAGTGATTAAAAAAAAAAAAAAAAAAGAAAGATACAGATAGAAACAAACAGGTCATAATGTCATTATTGTATTTAACATGAATACATACATATATATAATAAAATAATAGTTGTACTGCGTGCTGAAATTTTAATCTAATCAAGGATGTGATACTAATTATGAGTTGAAAATTTTAAATCATAGATCTAATAATTGGATTTATTGTGACGAAATCTCCTTGAATTTATGTTTGTCAGATCAGTAAACAACAACAAGAATGCCACCGTCATATTCAATTCGTAAATCATAATCTACAAACTTATAGATTATGATTATGTTTATTAAAACTAAATTAAAAAAAATACAAAAGTTAAAGATCTAAAAAATTATTTTCCATCGTGAAGGATGGAAAGGAGGGGGAAGAGATCGAATTTTTTTAGGGTTAGAAGGGGAGGGAAGCGGCCAGAGAGAGAACCCGAGAGCACTCCCAACTAGCTGAGCTCGTATTAATTGGAAGCATGGCTATAGCCTATAGCTAGGTTGAGATTTTGAGGACCTAGTTACTACTCCTTCCATTCACAAATAGATGTCATTGGAAGAAAAACCAAATATTCTAAAATAGATGTCGTTATCACAAATCGAGGCATATTTTATCAATTTTTTTCAATATTACCCTTACATTGGAAATTGTAGTAATGTTTAATGTAGAATTGGAGTATTAGAACTGAATTTTATTGGGACTACAATTGAACTAAAAATAAATGAGAGTATTATAACAAGATAATTATTGCCTCCTTAAACTTTGTGAAATCTCTCCAGCGACATCTATTTATGAATGGAGGGAGTAATTTGTTAGGACATAGAATTTCACATCATTCGTGTTAAAGATTTGAGACCTATTTATAATTTACTTGTGTTACCCTATTCATTTCAATTGGTTTTGAGATGAGAGTTCAAGCGACTTTGATATGGTATCAGAGCTAGCCCACAGATTGTACTTACATTACGTTCTTATTCCATTTCTGTTGACCGATCCGATCGGACAAATTGATCCGTGGGTAGATTTTGATCGACCAATTGCGTTTTGACTTAAGCGCGGCTTTAAATGCTTGACTGATCTATGGGTATAAACCGGAGAAAAATTGTTCTTATTTACTGTAAGCAATGGATAAAATTTTTATTAGACTTGACGAAAGATGTTGGGACAAAGAATCCCATATCGTCCGTGTTCAGGATCTGAGACCTGTTTTAAAATTATTTGTGCCACCCCACTCATTAGTTATTAGTTTTGAAATGAGAGTTCTAGTAACTTTGACACAATTATTAATTTGAAACCAACATGCATCTTAGATAATTTTTGTAAAGTGAATTTTATTTTATTATTTTATCTGTCTCGAAATAATTGTGTAATTGCATTAAACGTACAAACCTAACCAAACAGAATTATTATTGTGGAATTGAGTGTATGTTCAAGAATTCACTAGTTCTACTTTCCAAGACATAGTACAGCACACGGTTTTGCCAACCTTCTACTTATTGGATCACTTTCCAACACCAGATCTATATAATATAACTATTACTACTATATTAATTAGGACCATAAATTTTTCAGAAGTTAAATTTGCCAGGGTTTACAATTATTACAAGACTTAAGAATGGGTTCATTTTGGAACTTGGAAATCTGTCGTCTACTAATTCTGGTCACATTATCCTTCCTCATTTATTAAACTTATCCATTTTTCCGATATATTCTACTACCACTACTCTTTGGAGAAATGATGGGTCTGATTCAGTTTGTCGTGGAAGAAACCCAAAAAAAGGAAAGATCCCATCATGCAAAATTAGTCAATGCGCCGATTCAATTTTTGTAATAATCGAAGGAGTTGATGTAAGTGAGTAGTAATGACGAGTCCATATCTACCGAGGATTACTGAATCGGCTCATTAACCAACTATGGTCTAACCTACTTGATAAAGACGGTTCTAGAACATGAAACCTAGTAGAATTTGGCATCCTCCAAAGTAACTTCATACCTATAAATAGGGTTGGCCACACCACAATACGGGTATGCTATCTCAAGCACATAATACTATTCTCATACGTTCTTTAAATCCTTTTCTGACTTAAGTATCGGAGTGTCTACTCTCGGGAGACCCATGAGGCCTTCTTTTACAGAAAACCCTAGCCGGAATACTATTACTAAGCTGGTGGTGTAAAACCAAGTTTCGTCAAGTAATATCTAGTTTAACTAACTAACTCCGAATATTCCTTCTTTTTTGGATGTTTTTTGGGACGAATAAGAGAGCAACAAAAATCATTGAAACTTGAAAGGGAATATGTGTCACATGAGACGACAGATGTATTATCAGAAATCTGTAAGGAAATTGGGTGAGAATGGATCTGGTTTTCTGTGCCCCATTACCAAAAAAATGGCATTATTCATTAGGTTTAAAAGCTCAATTTCAAAGGTTTCGAGACTTGATTTTGCCGCATCTTCACAGGAGGACGGTGACGGCGTTGTTAAACAATTTCCTGATCATCAGAATAAACCATTTCCTCCCAATACCTCACTTGATTGTGCCGACGGTGACGGCGCTTAGAGCAGTGTTGCATGTTCAAATTAATTAATCTCAAATCACTCTATAAAAAAGTATATTTCGAACAACCGTTAGCCTACAGCCCTTCATGCATAATTTTTACATTTCATAGTTTTATTTTTAATATTTCCGCGTTAGTTTTATTGAGTTTCGTACATGAATAAAAAGTTTTGACTGAATACGTCTTACATTCTAACTATTTTACTTCGAAACTTAGTAAGTTCATTTTGCGCGTTAAAACTCTTTCAATTCACTAAATGTTAGTCTTAGATTTATATAATTCGATTAGTAAAAGCTTCGAAGGTAAAACTGGACGTACACTTATAGTTTTAAGTTGATCCATGCATGCTAATGGTAACTTCTCTAAGATAGCAATGTGACTACGTAATACTGATCCTCTCTTGGAGGATATTCAATCAAGGGTATAAATTAGAAGTTAAAGGAACTAGCTACTCCAGTCGATCGTTTTCTTAATTTCTTTCTTTCCTTTTCACTGTTTTTCAACTTAAGAAGAACTCAACTAATAATTGTTTGGGAGAACTTTCTCGACAAAAGAAGATACAATTTAATCTTCCAAGTAAAGATTATTGAGTCTAAGAAAGATTAAATGTCAACCATTTTTCTATGGCTTATTAGATATTGAATATTAGTGAGGAATTTTCTACTTTATTTAGAATTAAGTTAGCAAATATGTATTTTCCTAGTAATTAAAAAAAATGATAGTCTGAATGTTAATCACACGGTCAGGTGAAAAATGAAAATTAATCTCAGTGTGACATGTGTCCATTCAATAATATTTATTTCATAATCTCTCCATCACAAAAACAATTCCGTACAATAATCTTTTTATATATGAATATATTCCGTGTGTTGCTAATTGTGAGCGGAGACTCTCTCCCTCGCACTGATTCTTAATTAACTCAGAGTTTCTTGGCATTAAATGATTTGGTAGCTTGATCTATCTTATAAGGGAAGGAGTACCAAAAATTAGTTGTTACTTAAGTACGCAACGGTAACACCGATTTTTCTATCACAAAAGCCATGCATGAAAAATTCCAAAGAATTTGTAAAATACCACATTATCGTTTGCCTTTTCGATCCCACGATTATGTTGTGCCGTGAAGAATTGCAAAAAAAAAACTTTGTTTAAAATGAATTGTACTAAAAATAAATATCTAAATTTTACTATTATTTTGAGATCGAGAGAATATAAAATAACATGTACACGTCAAATCATAAATCAATAAAGATATAAGAAAACACAACCTTCAATCCATGAGTTTCATTCCAACTACAATAACACACAGACAATCAAGGTATCCTAGCCTAGCTAGCTGCAGTAACAATAAGGGTTTACTACTAACTAGACCATGATATCCAAAAACACACAAATTAAGCAATTGAATCTATCAAGCCAAACAAAATACTAAAACATCCATTGATCGAACTCAAAAAAAAAATAAAATAAAATAAAAATAAAAAATTACAAAGAACTGGATCCCACTTAGAAATGATCATATATATGATGTCTTAAACCTTATTTGGATCCCACAAACTTGCGCAGAACAAACTCATAAACCTCCTGAGGATCAGCAAGTGACTTGGAAACACTCTCTCTTTCCATGCATCTTTTGGCCCATGCCACAAGCTTCGGACACTCTCCTTCAACTTTGAAGTTTCCCAATGTTTCATAGGCATAAAACCAACTGTAGTAAGGAATCAAACCCACATCCACAAATCCAAAATTTTCCCCTCCAAAGTAAGGCTTATCTCCAAGTTCTCCTTCTAAGGTTTTATAGAATTCTATAAATTCCTTCTTGGCTTTCTCTAGCTCTTCTCCCTTTGTTTCCCAGAGCTTACTTCCATGATTAAATGCCTGCACCAATAGTATACATTAGTAGACAAACATTCAAACATTCTGGCTCGATTTTCAAAATATCGTTTTATATTTTCACAATATTGACATTAAGTTGAAATATATGAAATACTCTATCGGTCTCAAAAAAAATTAGTCCACAATATAATATAATTAATGAATCGTACTAAAAACAGTGCAAATACTTGCAATGTAGTATATTATACTTTTTCTAAGATGAAAGGAGTACAAAATAAGATAACAGTCCTAATATGCACCAAAACATGATAGAACAAGAATGAGAAGATTAATGAGTCACTCTTATACCTTTTTGTCAATGAGGTCAAACCAGAATCTAGCTTGGGATTTCTGGTAAGGATCAGAAGGCAACAAGGGATTCTTATCATGCCAAACTTCATCTATGTACTGAACGATTATTTGGGACTCACAGACGGGCTTGCCGTTGTGAATCAGAATAGGGATTTTCTTGTGAATGGGATTCATTTCAAGAAGAAGTGAGCTTTTGTTGCCGAGGTCTTGTTCACTGTATTCGTACTCTACTTGTTTTTCAGCCAGGGCTATCCTAGCCCTCATCCCAAACATGCTCACGTTAACATCCATCAGCACCACTACTTCCCCCCCAACCTGACCCATTAATTGCTTTCCTTTTTTTTCTTTTTTTCTTTGGGAATGAGTTTGTAAACGAAATGCTTAACAAAAGAGGGAATTGTAAGAGGCGATATTGGAAACAAGAAATAGTCTTGAGATGGATCCTGATGAAGAAAGGTAAGGGCTATTTATAACAGTCTACACTGATATATTCGATCCGAACCAGAGTACGTAATTCATTTTCTTTTCCTATTTTGGTTTAAGAAAGTGGCTTTTTTTGCGGGGAGGAGGGACTACATGCAAGTTGTTGTTGTCACACCCCCTCCTCCCGAGAAATCTCTCCCTAACACGTACAAAGTTGTTAGCTAGCTAGAGTGACAGTAGTAATTTTCCCACATCTATTAACTAAGCAATTAACCACCATCAATACTTAATAAAATCCCATTCATAATTGATTGGTTTGAGCAGGATGCCCCCTTAAGGATGTAGTACTTAAAAAAAAAAAAAGATAAGAACCCTATTTTTTAAACTCATAAACATCCATCCAGTTCTTAATGGAATTAGATTCCCAGATCAAGAAAATTCTACACACCAACCACGCTAGGATTATTTCCCACGACGATTGAAAAAAATAATAAATAAAATAATTAGCGTAAATTAATTTGAGTGTCACACTCACATGTTGTTCGTGGAGAATCAGCTGCAATTTTTTTTTTTTAATGATAAAATTTGAAAAAGAACAAAATTGTCTATGGAAATTGGAAAATGTTCCAGTCGAAAGAGAAAATTGTATAGCCGTACACAATTTCGGACAAAATTCTTTCAATGTGAGTAAAACATTTTAGTAGAGGCCCTTAAATGTATTTGAAAGCTCAAGGAGCGAATATTTATTGATTGGATTAGAGACCAGAGAAATGAACCACTCATGAAACAAAATTGACTTTTTCAGGAAAGCAGAAATGTGTCATAATTTGAGAAGAATTGGAAAGGACAATGTCTTCTTTATTTTTCCTTTATAAGAGCATCTCCAACTATTACACTCTAATTTACACCAAATTTAGTGCACAAATGGAATATTCTAAGTATCTTTTTATACCAAAATTCTTTACACTCCAATCTTAGTGCACTAAAATGTCTACCTATTAAATGTTTTAGTTTAAATTTTATTTTTGTAGTTAATTAAAATTATGTAATTTGGTGATAATTTTATGAAATTTGTTCCTTATAACGTTTTTTATTTGATTGCAGAAGTATCAAAAATTTTTTATTTATTTTTCATACTCAATTTTGATAATAACTAAAAATATATTTTTTTTAAAAAAAATAATTTATATTCAATATGGATCTTATTTCGAAGATCTCAATAAAATATTTAATATGATATAATATTTATAACATAATTTATTTTACAAGTATAATTGCATAGCAAATATATCTTTAGATCTAAGTAAAAAGATAGTGCACTAAAACTAGTGTAATTGACAATTTACATCAAATTTAGAGTAACACTATTCATTGCAGCAAAATAGTGTAATGATTTAGTGTGTTCGTTGGAGTGCAAAACTTTACATCAAAATACCAAATTTAGTGTTTTGGTTGGAGATGCTATAAGAGAGAATCATTGTCCTGCATATAAGTTGTAACACAACAACATTTGGTCTTGATCTTCAATCTCAAAACGGAGACAATCGGAGACAATCAGGGTTGTCGCAAAAGGACATGCCGATGAGACAATCGTTAAGCCTTAACCGGTGAGAACTAATTACACTAGTTTAAGCCTCAAGCCTTCATATTGATGTTATAAGCAGACGTTACATTGTAACGCTAGGCTTTGCCTCTATCTAACACACCTCTTAAAAAAAGAAGAGTAGGGTTCTGATTTATGATTTGACAGTTATAAACAACTTTTACTCAACAAAAATTCATGATTTCAATTCCAATATGGACAATTCAAGAATAATGTTCAAAATTTTAATGATAAAAGCACGTGTAATACTTGCATTTAGGACTAACTAAATGCTCAAAAAGTAGCCAAATATAACAAGATAAAAGCAAATTTGAAAGCTTAGCAACAGTGTCTTGTATGCTTTGTTTCGGTTAACCATCCTTCCATTTGATTAGCGCTGTTTATTGCAGGTTACTCCTTAAAGGCAGCCTGCCGGCAGCCAATAGGCTGAAACTGAAAGGAAGGATGCTAACAGAAATTACATTCAGGAGCAGTCTCCACTTCTCAGACTCTGCAATAGCTTCAAATATCCAAAACTTTCCGGCTTAATGTACCTGAAAGAAGTTCAAGGTTCATTTTTGCAAATAAACTTTCAGATTGAACTAGTTCCCAGCTCTTTCGAGGTTAAACATGCAGTGTTACCTTGGGGTGACTTGTTTTCTCAATGCAACTTTTTTAAAAGTAGTGATGACGAGCATGTTGCAAGAAAGGACATTGAAAACTTTGTTCAAGTTGAGACAGTAAAACACTGCATGTTACAGCATAATTATGATAT
The DNA here is from genome assembly GCA_949775105.1 of Oldenlandia corymbosa var. corymbosa. Classification (NCBI taxonomy): domain Eukaryota; kingdom Viridiplantae; phylum Streptophyta; class Magnoliopsida; order Gentianales; family Rubiaceae; genus Oldenlandia; species Oldenlandia corymbosa. The sequence continues at coordinate 29,354,391 of OX459120.1, read as the reverse complement.
ATTCGCTTTCGACTTTGGCAATTTCATACTTGAGTTCAGATGGCCATTAGAGTTGTTTACAAGTACGTACAACAGATACAGAAAACAGAACTCAAAACTTGAGTAAAAGAAAAAACTAAATAGAGGAAGTAGTTTGTACCCGTGCCGGAAAAGGAAGTCAATGATAACAAGGTTGCAGTTCGCTTTAAAGAATTCTGTGCTCCTAATTACATTAGCAATCTGTGTGATGGGAACCAACTTAAAGCTCTCCACTTCGCCATCTGTTGAATCAAATAAGTTCACACGTGAAAAGTTTTTCTAATACAAATAAGAAGTTAAGGACTCTAAGCTAAGATGTCACACAATTGATGCAGATGTATACTAAGACTTGGCAGCTAAGTAAACTGGCAAGTTATGACTCAATCTCGTGCATTGTCTTATTTCTTTGATTTCTGAAAGTGATCAAGGTCACCTTCATTATTGGGAACAAAATCTTCAGGAAGCTTTAGATCATAACAAAATAGCACATCTCTCTTGAACCTATATCCTTCAATGTCCATGTAGGACACAGCTCCAACAGGGATTGCTCTGCGTCATGGAAGCATATTTCATTACGTAAAAATCGATAAAAATCGATAATTATAAGAGAGAGAGAGAGAGAGAGAGAGAGAGAGAGAGGGAAAAAGTGTCCCGTAGCACCTAAATAGCTAGACCCAAAGTTCCAAACTTACTTGCAGGAGATGGAGCTTGGTATTCCTGCTTCCTCTTCACATTCCTTCACAAGATTCTTTTCACAAGAGATATCATGTGGCTGCAGGCAACTATGTAATGTTAAACCAATATATGACAAAATTCCAAGCATACTGGAGCAAACATACAAGCAATCAGAGAAGATCTAATATTAAGAGTTCAATTGCAGAGGGTAGGAAATGGGTCAAGAAAAATAATTCCGGATTGTATACCAAAAAAGAGATTGCTACAGCACCATTTCGAAGAAGAATATTATTTTTCATCACTTAAGTAGTTACTAATCTATCAATATAAACACCATCCTTTGGAGCTAAACATCAGCTTTATTCTGCAGGAGAATCCTTGTAGCAAGGAACCAGAGCTACACTTAAAATATAAAGGAAAATAAATAAACTCCGAGCCAAAGATAGCAACATTCTCACAAGTTCAGGAAGGATAAAAGAAGAGAAGTGTATGCGTTAGACCAAAGTGCAATAATTACCAGCCCACCAGCAACTAGATGATCAAGCATCCCCGGGTAGGTCTGTTTTGATTCACTTCTCTTCCCCACCCAAAGATATTTCTGCCCATCTTTCTCAACATATCCATTCATGTGAACTCCATAAGCCTGATTTTAGGATTCCAAAGAACAGAACAGGAAAGGAAAGGGAGATCAATAAGCTATATAACAAATCAGCAACGAAACTTGAGGCAAGATCATGGAATGATATAGTCAGAAGAGTTCAGTATATCAGACCAACATATGCAACACGAATCATATATTGGTGTCCGTCTACAACAAACATGAAAAGTGAAAACTTTAAACTACATAGGAAACGAAAGCAATGTGTAGTGAGAAGGACATGGATACCTTTGTACCAAAGTAAGGTGCTGCAGCTCTTTCGACCGAGAAAAATATTGGTGAACCATATGATGACGCGACAGGATACAGCTGCTCGAAATCAACAGAATCAAAAGATTGGAAAGGAAACTTACAACTATTGCCAGTAAAAGAAGGGATGCTCATTGAATTATGATTGTAAAATGACAAAGAAGCAAAAATAAAACATAAAAAGAAATAAAAAATAAATAAAAAAAGAAACTACCACGAGACCATTGACACATGACCATTGACGTAGAAATGGAGAGAAGGTAAAGGCACCATCCAGTGATTAAAAGTACCTCATTTCTTATACCTGGAATCAGCTCTCCCAAGCTTTTAACAACATGAGCAACAGCTCTTGTCCTCTCCTCAGCAGTCCTCAGCATAGAATGCAGTGTGACATGGCATCCGAAATTGCCGCCAAAAGTGTCATCTTTTGGAAAGATGAATACATCCCTAAACTTCCTCAAATGATCTGCAAACCTATATAACAACGAATGTGAACTATTTAATAGAAGTAATAAGCAATTTTCTGCTTCAATTGATTTTGCAGCTAAAAAGTTGAGTTCTCTATAGTATATTATCTCGAAGCCATTGTATTGCCAACAATCATTCCAGTTACCAAAAGACTCGACCCGAGGACAAAAAGCTGAGAGTAAAATCAAGCCCAGAATACACAAATTAGAAACTAAAACTTACCCATAATGTACATAGCCAACTATCTGACCCTCAATAACAAAGGGAATAAACTCATTCTGCTTTTCCTGCAAAATTGGATCGTGAGCCATTTGGCAATGAATGAATTATACCTTGATATAAATAAAAAAGAAGTTTAAAAAATTGAGTTGGGCAATTACAGAATTACGATTGATGAGTTTAACTTTATCGAAGAATCCTTGAAGGTTAGAAGAACCATCATGGCCCAATTCACCGGCTCGAAGAAAATCATCCCAAGTAAACCCAGATGAATTGCCCCCACTTATGCTACCAGACGACACGGAGAGTGAGCTAAAACGATGACGTAGGTGAACCGAAATTGGTGGGCGAAATGGGAGTTTTGTCCTCTTTGGATTCGCAGTAGTGAAGATGGAATCGATGGAGACGTAAGAGAGATGATGGAAATTGCGCATTCTGAAACAGTTAGCATTCATGGTGAAGAACTGAAGATGATGTGATGCCGTTGTCCCTGGCTGGGTTGTTGACTTTCTTCATCAACGGTCGTTGATGTGGGAAATTCGCTCGCGCGTCGCACGTGCTTTCTTTTACATGGGTTGTTATATAATCAAAATCAAACTCTTCTTTTTTCTTTTCTTTCCCTGTCTAGTTTCATTTTGCATTTATATGGAGTTTCCATACGCAAAATGTGGTGAGACTTCTTAAAATTTGTTGCATCACGTTAATTAGATTTGAGGGTTATTTGGCATATTTTTTCAGGAAATATTATTCCATACAACAAGCAAATTTATCTCTTTTTTAGTGCAGCAACACACTCATTATATTGAAAAATATCATGGCTCCCTAATTTTGTGGTAACTTTCCCGGTAAAATTACAATCTTAACCTATTCATGTGTCTGCATGCACAATCCTACGTGTTACAACAGCTGTATGGAAGATTTTTTCTTTTTTCAGATGGATTAAACATGTTAGACAGTTGGGCGGTTATGAATTTTGCTATATTTTTTTTACGACATTAATTTGATGGAATGATTAGTTTTTTAAATATAAATTGAATTTTAATTGTTATTTCTATAACATCATTGACATATCCTTTCAAATTGATTGGACCCGTAGGATATTGGCAGGCCACATTACCAAAAGAAATATTTCCATTTTCAGATTTTTAAAATTTTTAGTACAAGTTATTTAGGGACAGAAGAGTGTTTTTTAAATTTTTAATCAACTTTTTATTTTCTGGATTTGAAAATTCTTTATTTAGTAGAAGAAGATTTGCTCAAGAGTGAGAGTCCTAGAACCCGCCCAAGTCGCGCACTATAAAACAAGAGTCAAAGCAGAGAATAAAACCGAATGAACTCATTCCTATATTTCAAACTCAATTCGGCAGGAAATCTCCCATTTTTAATGTAATTTTTAATGCTTCATTCACGCAACCTTGATAGCGTCTCCATCCCCCCCAAATTGGCCAACCAAAAACTATACAAAATTGTGTAAATCATCGCCTATAAGGAATGAGCTCTTTCTCGCAATCCCTCTCACAGCGGTTCCCCTCGGTGTCGCCGTCACCTTCGCCGCCTTCCCACCGCCGTCTTGCTCCGATATCAATGTCTTGCTCTTCTCAACCTGATCATCCCGTCGTTCGAACGGTTTCAATTTCTTACACGCAACTTAAGGTCAGTTCAATTTCTTCGTCCGGTTCTTTACTTCTTTTTCCGACGTGTATTAGGGGAACAATTCAAAGAGAACTTGTTATGTGATATAATACTTTAACCGCGCGCAGAAAGTGTCTGTATGTCATTGTGGACCTTTGTTTTCACCGGAATCATTCCGGTTCCGTTGCGCGTTTGTATTATTTCAACACTCTCTACAATTTTATATATGCATAAGATACTCTATAACATGAAGTGTCATTATGATTCATTGAGTAGGTATTTGAATATGAATAGAGGAATCACTTTTTTTTTCAATAATAATTTATTTATTTTTGTAGCGCACAGAGAAGCATGAATATTCTAGTGCTGATGAGTGCTTTTTTAATGTCTTTGCTGAGACAGGATAGAAGTGCAGATTTGACAGCGAAGATTGAGGAAGGTTTTGGGCCAAATGGTCTGGGGATTCTGTCAATCTCAGATGTATGAAATTAAAATTTTTACGCAGTGTATTTCCTTTACTGCCTTTAGCCTAACTGGTTGTTACATTATATTTTAACTGTCTGCATATGCTATATCTTTCATTAATTGATCAATTTTACATTGTACTCCCTCCAGTTTAGATTTTCATTTTTGATATAATTTGTGCGCAAAATGAAATTCCAAACTGGACAATCATTTTTGGGACATAGAGGGCGTAGATATTATTTGCAGATAGAATTACTTAATTCTATGTTATCTTGTAAATGATGGAAATGTAACATGCCTTAGGCTTTAAGACCTGAAATTTGCTTAACTGAATTCATCGGTCACATTGCTTGGTCAAAAAAGGGCATGCCGTCTATGGTTAATTTTTTCGAGCATGTTGTAGATGATGAGGTAATGAGATGGTTCCTTCTTTCTTTAGCTTGAAGCTGCCGCAAAAGTGAAGCTTTATGATGATTTTCTTTTTCTATTCTTGTGCAAAGGGATTTCATCTTCTATTCCCTATAAAATATGGGTAGTTTCCATTGTCAACCAGCATAATTTGGTCACTGTAATTTTTTACATATTGATAAGCAATGTTTTGAATCTTTTTTTTTTTTGTTCTTTTCGTTTTCTTGTTTGTTTTGCACCGGATGAACTAATTTTTCCATCTGTTATTTGCCACAACTGAATCTCGCTGATTTCCATATAGGTTCCTGGGTATTCAACATTGCGTCATAATCTTCTTCATCTTTCACCTCGGTACAAGATTGATTGTGAAGTTTTTGCATTGTACTTGAACAAACATTAGTTAGCAAAATAAGCAGACATGTTGAACTTCTAAAGTCTCTCTATCAGATTAGCAAGTCTACCTGAGGACGTGAAGAGGGAACTGGAAGACCCTGATAGTAGGTATTACATGCATACTCTTAATACTACAATGGCTTGATAAGAAGAGTATTAGTATTACACTGTACTTCTGAATTTCACTTCCCTAATATTGGTCATCTTATTTAATTTGTTTTCTCCTAATGAAGCTCCATGAAAATTATATTTTTCTGCACTCCATGTGCTGATATAAATCTGTTTAAACTTTTCCGGGAGCATGTAGATACAACTTTGGGTGGAGCCATGGAAAAGAGAAGCTTGAATCTGGAAAGCCAGGTAAAGCTCTCTTACAGAAAGATGTATTATCAAGTATACCTGGGTATAGTCAATAGTGATGTAGAATGCATTTTGTGGTCTGAATGAATCTATACAAGAGTCTTAGGTAGGTTGAAGTTGCTAAAGAATTAATCAGATTGTTATCATAAATATTTGGAAACAAAATGCTTTGTGGATTTTGGAACTGCTTCCTTTTCACTTTACATGTTTCACCTTTTGTTGCTCAAATTCCAATGCAGATACAATGAAAGGGTCATTTTATGCAAATCCAATATTGGATACACCTACAACTGATCCAGCTCTTATTCAGCGGTATGATTGGCCATGGGCTACAGATGCAATTATGTTTTCCCAACATATTACTGGTTTCTGTAAACGAGCTCATCGAAAGATTTTCTTAGAAAATCTCTTCATGCCTTGCTTTTCTATTAGTAAAACTGTAAAGAGTACTGATGCATGTAGGCTTTTCTGTGAAAATTCCTTTGGTGCTTTGCTTGTCCTATTCATTCTGTGAGAAGGACCTACAAATGTATCTTTCTAAACTTTGGGTACCATCTTGACAGGTACCCTTCCTACTGTGGATCAAATATTTGGCCCTGCAGTACCCTCCCAGAGCTTGAAGGAGGTGCTTGACATTCCGTAATGTGCATGTCGATGGCATTTTAGTTTAAACTGTCATCTGTGCATTTTACTTCATTTTTAACCCTTAGCATATGAATACATAGTTATTTTAGCTTAAATTGTTATCTTTGTATTTATTTGAATTTTAACTGGTAACTGAATGTATACTTGTCAAGAAGCTTCGGAAAGGATGATATTGCTTTGTGATTAACAGCATGAATGTCGTAAGAAGTATTGACTCGGTATTCATGAAAGTTTTGATTTTTCAAGTTTGAGGTGCTGTTGTCAGTGATTACTTAAAACTTAGGAGTTTGAAATCATATCTTTGGATTAATGAAGAGTCCTTTATTCATTGTCCGTTAGAAGACTTATTCCTGAAAGACTACATACCCTATTCAAAATCTACGAGCATATTCTTGACGGAAGTCATGCATACCCAATGCTGTTGGTGGGTTGTGGGTTTAATGGAATGTGATTTCTTTCATTAAACAAAACTGGAGTCCTGAACACTACTTGAATTCCAATTTGCCATGGATCTATGACTTACCCGAGTAACTATTTTCTTATGATTATGCAAAATGTACTCTATTTGTAGCTTTCAAAGCTCTTGGGAAGCTTATCCTTGATGTCGGGATGTTGTTGGCTTATCACTGTGATCGCTTTGGTAAGTAAAGTCTTCTTTTTATATTATCTGTTTGAATACCAACTTTATCCTAACATGAAACTCTGATCTTTGGTTTACACTATTTGAATATGCTGGTTCAAAATGATTATATGTTATGATTAATTGATTATTTCCTTAAAATATACATCTTCCGGTGCATGCATTCGCTCTTTACATTGTTATGCATATTGTTTCTTTAACTTCATTTAACTTTTAATCAATTATGGGGTGGGTAATATGAACCTAGAGTTGAGATGAATCCTAACCACCATTTTGACTAAATCGAGGACTAGAATTTGCTAACCAGACTCTTTGATAGATTATACCAAGGTGAAAAGTTAGTTTTTAATTGGTTGCTCATCATTATCCATCAATTTGCAGCATTTAGAGAGATGAAAACATCCGAGGACAAAGGCCTTGAGCAAATACTGGAAAGCTCAAGATGTCATAAAGGTCGTCTTCTTTATTATTTTCCAACCAGGCAGAGGTTAGTGTCTCCCTTTCCCTTTCAGTTCCCCTAGTTTACAGTCTGTTTCATAACATCATGCTATGTGTATTTGGGTCCATACTCAATATGGTTGGTTTGATATTGGAGCCTGAATAAGCTTGTTTCCCATTTAAATCCTGAGAATTCAGAAGCATTCAATCAAATGCTGACCAACCAACATAGACTCTGTCAACATCTATTTTTGACGAATTTTTTTTATTGCTTTTCTGGGCTGGAGAAAATTTTGAATATTCTTTTAATTTGCATTCCAATATACCTGTTGTAGTCTGCAGCGCAATGAGTTTCTGTTGACCACAATTTTATAACTTTGCAGTATTTACCTCCAGGATGGTGAATCCATGTCATCTTGGTGTGGTTGGCATACCGATCATGGATCTCTCACAGGTTAGTTTACTAACTTCCAGAACCGTTGCGGTTAGCTTGAAACTTATGTTATTCTAGACATGATAAATAAAATGTGTTCTCTTCTACTCAAGAAATCAAAGGTGCAGTCTGAGAACTTTATATACTGCACTCAACAAAGAAATAAAAGATCTAATAAGAAATATTCTAATGAGAGGCAGCAGCTATCACACTGCATTCTCTCCTTGTTCTGTCCTCAGAAGTGAAGGTTCTTAGTGCTCCTAAAATTCCCTGATTGCATGATACTCCTAAAATTGTTACAAGACATTGATTAACACAACAACAGGAGCATTTAGGAAACTTCAAGATTTACTTAATAAACAGGTTTAATAGGGGTTCTTCTCTTCGCATTTGATAAATGTTCAAAACACAAGCCTTTTGTCACCGAGTTTTTACGTATTGTTCTGTTTTGTCCACCTTACTTCCAGAACTTTTATTTACATCCATTGCTGAATGCCATTCCTTTTGCCTCATTTGATCTTATCTTTTGGTGCCTGACTTTTCTTTGATTGTTGATGCAGGTCTAACGCGTGCCATGTTTACAAGGAACAACATTGAAATATCTTGCCCTGATGATGCAGCTGGTCTTTATGTAAAATCGCGTAGTGGCAAAATTGTAAAAGTAATTGTCACATGCTCAACATCACTACATACATATGCCTATTTTACATATCCAATTGCTTATGTATGTTGCACATCTGGAAGGGATGCATCATAGTTACTTTGTTTTGGAGCATATTGTCATCATTAATTAAAAGCATATGTGGCCAAGTGCTGTGAAAGAATTTTGAGTCTTATCTATCTGTATTCTTTTCATTGCATTTGGCAGCATACAACATGTCATTACTCAGAAAGTGTTTAATGGTTGATTTATATGGATGCCATAAGCCTTAGGGGAGTTGTAGATGTCCAATTTTAGCTGCCCACTTTAGCTGACAGATTGTCAATGATAATAGTTTTTCAGCTGTGTAAATGAAAATAACTAAGGCTGAGTATACAAGTGGTCTCCCTGATAGTTAAGTTATGGTTGGTGTAGGTTTAATTATTTTGCCTTACTCAATTTCCTGATTGTGGCTTTCTGCTTCCAATCCAGGTAAATATTTGAGGATCTTTGAGATTTAGGGCCCCATGTTCATTCATAAGCATCTGTTTCCGATTTATGTTGGTTGGTCTTCTGTACATGCTTTGAATTAATCTTGCCCCCGCACCCCCTCCAAGTAAAATGGCTTCTGAGTGCCTTTCATGGAGTATATATGTTGGTATGCTCGTCTGAACCATGTAAATTCTTATCATATTAGGTGGTGTACGGGGAGGATGAAATTGGATACCAAATAGGTGAAACTACAGAGATACTGTCAAGAGGTAGGCTTTGCGCAACACCGCATTGTGTTCGGGTATGTCCTCTATCTTTTTATTCAAATGTTTTGGCAGCGATACACCTCTTTAATTGGGTTCTACTCTTTCTGCATTTTGTTAAAAAAACAGTGTACCTTCTTTCCCTCTTTTTTAAATCTTTGAAATTGATGCCAAATGCAAGTGAGTGTTCACTTATCATGTTTACTTTCTCAATCATATTACTCTGTGGCTGTGCTCCTCTGTTCCTTCACATCTGAAGACCTCATACTAATTCTAATAGGCACCCACATCGGAAGCTGCATTTGGCGTTGATCGTTCTACCTTTGCCTTTTTCATGCAACCTGATTGGTATGGTTCTACTTTATAGTACCTATCCTGCACATTTGCATTGTGTGGTACTTTTAGTTATTGTTCTTCTACATATGATATTTTGGGATTGTTAGCAATAGTCCAGAAGAGTTACTTTTTTCGACACCGGATGTTTTACTGCTAGGAAATGATTAGGTGTTGCTTTGACATTCAAATTCAGATATGCATTCCACAGGCCAAAGAGTCTTTACGAACGTTGACTCAAAAAAATCACCTGAGTAACCTGCGCACAATCTTTGGTCCTTGTTCCTAGTGGACAAAAACTTTTGCAACATAAATAGAACATTTATACTCTTATGAGCTCTACAAACATCTACAGAGTAACTGGGATTATATAGACTGCATAAGAGTGAAGGGGTGACATAATGGCATAATGGTTTGATGTTGAAGGTAACATGAACTCGGTGATAACCTTGTCATCTTAGATGATCAAATGTCAGAACACATTGCTTACTAATAGCAATATTATTGTAAAATATATCTCAGTCGATTTGTCCTCTGGAATTTAAGTGCTTATAATGGAGTTGAGATAATTTTGGAAGTGCAATGTAAGGCTGGATGTCGATGACGACCGCATAGTGCTGAATTAGAAGGCATACAGAAACAATGTTTGATATCAGTGCTAACATTGTAGTTATGACTGTAATCTTTTCTGTCTATGTTCCGTATTCTCATTGTGCTGAATGCTCTAACATTCATTTAGCCTCCAAACCTTATTTTGCAGCATGACCTGTCAACCTAAGTCCCTACCTAATACACTTTCTGTGATTGTTTTTTCAGGGATGAAAAGCTTAAGTTTCCGGATGTGGTACACGTTCATCAAGAGGTATTCCTTTTTCAATTATAATGCATTCAAAAACTGTCACAAACTCACAATCATTTATCTGCTTCTATGCATGACCATAACCATAAGTCGATGCTTCATGAGGGTACCTTGACTTGTTTTTTCCATTTAATATCCAGTTGATTCCATCCAACGGAACTCTTACTTTTGGAGAGTACACGGAGAAGCTTCTGGACAAATATTACCACCTGAAGATGTAGGTATCCTCCTGTTTTGACTATTGTGGATGTATAAATGAGATCGGTGGTCTTACTTTCCGATGAACTATACTATCTCTCTCTCTCTCTCTCTCTCTCTCTCTCTCTCTCTCTCTCTCTCTCTCTCTCTATATATATATATATATATATATAAAATCACTGTAACATGGATCATGGTGAAAAAAGAAACTCCCACAGCACTTTTATCAGAAACTCATAGAATTAGATGCGCTACGCCCTTGTCTTGGTAACTTTGTACTGGTGTATTTCTCGAAGGTGGGCAACAATATCAGATAACTGCTCATAGCTTAAAGGCTAAAGTAAATATACTGGTTACAATTTTAGTTTTGAGCATGTACTAAAATTTGTAAGTGCAAGCTAAAATTTGCAAATGACACAAAAATGAATAAACAAAAAAATGAAAATTTGAAATTGTAACGGAAAATGGACTGAAAATGGAGATCATGAGCTGAGAATCTTCCAAAAAAAAAAAAAAAAGAATTGATTAATGTTGTAACTCCAACATACCATTTCCAACTCCAGGAAAACCCATTTCTAGAAGGATTGGAATTAAAAATTTCTAGAATGAAGCCAGTAAATGGACAACGTGTGCTCCACTACCTTTTCAACTCTGAAATTCTATTTTGTTAAAAGTCGTAAAACGTAATTCAACATTTAATATACGGTTTCTTGACTAAAATAGCACAATAATGTGACAATGATACAATGAATTTGCGAGATAAGCCAATGAAATGTTAGTCAGCATTTGGAAAATTTGTTTTAGCGGGCGTCCATTTATATATGGGAGGGGAGAAATGGCAGCCAAATAAAACATACTGTCTCTATCACTGATTAAGACATGCTTATAAAAGTTAAAATCTTAATAGCAGCAAAATCAGATTATAAAGTAGCCTCTGTGTTTTTCTTACACCATCAGATGCTGGATGGAGACATATATCTATCTATCTTTCCCACATATAAAGCAAAATCTACACACACGACGAAGAATATACGGCGAATATGGAAACCTCTTCCACGTCACAGTGGATAGGAAAGGCCCTTGTTGATTTGATGTCTAGGCAAAAATTTCTAAATTTGAAACCGAAGAGTTCAGGATAGAAGAAGAATGATTAAATTATTGGGTAATTTTATCATAAGTAATTAATTAAATTTATTCATAAAATATGTACTTATACTAAGTCCAAAAAAAAAAAAAAAACCATTTCTGTAATATTCTATCTATGAAACTTGTGGCTTTGTGAGTCTTTAATTTCTCTCTATGCAGCTAATTAGCTCGGACTTGATGCCAAGGGAATTGCATATAGTTCCTCTTGGGAACGTTTAATTGCAAATTTAAACGATACATTTTTAGTTTGATTTTGCGTCTAAAAAAAACTCGTCACCACTTTAATCAAACAGGCTAAGGGACATTTATTCTTGTTCTCACATGACGCAAGTCCAAGTTTCCAACGACCATATATCATTCTGTAGATATACTCAAGGAATATTATAGATGTCGCGTACAACTTAATGCATAATACAAAATGGTATAAATAATAAATGTGTTTGGCTATTTATTAGTGTCACTAATCACCGTTAGGGATAGTCACAATCAAATTTTAACAGACATCATATGATAATCATAAAATGCAAGAGGAGAAGCACTCAAAGCACATGAAAAAATTCGGAAATTTGTAGTATTTTTAAAAGTTACTAGGACGTTAAAGAATTTAAAGAAATTTTGTAGATAAGGTGGTTTTATTTGGGGAAAAAGAGAAAAACATATGCACATGTCGGGCAAAAGTCCGCCTAAGTGGGGTTGTAACTTGTAATAAGCCTTCATGAATGAAATGAGGTTCGGTAGAATTTGCAATGGCGGCCCTCCTTCCTCGGAATTTTTGTAAGGAAAACGTGGTCGAAAACACGTCAGCTTATTGGTCAATCCATCGAGTCATCAATATGGGGGGGCTTCTGGAGAGGAGGCTGGCACAGTACCATGATGATGGTAAGTGCACCGTGACAAGAAGGTTCGAAACTTGATACTTTCACCTTTTGTTTTTTTCTTTTTCTTTTCCCGGTGTGATCGAACATACACTTTTTGTTTTTAAATCCCAATAATCTCATGGATGGATTGATAAATTTTCGGCTTATAAAAATATAAAAATCAGAGAGATCAAGTATCTCAAATGACTGTTATATCGCGTCGCATATTTATAATCAAGAATCAGCGTTTGAACTCAGTGGATATGAACTTTCAATCCTTTTCCTAACTCGCGATGTTCAGAAGCCCAACTAATTGAGGACATTTTCTTTCCCCCAAATCAGTGTCATACTTGTAAGAATTGTTACAATAAATCATACACTATAGTAATAAATAAATGGAATGAAACAATGAAATTGCACATCCTCAATATAAGTTTTTTTTTTAACGCTACACATGACAGGCAATTAAACTATTATATGACCGGAGTGTTTTGAGTTTATTTGGGAAGGCTAACTCCACTCATTAGTATGATATTAGAAAGCATCCTATGCTTTTCTTTTTTCTTTTTTTTTTTTTTGAAAACACATTATATTTATGGTGATCTACTGTTTGTAATTGACAATCTTCAAAACCCATGTAGATCGCCGCTTGAAGTCCCAACAAGCATGCTCGCCCTTCCACGTACTCAGCTGATGATGCATAAAAGGCTTTCATACCTGATGCGATATATTTCTCTTGATGTGCTATTATCTCCCAAGCTCCAGCACTATGGTGAATGTGCTCTAGAAAGGCTCCATCCGTCCGAATGAAATATAGACCCCTCATTCTGTCAACGAAAGTACCATCCACGTTTGGTTCAGAGTCTGATTGAAACGCTCTCACTTTCAAAGCATCCTACGCTTTGAAAGTGTGAAGTGTTGGTGAAAAACGAACTTAAGCCAAAGTTACCTTTGGTTTTGCGGGCAATACCACTTTTCCTCTGTCCCAATGGGTAAAAAATACCTCTGACTAATAAACTAGGAGGACCAGGTGCACTCGTCTCCCACACGGCTCTTCTTCTACACTTATCGCTATCCATTTTTAATTCTTTTTCCCAATGGTCTAATTGGTCCCCAAAACCTGTCATTTTCATTTTTCACTGTTCCAGCAGGCAATTCTTCGATAAGTACTACTCCGTTTTCCTTCCAGAATTATTCATATTCCATATACTACTACTCATTTCGTTTTTTCTTAACGGAAAAAAAAAACACAAACTTTATTTTATCATCTTTTTAGTTTAAAGCAAAGTAATTTCACTATTTTTTTCTTGTATTTGCATAATTTTAAGAGTACAATTCACCATTATTAATATTCTTGATCTAAGACTTCTTTATACTTCTTTTTTGAAATTTATAATTTGGAATTTCTATATGTAAATAATAATACTTCCTCTGGTCCTTATTATAAGGCATTTTGATTTTGTCTTAGGATTTCACTTAGAATGTATTTTTAATTAAAAAAACGTTAAAAATATATTTTCACATTCGTTGTGTTCTTCTAATTATCACAAAATATTTTTAACGTTTTTATTTCAATTAAAAAGACATTTTAGGTGAAATGTACGACAAATAAAAATGGTTTATAATAAGAACCAGAGAGAGTATCTATCCAATGTTATGAAAATCTTATAAAATGATCTGTAAACCATATTCATATTTAAGCAAAAAATAATAATAATAATAAGTTGGCAATAGAAACTTTCCTAACCAACAAAGATTCTGTTAAGTTACCTGCTTACTGCCAACAAGTTTACAAATTAAGTATCAAAGTATTATTACTCTTACAATTCAGAGAACATCTCTGTGCTTAATTACTTTCTAGCAAAACACCTGGAAGAAGTTTTTCTAACAAATGAAACATGTCTTGTGACAAAAAAATCTTGTGTGCTAGTATTATTTATTTTTGAATACCTGACACTTGTTCAATCATATTTCAGTTATTATGATCAACTTTAAAGAGTGTGTAACACAAATGTCACTATTACGTTACTTAAGAATTAGAATTCCATTTCTTCTATACTCGAGTAATTCATTAAATAATTTATTCATTTGTTTACATTACATTTCCCCTGCAAAGTCTGTTAAGTCCATATATTCTTTTAGAATCTTATTGCGGAATCTGTTATAATTATCATTAATAATTTTTTTTTTGGATAATTAACCAAAATCAAAGGTAAAATCCGTAGGATCCTAAATTTTCGACCTAATCAAAACAAACCCAAGAAATAGAAAGGTTTATGTATTATCTCTGTCTTTACTCTGAAGAAATTATTATGTCCCTTACTTTATTAAATGATATTTGACTTCTAAGTTAGATAGGACACTGATAATCAATCACTCTTTTTCTCTTATAAATTTCTCTCTGCTTCGCCCCCTGTTTTCATTTTCATTATCTTTCTTCTCTCTCTTCACCTCTTAATAACAAACAATTCTCCATCTTTTTTTTTTTTAAGTCTCTCAACCTCATCATGACCGGAGTTTCTTACTTAATCCCACAGTCCCACCACAACCGGCGAAAGGGTCACCGGAGAAATGGATTCCGGAAGCGGTGTGTGATCATGTTGAAGCAGCAGAAAACAAGGATTTACATCCTCAGGCGTTGCGTCACCATGCTTCTGTGCTGGAATCATCACTCAATCAGTGATTAGACTCAGGGCCTGAATCAGACCCAGTTTCAGCTGATTAAAAAAAGCACAAATCTTGATCTGGGAATCACCCGAAAAGCTATAATTTCCGAAGTCCGATCAGAAAAAGGTTTGATTTTGGGCGGAAAGAACAAAGGGTACCTCGAAAGAAGACGCAGCCTTTCTGGCCCATAAGCTGCAATTAATGCAAATCATCGAACGTGAATCAATCCGTAAGGTGGAATATCATCAGTTTTCAGGGGTTTCTGGTTACTAATTAGTTCTCTGCAGTATTCGATAGAGAAGATGATGTGGATATGTTCATAGTTGCTGAGGAATCAACCAAATTTTGCAGAAGTGAAATACATGCCTTATGTATTTGCTGTACTGTACATATTTGCTGTTTACCCTTTCTGGCCATTGTACAGAATGAGTAATATAACTAGTGTTCTGTTAATTTGCTGTTTCAGTCTTTCAGAGGAGTAATTGCAGATTTGCAGCCTTTCAGGCGGTGCTGTTAGTTTTAGGACCAATTTACACCTCATAGATAAACTCTTATTAATATAGGAATTGGAACATTTTTCTTTTCAATGTTTTTACACCTCATAGATAAACTCTTATTAATATAGGAATTGGAACATTTTTCTTTTCAATGTTTTGGTATAGCAAAATGAATATCTTACAATGGATGATCATTTGACCTAAAAAAGTAAAGCAAAAGAAGTGAGAATTGAGATGATGCTCCAATCATCAAAAAGTACTTAAATGCCGGCCTCGAATGATTCATCACAATGCAAATTCAATAACAAAATGTCACTTTTCATAAACCCTGTCTTGTACTGATGAATGATCTTACATGGTCAAATCAATTTTTATTTTTTATTTTCTTTTTGATGTTTTGTTCTCTTTTGGTTTTTGGTTCTTATGGCCATTTCGTTTTTGGGCAAAGCGGTCCTCTTTGTCACATTTACTTAAAAGATGACACCTTAATGTTAAACAGTCCTCTATTCTGTACAAGTGGACAAAGAAGCGGAAAATTGCTTGGCGATTATTATACACACAAGTGGACAGAGAAGCGGAAAATTGCTTGGCGATTATTATACACATATATATGCTGCTACAAGTTTTGGTTTAATTTTGTCTATTCAACATGTTCATGTATAATGCATCCATGTTTTTAGTGCAAAAATTCAGTTGCAAGAGACAAGGGTTTCTAATCAGAGTAGTATTCCATATAAAAATTGTTGCATTTGAAAACTCAATGTGAACTATTTTTCTTGGACCAAATACTTTTAGTTTAACTAATGTGTTTAACTGCACAATTTTACGTGATGAATTGTGCCTAACTAACGTATAAGAAATCTCTTGATGTATGTTGAATGATTTTTTATTTTTTTTAAAGAACAGTGAAGATTCAAAATTGAAGTTGAAGCATCATTAGTAAGAAATGTAAAAAAAAGAAAAAAAGAACAATGATGCTGTATTCAACACTTCAATACTTCAACAAGAAGTTCAATAAACAAGTTATCTTCAGTTTTTAAGCTACAGAATAAAGCCTATAAAGAATTGGACTAAAACCCAAACTGTGGCCCAAAGGACTCAATTTCAGTTAACCCACCCAGAGTAACCGTCCACACTCTTACTCCACAACTTCCCGAATCCCAACCGAAATTTGATTCCAGTCTTCCCTTTTTCGCTCTTCCAAAGCCCTAGTTAAAACCCCTTTTGTTGATAGAATAGAAATTTTTTCAGCTTCACTTGCCTCCTTTTAGCCATTGTTGTTCTTCTTTCAGACGATGGAGTTGCCGTTAGACGAGAGCAAGTTTGATGTGCAATTTAAATTGTGGGCAATTCGGATTCCTGGGCAGCACTGCAAGGTCGCTTCTCGAATTCTCGACGGGTATAACAATATTTTCCGCTTGATTTCGTAACTTCTGGAACGAACAATTGCGATTTGCAGTGATAATGATTTATTCAGCTGAATTTCCCTGGTTGTAGATACTTGCTTAATAAGCCACGCATTAAGCCCATCACTGAAGATCCAACCAGTGAAAGAACCCGTTATGTGATTTTGTCCGAAAATATCCAAAACCCAGGTAACCATTGCAATTCCTTTTACAATTACGTCAATGGAATCCTTTGAGCATACTGTTTATTTCAAGAAGCATAATCATATGTTTGTAATTAGTTTTTTGTGTTCTTTATGTTTCTTTCGCTACATTAATGTGCGTTCGTGTGCACTTTTTTTTTTCTTTTTTTTGGGGGGATTTGGAAACAGATTTGTCTGAGATTCCTGATCACAAGCTTGCTGAATTGAAAGCACTATTCGAGATTGAAGTAGTTCCTTATTCGGTCACACTTGGATATTCCTACT
The DNA here is from genome assembly GCA_949775105.1 of Oldenlandia corymbosa var. corymbosa. Classification (NCBI taxonomy): domain Eukaryota; kingdom Viridiplantae; phylum Streptophyta; class Magnoliopsida; order Gentianales; family Rubiaceae; genus Oldenlandia; species Oldenlandia corymbosa. Next base: position 29,336,865 of record OX459120.1, on the reverse strand, counting down.
GGACTGCAGGTATCCAATAGTTTTGGAAATTAGTTAGGAGCAGTTTTTATTCTTCCTTGCCAGCATTGGAATGCTACTTTGGTTACGAAGTATAGTAGATTTACTTCATCCTTTGTGGAAAAGACTTCTTCATGATGTGCATATATCATAGCTTTAATAAAAACACCTTCTTTCTTTAAGCAAGTTTAACTCATGAATAATACATAGATCATGGATGAGTAGCACCTATTTTTCCATTGGTTTACAATCTGATTTGTGTGTTCAGATCACATACTGAAGCAGATTCTGCCTTCTGGGGTTGAAGTACCTTCATCTTTTGAGACAATAGTTAAGTATCCTGTTGACGTGGTTACCTTGCATTTCCATGATTTTCTCCCTTGCTTCCCATTATTTTTATTTATTTATTTATTTATTATTATTTTTTTTCTTCTCTTAGGGCATCTGGCCCTGAGCGGATGATTGACCTTGGTTTAATGGTTGCAGGTCACATTGCTCACTTGAATATAGGCGATGAGCTTCTTCCTTACAAGAACGTCATTGCCAAAGTCATTTATGATGTATGTTCTTATCATTTTCTACATCAATGATGCCTACTAGAGTTTTGTGATATTTAGTGACATTTAAGAGCAACATCAAGAGTATAATTAGGTGAGAAAGGAAATTTTATTTCTTTGGAAACCAGAAGCGCAGCTCTTTAGTAAGATTTCATGAAATAGAGAATGGCGTTTCTGTTCCAACTAATCTTGAATGGTATCGAGAGAGTATCTTCTTTACTATCTATACCATGCGTCACGTTGGTAAAGTATGAATGTAGATAGTCTCCTCTTCGATTTAGCTTATTAAAACACATGGAAGAATACAGATGAAGATAGTGAGCTTTGGTTAATAGAAAGCATGTCCAAAGAAATAAGTTCTTGTTGCTACCACAACTATGTACTATGGAGTCAATTCTTGATAATCTTTAAGGCTTTTATCTAGAATTCTGAATATTCTTTTTCGTGTTTGTATCTGACAAGCTCACTTTTCCTCTTGTAACTGGTTCATGATCATCTCCTCATGAATAGACATACGCATTTTGGAGTGTTATGTTTAATATAGCTTTTATCTGCTCTTTTTCTTTCAGAAAAATTATCCTCGAATCCAGACTGTTGTTAACAAAGTTGGGACCATCACAAATGAGTTCCGTGTGCCAAAGTTTGAGGTACTTGCTGGGAAAAATGATATGGTCACTGAAGTAAAGCAACATGGAGCAAATTTCAAACTTGATTATAGCTTGGTCTACTGGAATTCAAGATTAGAACATGAACATCTTAGGTTGATTTCTACATTCCGGCCAGGGGAGATCATCTGTGACATGTTTGCTGGAATTGGTCCGTTTGCTATTCCAGCAGCCCTTAAAGGCTGCCTTGTTTATGCAAATGATCTGAATCCAGATAGCATTCGATATCTGAAGATAAATGCGAGGGGTAACAAGGTTGATGATTTGGTTCATGCATATAATATGGACGCTAGAAAATTTATTTCCCAACTCATGACTGGACCCTCGAGTAATTTGGAGTTTGAAGAATCTAAATCTGAGTTGTCCGTAGAACAATGTACATCCGCAGATGGACAATTGATGGCCAACGACAAAAGTATGTCTGATAATCAATGCACCTTCTAGTGTCATTAAAAGCCTGGTGATTGAGTTTGATAAAGTCTCTGTTGCAGGTGAAGTAAAACAAGTGCCGAAGGATAGTTTGAGCCAACTTGTAACCATCACGAGTTCCTGCTCTCAGGTTGATAAACATGCAACTACCTCAAAGAGGCGTTCTCAAAATTCTTTTGGAGGTATGATGAGTTTCCACTTGAGATTAGCTTTGGTGCGAGAGACAGCAAATGAATTGAGTTGTTCTGTAAAGTGATTGCAGACTTCTGTCGTGCTATTTGGTGCAGAGAATGGAACTTCTGGGATCGCTAGTGATGTGAGTGCTAAGACAAAACAAGGATCAAATAAGCGTATTAGAAGCTCTGAAACATTCAATAAAAAGCCCTGGGAGCATGTTGACCATGTTGTTATGAATCTCCCGGCTTCTGCTCTGGATTTTCTTGGTAATTACATCTGCTTAACGGAATTGAATCTAAACGATAACACAACATTTGTCCCTGCTCATGACTAGATTCTTGACATTGAAATTAACTGGGAATAACTGTTTCCTCCTGATGTTGGATAATTGACTGTTCTAATTTTTTTTGCAGATGCCTTTAGAGGGCTCATAAAGAGACGATATTGGAAGACATCCCTGCCATTGATCCACTGCTACTGCTTCAAACGATCAAGTGAGACGATGGACTTCATAATCTCAGTTAAGTTTCATCTTCTAAAATCCTGATCTCTCTATTTTGTTAACTGGAACTCTTTCCAAGTATTGTGGGAAAAAGACTTGTTGTTGTTGAATTCATTCCAAGTATTCTCGAGTTTGCTTGTAAACATATTTCCTAAGGTTGTATTTTGACGATCATGTTTCTGAGGAAATTTGAAATTACATACATTGATACACATTATAGGTACTAATGTTTGTGTGTTTGGGAATTCATTTCCCATCTACAGAAGGCGGAGTCTGCCCTGGGTGCATCTATACAAGATCCTGTTTTTCACAAGGTCCGAGGTGTTGCTCCATACAAGGTAAACCCATTATCCTGGAATATGACTACCCTTTGATTATTGCTGTTTCCCAGATACTGTTGGTTATGTAATTTCACTTTTTAACTTTCTCCACTGTTCTCCAGGATATGTTCTGTTTAAGTTTTAGATTGCCGGAGGAAATTTGTGCGGATGACAATGTCAATGGAACATCGTCATGTGACTAAATAATCTTGAACCATGAAGTGATTACAGCTGGATGGTCAAGTTCCTTTGGAAGTATCTTCAGAAGATGAGGAATGCTGGAAAAATACAGGATTGTTGTTAAGTTGTTGAGTGTAATAACATTTACAAGCCAGGAATGACAAAAGAAGTATGAAGGCAGAGGTACTGCTGAATCCATCTTTTATGTACTTCAGTTAGTTGAGATGATTTGAGGTGGGCACTTAGGATTGCCCTTTTTTTTTTTTTTTTCAAAATTAGAGTTTTGGCCACTTCTTTTCAACTATTTTGGAAGGAAAAGGAGAACGATGGCTCTAACGCTTTCCTTAGTTACATTACGGTGACCAGCTAGTCGGCATCTTGAGATGGACGCTGAATTTTGAAGCAAATTGTGCTCCTTACAATAACGATTATCCATTTTTGTGCCCTTTCTGTTTGTTAATAGCTCATGGCTCTTGGTACCCTAGATCTTCTGTAAGGCTCTCTTATTATATGAAGTCACATCTTATTGTTAATTCTTTTGCTCTGTTTCTTTCTGCTTTTGTAATCTTTCCGACTCTTGAAACCCCATCTTCAAGGGAAAAGAACGAACCCCCCAAAAAAAAAGAAATGATGGGAAAGAGAGACAAAAGGAAGACGTGTGAGCTTTAAGGATAATCGTACCTTTTTAGCTGATGCATATCCTCTCTTATTCGGACTGCACCACCATGTCTGTAGAAAACCAAGCTTTTTCTGATTATTTTTTTCTTCTGAGTGACGATGGAAAAAAGGTGAAACAAATAAAGCTGAAAACTTTGATGAAAAAAAGATGAACATATTTTATTATGAAATGAAAGTTGCATGTGCTCATTCATACCACGTCGATTCCGGGTGGAAAGTTGAGATATTCACGACTGCATGCATATACCTTTCCCAAAGACCTCAAATAATCTCTTACTCTATTTTCCTCTACTAAACCAAGTCGTCCATAAGGTCCACCAAATTTCTTCGGGTCCCGATTGATTGTTTGTTTTGGTTTTCCTACTTGCTTCATGTACTTTTTTTTTTGTCATCACCAACTTTTCAGTTATTACGACGGCACCTACAAAAATCTAAGAAGTTGACGGGAGTGAGTTGAGAAAGAAAAAAAAAAGAAAAAGAAGAAGCAGCTATAATCATCTTAGATAATTGTTATAGGTGACAATTCGATTTGTCGTGTCATAATCTCGTTAATTCATGAATTTACTAAATGTGGATCGTTGACTTGCATAATCTCGTTATATTATACATGATTTTATTGAATGTGGATCACTGACTCGCGTAATAATGTACACACTACACAGTACACATATCTAAACACCATAAGAGGTAAAGATACGAGTTCAGAGAAGGGATCACCTAAGTCTAAATGTTTAATTATATTAGGAAAGAAATGTGACAGTCATGTTAAATGAGATGGGTAATTCAGATTGTTTAGTCTATGATCTAAAAAATAAATGGTCGCGCAATCACGAAGTGATAAGAGTTCAATGAAAAAATGATGACTTTGACAGGTTTGTGGCCTGAATTCTGATTCTCTAATTGCATGAAGAACGTACTTATCTAGTTACCTTTGCTGGCTGTCATTCCACTCCAAGTGTATTTTATAACAGAAATGCACAAAATTCCAAAGCTTTTTTTTTTTTTTTTTTCAGGAATTGAGATTTCTGTTATACTATAGTTTTGACCTGACAAGACTTGGAAGGGTGCAAAAGATGTGCTCTGATTTCTTTAATAACTGAAATAAAGATAGGAATCTATAGAGGGACACACTTTTCTTATTGTACTATTTACCAAAGTTCCAATCTTTTTCCTTTTCTTTCTTCTCCCTTTCATCAACCAATGACTACTAAATTCCGCAAAGGAATTCACTAATGCAGAAAGCAGAGTATTGAGTGGCTGCTGCTTTCTTCTTCACCCTTTTTAATCCTCTCTCATTCTTATAATCCAAGAAAAGACAAAGAAACCGTTCCTTCATTCGCTTCAGTTAATTCTTCCCTTTTATTCCCCCCAGACGTTCACTTTCAAAGATCCCAACTTTCTTGATTTTGAGAGATCAAGATTTCAAGACAAATCTTCTAAAAAAACATAAAAATGGGGCAGACAAGAAAAGGGTTCGTCAGATTTTATGTCCTGGTGTTGTTAGCTTTGCTCCATTTTGTGGCGGTTTTGGAGGGTACAAGCGTGGGAGTGAACTGGGGAACCATGGCAACTCACCAACTGCCACCGGAGAGTGTGGTTAAGATGATTTTGGATAATGGGTTCCAGAAAGTGAAGCTTTTCGAAGCGGATGAAAAGATTTTGGGAGCTTTGATGGGGACTAATATTGAAGTAATGCTTGGAATTCCCAATTACATGTTGAAAGATATCAGTCAGGATCCTGCGGTTGCTGCTGCTTGGGTTGATGCCAACATCACCAGTTATTTCTACAGTGGAGGGGTTAATATGAGGTTGATCCTTTGATTCGCATAGTTAGTTAACTTCTTTTTTCCTCTTTGATTTTTTTTTTTTTTTTTTGAAAAAATTCTGTTGGGTGTTTATCCATTTGGGCTGTGGGTGAGAAAACAGAACTTTCTACTCTTGCATGGTAAAAGGGAGAGATGGAGGAAGAAAAGGGGATAATGATTTACAGTCTTTCCAGGAAAGCTTTGTCAGTTTTTTTGACATAGTATTTGGCCTTTAATCTGACAGAATGCAAAGTTGTTTCTGAATTAGATGCCCCCTCTTTTCACTTTTCCAGCAATCACTGTCTGTTATGGGTTTAGGAGTAAGGGTATAGCTTTAAGGCTAAAGGGCCCTTTTTTATCTTTTTATCATGTTTTCCAGAATATGCATGGGGAGATTTCTGATGTAAAGAAAAGTGTTTATGATAATGCTGATTTTGAAGTTGGATCATGAATTTAGTTTCTAACAATTTGATTAAGTCCTGTGATCTAAATCAATCTTAACTTTAATGCCTTTGTAGATATGTTGCTGTTGGAAATGAGCCATTCTTGAAGAGCTACAATAATTCCTTTCTCCCATACACATTGCCTGCTCTGAAAAATGTTCAAGAGGCAATCAACCGTGCTGGACTTGGAGCAGATGTGAAAGCAACGATTCCTTTCAATGCCGACATTTACAACTCCCCAGAATCAAATCCAGTCCCTTCTGCTGGTGATTTTAGGCCTGAATTACGAGACCTCACTATCCAGATTGTCCAATATCTGCATTCCAATGGCGCCCCTTTTGTGGTGAATATTTATCCGTTCCTCAGTCTCTATGGTAACAGATACTTTCCAATGGAATACGCCTTTTTCGATGGAACAAGCAATCCTATCAGGGATGGTGACTATGTTTACACTAATGTGTTCGACGCGAATTTTGATACACTGGTTGCAGCATTAAAAAGGGCTGGATATCCCGAGATGAAGATTGTTATTGGAGAAATCGGGTGGCCAACGGATGGCGACAAGGATGCCAATATTGAAAAAGCAAGGAAGTTTAATCAGGGCCTGGTTCAACATGCTATCAGTGGTGTTGGAACCCCTGCCAGGAAAGGTGTTTTAGACGTGTACCTGTTCAGCCTTATAGATGAGGATGCTAAAAGCATCGAACCGGGTAGCTTTGAAAGGCATTGGGGAATTTTTGAGTTTGATGGGAAGCCAAAATATGAACTGGACTTATTAGGATTCCAGGAAAACAAAGGCCTAGTTCCTGTACAAGGGGTAAAATATATGCTCAGAAGATGGTGTATTCTGGATCCTAAGGTTGAAGATTTGGAAGATTTACCCAAAAATGTGGATTATGCATGCAGCCGTTCTGATTGTACTGCTTTGGGATATGGATCTTCCTGCAACCATTTAACTAGTCAGGGCAATGCTTCTTATGCTTTCAACATGTATTATCAGTTGAAAGATCAGAATGATTGGGACTGTGATTTCTCAGGCCTGGCTATCATCACAGATGAAGATCCTTCAGATGATCTGTGTCATTTCCCGGTGATGATTGCTTATGGTCATTCGATGCTGTTGCTTCGCAAGACACTACTAAACATCATCGTGGCGATTCTTGAAGGATGTGTGGTGTTTTTGCTTCTTATCTCCTAGTTCTTCTGATCAGTGATGATCAGTGAGTAAGAGAGAGTCCTGCTGGTTCTCTTCTTCCTGGAAAAACAAGAAAAAAGACCATACCAATGGGAAAATTTTGTGGCAGATTCACTTTGGATTAGAATGTAAACAGACTTGTAGTTGTATCATAATCTTAGCATAATCACCGGTTTTTCACATTTGGAGTGATGGATTCTGTCTCTTGTTCATTACTCACTACACTGTAAATTCAACTATGCTTAACTATAGAAGTCACGCAGAACTAGAATGAACTGAAGAAGATAGTTTGTGCATATCATTTCTCTTTAAACAATGGAAACAATGGAGTATCGAAAATATACATGATTGGATAAGTGATTGTCACATTGTATCAAATTAAAGGCATGACAACCATCTATTTCATATTCTTCTGCTACATCATTTTGGGACGATGAAAATATTTAATAATTTTATAATATAGCACCATGAACCACTGAATCAATGTTTTTAACTCTTTTTAGCCGTGAATTTGGTTCTAGCATCTATTGATGAAAAGTTTCGATGGGCTAGGAAATATAAAGAGTTGTATGAATATTCAATAATTGCATTAATTTTTGTTAAATGTCAAGTGAACTAATAAAAGTTAATAAGATATTTATTGATTTAAGGACAAAAAGACTAAAACACGGAGATATTGATTTATCGGCTCCTAATTATAGGTCAAAACTTAAGTTTGACATTGAACGAAATTAAATCTAATCTATTTGTTCTTGTTATATTGAAGGATTTTAAAGGGGTCAAAAAAAAAAAAAAGGAAGAAGAAGAAGAAGCTACAAATACAAATCATATATGCATAACTTAACCTCAAAGTATTGCAATTTAATAAAGCGTGTCAAATTATTATCTTCTAAAAAAAAGTCCACCCGGTCTAATTTTCATCTTCTTCGTCACAAACCCCCGGTTTAATTATTCATTCATTTTTAGTACTCGGGATTTTCATCCTTTTTCAAAAATTGGCACAGCGCAGCAGAAAAGGCCGAAGGTGGGTATCCAGTTGGCGTAATCAGCTGTGAATAAATCAAAATTACTCAATTTGTTGGGGTTTTGAAGAAGAAGTTTCCAGAAAGGAAGAAGAACAATCCATCAGATCTAGTGATCTAGTTTGCTGTAATACGGATATTCTCAGACGGAGGCGGTCTGATTTTATCCTCAAATTTTGGTTTGGATTCTGATTTGTGGTAACATTTGTTGAGGTCCCGTAACAATGCCTGTTAAAGCTACGTCGTATAAGGATCGGACGTTGGAGTTCGAGAACATTGTTGACAGGCTCCGTAAATCGTCGCCGGCGGCCTCCTCCTTGCCGCCTTCTCATGCGCCGAGCAGTAGCCGCGGCGTTGGAGGATATGATGAGAGCTTGCCGTCTCGGGTTGTTCAACAATCGTCGTCGGCGCGATCCGGTGCTCCGAATCAAACCGAATTTAGCAAGCGAGCTTCCAGAATTGGTTTAGGAATCCATCAGACCTCTCAGAAGCTCTCCAAGCTAGCCAAATGTCGGTAATTCAGTACTCCTGTTACATTCTTTCGTTTTCTTTCTACTTTTTTGTGTCTTGGAATCTAGGTTTATTTAGGATTTCTTTAGGAGATCAATGCCGTTCTTCAAATTCGGTTTGTTCTTGTGCTTGTGGTAATTGAATGTCTTATTGATGAATAACTCGATGCGGGAGGGTCGGTTCGGGAAGATCTGACCACCCTCAATTTGCTATATCTGATTTTGGCATTTCGCCTGATGAGGTGCTTGGGTTGTGGGTTTCAAGTAAATAAATCCGCTTGAAACCTGGAAAAGAGAAACACTGAGTTGGCTTGAATTCAGTTAAAAAATTGTTAAACTTAGGATGGTTTCAAGTAGGTCCTTGCTGCTGTTATAAATATAAAATGAGAGGCATGAGAAAGAAGGAACCATTTAAGACCTCTCCATAGCCAAATTAAGATATTCACAAACTCGTTTTATTGTCTTCGAGACTGCCAGTGAATTTTAGTTTTCAAAAAAGTGTGCTTTTTAAATCATCAATTTCTTCGGATATCAAGTTTTTGTTGTTGTGATGTCCATTATGGTTTTGTTTTTCTTTCAAATGGATGCCTATCTTCTTTTTATTTCATTTTCTGGTGTTCCTTTTCATTTCGTTGTGTTCATTTACACGCATACATTTCTAAATGAAAAGATTATGACACGACATCTGTTCCTACCAGTGGCGAAGACAACAACATACTTTAATGATCCAACAATTGAGATCCAAGAGTTGACAGCTGTGATTAAGGAGGATATATCAGCACTTAACTCGGCTGTAAGAGATCTACAAATTCTGTGCGACTCCCAGAATGAAGCTGGCGTATCAGCAGATAATGCTGCCCATTCAATCACGGTTGTTGATAACTTGAAGAATAGCTTGATGACCGCAACAAAAGAGTTTAAAGAAGTACTAACGAAGAGGACAGAGGTTTGTTGTTTGTTACTCGATACAGTATCTACTGACTAGTGTACTTTTATTTCTGGGCTATAGAGAGTGGTTGTTGCTTTAAATGAAAAAGTTTAGTTGCTTTATAATCCTAAAGTTTGTTTCTTTTGGCAACTCCAGAAGCTCAAGTCTAATGAAAACAGAAAAAAAATGTTTTCTACGGTGCCGAAGGAGTCTACCAACCCCTTTGTTCGCCAAAGGCCCTTAGTTAACAAACCTAATGCTTCTGCTCCTGGCTCGACAAGATCTCCCCCGTTATGGGCAAATGGTGCTGGTTCTTCATCTGAGTTATTTCCAAGGTATAATTGATAGGTTAAATTTGTTCTACAGTAAATGGAAACCTCTTCTATGTTGTTGTGAGGGTGTATCATGATTTCTCTGATTTCGGAAAGACTTAGGCACCTGCTTGCTGTTTCCTGTGTGGCGCTTTAGTAGTCAAGTACGTGTGTTGTCCCTGAGAATATGCTGTGCTTGTACACATACTGTGCAGTTTCCAGCGTCATCAATTTTGTGTCTGAGTTCAATGTAAAATGGTTAGGAAAAATATAAATTCGAAGTAAACTAGATAGTTCACTTCGTTGGAGTTATCCTGGGCTATACAATGCTGCTAAATCTCTAACTGCAGTTCTGCCAGATTATAATTATGCATTTGGGGATTCTTATGATTTGATTTTCTGTCCCCCAGGAACCAAGCAGATGGAGAATCCCAACCTTTGCTTCAACAGCAACAAAACCAACAGCAGCAGTTGGTTCCCTTGCAAGACAATTACATGCAAAGCAGAGCTGAAGCCCTTCACAATGTGGAGTCAACAATTCATGAGCTTAGCAATATATTCACTCAGTTGGCAACGATGGTTTCTCAGCAAGGCGAGCTTGCTATTAGGTTGGTTGGCGATCTTGTTGCTACTTTTAGCATCAGTCCTTGTTTGTTTATAATTTTAAGGGTTCGCGTGTCGTAAGCTGTTAATTTACTTTGGAAGTGAACATTGCTATTTTGCTTTGTTTTAATACGATCACGTCATGTGAAATGCTCATTGACCACCAAGTCAAGTATTGCCACACTGGATTCTTTAGGAGTCAGTTTTCACTTATAGTGGAATTCCTTGCTGGATAACTTTGTTTGAGAGTATTACTTTTGAGGTTTCTAGATAGGCTTTCAAAATCACGCTATCTGTAACATTTAATGGCATCTTCTTTGGTACTTTGGTCCAGATTGATGAGGAAAAGTCTGGGCGGAATCTCAATCTTTTGTGTTTTGTGAATTGCAGAATCGACGAAAATGTGGAGGATACTCTTGCAAATGTGGAGGGGGCTCAACAGCAGCTGGTTAGGTACCTGAACAGTATATCATCAAACAGATGGCTGATGATCAAGATATTCTTTGTATTGGTTGTGTTCTTGATGATTTTCTTATTCTTTGTTGCTTAGATGTACAATAGAATTCATCAATTTCCATAGAAAGGAAAAATGTGGTAAAAATTTGTCTTCCAACTGTGCACTTTGTATGATGTTCTGTGTGGGACAATGAACGTGAAATTTATATGATGTTTATAGGCAAGGAACTGACGCACACGCTTAATGTGACACGAGTTAGGCATTTGGGTAACTTTTTCTTCCTACTTAGTCCATTTTATTGAATGAAAAGGGTATAATATAATGGACTATTAAAATTCTACAATCTGGCTCGATGTAATGTATTCTAATCGTTGATTGGTTTCACAATTTTTAGTCTTCTTCCATTGAACAACCAAATGACCATTGTTTACATTTGCCTCAAGAAGCCGCTTGTAGCCGATCAGGCCCATTCAAACACTATGCTACCCTTCTTCCCTGACCTGATGTCATCCCCGTTTTGGATTCTTGACATAATGACATGTGCTTCCGCCTCTTTATCCATCAATTACTCCATCCATTAAAAAAATATGCCTTTTTTTTTAACAAATTCATTAATGTCAATGAAACATTAAATAAATGAGTGAACCATAAAACATGTTATCGAATTATTGGGGTAATTTTATCACATGTCATTAATCAAATTTACTTTATAAAACAGAACCCTTTACTAAGCCAAAAATTCATTCGAGGTCATTCTGTTACTTTTGACCATTACATCATGACGGAAAATTATTTTTCACATGCAAAACATTTGAGTTGAACCCATCGTCATTTTATATTTAAAAAAATTTAATTTTGATTTTTTTTTAAACAATTCTTCTTATAATTCCTAACTTGTATATGTTGGTACTAATATAATTAACAAATTTCAAGAATTAATTTACATTTTATATTTCAACCTCTTAAATTATTAAATATTTTTTTAAAATACGGAAAATAAAGAAAAAAAATTCAAGTTGAAGTAAGAATGAAAATTAACATTTTATCATTTTAAATAAAAAAAGAAAAAAATCCCAAAAAATCAGTTAAAACTAGTTTCTCCTTTTACTTCCCGTAATATATAGTTTAGTTTTGAATTACAAACTTTACAAATTTCACATTCATATGTTAATACTTGGTTAGAAGTTTATCAACGTAATGTGACTGAGAAAACACAAAACCCCCACTATGCCGTTTAACTTTTATCCCTAAAATAGTATCTACTCCACCAAGATCTTTCATTTTGAACTTAGAAGAAAGATACTTTTTAGTATCTACCACACCTTTCATAGTGGTACTTACGATGAGCATGTCATCAACATATAAGCAAATAACCACTATATACTCATCACACACTTTAGTATACATGCACTTGTCAGCATGATTAAATCTAAAGCCATTTGAAAGTAAAACTGACGCAAATATCTCATGCCATTGTTTAGGTGCCTGTTTGAGTCCGTATAGTGATTTTACCAACTTACATACCTTGCTTTCATTCCCCGGTAGCACAAAGCCTTCCGGTTGTTCCATATACACCTCTTCTTCAAGATCACCATTCAAGAATACTATCTTAACATCCGTTTGATGTACAGACAAATCATAGAGAGAAGCTAAAGCCAGAAGTACACGAATCGAAGTAATTCTAGCCACTGGTGCATATGTGTCAAAATAGTCAATTCCTTATCTTTTTTTTTTAAGGAAAACATACTCTATTAAGATTACTGGAAATGGTCCAGCACTATTTGATACAAAAACAGACCGTCCAAAATGACGTACTCGAACCGTCCTAATGACGTACTAACGGTACTAGTCACTGCACCAGTGACTAGATCAAAACAACTGCCAAAAAGATTAACAATCCTATAATGGCATAATTCTAATATCGGACATATCACGGAACAGAATAAAATTCCGAACTCGAATATATCACTAATCCGCAGACTGAAGCACAAATGTATCGTCATTAACGACGAACAATACACATCAAATTCAGACTCGACCAACGGACGGTTCCGATGACGCACTAAATTTACTCAGTAAAGAAATGATCCGAGATCTATACTGAGGGTGGGCTATTCCACTTGATTGAATTAAAACACAACAACAATAAAAAACAACCAGAATGATTTTTAGCCGGACCAAGTTTATCAACATAACCCCAGACCGGTCCCCAGACCGGCCAACGGACCGGTAAATCGGCTTGGGGGGAGTCAATTCCTTCTCTTTGTTTAAAACCTTTGGCCACTAATCGTGCCTTATAAGCTAGTATAGTTCCATTAGTGGCATACTTTCTTCGAAATACCCACTTACAACCAATAGGTTTTGAGCCTTGAAGCAAATCAACTAGAACCCAAGTATTATTGGATAATATTGAGTCCATTTCATCGTTGATTGCTTCCTTTCAAAATGCAGCATCTCTAGAACTCATAGCTTCTTTGTAGGTTTTTGGGTCTTCCTCTACACTAAGTAAAAATGGAATTTTACTAAGTAGAGAGTCCCTATTGTCTTCAACAAGAAAGACTATTGCCTGTGAAGATATAAAATCTGAGGGCAATTGTTTTTCTTTTCTTTGCCGTTGAGATCGTCTAACCTCTATAAGAGTCATTTTCCTTCCTCTTAAGTTCACTTGAAGAACTATTAGAAAGAGCCACACTTTCAGAAGAATTAGGGTCTCTAAATGGAACACCACTCACTTGGTATCTTTAAGAAACACATTTATAATATGCACTCAAAGCACTATTACTATATCAAATGCCAATTTTGCATTTCCATTTTAAAACATGATAAAAACATGACCAAATTCTCTATCAAACCTTTTATGACAAACATTTTCTTAATTCATCATCACATTAATTAAGTATTTCATTTTGATATAAACCATACATTTGGGCGATCAACAAATAATATATAATAAATTTCTTTTACATGTAAAAGTTCATGAATTCTACAACCATGTTCCACTCAGGCATAAATCTCATCACTACGTTCATGTATTTATTAAATATATACATACATTGAACTTGGAATGTCACAATTCACAAGTAAAATATAATTCTTACTTTGATGACGAGGTCCATTATCCTATCATTGCCCTTTCCATTAAATCAAATGATCTGCACATTTCTACCATTTTCGTGTGCAACGAAAATATCCTTGCTTGATTCTTCAAGTACTAGCCATTGTTTAACAGGAAAATTTAGCCTAAAGATTGTTGGAATTTTATTTCAAGAATAGCGGACAATAAAGGTTGCACTAGATCAAAGAACAAGAGGAAGAATTTATGGTTAGGACAAATGAAAGTTTTGTCTCCAAGTCACAAGTAAACTTACTTTCCTTTAGGCTAAATTCGTCCACTATACAGTGCAATTGTCTAGGCGAATTCCCTAAGAGATAAAATGGAGATCATGTTCTTTCACTATGCACTTTAGTAAACCAAAAACCTGATACAAAGATAAGAAATGTCATTGGAAATATTTCAAGTATTTGGTGATTTCATTGTACACTAAAAGCATCCAAATGATCCATATTTATACAGTTAGAGGAAACTCTTGAGAATTAGACGTAATCCTTGGTTATGGTTCTAGACATAACTTTTCGTTAATTTCTTTTTATATGGAGTTCATAGGCACAACCTATTAGTTGTGTCTCTACAATATATTAAAAATACCAAATAGACACAACATATTAATTGTGTCCCTACAATATATTAAAAATAACTCCAACAATCGCACCTGGCGTTGGGCATCATAAACCGGGAAGGTTCTACTGTCAGGGAGTTGGATTTGAGAACGAGTGATGGGGTCCAATAAAGTAACCTCTCCTGAGAAAATTCCACCCGTGAATAACCACCCAAACCCTGCTTCCGTACAAATTTTATACTTTGCCTCCGATAAGGGTAACTTCATAACCTTTTTCTACCTGGTTAGGTTGTAAAATTCCCGATCGCCGGTGTCGTCCTTTTCTCCAAGCATAAGCAAGGGAACCTTTTGTCTCCTAACCGATCACTTGATAAACTTATCTTTGCTCGCAGCGGCTCGCCAGGAAGTACAAACTCCCCTGAAAGCCATGAAATCTTCCCCCGACGAAAACCGGTTTACTATCTCTTCCAACATCTCGTTCGTCAGGCTCAACCAATCTCTACTCGGGCCTGAAGAATCATTGACGCAAACGACGGTATAGGAGTTATTTTCCAGAAAAAAACCCTAACAGGGAGGAGAAACAACCACGAGAGATCGAAGAAGAACCCTAGTCGTAAATTACTAGATGGACGATATCTACTTTATCCGAACCCTATTTATAGGGCCCTGCAAATTTTTAAACTAACTTTTAACTAAGATTAGGCAGTTCGGATCTTCTGTACATTTTTTTCCTGTAAGTTCATGTAAGGAACTCGGAACGGCGTCGTTTCATCTCTTGTCCCGTCAACTCTCATATCTTCACCTTGGTAATTTTCTTCGGTTATCGGCTTGAGCCAAGCCGACTTTGATTGGAAAGGTAAAATATCTCACTACCTTTCTCTCTCTTTCTCCCTCCTCCGGCTGTAATCCTGTTTTCTCTATCAGAGCCTTTCTTCACCGTGGCCGGCTCTGATTGAACTGGACTCCTTTCTGGTACTTAAAATAACATTCTTCAACAATTAAATCTCGTGTTGCTTGCTTGTCCAAAACCATTAAGAAAATTCAAGAAATTATATGATCCCAATCTTTTTTATCCGGAGATCCAAGTTTACGATGCATTTTTCATGGATGTATTGACCCATTAGAAGGGTGACCGTTCAACATTGTGACCAGTAGTCATGGATGTATTCGATCTAATTTCTCTTTTCCATTTCCGATTCACTTTGTTTTGGTGTCGGGTTCCGGTGACGGGTTTTTGGCTTCGTCCATGGTATGAGATTTCTTTCTACTTTCGCCACTAGGTATGTGTTAATTTTCAATTGGTGTAGCTTTGAAGTTTCATTGTTAAATCAATAGCATTAGTTTCAAATTAGTGAAGTCAATGTCGGCCTTTAATCTTTATAATAGTTTGCTAATAGGGATTTCTAATGCGGGTTTGGTTCCTTCTATTTGGTTGTATCCTTTCTTTAATCTGCCTATGGTGGTGGAACCATCCGATAAATCTTTGATGGATTTCTCTATGCTATATTTGATGTCGCTAACTCAAGTGTCTTGTCTGCTCCAAACGAAGCGGCTGTTTGCTTCATTCCAGCTTTTGATCATGGGAAAACTATGAAACTATCAACTAGAGGTACAGCAACTCTGTTCGGAGCCACTAATGTTAACAACAAACAAATTGCAAGGTTTGAGAAACTAACCAGATTAGTCATCTTCTATATAAAGATGAATTGACTTGTGATGGAGTTGATTCATAGCTGCTCTCTGTGCGTTTATATAGTTGTTATACATGGTCTTATAAGGCTGTCGTTATTTCTCGTCTATCATGAAAGAAAGGGAATCCCTGCCTGGTGGATGATGCAAATCCGTTCTGCCACTACATTTTGGAAATTATCCAAAATCATTTGGTATTACCCTTTGTTGGCAATTAGTTTTAGTGCTAGGTTATGTAGAGTTTAATTTTCTTTTGCTCAGGAGCCATGCATATATAAAGTAACAAGTTAGATGATTCCACATATGTTGTCAACCAAATGCTTCTCATCCAGTCTGATTCATTATAGAAAAAGTAACACAATACAAAAAATATTATTCGCTATTAATTAACAGTACTGCAACTTGATATAAACCTAAACAAGATCAGAATTTGTTATTTATATAAACAAAAAGGCACGTAGTACTGAAACTAAAGCCGGGGGATTAAGTATTGGCCATACAAGTATTAAATAAATCAAAATCAACTCAAATTAACCTTCCAAAACCCAAGTGAAAAAGAATCAGGCCAACTGCCTTTTGTTTTACTCCTATTATAAATTAATTAATATAGGGAATCATTAAATAGAAAGAGAGCAAAACAAGTAGAATAGTTTTTTATTACAACTAATTAGATGATGACCCTACCGTTGATCAGAATATTAGAGGATTAGCGATGGCTTCTGAATGTTGCTGCTCAGAGGAGTCGGTGGCTGTAATATTACAGCCTATCAAATGAAAACGGTGAATGAATTTTGATCAGATTCTGTGTGGTGTGAGGAGAAGACCTAAAATATTAAACAAATAAGAAAAGAACCACATCGTAATTCGACTTGGCTTAAGTTTAAGCCGCTATGAAAGGATCCAACATTACTAAGGTTACGTTCCTGTATTTACTAAGGTTAAATTAATTTTCAAATAGGGAAGAAATGGAGAGTTGACGGGACAAGGGATGAAACGACACCGTTCCAAGTTCCTTACAGGAACTTACAGGAAAAAAAATGTACAGAAGATCCGAACTGGATTAGGACTTGGGTGAGTAATTTTATCTTATACTAAATTATCCTATTACTTTTCATATTTATATTATAGAGCAACGTTATTATAACTACTATATATATCTTCTTCGATGTTGACAACAATAAACTTTAATTAATTGGATTCCGTAAACGAAACGTGATGGAAACTAAATTCAAGTTGGTTACTAGTTGGCGGGAAACAAAACTAATTATTTGATCACCTTCCAAGAGGGATGTAAACCAATTAGGGTTAATTTATCCAAATCAATTTAAGCAGGAGTCGCCGGCGGTGGTTGACTCGTCTGCCATTGGATCGGTGACCGGCATGTGGTTAAAAATTCTAAAAAATAATGTTTATGATAAATTTTAAAATATTAATTAAAAAGTTATAAAGATAATATTTATTTTGTATTAGGTATATTTAAGAGTTGATTTAAATTGAAATGGTTTTTCAAGTAGTTGTCCAAACAATCTCACTTTATCTTTAAGGATTGTTTCCATTCTGTCACCCCATTTTCTGTTCCCCCTCATCTTTGGTTTGTCATACTTTGAACCTGGACACAACCAATATTTCAAATATGGTTATGTAACTCTACTGCTCTAAACGAATTTTGTTATTGTAAACTTGTTATGTTCCTTCGGGAAGATGGCAATAGATATCCTTTATCTTTGCGCACTAACTGAGCTCCCCTTTGCGCAAATTTTTTCCTTTAATTTTGTCTCAAAAAAATAAGTATTGAAAATAAAAAAAAAAAAATTAGTTCAATAAACTTATCACAAAGATAACTAAAAAATCGTACCGGGTTTATATTTCTAACATGTAACTTTATATGATACAATCATTACACTAAAATAGTGTACTTGGCAAAAGTAATGAAACATGTGAACCTGATTTGGTTGAAATCAATAAACGTTGATCCTTGAAAATGTCAAAATTCTTTGTTTTTCATTTTTCTTTGCTTCGTGTATACTGATTCATTAGGTGGTGCGCCAATTTATCGCTTGCCGGAATTGTGTCTTTCGGGCCTTCATCAAGAATTCTAAGTGTATGATCAATATCAATTATCCAAGATATTTTTACACCATTTTACATCGAAATTACATCTTCTTTTTTCTTTTTTTTTTTTCTTTTGGTGCTCAGAGATCACCGTTTAATTCAGCTAATAATGAGAAGTATCATAACCAAATCATGAATACACCTTTGCAAAAAAAATTTAAGAAAAAGCTCAGGAGACCAGCGTGAAAAACAATTTCTCCAACCACAAAGATATTCTTCATCAGTTGTAGCTTTTCTTTCTTCTTCTTCCTTTCTTTTTTTTTTTTTTTTTTTGGGTACAAATTGCATGCTGTAGCTTTTTGATATTCATCTGTTGTAGCTTTTTTTCCCTTTTTTTGTTGGGTACAAATTGCATGCTCTAGCTTTTTGATGTTTATAATATCTATAGTAATTATTATGCAAATATCGATAGAAAAACTCTTTTTATAATGATGATCTAAACTCCATACACGTTCACTAAAATCACTGGCTATTTTTGTGCCCAAAAACTAAAGAAACAGAAATGGTTACGGTCAATAGTAATGTCTAGAAACTCATACGTACTCTCTTCATCAAACTAGAAGCGGATCAAAATAAGTAAATAAGATAAGAGCAGTAGTTTATAACTTGTTTTCTTCGGAGAAAAACAAACATAAGCAAAGCTTCCACATACTGTTAATTAAACTTTCCCAATCACAGTTCACCATCTCTTAATTAGCTACCATCTGATGATAACTAAGCAAAGCATGGATTTAAGTAGTTAAAGACTACCGTAATTTATTAATTTAATCTGAAAATTACGTTATACCTAGCTACTATGTACTCAAAACTACGTAAGGCAATCTATGAACGACTTGCACATTCATTAATTTCGTCCCAACAGAAACAGGTCTTATATTTAAATGTAAAATGGTATAACAAACATGCATGAATCTTATACTGGACTGTATATTGGAGGGAGTTTTTTTCCCCCTATGGTTTTCGGTTTCTTTCCTGGTTTGGAGATATCGTATATGAGAGTATTTACCAATGGTACTGATTCATCGAATTTTGTTGGCTGCTGGCCAAGTTATATTCCATATACTCACAATATACTCACATATCCGTATTATCCCTCGGAAGGCAAGTGATTGCTTATGGGCTTCTGAGAGTTTGCGGAGGTGGAAATTGAAGTTGGATCAGGAAGCAGCGCGAATTGCACACAGAATTAATTAGGGAACGGTTACAATCGCGGGACAATTTTGAGGATATGAAGAGTCCCTGAAGTATAACAATGTAAGGCATGGATTTACTTCTTCTATTGTACACAAAAAAAAAAATAAATAAATAAACTACAATAACATAAATAGTATATTCTCAAATCGGTTAGGGTCTTGGGTCAAGTTGTAAAAAAAAAAGTAAAAAAAAAATGCAACCAGTGTCATTGGAACGTAAAAAGTTTTGGCCGGTTGGTTACATTCTTAAGTTTGTGAAGTTGTGTGTAGTAGTAGGAGGCCGAGATTACTGTAAGTTGATATCAACTGTATGCTTTTAGCATCTATTGAGCTTCATAATTTTTGGAGAGATTTTTTTCAAAAAAGAAAAATAAATTATTCTATAACAATGGAATGAAAACCCTAAATTGGGGTCACTTTCTTGTAATCTTTTTACTTGACTCACTTCAAATCAAGCCTGACTCTGTTTAGTTAATCCTAAGTTACTCAATTATCATTGTAAAATGAAAAATACATGTCATTTTCTAATTTCAGAATAAAATTCAACAAATTAAAAATAATTTCTTCATAATCCGAAGTCTAAACTTTTCAAAGAATCACGCAAACACATTTGTCTTAGAACCCTAATTTGTTGTAGAATCCCCACTCTAAATGATCATGTATTTTTTTTTCTCGAAGATACAATGCAATCTAAAAAACATGCAACAAAATAATATTCACTTCGAAACCTTAACCAGCAAAATTGATTTAAAAATAAAAAAAAAAATTATTTCCACACAACATGTTGTACAATTCATTTATTTTGGGTTTCATCACCAATTATTCTTCGCAAACTTTTCTTTACAAGTTTTCAGAAACCAAAACGTTGTAGAAGTCTTGACTTTATTCACACTTCCACATACCTATTGATTTCCTCACGGTCGAGCAATTTTCCTCGATCACTTTCTTCCCTTCACTTTTGCAACTCGTGCACTGCCGTCTTCACCGAATGCCGCCGACACCGTCATTTGATTCATCGGAGTTATCTCGGACTAAAAAATTGCAGCACCGTTCGCCGGCAATCTGTCCAATACAAAAGGTAGGGACGCTTGGAGTTTGAGAGATTATTAATTGAGGTGTGCTAGAAAGATTAGGGTTTTTTTAAAAAAATTAGGGTTCTAGTTGAAGGCGATATGACGAATTTGTTTTTAGCGTGAATCTTTAAAATTTAGACTTCAGATTAATTGGGAAGAATTTGTTTTAATCTTGTTTCGTTAATTTTGGAAAATATTTCTTCTTCCAATACATTTTCTTTTCTATTTTTCAATGATAATTAAGTAAGTTAAATGAATGAACACTTGTCATGATTTCAGAAAGTGAAGGAGAGAGTATTGCATGTAAGTGTAACTAAAGATTCGGTACCGAGCTTTATATAGATTGCACTCCCTCTGTCCAAAATTATTGTCCAATTTGAGATTTCACTTTTAGTACAATTTATATTAAAAATGAAAATTCAAAGTAGATAATATTACAATTTATATTAAAAATGAAAATTCAAAGTAGATAATAATTATGGGACGAAGGGAGTATATAAGAGTGAGATTCTGGTGCCTTTTAAGTATATATTTCAATGTGTGGATTGAACATATGCCAAAAAAAAAAAAAAGGTTCAGATATTCTTATCAATTTGAATGAGATTAATGGGGTGCTTACGATGCGATGTTTTGGTAAAACTTCTTTTCTTACCGGAAGAAGTTTCAGATGCCCACCAACCATGTAAAAAGCTACCTTGAGACAACCTACAACTTTTTCCTCTTCATTCGGTGAAAGGGTTGATTGGATAGTGACGTTGAAGTCACTTCTTCGTGATTCCAAATGGTGCTGCCAAATCATTGGTGGGTAAATTATCTCTCCGTTAAAACTCGTTATGAATTATTTTTTAAGACTGAATTAGTATTAATTATTACAAAAACAAATTAACGGCCTTGTAGTTTACAGAATAGGCGAATACATAGCTAATTTGTCACTCCATCGGGATTAATTATGATTTTTGTTTTTGTTTTTGCTTTTCTTCTTGAAAAAATGTGTTTTGTATGTAGGCGAGATGCCCTCTTCAGGAAGAAGATATGGTGAACCAATATTAGCTATTAAAAAAATGCATATTAATATGGCTTTTTTTCTCCCCTTTTTTGACGCAAATAAAAAATAAAACACTTTTAGCTAGTTAAATGCTTGAAAAACATATTAGATTGAACAAGCAAATCAAATCCTTAAAACCTCGTTCGAATGTGAGGTACGTACGTACGGGCAAGGTAATGAACCAATATTATTTTCTCCTGATTTTTTTTTTTTGATAATTTCTTAATATAATTTGTAGGGGAAGTAGAATACTAATCCTACCCTAACCAATGATATATTCCATGGCCCTTGTCACTATAGCCATAAACGTTTACCGCTTAGTTTGTTATGATTTTGAGAAAAAGAATGTAATTTTGTTTTCTTTATTTTTTTATTTTTTTTTGTTTTACCTCACAGAACAAAGCACCCACTAATAATTATAGAGTAACTCTTATGAGTTTTTTTCTTTTTTTTGGTCTTTTTTCCTTATTGCTTGTCATTGTATTGTCTTTTTTTAAGATAAAAGATATTTTATTAAAACTGTTGGAAATTGTCCAACTGCAATTATTTGAGTATTCTTACCGCATAACTGTTATGATCGAGAATCGCCAAAATCTGAATGATTAGGATTGTCAAATTGATGATTCAACAATCAGGAATATCCATATTTACTGAATTTAGATTTTCAAAAAAATTATAAGTTTTTTCTTTAGGTTGTTCTCCAGAACCATATACCACCTAATCCGATACAATAGTGTTCCTCAGTGCGGACAAGATGAATTTACTATCTAACTTTTAATTCATAAAATATTTGTCCATTGTGGTAGAATATTCACTATACATTAGAACTTCTATAAATTAATAATGTTGGGACCACCAAAATTTATTAATTTAGCGAATTATTAATTTAAAGAATCTGTATGAGAAAAAAAGAACTTTTACTAAATTACTTAATTTATTATTATTTTATTATTTTATCATTTTATTGATTTTTTTTTCACTTTTTGTACTAATCCTAAGTTAGGACCGGAGAAAATTATTAATTATTAGAAGTTATTAATTTATAGATTATTAATTTACCGATGTTCTACTGTATATCCAAAGACTTATAATAAATATCTCGATCAAATATGGATGAAGTATTCATACATTCAGGTTACTTAAACCGTGATATCATACAAGAATTTTCATCAATAATGTAATTCCAGTCACTTATGGCTAAAATTGCTCTTAGTGGGACAAGTCTTTGCTAACCAATACGATTATAAGACATCAAAAATACTAAGTAATCAACCATAAAATTTACTTTTCGGTATATATGATCAATCTCCACCAACCAATCTCGACTCATCAACTTGCTAATGCCACGTACCACTCCAGTATGGACGTCGCAAACTTCCTCATCTCCCTTCACCATTGCAATAACACTCATAGGGATACAACATGATGTTATAGGAGTTGCACACCCTAAAAATGTACGGCAATAATTTTTCTTATTGTAACCAAAAAAAAAAAAAAAAAATTGCTCTTAGTGGCTCGATCGAATGGGCAAAACTCACTGGAGAATAGGATGATGTGAAATTTCTGAGAAGTGTTGGTATGAAATCGGGTTTTAATTCCCCATTGTATAGCCAAATCTATATGCGTTGTGTTTTGCAGTTTTACTCCGTTAAGGAATTCAGCATGATTGTAAATTATGATTTCCTTTTTGTTTGATTGATAATCTTCTTTTAATCGTAGAAAAAGTAAGTTAACACTCAAAATGAACCGTTGTTATTTTAACATTCAACAATTCTATTCGATCCAATTTTAATTGCTTTGATCAATTGTTTTTAAGGTATATGAACCGTTGCTATTTTCATTTGTAAACGCAGAGTTTTTTTTCCTCCCTCTTTCTCGTGATATCCATTGTCCATCATCTAATATATTTATATTCGTTATTGTATTTTCGAATAATTTTTTATTGCACAACAATTAGAACGATACCTACAATTTAAATTACTTTTTATCTGGAGTATACAAATGTCCAATTTTAGGTATTTAAACAAGTAGATATGTAGAAAAAATAAAATTAAAAGACATGAAGTGATATCAAATTACCTGTTTGTAAATAACTTATAAAATCATATCTCTACATCAATTGTATGAACAAGTAGATATGTGAAAAATATATACAACTCTCTTTGTCCTAAAATTATTGTCCAATTTGAGATTTAACTTTTAGTACAAAATTTGAGCTAGAAATGAAAGGAGGATTTAAATTTAGACACTATTATATTCAAAATTTTATACAACGTACAGGTAGAATACTATAGTATATTAAAAAAAAGGAACCAAAGAGAGGAGTTAACATTAATTTCTAGAATATCAATCACATTAACGAATTGTGCCTTTCTCGGTACTCGGTAGGGAGAGATAAACCATCGTGGAAATGGAGAGCAAGACGATGACATCAACAAGGGTTAATTGTGCCTTTCCGTAAAGAAAGATGAAAAGTCCATGGATGAAGAAAAAGCAAGACCATAACGTCAACCAAGTTGGAGGCGGGAATGAGTAAAATAGGGTGAAATTCAGGAAAGAAAAAACATATTTACTGAGCGAAAATTAACAGCCACGGGAAAAAGTCATTTTAGGATTTTGATTTAAAGTTCAGTTATTCTGGAAAATAGTTTAATGCTTTGGGTTACTTTAGGAAAAGAAAAAAGAAAACTCATGTAGTGGCGCGTGTGAATCAAATGAGCATACATAATAGAGGAGCACCATGTGCTGCTGCTTGTGGCGGAAAAAAAGAAAGTCGATGTGATTAAAGATGCCTGTCAAAGTAGCGTCCTCGTACAGAGATCGAACGATTGAGTTCGCCAGTGTAGCCGAGAAGCTCAAGAAGTCCTCACCGTCGTTAGCTTCGCCGCCGAATGCACCGAACGGCGGTAGTATCGCCGGCGGCGTTGGCCCCGTTGGTGGTGACCTTATTTCCTCAGCTCAGCCACCGACGCGGATCGCGTCGCCGATTCAATCGGAGTTCAACAAGAAGGCCGGAAGGATTACCTTGGGGATCCATCAGACCTCTCAGAAGCTCTCTAAGCTTGCCAAATGTGAGAAACTACTCGAATTATTTCAATTTTCACCTAATCAGTTGATTTTTTTTCTTTCTTTTCTTTTAATATTTCCAAATGAATTGCCTATTGTTTTCTGGTACTAGTAGATTGCAGAAAATGATTTGATTGGAACTTTTCTTTTTTCCTTATGTTTTTTAGATTCTCTTGTTGTGTTATGAAGTGCTTGGAGTTTCTTCATTTGTATGCCAATTGCCAATGCCCAATGGCTAACATTCTGTTAAGATTTTAAGTTGGAATATGAAATGCGACTGCAGTTGCTGTTTATGAATTGTCATTAGTTATCAGTAAGATGATATAGAATAATTGAATCATACAAGAAAGTCTTGTTGCCCTGAAAAAAAGAAATGCAAAAACCATCCTAGACCCTGGACATAAATCCTGCACCGAATTGAAACATAGTCACTCCCTTCTGACCGGATGAGGAATCATTTTTCTTCCTAGAACCAAAATCAGGACTTCCACAGTGGTTAAAGTATTTTGGTATTGTCCACAGGAAACTTAGATATTGTTATCTTTGATTGGAAGTGCATTTAAT
This sequence comes from Oldenlandia corymbosa var. corymbosa, assembly GCA_949775105.1. Taxonomy (NCBI): domain Eukaryota; kingdom Viridiplantae; phylum Streptophyta; class Magnoliopsida; order Gentianales; family Rubiaceae; genus Oldenlandia; species Oldenlandia corymbosa. The sequence goes on along the minus strand of OX459120.1, from coordinate 29,311,668 downwards.
TTCAATCCCTTCTGTTCCCTACTGAAGTGATTTTGTAAAAGAGTACTCCCAACTGTTGATTGTAAATATGATTTTGTAAGAATGATAGAAAGAGCTTGACGTGATTTATGTCCGTGCAGTGGCAAAGAAAAAATCTGTTTTCGATGACCCAACTGTGGAGATACAAGAGTTGACTGCAGTGATCAAGCAGGACATCACTGCTTTAAACTCGGCTATAGTAGACCTTCAGCTCCTCTCCGACTCCCAAAATGGAGGACATTTGTCTAGTGATAGCTCTGCTCATTTGACGACAGTTGTTGATAATTTGAAGAGTAGCTTGATGAATACAACAAAAGAATTCAAAGAAATCCTCACTATGAGAAATGAGGTCTGCCAGTCACCACTTAATGGAATAGCAACTACATAATACTTGTGATTTTATCAGTCACAGAAGGCTATTGCTTCATATTTTATAACTTTGTTATTGTTTTGGCTTGCAGAATCTCAGGAGTCATGAGAGCAGGAAACAACTTTTCTCTTCTTCTGCTTCAACAGATTCTAATCCTTTCATCCGACAACGACCATTAGCAACAAGAACAGCTGCTAGTGCAGCAATATCTCCACCCCCATGGGTCAGCGAGGCTGTTTCTCAAAGGTGAAAATTTGATATCTTAGAGCCTTTTTTTTTTCTAAATCAAACCCTGATATATAAGTGTATTATTAGGCGGATAAGTGACATGTAATCCTCTAGCCAGCTCAAGGTCTAGTATTCTGTTTTTCCAATGCTGATGTATGTGTCTACCTACCTTTTTGGAAGTTGATTATATGCTTTCGCTGTTGAGATATCGGTATATTCAGGTTCTAATATACTGGATTTGGTTGTGATTCTGTTTGACTGTTGGTTCCTTTCTTAAAATTAGCTCATGTTCATGGGACTGGCAAGCCAAGCCAAGCCAGCATCAAGCAGAAATAATGTTGTGTCAAAACACATGATTCTCATTTAGGTGGAATAACATAAGTCTTTACTAAATTTTGTTCTAATTCCTCTTAGATCTTTTTAATTTGAGCTAATAAATTAATAATCCTGCTCTGTACTAATACATTAAGGCCTCTTAGGCACATTTAAGAAACACCTTCTAGCATATTTCTCTCATCTTCTCATTGGGTTTCTTTAATTATTTTATCTAGTTTACTGCACTACCACCTCAGAATTCTAGTTTCTACTATGTGTCTGCCCTTCCCTATCAGTGTTCTAGTTTATACTACCCTCAATTTCTGCTCGTGTTTAGGTAACCATTGGTAAGATCTCCGGAGCATTTTGTAACTCAGAAGATGTTTTAGTACTTAAACCAGCATCATGTGGGCTGTTTTGAGAATTTCCTTGACACTTCCTCCAAATCAGGCCTCTTATGTCTTGATTAAGCCATCAAAATGTGGTCATTTATTGTCTTTGTAATTTTTAAACTTTGGGCAATTAACAGTTTGAAGCTAGTTAGGTTTTCTGATATAGTAACTATTTGTGTACTTGATGAATTCAAACTGACATTTTGGCTTTTCTGAAAATGCGGCGGAATTGTTTTATCTGGTGCAAGAGATTTTCTCATTCTGCTTTCTTGTCTGCATTCCAAACATTTCAAACTTTACTGCAACGATTTTCAGATAGAAAAATGGTTTGATGTTGTATTTTCAAAATACTCATTTCTGATTTCCGTGTTTCCAGGAAGACGGATGGCGGTGAATCGCAGCCGCTATTACAGCAGCAGAGTCAACAGCAGCAAATGGTTCCATTACAGGACAGTTACATGCAAAGCAGAGCAGGAGCCCTTCAAAGTGTTGAGTCTACAATTCATGAACTCGGAAATATTTTCACCCAATTAGCAACCATGGTTTCTCAGCAAGGTGAACTTGCTATCAGGTTGGTCCTTTACTGCTATTTGCACAAATTTGGTTGTTCTTTAGTTTGGATTTTTCACATGAATCTAGGAGGGATATGAATGGTCATTTAAATGATACTATCAGACTTTTTCTAGTGTTTATTGTGTATGTATTCTATGGGGTAGATAGTACCTCAGCAGCCTTTAATATTTTTTGTTATCTAAAGCCATGATAAGTATATGGTTGTTCTTATTTGAAATGGAGTTATTGGAGTGATAAATCTTTAAAGTAAATTTGGAATGCGTACTGATTTATGTTTCCTTTACCGGGCAGAATTGACGAAAACATGGAAGATACACTTTCAAATGTGGAAGGGGCACAAAGTCAGTTGGTGAGGTATTTCAACAGTATCTCATCAAACCGATGGTTGATGATCAAATTATTCATCGTAGTCATAGTCTTCCTCATGGTATTCTTATTCTTTGTCGCCTAAGGACTTCTTTTGGACTTACAATGTAGAAAATTCCTATATTGGTATACACCCCTATAGTTGCAATGTTTAGCCAGCTGGATTGAGCTCCCGTCCTCTCTGATCCATGACAATATATCTTTTTTCAAAGACATTAATCCAATACCCCCATGCTTCGTAGAGATGTTCAAATCATCTCGAAGTTTTTATCAAGTTTTACTTCCTGTAAAGCACTGAACAAGCTATACCTTCCAGACTTCCACTTCTGTATAGATAGCTAGCTTATCCTGTCACGTTTTTTTTTTTTTTGGAAAGGTTATCCTGTCACGTTATTCATTTGATTCAAACTGCAGTCTCCTACATTTTGTCAGTTTATTCGATGATTGATTTTTGAAACTGTTGATGTCTTCTACCAGCGTATTTCATTATTTGGGCTTATCTTGAAAGATTTTAATCAGCACTTCATCAGTATTTACTTACGAAGAACAAATTTGGTTTCACAGCCTTGCTAAATTATCGGTGGGTTGTTGAAACTTCTCACATAAAGCGTAAGGGGAACGAAGTTGTGGACTCTCTAGCAAAGTTAGGCCTTTCTGTACAGCCGGGGTTACATATTTTGGCAAACCCCCGAGTTCTACCTTAGATACATTAGCTGCAGACTGTCCGACTCCTCCTAGAGTTCTACCTTAGATACATTAGTTGCAGACTGTCCGACTCCTCCTAGAGACAGATTTTTTGTGCTGAGCATTTAGCTCCCTCAGTACGAAAAAAAAAAAAAATTGGTTTCACAGCCAACTTGGGATATTGCAGTGTACTCGAAGCAGAACTTTGGGGAGCATATATAGGCTTAAAAATAGCCTGGGTCTTAGGTTTCAAGAATGTCCAATTAGAGTTATGACTCCATCAAAGCTTTTAAATTTATGTCAAACGAGGTCACTTCGTTTGTAAATAATAACGTCTTTTATAGGATTAAGACGTTACTCCAACTCCATTGGCGAGTTTCGATAAGGCATACGAGGAGATGGAATAATGAAATCGCGGATGTCTTAGTGAAATTTGAATTATCTTTTCCATAAGAAAGCATATTTTGTCAACACTTCCGTTGAGTATTAAGGAGAGTGTAGACTTAGATAGGATCATTTCATCCCGAACTACTCGGGATACCGTGTAATTAAGTCATTGGCTTCCCTTCTATATATAATTAAAAAAAAAAAAATGAGGCACAAATTTGATCTACGTTTGGTTTACTGACTCAAGGCCTTAGGAATAAGTCAGGCAAATAGATTCTGTGTAATACCCTACCCATTCTGTAAAGGAAATTGAAATTTGTTTATAACCTCTAGGGTTATATTACTAACTGTTTCTTTTCCCCTTTTTATATATACTGAGGAAGCATTATGTTTAATAAAGATTAATCTTTTTGAGAAGGGTTGAATTAGGCCGATTTAAACTTTTTGGGCACTTAAAAAACATGTATCCACAACGATTTTGGGGAATAGCAGCACCTTCAAGTTACAGAGTTAAGGTTTCCACTTTCCAGCCTTCGGTCCAATGCTGCCAAATCGCCAATAGTGGCTGGTTTTGATTGAATCATGACGAGTTGCAGACTCCACAGAACTAGTAGTATTATGAGAGTCTCCCTAGACCTTTGTATAAACATGCAACCGAAAACTAAAAATCTGTTTTTGGCAAATATACCCAATGCCTAGTATTTCGGTATGCAATCTCAGATCGTGGAATAAACAAACAATGAATCGATAGAATGCGATATAATAATTTAAATATTTCGTAACTAATATACAAGTATTTTTTTCCAAAAAAAAAAAACAATGAATCGATCATCAATTAGTGTAGAACATTTAATACAAAAAATATTAAAAAAATCTACAAATCAATTCGTGTAAAACATTTTACACAAAAGTGTTACAAAATCTACAAATAATGAATTATCAAAGTGTAAAACAGTTACAAAAATCCTTTTATCGAAATATTTAATCAGAAATACTTTCGACTTTGAGACTCTAAAACTCTTATTTCTCTTAATCGTGACATTTTGGTCTAGCTTTCCTTTGTAAATTTCTAATACGAATATTCCGTTATTGAATGGGAGAAGAACTCGTGAATAGTGATCCAAACTCATCAAAATGATTGAGAGTGATCTGCGCAGCCGTTAGGCCCGTTACTTGTAGGATCCTACCCGACCCGATTCAAATTGTTTTTGAAACTTTTAAAAATAGCAGCGGGATTTCGAAATTTGAAAATCAGTAACGTTCACTCGCCATTACAGAAATCTTTCCCCGTGTCTTTTTCTCCCACTCCCAGCTCTCCGATCTCTTTCTCCGCCATGTTCATTTTCATCATTTACTGAATCCGATTCTTTCAAATTCGCTGTCCAATTTTGACAAATTAGGGCAAAAAAACCCCCCAAATTTCCACTGCATAGTAAAATGGCTAGTTTGACTCCCGGAATCCTTCTGAAACTTCTCCAATCCATGAACTCCGGTACCCGAGTCACCGGCGACCACCGTTCCCCGCTTCTTCAAGTAATAGGTATTGTTCCGGCACTCTCCACTTCCGATTCCCTCTGGCCACACCATGGATTCTACGTTCAGCTTTCCGACTCCCAAAACTCCACTTACATCTCCCTCTCCGAGAAGGATACTGACCTAATCCTCACCAATCGGCTTCAGCTAGGTCAATTCGTCCATCTCGATCGGTTCGTTTTCGATTCTCCTCCGGTTCCTCGGGCCGTGAATCTCAGGCCCATTGCCGGTCGGCATGCCTTTATTGGGTCTCCAGAACCCCTAATTGCCCGTATTTCCCCTTCCAAAAATGGGTTCGTCATCCAGCCGGCCACGGATTCCGACCACCCTTTTGCTGCTTATTCGTCTAAAAATGGAGTTTCTGGTGAGGAAGTAAAAAGTAAACCAATCGAAGTCAAGGATGTTGAAAAGAGGAAAGCTATTAGGCAAGTATCTGCTCCTCCCAAGGAAAATGTGAATGTCAATTTAGTTTCAGATTCCGGGGATGAGTCGAAAGGGAGCTCTGCAAAGCCTCCACAAAGGTTCTCATCACCGGCGGCCACCCGGCAAAGGTCTATTTCGGCAGGGAGGAAGAACTTGGCTGTGGCGGAGAGGGATCCATCTCCGGCTGGGAAGGTCAAGCGTTCTGCTTCTCCGGTGCCATCAAAATGTACCGTGCCGAGTTTGGTTGCTGCCAAAGAGGAGAACAGGAAGAGTGCAAAAGAGCCAGCCATCATTGTGCCATCGAGGTATCGACAGCCCTCTCCAACTGCTGGAAAGCGGCAGGCAAGTCCGGTGGTGGCAAGGAGAATGTCTTTATCCCCTGGCCGACGATTATCTGGTGGGCTTAAGGCTGTAGATTCATCAGGAAAGAAGAAAATCACTACTATTGCTGCTGGAATTTCTAAGGTTTCTGAGGCTCTCGTGGGTGCAACAAAACCAGTAAGGAAGAGCTGGGATGAAGGGCCAGTTTTGGGTGGTGGTCCTTCAGAGCATAAAGACAAGATTGGGACAAAGAATAGGCCGGATTTTCAAGCAATTTTGAGAACTCAGGTGAGTTTGACATCACATTCTTTTTAAATTTTAAATTTGATCCTGTTATGGGTTTTGTTGAATTGATTCCATGTCAAAATTTATCCATTGATCGTTTGGTCATTGAATTGCCAAAAATTGGATTTCGGTCATGATCAATTAGATACTCGAACTTATCTGTTGTTAATATTTGAATTTACAGTTGGTTAATGTTTCTCATGCAACCATGAACACTTGTATTGTTAAATAGGCTGCTATATCCAGACGATTAAGTGATGTGAGCATTCGGGATGACATTTCAAGTGATGATATTATAAAATCTAGTCCAATTGAAAGTCCTGCAGCAGTCGAGAAACACAAAGTTGCAGCTCCAGTAATCACTATTCATGAGAAGAAATGGACTGATGGAAGCATTCCTTTAGATACAGTGTCTTCAGATTTGGCACGGCTCGGAAGGGTAGGCTTTTACTTTAATTGTTCTTTTGGAACATTTTAACGTTTCAGTGTGGATAATGCACTTCGAATTTAGTTGACTGGGAAGTTTTAGTAGATTTTTTTGGAGTTAACCGAGGAAAATGTGTATTAACAAGAGGCCTCGATGGTTGATTCTAATAGTAAAACTAGTGATCTGCTTCTATCTAATGTTTACTTTTTATGCAGGAAGCTAGGCAAAGAAGAATTATTGCTTCGACAGCAGCAGCTGAAGCTTTAGAAGAGGCCCTTGCCACTGAGTCTATTGTGAGGAGTTTGAGGTGAGAGTGTTACCACTTTGATTTTCTGAATTCAGACTTGTGTAAGAAAACTAATTGTCATTTTCTTGTTGTGGCTAGTATTGAAATTAGGATGTCCGTTCTTTATAATATTTCTTTGCTTGCACTCTTTCATCAAAACTTGTCCAGCTACTTGGAAATGAGTCTATCTGAAATTGTGCATTGTTAGCAATGTAATTTTGTGACCTCTACTTGGTTATTGCAGCTTCATAGTTTCAAATGGAAAAAATACAAATGTGGTGCCACAGTCATGTTTAAACTATATTGAATTGTTAGATTACTTGAGCATATATTGCTTTGTGTTCTTTTATGAACTTAACAATGTACCTTTTGTGATCTCCAGCAAATTTTCTGATCTCTGCTTGTCCTCAAGGCCATCAAATCCTCTGCCTACCATTGATCAGTTCATGTCAATTTACGAAGGTCTTGTGAAATCAACAACACTCACTGAATCACTTGCAAATAGCCGTGGTATGGGAAAACCCCATGAAACTATCACTGCTGTAGAGCCCGCCAAATCCAGTACCCTTTGGGTAGAAGCTGCTCTGGCAACTGATCTTGAAGTGGTCTCTCTTTTAACAAATCCAAACTTTGAACAACCATCATCAGCAGTAGAGAGAAGTTCATCATCTAAACAGAAGTCTGCTTCCCTTAAGAATGTTAAGCCAGGTTCATCATCAGCTACAGGGGCCCCCTGGATCAGGGGTCAGGGAATGAGTGAAACCTCGGATTTTGCCAAGAAATTGCAGTTAGAGATGCAGATGTGGTTCTTGAGATTTGTTGAGGAGTCCCTAGATGCAGGTTTCAGGGTGTTCGAAAAATGTCCAACTGGTGCTAATGCAGGAGGTCCCAACAATGGTCCCATTGCTGCAATTCTATCCCAGCTGAAGAGAGTGAATGACTGGTTGGATCATGTAGTGTCCAAACGGGATGAGTTGATAATGGCGAAAATTGAGCACTTGAAGCAAAAGATCTATGGATTCGTTATCCATCATGTTGAAACTACAGTTGATAACCCCATGCCTGTTGCTGCATCATCTTGATGATCAACCATTTTGAGCCAAGATTACTGTTTCTGTGCCCATTTCATGCCTGTTACTTCTTTTTCGCTTTCCCTTTTTCTTTGAAGAGGTTGGGGTAGATTCAGTTTGATATCTTGTCATGCTGCATAAGAAGATATGCATAAGGTTGCAGTAGATGGGTGTCGTTTACCTCCATGATTATTGCCATTTGCAAAGACATACAGCAGTAATTTTTTTACCTCTCCAATTTTTTGGCTTCTATTTTATCCAGCTAGGAACAAGTCCAATAGGCATGCGAAGCTGGTGCATATTTTAATCCTTATTTTAGATTCTTCCACAAAATTGAATTTCTTCAGACTCTTCATGTAAAAAGTGTAAAACATGAAATGTTAGACAGTAGTACTCTATGAAATGTTCGAGTAAATCATTCACCAAATCGGTTCCCCCTCAATAACCAAACATTCACCAATTTCACCATTTCTCCCAATCTTTCCCGCTATCGCCGCCACCTCTTTCCATCATTGGTTTCAAGATCTAATCACCGCCGACACTGGAAGCGACTGAAACCTCTGCCATTTTCCATTCGGGAAGGAAAAATTCTAGATCTATACTAAATTGGAAAAAGTCCTTTGTTACAATAGAGTTCAAAATTTAAGTTGTGTAGCCACAGAAGAGAAAGAAGAAGCAAAGCATGGAGAGGATTGCAACGGACTTAACGACGGTGACGAATGACCAAAGAAAGGTGTTGATGAAGAAATTCGACAGACCTGTAATGTTTATTGCCTTTGTGGGAAGAAAAAAATAGACAGGATTTATGGGTTTCAAATTTGTGCCCGTTGGGACTTGGGACATAACAGGGATAGAAACGGAATTTAAGACCAAAATAAGTTGTACATTCATTGAGTTGACTATAATAAAAAATTGTAGATTTTAAAACTGAATTATTTTTGTGGGGCGGAAGGAGTATCTTTTACGTTAACGTCATGCTCATCAGAATAGTTTAAATTTCTTATTTTCCACAATCATTATACTAACATAAAAGTTGAACAACTAATTTTTCTGCAAGAATTTCTCAATTTCAAATTGATGTTATTTGATGGATAAAATAATACCTTTATCAGTTTTATCTTTAATCGATAGACCAGATATGAAAACTTTGGGGGAATGCTAGTACATATGCAACTTCCAAAATTGGGGGAACATTTTCTCTCAAGAAAAAAGTTGATGGGATTTATTAAGAAAGTTTGGGCAATTGGCCGATAGCAGGATTGTCACCAGAACAGATTGACCAGATTAGATAGCTACTAGCCCGGCCCTGTTCTCATGTTCCCTATTCTTTTTGGCAGAAGACAGTCATTTTGGGAGCAACCATCTACAGTTTTAGGCTTTTGATTTTTCTTTTCTTTTTTCTTTTTTTTTTTTTAATGAGGGAAGAGTTAATATGTTTAGTTTTTGTTTATGAGACGGTAAATTTTAATTTTCTAACAATCAAAATTTAAGTTATAACACAAAACTACACTTTAGGTTAAGTTATCCATAACCCTTTTTTATGAAATACTCCCTCTGTCCCAAAATTATTGTCCAGTTTGATATTTTACTTTTAGTATAATTTGGACTGTAAATGAAAACTCAAATTGGACAATAATTATGGGACGGAAAGAGTATAAAATATGTGTTGAAAGTTTGATCGACAAAAAGCGAAAAAGAAATAGTAATAACAATGAGTTCGATGAAAAATAATACTAAGTTCCCCGAAACAAAAGTAGGCATAATCACATGCAACTTCTCCATTGTAGTATTTTTTTTATTTTGTATTTTTTGTCTGAATAACACTACCGGAAAAGAGACAAATTTATTGTTGACTTCGATTTCTTTTCTTGTTATTGAATGATTTTCAAAAATCGTAGTGATTGTTGACTTCGATTTCTTTTATGGTCTTTTCCCTCACCATATTGTTTTCAAAAAAAATATTTTTTTTTTAATACATTGCACCGTTACTATATTCATTTGCCCACTATCTATTATTACTATGTATCTGCAGTTGCAGAGTTGTAGTACTATGATTTGTTCTTTTTATGCAGCCTAGAACTAGGCCTGGCAATTCGTGTCGGGTTAGGGTTGGCAGGTCGGGTCGAACCCAGACCCTCGAAAAATACCTCTAAGCCGAACCCTACCTGTTTAATTATACAGGTCGGGATTGTCAATCTTAACCCGACCTTTTAAAGGTCAGGTTGACCCGGGTCGACTTGTTAACCCGTAAAACTTAATTGATTAAAAAAAAAATTGCAGATCAACAAACTGGCGCAACAATGAGCAATAAATTCATAAATCCATCAGTTATCATCCGTGAATACTCAAACTTAAGCCAATTGACATTTTTCAATGCTGAGGGCTCCAAACCAAGCCACAATTCGTAGAAAAATAAGTTTACCAAAATCTAGATGAAAATCAAATCAGTAACGACAAGTAACACGGATCAAAATGCAATCTAAATAAGAAGCAACACGGAAAAAGAGTACAATATATGAATTTACATATTTGCAACAACAATTTTTCAGAAATATGAGGAAGAAAAAGAATACATATTAGGGGGGATAGTGGGATACCGGGAAATTTTGATTTTACTATGCTACCACCAGAAATATCGTTTCGATTACAAAATTCAAAGCAAAGAAAGAATAAAAATGGCAAAATCGTATCAGCAATAACATCAAAGTCTTGAAATCACTTTCATGTAATATAGCTTCATCTCGGGACCGTGAAGAACTTGCTAAATTTGCCGTCGTATATACAGCTCATGGGCTCTGCTTGAAGTGTAGGAATTCGACTTCTTTCTCTTGGGGTTTTGGAGAGGAACGGTGGAAGAATGCTCCTAGATCTAAAGAAGACAGAGAGGAGATATTTGGGTCAGCCGCCGTGAGAAAGAAAAAAAATGAGGGCAAGTAAAAGTAAATTTTGGCTATATATAGTCTTAGAATTAGGATTAGTAATGTTGAAAATTTTCAAGATACCCCTAAAAAATGTATATATTACACATAAACGGGTGATCCGGGTAACCCGACAGGTTGACCCAAACCCGACCCGTATAATAAACGGGCTCAAATTCCCAACCCTAATCCAACCTGTTTATTATACGATCGTGGTCGTGTCAGGTTATTTCGTGTCGGGTTCGTGTCGAAATTCCGGGTCATATTGGAGATTGCCAGCCTTCCTAGACCCCCCTTTTCGCAATACAAATTACAAGGCAGCAGCATTTTTTCCTCAAGGTGTTCTGTATCTCTCTATAGAATTAGTCAAATGACAGTCAATCCACACTAATATTAATGTTTCATTTCTATGTTTTTTTTAAAAAAATTATTTTTTCCCCTAAAAGAACCATGGCATTACTTGACTAGACTATAAATTTATTCTATCTCCCTTTTTCTTCGATTAAATAAAATCAATTTAACTTGCCTAGTCACTAAAATAGCTTTCCTTTACAACAACAACAACGAATAGTATGGTACTTAATTTCGATAATTTATGATATTATTTATAATATAAATTGGGATCCTATACATTACTTTTTTTTTTCTTTTTTTGTAACTTTCTTTCTTATTCTTCTTTTTTTTAAAGCCTAGTGATAATAACTTTGATGAATCTCAACGATCAACTCTCATCAATGACGGAGCAGGAATTTATGATTATATTTTTAAAGAAACGACATTGTAGTGTGTTGTTTGTAATACATTTAACAATTGTATTACAAACTACCCCACGACATCCCTCCATTCACCAGCTCACCGGCTCGCCACCCCATACTTCACCGCTGTCAGGCTTAGCCCCCAACGCCAACAGAGGGAGGAGATATGAACCTCGTCCATTTCCGGCGGACCAAAAGGCTCCTGCAGCACAGCCGTTTCAGCTTCCCCATGGTCCCAAGGATGGCCACTCTGCCGCCTCCGCTATTTTCTTGTACCACTCAGAAGCAGCCCCGAGCTTTAGTAGTCTCTAACCTAAAGCTCCGACCACTGCAACAGACGTTCTCATCTCCGGCTAGAGTAATCTCCCAGAACTCATGCTCTTTGTTTAAGGATCGTCAGGCCGCCGCCCATTACAGGTAATCAACCAACCTCGTTCTCCGGAAAATGGCCTCAAATTGCAGAAAAGCTTGCAGCTTTTTGGATTTTTTATTCCTCTTCTTATTTTATTTTATTTTTTTTTGAACCTAGTACTGCCGGAGGTGCTTTCCATGGGGAGATTTATGAGATTCAGCCGGCAATCATCAATTTGGGAATCGTGATTGTTCATCCAGGGAGGGCGTACGTGGTTGAGAAGTTGGGCAAGTATTCCAAGACATTGACAGCGGGAGTTCATCTTGTGAATCCGTTTCTGGATCGGATTATGTTTGTCCATTCATTAAAAGAAAGACTGATCCATCTCCCATCCAAAGAGGCTATTACCAAGGACGGAGTTCCTATCACTGTCACCGGAATTCTCCTCATGAAGGTAACATCTTCCCAGTTTTCTTCTTCCTCCTCCTTGTTTTTTTTTGGTTATAGTATGGAGGAGTAGAAATTCCGAATTTGTGCTGGGCTGGTGATCTGAAACTTTTGTCCTTTGATAACTAAAATAGTTGGGGTAACATCTTAAACAAAATGGGCCAAAGTATTAGTGGTTAGCCCAAAGTAAAATGGGGTACGATTTTAGACCCAAAGTAAAATGGGGTACTCTGTCTAAAATCGTATGATACAGTGGTTACTAGTGCTAGCCCAAATTCCTCAATGTGTTCCCATAATTTAAATCACTGACGACGAATTTCCCCTCCATTTGGGAGGATTATCTGATATATTTAGGCCATACTTTAACAGTTTGAAAGATGATCTGATTCTTGTTCCCATACACATCCCTAATCACAGTCCCCTTTCCTTTATACAGGTTGTGGATCCTGTACTAGCTTCTTATGGATCTGAAAATCCCATCGGGGGTCTCATTGAATTAGCACAAAGTATTTTGGACACTGAGATTGGAAAGCTCAGTTTGGACAGACTAATTGAGACCAGACCTAATATCAACCAGACTATAGAGGCAAGCTATCTATTCTTTGATCAATAACTGTATTCTCTAATTGTCTCTATTGGTTTCTTCGTTGGCTTGGATGGCTTGAATTAGGCTTTTAATCCTTTCATTGTATTGATCTGTTCATGAGATAATGTTATTGTTTCCCAAATTTTTGGGTGCAGATATCCCTGAATGAGGTCTCAACTGCTTGGGGCATAAAATGCACCCGTTATGTCATAAGTATGTTATGATTTGATTGATTTTGATACATGAGTTTTCTGTCTGTTGCACTTGCACTTGGTTTTAACATCTTTTATTAAACATGAAAATGTCATTTCAGGTGATATAGGTCTACCTGATGGGGTAAAGATGGCCATGGATCTGGAAGCTGAGATTAAACGCAAGAAGGCTGCAGAATTTTTAGAGGAAGAAAGTAAAGTTTTTGAATATCTTTAACCTTATGTTTGTGTAGTAGTTTTGCTGTTGCCGTTATTGAGTTGCCTTATCGAGAACTACCAGGAGATCATTGGTTTCTTTGTGAGATTGCACAATTTATCAATTTACTTTCGAAAAGAGAACATAAACTTGTCTTATAATTGTACATGAAGTTTTGCTGGAAACCATGATTGGCTTTTATAAGTTTTTGCTGATTCTGATTATTGGCTGATCAATTTTCTAATAGGGGAGAAAGAAGCAATGATGTTTTCTTCAAAGACTACCAAGTTCACCCTTGCTGAAGGCAAGTTAAATTTTAGTTTCTTTTTGGGTTTATCGGTAGAGACGGTATTAAATGATGCAATGTGCTTTGCTTCCCCATTATGGCTTTGTTCGCTCTGAGGTTACATCCAAAGCCATTGATGTGGCTTCGGAGTCTCTTGAGGAGCTTGGTACTATTGAGGTGAATCTTCCATTTAGTTAGGGTTGAAACGAAGTTTGTGACTATCTTGAACACAAATTCCAATAGCCTATGAATTGTAGTTTTCTGTCATTGTGGTTATAGAATCTCAACTTGACCAATGAACTTTTGGTTTTTGTAGTCAGCAAGTCAGAGAGTTGCGGAACGCTATGTCAACGCATTCAGTAACATCGCGAAGGAGATATGGGGAAGCTGAATCCAGGAGTAAGAGATGGCATTCAGATGAGATGATTAAAGATGATGATTACTGTAGCTGGGAATCTAGGGACCAGCAAAAATGAAGTATTCCCCTTTTGCTTGCTTTTGTATTCTTGGGTAGATGACTCACAGTGGTCCACAACTTGGAAAATTGACTCTACTTTTATTTTATATTCCACAATCCAGAGGTAAAAATGAAACCGGGCCAAACTATAACATACATATATGCATAACTTTAAATCTAGTTCAATTTAAATATGGTCAAAATTTACATTCTAAACATACATACATTCTCTTTAAGGTAATTGTTTCACTAACTTATGTGATTTACTTGTCCTTTTTATCTGAAGAGAATAAGGAGTTTAATCCAGGATAAGAGTTGTATTGTACAGTTTGTGTAGTTTTGTTTAAATATACTGTTTTGACCTTAGTACTTGTATAGGAGTGTAGTTATGAGAAGGGGTACAGAAGTCTTTTCAATGAGGCTTTATGTATATAAGCTTGTATAGCACAAATACAGATGATTATTCATGTTTTTACATTCAGGAATATACAATTTCTTCTCTCCCAATTTTTCCTCTTTGAAACAGAAAACCCTAGATGAAAGATTTACCAATTCTTTAAGATGGTATCAGAGCAGGTTAATCCTGCTTCTGAAAACTGTCCTAGCTTATAGTTCTAGCAAAACCTCACAAACCGCTCTAAAAAATTCGAAGAAATGGAGGAGAATCGATTTGGAGAAGGTTCGCGACGAATGACGGGAAGAACTGATGAAATTCGAATTGAGCAAAGGAATGAAGGATTTCAGGATGAGCGGAGCTTGAATGAAGTTCGGAGAGAGAATTCAGCTATAAATTTTGGTGGATACATGCATCCATTGACGCTATTGCCGTCTGACAGCCTTAGTCTGACAATCATCAATTGTCAATTGACAGCGAACAACTACGTGACTTGGAGTCACTCAATGAGGAGAGCTTTGAGTTCGAAGAACAAGCTGGGGTTCATTATGGGAACTGTGGAGAAACCGATGGCTGGGAGCCTTGAATTTGAGCTATGGTGCAGAGTTAACGATACTGTGGTCTCCTGGATATTGAATTCAATCTCGAGTGATCTTCTTGAAGGATTTAATATGGCTAATGATGCAGCTGAGTTATGGCAAGACTTGAAGGATGGGTTTGGCACTAGTAATGCGCCTCAGATCTATCAGCTGAAGCGAGAAATTGGAAAGTTCACACAAGGTAATCTCAATTTGTTTGGTTATTATACAAAATTAAATAAACTTTGGGATGAGTTGAGTAGTATAAATCCTCCAGATGTTTGCACGTGTAATGGCTGTACTTGTAAGCATAACAGACCGAATGGAGGAAAGGAAATCAGAGATAGGCTTATGCAGTTTTTAACAGGACTTAATGATTCTTATTTACCTATTAAGAATCAGATATTAGCCACAGAGCCTTTGCCAGATGTGAAAAAGGCTTATTCCATGGTGATGAATGTGGAGAGATAACAATTGTTGCATATATCTCTGGACAGTTCCACAGCTCAAAGTGCAATGATGACACATAATCCAGTGGTTCAAAATGTAATGGTGGCTCATAAAACAGGCTTCAATGCTGCTTCAAGCTCAAAAGGAGGATACAACAGTACAGGAAATCATGCTGGTTCTAGAAACAGTTTTAGTAACATTGGAAAGGAAAATGAGTTGAGGAGAGACAAGGCTGCAAAGAAGTTACTCAAATGTGACTATTGTGGCATAAATGGTCATTTGAGAGAGGGGTGCTTCAAACTTATAGGTTATCCTGATTGGTTCAAGGAACTAAAGGAACGAAGGTCATCTCAACCAGGAAGAATTTCAGCACATAAGCACCAACTGATCTAGAGACTAAAAGTGACAAGAAAGGAACTGGTGAACTCATGGGCATGATGAATAACATAAAGAGGATGGAGCAAGAGCTTAGCAGGATGCTTAAAGGGAAAGGAATAGACGGAGAACACATCAACTTTGCTCACTTCTCGGATTTCGCAGGTATGAAAACTTTCAGAGCTCTAAGTTCATTAGATTTCATGTTGTTGCTATGCTGGATTATAGATTCTGGTGCCACTAGCCATATGACCTATGATCTTCAAACCTTAAACCAGTTTAAACCAGTAAAAATACTTACACCTGTATACTTACCAGATGGTAGTGTCAGTGATGTGAAAAACAAAGGACAGATAGTTTTAAACCATGACCTAGTACTGCATGACTGTTTGCATATCCCTACATTCAAACATAATCTCATTTCAGTGTCCAAATTAGCATCATCATCAAAGATTGATTGCTATTTTTCCACAACCTTTTGCCTGTTGCAGGACCAAGTGACTAGGAAATTGGTTGCCGTTGGAAGGGTTGTGAACCAGCTTTACATTGTTGATCCACAATCCTTTTCCAAAGGCAAGATTCTAGATTTCATTAGAACACATGTTAATCACCCTTTTGTGAGCAATGTAGAAACTATTAGTTTGCATTCCTCCAACCATGTAAATAGCATGAATAACGCCTTATGGCACAATAGGTTGGGACATCCTTCTGAAAAGACTGTGAGATTATTGTTATTGTTTGATCCATCAGAAAATAATACTCCTGTTTGTGACATTTGTCCTTTATCTAAACAACATCGTTTACCATTTCCTGTTAGTACTATTCATACCACAGATATTTTTGAACTAGTTCATATGGATATCTGGGGTCCATATAAACAAACGTCTATCAGTGGAGCTCATTATTTTTTAACAATTGTGGATGACTATAGTAGAGCCAGATGGACTTTTCTCATGAGAGATAAAACTCAAGTTCTTACTCAACTCAAAACCTTTATTAGAATGATTCAAACCCAGTTTCAAAAACCCCTTAAAATCGTTAGATCAGACAATGGCCTGGAATTTCTTAGCCAAGAATGCCAAAACCTTTTCTCAGATTTAGGAATTATACACCAGAAATCGTGTGTTTACACACCCCAACAGAATGGTATCGTAGAAAGAAAGCATAAACACTTACTTCAAGTGGCTAGATCACTTCTTTTCCAATCAGGCTTACCAAAAACCTTTTGGGGGGACTCCATACTCACAGCCACATATCTCATTAATCGTCTACCATCTTCCGTTCTCGAAGGCAAGACTCCCTATGAAATCCTTTTCACAAAAATTCCAGCTTATCACCATTTAAGAACGTTTGGTTGTTTGTGTTTCGCTACCGATACCACTCCCCATAAAAGCAAATTTCATCCTAAAGCCATCAAAGCCATCTTTATTGGGTATCCACATGGTCAAAAAGCATACAAGCTTTTTGATCCTGTTACTCGCAAAGTGTTTGTACCTAGAGATGTGGTCTTTCATGAGACTGTCTTCCCTTATAAATCTGACGTTCCAGCTCCTTCTCAACCTAGTCCCATTTCTTCAGCTATTGACGAATCTTGGCCTGATCCTTCTCATTTTTCGATACCTACTCCTTCCTCATCAGAATCTTCACCTGTCTTATCATTCAGTCCTGTTTCCTCCTCCGGTAATCCTACATCTATCCCTCATTCACCTTTTTTGAATCATGAGAATATTGATCTTACTTCTTCTCCTACCCCAGCGACTTCTCTCCGAAGAAGTACTAGAACTACAACTGTTCCTACTTGGATGAAAGATTATGTCACTCAACACATAAAACAGAAACCTTCGTCCACTGCTTCCGCCATGTTTGCTAATCAGCCTTCCTTTGAAACCTATACATACCAACCTGTTTTCTCTTCTACTCATTTGTCTTTCCTAGCTCAAATCGACAGCATTCCTAAACCCAAAACATACCACCAAGCCAGAACTTGTCCAGAATGGATAGCAGCCATGAAACATGAATTAGATGCTTTAGAAAGCAATAATACTTGGGAACTAACCTCTTTGCCTCCAGGAAAACAAGCTATTGGTTCCAAATGGGTGTACAAAGTTAAGTATTACTCAGATGGTACCATAGAACGATATAAGGCGCGCCTAGTTACAAAAGGCTATAATCAAATAGAGGGTGAAGATTTTTATGACAGCTTTTCTCCTGTAGCTAAAATAGTTATTGTTCGGATCCTTTTGGCATTAGCTTCAGCCCACAGTTGGTCTCTTCATCAACTAGACATCAACAACGCCTTTCTTCATGGCAGTTTGGAAGAAGAAGTCTGCATGAAGCCTCCTGATGGCTATACTCTGGCCAAACCAGGTCAGGTATGTCGATTACGACGATCTTTATATGGTTTAAAACAGGCATCCTGACAGTGGAATGCCAAATTTACATCCAGAATTCAGTCTTATGGTTTCATTCAGTCTAGACATGATCCTTGCTTGTTTACTGTGCACCAAGGTTCCCAGTTTATGGCCCTTATAGTCTATGTGGATGATATTTTGATTACTGGCTCTGTTGAATCTGAGATTGTCAAAGTTAAACAGTTTTTGCATGCTGCTTTTTCTATTAAAGATCTTGGATATGCCAAGTATTTTCTGGGTATTGAACCCGCTAGATCCCCTGAAGGCATGTACCTGAGTCAAAGAAAGTATATCTTTGATATTCTCCAAGATACAGGTCTTTCCGGTTGTAAGGCTACCACCACACCCTTACCTAAGGGCTTCTAGTTCAGTGAAGCTAGTGGCGCACTTATTCCTGATGTGTCATTATATCGAAAGTTGGTTGGTAAGCTTCTTTACTTAAATTTCACTAGGCCTGATCTGTCTTATGCTGTTCAACAGCTCAGTAAATATGTTCATGCACCCTGTGTGGAGCATTAGAATGCTCTATTACATGCCTTGAAGTATCTTAAAGAACTGCTAGCACTGGTCTATTCTATCCCTCTCATTCAGACCTCAAGTTGGAAGCTTATGCTGATTCTGATTGGGGTTCCAATCCGGTTCACCAACGTTCCGTTACTGGATACTGTGTCTTTCTTGGCTCCGCTTTGGTTTCCTGGAAATCCAAACAGCAAACTACAATCTCTTGTTCGTCTGCCGAAGCCGAGTATGGAAGTCTTAGCATTGTCAGCAAGGAGTTGCTGTGGATTTCTTGTTTGCTTCAGGATTTTCAGGTTCCATTATCTCTCCCTATTCCACTATGGTGTGATAACCAAGCAGCTATTAATATCACTGAAAATCATGTCTTTCATGAACGGACAAAGCATTTGGACATTGATTGTCATTTTGTCCGAGAGCAGTATCAGAAAGGTTTTTTAGTTACTTTGCACATATCCACTCATGAGCAACTTGCAGACTTATTCACTAAGTCTTTGGCATTTCCACAGTTTACTGCTTTACTTTCCAAGCTTGGAGTGAAGAACATTCTTCACTTCTCAGCTTGCGGAGGGGATGAAGAGAATAAGGAGTTTAATCCAGGATAAGAGTTGTATTGTACAGTTTGTGTAGTTTTGTTTAAATGTACTGTTTTGACCTTAGTACTTGTATAGGAGTGTAGTTAAGAGAAGGGGTACAGAAGTCTTTTCAATGAGACTTTATGTATATAAGCTTGTATAGCACAAATATAGATGATTATTCATGTTTTTACATTCAGGAATATACAATTTCTTCTCTCCCAATTTTTCCTCTCGTTTTCTCTCTTTGAAACAGAAAACCCTAGATGAAAAATTTACCAATTCTTCAAGATTATCATTTACTGTTTGGCAGGCATATTTATTTAGTCCTGATCTCGAATCTTTTCCGAGTGAGCTTCTCACATATAGGGTTAAGAAAGCCATTAAATTTACATTTTGACTTCACAGTTTCCTTTGTCTTTTTTTTTTTTTTTGTGAAAAGACAGTTTCCTTTGTCAAAATGCCTTTTTTCTGTCATCAGAATAATATAAAATGATGAAATACTCAGTCATAATTTGAGAGTTCTGAATACTCGAAAATCATACTAAATTTTCTTTGTTTTTGGAAATGAGAAGCTTGGATGCACCATGCGCAACCGTGTTTATTAATTCTGTAATAGAATTATAGAATAATTGGTTAAATTCTTCAAACCAAGAGCTAAAAAACCATCAGATAGCTCTCTAAGATCACGTATGGCTTATTGTAAAAGCATTTAGATACTAGCTCTCAAATTTTTTTAATTGAACTTTACCTCCTCACACGTCTCATCTTTTTTTTTTTTTTTTGAATTCCAATCTTTCATTAATAAAATTTCCAAGGAAACATTAGCTCTCAAAGAGATTTATTTGCAGGCACATCTTAGCTAACTTGTGTGCACCCTTAACAATATCTCTATCTACCTTAAGAACCTCACATCTAGTAAAACAGGAAAGACACATTCCAACCTCACATGTCTCATCTATTAACGATATATCATTTGTAAATAATACAAATTCAGATTCTTACAAATGTTAAGGGCTTGTTTGGCTAACATCTCATTTTGCATTTTGATTTAGTTTTTTTATTTGAAATTAAGATGTGATTTAAAATGTATTTTGAGAGAAAATTTAAAAAATTGTTTGGATAGATTTTTGATTAAAATAATATATTTTTTTACCACCACCGGCCACCTTCACCATCTACCTCCGTCGTCGAACCGTCCCTTGCCGCCGGCCGGTTTTAAGAGATAAAATGAGACAAAAAGGCAAAATAAATGTTAGGCAAACAAGACCTAAGTAATCCTATCAAATCATTGGCAAAATGATATTCGCCAGATAATTTTACTGGAGTTAAACCCGTGTTGTTATATTAATAAATGTGTGTATCACCTCTATTTTTTCTAGCAATGAAAGCTATACATATAACTAGGATGATTCCGGCTATTAAGTTCAAACTCAATGTGTCCAAACATGTGACAAGTCTGGCTATTCACTTGAAACTGAATTTGTGAATACAAGCATTTCGACCTCTCTTTTCCAACATTTTTAGTGATGGCTAATAAAAAGTAAATTATTACTCTATGTTGGGCCAGTTTTTCGCAGCTGGACAGAAATTAGAGTTGGGCCGTAGCGATACAAAGTAATGGACCGCGGATTAGAGGATTTGTGTGGCCCGATTCGGATTGAAAGGAGGAAGCCAAATTAGAATTGAAGAAGGATTTTTGAACCGACTTAGTTTGCAAAGTCTATTTAAAGAGATCGGCAGTAGGAGGAAGGACACTCAAAACAACATAAAATTGCTTCTTTAGATTTTTAGTCTTTTTATTTTCGAATTTATCTCCAAAGCTAGGGTTCTTCGAGAACTCCTTAAATTAGGCCGATTATCGGCGGCTGTACTTGATCTCCAAAGATTATAATAAAATCTAGCCTTCGGTCGATTCTTATTTGTTCCGAAATTTGTATATTTGATTTATTAAGCACGGGTTATTAAGAACAATGCATAATCATTTGAAAGATATATTGTGTGATTTTCCTAGGACGAAAATTGTGCAAACATATTTGGCACGCCCAGTGGAACAATACAATTCGTGCTAACTGAGTCAGGATGACTACTGTAGCCACGATGGATGTGATTCATCCTGATCAATCATTACCATCGGCCAGTACGACGGTTCCGACACAAACGTCAACCCAGACCTTGAAGGGGCTGATGCCAGACAACTCACCAAAACAAACAGGTACTAGTGAATCCGTGTTTAGCAAGGATATTATGAGCGCCATGGCAATATTGGTTGAACGAGTGAATTCGATGCAAGCAGAACTGAGTGCTATCAAAGCTCCCGGGCAATGGCCAGTTACACAAGTTTCTTAGGGCAAGAGAAGCAAACGAGTAAGACGCCGGAGCACTTTAGTATTAATCCTTTGCACTTTTTAGGCCATGATACTTCGGGATCGTCTCAAACTATAGTAGGTCCGTCTTTATGCTCGTCGGGTGAGATACCTGGTTTGAAATAGACACCCAGTAGTTGGTATGAGAAGGTGGTATCAAGTCAGCCGGCGTTTATTCCTTTATATAGGAACTTCACATTCAATGGTAGATCAGCTCCACCAATCTCCGATCAATATCAGCTGTAATCGGCGGCAATAGCCACGAAAGGGGTACCTCCAGATGCTGATACGACCGGGTAGACCAAGATCGATGAACGCAGCCCACGGATGTACGTGAAGAAAACGTTGGATACAAGACCGGTTGCCCCATGGGAGTTTTGGGCCGATGACCCCGTGCAAGGTTTTCAAAGGGGCGATTCCCCCTGCACCTTTGCAAACAGCATCAACTACCACACCAGCAATACAGTCGGCAGCGGTCAACCAACAGACCTAGCAGACGGCGGAATACAATCGGTAGCTGCCGGTAATAGATTGTTGGCCCTGTTGGGAGGATCATCAATGCCACCTCATCCTACAAGAGAAGAAGTACAAGAGAACCGATTGTGGACCGGGGTTGAACATGAACAAAACAGGAATCAAGAAGCTGTTGCTAGGATTGCTGCCGCAAGTTCCAATACAGCCCAAAACACTAGCGCCCCTAGGATACCGACTCAGGTACCAGTTGGGAATAAGACACAATATGTCATTATGGCCAACCAACAAGGACAGCTTCAATATTTTCAAGTGTTGCAACTCCCTAATCACTAACCCCAGATGGTACCGGTAGTTAACCAGCCAGTCGGTGCAACAGGGAATGGAACCCAAGCAGCAAGGGTTCCCTTGACGCATCGAGGGCCTCCGCTTAATGGAGTCTATAATCAACTTCAGGAACTGGTGGTCAATCAGGCGACTACACATAATAATCAAGTTGGCAATCAAATACCAATGGCTTAAGGGCATATAGAAAACGCTGGGCAACAAGTGGCTGGCACGAGACACACGACGTTGATTAATACGAATCCGGCGTTGATGGCTAAGCAGATTGAATTGCGACACTTGATGTCAGAGGTGTTACGATGAGACTTAGGATTCAAGATTCCAGAAGTTTCGGGAAAATCGTACCCAGGTTTGGTCGATTTGGAACCTTTTCCCCGGAACTTTAAGATGCCTATGTTCACTAAGTTTTCAGGAGATAATGGTACAAGACCTGAGCACCATATTTGGACTTATGAGTTAGAGTGTGGGCAATTAGCAAATAATGAATTTTATAAGTTGCGGTTGTTTCCACAATCATTGACCGGTACGACGTTAGAATGGTATCGGCCATTGAGACCTGGGTCAGTAGCTAATTGGGACGTTCAAAAGGAGTTGTTCTTATAGAATATGTAAGCAAACCTGAACGCACTATTGTAGATCTGCATGATGTTAAGAAAAAGCCTGCCGAAACCGGGGAGCAATATTTATTAAGGTTTAGGCAGATGAGAGCCACGATACCAAGAGAGTACCCAGAACAAACCATCATTACTATGGCCATAGCTGGGTTCACCAATTTCCGATTGAAGTTTGGATTGATAGGTAGAACTTTCCCGAATTTGGGTGAGTTGGCTGAAGCGATTTGTCAGTTAGACAAAGTCATTGCAGAAGAAGCTGAGAGCCGCAAAGGTCGCGGTAGACAGTGGTTTAATCCTCATGACCAGCCATCAGTAAAACAGGCTCAGTACTTTGGTTTAGATGAGGAGGATGGGTTTGAAGATATCAATGCGGCTGAGATAGTGAACATGAAAGGGTATAAATGTAGCGCCTTGAGGAAACCTAGCACCCCACAAGCATATGGTATACCATCAAGACCAGGAACAGTTGCCGGTGCGAAGCCATGTGTTGATCCTAATTATCCGGATTGGACGTATTCATTTGATATTACCCAGCAAGAGGATATTTTTGAAGACATGTTGAAGACTGTTCATGTAACTTATCGGAAGGAGCAAAAACAACCGAAACCCGCCGATATTGAAGGGAAAACTTATTGCAAATACCACATGTTTATGACCCACGGGACCAACGATTGTGTGGTTTTCTGGAACGTCATACAAAAGATGATTGATAGTACGGATATTCAGGTGAAAGAACCAGCGGCAGAAATTGTGATAGTGTAAAGTTTGTTACACTGTTGAATACGTGGTTGAGTTGGCCATCATCCAATTAATGCAAATTAGAAATTAATTTTATTTTTTTTAAAATGAGTAAAAAAAGAATCAATGGATAGCTTAAGCGTGGATCAATGATCATTTAAAAGAATAATAATCATATTACAATGTTATAGTATAAAACCAATGTAGGAAAAAATATAATAAAAATATAATGTGGCAAAATGCTAACGTGTAATCTTGTTAGACCCACAATGGTGACCATTGTGGATGCTCTTACTTATCTAATCATTCTTATTAAAAAGGTTATGACTTATGATGCGCTCATGTAGCACTTAATTGTGATCTCAAAAATTCAGCTTTGATCAATATCCTCGTCACAGAAATGAGGTCGAAATGAAAATCAACTTGATACTGGATGCCAATGAGGGGTTGGGCCAAGTGGTAAGGGCTCTGGCACTCATCCATGGTGACGCGGGTTCGAACTCCCACGGTAGCGATTTATCGGTAGCCATGTGCTTTCTGAAAGTTTAATGCCATTTCAGATAAATGCCGATGTTTACGCTCCGATACTCCATTTTGCTGAGGAGTATGAGGGCAAGAAGTTTGATGATGAATGCCATGTGTAGAAAGAAATTGAAGAAAACAAGAGTTGATGAATTCTCCACCCCCATCGGAACGAAAAAATTTAATTTTTGCAGAGAATTGATTTTCTACATGTGCTTTAAATTTTGTGAAACAATCAAAAACTTCATGCTTGAACCGTAAGGGATAAAACCAAACAAATCGTGAAAAAGCATCAATGAAGATGACATAATGCCGATAACCACTAACCGAAGAAACTGGAGAAGTCCATACATCAGAGTGAATTAATTCAAAATAAGTAGATGAAACTTAAGTACTGGAAGGAAATGGAAAACTAGGATGTTTTGAAACTAAGCAAGAACCAAGCACCTTGAACTTGATTTACACTTTGTTCCTGAAAAAAGTGGCTACTGGTTTTATTCAAGTTCGATATATTCCAACAAATCTACAACTCGCGGATGTTTTTACAAAAGGATTATCAGCTCATTGTTTCAAGTATCTTCGGGACAATCTTCACGTGGCAGCTTTACCACGTTCTGATTGAGGGGGCATGTTAGATGTATATCCTTTGTAATTATCTTATTAGCTATTGAGCAGATTAGTTGATGTTGTTGATATGATCTTATGAAGTGGACAAACAAGTAGACTGGACAGGCACGCGTGGAGTCTACCCCATAGTAGTACTATCCCCTTCCCAATATACACCACCATGTAATAGTTTAGACACTTGTAAGTTGGTTCTTATAAAAAAAATAAAATAGATACTGGATTTCAAGGTGTTAATCATAGAAGTGTCATCAATAATTAAACTTTTGTATTATAACTTTCAAACCTTCAGTTACAACAAACTCTTAGCAAAGCATTGAAACAAGATATCCATATTGCAAAGTTTCGTCGCTAAAGTCCAACAAACTCTTCGCTAAATAGGTTCATATATTTCTGCAAAAAAAATCATCAGAATGAAGAACAAGAAATACATAAAAGATTCCTTTGCAGTAATGGTTGAAAGTAGCAGTGCTGAATGGCATCATCAGGGTTTGATGCTCTTTTATAACAATCATTAGTGAGACAGAATTCGGAGCAACATGTGACATGGCTCCGAACCACAATGCAAAGGTCACGAGCAGTAGGACACCCTAATGCCACCGATGCCATTAAAGAAGATAACGAGACAGTGAGACCACATTTGACAAGACGATCAAGTTTTTGCCATTGAAGAAATTCTTTTGAAATAGTAGAATCAGATGAAGAGTGTTTTGGTGGTAAAATTAAACCATCGATATAACCATTGAAATCAATGGTAATTAAAATTCCTTCAACTTGATCTCTTCAAATTAGATAGTTGGAGATATCAAGAGATACAATGATAAAATTTGTGATATTGGAAAGAGGAAATGATTGAGTAGTAGTGAGTGATTGTGAAATATTCATTTTAAAACAATTGTGATTAGAGTAAAAAGAAAAGAAAGAAAGAAAAAAAAAGTGTAATAGTATGTGAAATAGTGTGCAATAGTGAAAAAAGATGAAATTAGTGCATGATCAATTTCGCTCTGGATGCCATGATGAGAAATGGATTTATGAAAGAAGATGAACTCATGAATTGTATTGTGTGTTGCAATACATTACATTGCCTCTATTTATAGGCATATATCAACAATAGTTAAGATCTAGTAGATATTATAAAATTTGAAATAATTTAAACAAATAGAATCTATAATCCTAATTAATGAGATTTTTGATTAATCTATATCAAATTCAATGTTTAAATCTCAAGCTTTCTGACAAAAAATGATTTGAAAACATGTGGATTTCTCGAAGCTAAGCTAGAGAAGTATACTCTAAACAACTTTTGATAATAATGCGAAGATAAATGATTCAGATAAATAAACTTCCCTACTTCTTATTCCTAATTAGGTTAATTCTGCATAGGCAAATTGAAAGGCGACTGAGGTTTTACTTGAAAGGCTAGCAATATATCCAGCGCAATTTTTAATTGCCAGAGTAAATTGTTAATGTTTTCTAAACTACCCCAAGTACATCAGAGGTTGTTTCCCGTTTCTTTCCTGCAAACTACTATTCACTTATTTCCATCGTTTTGGTCACTGATTTATTGTTACGTACTTTTTGTTTTCTTTTCTGGTTTATTCGGTGAGAAGCAAAAGTTACGTTTGACAGAATCGGGATAATTTAAGTAAAACAATAATTAACCCTGGCCGTTAAAAATTATATTGGCAACGTTATTGACCAATTTGAAATCATTTTTTAAGGGCATATTACATTTTTCTCCTCGAATTTGGGTCTTTCTACTATTTCTTCTCCTGAGTTTTGATAATTCTACCAAATTCCCTTCTGATAGGTTGAAACACGGGTCACTGGAAAACACGTGAAATGACCTTAAAATACTAATTTCTTAAACCATTTAGGCTTGCATGATAAAATATTATATTAAAAAGACTAAATTCAAAATTAGGAATTTAGTTATTTTTTTTTAAAAAAATAATTTTTGCACGTTTTTAAAAATATATTTTTTAATTTTAATTTTAGAGTTATTTTATTAATTTATAATATTTTAATGTTAGCATTACTACTTTATTTTGTACGGCAAAACTTTCATGAAAATTTCATTTCGATCAATTTAATAATCTATACTAAATAGTATTTTTTCGGTATTTACTTAGAAAAAGTAAAAAAATGAAGAAATTCAAGATGGTTTTTTTTTTTTTGTTTGTTTTTGAGGAATCTAATATATGAATCTAGTTCCCTACAATTTTATAAGTTAAAAAAATATAGAAAAATGTTAGAGATTACCATAGAAGTAATTTTTTTAGTTTATCCTAAACTTACCAAATTAAAAATAACATAAAATTCGTACAAAAAAGTACAATTGTGTTTATTGTTTTTCATGCTAATTTAAAAAAATTTAAAATTCTGAATTTTTTATAAATTTAATATTATTTTAAATTTTTGAAAATTTTTATTCACATAATTATTTTAATTTTTATATTCACATTTTATTCACAGATCAGAAAATTTTTTTTGCTGAAAATACCACTGTTGACTTAATTCTAAGTTTGGTCAAAGAGCGTGTCAAATGACCAAAAAAAAAAAAAAGGAAAGTTACATATTGCTATTGTGAATATAGAGTACTAAAATGAGCATCTAACCTACGTGGAGACCATTTTTGGCCTAATGATAAAATTGACAAATAAATGTCAGGCTTAGTACTCCCAATATGAAGTCTCCACGTAGGAAAAAGGACATTAAACATAAAAATTTAACCGCGAGCATAATTTAGAAGTCAACATTGTACAGTCTTTCTGACCTACTAAACATATACAGGGGGATAACATATAATGAGACGTTGTTTAGAAGACACTGTTATCTCTAGATTTAGTCAGCTGACACACACACCAGTAAATAAACGAAAAAAAAAACCTTCAACTGATCGCCCTTCTACTTCTTCATAATTGACCCACCAGCAAGGACACCCTCCTTTGCATTGTCTCCCTTTGCCATCTTCAACGCAACCTACATCGCAAAATTCCATCATTAAATATTAAGGTAAAGACTGTCCACCCTGGGCTGGACATCGAAAGCGAATCTACGTTAAAGGCCAAAAAGTCTCACCTCCATCAGGCGTTTGAAAGTGTTTGCCACCATTTGAATACCTTCCTCTTTATATTTGGCGAGAAGAGCAACGGTATGTACTTCTCCTACATGAAATAGGAAAATAAGATCATAATTCTAATCCAAGAAGAGAAAAGAAATGTAATCCAATGATGTTAAAGAATTTCATCAGATACTGAAATAGTTAAAACTGAAGTTACAAAACAAATCCGTTATGCTGAATCTAGGAAAACTTAAAAAAAAAAAACCAACCTCAAATTTACCAAAACATATATAACAAAGGTATGTTAACTGTTACAGGATTGTGTTATGC
Source organism: Oldenlandia corymbosa var. corymbosa (assembly GCA_949775105.1). NCBI lineage: Eukaryota > Viridiplantae > Streptophyta > Magnoliopsida > Gentianales > Rubiaceae > Oldenlandia > Oldenlandia corymbosa. The sequence goes on along the minus strand of OX459120.1, from coordinate 29,283,408 downwards.
AAATGTAACTGCATACTAAACTTGATCCTCAGAAATAGAGAATACTAAATCTCAGACATACCTTCAGTCTCAAGAATCCGAAGTCTCCTCTTTAACTCTTCATAATATTCCTGCTTATACAAATCTGTCTTGTCGGCCTTTGCTATGTTAACTTCCTCTGTCAAAAGAACACAAATTATAACAATTTTGTTTTAAAGAATCAACTATAACTCTAAAATTCAAAGTGATTTGTCCATGGAAAATGCCACCCACCTATTTCGAAAGTGGGACAATGCAGGCCCCAGTTCTTAACGGCTTCATTTAAATCAATCTGCAGAAAAAGTTCAATACCAACAGTCAAATAAGTAGAGACGATTTCTTAGTTGAATAACATTTTTACTTATAATTTATCCAAATCCAAGGCTCGTCAAATACAAGAACAAAAAATAACTATAAAACATGAAGATGCTTAATCCAATGATGTATAAATGAAAGCGCTTTCAAGCAGCCAGATTGAACAATCGCATTCTAGATATGATCAACGGAGATCCTTTGAATCTCGCATCAGCCATTTGCAAAATCTGAGCAATTCGAACAAAATCTATAGCAAAGAACTTAAAGCCTTCAAAATCATCACTTTGGTTGCTCTGTGTTAGAAACCTAGGGCCGGTTAATAGCATCACTTGTTCAGTAACACCACTTAATAAGATGCATTGTATTTGATGTCTACGATAACAAACAAGGAAAACACTTAATCAAGGATGATTTAACTGTAAGACATATATTAAGCGATTAATTGAGCATAGTATTTGCTTTACATTGCTTCATGAATTCAAGATTCATAGTTCAGCATTTTGCATTGAAATTTGAGCATTAACTTTTATCAATATCATGGTAAGGGATAAAGGGTTAAAGATCAACATTATGCCCACAGTAGGTAAATAGATAGATTTTCTTACCACAATATTCTTGCTGATAGTGTGTTTCCCGCGGAAAAGTTGGCGCAAGGTGATCTTTCCAAGCTCATCATGCACCATAGCTCTCACAAGTTGAATCAAGGAGGGAATTGCTCCCTCAACTGCATATGATGCCAGCTTGGGGTCAACGACCTACAAAATAAACAAGCCCATTTAGAAAAACAAAGCAAAGAAATTGCTAAATCATTCAATAGCAAGATAAGAATGGCAGACTCGGGCACTGTTGCCATTTGAACCACAGTCGGACACTCCTACAGAGAACATACAAAAGACAAACGTTTAGTGGCTCCATCTATTTTGTTGCTTAACACTCAACAAGCTGTAACCCAGTCAAGTAGCACACAAGGCTTTGAATTTCCTATATCCAGGATTACACCTCACTAGTCTGACTTTACCATGGCCAGACCAACCACCCTCCCCAAAACACACAGCAATCTAGGCGTAAACAAGACTCAAATATAAAACCTAATTAGTGCAATACTACTTTCTGCTGACCCTGCACCCTTGTTCAGTTGTTTGTTCATTAATAGCCGTAAGTAAAGCACAAAAATCACATTTTTAAAAAAAAAAGGGGGAGAAGAATTATACCTTCACGTAAAGACGGCAGTCCACATAAACGTCAGTGTTGTCCTTGGTAACTGCTTGCTTGCTGCGGAACGGGATGGCCTCTAGTTTCAAAGAATGAACGTGCGCAACCCGATCGATGAATGGAATAGATACATGGACACCACGAGTTAACGTCTTCACATATTTCCCAAATCTCTCAACGATGTAGGCTTGTCGGTGCGGCACAACATGAATTCCCCAATTTCTGGGAAGCGTAGCATCAAATTTCTTCTCAAAACCGTCACCGCTGTTTCGGAAAAGCAAAACAAACAGAACAATTAGAGGCTGATTACTTCTATTGCATGCTTTTTCTTCTTTTTTTTTTTTTTTTTTTTTCTAATTGAATGAATTGTGGGGGGAAAGAAAGAGAACAAAACAGGCTTAAATACGCAGGGTTCCAATTCACCAGTAGTCATAACCAGTCCCAATGTGACGGGCGAAGAAGGCAGGACGAAGTGGTGGACGAGGGGACGAATGATTGGAGGGAAGGAGGGGTGGTGGCCGAGAAAGGAGGAAGAAGCGGTGGAGATCGCAGAGTAGTAGTGCTGGTGGTGGAGATTTCGGAGCTGCCAGAGTTGCTTGGGCAACCGGGAGCCAGATCTCACAGTATGCATCATCCTTCTCGACGGGACGGTGGAAGAGCCGGAAAAAGAGTAAAATCAGCTCCGGTTGGTGATGGCCAAATAGAAACCCTTGGTTTGCGCCTTTCTAATTAATTCTATTCTACTCAGAGATCTTTGTTTTTTTAAGGAAAACTCATTTTATATCCTCTCTTTTTATCCTTAATATCCTAAGCAAATACGGAACGTTCGTTTAGATATGCGTTTGGTTCTAATATTGTTTGTGATTTGTGAATACGATTTGGATTACGAATAGTTATGGAAATAATTTTTGTGAGAAAAAAAGGCGTAAGTGAGAAACGGTACTAAAATTGGTGGATTCAGAGTGTGCCCCCGGGAAGTGCCTATATTGTAGAGCGATTCGGAAAGTACACAAAGACCTTGACTGCTGGGAGATTCCATCTGTTGATTCCCTTCATTGATCGGATTGCCCACGTTCAATCCTTGCATGCAGTGGATCTTCCCATTCCCCGCCAGACAGTCATTACCAGACAAAGTCGCTTTTGAACTGGAAGGAGATCTTGTCGTGAAGGTATGAATTTTTGTAATTCTCTATTGTGTGGCTTTTATTGTTTAATTAAAATGGGAAACCCAGAGTGTGAAACTTCTTTCCGCATTAATTATCATATAACAATATAATGAAATTTTTTATATGTATATAAGAAGAACATTGTAACTTACTTTATGGAAACAACAACAACATCTGGTTTCCCTAATTCAACAAGGACGGTTTCTTTTAAGTTCATTTTGAGGAGAAGTGGTTAATATGATTTAATTACTTAATTTTTGGACTAAGGCTAAGGGTAGTGCCATGCTAGTAAGTTCGAAAATCTTTTATATTTGCATGGTAGACTGGACACTGGCCCTTAGGGGTTTGGACTGGCGCCTTACGTTGCTGTGCTGCCCTTCGGAACTAAGTTCTTTGTTGTTTCCTTAAAGGGACTACCGCTTGAATGGCAGCGCGTAAGGTTGCTCTGTTAGATGTTTTAGGAATTCTCTTGCTATATCCGACTGATAATTTTTAGATTTTTTTGCAGGTTGTTGACCCTATGTTGGTATCTTACAAGGTTGAGGCTCCTATATATGCTGTGATTGGACTTGCAAGTATGATGATGCATGATGAGCTACAAATGATCACCTTCAACAAATTCTTTGAGGAGAGAGATACACTCAGTGAGAAGATATTGGTAAGCAAATACCGCCACCTGTGTGTATTGATTTTCAACCCTTATATCTATTACTTCTGAAGAGTTGAAAGGGATGGGGTGCTGAAGTCTTTAGACATTGAGAGTTGTCTAAATTGAAGTTGGAGTTTTAAGTTACTCGTCAAAGATTTTGTTGCAATTGTTGATCGTGATCCAACGTATTTCATTACTATATATATATACCTTGAAGTGTGTGTTCAATTCTCGCCTGTGGCTTTGCTGGAGGTTGGATCTTTTGATATTGCCTTTAATTTGAGTTGTTCATGTTTTAGACTTACTTCTTATTTTGGTATTTTATGACCTTTTGATATAATTTCATAAAGTTGAGGCTATGGTATTGAACAACGATCATTCTTAATTTGACGTTAATTTAGTGTTGATTACGTTGTACGTTTTTTCCGCAGATTGCTATAAATGAAATAGCTCAGAATTGGGGCCTGCACTGTCTTACTTTTAAAATGAGTAAGCAAAGCTTTATTTTACGGATTTGCTTTGAAATTTAGAGTTATAATTCAAATCTTAAATGATTTTTGTTGTTTTCTTTTTGTGTTTTTGCCAGGGGAGATTCACATGAGTGATAAGCTGAGCTCAACTATGCTTTTGCAGAAACATGATGCAGAAGAGAAGAGCAGGGGCCCGAATTTCAGAGTCTGAAGGTAAGTTTTACCCTTTCTCAATATTGCTCAGGGTAAGTTTAGCATGTGATTACATTTGACACTACAATCCACAACAATAACACATTTTCTGGGGTTGGTTTTATTTTAGTATTTCTTGCTTAGTTTTCAAGTCATTAAAGAAACAGCAAGTAGTAATCAATATTACCAAGAGACAAACAGCATAATTCGTTCTTGCTTCAGAGTTGCAAAGACAAGATTAATTAAGGTTGAGCTAGTGATATTAGCAATTGCTTTGATATGATATTTTGTTTGGCACTTATACATAAATTCAGTATCTAATGGAACTGTTTAATAACATCATTGTCAGAGATTTTGTTGGCACTTCTGGATTATTTCAATATGTAATGAAATTGTTTAATAACATCATTGGATTACAGTTCTTGTTCTTATTGAAGAAGTAGTTTTTCACCAAAATTTTGTCTATATATTTTCCGATTCATGCAGTTGAAGAAGAAGCCATCGCTATTGTTGATCAAGCGAAAGCAAGGGGGACTCAGATGTTAGCACACTCCTTTAAACACTTAATGGAGGTCTGGTCTTTTCCTTTTTAGCATGAATATTGATTTTGTGTTTTTTTTTTTTATTGTGTTAATGTCAAGGACTCATAAGTCTTTATGAACTTCTAAAGATAACGGAGTATCATGTGAAGGTTTGTGATGCTAAAATTGTTTTATCCTAACCTAAAAGGTATAGTAATTCATTTTCAATAGGAGATAAGATTACAAATACCTCAATTACATTTTAAGATATCATTTGGTGATTGCATTTGTAGTGTAGCAAATTTGGCCTCTCATAGGCCATGGATGATGTGGCAAGTCTATTTAATTTTATGATGGATGATTTTACAATGCAGGCTGCATTGCAACTGGCCGAACAAGATGATGCATCATCTTCTAATACTTCAAAGGAGGTATTCTTTGTAGCAAAAGCAGTTTCTTTCATGAATTTTCTTTCCCTCTATGCCCTCATAACTTGTTCTTTAATTTCTGACTTCTATTATACGAGAACATGTCCTTTGCTCAGAGGGATTTTTCATTGCAGATTGACTGCGTCGATTTGTGAGAAGAAATAGGGCAATCATTTTGAGTAAGCATTTTTGCCGAATGAAGAACTTCCTGTGTGGAGTGCAGGGTGTTCCACTGACTAAATTTAAAAATAGCACTCTTATGGCTAAACTTAATCTGGGGATAACATTCTAACTGTTAGACATACTTCCTTTACAGTATAGTGATGATTTGAACCTCATTTTTTAGTTTAGAGGTGAACTATCACTATCACAGACTTGTTGCAGTTAGTTGTACTAGTAAGTTGCTGAGCCAAAGTGTAGTTGGAAACTGTTCCTAAATCACTAAATGTGATCTCCCTATCAATGACACCCTTCATGGTACATATATATTTTGTTCTCCTCAGCTGTATTTTCCTCGAAATAATATCTGAGCGAATGATGTCCGTACTGCTGCGAGAAGTTTACTTTGAAGCCCCATTTTGAAAAACCAACCAGAAAAAGAGAGTAATTCGAAAACATAGCACTACGTCTCAGCATTAGGAAGTTTCATATTTTAGAAGCTCAGTTGTAATGCAATTTGTATCAAAGGAGTCATTGTTTTAAATAGAAGAGATTCTTACTAAGCAACATCTAGGATGAATGGTGTAAAGATCTAGGATCATTTACCTAAGCAATATATAAACCATCTTATTCCTGGGTGATTGAAACATGTACTGGGCATTAAATCGTCTTTTGTTCATTCCGTAACAATCCTAGTCATGTGCTTACAACTCATATAAACAATTAATCATTGTTTACCAAACACAAAAAAAAAAAAATTTAAAAATTGTTAGTACTCTTGATGGGCCTTCGGTACTTACAACCCATATAAACAATTAATCATTCCTACAAAAAAAAAAAAAAGAATTAATCAATATTAGTGCGCGTGAATTGGCTTTCAGATTTCAAAGAGCCACGCAACTTCCGTCAAAAACAATTCACCTTCTAATTTGTAAATCATTATATATATTAAAGGGAAGAAAGATAATCGACACGTGTCGTTAATTGAGACCGTCAAGCCTCATTTTCAACTTATTGTTATTTTAGTCCTTAAAGTTTTATTTATGTGCTATTTAGTTTTTAAGTTTATCGATTTTATATTTTCAAGGACGATTAATTGTGTCTAGTCCCCAAAGTCTCCTTGCCCATAAATAAGCCATAGACATCTAGCATAATTTGCGTATTTTTTAAATATATTTTTTTATGCAAACATAATATTAGTTAGTGGTGACAATTTTTATTATATAACTTTTCAAATTTTTTGTTGTAATATTTTTGGCCAAATCTTACAAATATACATCTCATAAATAATATCAATACCTCTCATGTTGATCTAAAATTGATTAATCAAAAAAATATTACGGTTTTAAGAAATATAAGTAATTACATTATATAATTAATTTTTTTGAAAGATAAATTTTTAACATTAACAAATGCACAAAGCACGGGACACATACTAGTTGTAGTAAAGGGAATGTAGACAATTTTCAAATTAAAATGTGAGGTTTTCTTTTTTCGCCTTTTCATTTTTTTTCCGTCTTTGTGATGGAGGAAGCAAATGAATGGTGGACATAGGCGGTATGGTAACGGTCCATCTTAGAGGAGCTCAATGATAAGTAAAGGGGCGGCCCATTACAAACAGTTAACTCACAAATCACATCGTTTATGCGGCATTGTTCTCGCCTCGGGAGGAGGAAGAAGAAGGATTTTGGCTTTCTGGGAAGGACGCCGAGGGCAAAGAGTCCGATTTTTTCTTGTTCCAATTAGCAGGATCAATATGAACTCAAACGTCAGCCTTTCTGGACTCCGGTAGCAATGACGGCCAAATCATTGGGATGACTGATGTCGATAGATAGTAAGCCACATTTAATTCTCTCTCTCTTTTTCTGATTTTCAAAAAATCCTCAATTTTTTTTAAAGAAAAAACTTGTGTGGGTAATTGATTAGCGGTAGCAGTATTTTGTGATATGCTGCATTTGGAAGTACAATTGGGATAGTTTTATGGGTGGGTATCGCAATGCTTTTAAATTCGCTGTGTGCAGCTATTTTGGAGTTGGATGAACGATTTCGCAGAATGGGAGGGGTTGATGTAATAACAGAATGTTACATACACGTTTCAGCTTTCAGCTGAATGCTACTTTCTTTTTAATATGTTTCTGTGGCTATGTTCTGTTCAGTTTGGACAGTTACTGTGCTATTCTGGATCACTGACTTTACTTCAGGAAATAATGGTTTTAGAAATAAATCTAGTATGAGCATTCAAAGGATATTAAGGCATCCTTGTAGTGACTCTTCCAGCGATGACAATTCCTGCAGTTTAGGGTGGAAACATTATTTATTGCATTTTCGTTTATTTTGTTTATTTACACCCATCATAGGTTGCAGCTTTGACCTTCTTGCGAATCAATGCCCGAATGTTTATCTTGATAAGCTGTTTGTTTCCGTGATTGCTTTTGGCTATTTCATCGTGTGTTATTATAATATAATCCTTGGAACCTTCTTATTGACTCAATAATTGTGGTTTGCTTGCATTGTAGTGTACTGAAGATTTTATTTCTTTATTAAACTTTATGGCGTGCTTCTCAGATAGAATCGTCACCGTTTGATTTCTTTTTAGCTATATGGTTGTTCTTCTGGTTGCCGTGCATGTTTGTTCCCTTGCTGTTTCCATTATAACTCACGATTTGCATCTTTGGACCTAAAAGTAACAGCCAACTCTTAAAGAAACCGTTGAAGAGCAAGATTTCCTTCTCGGCTTGTATACATATTTGTTCGGTTTATGGATGTTATTCAATAGATTGAACCTGGTAACATATCATATCAATACGTGTTTGTACAGTCCTGTATGTCCAACACGTGTTTCAGTGTCAAGGTTTACCTGATTGAGATACTACTTGGGTTTAATGCCTAACGATATTGTGTTTGGTACTTTGTCAGTTCTCCATTATGCGCATCGGATAAGATTGGAACCAAGTGTGAGCCAGATATCCAGGCAATTACAAGGACTCAGGTGAGTTTGATGTTCACATTTTGTGTGGAATTGCTTCCATGTCAAATTTATCCATTGATCTTGTGACGAGTTTAACATAAGAATTCTCTGGATTTCACTTTCTTAATTGTCTAGAGTGGAAAACTTGATTGTCATTTGCTTCTTCTGGTTTTATTGGAATCAGGAAGCCCGTTCTTTGTAAATGGTCTTTGCTTGTTATCTTTCCATCAAAACTAGTAATAACTAATTGCTTTGGAAGAAAATTAATTTGAAAGTAAGCATGGTTGGCTAAGTAAACTCGTCAGCTCTACTTGGTAATACAGTTTTGTAGTGTCAAAGAAAACAAAACAAATTGGCACCACGGTTTCAATGTTCAAACTATCACATTGAATTGTTAGATTCCTCAATCATATCTTGCTTTCTTCATTTGCAAACTTAACACTATACCTTTTGTTAATACAGCAGCTTTCTGATCTCTGCTTGTCATCAAGATCATCAAATTCTCTCCCTACCATTGATCAGTTGATGTTAATATGTGAAGATCTTGCGAAATCAACAACAGCACTCACTGAATCACTCGCAAAATAGCTTTGGTGTCAGAAAACCCCATAAAAAATGTTGATGTGGAGCCCGCCAAATCCAGTAACCTTTGGGTACAAACTGCTCTGGCAACTGATCTTGAAGTAGTCTCCCTTCTAAACTTATCAGAACGTGAACAGCCATCTTCAGAATTAAGACAAAAGTTCATCGTCTAAAGAGAAGTATGCCTCCCTCAAGAATCATTGATTGCAGGGGCCACCTGAATCAGGGGTTAGGGGATGAGTGAAACATTTGATTTGGCCAAGAAACTGTAGTGGGAGATGCAAATATGGGTGTTGAGATTTGTTGATGAGTCCCTGGACTCGGGCGTTTGAAAAGTGTTCTCCAGGTGCTAATGGGAGGCAATTTTATCCCAGTCATGTAGTGTCGGAATGGGATGAGTTGTTAATGGCAAAAACCGAGCCCTTGAAGCAAAAGATCTAAGGATGTGTCATCCATCACATTGAAACTACAGTTGAAAACCCTATGCCTGTTGCAACATCCTCTTGATGATCAACTATTTCAAGCAAGATTGCTTCCTTTGTGCTCATTTAATGCCTGTTACTTCTTTTTCTCTTTCTTTCCTTTTTTCCAAGAGGATGGTGTAAATTTCAATATGTTCAACGTTTCAGTTGATATCCTGTCATGCTGCATATGCACAAGGTTGCACTATACAAGTGCGCTTATCTTCAAGGCGCCTCACATTGTTGCCATTAATAAAGATACTCTGACTGCAGTATACTCCCCTTCTCTATATGCCTTCTACTTTATCTTGCTGGGAACAAGTTCAAGAGGCATATGACGTTGGTGCATCTTTTGATCCTTACTTTAGATTCCACTAAACTGTATTTTCAGATTCCTTAAGAAAAAAGCTATGACTTTAATGAAATATTGTAAGGTGATGGTACTCTATGAAGTCATCTTCGCTTTCTTTGTTGCTTTGGAATAGGTGAAATCTCAAGCATAAACTAACAAGGGGTGTGAATGATTTAGAGGGTGAAAATGAAAATGTTCTGCAACATATTAGGAAATCGGAACCAACAAATACACTAAATTGTTGCCACCAATTGCTTCTCAGGAATGAACATATATCACAGTAGTTAGTGTTAAGGGGTTTGATTTCCATTAGTGGTGCCCATTGCTGCAGATCAAGCCCAGTCAGTAAAAACAATTAGGTAAAGTTAAAGTTAAAAAAACGAATGCTTAGAGTTTGTAATGGAAGAAAGAACCAATTAGGTCCCAATGTCTAAAAACAGGTCCAAAATACACATATAGCAGCATTTCATTTTGGTATTTTTCGGGACTAAACAGTTTTTCCAACAGAACCCAAAATGACACTCTTCTTTTCTTCTTATTGGGCTCAGACTCAGGCAGAAAGTGTGAATGTCTCTGGTGGAATGATGAGGAGAAGAAATATCAAAAGGCTGTCTCAGGATTCAGGGAATCCATGAGGAGGATCAATTAACAAAGGGAAATTCTAGATTAACAAAATCTGTGTACATTTTGAGGTGGTCCCACTCGAGTCAATAACGTTGTTGTCTGAATTCTAAAAGCCAAAAATATCCACCAAATTAACTCAATTTTGCCATTTTTCCTTGTGTGTGCCCACTCACACACACAAACAACTAACAGGCACTACAAAAAAGCAACACAAGAAAGACTCTCACATCACATTTTCACAAAGGCTTAAAGACAGTTTACAGAGCGATCAAAAAAACCAACACAACCGCCGCGAGTGGCGACGGTGACACCGCGGTTTTCCCCCTTCTGTGTGGCGGAGCAACCACCGCTTCCGCCAACCCTCCTCATTTCCCCCATTTTTATCTCTCTTCTTCTGAAACCAAACCTTTACGCAACCGACCCACATGCCCCTCCTCTCTATATAATCTATAAAGTATTGAAAACCCAATTTTAATTTTCTTTTTTTTTTTTTTTCCCTTATCCAAAGCGACAACCTTTTTGGTTTTCAGTTCGTTCGACAAATATCCCAGAACAACATATCTGATATCTTACAGAGACGGCTGCATTTGAGATCCTCTTGATATCTTACCATTCAATTTTCAAATCATTTGACGTCCTTCCCATCAGCCCATTTCAATATTTTTATGCTCTTCCCCTCTCACTTGACTGCTTCTGTATCTGTCTCTGTTTGTGAATGAGGGAATTTTCTTAATCGAATGAATCTCCTTTTCTGTATCTTACATTGAAAATTACAAACGCCCTTTTTTTTTGTGGCTCTATCCATCAGTTAATTGGGACCTTGAATTTCGGTTTGATCCTTGCCGATCTTCATCGGGATCGCTGTTTCTAATCATTTCATTAATTGACAGCTGCTGGCTTTGAATACTTAAATATCAACTGTCTGTATACATTGAAAGAAGAGATATAATCACTCGCACATAAACGCTGACTTCTGGGTTATATGCAACAAAGCTTGGTTTAGAAATCAAAAGCTTTGTGAAGGGATTCAGAATTCAGCTGATTAAATTTATACAGGTGTAAGCGGTAAAAAATGGTGGGAGGTGGAAACAGAAAGGCTGATTTAGTGATAAGCAATAACAACGTGTTTGCGGCATTGGGAACTCTTAGGAGGAAGAAGAAGGCTTCTGATAAGAAGAGTTCTGGTTCTTCTACCAACAGGCAGGATCAAAAGGAGCCAGCCCCCGAGCCTCAGGTGTACTGGGCTCCGGCCCCATTGACTGCCAAATCATGGGCTGATGTGGATGATGAAGATGACGATGATTATTACGCCACCACCGCCCCACCCCCCTCGGTTTGGGGGCCCGATACTCCTTCCCAGGACGCTTTGCCCTCTGATAAAGAAAATTCAACTCTGATTGAGGTCTGATATTGCTGTTTCTCAGCCCATGTTTCTAATGTTTCTTATTTAAGAAAATTGTGTGGGTAATTGATGAGTATCAGCAGTGTATTGTGGTGTGCTGCATTAGAATGTACTAATGAAATAGTTTTATGAATGAGTATTGTATTGCCTTTACTTGCTGTGTGGAACTGTTTTTGAGTTAATCAGTGCGTGTTTAAAGCTCTAAATTTTTGGGACTTTGCATGAAGGAATACAGAGAATGGGGGGAGTTGATGTTCTAACAGGATGTTAACATGCATGTTTCTGCATTTAGCTGGATTCATTATTTTGTTTTTCAGCTGTTTCTGTGGGGTTCTTTCTGCCATTCTGCTCAGTTTGCAGAGTTACTTTGCTAATCTAGAGCACCGACTTTACTTTAAGAAATAATGGTTCAGAGATGCATGCATTCAAAGGATATTTAGGCATGATTTTTCTGACTCTCAGCTATGGCAATTCTTGCCTTTGAGGTAGATATGTGGTTGGATTTCATTCATTTTGTTTATTTATACCAACCATATGTTGCTGCTTCGAACTGCTAGCAAATCAATGCACAAATGTTTATCTTGATGTTGTTTTTGTTCCCATGATTGCTTTTGGCAATTCTATCATGTGCTATTATTTTCGAATCCCTTGGAACCTTCTTATTGACTCAGTAATTGTAGCCTGTTTGCATTGTTGTGTATTGCAGACGTAATTTCTTTATTGGGCTTTACAGCATACTACTCAGATAAGATCTTCATGTGAAGATTCCTTTCTTGACTTAGGGTTATTCTTCTGGTTGCCGCATGTGTTTGTTCGCTTCTTATTTCCATAATAACTCATGCTTTGCCTCTCTGGGCCTAATAATGACAGCTAACGTCAAAAAAACCGTTGAAGAGAAAGATTTGATTGTCGGCTTGTGTACATTTTTGTTCAGTTTATGGATGGCATTCAATAGATTGAAGCTAGTAATGTATCATATCAACTTGTGTAGTAGCATGTACCAACACGTGTTTCGAAGTCTATAGTGGTCTACCTCATTGAGTGAGCACTTGGCTGTGATGCCTACGTTACGTGCTGGTATCGATTATATTCCCTTGCATGATGCCATGCAATATTTATCCCTTATGTGCATTTAGCAAGCTTTCCAGAATGCTCTGGTTCTTCCAGATTCTGCCGGTTTGTTCATCCTGTCGTATTTGAACCTTATTAATATTATGTCACAAGAACTACTTGTATGAGCACTGTATTGCGGTTTCATTTTGGTAAATCTTGTTCTGGTAAAATCATTTATGCTGCTAATTTGCTTAGGCATCATTTCACAAGGTGAACAGCTAAGGCAAGAGAGTGTTAAAATGAATCTGTTAATAGAGATTGGATCGCACAATTTCCCTGGGAATGAATGAAATTCATTAAACTTTGTCTGCGTATACCTATCTTATAAAGAAGAATTCCCTTGAAAGGAATATCTATAATTTATCGAAGGTAGTTATGCCTTGAAAAGGAATATTGTAAACTCTTCAAGCCTAATTTTGATTACTTAAATGCATCAGGAAAGCGAAAGTGAGGAAGATGGCCTTGACGATGTGGATGATGATAACGAGGAAGAACATGAGCATACACCTGACATAATAGTGCCAGAGAAAGATCCCATCGTTGAGAAGGCTCCTGAAGTTGTTGCCCCTAAGGAGTCTGAAAGGCAGTTATCTAAGAAGGAATTGAAGAAAAAGGAACTCGCTGAACTTGAAGAAATGCTTGCTGAATTTGGCTATAACAAGCCTGAAGGCCAAACTGCACCTCGAGGTAATTTCGATTCCTGTTATTTTGATTGTTTCTTAGCATCAAGGACCATGCCTATATATGCTCACCAATGCTTGAATGATAGATTGTAAAGAAACTGTTAGAATTTTGTCATGTTGGTTTATTCTGCTATCAAACTTCCATTGGTTAGATTATAACTGAACCCCCCGCTCTCTCTCTCTCTCTCACTCTCTCTCTCACACACACACACACACAGACATTCATCTGCTAAGGATTGTTTATACTTTCATGTTTTCTCCCGTCGACTATGTTTTGTTTTTGAGCTTTTTTGGCTTGCAGATTGGAGAGAGAAATTTCAGCACTTTACACCACTTTAAATTTACTTAGTTTTACGTTGAATAGAGTTTGTATTCTTTCCTTTCAGAAACTTCAGAAGGTAAGAAGGGATTGACTCCAAATGAGGAGGGTAAGAAGGAGAACAACATTGCTTCTGGGGAGAGCAAAAATGCAAAAAAGAAGAAAAAGAAGGACAAATCTTCAAAGGAGACTAAAGAACAGCAGGATCAGCCCTCTGGTGTTGAAGATGGAAATGGAGGTGATGCAAAACCGGGGTCCGAAAAAGCAGAAGATGGACCAGCTGTGGACATCAAAGACAAGATAAAAAAGGTTGCATCCATGAAGAAGAAAAAGTCTAGCAAGGAGATGGATGCTGCTGCCAGAGCTGCGGCAAGTGAGGCTGCAGGAAGGAACGCGAGGATAGCCGCAGCAAAGAAGAAGGAGAAGAATCACTACAACCAGCAGCCCATTCGGTGAATGATTTATGGAGTTCAAGATAAACTTTAGTAATCAATAAGCATCAAGAGTTTCATTGGATGGAGAGGGATATTCCGTTTTTCGGTTTTGAGGGAAATTGATCATAGAAACTAGGATAAACTATTTTCTCTAAACTGCTTCTTCCTTTTTTTATCCCCCTCCCTTTTCACCTGTCTGGTAGGTTTTGAGCAAAGGTTACATTAACATGGATGTTTTTACCTTACTTCAAACTTTCTGAAACTTACCATTCCGAATCGATAGTATATTATGGTAGTTTAACTTTGCAATAAATGCTACAAGTCTCTAAAGTGTTTTTAGTCTGTAGGCTGTAGCTCAGATACTGCATCATCAACGTCATTACCCAGAATTGGTAAAACCTTAACCCACAAATGGAGATCCAAAATGCTATCAAATATAATCAATCGGGTTGTGATGACTGATGACAGGATCCAATGAAAGTTATAAATAGAGGGGCCTAACCTCATCAAAATTTTGAAGGCATGAAGAACATGATTACATCCATTCTTCCCCAAATTTATTGTTACTGTTTGAACCTCCAAATCCAAATCCAGCGTTTGCTAACACAAAAGATGTACGGACTACGGATTTATTGGACCAAATCCAAGTTGTCCAAAGTCCATCAAGTATCATATCAAATTGATATTGACGGGTCAACTTTTATTGTATCTATGCTCAGTAATTGTGTAAACTCGAATATGTTCTCATCCCAGGTATCACACAATTATTGAGACGTACAAAAAAAAAAAAAAAAGAGAGCAGAAGAAAAGAGAGTAGAATTGTATTATTATTATTTTTTAAAAAATACAATTGTAGAAATCAAATAACAATATCACCTCATGGGCTCCAACGATCAATTCTTATACTATGGACCATGGTCCATATTCCTAAATGAACCATGCTAGTATTACACGCGCACTGGGAAGTGCAAAAAATAAGGGTGGAATTTTTTTTAATAAAATCTCAATCAAATCAACGCATAAAAATTTATCCATTTCGGATTTAAAAATGGAGATGAGATTGTCTATGATTCAAACTCCTTATATTTCTTAATAATCCATCTGAATTCAAAACTCTCTTATTTTCTCCACTAAAAAAATTAGCGATCTCATCGGCTGAAAAATTTTGAGTCGCAGCCGCTGAAGAATTTTGAGTTGCAGCCCTTAGCCACCAACCATTGGATAATTTTATGTATTTCGTCCCTTGCTTGGGCCATCTCATATTCGCATGTGTAATTTAGAGTATGTACACTTGAAGCTTTGTTTACATTCGATACCTTCAATTCATCATAAATAAGCTCTGTTGTTGTTGTTTTCTTTCTTATATTAATTGATGTCTTTTCAAAATTTCTTCTATTAATTATGATGTTGCTGAAAACTTGACGAACAATGTATCTTTTTGTTTGTGTATTTAAAATATAATAACAAATTCTATGAAACCTATTTCATGGCAATTACCGACTTCATGGCACCGGTTTTCGTTAGTAATGGGAAAAATAGGTTTGATTCCATTAACAAATTTCACAGTAAATTTCATTTTCATTGTTATTGTATGTAAAAGTTTACAGTTTATTTTGTTTTCGAGCATATGTTTACACGATATACAAATAATGTTCATACCCATAAACTTAAAAGTTCATTTGTTTGATTTTTAAGGTAATATGAAAAAGAAAGACCATAAGTAGTGGTTTATTAGATAAAGTACCATATTCTAATAGTTCATAAATAAAATATGCTATTTTTTCTTCATACACAATTTTTTCTTATTTTCTTTAGTCTAATGTTAAACTTAATGATATATTTGTTCACATGTATATAAGCTATTCGGGAGCTTTATGTATGTAAAAGGTCAAGATCATATAAGATTGAACTTCACTGATTACATACGATCGAAGAAAATCCGGGAGACATGGAAACGCTTGGAGTTGAAGGGGTGGGGCATGGCTTGGCAGAGAATGAGCACGTGAAGAGCACTTCAATCTAACCAAGATATAGCGGTGTCGGTATTGTTTCATGTATGCAAAATAAATTCCTAAGAAATATGCTATTAATTTCTTTTTTTTTCCTTTTATGATTCATGTATGCAAAGTAAATAGTTTATACACTTCTCTTCATTGGTTCATACATATAAAATAAATAGTTTATACACTTTACTCGTAGTATTCATACGAGTCTATGCCATACATCATTGTGCTTTGAAATTCATGGTATTAATATTGTTTCATATATAAATATATATGCTATTAATTTTGTTTTCTTCTTAGATTCATATCTATAAAGTAAAAAGTTTATACACTTTTCTTTGTTGGTTCATGCATAAAATAAATAGTATAACAGTATGAACACGAAGAACTTAATTTATGAATTATATCACATAATTGTATGAACATGATCAATGATAATATAAACCTGAGGAATGACGGTTATTAAGCAATAAGACTTTAAATAAATAGTTTATCTTTTTTTAAATTGTTTCATCAAAATTTTATTTTCATGATATAATTGTTGAAATTCAGTTAACCACAAAATGAACAGTGATTTAAAGTTTAAATTGATTATGTGAAAAGAGAATAATTAAAATTAAGAGATAAGATTACCCTAAGATTTAAGATCATTATAAAGAAAATAGTAAAATTCCACTTGCTTTTTTGGAGAGTGAGCAACACCTCCCTTTTTGGCTCACATTGTAAAATGGACCATGGTCCATGATATAATTTGCATTCCAACGATGTTTTTATAGACGTGGACTGACCAAAAACAACAAACCAACAAAAATAGAATGTAACATGAAAGGAATGAAAGAACACTAAGACCTTCCCCAAGCAAGCCCGACGGCTTCACTGTTCCTGGCACTAAATTTGATGACTTACTGCTGTTCACGAGCACCAATTTGGTGCTTAAATTTTTTTATTTTTTATTTTTTCACTTTTAGTTAATTTGTGTAATTTATTAAACGGTTCCTTTAAATTAACTAATGTATAATTTATGATTATTGTGTATTATTGTAAAGTTATTAAATGTATAAGTCTAAATTTCATAGATTTAATTAATCTCAACTTAATATTTAACTTATAACATAACATTACAAAAAAAAAATACATAACATAAATAAAAATGTATATTTGATACAAGGAAAAAGAATAGACTCATAAAATAAACACAATAAATTTCAGATAATTAACAAAACACTGATACATTGATATTAATAATTAGAAATAATTAGAAACACTCATGCATTGATATTTGAGATAGTTTGTGTGTTTTCATTTGTATAAGAAAATATTATTTTAATTATTAGTTTGATGAAATATGATTTCTCAAATTTACTTTATTATACTTTTTTGTGTAATGTACATACACATATTTTGACAATGTTCAAAATGTGAACAAAAATATATTATCTCTTTGTGATTTAATAAATTTAATAAAAAAAATGAAGAATAAAGGAGAATTAGTGATTTGGCCATGGAATTTGTGCTGATAGTTAGATTTCAAAGTACTGTAACAGTCACTAAAATACCAAATTGGTGATGTGGTATGCACAAAATTGGTGTTATCCTTGGGATGCGCTAAGAAATCACAACTGGTTTTGTAAACTGGACCTGTGATACTTTTGATTTTTTAAGATTTTCGTGCTCATTCTCAATTGAATTTTGGTAGCCGTACAAAATATAAGTTTCTAGTTTTCGTTAGATTGTAAAAAGCTCTCATTTCGACTAGTTGAACTTGAAAGCCACATGTCCCAGGGGAACATCTACAGTTGTGACGCCGATGGATTTTCTGGGCTAGTACCAGCTGGTTTCTTGGGCGGTATGTCCGTTTCATTGCCCGCTTCTCTGGGCTTAAGCAACTTGAAAGCCACATAATGTCCCTTTCATAGAGTAAACTACTCAAAATGAATTTTTATATTTAGCAAAAAATTTAATTTAATTCATAACATAAGCACTTGACTGGTTTAGTTTGTTATATTTTATTTTTAACTAATTTGATTCATTTTACTTATTTTATTACTTTACATTTAGAGTTTTCAGTTTGAAAAATATTAGCTCAAGTCGAGTTTATTTGTTTTAAGAAATTAGTAAACATGATAAATTATTAAAATAATTTCAAATATATAATATTATTTAATTATGGGAGATGGATACTCAACAAGATTCCAGTTGGCATTAAAAAAAGATCATGAAGCTGAAAAACAGAGTCAGGAATGAATTTGAGGGGAGCAAATGGAAGCACACTTTCTCAGGTAAATATATGATAGCATCTGGTTACAAATGGTTAACTGGTAGTGGTGAGATTTTCCAACAAGAAAATTCATTTGGTCAAAATGCAATCTTGCTGATAATGTCTGTGCTCTATGTAAAGATAAAACTGAAACTGCAGATCATTTGTTTTTTGAGTGCCAATTTGCTGGTGAAGTGCTGAAGGAAATTGAAGGTTGGCTCGAACTGAAAGCTATACCGGTCAGACAGAGGACATGGAGGAAATGGATAATGAAAGTTTGGAGGAAAGCATATGTCAGGAGGCAAGTTCTTTATGCAATAATGGTTTCAACTATTTACCATATTTGGGAGGAGCGTAATGGGAGAACTTTCACTGACAAAATTAGGACTGCTAAGGAAGTAGTATTGCAGTTGAAACAAGAAGTCAAATGGCGTAAGGAAAACTGTGAGGAAATAGGCTATAATGTAGCAATATTTTCACTTTTGATTCAGTAAATATACTTAGTCAGGAGAGATAGGAATTTTGTCATAGTGAGCTGGTTGGTTTGTAAATATGACTCCCGTTTTGATCATCAATATATTTACAATTACCAAAAAAAAACAAATATTTAAAAATTCCAAGTATTTTTTATTCAAAAAATAAAAAAATTATTTTATTGAAAAAATTAAAAAGAATTTTACCCCTCTGCATTTTAAAATTTTTCTTAATCTCGGGTCCACTAATCCCTTCACAGGAAAAATCCAACATTTCAACAACTCCAAATTATTTTTAGAAAATGAAAAGATATAATTTCATTTAAAATTTAAAAAACATTAATTTGATCAAAAAATATTATTCTTATCCGTTAATCTGGAATAGTAGAAATTTATATTTTGACTGTAATTAAAACAAGAAAGAACATGAAAAATAGGCTGAGTTTAGTAAGGCCCGATAGTTAGAGAAATTTACAAACACAAATAATTAAAAAAATAAGATTTTTTATTTTTTGAATTTTTTGTGAACATTTTAAATAAAATATTATTCGAGTAAAATAATATTTTTACTCTCTAAGTTTTTTTTTTTTTTCAGGTGACGCCAGAAACCCACCAGAGATGGGTAAACCCACGCCCACTGCAATAGTCTGCAAACTACAATGGGATGTAAACCACTCTAGGCGAAATCGAGGGTTCAGGAGTGGGTTTGTCATAACAAGCCGCCCACTGCAATAGCCTGCAAACTACAGTGGAGAAGTAAACCATCCTAGGCAAGCCCAAGGTGTGGGGAGGTAAAACCACCCTTGGCAAGCCCGGGGTGACAAGCTCGGGTGCGAAATCGGGGATTCAGGAGTGTGGGTTTGCCATAACAAACCCTCTAGAGGTGCTAATTGACAAAGTTAGAGTCATCCCCTCCCTCCTAGAGGGTGCCAATTGGCAAGGTTAGAGTCATCCCCTCACTCTTGTTTGAGTGGGGGTTTGAACTCATGACCTCCTCTTAAGAGCAAAGGTGGTTTTACCACTGAACCAACACCTCATTTGCTACTCTTTATGTTGGAGTTGCTGAAATATGAGTTTTGACTATCATGATTTAAGAAAGAAGAAAGGAAGAAAAAGTATGATACACTGAATCTTGTGGTTAAAACAAACATCGGAGATAACAAAAGAGGATTTTGATTTTTAAATAAAATATTATTTTTACCTAGAGTTAGAATATTAAGATGTGAATTTTGACTGTGATTAAAGAAAAAGAAGGGAAGAAAATGTAGGGTTTAGTGGGCTTGATGTTAGGAAAGATATAGATTTTAAAATTTGAAAAAAAAAATTATATTTTAAATTTTTACTATAACGGAATTTCAATTTTTTAATATTTTTAAATTAATATAATATATTATTTATTAATTTATGATTTTGTATCAAATTCTTAAACTAAATTTGTCGATTACCGAAAATAATTCCATACTTGACCTAAAATTTCTAAAACTGACAGCCTTCAAACGTAAAGTATTAAAGTAAGTACAAAATAAAGAAATTAGTTGAAAACACAAATGTAACAAACCAAATGAGTCTAAGTGTTAATTAATATTGTGGGACAAATTAAGTTGTTTACTAAATGTAAAAGACCATTTGATTAACTTACTCAAACTTTCATATGGTAAGGGTATGTTCATATGTACAATAATAATAATGATAGCAATGTCTGTATAATATAATGGTTGGCGATATTGCCAGCACAAATTTTAATATTCAGAGCAAAATATATTTACCTTTCCCGAATTAACCTTGCAAAGTCAAACGATTTATGTTTATTTTCCCATCGTCTATCCCACCAAGCTAGGGCATCAATTCTTTTGTATCCGTGGACTAAATTGCAAGCCAATGAAGCAAAGATCATTAAAAAAAGGTCCATGCAAAACACGATTGTTAAAGCAATGATTTTCCACCTTCTCACTCTCAGCCAACAGTCATCAAAGGTCTTGGACTTCCAATTTCATTAATCAATCTCGAAATATTTTCTTGTGTGTGATTAATCAGTCATAAATTATAGTTTTTTCAAAAGTTAATCCAGATTAGAATATAAGTAATCTAGCAAACAAGAATCTTCCTTTAAAGCCAGAATCTATGAATCAATATTCGTATATGAATCAATCTTCAATTGCTTTTCCGTTCTTGCAGGTTATGCCATGCAATCTCCGAAATCAAGTCCATAGCAAAAGCAACACCGGCAAGCAATAGGATCAGTCTTGTCAAGCAGCACACTAATCTTTTTTGTCAAAGTCTGGTTGATGAAATAAGGAGAAGAGGAAGAAGAGAGAAGGAAAAGGAAAGAAAAAAAAAAAGTGGGAGAGAAGAGGAAAAATCCACCGAAAAGTTTTTGACAAAAATTATGGAAAAGATAGAAGGTTACAATAAATGTTTGACGCACAGGGATAATTCGGAAAATACAATTATATTTTGCTCTGGAGGCTAAAAAATGTACTAGCATTATTGCTGACTTAATATAATGTAACTTTTATATGCCGTTTTAATTTTTTTTTAAAGTTTCAGAGTATAGATTTTGGAAGAAATCTAAAAATTAACCCACAGTAATAGAATCCCCAAATCATTCTTGATGTCAAAAAATGTGATATGACATCCCTGTATCTTTGATTATTACATTTTTGGTAATAATGAATATGATTGCTACCAATTCCAGTAGCTGATGGGCATTTTTTATCGAAGGAATGTCATAATTGCTTATAACTAAGCTTATATCTATATGTATCAATGAGGGAGTTGGACCGGGACTGCTCCCATTTAGGTACGGTGGCCGGTTACTCCCCCCAGATGTATTGGCTCTTGATTAGAAACTTCGGTTACAGATTGTCGCTTCCACTGTCTCTTTCGGTTTGGCTGCCTTCTCCGATCTTCGTCTTCGTTTCTCTGCAGTGGCTCAACTCAATACCCAATTCGTGAAACCAGTCCATTAGTTTCCTCTCATCTTTTCCGTTCAAGAGATCTGTGGTTTATCTTGAGAGTTCTTCTGCGGAAGCCCTCTTCTGATTAGGTACGATCGCCAGTTGAAAATTTTACACGTGTCCTGTTGCCCTGGTGGATTCCGCTCCTACTTCTCTTCTTGCGTTGCAGTCATTTTCTCAAAAAGAGGCACATGGAACGGCTAAATTCATAAGCCAAAATTTTCCCATATGTTGTATTTAATTAGCCCACATTTGGGAACTCTTTATGCTCCCTAGCACCATCGCACCGGAAAACAGTCTACACTCTACAAAGAGTAAGCTGAGTGGGATTTTTCCGAAAAAAGAAGCAAAAGATGGGGAAGGTCAGGTATGGTTTCAATTAATATCAAGGATTTAATTTGATTTACTGTTGGGGTCGAATTCAATGACTGATTTATTAAAGTTTCACTAGGGGATACGCATGAATGTTGTAGATTGGTGGTAGCATCAGTAACATGGCGGGTGGGTATGTTAATACAAAATACAAGTACTTCAGGTGATCGAGTTGTGTTGACAATGTACTTCAGGTGTTTGACTTTTGGCCCAAAAGAAACTTCTTCTTCGAAATTAGAATAATTTGAGAGTTCTTTTATACTCATAACTTGAAAACTTAGGAAAGGATGCAATTGAGCTCACAAAATGTGCTTAAAATGCTTCCATTTTTGCCCAAACAACTTCAATACAATTATATATACTTGAACAGATTTCTGCTTGCCCAACTAATTTAAAGAAAATTTTAACTCTTATCAATTTTCGAATTTGAATTTGTTGTAAATTTCTGATATTTCATAGATGTTGTGCAAATAGCGTCCATAGATATTCGGGTGTTATTCACCTATCTGTCTATTACTATTATGGTACTTTCATCAATTCCTTACGCAAATTGAATTCTGACTTGACTTTGTGCATTAATCTAAGAAGGTTCTTTCCCTCGAATACAACAAGAAAATCTGGAATCACTCCAACTTATGTGCCATATATACTTTACCATGTTGAAAAATTATGGTACACAGATTCGATAAGGATTGATCCTTTAATCTGTATGATCTTCAATACATTTGTTTTGGTTGTTGCGTTGTTGCTGGCCTTGCGATTGTAGGGATAGTTGGGAAATGGTACATTTGATTATTTTGTAAGTTGCATCCTAATTGTTTGAATCTAAGTTTTAAAGAAGTTAACTCACTTATTCTACTAAATCTATTCTAGAGAAGAATTTTTTCTTACTTAAATGTTCTAGGATTGTGTTTTTCAAATCGAGAAGTTCTAAGTTTTCATGTCTACATATACTTGGATTTCTTGATGTCCGCAGAGACTTAATACTCTAATTGTTTCATTATTTATTGCTCCTACAGGACAAGGTTGAGGGGAGAAGTAGATGATTGATTTGTCTAGATTAGTGCAAAAGAACCCTGATAAGAGATGGTGAAACAGCCGAGAGAAAGAGTATTTCCAACAATCAAGTGAAGCAATACCAACAGAAAAAGATAAGATAATAGAACATAGAGAAGGGTGATGGTAACTTCATCAGATTCTAGCCTATAAACTTCCAGAAAAGAATGTTGTCTCTTGGAATGTTGTGTTATGTAATCTTGCACAAAACGAAATGGCTAATGAAGCTCTGGATATGTTTTAGAAAATAAAATCAAATGGTTTTCCACCCAATGGTGTTACCCATCTTGGTTTGCTTCTGGCGTGTAATCACGTTGGACTTCTTGATGAAGGTTATTCGTATTTCAATCAAGCTAGACTTGAGAGACCCAGTATGATCAAGACAGAGCATTATGCTTGCATTGTTGTATGATGATGCAATTAATGTTGCAGATGTCATTATGCACAATTCTCAAATTTTAGTTTTTGTAGCTCCATTGATGACTGTAACAGTGTACAACTGATATGTTTACTTGCACTTTTGATTAGATACTTGAGTCATTATTAAGGTCTTCTATGGAGACACTTTCATGTTCATTTCCAAAGTCCAAACAGAGTCACTCAGAAATATTTTGCATTAGAGTTGGTACTGAAACAAACGGAGTCTGCCTTTCATTTCCAAATTTCAGTAATTTTAAGCTTCAACTATGTTCATTCTCAGCTCTATATTTTGTCATTATCATTATTGTGTTTCAGTACAATGATGAAGAATTGATGCATGTCGGCAAATAGGAATAATTTGGATATTCTATGTAATTATTCCGATATCGTGAATTCTATCATGGTTCAAGTAAAAATCTCAATACTGTGATCATCTCAATTCTTTCAGAATCCATTAACGAATACATAAATCTGGTTTTTCATTTCAATCTAACTGCAGCCTGGTACCCTACCAGGCTACTACTCACCTTAGGCTACACATGGTGCAGTACCACCCCTAATAAAAGAAAAAATGTCACTTTCGTATGATCAGATTGAATCATATGTTTAAAGTGAATAAGGGTCAATATAGATTTACTCTGAGTCGCTATATGTAAGTAACTATCTACTGATCTGTAAAGTAACTACAGAAGCAAATTCACGTACGATGGCCGCCAGTAAACTGAGTAAAGTAGTATTAACCCATGAAGTTAATTACTTTTCACAAAATGCGATCAACAGTTTACAATCCCCGCTTTTTTTTGTGTTCAAATATACACTACTTCGGAAGTTTGGATTAACCTACTGTTCTTGTAATCCATTTCGATCTCTACATACAGCTTGTTTGAATACACAGAAGTGGACACATTAAACATTCCCACGTAAAATTTTTTCACGAAAAAATGTGGTTTTTAAGTTGTGAAGGATCATGTGATTTATGATCTTATGACCCTGCAAGGTTTTTCCTTTCTGGTTTTCTCCCTTAAGTTTCTATTTATTCCATCCGTTCTAAAATTAGGGTCATATCAGTTGTATAAAAATAAATCGAAAGTAACTATTTACGAGATATTTTTTAATTATTTTTTTTATTAGACCTTTCCCCTGTCACAGAAATAAATAATCCATATACATTTGGTCCGGTGGTATGAGTTGCTGGCATGCGACGACTTTGATAATAAGAAAACCTTGTTCTGTAATTTACTAATTTGGCCGTAAAAACGTTGGTCATTTCTTAACTCCAGAATTAAGCCCTTCATTCATTAAACAAAAATGGCCAACTGGAGTATGTTTTTTCTGTTATTATGCTCCAACAGTTTTATTGTTCAACAATCTGAAGCATCTCATGATTCAAGAGTTTACAGAAACCTTGCAGATCTTCAACCTAAGACCCCAATTAAGTCAGACTTACACAACTTCTTTCCCTTCTCCAACGTCCCAAAAACTGGATGAACGGTATATACCATTTTTATCTTTGGGGGTGGATTATTTTAATGAATGAATGTGCATGGAGACATTGTGTTTTACGTACAAGGAGAAATGAAACTTAAACGTTAACGTAGTTTGTTTTGTCTCTAAACTAGTTCGAGTTTATTTTGTGACTGCATTGATAAATGTGCACTGGAACTTGTCATTTTCCCTAAACAATAAATTTCATAATATTGAACTGATATAAACGACTCTTATGACGAGTAATAATCAACGGTCCAATTTGAAGTGAAGACCTAATATTTTAGTTTTTTTTTTTCTTTGTCTAATTGGGAACCTATATCTTATTGTTCATATATACTACATGTTCATTCATGCATGTGTATCGTATATATAAAACACATGGGATTATTGATCGCAAACATGTGAACTACAAAAGTAGTGATGATCTGCACATTTTGTCTAACCCTGCTCCAAGTTTGTAGCTCGTATGTACGGCGGTTTTGTAGGCAATATGTTAATTGAATGATTTTGAATATTAAAAACTATTCTAAATATATTTAAATTAACGAAATGCATTGATAATAAAAATTACGTAATTGTAATTTATATAATTAATTTTTTTAATATATCACTCTGTTGGATATTTAATCATTAAATAATTAAATTCATATATATTTTTGAACAATCCGCACAATGTGCGGGATAAACACCAAAGTATGTACATAAGGAGTATTGCTGATTGAGATGGGTTGTCAGTCATTTGAGTGGACGTTCTCTAGTCAAATTTAACACCACGATTTAATTAAATACTGCAATCTCTATTTCATGAATTTGATTAATATGAAGTGGGCAAGGTATTAGAATTTATAGTTTACTGAAGCATCTCTGACCATATGTACCTAACAATTATTTTTAATATCAAATTAGTTTACTGATAATTACGCACATTAATTCTTGGGGACAATAATCTAGTGGCCAAATGCAGTGTAGGAATGTGTATGTCTTTTGATCCCCTTCACCCCCACAAAGCCCATAAATTGAAGACGGATGTAAAATTTTGAATAAATGAGAGGGATGCAAATTTACTTTATTTTTTATTTTTATTTTTTATTTTTTTTGAAAAGGAGAGGGATGCAAATTACTTGGCAGATTAGTTCTATTTCAGATGCTATTTTTCATACTCGTTGGCCATATAATAAATTTGTTGTAAATTTTGGTTTACTCAAATAATGGGACTCTTATCATAATCAAATACTATGTTCAAGGCAAATTGTAAAAGTCGTGGTCAAAACTCTTATCCAACAATTAATATGAACGACTATCGCGTTTTCAAACAAATTATAAATGCATAACCCTGAATAATGTCAATAAACTAGTGCCACAATCTGTTCTTCTGGGAAGATGCAGATCCGGTCCACCCAAACTTACAAATTCCAGACTATTAGTAGTAGTGTTTACTATTAATTCATTCTTTTTTTTTTTCCAAACTAAACGCTGAAAGTACAGCTTAGTCGATAATCTCTAGAATTATTATTATTATTATTATTATTATTATTATTTTGGCACAATAGAATTATTTTTTTGTTTTCCCTTCCGGAAAACGGTCCTTATAAATTTTCTGTATCGAGGTGCTAGAAAACCAGCAGGAGAAACACACACACACACACACACACAGAAACATGATTTCCAGTAAGATGGTGTTTCTTCTGTTCTTCCTGCTTTCTGTTCCATGGGCAAATTGTAGTCCACTTCATGAAGAATTTGTTCAGTGCCTGTCTGCCAAAGCTACAGCCCATGATCCTTTTTCTAGAATCCTTCACATTCCAAAATCTCAATCATACGAAAATCTACTCCAAAATGCACAAGAAAACCCAAGATGGAACCATAATTCCACTGCTTCTTTGAAACCTCTGTTCATAATCACACCATTCCATGACTCTGAAATCAGGGCCACCATTTTATGCAGCAAACAGAAGGGACTGCAAATCAGAATCAAAAGTGGAGGTCATGATTATGAAGGCCTTTCGTACCGCTGCCAAACTCCATTCGTTTCATCGATCTTCTCCATTATAAAGCGATTTCGGTCGATCTGAAACAGGAAACGGCTTGGGTTCAGTCAGGTGCTACCCTGGGGGAACTTTATTTCGCCATATCCCAAAAGAGTGATGTTCATGGATTCCCAGCTGGATTGTGTCCTACCGTTGGAATTGGTGGGCATTTCAGCGGCGGAGGGATTGGTACGATGATGCGAAAATACGGGCTCGCGGCCGATAACGTTGTCGATGCCCTGATTGTAAATGCTGATGGTGTGTTTCTTGACAGGAGAGCAATGGGGGAAGATTTGTTCTGGGCTATTAGAGGAGGCGGAGGAGCTAGTTTTGGTGTCATTCTTTCCTGGAAGATCAAATTGGTTCGTGTTCCCCGAATTGTTACAGTTTTCAACCTACGGAAGCAGCTGGATCGACAAGGGACTAAGCTGGTATACAAATGGCAGCAAATTGCTCCTAATCTACCTCCTGAATTGTTCATAAGAATTCTCATTCAAAGTGGAAGCAACACCGTTGCGGCCAATTTCAATTCCCTGTTTCTGGGATCAAAAAAGGACCTGATTCCCCTGATGAAACAGAGGTTCCCTGAATTGGGATTGCGCCCGGAAGATTGCGCCGAAATGAGCTGGATTCAATCTGCTGAGTTCTTTGCAGGATTCCCTAACCAGGTGGAAGTTCTACTCAACAGAACTGACCAATACAAGAGCAAGTACAAAGGGAAGTCCGATTTCGTCACCGAACCGATCCCTGAGAGTGCCCTGACGCAGATATGGAAAAGGTATCCAGAAGAAGGACTAGCTTTCATGATCATGGATCCTTTTGGGGGCAAAATGGGTGAAATCCCGGATTCGGAGACACCCTTTCCTCACAGGAAAGGGAATTTGTACAACATTCAGTACTTGGTGAAGTGGTATGATGAAGATGAGGCGAGGCATTTAAAGTGGATCGATGAACTCTTCAAGTTCATGAGGCCATATGTGTCCAAATCCCCGAGGCGTTCATATCTGAATTACAGAGATTTAGACTTGGGAATCAATCTGGGAATGAATCCAAGATTTTTAGATAGTGCAATTTGGGGGATGAAATATTTCAATGGTAATTTTAAGAGATTGGCTAGGGTGAAAGGCCTAGTTGATCCTAAGAATTTCTTCAGGAGTGAACAGAGTATTCCTCCCATTGTTAAGCAGTAGAAAACAACGTCTAAGTGTAACCAGTTGCCTTAAGCTTTAAAATGAAACCTGATTTTGTTGGCTACTTTTTTTTCCCCATCTCCAGGTTGTTACCTATTTCAAAACAAAATGAGCTACCACGAAACCATAATTGCCATCCTTTCCAACTAAATGTAAAAGAAACTCATCCAAAACGCATATCTCTAGGTGGTTTAGTACATCAAATTCATGCCAAAAGGATGAAATATTTGCAGGATTTAACTTTGGCAGACAAGCACTGAACAAATTCTATATGAAGCTAGGAGAGGATAACAGAGCCACTATTTTAAGAGAATGAGTAGTTTCAAAATGGACTCAATACATGAAGTGCAAAATGGATGGGAACACAAAGGCTTTAGCACTTCTCACTTTAATGGTGTCTTGGCAGCATTCTGGAGTGAGCATTTTGCGACTCCCGCTCACATAAGGCCAAATGCAGCACAATCTTCCTCACCATCTTCCATTGTGGCCATATCTAATGTCGCAAAAAAAATAAAAATAAAAAGAAAATGCAAGTGATGCATAATTTGAAGTAATTAGCAATGTTCTCCGTTTTCACTCTGGCTCAATAGCTAGGAATAAGAACCTTAGATGATACATATCCAAACTATCTTTGTATTTTGTTTTAATTTTTGGCGCTTCCTTACCAAAACGGTGCATTTGCTAATTTGAAGTATCAATGGCCCTAAATGTTACTCTTTCCATATCAGAAAAATAGTCTGATCGAATTTTGAGGTTTGCACTTATTATTTGAAAAAAAAAAAAATTTCCTTGGGCAGACGCAAAAAAATTTCCTTCGGAAAGAACTTCTATGTGGAAAACAGGGACCCCTGGAAATGATATCAGCAGACGCAAAAAAAGATAGTCCAGTCTAAGTTTCCTTGGGCAGTTAGGTCTATCATATGACATGTATGATTGTATGTCCAACCATCCTACTTCTCATTATCAACTCAGAACAAAGGATCCAACTTGTTAATTGCTAAAACAGGCCTGATCATCTCTCCAAGAGCCTGTCGAGGGCCAGTTTCGGTTTGAATGCAAACGCCCTCAACAAAATCAACCACAACCAAAGGTTCCATAGGGAGATACGAAGGGCGGCTGTGACACCGCGAGACAATGTCCAACTATACAACCCTCCGTAAATATTTAGAATTTAGAACCCACGGAATTTCCTAATGAATTCCATGTACAAATCTGTTATCACCACACAAAATAGAATTCATGTACAAGGCTGTTATCACCACACAAATGACATACCAGCCATCTACACGTTATCCACATCACCCCACGCTTTCACTGGAAAATGAAAGCATGCGACACCCTTTCTCCAGTCGAATAGCAAAGTAGTCCCGACAGAGACTCATGGTTGCTGAGTTTGTGTGTGTGTGTGTATGTATCCAAAACTTCACGAAAATTTTTCACGGCCAAGATGGCATGACAGCGAATTGTCCACACGGAGGGAGGTCAAGTGAAGAGGAACCTAATACCTTTTAGAGCTGCGACAGATATCTTAACTAGATGAGAGCAAGCAGCATCAGGAGATGCATCAAATTGACTTGGGGGAGGTGGCATCATGAGTGGCATAAAAGCAAGCATCAAAGTCCTCTACTTCTAGGTTCTCAACAACTTCAGGGCATGTAGATCCCCACTCGCGGGAATCCGTTAACGTAACTTCGGAGAGTCGTTAAGAACTTCATTGGCAGAATTACCTCCCAGATCGAAAGTGTTCGTCAGCAGTGAAATTTGTGCCCACATCGGACCCAGGGCTGAAAACCCGGCGGTAACAGGACGGCCATTGATAGGGGTCGCAGACATGAGTTTAAACGACACGAAGGACCCCTCATCGGAAACACCGTACATTCAAAACTCATGGCCTGAGATAAAGAACATCGGTTCATCCACAACCCTGGCGAAGCTACGAAAAGTGTTCACCAATAAATGCGCGCGGACTAAATTCTTGTGGCATCGTCACAAAGATAGCGTCAAAGGTTTTAGGGTTAGACAGATCTGAAATAGGGGACTATGAGCTAAATATAATAATGATTTTTTAGCCAAAAAAAAAAAGAAGAAAAAAAGAGTTATGGATTCTACCGAAAGGGGCCGATACATTACATAACTCTTTTCGGTAATGATTTATTACGCTTAATTATCGACATTATTTGTTATCCTTAATACTATATAAGAACTCCGATTTATATTCAATTCTTTTCCATTTGGATACTTTATTTTGTTGCTGATTTGAAGTAGTAGAAATAATTTTGAGACATGGGCACTGTTCGCACATGAGCTTGAAATCAAAGCTGGTAGTTGTCGGAACTTTGGAAGATATTGTACTTGCTCTGCATGAGTAGAACATCTCTTTGTTTCCCAAGGTCCTGATAATATTTATTGCAGAATACGGCCTTTGGCCAGTCTTTGTTTTATGTTCTTATGGTCTTTTTGTTTTCGGGGTTTTTGATGTTTCAGCGTTTCCATTTTGGAGGAAGTCTAAAAAATCACATTGCTAATGTCTTTGATTTTCTTGAATAGTGTTATTACCAACTGCTGGTAAATCAGTGTGCAAATTGTAACTCGCTTACCTTTTGTTTTTTCCGATTTCTCCATCTCCGAGTAGCATGCGAAGATGGCGCTGCAACTTGACTGGATTAGTCTACTCCCTGTTGAAATTCTTGTCTATATCCTTTCGTTTTTTGACACTTGAAGATGCTGCCAAGACGAGTGTTTTGTCAAAGCGCTGGATAGATATCTTTGGTTGAATTTAATGTTGCTAGACTCGATTTTGACTCTAAAAAAAATGTGGAAAGGGATGGCAGGGTTGGCTGCCGACCTATGCAACAGTGCTTAATTAAGAGCAATCGTCAAAAGTATGTTGAATGGGTTAACAAAGTGGTACAATCACACAAGGCCGTCTCTTGGGATGTATTTATTAGAATACGCTTTTATCTGATTTCATCTTCCAGAAACGATATCAACAAAATGGCTTCATTATGCGTTTGCTAGGAGAGTACACAAGCTAGAATTGGATTTGTCAGGATATTTGGGAAAAGGTCTTGGAAGTTATGATTTTCCTCATGACCTGCTTGGCTTCAACTCTGATGCAATATCGTCTGGCTTTTAAGTCTCTTAGGACTTTGGCATTAACGCTGCTGTAAATGTTTCTGGGGAAGTTCTTGAATTTTTCTTGCATAACTGCCCTTTTCTTGAGTCTCTGCTGCTAGTGAATGGCTCTAAACATCTGAAAAATTTCAACGTTTGTGACCCATCTCTTGCATTGAATTTGAAACATCTGGAGATAGTGTACTGTGGTGCTTTGTCTTCCTTCACAATTTGCTATGCAAATATTGTTTCCCTTAAAACCACAAATGGTTACGGGCTGGTGCTTAAATAAGAATGTGGCTATGCTTGTGGATGTCATTATTGGTGGATTCATTTGGCGTGTTAATGGAGGTTCTTACCTTATATATCTCTGGCTTATCATTGGAACAGGTTAGTCCCAGCTATCTTCAAGTTTTATTTTGTAATTATCGTGAAGTTAGTGCCAGATTTGATCCCGTCTTACTATGTTATTTTTCTTCATCCTAGGAGAGTGATGCAATTGTGGCAATTCCTCAATTAACCCAATTGAAGCAATTAACTTTCTTTCCACGAATGGACGTTAGCCTGATTTGCATGTACTTCTCTCATAAGGCCATCTCCCAACTGGGAAAAGCTTATCCTGCTCCCTCGTAAATTTGTAATCAGAATGTGATTGTAATCCCAAGTTCACTAAATATGGAAAAAGGAATACTTAGAGAGTGTATCAGACTTACTGTTTGACTAAGATTGGCTATGCTCAGCTAAGTGTTTAGTTTAGTTACAGAAATAAAATTATGCAAAAAATATTTTGTTGTTTTAGGTTAGATATAATTTTTGTCGGATGCCTTTGAATCAGTTGCGACAGTTGTAATCAGCGGGATATCCCGGTATTCTTCCCTGGGTTTATTGGTGTATACCATAGTGGATATATATATATATAGTAAATTACTGTCTATCACTTTTCGATATTATACTTTTATTCAACTTTTTCATAATTTTTCCTGAAAAAAAAAAAAACTTTTCATAGTTTACCATATAAATATGTAAGAAAATAAAATAAATATTGTATCAGATCATAAATTCACATTAATGGCTTGTTTGCTTACAAAACAATGTATTTTACCGTGTGAGAGTTCTTCCACCATCTTAAGTTATTATATCCTATACAATGATAAATAGTATAATAAGGTGATAATTAATTTACTATAATTAATTTACTATTTAATGAGAATTGGAGATATATGTTGTTCCAACAAACATTTTTTTTCTTTTAAATTGTGGTATAAATACGTGGGTTTATTTTCGTGTGTGTGTGTGTGTGTATCATTAACTCATAATATTTCTGGGTTTTTTGCCCTCCAGATTCGTTGGAATTTTGATGCTCCTCTCAAGATGTGCAAACGCAAAGTTTCTAAGAAAGGCATATCGCTTCCCCTTAAAACTCTTAAAAGTTGTTGAAATATTGGGATACAATGGATTTAGATTTAGAAATCGAACTTGTTGAGTATCTAGTTGAAAATGGTACTCCCTCCGTCCCACAATTATTGTCCAGTTTGAATTTTCATTTCTAGTTTAAATTGTAGTAAAAATGAAATATCAAACTGGACAATAATTTTGGGACAGAGGGAGTATTAGCCTAGAGAGGGTAGTCATCAAAACCTTGGGATTTTGTTGATTGCTTTCATATCCGCAATTCTGACAAGGATGCTCTCTATAGAGAACGTGTTAACACTGCCAAGGAACAGCTTTACGGGATTGTTGCCTGAACATGTTGAATTGGTACTTGTTTAGATGGGGGAAGGATCACCTTCTTCTTAATTAAGTTCTGATGTGTATTATTATTATTATCTTGGTTTTTATCATATATCTTGTTACAACCTTTCATCTTATCTATGTTTTGTTAAACAGCAGATTGTCTGTAGAAACTTAGTTACCTTTGATAATGTTAAAGACCATTAATTATGCGTGGTGTCATTTTCTTTATCATTTATACTACTTTAAAATATAGTAAAGTCCTTCACCAATATATACTTTCTTGTGGAGATGGAGTTGATGACTCTAGTAATCTTGAATTACCAAGCTCTATATATAACACAAACATGCTTACATGTAGTTTGTACTCCCTCCATTCTAAAATATATGTCGATGGAAGAGTTTCACAAAATTTAAGGAGACAATAAATATTTGGTTAAAATACTAAACTACCCTCATTTATTCTCAAAATATAATTCTATTTCCAATCATTTAGTTCTAATACATTTCTACTTTAAATACAATTACAATTTCTCATGTACGGGTAATGTTGGAAGAAGTTGACAAAATATTCCTAGATATGCGAAAACGACATTTATCTTGAAAAAAATTAGTTTCCCTCTAACGACCTATATGTTCGAATGGAGGGAGTACTTTTGTTGGATTAACATGGAGATACTAAATGATGTCAATTTTCAAATTTAGGTTTTGATGACATCCGAAAAAAGAAGAGGAAGAATCTAGCTACAAGAAGTAACGAAAATCACATGATCCAATAAAATTTAAGGTTAAAGCACCAATTCAATTTTGGAGACATCATTACATCCATTCTCTCTCAAATTTATTGTTGTTACTACTGAAAAAACTAAGATAACTAGCTGAGCTAGGAGAGAATAACAGAGCCACTGTCTAAGAAGATGAGTTAATTTCATAGTCTTTCATTGTTCAAACTTTTTCCAACATTATTGATGTCTTGGCAAGCCGTGGACAAATAGATTAAGTGCAGCTGGATGATTTGATCAGGATTTTAGATTAGTAACACAAGTGCAATTATTGTCACAATGCTTTGAGCCAACTTCATCCCACCAAAGCTGCTGCTGCTACTGCTGCTGGCTGTGGTTTTCTTCGTGTCGGAACTCGATGAAGCCGATGAGCTAGAAGAAGAAGATGGAGAAGTTGAAGATGTTGATGTTGAGGATGATGCTGGAGTAGCATCAGTAGACGCGGACGGAGTGTTACTTGAACCTGCATTTGCAACTTGGAATATCTTCGCATCGGCCGAATTAGCGGGCAGTTTAAGTATCGCTATGCCCAAAAA
Source organism: Oldenlandia corymbosa var. corymbosa (assembly GCA_949775105.1). Lineage (NCBI taxonomy): Eukaryota > Viridiplantae > Streptophyta > Magnoliopsida > Gentianales > Rubiaceae > Oldenlandia > Oldenlandia corymbosa. The sequence goes on along the minus strand of OX459120.1, from coordinate 29,248,934 downwards.
ATTAAAAAATGTCAGTATAGGGTAACGATATTCATCTCTACAGATATATGGTTAAACCTTATCATTTATCTTCTTACCAGGACAGTCGGAAACCTTGGCATCAATCTTACACAATGTGGGCATTTGGAGAGCCAAAGTGGTGTTGATGGGAAGACCCATTGAGGGATCAGTGCTCTCTTTGATGAGAACACAAAGGCATTTGGGCTTAGCACTTCTCACTTTGATGGTGTCTTGGCAGCATTCTGGAGTGGGCATTTTGGCACTTCCACTCACATAAGGCATGCAAGATGCAAGGTTTCCCAACTGGTCAGCACAATCTTTCTCATCATCTTCAATTGTGGCCATTGCTAATGTGGTCAGACAAATGCAGATGATGCATAATTTGAAGTAATTAGCAATGGCCTTCTTCTCCATTTTCACCATGCTCAGAAGCTAAAACTAGCTCAGCTTTGTAGATAACAAACTATTGTATTTTGTTTGGTGCTTCCTTACCAAAAAGGAGCACTTGGTGTCCCTATTTATATTTACTGGTTAACTTTGGGGTATTTATTGTCCTCCATACCTGTCTTAAATGTTTTTTCAAATGATAAAGTACTCATTTCTCAATTATTGGTGTTTCATGTTGAATTTCAATTAATTCTCTTTCGTGGTTTCAGATCCTCTTTTTATTTTATGAAAATATTAACAATGGGACTTATAAACGACTCGTTGATGTTTCCCATCAATGTATATTATCACGGTATTTTGCTCTTAGGCTTCAGCTCTTTATTCGTTAAAATAATTCGTTCTTCTGAAATTCAATTTTAGAGAAATTCTAATGTTGTTTTTAACCTACAAGTTTTGGTCCTCTTTTTATAAACTCCACAACATTTTCATTTACTCAATTCAGAATCTTGTTTTATCTTCGCATGTCACATTTGTCTCATAATTACTTTCAAAATGATTGAAAAAAAAAAAAAATCGATGAATGAGTTATTTTCACGGAATCTCTGTTTCAGCCAAAAACCAGAAGTTTTTGGTGAACTTCTCAACTTCTCCCATTGTTTAATTTTCTGTTCATATATTGCAAATTCAAGTTTTGTTTTAACTTGGAAGAAAATATTTACAAGTAGCAGATTCACAATTCATTTATTTGTTTAAAAGAAATAGTTTTGTGGTAATCCCAAATTTTGCCAAAAAAAAAAATGGAAGGTTATGATAATTTCCTCCCTAGATCCTTTCAAACAAAAATATTCTTTTCTCTTCACTTTTCACAATTTTACCGTATCCAAATTCGTCGTACGCAATTACTGAATTTATTATATTGAGAGTCAGATCACAGATGGTAGAATTTTAATACCGGCCAAAATATTGTCCACTTTTCACAATTTCAATATGACATTTTTTTTTAAGGTCCTCTTTTAGTTTGGATGAAATCATCACATTCAGACGCATAAGCATCTGTGATTAGTTGAGTCCGATGGATTCCAAAAGCAAGGCAGCTTCAAAATTCAAACAAACAAAGTAGTCCATCCATTCCAAAATAAATGTCATTCTACCTTTTGTACATAGTTTAAAAAACTTTTAAATAGGGTAATAAAATTACTTGAATATCCTCAACCAACCCCATTATAAAATTGTCCACCAATAACATCAACTCTTTTGAGGGTAATTTTAGAAACTTTTGACAAAAAGTGCATTAAAATGTGAAACGACACTTATTTTAAAATTTTTCTATTTTGTTAAAACGGCACTGATTTTGGAATGGAGTGAGTAATAATAAGAACTGGAAAAAACAGAAGAGAACCATAACTTTATTTATGAGCTTACAACCTTTGAGAAATGTGTAAATATTTTCCGTTTTCCAAGAGATCATCCCAAAGCTCTCTTCTAAAATGCCCACTTCCCAAGATGATCACCACACCCTTCTTCTTCATTTCATGACCTCCATCCATCTCTCTCCAGCTCTACCATTAATTTTTTGCATCCCATCTCTTTTCTGTTGTCCTCATTTTATTAAATAGTGTTACAAAAAGTACACAGATTGCTGGTCATGAGGCTTTGCCTTCCTAAAATATTGCGATCACATTATTATTCAAACCAGGTGACTGTAGAAAAGGGCCACGTAAAACTTAACAAAATCACATCGTAATCAAACAGAACTCGATGTTGCACCATATCAAGAACAACCCTTTTTTTAAAAGAAAAAGAAAAACTTGTTTTGAACACCTTTTTCGTTTAATATTATATCATTATATATATTAAAGAAAAAAAAGATAATCGACACATGTCGCTAATTGATACTATCAATCATCACTTTTAACTTATTATTATTTTAGCCCTTAAAGTTCTATCTATGTTCTACTTTGTCTTCAATTTTATCGATTTTACATATTTAAGGACGATTAATTGTGTCTAATCTCCAAAGTCCCCTTGTCTATAAATAAGTCATAAGCATCTAGACATAATTTACGCATTTTTTAATATATTTTTTAATCCAAACATAACATTAGTTAGTGGTGACAATTTTTATTATACAAATTTTTAAAATTTTTGTTATAATATTTTTGGCCAGATCTTACAAATATACATCTCATAAATAATATCAATACCTCTCATTTTGGTCTAAGATTGATTAATCAAAAAAATTTTATGGTTTTAAGAAATATTAATAACTTCATTATCTAATTAATTCTTTTGGAAGATAAATTTTCAACATTGACAAACCCGCGCAAAGCGCGGGACACATACTAGTACAGTTAAAAGTAAAGGAATAATTAAAAAAAAAACAATTACAAATTTCGCTATGAATTCTCCTCCACGCCCTTAGATATCCATAATCATAGAAATTTTTAGTACATCAAGAAAAGTAAAATAAAAGTGATAGGATAAGTCTTTTGTAACTTTAAACCCATCACACTATTACAAAAGGGCGCCTTTTAGAAATAAAGATACAGTTCTACTGTCATATTTGGATTTAGAAGAAAATAAAGAGAAATGTCACAAGAATAGTTTATAATCATTGTTCATACAAGAAATCCCTTTTCCTACGTTTTTGGAAAATAAAATCCCTTTTGCTACTTGAAACGACCCTCGGTTTTACTTCCGAGTTCAGAATCTGAAAACTATAATAATAACGGTCCATTTACAATGAATTGAAAGACTGCAAAACAGGAGAACAGAACAAAATCGCTATACCCGAACTGTTACACAACAGATTCAAGGAAAAAGAAACTCAGCTCTAGAAAAATCCACTCCCTCCCGAAAATGTACAATTCAAGTGCTTACAAAAATAAACAAATGAATAACAATACCTCTCGCCTTTACTTCGCCAAAACATCAACTATATTTTTCCACCTTTCAACTTTCTTTACGATGATGCATCTAGGAATCTATGTAGACAACAGGAGGGAGGGACAGAACAAGAAGAATCAAGAATGTACAGTGCTATACAGAGAATCGCTCGTGAGGGAACTTTTAATGTTCAATCTGAGTCAGGTAGTTCATTTGCACCTGACCGTTTCAACTAGGATCCTGCTTTCCATTTGAATCAGCTCCAACCACAGTAGGAGGTTTTACCTGGCCGGCTGGTGGCGGCGCAGTAAGGGCATAAGTAAGCCTTGATGAGGAATTTTCAATCAAACCAGCAACACCAGCAGCTGCAGATTGCGCATTTGAAGGAAGGAACAGATCATGCCTTTGATCCTTATACGCATCCCAGACCTGCAAACATGTTTTCATCAGATTCATGAATATGAAAAGAAAAAATGAAGAAAAATGTGCAGACTACAGCAAGAGTTGCAACCCGGTACACAGATAACTACGACAGGGAAACATAATTCAAGAAATTCTTGATCGATATTTGAATTCTCAAAATAAAATTGCGGGCTTCCGAACACTATCCAGCCCATCGGTTGAATAAATCTAAGATAGACCAAGAATATTTAGCTTGCTTTTGTCAAATACAACTGTGTGTCTACAAGTGAAATGGCAAAGTTGAAAAGCAAAGAGAATAGGAAGATGCAGGGGTAGGCGAGTAGGGGAAGGAAGAGAGAGAGTGATTGGCATACTCGTATAACTTCAGCCTATATGCTAATTTAAAAGTTCTAATGCAAATGACTCTAATAATAATTTCCTTCAGGAGAAGGCAATAATCCTTCCTGCCACTCACACTTCTCCCACAGGAGAGGGTGGATGGAGTTCACCTTGTCAGCCATTATTGTCTAACTTTTCTCAAACAAATAATTTACTGCTCCCTTTCTACTCTTTGTTTGACAAATCAAGAGGAACTATCCCTTAACTTTTACGATGAACAAACTGTAGATAGAGGTCTTCGAGAGTAGGGAAGACTATGAAGCATTAAAGGGAGAACTGAGAGGCAAAATATTTGTATGCAAGTTTTTAAATTTGAGACTTACACTGGAGGAATTCAGTATCTCTCGCACTTTAACACAGTGAGCCCCTTCTGCTGCAAACGCATGCAGTACCTAGTTAAGAAAAAAAGATTTAGTCATAACTGGCAATCACCAAGCACAAATTACATTTAATTATATAAAGCATAAGATTATGAGAACTATGAAGAACATGATCTCCAAATGACCAAATTGAGTTCAGGATGAGGTGAACATAATTTTAAGTTAGGACCCTGGTCACGAGTTTCAGGATTCCATTCATCTTGAATATCCATACATCAAACATTAATTAACGAAAAGAAAAAAAATTTAAATGAAACCTAAAAATGAAGTCAAGCAAAAGATTGTAGATACTTGCATGTTTCAGTTAAACAAAAAGTAGGGTATGAATTCTAACTAGGTGGGCAGTTACTGCTGAAGGAAGAATTGTGCATCAATGCAAAATTTTCATTCAAAATTTAGCATTAGTCCATGAAATTTCAACATCAGGAACGATCACTGGAATATCGTTAAACCTTTAAGATCAGATATTTGAACCGATACCAAGGACTTTCCAAACAAAAAGATAGGCCGGCTTCCCAAATTCCAGATAGCAAAGCCACTAACATGATCAGAAATATGCACAGAAAAAGATTTGACTACAATCTAAATGTTACTTTACCTCAATAGCAAGCACCCGGCCAATGGATGCTTCTGATTCATTCCACTTCATCTGAGAGCAAATACCATTTTTCCCCCCAGCTCGCCAATCCAGAAGACCAAGAAGTACTTCAACCAGACCAACCCTGTACAGATGTGTAGATCCCATCAGAAAAACATAGATGTAATTATTAAGCACTGTAAGAAGTCATTTGTACAGGTGGTTTGGGAACACAAGAAGGCCAGCACAGGGCAGATATCAGACCAAATACATAAGACATGAACAGAGAAGTGCATAAATATACAGTCCACGCGTCATGAAAAAGAAATGCAGAAGCCACACCCTTTAATCCAATCCTTCTTATTCACTCTAGGGCTCTGTAAACAATGAAATAAAAGCACCGCAAGGAAGTTGTTTAATCATTCTACATAGGCTACGAAGCCCATTCAAGCTCTATATCCATGTCTTCAATTCAGATGATTAGTTTAGCCACATGGTTCAGAATGACATGGTCTGAAGCAGCAGTTGCAGCTTAGCTGTTGCACACTGCTAAGAGTGGTCAGGTTTTCCCAATACGAAGACTATGGGTTTCATTTTTTCCCTCCCTGAGTTCAAATATATATGCTAGTTAGAGATGATTCAATCATTTAATCTTCACTTCAAAGTTCAAACCGCACCAATGGTCAAATCTTCTATCTCATACTCTTCCAAACGATTACTACTCTGAATCCTTTACTGGTTAGGCTTAATTTGACAACAATTTATCAAATGCCAAGGACAACTAAGAAAAACACAAGCCAGAGCAAAACAAGGCACTCACTTCAGTCCTTGCCCAACAAGCGCATCTCTTGCTCGATTGCCAGCACCCACAACACGTTTGAGAGTTTCTAAGGCTAATATGCTCCCTCCTTGCCATCCAATCGCTTTCATCAAAAGCGGGACAACCTGAAAATCAATAGCCAAAGTTAAACCAAGAAAGAAAAGTGAAACAGAAAACATTCATGGAAGACTCTTCAGAATGATGACTGAATATCAAACGAACATAACGATCGACGTAAGCTAATACCTGTGGTGTGCCTACACTAGTAGCTGCCATCGCTTCGGCACATATTGTACTTGCTGCAAGTTGATGTAGGACACGTAAACAACTTAACCGGACTCGTTCTTTGGGTGTTGGAGAAGATGGCTGCATTGAACTATCCTCGGCTTCACTTGACTCACTAGGGTGATTGCCATTTCTAATCTCCACAGAAGCCATTGTTTCCCTTCTTCCCTCATAGGCAACTGCCGATACAAGCTTTGGGACATACCCAAGATAGCCAACATGATCTGCAAGAGCAGGGTGCACCCGTAACAAGGAGACTAATGCAGCAGACAGAAGCAGAGGGAGCTCAGGATCAACAGCATGTTCATCGTAATGAGCAGAACCGATAGATGAAAGATATTGATCAAGCAGTCCTTCCAAAAATCTCTTAGGATTTCTAAGCGGGAATTTCGGGTCCTTCAAGAATAATCTCACGTAGATACCTCCAACCTAAATAAAACAATAGCAACTCAGAGGTCATGAGGAACCTAAAGTTAAGACATACATTTTGTAAATAGCCATATAAATTACCTGAGGTTCGTCTTTCATGTCCTGTTGTCCGGAAGCCTGCTCAGGAACATCCCAATCAACAACCCTTCCTTTCATCTGTTCCTGATACAAGTCTGATGCCATTGTTGCTAGTTGGGCAGACAAAGAAGCAGCCATCGCTGGAGTCCACACAAGTTCTGGAGTCTCAGTTGTTTGATCCAGAGCAGTCACAACTGCTTCACCAGGGCCATCCCGAATGATGGATACAAGGCCATCTGGTAGGAATCGAGCAAGTGTTATCGCCACTCGGGGACCATGCATTGGCTGTGCAATAAGCTTTCCCAATAGTGAAGCAGCTGCTGCTCTTTGCTGCAGAGGTATTTCTTCTGCCCACGTCATTTTAATTTCGTTAAACTCACAGATGTACCACAGGAAGAGTAGAGGAAATTCCAAATAGCGAATTCTTACCTTGTAAAGGCAACAAAAGTTTCAGAATGTACACCACTCCACCATGCTTTGCAGCTGCCCAAGCAAGCTCTGGAGTGCTGGCCAATGCATAAAGAACATGAAGAGCTCCCTCACGACAGCCAGGAGATGCATGAAGCAATTGTAAAAGGAGAAGAAGACTGGAACCATCAGCTACCATGGCTTCCAAGCAGGGAGCATGTGTGGTCAAACGGGAGAGCACACTTAAACAGAGTTGAGGAATATTGCTGTCAGATGGAACAGGCACAGAAAAGCATTCGAAAAGAGGCAACAACTTTTCTTTCGACGCTAATACTGAGGCCACGTTAGGATTGCTTGTCAGCAAGTGCTGGAAACACAGAAACAAAGAACTAAGCATGATGACCAATAATAACTAAAATCAACATAGTATCCAAAAGAGTTTAATAGCGTACCTGTAGAGAGGTCAAACCTAATTGAAGATGCTTAATCAATTCACCCTCCTTGACAGCCATTTTTCCATCAGAAGGGGTGGGTGCAGGTACCGAACCATCAGTAGAATTATTCTCTGCAGATGAACCATCAAAATCACCATCCTGTGACTCAGATGTCTTAGGAGATGAGCCACTAACATAGAACTCTGAACCAGAGCCTGGTAAATCACGCAGTAAACACGAAATGAAGTCAACAAGAGCAACACAGAAGTCCTCAGGTTCACTGACTTCAAAGTCGGGTTGATCGTTGTAGACTCTCAAATATACATTTCCAACAAAGAGTTCCTTCGATAATGCTTCGTATATAAATGAATTGGCATCTTTCAAATCATACGAACCATCAGGGCCATGGTTTTCCCTCTGTTCTTCCACAAATTTTAGTAACTCTCCTCGGATTGAGGAGTTCCAAATAATCTGCAACATCGATCAATTATTATTTTGGTTAACATAGGTCGATTACCAATAGTGAGATATATCAATATTGAGACAAAAACTGTATAATAAATCTCAAGATCACAGTACAAACTCAATATATATGTATATATATATAAAGTGAAAACAGATGTAGCCACATAAACATAGCTCACAATAAGATCTTAAAACAAAGCAACCTCCAAATGTCTAAAGAACAGTTGAATACAACAACTTTAAAAAACAGATGACAACAAAGGTAAGCCAGCACAAAGGCAAAACAATATCAGCAAGATGCACCAAATTTACCTCCGGAGACTCCAAGTTGGAGTTTAATTTTGATAGCAACTCTTTTGCCAAATGATCTTTCAGCATGCTAGAAAGTTTAGGTGTCAACAAGGCTTTTAGGGCCCCAGAAGCACCCGGATTATAAGGTGTTGTATTTTCCTCAGTATTCGTACCGCTAAGTCTTGAGAGCGCTTGAGATGCACGAATAGCATGAGTATTTTTGGCAATTTGAACACTTGCTCCAACACCATGTGTTTCTGTCATGCCTGATTCCCCAGCAGTTGAATCATACTGGAGCAGTAAAGGGAGTAGGTACCTAATGTAATGAAGTGGTAAAATGAGATAAATACAAAGTTAAATGTCATGGTGCATCTAGACTAGACATAAATTTAACAGGCAAAGGAAAAATCAAACCAATGCAGCAGTTTGAGAGCAGTAAATGAAACAAAAAAGTAAGAGGCAAAAGAATTCCAACATCCAGTACGTTCACATGCAAACATTAGCCTCCCATAGTGGACATAATTCTGCATCTCCCTTTCCTATAATGTGAAAAAATACGATTGAGATGTTATTCTCGTGTATCTTCCTCATCATTAAGATATGCATCTTTTCCCTTCACATATCCACTGCATAATTCTACTTTTTACTTCTACAAAAGTAGGAAACAAAGCCAAAACATTTCTGGGGTGGTGTAACTAATTATGGTGGCCCTAAGAAATATAGGCCAAGTCGATCAATTCCACGAAAAAACATTTTCCTAACAGATTGGACCAAGTCAATCAATTCCATGAAAAGACATTTTCCTAACAGGTTATAGACCACGTCAATCAATTCCATGAAAATTCATTTTCCTAACAGGTTTCAGTTTTTTACATATTTTTGACAGGATAAAAGTTACATAAACAGAATTACCATATTACTCCAGCCTTCAGTAAGGCATCTTGTAATTCAGAGGAGACAGAAAGATGAGCAATGGTCTGAAGGGAAGCATCAACGGCAGAAGGTACAAGCTCGAGTTCTGTACAATGAACTATATCTTCAACAAGCCCAGAAATTTCAAGTATCTCAACTCTGGCACTTTCAAAACGACTAAGAATGGAAAAGGTCCGCATAACATTAGTAACAATGACAGTGGAGGGTTCGCTTGCAGGAGTTGTGGGTTGAACCACACACATGCACCGGGATAGAAGAGTTGCAATAAGTTGTATTCCACCATCCCTCACAAGCTCTTCGCCATTCAGTGATGAAGACGCACACCTAATAATAGGAAACCGCAAAACATAAAGAAGTTTAAACCATCATTTTTAGAAGATAAAGGATTGGAATATATAATACAAGCAAGAACATCACTGACGTTAGCCAAACAAGCTCTGAGGCTGCAACCAGAAGAGGTGCTCTATCAGATGAAAGAAAGTTGTTGTCATCCTTGTCCACAGTCACCGCATTTAATAACATGGGATATCCAGCATACTTAAACGGCTCCAACACATCACCATAGCGTCTATATAAGATGCATTGTCCCCTCAGCAGCAACAGCAACCTCCATGTTTGAGGACCTTGCAGTCCTTGCATTGTAGCCTTAAAACATCCCGTGAAATTAGGTCAAAGAACAACAATGGAACATATAGATATTGCAAAAGTATGTTTTGAGGATGGACTGAATGGCATTTAAACACTACAAAATTTTAGGTCCAATAACAATAATTACAACAAAGTAGAAAAGAACCACAATGACATGGAGACCAGTGATAAAACCACTACAGCAGAAAAGCTCTTAAATCTGGGGCATCACACAAATTTAGAACGATCAATCCTTCCTGAGTATCTTATAGCACAAAATCTGAACCTAAATGAAAACGCCATGATTTTCTCAAGGTTCATTCCAACTAGTCTATTTTGGCATAGTTTTGAAACCCATCAAGAATCATTTCTAGCTCCACTTCAACAAGTTAATAAGAAAAATAACCAACGAAAATTAAATCAATCAACAACACACTCTTGTACCAAAACTGGAGCAAAAAAGCCATAGCTAATTTATCTGAGAGAACAGAGTATTAAATATGACCCAGCACTTCCAAACACACAAAGCATCAGGCAGAAACGAGACAAGAAGCACAAGACTCCAAGGTACAAACAACCCTACATGCCTTACAGTTCTGCGACATAAACTTTTTAACAGTATTGAAAATATTCTTAACTAACAAGCCAGCATACCTGCAATCGTTCATAAGCTTTCTGAACAGCAAGAAACTTCTCCCTCCCTTCAGGATTTTTATCTGGATGGTATTTCATTGCAAGTTTCCTATACTGCCGCTTAAGCTTCTCCTCGTCTATATTTTCAATCTGCTTTGATAAATTTGGAATCTCATCAGATATCTCAAGAGTTTGACCTTTTGGGGCATCATCTCTAGACACATCCTCTAAACTTATCTCTAATATTTTACAAGCTTCTTCTTCAGAGAGATCCATGGGTCTCCTAGTCAACTCTTCCCGCCACATCACCAACAGTGATTGCAAGAACTCAACATGTTCGACGATGGGCCAGTTTGGAAACCTGATCTCATCACAGAGATTCCGCAGATAATATCGATGACACCACATTTCATCTTTCAGCTCTGGATATGTAACTGGTGGCATGGGAGCGTAATCATATAAAGAATGGCAATGCTGGGACAACTTCTGAGGAAAATCTCCAAGATGCTGCAGAACCTGAACAAGAAAACCAAATCAATCTTGTTGAATAACAGTGTCAAGATAATAATCAGACAATAAAAGCAGAACGGAGCATTTGCAACTATCCATTCACTTTGATGATAGAGTAAAACTACAAGATATATGGAAAAAAAGAGACAGCACAACCAACATCTTTAACGCACCTGGCAAATCAGATTTTCTGCTCTCATCTTGTGCGTCCATATGATCTCAGGAGTGTCAGAATCAGAAACCATTGCTGCAGCAAATGCAGCTGGGCCACTGCGTTCCAGTACATAGAGCAATGACTCAGGTAAGAGTCCACCCAAGACACTACGTTTAGCCAAAGGCAAAGAAGAGGACACTGCAGCCTCTTCACCCCCATGAAAAGCTTGATGAACATGCGTCACTGAGAAGAGCTCTGCAATTGAAAGCAGATTCGAACCAGGGTAAGCCAGTGCAAAATAAAATGCACCAGTGCTGTATAATTTTATCATTGCTTTCGGGTTCCGGGTAACGACAGCCTTCATCAAAGCAGCAGAGCCCTCAACAATGGTCGGTTCACCAGAAAGCATAGCCTACAACCACGGCATGGGAAGTGGAATAAAATGTGAGATTTTTCTTAGCTAACTGCAGCAGGATGAAAAGCGACAGGCAACAGATAAAAGAAAAGAGGTTGAGAGGGACTTATCATGTTTGGCAACAAAAAATTAGCAAGACAAACATTTCTTGTCACTATCAGAGTAGACCATCAGTATTTCAAGTCTGAATCAAAAGATGTAGATTCCAAGCCTTTCCAGTAAACTACTCCTCCCAACATTTAAGACAAGGAACTGAGATAAGGCTTCCTTATCTACACACATTGCTATCATAACTATGTTCCAACTTCAATACCAAAAACAAGCGCCTTAAGCCAGTTAAAACTGCAAATTGCTAGCATCTTTTAGCACTTAATATTTGAGAGGAATTTTGAAAGAGCCATCTCTCGAGGTCTAAGCATTCAAGAACTCATTGACACCAGATCCATACCAAGACAACGTATGAGTTTTTGAGCATTTACAACCATTCCGAAAGAAATGCCATGTGAACCATTCTATTGAACAGTTCTGCAAACAATGACCCAGTATGCCTAAAAGTCCCCCGGTGCTTTTGTAAATGGTACCAAACAACCAACAGGTTACCTACTGCATTTTGTAAGTTAATATTAACCAAGCGAGCCCCAGATAATAATTTTAATTTTCTCAGGATCCACACTGTTTTTATATAGTACAATAATATCAGAGAGAGTTAATCTTTACTCAGAATTTCAGAAGAAATCTGAGACTCTTCATTCCAGACAGATAAAAGGGTGTCAGCAAATTTTCCACAACAAATGACCGTCAGAAGATGTAAATTGCTCATCCACTACCTAATAAGTAGGACCAGATGCACTTATTCAAATTCATTACCCCAGACCTTGATACGATAACACCAGCAAGTATTATCCCTGAGATAAATCTCCAGTTAGCACACACTCACTTTGCGTAAACACCCGAAAAAATCCAATACTGCAAGAAAGTGCCCTCTTAAGATACAAAAGATTTCACCTTTGGGATATGCTAATGTTAATGTGAGGGATTGGAGGATCCGCTTGGCAGGCCCGGGTGGGCGGTTGTTACGGTAAGCATCAAGTCATGCGCCAAATATAGTAGGAAGAAATCAAAAATCTTCAGCAAATACCATACTTTCATACATGAGACAGCCATACAGCACAGCTATAGAATTACGATGGCTGATCAGAGAGCTTTAGTTCAATTAAAAGCATTAAGATATAGGACATCTTCAAATACCTGTGCAATATGTGGAAGGCATCGTGGACTCGATAAGATCCTTTTTACTCTCGGTGTTGGTGTAACGATTTCCCCAGCATCATCAATATCTGAATGTGCAGCTACCATGCTGTGCAATATGGACAATGCAGAATCTCCCACCTACATTCAATAGTCCTCTACTTAAATATCACATAGGTAATGTACACACTAATTAACACAGATTCATTATTTCAGCAGTATAGCACATTGTAAAAGATCAGTCATCCATGACAGCCACTAGTATTTCCTTGCTGAAAATAGCATCCCTAAATTCAGTAATTATTTTCCAACATTTACACAAGACAAAAACACCAAAATTTCCAGAGCTGAAAAAAAAAAATAAAGAGATGATAATGGCAGTAACACAGGCATCGAGCGAATTAAAAAAATGCTGGATTTGAAGGAGAACCAAATCCAGCAAATAAAATAATCACGTTTTACATGACATCGTTAAAATCACTTAGTTTAGTCGAGATAAAAAATGAACCGCAAGAAATTTGCAGAAGATGTAGATCCTAGTCCATACCAAGTGACATCAGAATTTCAAATTACCTGGGTTGGAGTGAGAACGGGAACACGGACAGCTAGTGCCCATCGAAGTTCTCGAATGTCCCTCAATCTCTTCCAGTCAGGCATCCCAGAAGCCCAACAGCGTGTAGTCCAGTCAATTTCTTTCTTTGACCAAAATCTTCTGATAGCATCTTTCTCCACAGGTCCACTTTCTGCACCATCCTTGTCGATAAATAACCACTCCTTCAAAGGTTCCATGAAAGCAGTAGCCGCAATCAAATTTGATTGTAAAGGTATAGTAGTTCTCTCCGAGGCCTCGTGCACGACTGTAAGTAAATCAACAGCAAGGACACAACCTCCGACCAAGACGCATGCCTCTATGTTTGATAAAACCTTCATCAACACCTGAACAAGCAAAAAGATTAACTAAAACATGGAACAAACACTGTCAAGGTACCAAGACTTTACTTTGGACATAGGTTGTGATAGTCTCCTATTCCGAAACACACTATCTTCTAGAGGCACAACCAACAACTAGTGTTCTAATTAAGACACATATGAAAGGTCAAGGAACAGATAGAGTTGAATCAAGTTGGGGCAGTTCCAACAAGATGCCAAATTTTCATGATTGAAGTAACCTAGCTGGAATGACGATAAGCTTCATGGAACTGTATCTCAAATTACAAATCACAAAGAAAGAAGGACCACAGTGTTGATAACAAAGTCCGAGTACGACACAGCCCAGTGTCCTCATTCAAATAAACCTAAACTTGAACATTTGCATAAATCTAGGTCTACAGACTTTGAAATCACCATCTAGACATTGCACATGACAGCAAACCGCTATGCATAAGTTCTATGCTTCCTCATTATGAGCTCCATAACCACTACCAACATGGGAACAAAGGAAATTTCCCACAAAGCAATGCCGAAGGAAGAAACTGTTACATACCTTCAAAAGAAGAAGCAGACGGTGCCTCAATGCTCTATCATCAGTTCTATCCAAGAGTACAGTTATGTGTGCTGTTCCTTCAAATGGACCCACGGTGTTGTAATGTTGCTCATACACAATTGCCATTGCCCGGGCACAAAGTTCCCTCACTGAAAAACCACCACCACCACCAAAACCATCTAACCTTCCCATATCACACCAATCATCAGAAGATCCCAACTCATCAGGAACAGCACCATTTACAGTTAGCCCAGTGTCAGCATCACATAAGAACCGATGGTATAGAGCTCTAAAGAAAGCAACAGGATCACGCAATGGGAAGTCTTGCGCCCTCCCACTGCTGCCACTCTCAAGCAGCAGCCTAAGGTAATATTGACCCACACAGACTTCTTTTGACAAGCTGGGATACCTAACAAAAAACTCAGTGTAGTTCCATGAGATCTGAGGTACACCAACTTGCCCAGTAATGATGTCCAATGTTCCACCTCCAGGAACAATGTCTTCAGTGCGCTCTTTCTCAACATCGAGTCGATGAACTTCAGCCTGCAAAGCCTCTCGGAGCTCCTGCCTGGTGCGCTCATTCCAGATCAAATCAGCACGATTGTGATCTAGACTAAAAGCTCGCCAAAATTCAGGCCAATTCAGTAACAATCGGCCACATCCAACAGATGCATTCTCAACAACTACCTGAGCAGGTGCAGGTAAGCCAGCAGTTTGATTACCAGATTGGTTGGCATCTGGATCAACTGAACCCACAGCATTGGATTCACTAATCTCATGTGTATTTACTGGAGTATAAGAATCAGTAGATGCTGGCTGATCACTCTGCGTGACAGCTGAACTGTTAAACTCACTAATAAAGTTCTCTCCAGTATTAACTGCAGAAGTTGAACTAGTTGCCACATATCCCGGCCTCATATCGGAAGAAACTTTGTAACCTTCTGCTGCCCCAGGGCTTGACTGATTTGCCTGATCAATGCCATCCGAGTTGGTGGTAGAAGGCAATAAGGGTCCCTGAGATGACATCCCTCTGCCAGGACGATTCCTTCTCTGCTGGAGTAAGCGCCTCTGTCTCCTACTAAGCAAATGTCCTTCAGTATTGAGCATGTCTTCTGCTGAAGATCCATCAGGTCTGGTATGCAAATAAGCAACAAGCCCTGGAGGAAGAACTCTAGACAAAAGATCAAGAGCTGGTTGATAAGAATCTGCCCAAAGAGCCACGAGTTGCCGACTAATCTCACGCCGTTCACCAGCAGGAAGGTAAAACGCATGCAATAAATGCCTCAAGAGCGCACCATCACGTAATGCAGCATCACGCATAGATTCGGCAGCAACAGCATCTTCTTCAGCAATTGTACGCATAATGACTGCTACCGTTTCCCTTACACTTTCTGCAGGATGACCAAACAATGCAAACAATCGGCGTCGCAACCCGGCAACAAGACGTAATAGATCTACAAACACTGTATATTGGGTTGTTTCACCATGTGGGTCAGCTATCATGGCCTCAAGAACCTCAACAATTGACATTGACAGCAATGGAGATACAGACATAGGCTTTAACCTATTAACTAGGATTATGAGACTGCTCTGGTTAGCGAACAGCACAGATTTTGCATGCATGAATGTTGCATGCCTTTCTCCTTTGGTATCACTCAAAATATTTGTATCCCCAGGGCCACCACCCATAAGCACAGCAATCAGACCAGCTGTTTCAGCAGCCACCCCCTCAGAACCATTTCTAAGTAATCCCATTATTCTTCCTACAGCAGCAGGAAAAGTCATCACATGAGATGCAGCACTCCTTGAGGCAAGCAACCTCCTCAAACACGCAATAAAACCCATCACAGTGGCAGCAGCTTTAGGAGAAGGTGGTGGTAAGGGAGGTGATTCTGGAGGAAGATTAGGAGCTGCTGGGAGCATAGTAATCAAGGCCATCAGAGTCACCTCAGGTACTTCAATATTGATAGGTACTCCACTGTATGAAATACATGCATTAAATTCCCTGATTCTACGCCACAGTTTAGCTCTTGACCCAGGGATCGAACCTCCCTCACCTACAGCATCCTTGGCAGCTGCAGCTAAGTGTTTCAAGTGCATGGTTGCATTTTCCATGTCAGCAGCAAAACGCTGTTGGGTAGCAGGGACTTGGTGAATTTGCAAATATACTCTTCCACAAGGAGGATCAATCCGATGACCAGGCATTGTAAGCCTTGGTAATATAGGCACCGGGCACTGACCCTGCAAAAAAGAAATTTCAGTATAACAAAGTCATCCAGATTTTACAACACATGCATATATAGACATCAATCATCAGAAAAATAGACGAATATTGCAGCCACTCAACCATGCCTAACTGCAGAGGTTATTTAATATTTACACAAAAATAACCAAAAAGAGAACCCTTCTACCTACTTCTGTTTGTATAACATCCCTAACAGCTGCAAGCAAGCTATCGCGTGAAGTACTGGCATACACCTGAAAAGAAGAACACAAAATTACGAATTAAAACTTCAAAACAACCTGAATAGAATCCTATGAAGTAAGAAATCCTCACATGGATGGGGCACCCATCATTGAATTCAATGGCAAACATCTGGGGCTCCTCAGCAAATCGAACAAGAGCACTAACAGCAGATAAGGGACGAACTATAACAGCCTGTTTGCAATGACCATAAATATGAAAGGATCAATCATGGTTCACGGAGGATCAAGAGAATGTCATCATTGCACTGAATTTCAAGAAAAGCGCATCTATTACACAAAATCATAAAACAACAGTACAGTGTACTCAGGACTTGGACCAGCACAATATTCATTAAAAATTATCTGTGAAAAAATGTACATTACTTTTTCAGAGTCTGAAAAATTCAATCAAGTGCATGAGCCACTCTGCACGTTCATATCACCTCCCAAACTAAAGCTGATACCTAAATGATCGTTCTATATTTCCAATATTTGTATAGTTTAAAGGGATTAACATAAAGGAATGCATATCCAAGCAGGATATAATATATCCAACTTCAAAAGTCAAGGAAATCACTTCAGGTTCCAGAAACCTTTTTGATCAATAGAAAATCGTCGAAACCAGCACACTAGAAGCACAACAAAATGAAGGCTAAACATAGCTTTGTAAGAAGGACATGATCAATTATCATTTCAGTAAATAGAAAATCCATAAGCTTGTTATTTATCCAGTAATGTCTCTCCATGCAAAATCCAGTGTCCTTGGAGAATAACCCAGTCAGTTCCAATCAATCATACGAGGTCAATATAAGTGACAATCAGGTTACAGAATAAAGTGGTTAAGCAAGCTAAGCAAACGAAAGGGCAAATACATTCCGTGAAATCTTTCTCAAGCCATATAAATACAAAATATTTACATTTTCTTACCTCATAATTTTCCGGGCGCCTCTCAACAATTGAAGCCCTAGTAAGAATTAGTTGACGTGATACGGCATCACCATTTTCACCGAGTCCACCTTTAGGCCCAATCCCCAAACTCAAACCTGGAAAGTTTAGAGTTCCATGAGCAGCAGACCGTAATCTTGTAACGGACCAACCACCGCATGGGGTTTCTTCAGCACCAACAGCTTCTTTCGCTGATAGACCAAATATAACATTAGTTTGGTTGCAACTAAGTCAGCTAAAAAATAAGTTTGGCTGATTAATTTCTAAAATGATTTCTTTAGTACCCCTAAGCTTGATATACTCTGAGACTGTAAGAGGCTGAGTACTGTCAACAGTTAACCACACACCAACCATTGTTTTGGCAGTTTTAGTCTGCATGCAAAACGACCACATCAGCACAGATTTTTAACATCCATCGCCAAAATAGAAATGTCAATGATAAAAACGACAGCACGAGAAGCTAAATGCGATATAGAAATAATTAAACTGGAAGATCGAACTCAAGTGAATCCAATAGTGCAATTAATGTACAAGACAATACAAAACCATCATACCAATGCCGAAATTATGGCAGCACTAGAAGTCCCTGAAGCACCCAAGAAAGCTTTGGATTTCCTTCCATATAAAGGGCACAGAACAAAACTCCCCTGATCAACATTTCTCTTCCCATAAGCATCTGACAGAAGAATAATGGCTGGAGAATCCATGTCTCTGAAGTCCAAGCACCACCGAAGATCTCCAGATTTTAGATCAATAAGTTCAACTCCGACGTAGGTGACCTTTAGTTTCTGTACAAAGTGATTCAAGCATAAGAGAATGTATCCACAAGCTCAGAATATGAATAATTCTCATCAAAGCAGAATAACCAAACAATGACAAAGAAGGCAGATAAGGAGAAAAGTTCTTCCCGAAACTTCTACTCATAAGAAATATATAAAACACACACATAAATCTCTGCCAGTAACCTTCAAAACAGAAACGAAAAATTAAAGGGGCCAAAGCCACATTTGAAAATTCCAAGACATTTTAGAAAAGAGCCAGAAAAATACAAACAGAATCATCCTTTCAAAAGTTTCTTCACTCAGCATCAACATTATTAGTCCCTTAAAAAAATCCAGCAAACATTTTTTCACTGTTGCATGTCAATGATCCTTGTGGCATTTTTTCCTTCTTTAGGGAACTCTTTCTGGTGTGCCTCGATTTTTCAATCATGATGATATTACAGCTTACCAGCTACTTCAATCTATCTAAGACTTTTCCAGACTTTTCAATAATAATAAATACCAACACATTGACCAAAGAATGGTTATCAAACAAAACTGTTAAACTAGAGCAAAAAACTACTCCAACTAAAATATAAGAAGAAAGAAATGAAGCTTACAAAAGGAACCCACTCCGATGTTCTTCTCCGAAGATGCAACACTGAGAACTCGGCAACTGATCCAAGCCTGTTCCACCTAATTCTATGCAACTCAGTTAATATACTAGCTCTATACTTACAAGAAAACTTAATAGACTTGAATTTTCCCTTGCCATCAGTCCTCACACTAATATTAAACTCATTCGACGTCTCGTCTCTCCCAAGAATGGGTGACGCTCCCTCGTAATCATTGCCCACATCATACGAATTGGTGACATTTAATGTGCCCGGATCCAAGGTCACTATATGATGGTTCGAAATGCACAATATTCTCTTGTATCGCCCCCGCCACGAGTGTTTGACGACCATGTACCGCGCCAAGTACTCGGGCTCCTCGGGAGCTTGAGGAGGTGGCTGAGTAGTAACGGAGGTGGAGGTTGGAGCAGTATTGTGTTGTGATTGCTGGTATTGGAGGTGATCAGCAGCGGAGGAGGAGGAGGAGGAAGAACCAGCATGGCGGCTGACGAAGTCCATCTGAGGAAGGTACTGCAAAGAATACGGTTGCGGTGGTCTAGGCCGAAGGAAGAACCATAGTGGTGAACTACCGGCCGGCGACGGCGGTGTCGGCCGTGACTGATTCGCACCCAGCGCTCCCAAATTCGGTTCCGCCTAAACGAAACTAAATTGAGAATCCCGATGTCAAGAACCTTCAATTGGAAAAACCCTAGCTACCAAAACCCAATCTCTCATCAGCGATAGTTCCGGCAGATATACTCCGAAAACAAAACCAAAAACAAAATAAAATCAAACAAACAAACTCCTTCTATAATTCAACTATCAATCCAATTTAACCTAATTCGTAGCTCCAAAAAAGTCGAGAAGTTCAGAAAAATTGCTTCTCCCACTGCATCAAACTGATATTGCAATCACGAACGATTTCGTTGATGATCAGTCTGATGATGATAGAGAAATATTTGACAATTCGATTAATCAAACGCTAAGATTGTGACATTCTGGGAGTTACTCATCATCAGTATCAAATATTTTCGTGGGAAGAACATGACAAAAAAATTGTGATGATTGATGATGGATGATGATCGATCTCAATGAATTTGATGTGTTGAGAGGTAAAAGTACGCAAACGGAGTTTTACTGAAACAAAATAAAAGAAAAGAAAGAAAGAAGAATGAGGTTTGGGATTTTGTGTATTTTTAAGACTGGTTTCGTCATGGCCAGCTTGGAAAACCCATCAAAGAGTTATTAATTCGCCAGCAAAAATGCTTCTTTTTTTATTTTCCCTTTTACGGAATAATTACGGAAATATTGATATGTTTGTTTCGTTTTTTTTAGTGTGTGTTTTTAGGTATTTTTTGTATTAAAAATGTAAAAAATGTATTGAATACGGAATAATTACCGAAATATTAATATGTTTGTTTGGTTTTTTAAGTGTTTGTTTTTAGGTGTTTTTTGTATTAGAAATGTAAAAAAAGTGTATTGAAAATATAAAAAGGTATGCTGAGATAAAACAGTTATTAATAAAATAAACTGAAAAAAAAAACTATTAAAAAAAAATCAAACAAAAAGAGAGTCTATCTCTTAGATTTTTTTTTTATTACTACAAAATGTGACAGCAATCTATCAATTGAACGTTTGTGTACCGTTACTTTGCAAGCGTGGTAAAAAAATATATATATATATATATCAACTAAAAGAAAATATGATAAGTATAAGTATACTATAATGAACTTCTAATCCTACATGCAAGTCGAGTAATTAAAGTACTGGTTAGAATAATTTTGGGAAAATTTACGTTAAGGGCATTGAAAGATTAGTAATTATTTAAAAGGGCATGGATATATTAACTCATTAACGTCAATTTTAAATTGCTTTTAGGATTTTTCTTTATCTGAAAATTACTACTTTATCCTTTTCTTCTCAACCCCCAACAAATGCTTTTCTTTTTAGGATTCATTCGAGTAAAGCTTCCTGCAAATTTTCTTTTCTTTTCATAATACATCTGGGTTCATAATTAATAAAGTGGTCTACTTAATTGTTATCTCCAAAATTGAGGCACCTTCCAAGCTACATCAAGCTTAAGCATTGACTCTCTCTTTACATTGGGCAAAGACAAATTCTCTTTACAAGTTTTCTCCTTCTATTAGCAACACTTCAATTGAAGATTAGGCTAGAGTAGACGGATTGTTGGATTGGGTCGTTGTTGGTGGAAGTCATTGGGATAAAATTAATTTTTGGTCATGTGCTTCTTGCAAGTTTAAGAATGATTGAAGAATAATTAGAGAAATGAAATAAACATTTCAAAGAAAAGGTTGCAAACTTTGACGTTAATAGTGAAATTGATTGAGATAATAAGAAGTTTGATTAAAATATAAGATCAGATTTCCAGTTTGTGATAGTATTTAGTTTTTTTTTTTTTTTTGAAATTGCAGAATTCATCAGTGGGTCATGGAAAAGGAAGAGGGACTCTTTGGTCTTTTGTTAATTGAAAAAAAATAAAAACAATCAATAATAGATAAATATAATCCATGCCCTTCATAATAATTATGATCTTTCCAGTACCCTTATTTAGAGCACATTTTCACACTCTATGCAGCATACCAAAATGATATCATTTTTGTTTGGAAATAATTGTCTAATTTGCGATTTCATTCTTCATATAAATTATAAGAAAAATAAAAATCTAAATTGAACAATTATATTAAAACAAAAAAATAATATTAATAATACTTCAAACATATAAAACGAGTTTGTTATTATATAGAGATATCATATAATGTAAAAGTTAATTTAAAAAAAAAAAACCGATGTGGTTAGCGTCTTAGCGATGCGGAAATATTAGTTTTAAAACCAAAAATGTTTATTGGTAGTTTAACATTTCAGTTGAAGTGGAAACTAGGGAAAAAAAAAAAAAGTTTTCAATATAAGCTATCTTCTCTTTTTTTTTTTTGGTCAAAACTCTTTTATTTTTTTTATTATTTTAATTTTTCAATTTCTAAACAACAATAGATCCTCGAACAAATTGAATTTACACCTTGATTAAAACAATGAAGCATTATTAATTAATTCATAACTTAATACTTCAAATACAGAAATCTCAAAACTCAATGTGGAGTAGTTCGTACAATTTATTTGATTTTTCATGACTTCATAAAAAATAATTTAGCAACTGTATTAGTTAAAAATAAATCAAAACACAAGTGGAATGAAGTCACTGCCACGATGACAATATTGCGACAATAAAATTGATTTTAAAAATAAGTACAAACTAAAGCAATTATTATTCACAATCAAACTTAAAGAGTAATACAGCTAGAGAAATCTGTAAGTGAAGGGCCTTGACATTATCAGTTTTTACTGACATTTATTTCGTTCATTCATGATCAACGTCATTCAGACTTCCTTGAGGTGCAAAAGATCGGTGAAACGGCGGGACGCCGATTCCGGCAAGCAGATGCACAAAAGCATCGACCCATCGGAAACAGCATCAGAACCTCCAGCTGGTAAGAAAATGCAGATTTGGGGAGTAGGAGTCAGGTCAATTGGGCCAGCATAAATGGGCATCCCCCATCCAAAATCCGCGGACTCATAAATCGAAAACCTGGTCCATTGGGTTATTGACAATTTACCACCAAACTCTAACCTCTTGGGCCTCTCAAGCTCAACATAGTCAATAGTGGACCGCAGAACATCTTCCGAAACAGCTAGCCGGGCTTTACGAACAAGGTCAACGGTGTCCTGAAATGATCCATTAACAAGCCCGGACACCGTGTTCGTCACGCAAGCGACACATAGTGCATTGCCGTAAAATCCGTCTTTAAGTGGCGGATCATTCAGCTTCTGCCGGACGTTGACCGAAAATGTCAGCCGGAGCTCGTAATCGAGTGGCTTCACGTCCAATGACTTCACGAATGATCTCCAGACATGGGCCGCCATCGCGTCAAACGTGGTACATGGGCCGACAGATTGGGCCAAACTTTTCAAATGATTCTGATATTCCCGAGTGATCCGGTAACATTTCTGTAATGGCTTGGCCTCCCAGAGACTCTTGGTGAGTGTTGATCCATCATGAATTTCCTTGAACTCAACATGTGGATATTCAACTCTGGGTGGATTACGGGGCCGGAAAAACTCTCGGTCCCAACAGGGTTTTGGGTTTGTAACTAGAAAGCCTGCTTTTGCAGTGGAAGCCCATGACCGCAAGAATTGCATAGCTCCAAGCCCATCACAGATACAGTGACATATTCTTAACCCAAGGCTGAAGCCACCACAGCTGAAATGAGTGAGTTGAGCTATAATCAATGGCATGTTGATAACTTGGTACTGATCTTCATCGGGGAACTTGTAAATCAATGCCGACCATGCCGGATTCGGCACCGTCACGTCTCCGAGATCGGCAATGGAAGTATCCGTGTGAGCTTCAACCAGAAGGGCACCTTGATCCGGGCCAAAGAAAACTTCCAACTTGCCATTTTTGGCCTCCCTGATCCTTCCGGAGAAGGGATAATAAGGCACTAAAACGCTTGCAAGAGCGTCTCTAAGAACGGAGACGAATGAATTTTGTCCAGGGAACGGACCAGGTGAACGGTAAAAGAAAACAGTGGGAGTAAAAACGCGTACTCCGATCATGTCATCGAGGTTGGAGAGGTACAGGACATCGCCATTGGCTGCTGGAATGGGACTAGCAGGGTGCACTGGAATGAGCCGGTCCACCTTGATCGGAATCTCGAGAGGAGGAAAATGAAGCTCTTGAACTCCAGGAGCCATTATAGAGGAAATGGATATTATAACAGGTTTTTGTGGCAAGGAATGTGTGAAAGACTTGTTTCATCTTCGACAGAAGGAATCAGAGATATAAAGAAGTAAGCACGCGAAAAGAAAGAAAAATTGGCAAGATGTGCAACTATATAGGCGGGGTTATTCACGTATGGAGTTGGTGTAAAGCAGTTAGCATCGATGTTTTTCGTGATTGAAATCAGCAAGAGAATAAAATATACTTGAATTGAATAATCTTTCTGGCTAGATTTGCTTGCGTGTATCAGTAGAAAGTGGGTGATGCACGATTTAAACACAGATTTTGTACATCCTGAAACTTAGCCCGCAGGAAAATGCAGAGCATGTTGGCCCGAGAGCTAGCTAAGATTCAGCAAATTTTAGGGACTGGGCAGTTTGTGGAGAAAGAATGGGTTTGGTGAAGATGAAGACTCATGGAAATCTCACAAGAACAGTTGGTTTTCAACAAGTGAGAAGCAAAAGAAAACGGGGAAGTTAGAAAGCAAGAATTGCTGCTGAAAGTACGGTAAAAGATTTTGCGTGCCCTCAGATCGGTTGGTTGGGTGTCTGGAAGAGTGAAACTGTAAGTCCTAAAATAGCAGGAAAGGTGAGAAAACTATATGTTCGACCACAACAAGAAGACTTTTAGATGGTTTTAAGCAAAACCACCTTAATGAAATGTTATGGCTCCAGGGGGTGTTTGATAAGAGTTTGAAAGAGGAAGATGAGGTTTACCAAAATTAGACCAAGAATCGGAACTATGCCAATTTTATATTGTACCGAATACTTAGTCACAAATCACAATGACATCTGCCATACAAATTCATGGACTGGATCCCTTCATTAAGTAGCTAAGCTGTAGCCTGTAATTCTGGAGCAGACCCAGGCACCACCAGTTCATCATTATGATATGGCAAAAGCAGAGGTCCAACTTTCAACTGTAAACTTCCATAATAATCACACAAAATTTATCCCATACGGAGTATGTTGTAAACTAAGAAGGGAATAAAAAAACCTAATTTTGTCATCCATCAATAATTTTCCCTCAACCAAACAAAAAAGGTAACGTCTCGAGAGTCACTTAAAAATGAAAATATTCTAGGGTTTATCGTACTTTTGAGAAGGAACAAGAAAATACATATCCATTTTACTCAAAAAGGCTTTACCGCTGAGGATGCTGGTTGTAGTGATTCTTCTCCTTTTTCTTTGCTGCAGCTAGCCTTGCACTCCTTGCAGCAGCTTCACTAGCTGCAGCTCTGGCAGCTGCATCCATCTCCTTGCTTGACTTTTTCTTCTTAATAGATGCCATCTTCTTTAACTTCTCTTTGACATCAACAGAAGTTACGTCATCAGCCTCCTCAGTGGCGATGTTCTCATCATTTCCACTTCCGACCTCAGCACCGCTTGTCAAATCCTGTTCTTTCGATTCCTTTGACGATTTATCCTTCTTCTTCTTCTTCTTTGCACTTTTACTCTCACCTGGAGCATTGCTCTCCTTTTTACTCACATCCTCATCAGGATTCTCTTTCTTGCCTAGGGAATCACCTGATTGTAATCCAAAACCTTGTCAGAGAACTTTAAGCAGTCACGACAGTGGAAAGAGAAAATGGACGACACTATGGTGAGATAAAAGGAAATAGTGATAATATTCAACCATAAACCAAAAAAGCCAAGACCACAGGCAAGAAATTTTCGAATAAATAATCATTCTATGCGAAAGTGCTCATCATGACAAACACAATTCATTGAGACACATTACTCCAGAGCAAACAAAAACATACACAGGATCAGTTGTTCAATTCTAAACATTCCAGAAAGATAAGGTAGAAGTAGTTACCCTGGGATGCATCTTGGTCATCTGGCTTGTTGAATCCAAATTGAGCTAGCATTTCTTCAAGCTCAGCCAGTTCCTTTTTCTTCAATTCTTTCTTTGACAACTGCCTTTCGGACTCCTTCCGTACCTGAACTTCCGCAGGCTTTTCTGTAATGATCTCCTTCTCTACTGGTGCTTCAGGTCCATGCTCATGTTCTTCCTCATTATCATCATCAACTTCATCAACACCTTCTTCTTCACTTTCACTTACCTGCAATACATAGAAGACAGTCAGCCCCCACCTTAACAAAAGAACACATACAGTGTAAAACCAAGTAACAAAGAAAGAGTTCCTGTTTACATGCTTGAAAATTATAAGCGGGGGTATTAAAAACATGATCAACCACAAGAAACTCCAATTATATGGAATAGCTAAGTTCATGACTGGACAATACTCTCATCATAATAACTTCAACTCAACGACCATTGTAAATCAAAGGTTCTCTTCCACACTTCTAATGTATGCAGATCTTTTACTGATCTATATCATCATAGACAAGTCAAAAACAATTTTAAAGTCAAAAACAATTTTAAAGTCAAAAATAATTTTAAGGTACGCAATTCACTTGACAGTCATATATCTGCAGACTGACACCCATGTAATAGGCTAATTGGTTACTATTAACAGCTCAGTAACATTCATCCATAACAAGGAAAGCTGAAAGCTTCCAGGCAAACAATAAACAAAACAAATATTAATTCTTCGTCATTTTCCAACTAAGAATGAAAAGAAACAAAAGAAATTAATTTCGAGATATTATCCAATAGGAGGGGAGATACTAGATTCAAGAAGTACGTCATTTGCACATTTCAAATTGATGTCAACACCCAAAAGTTTTGTCTATAACTTTGGAAAACTGGCCTCCACAATCCAAAGTGCAAAAGCGCTGCCTCGCAATGTACATAAAACACTTTCTCTACCAGAAAGTTCTAATAAATAGATACCAAAAAACAACAGAGAAAACCCTTGTAGGTTAGGTTATTATTGATTGTGATAATGTAACGACAGAGACGGACTGAATTGTCATCAATGCGTTACGACAAAGAAAGATGGATGAACAGGCATCCAATGAGATAAAAGCTCTTCCGTCATCAAATAAGGCAACAAATCGAGGGCCGTAGATGTTAAGAATCAGCGGCATATTGTAACCGAAGCCTTATGCGCTGTCAAACAGATGAACGTATATCCACACGTGTCCTCCGATTATATCATCACTGTACTTCAAAGCCTCAAATTTCCCATGCAAAGCTGATAAAAACACGCCAATGTGCAACAATAATGCAAAATCGCATGCACTTCTCCAGCCAAATCTTAACCCAACAACCCAAAATTCTGCAGATTTCTAACAGACATGTCTCCCACAAAAGCACAAACACACAAAAGCACTATCAGGAACACACAAATTTATCTATTGCAAACCATCATCAAAGAGTTAAAGAGGAAGAAACACCATGGCGCATAAAGAGCATGCAACCAAAATTCATAAAATGCAAACATTCAGCATCAAGTTAAGGAAAATCAAAGCTTGGACAAGAGAAATAAGAAACTTAATCCATCAGAGAGGCAATTCAAACGACACTGAAAGCAATTAATAAAAAATAAATAAAATCCCACAATGCATCAATATTAACCACGAGCCATAGTTTGGCAGCCCTTTCCTTCTCATTTCAAGGGTTTGGTTTTGGCCAGATAATTTGATAGTCATTTAACAACCATATTCAACAACAATGGAACCAAACTCAATCAATCAAGTGAAATAATATACTCAACAAAATACCAGAACTGTAAGACACGCTTTGCAACCCAAATAAAGGAATGAAAAAGAAATCGAAAAGAGAAGCCCACAAATGTAAACCTCGAGAGGAGTGGTGCTCTCCTTGGGCGGCTGCTCATCAGCGGCGGCAGAGTCACCGGCCCAAACAGATGGGAGAGGGGCGTTGGTAGCATAATAATCGTCATCATCTTCATCATCCACATCAGCCCATGATTTGGCAGTCAGCGGCGTAGGGGACCAAAAAACCTGGGGCTCAGGCTCCTTCTCCTCTTGCTTCTTAGCAGAAGACGAAGAAGAACTCTTGCTCTTATCCGATGACTTCTTCTTCTTCCTTAAACTTCCCAAAGCCGCAAAAACGTTGTTGTTACTTATCACTAAATCGTCCTTCCTGTTTCCGCCTCCCACCATTTTTTTCTTCCCTTTCCTGCCACAATCTCAACCTATATATTCAAAAACAGCCTCAAACAAACCAAAACCAAGAAAAACAACACACGCCCAGAAAAATTTATCCCCCAAAAAAGAAAAAAACCTTCTTATCAGAACCAAACGGGTTTCAAATTTATAATTTTTTGGTCTGAGTATCAGGCGTGTGTGTGTGTGTGCTTGTTCTGTAAATCGGTGGATGAAAGGATGGACAAAATAGACGCGGCGGCGAATTCTAGAGAGTAAAGAGGCGGTGGGAGATTGAAGGGAAAATGACGCGTGGCCGGTGAAAGGGCTGGCCTTTAGGGTTGTGGGTGGGGTTTGAGTTGGGGAGATGGAGGAGGAGGAGAAGCTGCGGAAGAAAGCGTTTCTGTCTGGAGCTAATTTCTTTTGTTTGCGTTTTTGTGTGTGTGTGTGTGTGTGGATTTTTTTTTGGGTAGAATGGGTTGAATGAAGATGGAAATTGGGAAGTTGTGAGGTATTTATACGGGTTCTCTTTGTTCGAAAGATAACGCCCTTTTTTTCTTTTCTTTTTTTCATTTTTACCAATAGTAGATAATAAAAACTGTTCTTGTTAAAAAAAAAGATACTACTAATTAAGTTCCATCATATTCATACATCATAGGATTATGTAAAAGTACTGTATGGAACAATCTTAATCATGTACTCCTTCTGTCCCAAAATTATTGTCCAATTTGATATTTCACTTTTAGTATAATTTGAACTAAAAATGAAAACCCAAAGTGGACAATTATTATAAGACGGAGAGAGTATATATATTATCGATTATTTAAAAAATTATCTTCGTGTACTGTGAACTTACGTTGCAAAAATGATTGTGATATTTTTCTTATATATAATTTTAATATCTCAAGTAAGATAATTAGTTTGAAATAGAAGTGGTATAGTTTTGAGAATTATGATTCATTATTTCTAGTTGCAACTTAAGTTTTTCTTCCTCCTCCTTTTTGTATGTACTTTTAAAATAGGTGTTTAGGTTTTTCAAATTGTTGCGTTCTCTCTCTATCATTTAGAAAACTCATTTTGACAGATTGCCAAA